>OX376660.1:5005000-6255000 GCA_947386135.1 Melanchra persicariae
ACACGACGACGTAAAATTAAAATGTTGTAGTACTTAGGTTTATAGTGTTGGCGTAATGGGAAGTAACCGTAATAAAAATAAGAAGCAAAAGGTTTGGCGTAAAGAAACCGGTAAACATACTTACAGTATTAGTGATTACAAGATGTAGGTGGTACGCATACGACACGTTTGGTGTAGTAGCTAAGGGATTGGCTACTACATTGTGTAGTCGCAGGTGTTTCCGCATGTGAATATTTGTGTTTGTGAACGCACCGTCCACGATTTAGGAGAAATCCAGGTGTCCACTTTTGTAAAAAGATGGTTCCCTAAATAGGTTTGCTTTTGTTTTGACAATATACAACAAATAGGTACCTATCTATGTAGTACCTAACTGTTTTTTTATAATATGCCTCACTCCAGGATTTCTCCTGAATCGGAGTCGGTGCGATTACAAACACAAAACTTCACATTCACAAACGCGCAGACCCGACACAACTATCTGTGGGCCATAAAAACCGAACGGGGAATCGAACCCGTGACCCGTAGCGCCAGCAGCCAAGCGATTAGAAAGTAATAAAAAGTATATAGGTAAGTATATATTCGATAAGTACATAAGTACCTATCTAACTACAAGAAACAAAACTGTAACTTACTTATCCGATTGTAGTGCTACCTAAATTATGAACCTACGTTACCGTACCAGTTCAGCTAAATAATTAGGTACCTATAATGTATCTTACCAGAAGACGTCGATTACACAATACTGAAGACGGATAGTGATAAAGAGAATATTCCTAAAAGGTAGCTAGGTAAATCCGTGAGTATCTTCTACACTGATCTGTTATTTATTAGTACTTACACACTACACACGGCTACATAAATTATCAAGCTATATATTTCCAGTATAAGCTGATCTCACATTGTATAGACATTCCATACAATGAGAGGTCAGCTTATACTGGACGATTTTCCCCACCACTAATTTATGCCAAATTACCAAACTTGCACCAAATTTGCATTTCCATAATAAATGTAGGTAGGTAGGTAATTATTCTTTGTTGTTCATGTGGCAAGTCTGCTTTTATGGACGATTTCGTCTTCTTTTGTATGTTCCATGTTATAAATGATTATTATATAAAAATATGTAGGGTGTTTAACCAAACAGCAAGTGTAGCGGAAAACACCGCGGTCTAGTAAAAATTAGTTCTATATTTGTCACTAGATGGCGTTGTGCATTTTGGGTCATTTTCTAGATCGCGGTGTTAAGATTTTCCGCCGATAGTATAAGGGTCCAGGAAGAATATTTTTTAGTCAGTTGAGTTCTAGTTCTGTTAAGTTACGGGTGTAATCAATACATAGTAATAAAATTAGACTTGGGCCAAAGTGTCCCAAGTTTCTGGAGAACCAACCAACCAGCCTTTTTTTTTTCAAATCAACCTAACCCTCTCGAAGACGAGGGTTAATCATGGTCCTTCGAGCCGGATCAGAGCGCAGTAAACTATTGCGTTCTGGATACCAAGCGTAGAAAGCAGTGGTGGGCCGCCACTGAAGCGCTCCGCCTGCAGCAGCACGGGCCTTCGCAGCAAGTTCAGCGAGTTCCTGGACATCCGAAGTGGAAGTGGCAGCCCAGAAGCCGAGGACTGCGCCCCCCAGGTGTGGGCGTTGGGAACAACTAGAAATCAGCAGCAAGCAAGCTGCAGACGACTAGGGTCGTAAGGAAGTGAGTGATAGTGCCAAAAATCGTGAGTACTTTGTGACTTCTTTTATGCCAAGCAAAAGTGAACTTTATTGCTTAGAAGATTTTAACTTTAAAGTTTCGAGTAGAAATTGGGACTTAGACTAAATTAAGCCAAATTGTGTTTACACGGGGAGCCTATGCTCGATTTTTTTGTCGATTTTAAAGTGCCAAACACTTGTAAAATTTTCGAAACTTTTACAACTTAAATAAAAAAATAAAATAAAAAAAGTTATTTTGTTTACGTTGACTTGCAAAATATTTTAAAGGTTTTTGGTACTTGTAAAATTTTAAGAAATAATTAGTACTTAGAAAAATTTCTTTGTTTACATCGACTTGTAATTTTTTTTGGAGCAAATTCAAAATGTCTTTGCAATCGCATATTAAGGTGCAAGATGATATTTACGCTCGATTGTCGAAAGCTAAAGTTAATTTTAAAAAGTCGCCGAAGGATAGAATTACTATACCATATTTAGAAACCAGGTTAGAAAATATTGAAGAATTGTGGGCGCAATTTAAGTTAACACATACACTAATTATTAAAGACTTTGAACGTAAGGAGTTGACATCTTCACCATACACTGTGAACGAAGTATATTTTAATACTGAGGAATTATATTTGGATTTTAAATGTGACTTAAAAACTGCATTATGTAAAGTTAAAAGTACTGATGTTTCTCCGGGTGCGGGGTCATCTTTCAATGCTTCAAATAATATGTCTGACCATAAAGGCGTCTCTATAAAATTGCCTAGAATAACAATCCCGACATTTTCCGGGAAGTATACAGAATGGCCGACGTTTCGCGATCTATTTGTGTCAGCAATTCATAAGAACGGAAATATTGATAATGTTCAAAAGTTGCATTACTTAAAGGGTTATTTGGCTGGGGAAGCCGAGCAGCTCCTTCGTCATATACCAATTTCAGAACTAAACTATGAAAAATGCTGGGCTCAGTTGGAGACCAGATACAACAATAAAAATATTTATCTCATTGTATCTTAACAAGATTACTCAGTCAAAAGAACATAGCGCAAGAGTCAGCTAGTGCTTTAAAGGAATTAATGGATACAACATCAGACTGTTTAAATGCACTAACTAATTTGGATATTGATGTAACTTCTTGGGATATTTTAATCATCCATATTTTAACATTAAAATTAGATCAAGACAGTAGACGGGATTGGGAACTAAAGGTAGCTAGTAATACAGATTCAGATAAGTTGCCTACTTTTGAACAGTTCAAAGAGTTTTAACAGAACAAGCCGTTATAGGGCATTTGAATTCTTAGGAACTAAGCCAATTAGAAATAATGTAAATTTAAGTAAGGCAAAGGTCTTTCACACTGCGGCCAATGCCACTATGGTTTGTCCGTGTTGTAATAGTAACGAGCATAAAATAAGAAATTGCAAGCAATTTGTTAACCAGGATGTGGATATTCGGCGTAAGTTTGTGCAGGATCACAATTTATGTTTTAATTGTCTGGGGCACAACCACTCTGCCAGAATTTGCAGGTGCACAGCTTCTTGTCAAATATGTAAGCGGAGACATCACTCCTTGTTGCACCCTAAAGGTGAGCAGGAGTCAGTAGAAGGCAAGGGAGATTCTTCTATGAATGAACGGACAAACACAGTCGGAGTAGAATCTGAAAATAACGTAGTAACTTGTTTTTCGAAAGGTATAGCGAATAGCCAAGTCTTACTCGCCACGGCCCTAGTGAGGGCTGTATCGAAAAACGGGGTTATGTTTACAATCAGGGCTCTGTTAGACCAAGGCTCTCAAGCGTCTTTTGTCACAGAACATGCGGTACAGAGTTTAGGGTTACAGAAAAAACCAGCTAAAGGTTTAATAACGGGTATAGACGTTCATGCCAAATTATTCTTGAATTCGGTGGTTGAGGTTAAAATTCAGTCCAGGGTCGATCCATCATTTGAATTTGTAGTCAAGGCATATGTTCTCAAATCTATAACATCATTATTACCTGGTAGGGAAACGGTATATTTAGATTGGGTTCAAGCTAGCGACATTAAATTAGCAGATCCTAGATATCATAGACCGGATAAAGTGGATATGTTGTTCGGGTCAGAAGTTTATAGTCAGATTTTACAAAACGGGTTAAGGAAGGCTCCTGATGGTAGCACTGTGGCTCAGTCAACCTCCTTAGGATGGATTTTATCAGGTACTGTAGCTGCTGCTGCTCAAGTTTCATCAAAGATCACCGTAATGCATACTCGCCTTGGTGATGACGAAATCCTGAAAAAGTTCTGGGAATTAGAAAAGGAACCAAATCAAATTAAAAATCATATTCTTACCGAAGAAGAACTACGATGTGAAGAAATATTTAAAACTACAACTATAAGAGATGGTGACGGTCGTTATGTAGTAAACTTACCATTTAGAAGTCAAGATCCGAGCTGTCAATATGGCGATACAAGAAAGGCAGCAATTAACAGGTTTTACGCATTAGAAGCTAAACTCAGTAAAGACACAGATTTAAAGATAAAATATCAAGAAGTCATAGATGAATACTTGCAACTGGGACACATGAGACAAATAACCAAATCAGAAGAACAAAATCAACATGCAGTGTATTTGCCTCATCATGCGGTGATACGTAACGATAAAGATACAACCAAGGTTCGGGTTGTCTACGATGCTTCCTGCAAAGGAAAAAATGGAATATCGCTCAACGATGACCTACTAATTGGTCCGAGGCTGCAACCAGATTTGCGTCATTTATTGATTCGTTGGAGAACTCACCACATCTGCCTCGTTTCAGACATTATCAAAATGTACCGAATGGTGCGCGTAGCCGACCATCATACCGATTTCCAACGCATCGTTTGGAGAGACAGCAAACAATCTTCATTAAAGGATTATAAGTTACTTACCGTTACTTTTGGTACCTCTTCAGCGCCTTTCTTAGCAGTTCGATCGATGCAGCAAGTAGCGTACGATGAAGGAGTCAAATATCCACGTGCAGCTGAAAGGGTACTTAAAGATTATTACATGGATGATCTCATGACTGGTTGTGACTCGATAGAAGAAGGCATACAAATCTTTAATCAAATGAACGAGTTGTCAGCAAAAGCAGGATTCACTTTACAAAAATGGTCAAGTAACAGCAGTGAATTACTGGAGAGAATGATCGGGGAAAAACAATCGTTCATGGATCAAGATGGTATAGAAAGAGAAATCAATATAAAACAAGATGAGGTATTTAAAACGTTGGGACTTACCTGGAACCGAAACTGCGACACCTTCCAGTATTCTGTTAAGTTGCCTCCACTACAGGAACCTGTAACGAAAAGAAAGGTATTATCAGATATAGCAAGACTATTTGACCCTTTGGGATGGGTCGCTCCCGTAATCATTGTAGCAAAAATGTTAATTCAAAAATTATGGGTTTCTGGGATTAGTTGGGATGAGGAAATTCCATATGAAATAAGAAAAGAGTGGTGTACTTACCGACAAGAGTTGCAAGGTTTAACGGAGTTTTCAATACCTCGATGGTTAAACATGAAGCACGGTGACAAGCAGATTGACTTACACGGATTTTGCGACGCGTCTAAATCAGCATATGCTGCGGTAGTGTATGCACGGGTTGTCGATGCTGAAGGTAAGATACATGTCACTTTGCTTACGGCGAAAACCAAAGTTGCTCCTATAAAAACGATTTCTGTGCCTCGATTAGAGTTGTGCGGTGCAGTGCTTTTAGCAAAACTCTTATCCGAAGTCTCAGAATTGATGGGAATAGGTAAACTTAATTTGTACTACTGGACCGACTCAGAGATTGTATTAGCGTGGTTAAATAGTCATCCTAACAAATGGAAAACATTCGTGGCCAATCGCGTTTCTGAAATTTTGTGCATAAGTGAACCACAACAATGGAATCATGTTATGTCAAAAATCAATCCTGCTGATTGCGCATCACGTGGTCTTTATGCGTCAGAATTAGTAAACTTTAATTTGTGGTTAGAAGGTCCGGGGTTCCTGAAGGATAAAATTATTATACTCAACAAACGCAAGGTGGTACCAACAAATATAGAGGAAATAAAGGTACATGTAGCATCAGAGGATAACTTTATTTGGGATAAATATTCATCACTTACCAAACTCGTTAGAATAGTAGCATATTTAAGACGTCCTATAGAGTTGAGAAAACCGAAAGCGGAAAGAATAAAACATAATTTTATAACTGCAGAGGAAATGAGATTAGCCTTGGAGACATGCATAAAGGTATGTCAAGGTCAAAATTTCGAAGCGGTAATTCTGGATCTGAGAAAGGAAAAGCCTAAAAGAAATTTGTTTAAGTCTTTAAATCTTTACCTCGATTCTGTTAATATCCTGAGGGTGGGCGGTAGATTGGAACGTTCCAATCTTGACAGGGATAGTAAAAATCCAATGTTGATTCCAAGTAATACTCATTTTACCAGTCTTTTAATTGCCGACGCGCATTATAGGAATCTTCATGGCGGTCCCCAACTAATGCTTAACTACTTAAGCACAAAATATTATATTCAGGGTGCTAAACGGTTGGTTACTGCATACGTGCGAAAATGTGTAGTTTGTTTACGTTATGCAGCTTCCACAAAACCTCAAATGATGGGTCAATTACCACCTGCACGGGTTATACCAAATAGGCCGTTCAAAAGCAGCGGGGTAGATTACGCTGGTCCTATCAATTTGAGGACATCAAAAGGAAGGGGTCACCATGCATATAAGGGATATATTTGTTTATTTTTCTGCATGGCGACTAAAGCTGTCCACATTGTGGTCGTTAGTGACCTAACAACAAAGGGGTTTCTTGCCGCTTTTAAAAGGTTTGTGGCAAGACGAGGTCACTGCAAGGATATATGGAGTGATAACGGGACAAATTTTCAGGGTGCTTCTAGGGAATTAGATATATTACTTCGCTCTGAAAATTCAGGTATAGCTAAGGATATTGCTGCAACCTTGGCTAGTGAGGGTACTACATGGCATTTCATTCCACCACATACTCCGAACTTTGGCGGACTATGGGAGGCTGGAATAAAGTCATGCAAGAAACATTTAAATAGGGTAATAGGAAGCTCAACTTTAACTTTTGAAGAGATGTCCACCTTATTAAGCCAAGTAGAAGCATGCTTGAACTCACGTCCCTTGTGTCGGCTGACCGATTCGAACACTTTTGATGCATTAACGCCAGGGCATTTTCTTGTGGGGGAACCAATTGTAAACGCACCGGATCGTAACTATGAAGATGCAAATATTTCTAGTCTGAAGAGGTGGCATTTAGTGCAACAGATGACGCAACACTTGTGGCGTCGCTGGTCTAGCGAATATTTGACTACTCTTTTGCATCGTTATAAATGGTCTAATCAAACCCCGGAACCCAACGTAGGGGATGTAGTGTTAATTAAAGAGGATAATTTACCTCCTTGTCGGTGGCTTCTTGGCAGGGTGGTTGAAAAGCATCCGGGGTTAGACAATCTTACACGAGTAGTCACACTTCGTAGTAGTAATTCTACATTTAAAAGGCCAACATCAAAGCTGTGTGTCTTGCCTATTGGCTAAGAATATTCTTTAGCAGATAATGTGTTAATTTTAAGTTTTGTTTGTAAGTGTTTTGTTTAAAGTATTACGATTATTGTAAGCATTGCTTAAGTTTAAGTTTGATGTATATGGGTTATTGCAACTTTTTGATTTGCATAATATAAATAACTGTGTAACATTTAACTTTGGAAGGACATAATGTTGCACAAAATGTCCTTGGTGGGCGGAATGTTTAACCAAACAGCAAGTGTAGCGGAAAACACCGCGGTCTAGTAAAAATTAGTTCTATATTTGTCACTAGATGGCGTTGTGCATTTTGGGTCATTTTCTAGATCGCGGTGTTAAGATTTTCCGCCGATAGTATAAGGGTCCAGGAAGAATATTTTTTAGTCAGTTGAGTTCTAGTTCTGTTAAGTTACGGGTGTAATCAATACATAGTAATAAAATTAGACTTGGGCCAAAGTGTCCCAAGTTTCTGGAGAACCAACCAACCAGCCTTTTTTTTTTCAAATCAACCCCCAGTTTTAACCCTCTCGAAGACGAGGGTTAATCATAGGGTTTAGGAAAGTATTATTACTTGTCATGTGTGATTGTTACAGGACCCAAATACCCCCGAAAGGTGTAGAAATAAATAAAAGACGAAGCCATAGCTTTAGAGATTTAAACGAATTAAAATGAATGTTGTTCATTTTTGACTATGTTTTATTACTTTCCAAAAACCATACCTACGTACTTACCTAGATATATAGGTACATACCTACTTATATACCTACCTACATACTTACCTATCTATCCTACCTATAGGTACTTACGTATCTTATATTTATACAAACCTTGTCCTGAAAATCACAAACAACAAAAAAAAACCGGCCAAGTGTGAGTCGGACTCGCGCACGGAGGGTTCCGTACCATTATCTATAAAAAAACGGCAAAACAATCACGTTTGCTGTATGGGAACTTAAATATTTATTTTATTCTGTTTTTAGTATTTTGTTATAACGGCAACAGAAATACATCATCTGTGAAAATTATATTTGAGTTGATTGAATGAAAGGTAAATTGCGGTTTACGATTTATGACGTATTAAAAAAAAAACTCCTTACTAGATCTCGTTCAAACCAATTTTCGGTGGAAGTTTACATGGTAAAGTACCTACATCATATATTTTTTTTAGTTTTATCATTCTCTTATTTCTTATTTAGTTTTATCATTTTCTTATTTATTTCTCTTAGAAATTACAGGGGGGGAGACACACATTTTACCACTTTGCAAGTGTCTCTCGCGCAAACTATTCAGTTTAGAAAAAAAAATATTAGAAATCTCAATATCATTTTTGAAGACCTTTATAGATACCCCCACGTATGGGTTTGATGAAAAAAAAATTTTGAGTTTTAGTTCTAAGTATAAGTAACCTCCAAAATTTATTGTTTTTTTTTTCTATTTTTGTGTGAAAATCTTAATGCGGTTAACAGAATACATCTACTAACCAAATTTCAACAGTATAGTTCTTATAGTTTCGGAAATAAATGGCTGTGACATACGGACAGACAGACAGACATGAAGAATCCATAAGGGTTTTTTGCCATTTGGCTACGGAACCCTAAAAATAATTATCAAATTTGTTGCCTTCGGAAGATTAGAATTATGCGCATAGGTAGGAACCTATGCGCATAATTCTAATCTCATACATTTCGGTGATCCATTTTTAGGGTTCCGTACACAAAGGGTAAAAAAAGGGACCCTATATCTAAGACTCCGCAGTCCGTCTGTCTGTCACCAGGTTGTATCTCATGAACCGTAATAGCTAGACAGTTGAAAATTTCACAAATGATGTATTTCTGTTGCCGCTATAACAACAAATACTAAAAACAGAATAAAATAAATATTTAAGTTCCCATACAACAAACGTGATTTTTTGTCATTTTTTATGGAATGGTACGGAACGCTTCGTGCACGAGTCCGACTCGCACTCGGCCGGTTTTTATATAGGATAATAACTAAGAAAGTAGTAATACAAGGCTAAAACTATATTATAAGATTTTAAAATGGCAATGCGTAAACTTACTACCAAGCCATACCTACCTACAGAACCCTCAGTGCAATGGTGACTCGCACTTGACTGGTTTTTGTAGCAATAGAATTTATGCAGCGGTTTAGAATCGGTTTGCAAAATTATAGGTACCTATGTATACCTAGGTACTTGCATAGACTTACTACCTACATAATTACATGAGCAAACTGCTGTCACATAACATACCTACACACGGCGAAAACTATAAAACGCAAACTTACTACTAAACCAATGGGCGGAACCCTCAGCGCAATATTTTGTAGCAGTAGTATAAGCTGATCTCGCATTGTATAGGCTTTCCGTACAATAAGAGGTCAGCTTATACTGGAAATTTGCCGTTAGTAGGTACATTTAAATTAAATTTGCGATACATCATTTTTTGTTCATATTATTATAAAGTTAAAAATTAAAGGTAACAAGTTAAAAATTAAATTAGATTGATAATTTTATAACTTAGTACTCGTCCGATTATAGTGTAGTTTACTCTAACAAAATCGTCTCGATCTACAATGCCCGCGCGCGCCGCGTGGCCGCGAGCACTGAGCAGAAGTGTGCGAGCGAGATAAAGAGCGCGGTGGCGCGCGGGGAAGTGGGGGCGAAATTCGAATTTGAGCTGAGGTTGTATAGGCTCTTAATGCCGTGCGATAAATCCCTTTCAATGCCACGGCATCATTTTAAAGCATAGCAATTTATGTCGTATTTCTGTAACAGTACCTACGGTTGAATGTCCATTAGTAAAAATTAAAATCCCTTGCCATGCCGTCCCGGTCTGCGTAGGCCCTATGTATATGGAGACTTCACGCCCAGAAAACATTCTGAACTGTTCCTAAGTAAAGTTTACATTCGTAAATATCGCACTACCGCGACTTATATAACCAGCTCACATATAGTTTTTATATCTACATTTATATAATTAAGTACGTACATAATGACAGGTGGGAATGATCACAATGGCAGTGTAAGCCACCACAAATCGACAATGATCCGCATCCGTGTGAAACTCGAAGAACAATGTGGTAATTGACATGGAGAAAAAAATATTATATGGCTTTGACGACAGGCCGGTACGTAATAAACTTATGCCAAATAGAGTGCGGAACCCACGCTTCTGACATGCACTGATACCTTTTTAATCCCCGAGCAAAAAGAAGATTGTTATAAGTTTGACGTGCGTCTATCTGTATTGTAGCTCTTAAAGTGATGAACCGATTTTGATTTAGTTTTTTTTTAGTTAGAAAGGTAATTTTACTTAGAGAGTATTCTTAGCTGTCATTCAAGATAACCTGTTCATCCGTTTGAAGATAATCAGCTGTTTTTACCATTTAAAAATGAACCAGAAACTTTGGGCTGATGGAGGTTCGTGACCACTGCTGGGGTGAAGGTTGGAAATCCACACTTTTTTAGGGTTCCGCACCCAAAGGGTAAAAACGGGACCCTATTACTAAGACTCCACTGTCCGTCTGTCTGTCTGTCTGTTTGTCACCAGGCTGTATCTCATGAACCGTGATAGAGACATTTTCACGGATGATGTATTTCTGTTGCCGCTATAACATCAAATACTATAAACAAATTAAAATAAATATTTAAGTGGGGGCGCCCATACAACAAACGTGACTTGTTTGCCGTTTTTTATAGATAATGGTACGGAACCCTTCGTGCGCAAGTCCGACTCGCACTTCGCCGGTTTTTCTTACTTTATGCGTACCTAATGCATTTTTTCCCAGTGCAAACAAAAACAAAAAAAAAAAAGGTAGGTACCTAGGATACTTATTATAGTTGGTGCAATCAGAGCCGCCTTAACTATATTTGGCGCCAGGGTGCCAATGTCAGCCAGCGCCCCTCTTGTAAACTAAAAAAAAAAATGACCACAGAGGCACTCCTTGGCCTTTAGTTCAACGTTCTCTCGCCTGAAACATCCGCTCCGTTCACCTTATGGAAGAATTTACCCTGGTTGTTGTAGCAGGTCTATCAATATTTATGGTGGTCGGTATGCGCGTCCTAAGACTGCACCCGGGTTTTTAACACCCCCGTGCAAAGACGGTCCTGGGTCCTGTTGGGACCTATACCTAGTTCTACGGTCTGAGTCACGACTCTTCCATTGCCCACACAACACTAGGCTTCGTCTTCCCTTTAAGGGTAACATGACTTATTGCCGTAAATAGAAAATAGAATAATTAGTACCTATTAAATTGTGTTCTGTAATTGTTAGACCTCATTATTGTTTTCGGCATCGTGCCTTTGAGGTGAAGGTTAGGGCATCTATGTAGGCATAGTCTAATATAAATGTATGTAGGTTGGTCGATTAAGGCGCCGTTATATGCGGGTTGCACTTAAGGACGCGTTTACAGATGGGTAGTCAAATCATTACTTTTTTACACAAAAGTATGTTTATTAATTAAAATGCTTTGCATTCTTAAAATGTTTTTTCCATGAATTGTTGATAGATGTGCATGGTACGATTCTGAACTATAAATATAATTTTAGATAGGTAGGTACAGTTTTTCAATAAATGTACCGAAGTGAATTTTTCAACGTAGCATCGCGGATGTATTCCCTGAAGGATTGGGCAGAGTACCTTACTATCATAGTAAGCCTACATACGCCTACATTTTTCCAGTTAAGTTTTCCTACCTATGTCGCATATAAAGGGGGCGAGCTCATTGCAATTAATGTGGCGCAAATCCAGCTTCTGGGCCGCTACTGAGAATTTCCAGATAAAAAAATCTAATAACACTAAGCCTAACCGGAAATCGAACCCAGGACCACAAGCTCAGCAGTAGTGTACCTATTGGGACGTGTAGTGTTGTGTTATGTTGTAGTACCTTAATAGGTAGGTAGTTTCTAAATTGTTAACCTACATTCATTACAGATGTTCATCCTACTAACACCTATTATAAATGCGAAAGTTTGTGAGGATGGATGGATGGATGTTTGTTACTCTTTCCCGCAAAAACTACTGAATGGATCTTGATGAAATTTGGCACAGAGGTAGATTATAGTCTGGAATAACACATAGGGTTTTTTATACTAGGAGTATGTTCCCTTAGGATAATTTTCGACATTCACGCGGGCGAAGCCGCGGGCGGTAGCTAAGTACCTACTACATAAAGACATTTTGTAATTTATTAGCAAGACAGACCTTTTTATTTTTTTTTGGATGGTAAATCATCAAATGACTCCGTCCACTCTGGGTGGAGCGAGAGGGAGTGCCAGACTCTTACTGACTAAAACCCCAGCCGTGTTCCTCCTAAGTCCTGATTCCCTTTGCGTTCCAGGGCCGCGGTGACTATTTCGAACGAATTCCGCAACAGCAAGACAGACCTACGTAAGCAAACGAATCCTTACGAAACCGCGAAATCGCATATAGCCAGACAAAACCAACACCAAAACTGTATGTATGCATATATAGCACATCTTAGAAAATGACAAAACAATAGATTGCAGAACTTCAAACGCAACACTCGGCATTGTCATCGAAGCATTGGTGATTATTACTGCCGCCGCACCACGAGCAAAAAGGGCGCATCTGACCTAAAAAACTTTTTCACAAATAAAAAGAAACCGACTTCCAAAAAACACTACAAAGTTCAAAATAACTTTAATTTCGGAAGTCGGTGTTTTTGGTTGCTTCTTCGTTATTTGACACCGACTTCCGAAATTAAAGTTATTTTGAACTTTGTAGTGTTTTTTGGAAGTCGGTTTCTTTTTTTTATTTTCACTTTTTAGTGGTACCCCACTGGAAAGTCACAGGAAAGCAAAAATACGCATTTTCGTTTACATAGATGATTTTTCCACATATTTTTTCCAGCTATTTGGATTTAATAACCAAACTGCTGAACTGATTTTCATAAAATTTCAATGGGACCATTTTGAGAGTATACCCAACAAAAAAAGAATTTTTCAAATCGGTTGGCAAGCGACGGAGTTAAGCCCGAACAAACATTAAAAAAAAATACAAACATCCGAATTGAGAACCTCCTCCTTTTTTAGAAGTCGGTTAACCAAAAGGTGTTGAACATTCGTCGGTGAAATTAAACTTTTCACTATGTAACTCGATGGTATGGAATGAAAGATCGTACTTAGATAAAATAAAAAAGCTGGAAATATTTATATTAGATACCTAAAAGGGCAAATGCGCCCCTTTTTAGGGTTCCGTACCAAATGGGTAAAAACGGGACCCTATTACTAAGACTCCGCTGTCCGTCTGTCTGTCTGTCATCAGACTGTATCTCATGAACCGTGATAGCTAGACAGTTGAAATTTTCACAGATGATGTATTTCTGTTGCTGCTGTAACAACATATACTAAAAATAGAATAAAATAAATATTTAAGTGGGGCTCCCATACAACAAATGTGATTTTTTGCCGTTTTTTTGCAAACAATGGTACGGAACCCTTCGTGCGCGAGTCCGACTCGCACTTGGCCTGTTTTCTATTGACGGGAGACTAGCAAAAACATCGGATGGTAGCTCCTATGGAAATGGGATTAAATGGAAATATCTCTGTGTTACCTAACTACAGCGTTTGTCGGGTTAGGTACTAGTGATGTGCGCTGCGCTCGCATAGTCTGGTTTGTTCGGATATTCGAGACATTATTCCTGATTTTTCTTAATTCTTTATTGTACACCATAACAATTTAGGTATAAATTTTACATTGAAGAAAGTTCATGTACAAAGGCAAGCTTTACTCAAAGTTGAGTTTTCTCCCAGCAGTTTTTTTCAACACATTATTCCACGTTTTTAAATATATACTTTAGAATTAGTTATATAGGAAAGGGATTGTAACTAGATATGTACCTAATGTTTAAAACAATTGATTGTGCTGGAAAATCACAGGAATTATTATTTGGTCACCAATAATACCTAATAATAATTAATAGCTATCGCCACAAAATGTAATAAGTAAAAATATAAATAAATAATGAATACCTAATCTAAAAAATTAACAGAATAAGCAACTTACTAACAACTTAACTAATAAAAAAATAAAAAATACCTATATATATATCACATTTAACACCCAGTGCTCTTCCTCCTCTCTCCTATTTGATCTATGCTGTGCCCGCCAGGGTCCATTGTGACTAAGATAATTATTTTCTACCAACTTTATACATTATGGTACGCAGTACCTAATATTGAGAATTGATAAATAAAAAGTGTCGCCAGGTATGAATTACCAAATTAATGTCAATAGGTATGTAGGCACTTATCTTATATAAGAGATGGATTATCAATAAAATCGTAGTTAATTCCTAGAATAAGAACTTTGTTATCAAAATAATAGGTGTACCTATTCCATAAATAATAGCTTCGTAGGTGAGTACTCAGAATGGTACATATATCTGTCATCAAATATTCATGTTAATTTCCTCCAGACAGAAATAGGAGGGGGGTCCGAGCGGAGCTTCGTCGAATGAGGGTTTTCTATTAATTTGAAAATAAATAAAGGACAAACCCACTATAATAATTCCAAACCTATTTATTTGATACTTGATACATAATATATCCCGATGATTGTATGTGATTTATTATTGAATTGTTTTTATATTGTTTGGCAACTACATTTTGGTGACAGATCTACTATTTTACTAACAATAATTATCATTCAACCATTATTTATGAAATTCAAAACCAATTAAATTGGCGATAGCTTATAATCATACTTACCCGAAAATTATTTCTAGGCCATTTAAACAGTTAATTACTATTTTTTTTAAAACCTACAGTTTATATTAGGTACATACCCTTGAGAATTATAGCTACTGAGACGACCCACTGACCCTTTCTTTGGTACAAATGCCTATAGTTCCTACATTAAATAATTTATAATTATTCAAAAGCCCGAATTTTATAGAAACTAAATAGCTGCCAAAATTCCGTTAAAGTCAAACAAAAGAGCGTCAAGTACACGGTAAGATATTATTTAAAATTATGCGGATGCTTCGCCAGTCGCGGATTACCGCACATCCCTTGCAGCAAGACGTTCGTCTGGAGCCCACTTCCACTTTCAGTTTCTACAAGTTGCTCGAACAGCAAACACGCATAGCGCCTTACGCAACTTACCGCGCCCGCATGCGTCTGGCTGGCACACTTAAAAAACATTTCAAAATTCGAACGCAGATAAAGAAGTATTTGCTTATCTGTTTGCGCCAATCGTGTCAAATTTTCGCCACAGATTAACGAATTTTTCGCGGCATTTTGTATTTTGTAACTTTGTTTACGCGGGAATTATTTTCGGTGTTTTTTTTTTCGAAAATATTTAGTAATGTGTACGAGGATTAAGTGCTCTGTTATTGTGAAAAACTGTGATGTGTTTGTTTCGTGAAGTGGACCACAAAAAGACACCATCTGTCGAAAAGTAAATATTTTTTTATTATTTCCTTATTTTTAGTCATCATTTCTACATTTTTGTAGATTACGGTACATACCTAGTTAAGTCAAAATAGCACACAAGGTTTATTTTATTTCAGAGTAGAACCTACCTAGATATTTAAGTGTAATTTTTGTACATAGGTATTTAGTTAACTGGAACCAGTAACAATAATATAAGACAAAGATAAGTTCAAGAAGGTGCCTCAGACAGCTGCATTTAAAATAAACTGACTAGGTACTTTAAGCTCAGATTTCCTTCTCTTAATTACGAATACTTTTTTGAACTAATCTACCAAAACATTAAGTAGGTTTTTAATATTTGAAGATTCTAGAATATCATATCTAGTTCCATTTACCAGGAAAATATTAATTCTTTGCCGATTTTTTTTTAACGTTTTGGAAATCTCTACGAATTTTCTTAAAATGGACATCATTCTATCTATGCTACTTTATTAGTTACACCAACCCTTTGATGTCTTTTTCTCCTGATTTAATAATAGTATATGTAATGCATGGACCCGAGACAGTCAGGAGAGGTCTAGTCGACAATTATAATAGGTCAACAATAACCCTGTGACCCTGTGACCTTTTGTTTCACACAGTTTTCACAATATCTACTGTTGTGTTGCATCTATTAATAATGATAACGACACTACGTTGACTATTTTTAAGCAAATTAGATTAGTGTCCGCATTCATTTAACATTTTAAATGAAAATGCCTAAAACATCTTGCGTGCATTTAATTTTTATCTACTGTTGTGTTGCATCTATTAATAATGATAACGACACTACGTTGACTATTTTTAAGCAAATTAGATTAGTGTCCGCATTCATTTAAGATTTTAAATGAAAATGCTTAAAAATCTTGTGTAGGTACATTTAATTTTCTAAATCATTTATGTAGTAACTTATTTTTAACATATCACGTTCTTTTGTGTAATATTTAATAGGTACCTATGTGTCAAATATAAAAAATACAAACGATGGCAACGCGCAATGGTAAACACAGCTGTTTGCAAAATTAAAAGAAATTATTCAATAGGTCACGACAGTTGCAACTCGCGGTTTACGAAAATCTTGGCCAAGCCTTTGAACCTACAAAGTTTATGACATTACCTTTCAAATAAACATGCCTACATAGATGTCTTGCAAAACAAAATGGTTTGTAACATGCATGCATGCATGTGTGGTTTGTAGATTTTAGCTTCTACACATCAAATGCAATTGAACTGAGGACAATCGGCCATTATAAAAGATGCGACTGATTCGACTCTACCATGAATGAACTACGTATTTTCCTTCGGGAGCTTATAGTACCTAAGGCATATTTAATTTGTGTTAGAGGTAGGTACTACGTGCAACCGCAATACCCGCATAGCCATAACTACCCTGATTCTAACAGGATTTTCCCAGTTGCAATTTCAGTTTACAAAATTTTAAAAGAGCAGAGAAGGAAGTAAAACTCCTGCATCAGTCTAAATGGTTTCATTGTTTTATCTTCTGATGAAAGTTGTCGCTCGCTAGACTATTTAAACCAACTATTAGAGAACGCACAGCTTCTACTACGTGCTTGCGACTGAGGAGGGCGGAATACCATACTGATATTGGCACTCAATATTCCTTTCCACATTCCGGAACCGAGAGTACCCATAACGAGTGTAGGTACTCCTTTTTAATAAAATAATGGCCACAGTATCGATCCCTGGGGAAACCCTCCATTGTTCTTAAACAGTGTTCCAAATTCCTATAATTACGGCTATAACTTCACTCCAAAAGGGTGGAATGTCAGTCTTACCCACCTACATACACACCCACAGTACCTACATTAATTTGTATGTCTGTCCGGCTAAGATTAGAAATCGGTTTTGGCAATGGTCATTATGACATAATACATCTCTAAGGAGCCTGCCTAAATCTGAATAGGTCCACCCACTACGTACTTGTATTAGGCACATGTAATATTGGTAGTGTTAAGATCTCTGTATTTGATAATATTGGTTTCAAATTCAATACTAATGAATGTTTTTTCGTGTTAGCCAGTAAATGGGTTGTGGAGGTCTGGTAGGCAGCCGCTCTACGTGAAATACTGGTATTCAGCTGAAGCTGGTTTGACAGGGCGCCGACCCCAATATAGTTAGGCAAAGGATGGAAAAGGCTAGGCAGATGATGATTCAATACTAAAGAATGCTTATGAAATGAGAAACATTTAAGAGAAGTGATTTGAAAGATGCTAGGAGACCGACAGAGCTGAGATTGTAGATTTCATTGACTATACTTAGACGAAAAAACACTGTAGGTACAAAGGACAGTACCTACACTTACGGCAGGAAGAAATAATAAAGCAGAAAATCGAACACTGGTTAATGTTTCTAATTTTTTAAGTGCAACTCGAGAAAAGCTTGATGCCTATTTAATTTAAAAAACAAACTGCATAAATTCTGAATGATAATTATTTCGAAAGGTTTACCTTAAAGAGCATCAAAGTTAATCTAAATGGAGTCTGATGAATATTTAGAAGCTTCTAGTAATTGAAACGATAAAATTACTGCAAACAAGTTCACAAAGATTAAAAGCATTTCGTAACAATGAAAATAATAATTGTTCAATTAAATTCGGCCTAACTTTCCTCCATTATGCACGGGTAATGGTATTTCGTAACAGATTTGACGCACAATTTGGCTCGGGAGATGGTTCGCTTCGCACACCGTGAGCTTGCATCCGTGTCTTCCATTAGTAGGGCTGCTAGTAATAGAAAGAAAGAAACATTTAAAAGTTAAACACTTTGTATAGGGAGTCGTCCGGCGTCTATCAAAGCTAGGTACCTGTTAGCCAAGGTATCATACTTCAACTTTACGTGAAAGGTATTGTTCCATCAAAGTCGACAATGTTTGAATTTAAAACAATAATGATTTACATTTTCAACAACGGTCGTAACCATTGTTAAAAAATACAGTAACCATTCATACAAATATGTAAACAAATTCAATATGGAATCAATATAAAAGTAATCAACTGGAAGCACTTTTTCCGAACCTTAAAAATATACGTTTCTTTAACTTTAAAACATGCGAAAAAGATAGAGACGTGACAACCCTACTGACATTGAAATTATTCACGAGATAGTAACTCAGAATTTGAATGATCATTAAAATGAATTCTAAACACACACAACCACGATAAAGTAAGTAATAAAAGTACCGTCTATTTGTATTTATAACGACTGACTTCCGAGTAAAAAGGTTTTTACATTTGGCTAATAAAAGTTAATTGTCATGAGAATATAACAAAGAAAGACGATCCAATAGTAACCACGTTTCAAGTGGTAAAGGTGCTCACGTTGACACTGTAAACAGCAGTGCGATTCTGTAAACATGTCGAAGTGAACACTTGCGCGGGTGCACGACGGGTGAGTTGTCAAACCATACAAATAAGATGGAATAACGGCTCTATTGTCGTTCACTCCGCCTAGTTGAACACCGTGAGATGACGACAGAATCGACCGACAGTAAACATGTCGAAGTGAATACTTGCGCGGGTGCACGACGGGTGAGTTGTCAAACCATACAAATAAGATGGAATAACGGCTCTATTGTCGTTCACTCCGCCTAGGTGAACACCGTGAGATGACGACAGAATCGACCGACAGTAAACATATCGAAGTGAACACTTGCGCGGGTGCACGACGGGTGAGTTGTCAAACCATACAAATAAGATGGAATTATAGCTCTTTTGTCGTTCACTCCGCCTAGGTGTACACCGTGAGATGACGACAGAATCGACCGGCTGTAATCCTTATCATCTATGAATAATACGAACTGTCACCTGCTATAAGCGAGAATTCATCGTGGGAAGGTCATTTGTAATGATAACAACGTAAACGTTTAAGTTTGTCTCAACTACGGAAGTTAGATAGGGCACGAACTTCGAACAGGTGTTGATATGAAAAGAAGCAACAATTCACTACTTATAAAACATTAATAAAACTGCATCTGAACGTTAGGAAATATTGGAACAAAGTGGAGTATTAGTTGGGCCCAAATGAGAGCCTTGAGAGACCCTACTGAAGTAAGGATATTATTAAGGCTCAGGATTAGTTGGGCCTAAGCTGTGACCCTGTAGGCTCCTTAAGAAATGGAATAAAAGATTAACCGTTACATGTTAATAGTGATAGAAGATCAGTTGGTACGTTGCACGTTGGTATGGTTGTAATCTAGGTTAACCCTCGTACAAATAAGTAGACTCGGTAACGCACTTAAACGAAAATACACAATAACATCTGTGACGAAGCATAACTAATTTGCAAATCTGAATAACAGATGAGAAGGAACTTCTTGAGTTACATAACGATGCAGACCGGCTGAAGCAACGGTAATGAGTGCCCACAACATTCTACAGATCTTGGAAACTTAATAGACAATGTCAAATTCTCACGGTAACCTCTCATTAAAACACAAGGGAACACTTCTTTCTTTCAAAATGTAATTTTTAACATGACTGATATTAAACTAATAAACATAAACGGGAAAGGGAAATGATGATTGCTCTATTTTTTTACCAAATTAGCATCGGAAACTGGTTATAGTCAGTCTCAATACAATCTTGATCTTTTTATTGACTGAATTGCAGAATTGCAGACGTTCAAAAAATTCTTGTGTATTTTTTTAATGGCTTTAATGGTACTTAATTGAACACAACCTTATATCAAAAGTAAACTCAAACTCCTTATAGTTTCGACTACAGTTAATTTCGATCGGTGATAGTTGATGCACTATACCCTTACCTACATTGGCTAATATACCATCCATATTATTATGTTCTTAGCGCTTTTCTAATGGTTACGAATCCAGTACACAAATTCACTTCAATTTGATTGCTTCATCGGTTTTGATACACATATCTAGTTTACTGGAGCAAGTATATTATAATACAAATTCGAGCTATTAGGCATCGCTTGGATTTTTATTTGATAGTTTGGCCACGATCGTACCTGATGGTAAGCGATGATGTGGTTACTGATGTATGCTTGACTAGAAGTAACCTGTTGTACATTCTTGACGCCTACTGGACGCCTAGGTTATAGTTATCTGGAAGCAAAAACCCTGGCGGGGAACTTCAATCCCTCAGCCCGCACAATGAAATATCCCAGAAACTTATGGCATTTACTTTTAAATAGGTTGCGAACGCATACTTCTTGAAATCTAACCGATAGTCTGGCAACTGCTGGAGTTTTAACTTGGTCCGTTTCTCAATCGAAGCTGGTATTTGGCAGCTTCAGAGAATAGTTATTTAAGTATTCTCAATATATTATATATCAAGTTTGGTTAAGATAATGTCGGCACATTCTTTGTAACTCCATCATTAGCCAAGGCAAGCTATTCTAAATCTCCAGGTACATTTTAATGGTTTTAGGCTTATAAAATGCTCGTTAGCGTCCGTGACGGAGAGTCGTGAAGTTTCCAAAGGTTTGCGGTTGCGTTACTCAACGGTGCCAGTGGTAACTGTCAGTTTTGAATCAGTTTCCATGTCTAAATTGAAACAAATAGTGTCTTGTTAGAAGATTAGCGGCAAAGGTCATTGTTAAGCAATGATTTGCATCTGATTTGATGAGAGACCATTGCAATATAGCTTCCGCGCATTTAACTGTCTCTCTCTCATTGTCTCTATTCTACGGTGATCGAATTAGATTTGGGAATGTTTTATGCGGATACATATTATTTTGTTTGTTATATGGTTTGTTTATTGCCCATTAAAATTGACTCAAACCACGAAATTGATCTCAACACTTTTGGTATGACGAAATTGTTGAAACATCTCGCCTAATTAAAATGTATGATTGCTAATCGCAAAACATAACACGTTGCTCATCATGCATGATATAATTAAATACGACATTATATTAAATATATAAATGTTTAAAACGGTAATTTCAACACAACTATGTCAATTTCAAAAAGGTCGAGTGTAGTTTTTTTTACTGAGAAATGTCGGAAAACTTTTAATTTATAATCTGTTACACTAGTTCTTTCTACTTTTTTTTTACGGTTTTAATAAATAAAGTTTATAGTATAATTATTAGGACTATTACTATATCCACACTTAAATAAAAGACTCTTAACTAAAACTAAAAATAATCTAAAACATGGCGTTGAAAAATTCCTCCGCATCGCAGGAACACTTACTTTTTTCGAATGATTGGAATTTAGTACAGATGAGCCTAGACTGCTAGAAAATATAGATTTAGGTACTAAAATATTGTAACAAATGAATATACTTTCTCACACAGTGGTAGAAATTATTATTTATTATATATATACATACCTACTTAATTGTACACCGAGAATAACATTAAAAGAAAACTACAAACTAAAAAATGTGTGTCTTTATCGATGGGCGGCCTTATCGCGTTTCATGATCTCTTCCAGGCAACCTGGAATGGACAAGAATTGCCTAGAAATTTTATGTCCAGGCAATGTCTGAGTTATCTTAACTCTCTACTTCCAACATGTTCTTCTTAAACATTTCTTGATGCATAATTAGCCTATTGTATTCCTACTGCTGATACGTATCAGGTTTCTTCTCTGTGAGAGGGAGTTCCACCACGTGGGCCCAGTGCGGACTTTTAAATGTTGCACGTTGAATTTTTGGTCCTAGGCATGCCCGGTTGTGAGGATCGCCCGGAGGATACGGTGGAGCATACGGTGGAGGTCTACCCTGCTTGGGTGGAGCACCGCCGTGTCCTCATCGAGGCGATCGGCGGCGGCCACTTCTCGCTACCGGCCCTGGTTCACTCCATGGTCCGGAGCGAGGATGCATGGGAAGCCGTCACCTCCTTCTGCGAAGCAGTAATGCTAGTGAAGGAGGAGGCGGGCCGCGTGAGGGAGAGACCTCACGCCCCAGCCGCCGCAACATAAGAAGACGCCCTGGGCGTCTGGAGTCGCAGGGCACCGGCGGCGTAGTCGCGGGGCTGCGGACGGCGAGCGTTGGGTGACTCGCCGTTCGATCAAAGCCAAGCCGGGTCGACGGCGCGTTGTGTTCCACGTGCGCCTCAAAGAGATGTCAGCATAGAAGTCGGGGCTCATTAGGGCCAGAGCCTGGCAGGGTTGCGGATTTGGTTTGAAAGGCACTAGGAGGAGCACAGATGGGTTTTAGTCAGTAAGACACACCCTTCCGCTCCACGCAGAGCGGAAGGAGTCATTTGATGATTTCCCATCCATAAAAAAGGCATGCGCGGTACCAAATCATACAGGTAATTTGTCATGTACACATCTGGAGGAACGAGTAATTTAAAGCTAGGCCTATGAAGTTTGGACTTAACACTGGGCTTGCAAATTGAATAACCCACCGACTGCAATACACGTCTAACCAGATTCACGAGTCTACGTCATAAAGGCTAAGTCCTAAACCAGCTTATCCCCCATTAAAACGTCGTGTAGAAAGGATTAACTGGCTATAATACCGTATTAACATTATGATAGCATCCTAAAATGGTAGCGAGCGTAAAACTTGTTACTTTTGAAATCAGGAGATAGGCTTAGTGTGTCTGAAGGTTATATATTTACCGCTATGTGTAACAATGAAATCAAGCTTATCATTATTCCTACATTCACTAGCATCATCACTATATCTTTTTTTTTATAACCGTAGTATTTTTTCTGATTCTGATTTATCCTTATCAGCCTATGCTATGACACTGCTGGGCAAAGGCCCATCACATCCAGCGGTTTCGGTCCAGGTCATTATATATATTGTCTCGCTCGTCCCGCCATCCTCTGTGTCGACGCCTTCTGGTGACGCAAACCACCACGAAATTAGAATCGTGGAGAAGAATTTACGAATGAAGCCTCTGGCTGATTATAAACATTTTTTTTATTTCACTTTGAACCCAATTCCAAAGAAATCTACGCAGACAAAGTCGCAGGCAGAAGATGAATGTTTTATGAATTGATCGTGGAAAAAAAATCTGTCGGAATTTACTTGTAAAATGTATAAATCTTATATTTATGTGTGGTATGACTGTACTTTTCCCATTTTGGTTTTTTAGGACGCTCTGCTAATATGACTATTTGCGAATAGGACGTTTTGCTTATAGGTCATTTTGATTCGGAGGCATTCTGAGAACATTTTAGTATCCAAAATATTTCCACGGCTATCATAGAACTTCAAGGTATGTGAAGCGATACAGTTTCATTGACATTTGAGATGGTGTGTCATGAAACTGATCTCCCTGCCTTGGTGCATGTTTTGAGTGGATATAGATTAGTATTTGGCATAAGTGTTATAGTATTTGATTTCACAAGGCTTGACGAGCCCGTGACTAAGTAACAACGGCCGCATGGCTCGATAAGTTGCCGAGATCGGCGAGACCTGGAGGACTCTGTATGCAATGACATACCGAGAGTCCTCTGTGCTCGGAAAGTACGTTAAACCGTTGGTCCCAGCCGTTATTTGAACATCTTCAACAGTCGTTACGGATAGTCCGAATCCAGAATCTGACACGTCATGCTAAAGAGTATCGTGTCAACCCGTTACTGGGTTGTGGTGGTCGGATAGGCAGTTTTTCCATGTAAAATACTAGTACTCAGCTGCATCAAGTCAGACTGGTAGCCGAACCCAACTTTTTGCGATCAGGCTAGCCAGATTGATCGATTTCATAAGATTTTTTTTCTTTATATGGCTGATTTTCAATTAGTTCAGTTACTCTGGCCAATCAAAAACTAAACTAATCTGGCCAAATGGGGCATTCTTCTCCCATCTCAAACGCAGGACATGCGACACCTCATTAGTTGCCCGTCGTGCACAACAACCTGCACTATCCAAGATCTAAACGAGGCCAATGACAGAGCTGTACAGGTTGCTCAATACTGGTCAGACAAAGTCTAATACGAGTCAATGGACACTAAAAGAAGTAGAAGAAGTTACTCTTGGAAAGTTACGCTCATTTTCTCCGTCTTCTGTATCTATAACTGGCATATCACAATATCTTTGTTTTATGGGAATGTCTCATATCTCAGTTTCCTTGAGAACATGAACATCAAAACGAGTATCGTTTTTGCGAATACGACAATTGTATAATTTTCCTAGCCTAGTTATCATAACATAGATCATAAGCCGCGATGTTTGTGGAAACTCGATAGATGTGGTGACCGTATTTATATTAAAGATGACCTGTGTTTTCAAATGTGAGTCATGTTTGAATTTAACTTACCCAGTCTGTTGTTTAAAAACATAACTATTGTTAATATTATTGTAACGACGCTTCCTGCAGACTATATTCATCTCATAGTTTATGCAAATCGAATCTGGTTAGTGACATTTGAACATTGGTTCGTTATGATATGAGACTTGTCAACGTCGCACGTACTATCAATTTTAAAATTATCTCCACTGTCACTAGGTTCATGGGTTTCTCTTTCCATGTTGCGTTAAAGGTCAAACAATCTTTCAAGTATACGAGTAACTTCACTATCATCATAACTTCACCCACTACTTTCCATTTTAAGGATGCATCCAATGGCTCCTTTAGCTCTGGGCGGATGCGGAGGGAGTGTTTGACTAAAACCCATCCGTGTTCCTTCTAATGCCCTTTGCGTTCCAGGGCGGCGTTAACAGGCCACTCATTTCTCGTACCATTCTCCCTGTGACAACGTCATCCGGGTACGTTCTGCGATAACAACTTGTCGCCTGCTCATCTCGCCACTGGACGACCAGCGCATCTTCTTTCAATCCTTCGACGCCAGTCCGTCACCAGCTTACTCCACCTGTCACTTCATTGACTTCCTAGTTTATTGATTTCTTAAAGTTAGGATATTGATGATACAGACTGTCTGGTTTGAGGCTCACTGGTTCCTATGACCTATATTATTTATTTGGATTAATTTTAAATATCAACTTGTGTTTTACTGCGTACCAGCATATTATAGTTATGTATTTACCTGAAAGCTACAACAACAATTTTCATTTCTATTATTTTACTTTAGACATCTTCACGAAGTTTTCCATATATACTGGCACCAGCGACCAAAATTCAATACTGTATTGTATCTTTTTCTCTTCGAAAGATATTCGATTGCGCTCGATCAACAGATGCAACGGCATGCGCGGACGACGAAATTAATCGCAAGGCCGGAATGTCGCAACCTCTTATACATTTCACCTAGATTATGTTTATCTCAGCCGGTTGTCAACACCGTCTGTACGGAATCCGGCCGCGAATCCAGATCAGTAGTATTACTAGATCTTTTTGCTTATGAAGATTATATTAAGCAAGTTTAAACTTTTTCATCAACGTTGCTTCTGATAAGAGTTGGTTGTACTGTGCGTTTGGCAGTAGTTGTTTTTTTTCCTTTTAATGGATGCGCCCTTATTTTTTGGTGAACCCTGCACAGTTCTACCTTCAAAACAGTTTTATTATGCCTCGACTCTACCGTGTCCCTCACTGTTTAGGATAGTAATAGTGACTATTAGAGGATAGTGAATCTCTATTAGATAATATTTTCTTTCGTTCATAGTTATTATTAGCTTAAAATAAATTTTCAGATACTTTTTGCTCCTCTGCCTCGTTTTTCAAGTGTTCGCAGCGGCTACATGAAGTCCGGATTTCTGCGTAGGGCAAAGTGTATCCGGTTTTTTAATCTGAATATCATCAGTAAGAGCAGTGGTCTGGATTAGTGCCCAATCGAGGACAATAGACTCGCCCTCTAGCAGTGGTCTGGATTAGTGCCCAATCGAGGACAATAGACTCGCCCTCTATAATAGGACACTTAATTATATTGGTGAAATGTGTGTAGTGTTTGGTAATCTTCTGCCATACCTTTCTGCGTCCACAAGCGTAATGAGATGTTATGTTTTGGTTGCAAATCGAGCACTAAAACCTTGCTCAACGTCACACTAAGTTCACAAAGAGCTGACCCTTCCTTGTACTACATTGCAGTTAGTTTGCTACTGTTATGAAACGTGACCCGGTTAGTACAGTCTAAACGCGGGTCACTGCATGTCACTTATTGCTTATGGCGTGTCAGAGTTAAATGTTGCAGAAGAAATTTACCAAGCCTGAACGTACGTGGCTTTAGAAAAAGTGTTATTCTATCAGTAATACTGCCGTCGTCAAGCTGTATCTAATAAAATCACATTTTAAATTAGGTACGCATAAAAATCAAAGTTGATTACAATATAAATCGATAAATTAGGTACATCGGAATCTTTTGATAGTAGAAAAATACTGTTTAGACATCGATAGACATTTTTTGGCTGATTACCATGAATATCAAAAAACAAAAAGCCATGTGTCAGATCTACACTTAAGCTTGTGGACTACAGAAAAGTAATTGTTGTGAAATGTACAGAGGTGACATATCGGTAGCGTTTGAATTGTCAATCACATCGAGATTTTAGAATAGTTTTCAATCGTTTTCGCTGATAGAAACCGAATTTGTCCCAAGCGCCATACATCGGGCTTAAATATACCTAATCGTGTTAAAATGGTGCCAAAATACTGACGTAATTTTATTATCCTATCGAAACTTTAAAATAAATTGTCCATCATCAATCAAATCAGCTTCTTGAGATGTATCAAAACGCCACTTAAGAGGCAGCTGTCAAAATCATTTAGACAGGCCATTGATTCCTTTTATACTCTTTAGGATAAACATAGATAATTTAATCTTTTAAACAATGAGCTCATCAAATTCCTTACAATTTATTACGATATAAAACCAGGCATTGATAGACAGACGCCAGCAATTCGCCTTCGTGAAAGATTATATATCCGGAATGTGAAGTATCCTAGAGCTTTATCCGATAACAAGCTATGGACTACCAGTGCACTAAATTTGATCCAAATCGGTTCGGCATTGACGTGAAAACGTTGCCACACACTAGGAATTTCTCCTGTATCGTGGGTGCGTTTACAAACATATAATCTCACATACACAAACAGCCAGACCCGGAACAACTATCTGTAGGCCATACAAATATTTGTTCCGTGCGGGAATCGAACCCGCGACACGCAGCGCAGCAGTCGATCGCTCAACCACTGCGCTAACTGTGTAAATATACAATACCTTCTCGTTTTAGTAGGCTAAATCCGAAAGACGTCCACTACTGACCACGGCATGAGCATCCCCAGTTTCTGCAGCGGCGACCTCTCGCGTCCGGCCCTGGTTCAATCCGTGGTACTCTCTGGTCCAAGCGAGGGGGTATGGCAAAGTCAACAAAAACCCCAGTAAACAAGTAAAAAGAAAAATAAAGTACATCCTAGTTGCCAAGATAATCCCGTATGTTTATCGAATAGAATACTCGCACCATAAGAACGCGGTCAGTCGGTCTCAATGTCGTGTGTATAATATGCTGTAATCCAGTGAAAAGTGTTGTGGCTGCGTTGCGTCAGCGCAGGACGAGTTCATGCTACATGCGACAAGTCAATCAAAACCAATGAAGAGGTGAAATTGTTTATTCGTAAGAAGTCAACTTTGACTGTAGTCTGTACTTTGTATTATCACTCGTCGAACCCGACGTCGAGATCACTCTGATCCAAGAAAGCAGTAGGGAATCTAGCACGCTTCGTAAACACATAAACAGACAGCGTTTCGTTTTCCAGCCTTGCCGTCGAGGCAAGTCGAGGCGATGGTGTTATTGGATCGTCGCGAGAGGCCTTTTGCCTAACTAGCCAGCACGCGACACTGAGCCACCATTAGTCTTAAATCCCATAAATAATGAAACGACCCAGCCTGTTCCTTGCTGGCCCTCTGAACTGACGCCGCTAAACCGAGGTCCGTATCCCACAGGGGATGTCCTAGGGAGCGGTCAGTAGTAACTTAGCCCTGCTGGGGGCCTTAAATTCATTTGAGGTCACCACAGGATAGTCCGGTTTAGCATTTGAGCCCTAGCGTGCTAGATCTGCAAGTGGCCACATAAAAAAAAGCTCAAGTGTCAATATCGTGAGTCATTCTTTGTCGTTGACGATTATTTATTGTGTAATATTTACCATCAGGAATATAAGTTGATGATACTCTTGAAAACAAGTATTTCATTTTCGACATGAGTAACCACCATCAGCACTATGATGGTAATGGAAATAGTAACGTCACTCTTTTTAAAAATAACCAGGGGCCCCGTCATATAATATCGTACTGTGTAATAGGCTTTCGTCCAGAAAAATGCTCGGTTCCAGCGGGAGTAATCAAAATGGCGTTCAAATGTTTTATCGTAAATACCCCCTAAAGTTATTGCTATCTGGTACTTACATGAAAACAGAAGGGGGAACCAAATACGTAACAAAGGCTTTTTTTTTTTTTTTTTTTTTTTTTTTTCTAGGATGGGAAATCATCAAATGACCCCTCCCGCTCTGGGTGGAGCGGCAGGGAGTGTCAGACTTTTACTGACTAAAACCCACCCTTTAGTCCTCCTAGTGCCTTTCTTCCCAGGGCCGCGGTAACTCTTTCGAACAAATCCGCAACCCTGGTAGGAACGTAACAAAGGCTTCGTTTATTCTTTAAGTCAAAACGCAAATGACAACCCATCTCAAAATAAAATTTTCATAAGAGTCACGAAGAATAAAACGCGTGAAGAGTAAACTAAATAAACGCGTTTATCAAATTACTTTTTTATTTGTTTTAATGGTGAATTAAAACCAATGCTTAGTGCATTTACCAATTAATATTTTTGCTTTAAGGATCGAACGATCTGTTGCTTGCTTTCTAGACATCTATCAGAGATTTAATGAAGCGAAACATAATATGGAAACAATAACTGCAGAAACAATCGACAAACAATAATTGACGAAGAAAACTATACATTGACTAATACTATACTTGATAAGCATTAGAAGAAGTCTGTTCCATAAGTACTTATTACTAAAACTTTAAAGACTGCACAAACTAGAATAATAATAATAATAAAAATGGCTTGATAGCCAAAAGCTTCGACGACCACCTGTCGAAGCTGGCGTTACGCAGTTGGGTAAAGGGCCTGATACAGAAGGCAGTACTCCTCGATACGGCTCGTATTGTGAGGAGATTCCTTTCTCTGGAGCCCTAACCACCGGTAGCTTGGACCCAGCTCCCGACACCGGCGGACTACTATTTTTATATTTTTAAATGTTTTTTTATTGTTTTTTTTGTTATTGAAATATTTAAAAATATAAAATGTATGTTTGTAAGATGAATAAAGAGAATAATAATAATAAATATCTTGGGACAACTCACACACGGCCATCTGATCCCAAGCTAAGCAGAGCTTGTGTTATGGTAACCAGACAACTGATATACATACTTATATAATTTATAAATACATACATATTATAGATAAATTACACCCAGAATGATCTCTTTACCTCAAAGTTAGTTGCTAACACGAAGTTAATTAACAAAATATATCATACATAATGGCCGGGTCAATCAAACTCGGAGTTTTATGATAACTTTGGTTTGTGTAAGTGGGCCCTTGGTATGCATATTATCGTACTAGCTTTTGCCCGCGACTGCGTACGCGCATATCCCGTTTTTTCGCGTTCCCGAAGAAATTTCCCATTCCCTTATAGGCTATAGCCATCCTCATGAATGTAGCTATCATATACAAAAATAATTTTCCAAATTCGACCGGAGTTCCAGAGATTAGCGCGTTCAAACAAACCAACAACAGCTTTATTATATTATATATAGTACAGATTATAATTCACGGTGGATCGAGTATTTTTCTTTGCTCTTGTACTACAAATTATATTAAAAAATATTTTTTTCACGTAGGTACTGTTTTTTTTTTTAATTCATCAACATTGTCATCATCATCATCTTCTCAAGAAGATTCAGATCTTGCCTTTGATCCATGTTGCTTACTATAAAATGTTCATATTTAAATCAAACTAAGTAACGCTTTTCATTAACATCATACTTCACTCACGTATAAAGCCGTCCCGTCCGGAGTTGCGGTCGCTATGCGTGTGCGCAGCTTTCTCCTCTTTGTTTGACGCGCACCGAAATTATGCTCAAACGATTTATTGACGTTCTTAATACCCATTTTGGTACCATACGTCATAGTGTCAGGTTAGGTTGAAAAGGGATTTAGAAATTACGGGAGTAGGTGCCTATTGAGGATTGACCTTAATTTGTAAATTGTATCGATTCATCATCTGACTAGCTTTTTTATAAGGCGGTTGGCTTCCAGTCTAACTAAATACCTACTCGTACCAATACCAGTACATGGAGCGGCTACTCTAATTTGTAGATTGATTCTCTATTTAATTCCTTATCCCCTATATCCCATGTCATATCCTCTAACTCAACTCTATTTTGAATCATCAAATTGACTGTACCTGATGTTTTATTATTTATCGACTTTTTTTAGCGCCTGAATCGAGTGAAGGTCCACTAACTAACAATAAGGGCGTTCGAAGACTTAATAATATTCCAAGATTTTGGCCCTTTAAAAAACTAAACAAAGCTGCATCATTCATGTTTCAACAAGTAGGTAAAAACAACGACTTAAAAATGTCTATTAAGATGCGTTTTTGTATAAAATTAACATGCATTAATGTGTTTAAATTAATATGTACGTAACTTACGTAATCGCAGATTTCAATAATAACTGGCATTGTATTCTCAAAACCTTGTATGAATAGATAATATTCGTTCCCCAGTTCTATCTCCATGACCATAATTGTCGGATTTAAGTACTAGTAATACTATGGGAAACGGAAGCTGCCTTCATTGAGATGTCTCGGTAATAACACGATGATCTTCGGTTGTTCCTACAATGCGTTTTAATCACACCATCTCGTGTTTCAAAGTTATTCCAACTGCATGTTCGTGGTTATTGTCCATTTAGAATGCGGGATGCTGTAAAATGAGTCGAATGTGATGTAACATTTCGATCTCGGTGTGTCGTGACGAGAGATGGATAGTCTTCCTGTTATAAAATGTTTTAATTGGAGCTATTCACATATCTATTCCAGCATTTCCAGCTATGGAGACCGGTGTCTAGTGCTTGTGTTCAATACGTACACAGAGTTTAGCACACCCTGGGTAGTCAGCCACTTGGAACACTTTCGTGACTGACAATTTTTTTAATCGCTTTTTGGTTTCCGAGCTTCTGTATGAAAAACGGAACCCTTCTAGGGTCACTTTTGTGTCAGTTCTTTTATCACAGACAGTTTATTCCGAATCTACTAGACCGATTCAGACCGATCCGTCCGACCGATTCATCTTCACTTCTAAATAAATAAATTTTGCGTTGGGATGTGACTTTTGGTGGGACGAATTCGACGAATTAGAAAAAAAAAGTTTTCGTCGAAAAAGTGTTATTTTGTGGATCTCAAATATATTTTACTGAATTTGGAATTTGAACTTGTCAAACACTAACTTAATGCTAAAGTTAATCGCTAACTTAATGAAAAAGTTAACTCATGCTGAAGTTGACAAGTTTTTAACTTCGAACCCTTAATTAAGAAATCGGTGACCGTTCCAAAACAAAGAATGACTTCAAATTGCACAGTAAGCTTTATCTTGTTTTCGAACTGACAGAGCCCAACCGCCAACTTTGTTGAACACAAGATTTACTTTAAAATATTCAGCCTACTACAACACCCATGGAAATATGTAAGACAACAACAGAACCATAAATCACTGCCAGTCTTGCAAAACTTCTAACATTGATACCCTTCAAAAAATGATAAACGACAAATAAATAACATGATTATAGAAATATATCCACTATAAAAATAATTAATTACGTTTTTCTAAATGTCAATTAACGATTGTTAACGATTTATATTCATCTATTATTTAGTAATATTCAAGGTTTCCTTCTAAAACTGAATAGTTGCAAATATTTAGGTCAGCGTATATATGAATAACGTATAAAGTATTGTAGTTACATCAATTTGTAGTATAATTGGATTCTTAATCGACGCGATGAGAATGTTAAGGTATGGTGTAAGTGATAAGCGTTTGAATTGTTGCTTAGAGCAAGTGATTTTTAAGGCTTTCTCAAACAGGCGTGATGCGATGTTCCAGTAGAGTAATTTTTATGAAAAAAGATAGACGCATGACACTCTCAACATTTTCTGCCCTAGCATAAATTGATGCCTCCGTATCAAAACGTCCTATTCGCAAATCGTCCTATTAGCAGGACGACCTAAAAACAGAAGAATGGAAAAAGTACAGTCGTACCACACGTAAATATAAGTTTTCTTCATTTTCTTTGTCGTCATGGTTGACTTATACTTTAGGTGACGCTAAGTTAGGATTTTCTTATCTCGTGGCAGCTTTTCTAAGGCTGTTTGTTCTGTCATAAATTGGTACTTATACCTAGTTAAATAAAAAGACAAATGACTGAGTTTAATCAAGGATAAATATTATACTTGCACTTTTAGCTTTATGTCACAGGTAGTATCGTGACATTAGATTCATCTAACGCCGAGGATAGTAAATGCCACTTAAAAAAATAACCCGCTTTCAGCTTACTTTTTGACACCAAAGAAATAAGTGTTAAAGTTGTTTCCAACTGCAGTTTCGGAAGTCGGGGTCAGAAGTCGAATGACATCATACCGGACAAAAGCACACATTTTTGTATGTTTCAATACTTTCAAGCCGAAAGCTGAACGGTTATAGACATTGTTATAGGTTAATTGACCCGAATTACGTTTAAGTTTTCGATTGTCTTGCTTATAATCTTGCAAACTTTTAGTACAAAAGAGTGAGATAATTTTTTGTAGATGATACAATTCGGTTTCTTTAGATTTCGTTATAACCTCCATTCTCCGGTGTTCTCGGGAACGTATTAGACATAAAGTATTTTTCCGTTTGCGTTTTTAAATAAATGTTTATCTAGTAAAAGATTGTTTGCAGGTATGATTATCGCTTTATTTATGCAATATTTTTCCAAGTAGATGCATATTTAGTTGAAGATATTTTCTATTGATATCTATTCCGCGGTTATGTAAAATGATATTGGGAAACTAAGTTCTGATTGTGACAATTCTTTTACTGATGAAAAGCTACACTATCACTCAGTAAAGCAGACTCTGACAGTTTGCTTTTGCTAATAACTCAATAAATGAAGTTGAATAATTCACAAGCCTTATTAAACTGATTGAATGATAAAGACATAGTGAAGTTCATTACTAATTAATGTTTGTTACAAACAATAGTTCCTTTATTTATGTAATTGTTATCAGATACTGCAGTGGACATAATAGTTTGTTTATACAGACTACAAATGATTACAATACGTGTATTCTTCACTGTTGGGTATGGTCAGGGCCTTTCACACGCGTTTTCAAACATATTGTTGTATGTTAGGCGTATATACTACTTTATGCTTACTCATAGAACCACAATCCTTACAGCTGATTCGATTCTGGCTGGCTTCATAAACTGGATATTATTATTATTATTCAAAGCCCGTAGTGTCCCACAACAGGGCAAAGGCCTCCCTTCCTTCTTTCCACCTCAATCGCTATCGCTTTCCATCAGGCGTGATCGAGGTCAAGAGCAAGCCCATTCCTCAATAAAAAAAAAGTATTTTTAGCTATCTGACTCCAATCCTTTAGGTAGGAGTCCAGCTCGTCTCGCCATCTCCTTTTGGGTGTACTGCGTCGCCGGTTCCTGACGTTCAGATAACGCAACCTTTTTATTTTGTTAGTCTACTCTTGTGTTCCACTGCAGGGCAAAGGCCTCCAATTTCTCCTTCCAAATCTCTCGTGCCTTGGGCGATCTTTCCAAGTTCGCCCCGCAAACATGATGGGGTCGTCTTCGCCGCGTTAAGCCTCGATGGTGACGTCCTTCCTCAGGCGTCCAGTGAGTTTCGATCTTCGCCCACCTTTCCGTAAGCATAATCAGACTAAAATTTTCCAACTCACGGGCTACCTCTTTGTCAGAGGGAGTGGGATGTAATCCACCACAAATGTTTTAGTTCTAAGAATTCCTCACTGCTTATAATTGCAGCAGTACTTACTAAAGAAATGGGGAAGAACTGATCTTAAAGGTCAGTTCTTCCGACCATTTCTTTCCAGACCTTTCACGAAGTCGTGCTGTTTGAGATTTTCTCCGTAACTATTTCTATTCCTAGCCAGCCAGAACACTAGGAAGTGAAGTAGTAAATCAGAAATCAGAAATATTTTATTTGTGATACACATGTAGCGGCATTCATGCCGCCACAAAAATCAACGTAGCAGAATCAACATCACAACAAATGAAACTCGCGGCGCCATCTATCTCGACAGCTGCGAACTAACTACAAAAATCCTAAAAATCGCGATATCAAAGATTTATGATTTATGATTTATGATTAGAACACATGCAAAGCCCGAATATCAACTCTCGGGCAACTGCCCGAGAGTTGATATTCGGGCAACTGCCCACCAGACACTACACCCGTCTGGTCGGAGGATCCTCCCTTTTCAATGGAGGTTTGCGGGACTTTACTCTCTGTTCCGCTACCTCCAAACTGGTGACCCTCGACATTAGACGTCAGCGCAGCCTTCGTGCAGCTACTTCATCATGACGTCATCATCATCATCATCATCATCATCATCACTTCTCCTCATCCTGACCTCAAGCTCTCGAGCAGCGAGTCATACTGCCAGCCAGAACCCTCGGCTTCTACGGTTATCCTGACCACCAGTATGCAGCAGACGCGCATTCCTGGTCAGCATACTCAGCCTTTATCATCAACCTCATCAGCGACCTTGGCAAGCACACTGCACTTTCGGCCAGTCACATGAAGAGCCTTGAAAAACCTCTCCTGGTCGACGCCAGCAGTCACGTCAGCACGTCGCACAGCTCCGACCCACCTTGGCAAGCACACTGCACCTTCAGCCAGTCACATGAAGAGCCTTGAAGAAACTCTCCTGGTCGACGCCAGCAGTCACGCCAGCTGCAGCATCGGGGCACCGCAGACAGTTCCGACTCACCGTGAACTCTGCGACGCAGACAGTTCCGACTCACCGAGAACTCTGCGACTTCCAGTTCCGACTCACTGGAACCAACCTTCCACTGGCCTGGCAAGCATCTCAAGATGTATGGACGACTCATCCACTATCGACCTCCGGTCTCCGGAGGGGAGTGATGTAGCGGCATTCATGCCGCCACAAAAATCAACGTAGCAGAATCAACATCACAACAAATGAAACTCGCGGCGCCATCTATCTCGACAGCTGCGAACTAACTACAAAAATCCTAAAAATCGCGATATCAAAGTTTACCGTGCGATTAGAACACATGCAAAGCCCGAATATCAACTCTCGGGCAGTTGCCCACCAGACAAACCAACCGTCTGGTCAGAGGATCCTCCCTTTTCAATGGAGGTTTGCGGGACTTTACTCTCTGTTCCGCTACCTCCAAACACAGGTACAGTGACCTAATGTCGTTGGACATGTTTTAGGTTATTGGGCGCTATGATATGTAACGGTTTGGGGTCTTCATGTAAAACCTTTTTGGGATGCATGGAGCCACCACATGTAGCGCAATTAGTTCCATCTGGCATTCAACCGAACCGAGCGCTCGGCGCTTCTTGCACAATCCTTCCCTTGCGGTGGTAGGGCTAACGACCGCCTGGTTCGCGACCCCCACCGGAGTCCGGCGTCAAGCAGCCTGCTGTGTTTCGTCGACGCGTGGAAGTACCAGTGCCTCAAAGCATCTTCTGGGCACGCTCGCTCCATCAAAGACCTCATCCATCGCTTCCTATCAGGCGTGATCGAGGTCAAGAGCTAGTCCATTCCTCAATAAAAAACATTAAAACAAAAAGTGCTGGTGCTCAGCCGAATTTGAATAAAATGACTTGAATTCCGATGAAAAGATATTTGAGATTAAGGTACTTTAAATTGAGCCCTGTAACTCGGATAAATCTCGATTCCTTCATTCACCTGAATTCGAGATTTATCTGAGTTACAGGGCTGCAATTGAATAGACCTAGTAGTTTCCAACTTAATGAGAGTACTTAATCAATAGGTAGGTAATTCACTTACCTACTAGCTACAAGATCGTTTTAAAGCATTTCTGTAAATTCAGGCTTACACAATAGTTCACTAGGCTAAGCTACTCACGATTGAAGCGAACCAAGCCTAACTTAGAGATGTTGGGATCGAAAAGTATCGATATGCGGACGTGTTTTTAATTCCTTGCAAATTGTTTCCAGGCATTGGCATCATAGACAAAAGTTAACTTAGGAAAAAGAAAAAAAATCTGCTGTTCAGTACATTTTTACTCGCTTATCGTTACAAAATGTAGGGATCAGCTGTTGTCTTTTCTTTTCAAAGAAATCACGTTGTATCACTGCCTGATTTTTATGTATCAATAAAAGTCTTGCTGTTTTAGTGGTCACGAGCGCTGCTACTATGCAGTGTGTTCGATTTCTGGTTAGTAAATGTCGCAGCCAATTAGCTTAATCAGCCGTTTAATTGGTTGCCTTGCCTTTTCATTGAAATGTTCCGATTTTTAGCGACTTAAGTGACATCTTTTGTTCAATATCGTTTAATGACTTGCCTATGACACTTATGTCGCTGATTAAACGGCACAGTTCAATGAAAAGGCTAGACTTTTAATGAAACGGCTGATTCAGCTAGATGGCTGCGACATAAACATCAACGACCATGGTCGTTGGTAAACATCAATATGTTTGAGCAGGCCTAGCTCGTACCGTACTAATTTCAAGGATGTGAACTGCGGCCTTTTGATAAATCTGCGCTTTTGATAGCATTTCGATACTCGATAGTCAAGATATCGGAATATTACTAAAAACATATAAATGTACTAAGAAATCTACTAAGAAAAATAGATATTTTTCGACAACCCTACCCTATAAATATTACTTAAGACCATAAAATATTAACTGTGTAAGAACTAAGCTGCTATGAACGGTTAACTGCATCTTATGATTTATTTATAAACTTGTAGGTACCTATCTAAAATACTTGATTGCCTAAAACCTCTGACCCTTGTTGCATAAACGTTCGCCTGCAAAGTACAAGCTATGGTTAGAGGAGAAACAAGTCATTAGTAAAGCAAGTATTATCCAATGTGTCCAATAATAGTGGCCAATAATAGTGGCCAATAATAGTAGCCAATAAAAGTGGCCGATAATAGTGGCCAATAATAGTGGCCAATAATAGTAGCCAATAATATCTTGGTAGGTACCAAAACCTACATTAGGGCCAGAACCTGCCCGCGTTGCGGATTTTGTTCGAAAGAGTTACCGCGGCCCTGGAACGAAAAAGGCACTAGGAGGAGCGCCGATGGGTTTTAGTCAGTAAGAGTCTGACACTCCCTCTTGCTTCATCCAGAGCGAAAGGAGTCATTTGATGATTTCCCACCCATAAAAAATACCTTTTTTATGGGTGGGAAATCATCAAATGACTCCTATACCTAGATAATTATTATTGGCCACTTCAAATTGGTGGGTTCTTGGCAGGTATGGTTTATTGGCTACACATAATGTAGCTTTTTTGACGGGACTGTTGACAGTTTCAGTAGTTTCTCTGTGATATAGCTGCTTAAATCCAATTAAGTTTAATAACTTCTTCTTAAGTGAATATCAAAATCAACCTGCTCCTTTCCAAATATCCAAAGTATTATTCATGAGCATCCAACCTATTTTTGGATTTGTACAACAACTAAAACCACCGAAAAAGTGTATTTAGATTTATTTGTGTTATTTCAAGGAAATTTAATATATTCAGGAAATCGACACATAGGCGCCAGTTTATAGTTTAGGTATACTCGTCAAGCCTTGTCATACGACCCCATATCTAATTGCAAATTAAGAAAATAAACACTTAATGATTAAAATTTTATTCAACGAAATTCGTTAAAACTTAACTATATACACAATATGTATAATTATACAAAAACAAACTTAATGAATTGTAATAATGAATCACACATAGAATAACCTGCGTCGGATATCTTCATTTATATAAAAGTTAAAGAAAAAAAATCACGCTCGCTGAAATGTAGCTCGCCATCTTGAATTATTTTCTGTCATCACATTCTTTTATTTATTCAGTTTATCTATTGCAGACTGAAGTTAATTTATCAAGTCGTACATTGTGTGTAAGTTCGTCTTGATTGGTTATCGTTTCTCAGTAAGCTGATTGTTACCTCCGATATGACGTGAAAATAAATGTGGGAACGGCTTTTTGAACTTGATCAGCTAGATGCCTATTGTGTTACTTAGACATGTCAGGTTATTATTTTTTTTAAAGGGTGGAAGTGCTAACAATGGAACGACAGAATATAAAAAAATATTAACACAAAATATGTCAAGTAAATCGGATGCCAAGACTCATAGCGCTTACATAAAACGCTATCGCTGTTAATAGTTATCAAATCTTGATTCGAACCAAGCCCCATCATAACGCTAAAAGACCTAACTGGACCTTACAAGTGGGTAAAAAAAATGGCTTAATTAACTTATCTTTTAAATCGTGGAATTTGGGAAAACATTTTCCGCAGTTATTCAAAGTTACTACCGGGTTAGATTTACCCAAAAAAAAATTTAAACAGCTCCAAACTTAGATACGTTTTTATCTGGAATGGAAGAGAACGAACAATTACTCACCTTGACTAATCTTAAATATATTATTTTAAAATACTTAAATATGATTTTCGCATTCAAAGCTCGGGTCAAGGCATTCTCATTATGTCGTTATCATCACCTTGATGTCAATTTTCAAATATTTCAAGTTTTTATCGATTCAAAGAATAATGTATTATCGATTATCATATCGATTTAATGTCCAGTCACGATTTAGACATCTGTATTATTGTTTGCAGTTAAGGTCTTGCACATTTAATATTTATATTTGTTGCATTGACATCGACAATGCTAAGAGCTTTTATTTTTCTCTACTAAATGAATTACCTAGTAATTGTTTTGTTGACCTCTAACGCTAAAAATAAATTACTATTAGCGTGATTTTAAAATTAAAAGCGTCTCAATTTAGTCAATCAAGTCGACGTTGGTCAAGCATTGACACCATCTGCATTTTTTTTCCAAGATTTTCAATTTGTGGAATTACCGTTCCGATCACGAAAATTCTTTCACTGCTAGAAAGCAAACTACATAGGTACTTAGATTTTGTACTCTGTAAATGTACGGCTCCTATGGCGGTAGGTCACGTCTGGAACGCAAAGGGCACTAGGAGGAGCAGTGATGGGTTTTAGTCAGTAAGAGTCTGACACTCCTTCCCGCTCCACCTAGAGCGGAAGGAATCACAAGGCAACACATTATTATTTCAGTGACACTATCATGAAAATAAAAAAAGAAGCTTCCATAACTCGATATGATTTGAATTTAAAAATAATTTGTTCAACCTTATAACCGCACACATAATGCATATACCTCTATTGTGCAAGAGCCTTAATGGCTTGTTTAAAAAGATATATTGTGCATTCATTTTTAATCTACAATCGGTAATGCTCGTAAATATACAGTAATAGGCGTTAAGATGGCGCCGATGTCCTTACTTAACACATTAATATGAAATATGATGTGCGCAAATTGAACTGATTGTATCGCCAGCTTTACTGCTGAATACAATATTCATGCTCGAATGTCAGAATGAATGGTTATGCTCCCTTGTCCGTGTTGAAAAATGGGCTTCTTTTGTTTGACTGTAAGTCAAAGGGGGAAGTATGTAGTTTTAGCAGTGTAAATCTACTATTAGATTGAGAGCCGGCCGTTCTGCAAATTGCTTCTTTCCGGTAACTCGATAAGGTACTTTTTGCGGACAGCACAGGGACAGGGACTTTGTGCGGTCGACTCTTGGACTATATGTAGTCATAGCCGCCTGGCCTTTGTTCAACGAGTACGTTGTGGTCAGCTTCCAGTCTAACCAGCTGCAGCTGAATATTAGCACTTTACATGAATTTGCTGCCTAAATGCCGCCTGTAGCTTGATAGCCGACCTACTTCTGTCTGTATTTTTTTTTATTTTAGTTTTAGGTCTTTTTATTCATTACGGCCATTGCGTTCTTAAACAACTTAATAGGTCATGATGAAAGAGGATCTCTCCAATAAATACCTAAATTGTGGAAGATCGTTTTCACTGATACAATTTTGCTTTGCTTTCTAAAGCTTCTTACCTCGTGTTTCGGTTGGTAAACTTGAACAATAATTTGACATCTGACATGAGAATGTTTAACTTAATTTGATATTTAAACTTATATTATTATATACCTACACATTTCACAACTGTATTGTATTTCAAACCGTACAGTCACGCACTAATTGTGTTTGTCCGATCACGAATCGATTTATAATCGAATAACACCTCTCGATGGATGATCGATAGCGGCTAGATAATGTTTACGAATATGGAACATCTTAATTATTACAATACTATTTTCTGCCAGCGGGTTTGCTCGCTTCGATGTCGGTAGTTATCCTAAGGAATTACTCTTGGCATAAAAAGTATCCCAAGTCCTTCTTCCTGCTCCAATCTTAGGAGGCACTCAGGTGGATCAAAAATTTAACAGACATTCAAACAGCCTTATTGGTATACCATAAGGTATGGAATGGAGAGGGTATTCATAGCAAAAAAAAAGTGTGTAAGGTCAATTTTCAATCTTAAGAGGACAGACTCTTGTAAACCTGTATTTATTTATTAAGCAGAAGCTGCTTACCCTCCCTTCTCTATACATAATTATGTATATTTAAAATCTGAAAATTTGCAAGAAACAATTACTCGTTTTTTTGAAACAGATGAAAAGGCTATGTCAAAGAGGAAAATAGCAGAAAAGCTACAAGTATTCCCGCGTAATAGACTAGACGTGTGCAACAAAAATTGTTATACCATGGTGGTAAAAATATATTATTTAACCACTTAGCCGAAGAATTTAGAACTGCTAAGTGTAAAATGTAAAATTTATTTACTATAAATTATGACATCAACATTTATTGACATTACTTAAATAATATTGAAACATTTTCATTATTCTTGCTGTTTTTTATTGACATCATTATTATTGATCGTTATTTGTAATATAATTTATTATTTGAAATGAATAGAATTGGTTTTGATTACTTGTATTGCATTCTAAATTTAAATTATTATTATTATTTATATGTTATTGCTAATTACAAATGTGTAATGCATGCTATAAGTGCGAGTATAACCAAGATGTAAAATCTAAATATGTGTACGGCTGAAATGTTGAATATAGTGAAACCGGATCTAAAGAAGAACTTATGTGAGCTACCTTTATTCTTGCAAATATAGAACTAATAAATATCTCACTCATATCATCCACTAATTCATTAATTCATTCAATCTATCTCTGTACTAAAATTCATTAAAAATGATTTAACGATTTAGGCGTGAAAACGCACCTAACAAACAAACGGCCAAACTGACAGAGTAACTTTCGCATTTAGGTATAATAATTAGTATAGATAATTCTTTATACGATTGGTTATTGCGCAACTTATAATTTTATTAAAAACGTTCGCATCGCTGCTTTGTTCTCTTATAATTATTATTACTTTTTAAATTAGTTCGTTTTGTAATGGATTTGGAATGATAATGACTTATGATAACCTTCAGTTTTGTACAAGATTAAACTAACGCACAACTTTTGAAATATAGATGCATTCTGCATTATGATAAGGTAATTAATGATGTTAGAGTTCATTTTGAAATAGTTGTAATTATTTTTCGAACAATCTTTTAGCAAGCTTGTAAAGTGTTTCTCAAATAAACCATTTATTCTTCGCCTTTTAACAATTAATTATGTAAAGCCTTGTTAAAAAATACTTGTATGTCATACACATAAGTCATGTCATAAGTGTCATAACACTCATAACAAGCTTTTAAAATTTGTTTCTAGACTTTCGTTGTAAGTTTTTTTAACTCTTTCTGGCTTCTGACAGAGACCAATCTGTCAGTCTAAATCTGACTCCAGTCTTGCCAAGTGTTATCGTGCTCCACAGTTACTGGGTTATGGAAGTCAGATTTTTTCGGAATTTATTTGAAAGAATCACCGCGGCCCTGGAACGCAAAAGGCATAAGGAGGAACACGGATGAGTTTTAGTCAGTAAGAGTCTGACACTCCCTTCCGCTCCACCCAAGGCGGAAGAAGTCATTGATTGATTTATCCACAAAAAAAAGAATAATTCTGCTGCATCTGGTTTAACTGGAAGCCAACCCAAATGTTGTTTGGAAAAGGCTAGGCAGTTTTTTAATAATAATAAACCTTAGTCTAGTCCTAGCCAAGTATATAATAATAATAATAATTTATTTATTTAATTTTCATTACGTAATTTTTTTTTAATTTATTTATCCCGGCCCCGCATATTGTTTCCTAGTAGGAAAACTTAATTTGATTTCGAAAAATCATGCCTAACTGCCGATTGACTGCTGATGCTGAGTCATTTTCTGCCAGACTTCTTAACTACTGCCAGACAAACGATCCAGTAAACTACTTTAATCGATAAGTAAATAAGCCGTCAATCGAACCAAATAAAACATCAAATAATGATTAATGTTTGAATTAGTTCCAGGCAATTAACTGATTAAATAATTAAATCGATTTCGATCAATATTGACTAGTGATCTAATCTCGGATGCGACTACTAACTTCAACCTACTTTATGTCTTGATTGATGAGTTTCCTCGAAATAAAACAAAAAAAAATCAAGAAGGAATTAGTGAAATCGATTTTTGTTTATTCAAAAATGTCTAATCGATTTTTTAATCATTGACGATCAAACTGCAGCGCTAATTTGGATGTGTGGCCTTAGGTTTGTGCCTTACATAATAAAAATTAAAATGCCATTGCTATTGACATAGCAATCATAAAGTTAGTCAAGCAGAAACCTTTGTAATAACATAACTTTTCTCTTTGAAAAAGGCAAGTAAACATTACGTGATTTCTATGTACGAAACTTGCAAAATGCAAACATTTTGTTTACAAAAATACAAACATAATTCGCAAAACGTTACCTGTGTTGTGCAGTGTATGTAAACACAGACAATAAGTAATTTCTTAGCAGTATATATTAAATGTTACTTAATACTGTATTTCCACGGTACAGGCAAGTAGAACGAGGGCGATCTGGTTAGTTGATCTCACAAATTAACATCCGTTATATGCGACAATAATTGTATAATTGTTATGTGTTTCGTGATTAACACTTTTCTACTTGACTGTCCCATTTTGCGGTTGAGAAGAGACAAGCGGGAGACATTATTTTGACCCAGTTGAATTTGCGTCTTGTTACTTCGTTCTATTGACTTGAAATTTGAAAAAAATAAATAGTAATGCCTTTGCATGTCTTGGATTTTTTAATTCTATTATTATTTTTTATAAGAAGTTTCACCAATGTATGCCCTAAATAAATAAGAGTCTATATTCTGATTTAGGATATCATCTCGCATTTGAAAATAGCTAAGAACTTCCTCGTTTTGCTGCACATTCCTAGCACTTGTGTGTCTCCAAAATCATATCCGTGACAGTATCTATGATTTACGCCCAACTTATTATGTAGATGTCACAGCCAACTGGCTTAATCAGCCGTTTAATTGGCAGCCTAGCCTTTTCATTGAATGACGTCGCATGACGGGAACTAAGTTCGCTCGCTCACTCTAGCTCCCGTCATACCATTCGAACCTAACCTATCCGTATCCGTAGCTCACTGTGTCCTATGTCCCGTTACTTGGCTAGGCAAGTCATTAAACGATATTGAAGCAAGTAATTTGCCTGTTCAATTAAATGCCAGGATCTTTTAATATATCAATGCCAGGATGGCACTTAGGCCGCTGATTAAACGGCCCCGTACAATGAAAAGTCTAGGCCGCCAATTTAACGGCTGATTAAGCCAGTTAGCTGTGACATCTACATAATAAGTTGGGCGTAAATCCAAATGCTCAAGAGACAACGGAACGTAAGTATTATATTAAATTATTGTATCAAAGAATGCTGTCACAGATGAATAAAAAAAGAGGCCATTGTAATAGCTCCTACCTTGTTAATACCTTTCTAACAGAAAAACTCTGAAAGAAAAATATGTTGCGTTCTTTGATTCAATAAAATTCAAATTATTGTGCAAAAAAACAATGCACGGCACACTTCCGAGATTCCTCATGAATTATTCAAAGTTAATGCGATCTGTGAAGAGATAACAGAGTATAAGCGGATGAAACAGATGGTATACTGGATGAATAGCACAACAACAGATTTTTCTGGTCAAATGAAAGTGATTATTTACGATGGGACGCGGTTAGAACCTGGATGAGGCTGGCACAGGAACGTGGGGATAGGCACATGAAAAGAGAGGCCTAAGCTCAGCAGTTGTTGTGGAATTGTTCGAAAGAGTTACCGCGGCCCCTGAACGGGGAGAAATACGGGTGTGTTGTAGTCAGTAAGGCACGCGCTTGACCACTATCTCACCTGATGGTAAGCGACGGTGTGGTAGAAGATGGAGCACGCTTGCCTAGAAGTAACCTATTCACTCTTGACTTAAAGACTCCCAGGTTGTAGCTATCAAGAAACAAGGACTTTGGCAGGGAATTCCACTCCTTAGCTGTACGCACAATGAATGTATTCCCAAAACGCTTTATGCGTGTGGGTGGGATGTCCACCATGTACCGGTGGCGCATCGCCGTACGTAGCTGAAGACCTGGTGAAGGCCGCGGGAGCCCGCTGAATGCGAGAAGCACAGGACGGCGTGGTGACGCTAAGAGGAGGCCCATGTCCAGCAGTTCAGTCTCTCGGCACCAATGATGATGACGATACATTAGAGATCAACAATGCTTAGCAGGTTTTCGATTTTGTTTTCGTTGAAGCTTTAGCTAAACCTACGGATGTGAATATAATTACTGATGAAAGAGTACCTCAACGCGTTTCGGAATTAAATATCCCAGGAAATGTCATGAACAAGATTTTGACACGTGAGGATATTGATGACTTTGATAAAGTATTACAATAAGAAGGTTCATTAGTTTTTATCTCGTGTTTAATTAACCCAAAGGCTTGACGACTCGGAACATCGCATAATTTTATAATCTATGTCCAGAGATTGTATCAAGAAGGTGCAGTATGAAACAATGAGTGTATTTCTTTGTTTGGCATTATGTAAGTTAAACTAATTGACTGTGTGCCTGCTGCCTAGAGCCTTGTAGGCATCATTATGATCGTGTAGATATGCCTTTATAGAGTCGTGTGAGATTGCTTTTGTTTCATTTATGGCATTGTGAATAATTTGATTTGCGGCGCCGTTGGCGGTGTTAATTGTATTGATGTTATTGATTGAGCCAATCAATAAAAGGGGTGCATTGGAAGAGCCATTCAATTAAAAGTGATGGTAATTAATTGTTTAGTCTAGAGCATTTCTGGCTACAATTTTTTTACACGGGTATTATGTATGGTCTATATTTATGGTGGTATGGTGGTTTATATATATGAACAAAAATATCTGCATCATTCACGAGCATGTTTTGTGTGATCTATCAGTCAATCTTTCTAGTCTTCTCCCAATTATGCTGGGGGACGGCTTCCAGTCCAAACGGATGCAGCTGAATATAATTATTTTACATGGAGGGACTGCCTATCTGATCTCCCCAACCCGGTAACAGGGTAACAAGGCACCCTTTGACAAGACTGCTGTCAAATTTTCTGACTTTTGATTACTCGTAACGACTGTCAAAGACCTAATAGAGACCTAGATGACACTTTTATACCAGTGGTACTCAACCTTTTTTCTCTCTGGGCCACATTGCGCTTCTACTATTGTCATGATGGACTGCAATAACCTACAGTAAAATAAAATTATACATTTAATAACATCTACAATCTACATGAATGGGACTTTTGAATTTGTGAGAAAAGGACCGTTTTCTCATGGCATAGGCAACTTTTTCACGTTTATAGTACCTCTGCTCCACGTATATTTAATAATATTCCAAGGCCTATATGAGCAATTACTGAAATAAAAACATTTAAAAAGAAACTCCATGAACTGTTAGTGAACAAATGTTATTACTCTATGAAAGACTTTGTTGATGACAAATCACTAATAAAATACAATCTGCCTGAGTCATGATGTGTTTTGTGTAGATAATCATATAATATAATAATAATTAACGAAGATTCAAGAATCTAATAATTTGCAATGTATTACATTATTGTTGACATGCATGTACGAGTAAACTCACAAGATACTTATGTACCGACATTCTATTGTACGCCCTAAGGGTAGGACATAGCTGGTCCTAAATATTTAAATAACACCATCTGTATTATGTACCTTTGATCCACAATGAAGATGATTTGATTTGATTTGACATTGTCAAGAAGTGAATCAGTACAGTATAGAAACATTTACATTGAAACACTCACTAATTATAGCATCAATAGTGTGCTAGGCCACACGTGATATACCTGCGTATACCTAAAAATACCTTTGTAGGTATGGAAGAACGATCCGTCTGATTTAATAAAATTTGTTCCTTTCTATTATAAGTAGCTCTCACGGGTATCATTACTTCTAACGATGCCTTTGTGTTCTCTTCCATTAATCACACGACAACGATGAAAGATTATGAGGAAGTCATCGATAGGGAGGAAGCTAACAGAGCGGGAAATAACAATTGCTAAGTTTTATTGTAAATTAAGCGATAAATCGTTATGCTTTGACTGATCGTGAACTTTTTCTGTTCTTAGTCTCGCTAATGTATGTAGGTTTCTTTTTATATGTTCAAAACTAGTACTTATCTGTTCAAATTAACTTTTCCCAGAATTGAAATTGCAGAGACTACCATACACTATCACCATCGTCATTATTAGTATGCCTAATGCTAGATACATATTGTCTAAAATGAAACAGACTTATGGCCCCATAACCTATAAGCCACTCAACGTCAGTTCTTATTTTCATTCATTTAAGTACCTAACTTAGCTTAATTTGTAATTTCCCACCGTTTGGTTTAAGTTTGCCCTTTTTACCCGACTGCGCGACGCTAAGAATGGATATGTGTTTATCAGCCAATGTATGTGCATAATTATGTTGGTTCCTTTGCCAATCTGTCAGTTAAATCTGTAATTGAACTTAAGATAAATACCACAAACTAGAACTTTTGTCTGAAACTTTTTAATAATTTTTTCTTTGTGTTGCCTCTCCATTGACTAACGAATGTTTGTTTGCCCCCAGGGTGGAGGGCGCCGCGAGTGCGAGGAGGCGGCAGGGTGCGCGTGCGGCGGCCGACGCGCTCCGCCCGCGCCTCCCGCGCCGCCCGTGCACCACCCGCTGCACGCGCTCGACCAGATGCCGCCGCCTTTACTCAGGTATTTACACTCTTCAAATCTATGCAGTCGCGGACACGTAGTGTGGCAGACAAGAGACGTTAAATCTTCTCCTTTCTTTAACTTTCTTCTAAACAGATATGTTCAAAAACATGTACCAAAAGTAGGTATACAACGTATAACAGAATAAACGCAATACCTCTTAAGGGGTCATTGTACTTATCATTATGAACAACTTTTACTATGGGATCAACTCCGAATACGGATAATAAAAACAGCTGTTCAGTACATTTTATCGAGTTCAGACACTAGGGTGTGTGGGGTCGTTAGACCTTACTGCCCACACGATGAGAAGAAGAAGCATATAAAAATGTTTGGGTGTTATTTAAAAGGTTAGCATAGTAGGTATTCGTATTTTTGTAAGCAGAAAAATATAATCTGTGAGCAGAAATAGCTAATTGATCAGCAACTCATGGCCAGCAAACATTCCAATATAATCAGCATTTTATGTCATTCTGGATGGCTGTAATTAGTTTTGTACAGCATATTAATTATATAAGCTGCAATAAGCTGCTCCCTGCTCCTGTTTAATAAAATTTTGGTAAGTACTCAGAGGGTAAGCAAAAAAATTTATTTTGAGATTCAGTTCGTAACTATTTTTTTTTTAGTTACAGGCATTTTTTTTAAATAATTAATCTCGTCTAACTAGTTCAGTTTCGGGTAGCCTGTTTTAAGGTTTTTTTTTCCATATTTCTTTCTATATAATCTAATCTAATCTCGTCGTACTACTAATCTGGTCGTTTTTGGCATTCGCCGGCCGCTACCGCGGCACCGCTCGCTTCGCTCGCTCGGCTCGTGCGTAGGAGGTCACAGTTCTAAACTAACCTAAACATTTTTTTTTAATAATTAACTTTTTTTTATATAAGTTTCAAAAATAAGTTCCATAAATAACCTAATTGCTTATAGACATGTTTTCTCTGCTGATCAATCATGAAATCTTGCTGATCAAGTAGTTATTTTGCGAACTGAATGTTTATTATGCAAACTTATGTTATTGTAAGCTGCCTATTTATGATTTAATTTTTGACCATTATCAAAATTATTTGCGGAACAAGGATTGCTGCCTGATTTTTTAATTGCAAACAAAATGTGTGCATGCCGACCAAATTATTTAAATGCTGTATTTTTGTGGCTCACCAAATTTTATAATTGCTAAACATTTAATTACTTCTCAAAATGTATGAGGCAGCCAAATTTTTTACCGCGATTTCAGTGTTGGTCATAATGATGAGCACACTAACCCGTTAAGAGGTATTGCGTTTATTCTGACACGTAATATAGAATGACAAACAATCAAAGTTACAATTTTTTGTTGCTTTATGTGTACAGGCGCCAACTTACTTCAATATGCTTATGGCATTAATTAGGCGTCCGCCTCTGTACGTCTGTGTGCGTAAAATATTACATAAATAAAACCTTATATTATCGTCCTTTAGCAGACAAATGCTTGATTGGGCAAGAGTTCATATATCATCTTTATTAACATCATCTACTGTACTTAGACAAAGTAATATTCTATCTGCGATAACGATATGGTCTAAATGGGTTAGACCACGTCACACCACAGGTCACACTTTGTTAGCGCATATTAATATATTATCATATTAGTCAATGCCTACTATATATTTTTTTTACTTTTTACTATTATTGCCGCTGATAGAATGTAAGTAACATTGTATAGATCCTTTTGTCTCAATTTATTTAGGATCGTCCTCACAATCATGTCTTCTTTTTCTTCTTCTAAACATCGCTATAAACCGCTTTCTCAGTAGTCTTTTAATCAAAATGATTAAATTCCAAATTGTACAGTCAGAGTCTGAACAATACGAAACCACAAATAACTGAGCATTCCCAAACAATACCTAAGTTGTCAGGAAATATACAAGAAATATGATATGATTCATCGAGTACCCAACAGCCAACAGCTTTATTGGTGGGACATAAGTTTGATTTTCGCTTGCCTCTATCTCTACCAAAAGGTCAATGACTTGAAGTTTTGCATTCATAAAGGGTATCTAGATTGCGTACGTGATTGTATTTAATTTTTCCACTAAAGCCTAAAGGCGCTTAAGATGTCTATGACGGTCAAGGATAGAGACATGTTAGTAGGTAAGTATTACGTTATACCTATACTGTGTACCTGACGAAATATGGTCAAATAAATACTATTCTTTCTTTCTTCAAATCCTTTAGTGATCGCAGACCACAGACCGCAGAGTGGCCTCAACTACTGATGCCTCAGGGTACCTACTGGGTGATATTTGCAAGTTAATAAAACTTATGTTGGTACCGGGTGGGTAGATAATTCAGTTCTTCTGGTACATTCACTAGCTATTTATGGATATTCATACCTAAACTTGTTATATTGAACTTTAGAAAGGCCTGCAATTTTGCGTCACTATAAGGAACTTGATGTCTCCGTATCTTATATCCTTAAAGGATACGTTGAACCATGCCACTTAAGTATTTACAAGCAAAACGAAAAGGTTTAACAATTTTATTTTCCGAAAAGCAAAGAGGCTCATTGTCTTCATCTGGAAAGAAAGTTTCTTGAAAAACGTTAAAACAATATCGAATTTTATTAAACGCAAGTTGGCTACAATAGCTTTATTACATTGTTTATTATTTTATCATTCATTCATCAACCTCATCCACATAATATATATGATATTCATCATATACCTACCTACCATTCTTAATTTTTTTTTCTTTTGTATATTTTTTGTTGCGATCGTTCTGGACATATTTCCCGTAGAGGCTTTGTCAGTGATGAGTTAAAGCTTTCTCTCTCCTGTTTGCGTGTAATATAAAAATAATGGTATACTTAGCAATTTATTATGACATAATTTATGTTTTGTTTACATCTGCAGGTCGAACCCCCTGTATACAGAAGAGGAGGAGCAAGAGGTAGTAATCATTGTGGATTCGCTGGACGAAGTGCCGGAGGGCGAAGCCCCGGAGCCGCCGCGGACGCCGCGACGGGCGCCCTCCACATCCTCAGGTCAGTTACCAGTACACACCAGTTAGTTAACTGCAAACATACAGGTAAACTTGTACTAAAAAAACAGTCATGGTCTTATCCCACTGAAACGATGGAAATAATGAGTGCTAAAGGAATGATGGTTTAGTTTATAAGAATCTCAATCTGCACCATATACAACATACAATGCACATATTTAGCATGAAGTCGATATTATATTCATCATTACTAATGGTGCAAGAGTTGTGTTACAATTTCGATGTACAATAAAGGATACTCTACCAGCCTCATCTACGGATTGAAAATCTTTCTGTCTCAAGTTTCAATCCCAAGTTCAATAATCTATCAATCATTAATTACCATTCCTCGTCCAGCAGGCTACGGGAGCGGCGGCGGCAGCCACGGCCGGGTGTCCCCCAACTTACCAAAGAGCGAGCAGTTCGAGCCGCCTGCCCGAAGACTGTCCGACTCGGACAAGCACGATGGATCTCACACCACTTCGGACTCCGACGCCAGTCCGATTTGCACGCTTAGCAGGAGTCTCAAGGAGGACATCAGGTCCTGTTTGGGAGTTTGCAGGTACTTATGTGATTAGTAATAGTTTGGAAAATTATGGCAGATGTTTTGTTCCTGAGTTCTGAGCACTACGTAATTGTCCCAATTACGATAATTACGTAAGAGTCAACGATGTACAATAGGCCGCACGTCGATGGCAACACTTCAATGTTGATCTGACCTTAATGTCGTATTCAATCACCAAGGCGTACAAAAATCACTCAATTCGTATTTGTTATGTATCGGGAATCGCTTTGCTCAACGGCGCACACAACGTCTAACCGATGCGGTACGCTGTTAGCGCTATATACACATTTAAATGATACTACGAGTATACTATAGCATATGGCTATAGTTTCACCATTACTTTCAATTCCCAACTATCCAGTCAGTTTTATGACACCAATTAAAAGTAAATTGTCTGTAACATAGACCGTGTAACTGTAGCCTACGGCATATTCTACTACGGCTCTCTCCAGTCGCAAGCAACGAATAATGAAATGGGTTGGTGGCTGCTTCCACTTTTCACATTGCAAATAGATCGGACGTTGACCCAGACGAAGTTTTCAAGCTTTATCCCGAGCTATGGTCTGTTATAATCTTCAATTCAAATCATTTGTAAAGATTCTCGTCCTGCGTTGCCAGCGTGTTATATCGTAGTCCTTGCAGCATGATATCTTTTTGTATATGATTCAGCTCTTGCTCTCTTCTGATCGAAAGCGATGGATTACGTCTACGTAAAGCAAGCGTGCCCAGAAGATGCCTGATCATTCTGTTTTGAAGGATCAACTATCCTCAACCGACAATTTTATTGATGAATTGTTGAGGAGACCAAAATGGTGGTTCATATTAAGAAAAGAAAAAAAAAATTATTATTAAAATATTCAGCATACACTTAAAAAGGAACAACACGTTTACAGGATTAAAAAAAAAAAAACTGTTGCCACTAGGTCCAGTTCACATAATAATTTACATAAAGAAGTCGTGGATGGCCAAATCTTTAGCGAAAAATACTCAAAGGTGTATCGGGTCCGATCTTGATGAAAACTTAAAACTACGTAATTGGATTTTGACGCTGGTTTTCATCTTGTATTTTTTATCTAATTGCCAGATGGGAGAAAGACGTGAACGATGTCGTGGAGGCCGCAGTGCGGGGCGCGGGCGGCCTCAGCGCGGCGCGCGCTCGGCTGCACGCGGCGCTGCTGGCGCTGCACGAGCCCCCGCCGCGCCTGCCCAACAGGGGGCCCTCGCTGCCGTACTGCGGCCCGGGAGTCAGGCCGGGGGATGTCACCATGATGCCCAAGAACACGGAGATGTCTTTGTTGGTAAGTTGATATATTTTCCATGCTGCTCTACTCGCCCTCCGTATACCTCTACCAATGCTACCCAGCAGAGGTCCCTCGCTGCCGTACTGCGGCCCGGGAGTCAGGCCGGGGGATGTCACCATGATGCCCAAGAACACGGAGATGTCTTTGTTGGTAAGTTGATATATTTTCCATGCTGCTCTACTCGCCCTCCGTATACCTCTACCAATGCTACCCAGCAGAGGTCCCTCGCTGCCGTACTGCGGCCCGGGAGTCAGGCCGGGGGATGTCACCATGATGCCCAAGAACACGGAGATGTCTTTGTTGGTAAGTTGATATATTTTCCATGCTGCTCTACTCGCCCTCCGTATACCTCTACCAATGCTACCCAGCAGAGGTCCCTCGCTGCCGTACTGCGGCCCGGGAGTCAGGCCGGGGGATGTCACCATGATGCCCAAGAACACGGAGATGTCTTTGTTGGTAAGTTGATATATTTTCCATGCTGCTCTACTCGCCCTCCGTATACCTCTACCAATGCTACCCAGCAGAGGTCCCTCGCTGCCGTACTGCGGCCCGGGAGTCAGGCCGGGGGATGTCACCATGATGCCCAAGAACACGGAGATGTCTTTGTTGGTAAGTTGATATATTTTCCATGCTGCTCTACTCGCCCTCCGTATACCTCTACCAATGCTACCCAGCAGAGGTCCCTCGCTGCCGTACTGCGGCCCGGGAGTCAGGCCGGGGGATGTCACCATGATGCCCAAGAACACGGAGATGTCTTTGTTGGTAAGTTGATATATTTTCCATGCTGCTCTACTCGCCCTCCGTATACCTCTACCAATGCTACCCAGCAGAGGTCCCTCGCTGCCGTACTGCGGCCCGGGAGTCAGGCCGGGGGATGTCACCATGATGCCCAAGAACACGGAGATGTCTTTGTTGGTAAGTTGATATATTTTCCATGCTGCTCTACTCGCCCTCCGTATACCTCTACCAATGCTACCCAGCAGAGGTCCCTCGCTGCCGTACTGCGGCCCGGGAGTCAGGCCGGGGGATGTCACCATGATGCCCAAGAACACGGAGATGTCTTTGTTGGTAAGTTGATATATTTTCCATGCTGCTCTACTCGCCCTCCGTATACCTCTACCAATGCTACCCAGCAGAGGTCCCTCGCTGCCGTACTGCGGCCCGGGAGTCAGGCCGGGGGATGTCACCATGATGCCCAAGAACACGGAGATGTCTTTGTTGGTAAGTTGATATATTTTCCATGCTGCTCTACTCGCCCTCCGTATACCTCTACCAATGCTACCCAGCAGAGGTCCCTCGCTGCCGTACTGCGGCCCGGGAGTCAGGCCGGGGGATGTCACCATGATGCCCAAGAACACGGAGATGTCTTTGTTGGTAAGTTGATATATTTTCCATGCTGCTCTACTCGCCCTCCGTATACCTCTACCAATGCTACCCAGCAGAGGTCCCTCGCTGCCGTACTGCGGCCCGGGAGTCAGGCCGGGGGATGTCACCATGATGCCCAAGAACACGGAGATGTCTTTGTTGGTAAGTTGATATATTTTCCATGCTGCTCTACTCGCCCTCCGTATACCTCTACCAATGCTACCCAGCAGAGGTCCCTCGCTGCCGTACTGCGGCCCGGGAGTCAGGCCGGGGGATGTCACCATGATGCCCAAGAACACGGAGATGTCTTTGTTGGTAAGTTGATATATTTTCCATGCTGCTCTACTCGCCCTCCGTATACCTCTACCAATGCTACCCAGCAGAGGTCCCTCGCTGCCGTACTGCGGCCCGGGAGTCAGGCCGGGGGATGTCACCATGATGCCCAAGAACACGGAGATGTCTTTGTTGGTAAGTTGATATATTTTCCATGCTGCTCTACTCGCCCTCCGTATACCTCTACCAATGCTACCCAGCAGAGGTCCCTCGCTGCCGTACTGCGGCCCGGGAGTCAGGCCGGGGGATGTCACCATGATGCCCAAGAACACGGAGATGTCTTTGTTGGTAAGTTGATATATTTTCCATGCTGCTCTACTCGCCCTCCGTATACCTCTACCAATGCTACCCAGCAGAGGTCCCTCGCTGCCGTACTGCGGCCCGGGAGTCAGGCCGGGGGATGTCACCATGATGCCCAAGAACACGGAGATGTCTTTGTTGGTAAGTTGATATATTTTCCATGCTGCTCTACTCGCCCTCCGTATACCTCTACCAATGCTACCCAGCAGAGGTCCCTCGCTGCCGTACTGCGGCCCGGGAGTCAGGCCGGGGGATGTCACCATGATGCCCAAGAACACGGAGATGTCTTTGTTGGTAAGTTGATATATTTTCCATGCTGCTCTACTCGCCCTCCGTATACCTCTACCAATGCTACCCAGCAGAGGTCCCTCGCTGCCGTACTGCGGCCCGGGAGTCAGGCCGGGGGATGTCACCATGATGCCCAAGAACACGGAGATGTCTTTGTTGGTAAGTTGATATATTTTCCATGCTGCTCTACTCGCCCTCCGTATACCTCTACCAATGCTACCCAGCAGAGGTCCCTCGCTGCCGTACTGCGGCCCGGGAGTCAGGCCGGGGGATGTCACCATGATGCCCAAGAACACGGAGATGTCTTTGTTGGTAAGTTGATATATTTTCCATGCTGCTCTACTCGCCCTCCGTATACCTCTACCAATGCTACCCAGCAGAGGTCCCAGAGGGCCCAGAAATGTCACCATAATGCCTAATGAATATGGAGATGTCTCTGTTGGTGAGTTGATAATATGTTTCCACGCTGTTCCCCTGGCCCTCCACGAACCTCTACCAAGGCTACGTCTACGGCTAGAGTCCTGAGCCCTGAGAAAGAATGAGTTTTCACAATGATATGGCCTTGTCGAGACTGCATTAGAACTTTTATTTTTATTACACGCGAGAGTGCTTATCATCGTAATAGGCTCACAACAAAGTATTTGTAGTGAGACTTATTTATATTTATGTTGGAATGTGTCTTGGTTCTCCTAACCAACTTAGGTATGATTTTTCAGTCATTAAATCTTGGATAAGTCCTTAACTTAGACAAATATTTTTTTTTGTTCTTTATATTTATAATCTTGATTCACCTTCTTCTTTTCGTGTCGATGGTTAACTTCTTAGAGTGTTTGTGTCCCAGTAGGTGGCAACGTTAATTAAAGCATTGGAGGCATTAATTAAATGCAGGTGTATGGGCACTTGAGGCACTCCAACGTGTGGCTCACGTTTTGAAAATGGAAGTATGTTCACATTCCCCTTATAATAATTAAACTAAAATAGAGACTTTCATAATACAGTCTTTAAATTCGAATGTACCATACTTTATACACTAGACTCTAGGCAGTTTTTTAAGTAACACAGTACAAGAATCCTGTATTCCGTTGGAACCATGGATTCAAAAAAAAAAGAAAAAAAAAATCTATGGTTGGTACTTATTTGGTAACCCTAATCGGCGCTGATGTGAAAAGATCGCGATCACAACTTTGTAGTAAACGCATTAAGGAAGCAGTTAATTTGTTCGTTTATTGCGTAAAACTAGTGCTTGCGTATGTAAACTTAGAGTTAGAATCTTTTGTAAGTACCTAATAGGCGTGACCACGCCATCGTTGTATGGTACCAAGAGATTTGAAGAGACTAGATAGACTCTAGAGCCCGAGTTAAAAAAACCACTTTGTCTATTCCCACCCTGAGAATAGACAAAGTGGTTTTTTATGGCAATTGAGCAGATTTCGACCATTCTATAAATATACTGCCAGCGTCATGTTGTCACAGCAGCAGCACAGACCTTTTTTTATGGATGGGAAATCATCAAATGACTCCTCCCGCTCTGGGCGGAGCGGAAGGGAGTGCCACTCTTACTGACTAAAACCCATCTGTGCTCATCCTAGTGCCCTTTGCTTTCCAGGGCCGCGGTAACTCTTTCGAACCTTTATACTTCGTGGTACTTGATAATATAGTTGAGACAAAGTGATGTTCTACTAGTGATAATGAAAGTCGAAAGTCCAAAACGTATGGGATTGACATGCACTGATGAAATGTCAGCGTTGGTCTCTTGATAGAACTCACATCGCGGCGGCATTCGGTGCCGGAGATATAATCGTATAAAAATACGTCTAGAATGGTCTTGTGTTCCATCGCAATATGAGTCAGCGCTGCAGCGGTGAGAAAGATTGTGTCTGATACCGCATGTCGCAGCGATGAGAGTTCTGATCAAGAGACCAAACTATTTTGGATTTTTGACAGAATCTCTCTGATAGAATGTCACTTCGTTTAGAGCTTAAAAGGCTTGTAAGCCAAATATATTATTTACCCTAATTTTTTTATCACCATCCAGAGCTGGGTGCCAATTCTACTAATTTTCAAGCAACGAGAATCTTCTTTTTTGACAGTTTACGATTGAAATGCGAACGTTGTTTAAAAAAAAAATTCAGCCGAATTGAGAACCTCCTCCTTTTTTTGGAAGTCGGTTAATTAGTAGAGTTGGCCCGCTGTTGTCAAATACTTAGTTCCGCCGATGCCATATAATAGATTCGAACATATATAATTTTGATTGTAACTTGACTGGTACATGTCAGTGCACCTTGTTAGTCGGGGAGCTGTCAGGTCAGTAAAAACGTGGGCATGATGTGTCAGGGGCTCATTAGACGAGGAGCTAGTGATGTTTTGTAAAAAAATATTAAGCGCCCGTACCTTATGCTCACGAATAGTGATCTTTCTGACGTTATCTTTAATTATTTCAATGTTCTTCAAACACTTGTTTAGAGCCGCTTGTCAATCAAATAAATTGAGGTAGGTAAGTAAGTAATATTTTTCCTTAGAAGAGTTGATTAAGTTCGTATTGTTTTTTTTTTGTTAGTAGGTAAGTACCTACTTTTTTGCTGCATAGCCTTAGACATTTTTTATATTTAATCATCGGGTAGTTAGTCTCTCGTTTAACCGTGCCAAATGATTGTGTAATTTTTAGTACTTATAGATAAACGTCAAACAATAGCCAAGTCTATAAACTTTTTGTACATAAGACCTAAAGGTTTCCTAAGACAGACGCAACTTGATAATGCGACAACTCTTTTTTATTATTAATCGGCACGTGTTTGACCACAATCTCACCTGATGGAAAACGATTCGAAGACGTGGTCGACGACCCGGGTTGACGGCGCGCTGTGTTCTACGCGCGCCGAGCCAGCGGACGTCAGCATGGGTCGGGGCCCGTTAGGGCCAGAGCCTACCAGGGCTGCGGATTTGTTCGATAGAGTTACCGCGGCCCTGGGAAGAAAGGCACTAGGAGGACTAAAGGGTGGGTTTTAGTCAGTAAAAGTCTGACACTCCCTGCCGCTCCACCCAGAGCGGGAGGGGTCATTTGATGATTTCCCATCCTCGAAAAAAAAAAAAAAAAAAGACGTGGTCGACGAAGGAGTACGCTTGCCTAGAAGTAACCTATTTATTCTTGACTTAAAGACAGGTCGTAGCGATCAGGAAACACAGAATCCGGCAGGTAATTTAACTTTTTCACTAAAACGCATTGTCTCATCGTAGTCGCATTCTCGCGACGGGCTGGTCTGTAGGAGCCTTAACGCTCAATGAGTTGATCATGCACCATCATTATGTCAGTACAGCAGTGTTTCGGTTACGAGGTTCGCGTGTCGAATTAGCGTTCAATCTTCACTAATTAGGTACGATTTGCGTGAACAGTTGCAAATTGTAGGATGCACGCAGATGAACTCCAAGTTTTTGTCCCCTTTGTTTTATGGTAGCTGTAAAAAAGACACTGTATTTACTACAGACACGTACTGAGACAAGACAAAGTGAAATGCTAGGTATGGCAAAAAAAGGGGCATTCTTCTTCGTCATCACACTCTTGGCAGAGTGGTCGTGGTCGTCACATTAGGGGTGGTGGCAAGCTTCACAATCAGTCGTCATTCCTCCCGTACTGTGGCTTGTCTTGTGCATTCGTGGAGTGGAGCATTGAGTTTTGACTTGATCGGTCCAACGCATTGGTGACATGCCGCGCGCTTTTTAATTAACCGACTACCAAAAAAGGAGGAGGTTCTCAATTCGACTGAATTTTTTTTTTGTATGTTTGTTCAACGATATTTTCGCCAATTGTCAACCGATTTTTATTTGTTGAACACTTGAATTCCAAGGTACAGGAGACGTTTCCTTGCCATGTTTAATAAGCTTTTTCAAATAGTATAAAAGCGCCCATTATTGGCACGTGCTGGAACAAAATAACTCAGTAGTAGACTAAGACTTGGTAGTCAGAGTTAAAGTATTTGAAATTGACTCTTTGACCCAAATTTTCCACGTAAAAGCTCAATTTTAGCCATCCAGAAATGACGTTAAATAATTCTAACACTTATGTAAAACGACAGCCCTGCAACATGTCTGCGTGAAATAACAACTGAACAAACAATCAGTAATATCTCAAAATGCCTCGTTACACTTACTACGCATGCGCTGACTTACGAGCCGTAGTTCAGAAACTGGAGGAATATTGATGAGAGCTGCAGTCAGAATAATAACACTGGAAGCAACTCGGTCATTGCCACCTCCAGTTCTGACGTGATGATAATATAATGTGTAATAGTTGTACAGTCGGGTTCAGACAAAGTTAGTTACTTAAATTTCAGTTTTTTTTTGATAACATTATAGACATAGACTATATTGGTGATGTTCTTCAGAAAGGTCAGGCGCGTACCAGCCAAAGCTCGTATTTCACGTGATTAACTCAAACGAAGCAAAAGGAATTAGTAGAGAACTGGTGGGAACAGGTGGCGTGGTGTAAAAAAGCGCTACTGCTAGACATTACGTTCTCTTCCAGTGTAAAATAATAATGATGTCTGTGATTCCTGATAGCTACAACCCGGGAGTCTTTAAGTCAAGAGTAAATAGGTTACTTCTAGGCAAGCGTGCTCCATCTTTGACCACATCATCGCTTACTATTAGGTCAGATAGTGGTCAAGCGCGTGCCTGTCAATAATAATAATAATAAAAAAGATTATTTTTTGAAAAAGCTTTTCTCGAGGTTGAGCTGAGCTATCGTCTTCAAACGGAGTCACCGTTTGAAAACGATAGCTCAGCCTCTATAATACTAGTGACTTATACAGAATTGTCGCAATATGAGTGTACTGTTGTGTTAACTCCTTTAAGCTTTCCATCTTTTAATCCTCAAAACAAGGGCAAGTCATTGAACATCACTTAGCTATTAAGATAATAATCAAAGGGCACCTGAAATTAGGCCTAAAAACACTTGTTGGTAATGAATAGCATATTTACTCATAAATGGTGGTTTCTGATGGAAGTTAATGAGGCGAAGAAAGGGTATATTTCGGATTTGTTGACCATCGTCTCCATTCCGTCTCTACATGACGCTCAAGCAGTTGCTAACTTCTTCTGAGCACACCTTAAGAGCGTTTACGCCGTTCGGCTGTTCATACAAACTTTGAAGTCCTTATTTTTCGAAATGAATGAACCGATTTTATTGAAACTTAGTATGCATACGCCATCTAACCAGGTCTAAAAAGTTGGTTGAGAACATTTTCGAAAATTTTCATTTTCATTCATTTCGAAAAATAAGGGCCGTACGGGCGTTAACGCTCTTAACTACTCCACAAAATACAACAATTAATTGACTAATTGTGAACGAATTAATTTATTCACACTTGTATTCCGGACCGGATTAATAAAGAGATCTTTCAAATATCATAATTTAAGGAAAGTTTTTCCCGAAACATCATCAGCTTGTATTTTTGGGTACCTACTTTACTTTAATTGGCTTGTGAGTGTCCAAACGTTCGTGATATTCTTCATTTTCTTTGAATTATTTCGCTTTTATGTCTTTATGCTATCCTTGTGTTTCTTTATTCCTTTTGCCCGCGACTTAGTACGCGCATTTCCCGTTTTTTTCCCGTCTCCGTAGGAATTTCCCATTTCCGTATAATCTACATGCTTCTTCATGAATGTGGCTATCATATACAAAAAGAATTTTCCAAATCCGACTGGCAGTTCCAGAGATTAGCGCGTTCAAACAAACAAGAATCACTTCTGCTTTAATTAGTACAGAATTATAGATGTTTGAAACCTCACAGTCTATATTATAGTCTAGTCTTTCACTGCTCTTGTTTAGTCTAGTCTTGACCATTATTCTGAAGCCCATAATCATCATCATCACCATCACTTCAGCCAAGAGGCGACCAGCCTCCCCTAGCGTCGCCGAATCTACCGATATATCTGTTACGTTTAAAGCATTTGTTGCATTTACAGTTCTCGTCAAATAACTTTGCCCCTCTGAAGTTAGCCATTTGCAAAGTTCGCGCAGGTACAGTCACGTAGACGGGAGCAAGCGGGACGAAAGCATGCATCGAACGTAAACGAGCGACTGAGACATAAAATGCCGCCATAATCCCCGTCCCCATGTCTCTTGCGCATGCGCAGTTGAAGTTTGTTCGTAATTTTGACTACTACGCAGCCACTCGTAGCCAACTTCAGAGGGGCAAAGTTATTTGACGAGAACTGTAATTTGCATGCCTAAATAGTACCGTAGTCTTCACAATTATTTTCAACAGTTGCATAGTTAGGAAATCATGTATGTTTATTCATATTTTATTAGATAATTTTAGCACTTGCAGCCTTGATATTTTACTGGCATATTTGTAAACGTTTGAAACATCTTGAATACTAATGTAAGTATTACTTCGTCGATCTTTATCTAAAGTTATGTCCATTATAATAATTTACGAAAAAATTATTAAGTGTTAAAAATATGTCAAAACTTTAATATTTTTTGAATAACATTATATTCTTTGTTGGAACCGATATACAGCGTTCTCCCTGTGGCTGATTATTGTTAACTGCGGCCCTACCATGACGTGTTAAAGCGTGAGTCGTTCGAGCGAGAAGGAGGGATGGAGCTATACATCCTATATAGTTCCATCCCACCTTCTCGCTCGAACGACTCACGCTTTATCACCCTGGTCTCTTTTCATGTGGCACCATCTCCGAGCAGCCCATCTACATCTAATTACCCCCCCCCCCAATTATCCCCTTGCGTCGCTATGTTCTAGAACATGATGATCTTGCAAATAGAGGCAGCCTAGGATACAGATATTTTGAAAATTATTCCTGTTGTCATCTTCACTTTAAATCTTGTTTTTCCCGTTTTCTATCAAAATGTCTACATCAGTCACAATCTTTGAAACCTTCGCTTTATTCTGCGTTGATTTATACCAGAAAATCAACATAAACTAAACTCACATCTAATGATCTAAAATAACCATCTTGATGTTATCTTCTAACTTGATGCCTATCTGTAGCATTTACAGTTAATTCATGGCTAAGACCAGTTCAAAATATGACCACAATAAATCAACATCCGTTCATTTCAATTGGAGAATGTTCAAATATTTTAGCGCCATTTATAATCGAGTTACGAAGTTTTTGGTCCAAAGAACCGATGACCGATTATCACAACTGCGATCACTATCACGAACTGTGGCATTCAAACTGGTTTCACATTTACTTACAACATCTTTCGGAATAGACTCCGTCCAAAATACTTCGCATGTTTTCTTAGTGAAATTACTCAATGAGTATAAAGACAAATTTTGTAATTAAATTAGAGATCCATGAAAAGCCTTGTAATAAAATCCAGGATTACCAAGATGAAAGAGTTGCTTGAGTTAATCCATTGTGCACATAAATGGTTGACACTTTTAAATTGAAAGTTACTGATTTTTAATAAAGTTCCGCGTTTACTCCGTTTTTAGTACCCAAAGCGTAAAAACGGGACCCTATTACTAAGACTCCGCTGTCCGTCTGTCTGTCTGTCACCAGGCTGTATCTCATGAACCGTGATAGCTAGACAGTTGAAATTTTCACAGATGATGTATTTCTGTTGCCGCTGTAACAACAAAATAGCAACAAAAAGGACGTAAAAGAATAGCACCATCCCATCACTTCCCGTGGGTGTCGTAAGAGGCGACTAAGGGACTCACCAGAGAACGCAGCAGCATTCTCTGTTGGAACATGGATTATGGCAAACCTCACCTATGTGGGGGAGGCCCGTGTCCAACAGTGAACGTCTTTCGGCTGATATGATGATAACAACAAATACTAAAAACAGAATAAAATAAATATTTAAGTGATACATACAACAAACGTGATTTTTCTGCCATTTTTTTTATAGAGAATGGTACGGAACCCTTCGTGCGTGAGTGCGACTCGCACTTGACCGGTTTTTCTTATTCTGTCTACCAAAGTTCCATGTAACTTGGTTATATGGGTTCGCCTTATTCGTTCTTCCCTGTCAGCCTTGCATTTCCTACACAATCCATTCGTCTTTCCTTTGATCTCTTCCCCTAAATTCAACAACATTTGCATTAATTTTGTCCCCGTTTTGATGATATTCTCTAAATAAATAATGAAAAATCATTATAAAATGCAATTTAAACTTAGTTCTACGGATCTGATCGTGACAGCATGTTTGCTTGTTTTTTAACACCTTTGTGGTTTTTCTGTTGATGTTTTATTTTTGTGTGTGCATGATTGAAACATCATTCTGTATTTGTATAGCTATAAGATTGGTAACATTTACAGTGATAGAGGATCGCAGCTAGTGCTACTAGTTGCTCAATTCTCGCCACCAACTTTATTTCCACTACATTTGCGAGTGAACGTATATAGTTCAAGATCGCTGTGGTAACACTGGCTTGTATTTTGCATATAACACGACCAACTTACTTCTACCATCCATTTCAACCTTATCTCAAAGAATTAAAATTCATTTTCAGATGACCTCAAAGTTCGTCTCGAGTTTCGTGGTGTCAATTCGCAAAATATTTTTTTTTTCGCTTCTTGAATCTTAATTATATGGTATTAGTGTGCATAATTGATTGTGATTGATTATTTTCGCCACCGTTGGTAATAGTAGTTGGGTTTTTATTTTATTTTTTCAACACTTTATAGTGTGCGCATGATCGGTTGCTATCTGAAAAAGGCTATAATTTTTTATAGGAACTTGATTCTGGTTTGTTATTTATTTGTGGAATTTTTAGGTAGGCAGGTTTTTTTCCAATATTGTCGGTGCATTTTTGTGCTCAATTTTTAATTCAGGTTCCATTATCATAGCTTTTTTTAAATACATGTTAGTGAATCGGTTATGTATATTTAACTATGCAGTCAAAGCCAGAAAGAAGAATCCTTTCCAAGGACAATATTAATAATTCATTCAGATTAGTGCTTCAGACGTCTTCAACGTTGGAAGATACACAACAAAATTGTCGCTAACAAAATCTAAAATAAAATCAATACAATTCAAAAAAATAAATTAAACAATTAGTAAAACTAAATCAAAAGCTATTCAGTTGACATATTGCTCGCGATAAAAATCGATATTGTTATTGGCATACGATTGTCGACTGTCGATTATAATCGAATAGACGTCAGAAATGTTTCGTGACATTATAGTAACGATAAAGTCTAATCGATTGTAATGATTGATGTTTTGGTTTAGCAATAAGTTTGTGCTATTATCGAGAGATACCACAGAGCACGGAACGCTATGTGGGCAGGGTCTAATGGGGCCATTACCTACTAAATACACCGACGTTAAAAAAAGTGGGATCAAAGTTCAGAGTAGAGTTGAAATCATGGGCTTTTTCCGTATTGTTAACTTATAAATGTCATCAATTAATTATCAATAAAACGTGTAACAGAATATACGAAATACCTCTTAAGGGGATGACCCCTTAAGAGGTATTTAGTATATTAAAACCATGGTAAAAGTGGCTCATAATGATGAGTACAATGATGTACTCATCATTATGAGCCACTTTTACCATGGGACCGATCCCGGAATCGCCTACATTTTGTCGAGCTATGCGGATATAAGTAGCGAAAAAAAGAAAAAAAATGACTTTGTCAAAAAACCCGACCGCTAAATACGACTAAAAAGTTCCAAAGAAGTCGCTTTTCAAGCAGTCTGATGCAGTTATTGGCCTCAGATCTGTGATTGAACTGCATCAGACTGCTTAAAAAGGAAGAAAAAAAACGTGTTGCGCCGACCCCAAGGAACATGGGATAAGGGCAGGAAGATGATGAGACTGTTAAAAAAGCGACTTGTTTGAAACTTTTTCTCCCTCCTTCTTACGCAGTCGGGTAAAAAGAATCGACTGCCATGGGGCTGTCGATTCTTTTTTCGCGATTTAAGTGTTGGTCCCATAGTAAAAGTAGTTCATTGTTATGAGTACAATGACCCCTTTGGAATTGCGTTTATTCTGTTACCTACACGTTGTATAATTTGTATATTGAATATTTAACTTCACATTTTGGCCATCCAAAACTTGCCAAATAAGCCAAGAGCAAATTCATGGGCAAATCACCTATTAATCTTTATTATACCGTTGAGCAATTTATTGTATAAGCCGGCGTTATGTACCGAGTGACGTATGTACTTGTACGATATTACACGACTTACATATTGTTACATAAATCTTACCAATACTATTGTGCAAGTGATCCGATATGTAATGTAATTGTTTTAGATTATGGTTACTTTCTTTTAGTGGTTTTTTCAATGATGATTCCATCTATGTGTGTGTTATTTCTTGTGGGGGATATGAAAACAGCGTTATCGTAGCAAAACTTTATATTTGAGTCTTGTATTCAAATGTTTGTTATATGTTTGTTAAATGTGTAAAAAAATGTGTCCTAAGGCTTCAAACCTTGAATTTTGTGTCGGAAAATAAAAACGAGGAAAAAGCACACGATGTTTTAAATAAATAAATAAAAATAAACCTCTGTAGTACTGCAGTATAGCTGAGGTCCTAGCATGAATGTTTTTTTCGTTATATAATAACGTAACAGTATCGTTAACGAAAGTGAATTTTAAAGCAGAACCCATTATGAAAGTTTAGGCTTTAGCTTTTACGTACGACTGTAAAATTGGGTCACCGTTACTTACTAAATCGCACCAGGAACTGGGGGTCTACTCCCTAAGCCCAAAGTCCGTAGTTTCGAACTTAGTTACGGACGTTTTCCACTCCGTATCACCTACGGATTTACAAATTAGTCCTGAACCCGAACTAAGAATGAACATAATGAGTGATACGGAGTGAAAAACGCCCGACACTAAGGCCGAAACTACGGACTTCGGGCTAGAGAGTAGACTCCCTGATTTCTTACTGATATGCTTTTCAAATACACCTCTTTTTAACCGACTTCAAATAGGAGGAGGTTGTCAATTCGGATGTTTTTATATTTTTTTATTATGTATGTATGTATAACTCTGTCACCTATAGAAGGATTTGGATTTTTTTATTCAAAAGAGTTTTATTCCGAAGTGGTCCCATTTAAATTTCTTAAAGAAATGATGAAGAACTTCGGAGATAGACATAAATAGATTGAATAGTTGTGGTTAGAATAGTTGGAATTTTTGGGGAGTAGCACTAAAAAGTGAAAAAAAAACCTTTTTAACAAAAAACTACAACTGACTTCTAAATATAAACCGCTACAAAGCACAAAATAACTTTAACTTTGGAAGTCGGTGTCAAAAAACGAAGAAACTGCACAAAAAAAAAAACATGCAAAAAATCATATGCCAAATAAACAGCAGATGTTCTACCTTAACTATCGCATCCATCATCATCATCATATCAGCCGAAAGACGTCCACAGCTGGACATGGGCCTCCCGCAAAAGGTGCCACAATCGCCACGCTTGGCAGGCGGGTTGGCGATAGCAGTGTAGCTGTTGCAATGTACAGAGAATGCTGTTGACCATTCTCTGGTGAGTCCCTTAGTCGCCTCTTACGACACCTACGGGAAGTGATGGGATGGTGCCGACATCATACGGAACAACAACAACAACATCGCATCCATATAGTAAACCATATGCTCAGCCGTATAGTAGGTTAAGTCATATGATCAATTGATCACTGACTGGGTCGTAGATACTCCAAGTTCCTCCTATAATTTTGACCAAAAACATACGAAAAATCATAATAATATGCAAAATGAACAGCAAATATTCTGTCTATATGTATAAGTAAACCATCTGCCGAGCAGTGTAGTACAGTCATATGATCACTGACCGGCAAGCTGCCTTGCCGCGGGCGAGGCCGGTCGCGCGAGCCAGTCTTGCGACAGTGTGTCGTTCAGCTGAGTTGCGCGTAGGCATTGCCATGGGGTAATATTGGATGTGCCATTTCATAGTCATTTGGGTAGAATTGAAGATAATTATTTCTAGGTGTAGATAAATAAGGAAATACAGGGTGAATTGAAACCATAGCCCGGTTTAGCAGTTAATAGCCCTTGCGTGTTAAGCTGCCAGTGGTAATACCTAAAAAAAAACAAAAGGTGAATTTTTAAAGTGTGCGTGAATAGTTAAATCCAAAACTATAAGGAATATCGAAAAACACTGAAAGGAGTCTCGAGCCCAATTTTGATGGAAATTAAAAAAAAAACATTCCTTACCGTGCCGCATCGCCAGTGGGCGCCGGGCCTTAATCTTTCGAAGTAGGATTCAATAATTATAAAAATCATACTGTTACATAATATATAACTTACTTAATCAATTTATGACAGAGCCCGAAACTCTTAACAAAGCTTTAATTAAATCCTTCAAGGAAAATTATAAAAAACAATGGATGAAAACTGAACAAATAGCTTTTGCTTACTAGGTAAATAATTATGTTGGTTTTCGTTGCATAGCTAGGTATACCTATTTACTTAGGTATCCAATTTATTTATTTCGATTGTAATGTCGCAATAAATTCCACGTGTAACTATTTCAATAATTTCATAAATTACTGCCTCCATAAATACGTACTTATGTAACCTACCTACGGTTAATTATCTAATGGAATTAACATTGAATATTCATAACATATTTGAACACATGTAAGTAGGAATATTCAGTAATAGAAAATCTACGTGGGCATAATCTACTCGTATACAGATCTTATTAAATCGCTATCAACGCAAGGCCAAAACCACTATCTAGAAAACTGAAATATAGGTTTATTTTTAACATAAAACCTTCAACTTTAAGGGGTGAAATTGGAGGGGTTACTTTATATGAAAGTTTTTGTCCTTAGAAGCTGACATCGTGGAAAATTGTAGGCGTCAGCTAGTTAGCTTTACCAGGCGATGTTATTAAAACTGTTCGTATCCCTCTTAAATCCGATAGTTCAATAGGCACTACATAATATTACGAAAAAAAAAAATTACAAGACAGACAGACATTAAATTCCATATTTAGACTAAGATAGTTTCGAAAAACGCATTAAAGAAATAAATAGAAATAACGAAAAATTACTTTGTCAATAAACCCGACCGCTAAAAACTCTTGTCTTGTCAAGCAGTCTGATGCAGTTTGTGGCCTCAGATCTGTGATTGAATTGAGTCGTTTTTAGCGGTCGGGTTTTTTGACATTAATATTTTTTTATTTCCTACACTTTAGTGAGTTACATTTTTTGTTATTTGCGGGCGCCATTTTGAAAATTTATATAGCCTATGTCACTACCACAATTCTGCCGAATTCAACGACACCTCATATGTCAAAATCCGTCCAGCCGTTTGGGTTGTAGGGCGTGCCAAAGAAATGGACATACATACATATACGCTCGATAAACATTACCCTCCTTTTAACGCAGTCGGGTAAAAAACCATTACATATATTGGAACGGAATACAATAAGAACCCTGAAATTCGAATGTACGAGTAGTTCTTTTAAATATTTTAAGACGCTACGCACATACAATCAATTCAAGCATATAAAACAGCAATACCAAGCGTTAATTACAATCCAGTAATAATAAACATGGCCGGACAAATTTTACGACCAAAATTAATACAAAATTCAAACCTGCATTTACTGGCTACAAAATCGGTAGCCATTAAAGTATTAGCGGTCATCATTACCTAAGATTTAATGTCCCTAAGTTATTAGATTTCGAAACATCTTTGTACGATGGTTCGAAGCAAATTACTAGACAATCGAGGTCTGGAGAACGGATGGATGTGACAAAATGAATGAAGGCTAAGCGTGGAACGGTGTTCGGTGAACTGTAGGGTTGCCTCGGGTCGCCACTGCGATTATATTATTTGCTGTGAAGAGAATAAGGGAAATATAACATGAAGCAATCATGAAGAATATAAAAAGAGTACTCAAAGAATGGGTTCAATATATTTTCTTGAAACTCCTCCACCAAATCGCGAAAAATAGGTACTAAAGCTTTAGCTTTTTCTTCCAAGCTATTGAATGCACTGAAAGCAGTGAATGCCTTCGAAAAGTTTTATTAGGAACAAATTGTACTCAATAAATTGATTTCTGTACTACATTAATCATAATTTCGAGATGATGTGGCCACCTGTACTGTGGTATAATTTTCATTGCCATAAAAGGTTTCAAGCTTCATTTTCAGTTCTTGTTAAAGCTTCCACATCTTCAGATGCTCAAGCAACATCGTCGGCAGCCCTAGATAGAAGTCCAAGATGCACACACACAATAGGAAAATATGTACTACTGTGTTGCAATGTTTGTTTGTTCATTGTTAATGCATTATATCGTCTACCATGTAATGACGTTGGTTTAGCAACGTGAGGTGGGCCTTGTGGTCTCTGGTATTGTGGTCGACTGATCGGATCACTGTTGACTTAGGTACTCGTGATGCCTTTGGGAATCATATCGTTGTGTAGCACTCTGATATTGATATGCTCTGGCTTGCTGATAAAGTTTGGGAAGTCTATGACACAATGGTAGCTTTTAGGTTGTATAAAATTTATGATTAAAGTGGAGTGTTTTGTGAAGTTTGTCTGTAATCACAGCACAGACAAGATTCTTAGTATGGAAATCATTTGGTTTTCGAGGAACATCACTAAATTTCTCATGTTTTCTTTCTTCTTATTCATGAACTTATGATTATTAGCCATCACGTCCATCACTGCCATCATTTCTGCAAAATTGCTTGCGTCTCTTGCTGGTTACTTAATTTCTACACTCTTATTCTTTCGTCTTTGGTTTATGTACGAACTCGTTTCTTTCCTGCTCTCCCTTTTTGGAAGTATGAAATAATATAATTACGACCGAACCTTGGTAACGGGCTTGTCTCGAGCCCTTTATAAAATCTACTACTTCTAGTAGGTATTCCGTGACTTAGATTAGTCTCATAAATTGTTTTCTTAATGATCATCTCTCATCTTAACATAATAATAACGATGTACACAGCAATCCAGTCGTAAACTTAACTACTGGCGAACGTTATAGTTTATATTTTAATGACTTCAGTATAGTAATAAGGTTTATCAAACAGTTTGAATCAATGAGGCTGATTGCTTGCATAAATAATTACATATGGAAGCGAATTGGTTTTGCGGATGGTTGAAATATAGGTTCAAGAAGCTGTGATAGGACACACAGCTCAAAATGAATTTATATTGATTTCAACAAAAACTTTTTGTGAATACTTGTATTTTGGGATTTTGTATTATTTCTAAAGGTGTTTCAAAATGCATATGTCACCGGATTCCCATCTACGCCTGAGGACAGAATATTTGTATATTATAAGGGGTTAAATATACTATACAAGATCCTAGTCCTCACTTAGGTACTCCAAATAATTTCGGTACATTACATTTTCTTCTTCCATACCATTTATTTTTTATGCATTTATTTACTGTCTTCTCTATAGTCATCTCCTTGATTGCCTAAATATGATCCTTCACACATCTATCGTTTCTTCGGTCTTCCTCTTTGCTTACGACCATCCAAATTAAACGTTCCTCACAATATGTTCCTTATTGTCTTCAACGTTTTTCTCTTAATTTTTTCCCCTTAAACTAAGGCACTCACTGCTTTTAGTTCTAAGAAGTTCTAAAATTAACGCCAAACCACATTCATCTTGTTATCCTATACAAGTTGCCTCATACATCACACTATTTAAGTCGGCATCCTCAGCTCAGACAGTTTTCTCGCGGTAGTAATTCGTCATAGCATAGAATAGTACCTACCTACCGTAAAGCTCGGTATGCCGGTGATGTAACTACAGTTCCGTAGTCTAGGTACCACTTACGACCAGGCGGTTTGGCGCTATGCCATGTTGTATTGATTAAATTCTTCTCTTTATGAAAATACGAAAGTTTCGCATGGCCGTAAAAGTGGAGCCAGACAGCAGTGGAGCCAGGGTGGGTCGAGCGAACTTCCTCGGTTCTAAAATTTTTCACAGTAGTTTTCGTTGCATTCCTTTCATACTTAACATTTTCTTAATTTACGAAACTCTGTCCTGTAGAACCAAGATAAAAGTTTTTCGGAAAGGCGGTCGTAAAATATAAAAATAAAACATCCATTAGTTTTTAAGATATGGGCTTTTGAGTGCACTCAGACTCAACCGAAAACTTCATACGAAAATACATTATGTAGCGCATGATCTAAATAAATGAGCATCTAAATACTGGCTGCACAACTTAGACCGTAAGTGCAATAAATCTTGCGCCGGCGCAGATCCGAATGCAGGGCTTACTATACAGAACTAGTTAACATGGTACAAGCGATGATATTTACGCATGAGAAAGTAGCACGTGTTTTAATTGTACAGGGGAATTTAGGGTATACCGCCGTTTGCCCGAATTTTATTTACCCTAATATCATTTGCCATAATAGTCAACAGCCATAATATTATACGACGTAATATTCATTTGCCCTACTCTTATTTGCTATATTAGTCACGTGCTAGAAGCTTTGTTTCCCATAAAGTCACTTACCATAACATCATTTGTCATAATCATTGTAAGCCCTAATTATCACATGTCCTAATTATCACATGCCCTAATTATGACATGCCATAATTATCATATGCCATAACATCATTTGCCATCGACATTGGGTATGTAACGGTTGTTATATCAGGAGAAACTGGATCCAGTCGGGACTTTAGGGCACTCCGACTCGGCCTTTTTTTTCTCCGACTTTTTTATAAACCACACAGAAGTAGGAGCCCCGCGAAGCCCCCCTCCGTCGACCAAGCCCACCATCAATCATGCATAGAATATTTTAAGGTTTGGCTAGGTCTATTTCTAATAATCATTATGGCGTTTAAATATTATGTTTGATAATTATTATGGCACTTAAAAATATGAAAAACAATACGTATGGCACTCGCATCTTATGGTATCTAAGTTTCGGGCAATTAACAGTATGTCATTTATGTCTTTTAGGGCAAACAAAACATTCGGGCAAATGAAATTCGGTTAAATGAAATTCGGGAATATAATGATTATGGTATATAATCTTCGGGTAAATAATAGACAACCGGAATTTAGATGTTCCATAATTATAAATGTGTTTTGTAACATGTAGGACGTGCTGTCGGCAATAGAGAATATGCATGTTTTTTTTTTATTTACAAAATGAAATACTTATTATATAGCTTTACAAAGCACTTATGAAAAAAAATTTAAAATAACTTCTTCGGAGATGAAGTTATAAAGCTTCAAAGTTGACAATTAGAAAGAGAAGTCCGATATGGACTCTGACGTCAAAGTCCATGACGCCCATACAGCTGCCATACAAAACAGCGTTTTCGCGAGAGGGACAGAAATATTTCTTTAAAATAGTTATATCTCGTTGGTTTTTCGATCAACTTTGATTCTATTTCCACTGTTAGTATTATTTTTTTTGTATATTTTGAGACAAACTGTGTAGATAACAAATATTTTTTAACCGACTTCTAAAAAAGGAGGAGGTTCTCAATTCGGATGTTTGTATTTTTTTTTTTTTTTTTTTTTTTATATTTGTTCGGGCATAACTCCGTCGCTTGCTAACCGATTTGAAAAATTCTTTTTTTGTTGGAAAGGGTATACTTTTTTCATGCATATTCCCTATTGGAGGATGAAACTTATTCCTGGATTCATGGTGATAGTTACTATAGCGGTCTAATTAGATGATTATTTGTCATGTATGCTTTCGAAAGAGATTTTCCTTCTTCCTGCTACTGCCCAAAGTTACTTAAGGCCTCTTCAGCAGGTTGTTTTATCCATTCTTATGATCTATCCCCGGCTCGCTATATTTTCAGTACCTCTTGTTGTAAATGGTAATTATTCAATATCGTTTAATGACTTGCCCATGTTACTTAAGTCGCTGACTAAATGGCGCAGCTCAATGAAAAGGCTAGGCTTTTAATAAAACGGCTGATTAAGCTAGTTGGCTGCGACATAGCGATGATCATATGGATGAGAAAGCAGCACGTGTTTTTAATTGTACTGGGGAATTTAGATGTTCCATAATTATAATGTGTTATGTAACTTGTGATTAAAAATAATAAACATTGTCGTGGGGAAAGTTTTGATTATGAATGTGGATGGTTTTGAGAGGAGGAACAGACCAAGATTGTGTGAAGGGGATAGAAGTGTGATGGGACGGGAAAGTCTGCGCTTTTTCCAAACGATGTGAATAAGTATTGCGGAAACGTTTTTCCTCAAAACCGGAATCAGATGTTGTATCATTGACTTTGAGGATGTTCTGAAGACGGGAAGAAAGAGTCTAGTTAAACAGCTGCTATGTTCTTCAATAAAATATATCTGTCGGAAGTAACGCAGTTAAGAACTTAAGAAGAATGATTGGATAAATAGGTATTTGCAAAAGACTCCGAAACTGAAATCAAGCATACTTGGCCTTAAATCGAGCATAGACAAGTAAACAAACTGAAGATCGTTATTTCCTAAATATGGCATTAAAGTATAAAGTAAATATTGATAAGCGGAAAACCACAAAAATTGTGTTAAATTGTTGATCAAATAGGCCAAGTGCTACTTAGTTATTTGTTCTGACATTGATGATTAAGAGTCCTTGCTTTGTGGCAGGTTTTAAAGGAAATGTACCTGATTCAGGTAATTTGACCACCCGCCACATTAACTGAATTATTAGTTACAGCTGGTACTTATCATCTGCCTGCCGTTTCCCAACTTTATTGGTGTGTCGGCTTCCAGTCAAACCGGATTCAGCTAAATAGGCCTAGTATTTTAATACTTACGTATTTTATTTTACGTACGTATTTACAGAACTGTAATCATTAAAATCATCAATACAACTCTCTCGGTTAGAATTGATGCCAAATGTAGTATTTCATAATCATAACATTTGACATCAATTCTGAAGGAGTTACATTGATGATTTTAATGATTATTATTCTATAAATACATACTTACTTGCTACGGCCGCGAATCATATTTTGACCAAGATACAACCTGACACTGACCTGCAAATTGCAAAAAACGTAAGAAAATTTGAATTTCGCGGGCTACCCTGGCGCTTTCACCTTAGCTGGGTAATACGGTACTTCTTGGCAAAACTGGAGTCAGATTTTCTGGCTTCTGACAATCCGTAACGACTGCCAAAGATCTACAAATGACAGTCGCGACCAATCTGAGGCACGGTGGAAACTCGATATGTTAAGATGGTGACCCATCTTCCACTTTACCTTGAAGATCGATACGGGTCGATCTTCAAGGACTGTAATTATTAAGCCACGAGCTCCTATTAAGTTACAGCTGGTACAGTACTGTAACTAGGTAGTTAAAATTTTACACTTTTGCGTCTACTTGATCCCCCAGAGTTTATCACAAAAGAGTTGAGACGATTTTTTCGTATGAAAAATGTTCTTTATGTTTTTGAATATCAAAGATATTCCAGTACCCGATTTCACAACATATCACTGAGGGCGTTAAGCGCTAACCAATCTAAATAATTGTTCACAATTTCAGTAAATTTTATGAAGATGACAGAGGAGCTGATGGCTAAGTACTTAAGAACAGCCTCACAGGTCGATCTTCCGTGGATGGGTGACCATCTAAACATACCGAGATTCTTCCTTAACAAAGACGCGATAAGCTGTTGGTATCGGCTGTAATTTGTAAATCTTTGACAGTCGTTAAGAGCGTTTAGGCCCTACAGCATTTCATAAGTCAAGTAAGAATGAACCGATATCAATGAAACTATGCATACGCTAGATACTAAATAGTTAGTAGAGAACATTTTCGAAAATAGTTCAGGGGGAAAGATGAGTGATTTTTCACTTGAAGAAAACTTGAAATCGCTCTCTCTCTCTCCCTTTTAACTCTTTTTCAAAAATGTTCTCTACTAACTATTTAGAACTGGATATAGAATCTAGCACTAATTTTCATCAAAATCGGTTCATTCATTTCGAAAAATAAGGACTTGAAAGTTTGTATGAAATGCCGTACAGCGTAAACGCTCTAAGGTCGTGACAACCGTCTTGACAATGGGTCTGGTGTCAGATAGGCAATAGTCCATGCACAATTTTGGCGTGTTGCCAGTGATGACCTATGGACTCGAAACGTGGTCGCTCACAATGGGCCTCATCAGAAGGCTTAAAGTCACCCAAAGGGCAATGGAGAGGGCAATGCTCGGAGTTTCCTTGCGTGATCGAATCAGGAATGATGATATCCGCAAGAGAACCAAGGTTACCGACATAGCCCGAAGGATCGCCAAATTGAAGTGGCAGTGGGCAGGGCACATTGCTCGCAGAACAGATGGTCGATGGGGCCGAAAAGTTTTGGAGTGGCGACCGCGTACCGGAAGACGCAGCGTTGGAAGGCCTCCCACAAGGTGGACCGATGACCTGGTGAGGGTCGCGGGTAACCGATGGATGCGAGACGCACAGGACCGGTTGTTGTGGCGACGCTTGGGGGAGGCCTATGTCCAGCAGTGGACGTCTTTCGGCTGATATGATGATGATGATGATGATGAATTTTGGTATTCAGCTGCATCCAGTTTGGAAAAGGCTAGGCGCAATTGAGACTTAGAACACGTTGACAATGCTTGTCAATCTTCACAAGTAGGTATCTATTAGCCTTGTTGCGGAATTTATTCGAAAGATTCACGGCGACCCTGGTACTCAAAGGGTATTAGGAGGAACACGGATGGGTTTTAGTCAGTAAGAGACTGACACTTCAATCCACTCCGCCCAGAGTTCTTCCCATCGATAAAAAAGGTCTATCTATGACTGGATTGTCAAATTGCTTTAAACTCTTCTGTATAGAAGAGTTTAAAGCAAAATCACGGCAAATGGAATTCACGCGATATCAAAGTAAACATACGATGGTTACGGCATATTATTTACTGGTGATCTTGACACGCGTTTGGTCTTGGTCATTTTCGCAATTATTTAATTAGTTATCGCATTCTCGTATGTGGCGACGACACTAGCTGAGGGCGTGCTGTAGCTAATTGGAGAATCAAACTTATTATTCAATCGATTCATAATAATTATTATTTATGTGGTCTGTGTTAGATGTTTACGGTCCTGGAGGGTTTGCTTTCGAAAGACATTCTTCTTCTTGCCTCTGTCCCAAGTTACTAAGGGTCTCTGCAACACATTTTTTTTATTCATTCTCCCGTAGCCCAGGCTCGCTATATTTTCAGTACTTAACTTTTGTTTCTATCATATCTTCCCTCACATAGTCCATTATTCATTTGTGCCGTCTTTCCCTACGTCTGCTTCCATAATCGTTTATAAGTAGCAAGGTTTTCTTAAATTGTTAAGATTCCGTTATGCCATAGTCGTTAACTATCTATTAATATCTTTATAAATCAACAGGGATGAGTACTCTTTGCAGCAGTTTCTAACTTTATTCAATACAATATTCATTTGATAAATTATGATTTTCTATAAATACGTCTACTGTTCATCAGTATGGTGTGTCCCGCAAATCCGTACACTTCATAAAACACAAAAACTCGCGTCCACGCTTCAAAACTTCTCGTATCGTGCACACAAGATTGACATGACGTGACGCATGTCCGTCAAGCAACCGCACGTTACGTCACAAACGTCAAGACGCAGTTAATTGCGCGTGTGATCATCTTGTGAAAGCCGATGGGCTAATATTGTCCGTTAACTTGTGACATGAATATTGCGTTAGTTTTGATGATTCTTTATTAGGGTTAGGTGATTGATTTAATCGAGAATGTTGTAAACTTGATTAATTTATTTTTTTAGTAGGTACTACACTAGGGTCGGATATATAATTAAAGCTACATTCTTCGTTATTTATAACTATGTTTCCACCACGTACCTAGCGCTATCTTCTTAAAAGTTTATTTTTAAAAATTGTTGAAGTAGAGGTTAGTATTTAATCTACTCATAACTTGTACCTACTATGCAAAAGTTCTATTGTACAGGGGCTTTTTTAAGTCTCGCATTCGAGCACTACCTCACCTGATGGTAAGCGATGATAGAGCACGCTTACCTGGAAGTCAGCTACTCACTCTTGGACTTCAACACCCCCTTGTTATATCTGTCCGGAAACACTGACTTCAGCAGGGTATTTGTTTCCTGCAATGAAATTTTTCCCAACATTTTTTGTGCATGTGTTGATATGGTTTTATATTTCAAAACCAAAACTGTCAAAACTGCCATCAATTTATTTAATCCAAATGCATAATATTATCCCTGTTACTTCCATTAGTTCAAAAAGTGGTCCAAGACAAGAACTAAAAACTGGAACGTGTGGGATGGAGCTACTAGGGTAGAAGAGATTATTAAAATGTAGTCATAAAATGCCGTTACTTTTCTATTACTTTAAAACTTTAATGTAAGCAATGGATTATGATAATTTACGAATACTTGGCTATACAAAAGTTTGTATGTACAGTTAATCTGAATATTGGATATGCTAAGTTAAGCGCAGTTATATTGAAATTGTCAATTGTCAATTGGCAAAAAAAATACTAGTATAGTATTTTTTTTATTTGACTAGTCGTTAACGTTAAATGTATTTATGCACATAGTTTTCCTCGGCACATATATCTGAACGAATTAATACATTATTGCGAATAGGGCGCGCTACGCGGGCAGTAATCTATTCTACAATTAATTTTAGCATTCAATCGTAAACTTAGGCTTTGGGCTTCAATCCATTTTGCAATCTCCATCAACAGCCGTCAATTAAGCTCTTAAGTTAAGCCTTTGCGTCCAGTTCCAAAACCGCCTTTGTATACTCAAGAATTTCCGTGCAGAGAAGGTGTGTCGACATTTAAGACAACAGGTCCCATACCCGCATTCCACACCAACCATACAACATAAGAAAGGGTACAACACAAGAAAAATGTGCACGTTGACCATCAACAGAAAAGCAATTTGCTAAAACCCACACTAAGAACGTAGATTTCAAATTACATTGACATATTGCCTCATTAGTTCGCAAATTGTTTTGCATAAGTGCAGACCATAAATGATTTGTTGTGTAATAAATAAGGTTTATCCGTAGAGTGGGGTTTTGGGGGCATGCGGTGTCAGTTGTTACCTTCATTGTTATCTTGACCTGGGCCTTTGCTTCGTCATCATGAAGAGAGAGTATACATCTTCGAGCTATTGCATTGATGTGTGACTGGACGTTTCTTTCACCCTAACATCTCTGTACAGGATATTGTGATGACCCAAATTCTGATCTTCAGAAATGTTCATGTTATGTTTCCAAACCTTCGTTGTGTCCCTTACGATTTTCAACTAAGCCATCTCCGTGTTTTGTACAGTAGACCTTACCTAGATTCACAATAACTTGCCCTGTGTCTTCATGTGACGTCAGATTTTTTGTTCATTATCATTATTTTGTCCCTTTAGCAATTTCCTTGGTATAATGTCTTCTTCTATATTAGTGATCATCTCAGTAGTTTCACCCCTTTCCAGCCACATCATCTTACATACTGTCCACCGTTATTTTGACCTTTCGCACCTTCATTTATAGGTAAGTACTTAACATTTTGAACAATGTCAAATTAGCGCAACCACAGTAATCTTTCTAACTAATTACAATTGTATTCAGGTACCAAATAATTTGTTAAACAATACAATCAATTGGCACTAAGCTCACTGAAAGGTCAATAGTGTGTTTGATCATTGTCTATGTTTTTCAACGCCTCAGGTTAGCCAAAGATTAGCTAATAGCGTTCAATATGTCTTCCATCAGTTAAAGTGCTTGGGGAAATAATTTCATGGACACAAAGTAGACATAACATTGAATTGTGGTGATGATTAGTTGGGATTTTTAATCTAACATTGACTCTTTTGTGTCAAGTTGAAAGGCAATCGTTTGTCTTAGTATGGGCATGTGAAGAAGATGGATAAAACAAATGTGATTAAAAGAGTTATGAATTTAAATGGGGTAGGAGAGGGGGCCAAAGAAAAGATTAGTGGATTGTATGAGGAATATGAGAGGAAAGGGAGTCAGTGGTAGCGTGTCAGTAGACATGACGGAAAGGAAGAATAAAACGTGTTACAGAGACCCCAAGTAACACAGGTAGGTCGATGATTATGATGATGAAGTTCGATTAATCATAATGCTGATTCTTTTGATTTATTATTATGAATACATGAATTTGATTGTATGAATGCCTGCCTAATCGCTTGAAAGTCTAAACGAAACATCTCTATCTTTATATATGCATACAAAGCCAAATCATTTAAGCAATCAATGTTATTCACAAGCCTGTCAATAAAATCAGAACCTTAATCAAAATTAATACAACTGAGCTACCAGGTGATCCTTTCAGTAACAAATCCAAGGCTGCAAATAAATTATTCAGTGTGCTATAAATTTAAATAGAATCTGTTAATGCAGTCGTGACGGACCGTAAAAGCAGATGTAACAATGACGATTGCAGTCAAACGATTATATTCAATATAATATATTATTGAATGACAGCTGATCTGATCTTAACGCGAAACTAGCCTTTATTTGCGACTTTGCTTGCTTATGAAATATTTGAAGATCATCAAGTGTACGTATAAGACAGACGGTTTACTTTACGCTGGGAAAAATTGTAAAAGCCAATTTTTACTAAATGTTACTCATTCTCTCGGCTTTATTCTAAATTGATTATGGTAATCGTACATGGCCGTGTTTTTCTAATTTCCTAATATCTTCTATCACATAGTCCATCCTTCGTTTCGCTGGTATCCGTCTACCTCTATAACCATCCACATTAACATACCAACTCAAATCTTTTCTTATGACTGTCCTCAGCATTACATGACTGATTTCTATACAGCTTTTCGGTTACTTGTGTCACTTTCAGACGTCCTCCTACAGACTCATTTCCCATTCTTTCACTACACTTAATCCCTCTTAGCATTCTCAGCTTAGCTGCATTTAATTCATCGTTCATCATGCATATGCATGTTATGACAAAACTGCATTTATTGGCAGATCCAGGGGGGGGGGGCTTAAGCCCCCCCAAAAGACCTGGTAGACTACCAAAGAGGTCTTTCTTTGGTAGTCCACAACCTAACGAAGTCATTGAGGAAAGGAGAAGAATTTACGAAAAGTAATCCAAGGAGGTTGTTACTTGTTATATGCGTTAAGCAAAATACAGGGGTCAGCGCTTTTTTGTAGTTTTTACTTTGCTAAAACCCACCCTCAGCGGTGTCAAGCCGGATCCGCCCCTTACTGCATTAATATTTAGATTTATGCTTCGACACGGAGCAATATTAATCTGTCAAAGATGTACATTAATAGCAAGATTGATTTAGAATTGACGTGCGCGCGTGTGAAATGGCAGGAATCTAAGCTTGGAGAGCTACCGTGCACATCGGCGAGGTTAAGTTATTCTAGCCACGGTCAAGTCCTGGATGGATTACCAATCTTAACAGATGTCTCTGTACCTTGAAGTTTTACTTGAATAGCTATTCATGTTTTTGATTTTTCAAATTCATTTTTCGTAGACTTTTCGCATTTGTAGTGGGTATAATAGGAGAATAATACAGCTAAGGAGTAAGGAGTGGAATTCCTTGCCAGAGTCGTGTTTCCTGATAGCTTTAACTTGAGAGTCTTTAAATCAAGAGTGAATAGGTTACTTCTAGGCAAGCGTGCTCCATCTTCGACCACATCATCGCTTACCATCAGGTGAGATAGTGGTCAAGCGCGTGCCTATTAATATTAATTTTAAAAAAACTTTAAGTTTCTGCTTATAAAGCCCTGTTTTAGTCGTAGCCTACAATCAAAGCTTTACGCCAATATAAAACCACTAAGCAGGTGAAGAATGGAGGTTGCAATTACTGTTAAAGATTGCCCAGCCTAGGTATTTGAAAATTATCTAATTTTGTGTAGTAATTTCAAGAATTAAGTAAATAATAATTTGAGAGCTTGGCCCACTAAAGTGGGGAACGAAAAAGTTGCTTCGTAGCTATTTTTTAAGATTTAAGCACTTTTAAACACACACCATTGTTTTTATATATTTTTCCATCTATGATATTTTTTTGTTGTTTTCTTCTTTGCTGCTAATCAAATTAGACATCAAAGCAATCATTTGCATTCAGATTTTTTTGTTTCAGTTTTTTACATCCAGTTTTAAACCTATAGAAGTAGGTAATTTCATAGTCTCGTTCGACCTTAAGTCCATCAACCCTAGCCTCAACTTTGAGTGTGAAAACTGCATTATTGAGATCCTTTATCTTACTTTCAACGGCCTTACTCGAGACCTTGGGTCCCGAGACATCCGGTATACTTTTACAAAGCAAACTCGAGTATGTTGAAATCATGTATCAATCTCGAGTAATTATTTTAAAGTACTTCATTGACATCCTTGCCTCCTTCTTAATATTATTATATTGTTGGTTAGCTCACGCGATTACCATTTTTTACGAGATTGTTTATTTTATACAATAAGTAATTTACTTAGTTTTAATTGTGTAACGTGACACACGGCTGCGTTGTTCAGCGAACTTCATTATTTTATTTTTCTGTAGTTTTTAAAGGTTCATGTTTGTATCTCAGACTGCTGTGCACCGTATACAGGTTCTAAGTTCTTTCAATAATCTTGTGAAATTAAAAACATGCTGTTTTTCAAATACAAATATTAAAGGAACTTTGCTGCGTTTCGTTTTACATATGTAATAGACTCATTGGCTAAGGAGTTATAGGATTTACATACCTAGCTTAGCCACACAACATCACGCCTATATCCTCCGAATAATGGTGCAGATGATTCATAATAGGTAGGCATAATATTGGTACCTAATAAGTTAAAATTAATCTTGATGAATGTACATACATTTAGCTAAAAATCTGCACCCAGTGTCTCTCGCGAGTTTTGACAAATACTGACTGATGCTTATGTCACTGGATTATTGTAATCACCGTAAGATTGTAATAAATCTTGGATAGATTACTAACGCTCGAAACTTTGTGTTCAGATAATTTAAAAAAAGTACAATTCACTCTATAAAAATTCAATAGCTTATGCTTAGCTATTGAATCGTGAGATTGTACACAATTGATTGATTGATTTTGTTGTGTTTACAATCTCACGATATATTATAAACTTACATTGATTGCAATAACCCGGTGACAGATTATATATATATGGCTTGTCAACGAACATTGAACCAGTGTGTCACGGCTCAAATCACACGAATAACTTTTTAACGATATTAGTTAACTCTTATTAATTAAAAGTTATTATTTTGCAACATCTATTAAATTTTAAGTACTTTTCTGATTGACCTACTGACTCAAATTGAACGTCGTATCAAAATTATCTGCGTTATTTGTTTTAAAAGGTAATAAATGTATTATTCCACTGATTTACTATGAGAGATAATAAATTATAAATAAGTGGTTAAGAATAATTAATGTTTCAGGGTAATACATAGCAACCCTGTCTCTTTTTGAAGGTGTTTGAACCGAAGTCGAAAAAGTTTTCAGAGAATATTTTCAAAAAATAGTATTATAGCTAAATTCGATAGATTTTAAATTTTCCATAGAAACAGAGATTTCCAATTATCCTTTTTAGGGTTTCGTACTCAAAGAGTAAAAACGGGACCCTGTTACTAAGACAGCTATCCGTCTGTCTGTCTGCTTATGCGTAGGAAGTTTCATTAAAATCTGTTCATTAATTTCGAAAAATAAGGACTTGAAAGTTTGTATGAATGTCGTACGGCGTAAACGCACGACGGACGTATACAATGAAAGGTTAGCTAAAGGTGGGCCGTTTTGAGTCTCACTTTAGCCCAATCAATGACATCTTCGATAAGATCGAATTTAAAATGCGCGAAGACCCCTAACAAGTTAACAGTTGTTATACAACAACTCATAACTTTTTATGGCAGCAATCGAAGTTTTTACACGTCATAGTTAAAACATTTACGTAGATCCCCAGTTTAACCAATTTTACATGCCTACAGTTTCTTTATTAAAACCTTATGCAACAAAAGTACGCAGTACACAGGCCACAGGCGGACTTCATGTATCCATAAATCCATATGTTTATCTCTAACAATAACATCATCTTCCTCCACAGGCTGCCAGCGCCCTCTTCACCCTCGACGGAGCCCGGGGCGAAGCGCTATCCCGTCGCCTCGCACGCAGCGAGCGTCGCCGTCGCCGATGCAGGGCTGCCCTGGCCATCATAGCTTTGCTCCTCCTCCTGGCGGCTGTAGGAGCCGTGGAGCTCCTTATGTCAAGGGGACAGAGAGTTTTTGGGGCTGTACTACGCTGAAAACCGTTTGGTTAAGGATGGAAATTAATATGGTGATAGAAGAACTAACATTAGGACTGGATTATAAATTATTATTCAAGCCTGCTGCTTGCTGATAGGTAATTTTGTCCAATCAAAAATTATTGAATGAACCTCAAAAACTGTAACTCATAATAATTATCAGCGATATAATTATTCAATCACTAATATGCAGTGTGTTCTGTAGATATTGTTTAATGTATCAACACAACAAAAATAGGTATAGTGTAACCCTTTGAAAATATCGTCATACCATGTTACTCCTACTTACTGTTATGGTATGAGGGACCTACTCGTGTTATTCACTTTCACTTACAACCTTTTTAAGGGAACTAGGCTACTTATGGTGAATTATCCAGAGTTATACCCTGTATATTCTGCAGCTGAAAGAACACAATTGCTGAAAAAGGGCCATTGTACTTCTCATTATGGACCATTTTCACCACGGCAGCTAACTCCAAAAATAAGTGTAAAATTAACTGCAAATACATCAATCCTACCATAACTGGATTGAATGCACCTGCCAACTGAACACCTGATTTCTGTCGTGATCTGAGGTTTGGTCCCACTTAAAGTTGTGCATAATAATGAGAACACTTAATTGCATTATTTCAGTTACACCTTGCACATCATACCTTTATTTTGCACTAGCAGCACGCCGCAGTTTCACCCGCGTAGTTCCCGTTCCCGTGGGAATACGTGGATAAAATATAGTCTATGTTACTCCCTAATAATGTAGCTTTCCATTGGTGAAAGAATTTTTGAAATCGGCACAGTAGATTTTGAGTTTATTCATTACAAACATACACACACACAAAAATACAAATCTTTCCTCTTTATAATATTAGTATAGATTGACAAATTAATCTTTACTTTAAAATAACACAGACTTAAATGAAAGTCCTTGTTAAACTCCTTGACTGCTTTATGTACCTATATCCTTATGAAATATCTAAAATTCTTGCCAAGACGTTGGCACCGGCAAAAGCTGCTCGGAATGTTGGCACTCATATCTAATCCTTATGCATTCACGACACGGAGATTTGTGACGTGGGAAGATATTTTAAGATCTTGGTTTTAGTCCTTTTTTCGTAGCTAAAAAATAATATAATAATAAATAACGTTTATTTTTCTCTACCATGATGCAATGAAAATGCATTTTATGGTAGAGAAAAATAAACGTTATTTATTATTATTTATTACCTATTAATATATTATACCGATTTCAGGGTTGGTCCCATAGTAAAAGTTGTTCATAATGATGAGTACAATGACCCCTTTTCAGGGCTTTGCAGAACAGTGTCTCGGGAGGCATGGTGATGATTGACTTTAATTTGATATACCCATATTCCCCTCTGGATTTATAAATGTTATTCTGTAAAAGAAATACTACACAGTGAGAACAGAAGTCAGATCTATTTGGAGTTTCTTCAGAATAGTCCAACATTCTGACCAGACCCTACAAATTAATATGCTCATGATAGATTTATATTGAATATTAAACCTAAATAAATAGTGTACCTGTCACAACCAACTAGCTTAATCAGCCGTTTCATTAAAAGCGTAGGTTTTTCATTTAACTGCGACGATTTGGCAGCGACTTATGTGAAATGTGATTTGCCAATGTCATGTGCTGTCGCTGAGTAAACGGCGCTGTTATATGAAAAGGCTAGGTTTTTAATGAAACGGCTGATTGAACTAGTTGGATGCGACATACCTTTGAAATCGTTATACCAACGTAACTTAGTTTATAAGCGAGTTAAGTAAGTAGGTATGTAAGTCTTAGTTATCTTGAGAATTATTGTATCGAAAACGTAGATAAGTTTAAAATTCGATGCTTTTAAAGCAAACGATTTGGATTCCACTATCGAAAATATAACTAAGTTACACCTAAGTTTGTGTTAAGTAGTTAATTCTGTAAATATTTCCTATTCGGACCATTTGATATTAAAAATATTTATCTATGTTAAGTGCCTTCCTACTTAGTTCTAGGATACTAAAATTAAAATTGTAGGCGCAGTGGTTCTCAAGTTGCCACTTTTTTTTTAATAATAAAAAAAACTTTAAAAAAATTAGCTCAAGAGCGACAGAGATATTGAAATTTCTGATAAAGAGACGAACTATAAAAGACATTTGACGCACGCTTATATTCTTTTTTTTTTAAACAGATGATTTTAATATCCAATCATTAAATGAATGGACGATTCGAGTAATCTTTATTTTAAAGAATATAATAATACTTTTTGTAGATTCCTTTTTCTTCTTCCTTTTACTCAAGGATTCAAGAGAAAGGGAACGTATCCAAAGAATGTTATGTCGAAAATAAATTTTAGCTGTTTTATGTTTTAAATATAAAACATTTAAAATATCGAGTGCTTAGTTAATTAATTTCATCAATTAAAACGAATGTAGACATTTGTCTTTACATTGCCCCGTTTTTAGGGTTCCGCGCTGGTTACCCTTCTGGTGGGGAACAACGGAACCCTACCTATTACTAAGCTTTCACTGACCGTCTGTTTGTCAGCGGGTTGTTTCTCATGAATCATAATTAATAGGGTTTTTCTCAACCTATATTGTCCCACTGCTGGGCAAAGGTCTCCCACATAGCCTTCCAGTCTTCCCGGTGTGTTGTCCTCTCCGTCATGAACGCCTCCGTTGAGTTAGCAATAATGGCAATTTAAAATTTTACAGAGTGAATTTTTATTGCCACTCACACATATACCAACAAATGATAATGGTAAAAATTATTGGGCCGTTTTTAACTAAAAATGAAACCCCTCATCAAAACAGCTTGTAAATCTGTAAAATATTGGGAACCGCTGTATTTACGTTAACTTTGCTCCCGATTGCAAATATTTTTAAATTGATAAGTTACATTAAGTAATTATATAGATAAAACTGCGTATTTACTATTTATGGTAATTATTTTATTAGTAGTGTCATAAAGCTAGTTTAAGTAGGTATTATTTAAATCGAATTTTGATAGTGGGATACAATCTTTTTGACTTAATTTTAGACAATTTTTATGTATATTTTTTACGGCATGAGCAATTCCCAAATAGTGTCGAGACGATAAGCTTATATAATAAATATTATTTTTAGTGGTAATTAATTTTATTATACAGGGTTTCCGGTTTTCAATGGTGCAAACTTTTGAATAATTCTGTAGGTTCCCATTAATAAATATTTGTTTACCTGGGAACAACAACAACAAAGTACAAAATAACTCTAATTTCGGAAGTCGGTGTTAAATTACGGAGAAACAACCAAAAACACCGACTTCCGAAATTAGAGTTATCTTGTACTTTGTAGTGCTTTTTTGTGATTTTTTTTCTTATTTTTCACCTTTTAGTGGTACCCCACACCTAACAACATCACTGGAAAGTCAGGAAAGCAAAATGCGCAATTTCGTAAACATGGATGATTTTCCACATAGCTTTTCCAGCTATTTGGATTTAAAAACCAAACTACTGAACCGGTTTGATAAAATTCCAATGTGATTAATCGAGAAGTAAATCCTTTCACATGAAATAAGAACTTTTCAAATCGGTTTATAAATGACGAAGATATGAGGTAATAAACAAAAAAAGAAACAACTGAATTGAGAACCTCCTCCTTTTTTTGAAGTCGATTAAAAAATTATTTCATTTGAAATTACCCTAAGCTGGTGTTTAAGAGCGTTTACGCCGTATGGTATTTCATACAAACTTTCAAATCCTTATTTTTCAAAATGAATGGACCAACGAAACTTGGTATGCATATAAATGCTAAATATCCTTGTCTAAATAGTTTCAAGAGAACATTTACGAAAAAGAGTTTAGAGGAAAAGAGAGAGCGATTTAAAGTTTTCTATAGAAATTGAATCACTATCTTTCCCCCTGAATACTTCTGAAAATGTTCTCTACTAAGTAGTTACACCACGATATCTAGCGTATGCATACAAAGTTTAATTAAAATCGGTTCGTTCATTTTGAAAAATAAGGACTGAAAGTTTGTATGAAATGCCGTACGGCGTAAATGCCGAGGCTATGGTATGCAAAGAAATATTTTTATCGTATGGTTTTATCGAAGTTTTTTTTTAATATTTTTTAAGGCCAATTATATATTTAAGTTAAACAGCGAATTCATATAATAAATATTATACTCACAATAAAATCCAAGGCGTAAAATACCATATGATTATATTCTCTTTAATTATGATGAGGAAAACATTGTTTTATTTAATTAACAATATTTTTTGCTACTATTTGGTGCCATATAAGACAAAAAAGTAATATCCACATTTACCAAAACCTTCAAATTTATTCAATTTTACGTGTGTTCTCCTTTTCCTTCGATATTATGGAAACTATAACTACTTAGCAATAATCAGATTAGTTTCTAAGAAATTTTGGCCACATTTGTAATAATAATAAATGTATTTTAAAATATTGTTTTCTTTAATCCCATGGCCATAGCACAAATTATTCAGCTTACTAGTTTTGTAGGTCTAGCTTATTTTTAATAAATGTTACCATTATTCGAAATTAAAATAGCGTCAGCAGGAAACAACACTATTGCCATGTTAAAATTGCTTGTATATTGTGGCCTTTTTATTAAATTGAAATATATGTGATTGGAATAAATGTGATTATTGTACCTTTTAGTATATTTTTATAATTATTAGACTTTCGTAATTTGTATTAGTGACCATTTTAAATGTCTGCACAAAGTGATAACATATTTTTGCTGTATAAATAAATACATAATAAATAATTTCGTTGGTTTTTTTATTTTAATAAACGTACGTACAAGTTAACATTTATTGCTTAAATACTATTTAAAATATCATTTGGCACAAAACAAAGTAATAAATATAGTGGGAGTATTGAGTAAATATTGCAAACATCGACTAATGCGACAACATTAATTAATATCCACTCTAACGAGACTCCAGGGAGGTTTATTTGTATTTGTGGATTAATTGGCAGATTTTTTTATTCGGCGTATATGACAGCATCTACTTTCTGGTCCTGTTCGTTGGTTGGTACGTCGTCTACCACTTGACAGGAGAATGCTACGGCTACCACCTGATAAATAAAGGTTTATGAACTTTATTTAGTGAAAACGAGGTAAAATGAGAATCGAGAGAACAATTTTATTAAAGCCATCATTAACACCAGTGAGGGAGAGAGACAGATTCAAGAATAGTACCCGTACGGAAGACATATTATCCATGCAATGCTAATATAATATAATAAAGCTGAAGAGTTTGTTTGTTTGTACGCGCTAATCTCTGGAACTAGTCAGATTTGAAAAAATATTTTTGTATATGATAGCCACATTCACGAGAAAGGCTATAGGGGAACGGGAGATTCCTACGAGACCGGGATAAACGGGACACGCGCGTACGAAGACACGGGCAAAAGCTAGTATAAAATACGGCCCCAGTAACCGGAAATCCTGTTATCAGCTACTGCTGATTATAGGCCCACTTTCTTCTATGCTGCAGTTCCCAAATGAACGTCTTAAAAAGAGATAACTTGCCATCGTCTACCTCAATCATCGAAATTAAGGTTGTTACAGAAAACAAAAAAGTTGCTCGTACCTTAGGTGCAGTTTCGGGTTTACTCCTGAGTTTAGCGAGGAATTTGTCGTAGTAGCCACCACCGTGACCGCATCTGTCACCAGACTTGGAGAACCCCACTCCTGGAGCGATGACTAGATCCAAACCTCCTGAAAACACAGTAAGTACCAAAATAGTTAGAATAGTTTGTACATCATAGCAGCATATGAATAAGAACTGTTAACATTCTGTAACATTCTGTGAAAGAAGCTAATCTGGCTTCCCTATCAGTAGCTACTGGCTACAACTGGTTCAGTAGAAGGGATTTACCTTTCTATTTCGACTGCTATTGAAATAGCATACTCAACATGTGAAGTGTAGGTTGCAATTATCAGTTTATATGTTGTAGCGTAACGAACGCGTTTTTTTGGGTACCTAAATCCTATCTCTTTACCGCTTCACTGAATAAAGTGTTTGCTTCTGTCTAGTAGTCTACAACGTTTGACACGAGTCACCAGATTTACCGCTCGTAGAAATCAATCATCTGATCTTCCACATTTCAGGATTTCACCGCTGCGTGATTCTACCGCTTACAGCTCGCCTGCTATCGACTCTCGTCACCTCACTTGTGGTGGTCTCCTTCTGACCGCTATACCGAGTCGCGTCCGGCACGTGCTTAGCCGCTACATGACTTAACAGACTACAGAACAGTCTCTGTGCAGTGCAGATGTCGGCGTTTTCTGAGTGCCAGTTCATTTTTAAGCTGCGTTGCCATTCGCATGTCAATGCGAACGATGCTTGTGCTTCTATTTTCACTCACTCTAATTGGCACTCAGTTCATATTGCTTGACCGTTGCGCTGACACCATGGGATTGACAAACGCTGTCGAATTGTCACGTGATCAATCTCCTATATTTTGGCACTTCGACAGTCGCATCCTCTAGCAGAATGTAGTCCAGTCAAGTTATGCCGAAAATAAGGCAAACTTAGCATTACTCTGATTATTTGCCGTTGACGTGTAGAGAAGAAGAGTGGCATGTTTGTTTGGAGCATTTCTAGAAGAGATCGAGTTTTACAAGTAGGTCAGTAAATTAAACATTTTTAATCCGTGATTTTTTGATTTTGTAGGTACTTCAAGCTAAAAATTGACTGAATTCTTTTTAAAAAATTACTTGATTAAATATCATAATTTGCCAACTTATTAATATCAGTTTTTTTGCGATAGCGATTCAGGCAAAAATGTAACTCATCATCATCATCATCATATCAGCCGAAAGACGTCCACTGCTGGACATAGGCCTCCCCCAAGTGTCGCCACAACAACCGGTCCTGTGCGTAAAATGTAACTAAATTAACAAAATTCCGTTTTTATTTTTTAACGACTTTCCTTAGGGCGAAAATATTAAAATCTGACAAAATAAATTAATTTTACGGATTCTCTACTTATTGTAAAAAAACAAAATTAGAGACAACTTGCGTATCCTAGCTTTTTAGTTCTTTTCAGAATGACACGGTTATGGAAAACATTATTTTTTTTACAATATTAGACGAGCTAAGATCAAATACAAAGCCGAATTAGGAATTTTTGCAAGGTTCAAAGCTAATTTGACCGGCCTAATGGCACTTTGTCAAGTATGGTGTGCCAAACAAAATATGATCGCATCGATCGCGTATTGGCGTGATTATCACTTTCTATTAGGACGAAGTCTAATATTGAATTTGATTAATAGTTATTTATGATATTAGTGCGGTAAGTTGGTTTTTACAAACGAGTAGACGAATGTAAGCACGAGACTAAGTCGAGGGCTTACCATAGTCACGAGTTTGTAAAAACTAAATCCGCACGTGTGTCATACAACGTTTTTCGACACATTTGCGAGAAAACATTACAATAAGTAATGAAACAAACTTTTTGTCTCTACAAATCAGTCGGAAAGTCGTAACAATCTTTGACGTTTCTAATATGAAAATGGCGCGAATTTGCAAAGGGCGCCACATGCGCGTGGTGAAAATTAGAACCACATACTTTATTTTTTTATTTATCTTCTCTCATTTTCTCTATAATATTAAAATGAGACAAACGTATACAGCAAAAGCGCTTCCAAGGAGGTTCGATCATTCAGCTTATTTATTCTCGTGATGTGAAACTCCTTGGTGGAATTCTTATTATTTTTTATGGAAATTAAAAAAAAACCGTAAAGAATACGCACGGCGCTATACAACGGAGTTTGCGGTAAAATATGTACTTAGGTGAGAGTACCTACTTTGCCGCACGCTCCATTGTGTGGTGCATAATTTTTAACTTTCGAACAATGCATACAGGCTTCGTAAATGCATTTTTTGAGCAAATGTGTTGAAAAAGTCTTTATCTCTGATAAAGAATTTAGAAGATCACAGCGTGAAACCGACCTGACTCAACGGCATTTTCTCTCTTCTGATCCTTCGAATGCTGAGCAATCCCATGCCTAGTGATGAACATGTTCTTCTCATCATCATTCTCGAGGAGCAGCATGTTCATGACGCCACCAGCGTACTGCGGCACGAAGGCCGAAGCCCCTCGCGCCTTGATGTGGCTGATGATGGGGGCTGTGTTGATTTCCTGGTCGGTGCTCATGTAGAGAGCTATGCGCTTTGCTGATTTGTACCAGGGGTGATTGATGACCTGGAACAATATATAATATCATCTGAATAAAATTGGACGTCTTGTATGTTTGTGTTTTTAGGGTTCCGTACCCAAAGGGTAAAAGCGAGACCATATTGCCAAGACTCCGCTGTCCATGTGTCTGTCACCGAGCTGTATCTCATGAACCGTGATAGCTAGACAGTTGAAATTTTCACAGATGATGTATTTCTATGTTGTACAAACACACAAAACTAAAACAGAACAAAATAAATATTTCAGTGGGGCTCCCATTCAACAAACGTGATTTTTTCGCTGTTTTTTTTATAGATAATGGTAATAATATGATCAATGATGGAGCACGCTTGCCTAGTAGTAACATAGACTTAAAGACCTTCAGTGAAGAAGTTCAGTGAATGAAGTTTTACCTTTTCGTACACGATCTCTGATTGTCTTTTCTTGTCTTCAGCGGTGAGCGCTGCGATGCGATCGGCTATCTCAGTCCTCAGCAGTGCTTTAGCAGGATTTGGTGTTATCTTCGACATTTTGCAGCTCTATAACGTCAATATTAGCTTATAAATCAGCAATTAATTGTACACAAGCAGTAGGTATAAGTATAAGTGCTTATACATCAAAAGACACTCTGCGAAGCAGATACTTATGCGCTGGATGGCCATAGTCCTGGCCAGTATCCCAGTCACTCTCTACTAAGTTAGCTCAAAACTCTCTCACTTTTCATTGAACGGCCTAGCGCCTGAGCTAGTTATGGGCTATGTTAAAGAAGCCAGAACATACCATATTATGCCAAGCAGTGGACGTCTTGCGATGAAATGATGACGTGAGCTGCTTGACCTGTGCCATAGAAATATATCTTTCTTAATTTATGCTCTAGACAGACGGACCGCATTTCAACTGCAATCCAACCGCAAATTGCAGTTTGGATGCAGTTTTAATGCAGTTGACACGACTGCAATAGAACTGCAAACCAAACGTGCAGTCCGATTGCAGTTCAATTTGCAGTCGGCGTGCAATCGTGTGAACTGCACACCGACAGCAATCGAACTCTAACCTTGTTTCTACTACTGATTCTATGCGCGGGGGGGCGGAGCGTTAAAGTAGTGCGGGCGGGTGGGTATGATGCAGTTCGGATGCAGTTTGAATGCAGTTGACACGACTGCAATAGAACTGCAAACCAACCGTGCAGTTCTATTGCAGTTAACAAAAAACGCTACTGCTGAACATGAGTTCAGCGATGCGATTCGATTTTGGGAATTCATGGGGTATCTGCTGCCATGACATGCCTGATCACTGTCTTTATGATTTGTCAGTGGTCATCAACAACAATCAATAGGTATTCTGTTTATTTATCTTGTTAATATTATTTCTTTATTGCTTTCGAACCATTGCTTCCCTAATCTATTAACATCATACATCTTTTATTTATAAATCATTTGCAAAGCAATTGATGAATCCTTGTTTGAGCAATTTTTTTAAACTGTAAATCCAAACTGCTGGTATATTTGACTTAAAAAGAATCAACCTGTAGAGAATTATACATCATTTAAACTGTGTCTTTTAGATTGTGAATCAACCCCAAACGGCTCGAAAATATAATTGCCAACTAGGTTATTGTATTTCCGCCGTTTGAGGTTCTCAGCAGCCGCAGCGGCAGCACCAGCACAGCACGACGAGCTAGGAAGATGGGATGGCGCAAGAGTATCGGTACATAATTCTTAACTGTTTTTTAAAACTATATTATGTAACCTCATTCATTACAAATTGGCCAAAAAAACCCCGTCTCCTTTTGCGATAATTTTCGGTTCTGCAACCGGGTCTATATGGTGGCTAAATGTCGGTCAGCAAGTTTACCAAATAGTCTACTACTCTAAATTCCAATATTTTAGGGCCCTTTAAATCGGGCAATATAATTTATTGTGTAACTCGATAGTTCAGTTATGAGCACAGGTTTTAATTGGGCATAAATCTATCAATAAAGATGATAGATGCATTTACTTTTGAAATACGGTCCAAATATTGAGGTTTTTGGGCCAAATCTGAAACTATGATGAGAATTAGGTACATTATCGATGGTTTAATAACTTAAGTACCTGCTAACCGAGTTGATTAATTTATTGAAGACAGTTTTGTGGGGATATCGAAACTTGAAATAAGGTAGGAAAGTATTTTAACCTATCAATGGATTTTAAATAGGTACCTGATCTATCTATGGTCGCACATACCTTATCAAAGTTGTTGTAAAGCATTCAGTTGATCTTTTTTTAGTTTTAGTTATGTTTACAAAGTCCTTAGGTGTATAACCAGACATAAGATTATTATTTTCTCTTTACCTTTAAGTTGTCGTGTAAACTGTAAATGTATCTAAGCTTACAATCAATTTAATTTCAATTGCTCATGTGGTGTTTAGGTGTTTTCCTATAGGTAGTTGTTACACTGTGCAAAGTTTTTAATCACGCTGTGGCTCTGTCTCGCACACGAGTTCCAGCATTATGCTGAGCGATGGCCGTTTTGCGCCGATGTGACGCATATCTTCCTCAAAATCCCTTTTTACTTTTATATATATACTCATTTATTTTTATGGTGTGCGTCATGCTTGGCGTAAATAAACTCTTTTTCTTTCTTTCTATTGTTATTTTTAAGCTCATAAGTGTAAACAATTATCATAATTATACAACATACATAAACACTATCATACTAACTATAACTTTTGGATATAATTTTTTTTTTTTTTTTCTTCGGGTTCACCCATCAATGTACACTATCTAATGTTATTTACGTGATGCTGATTTCTATGTAAAAGGCGGAGTCCTGGTGTCCTGAAACACAAGCTTGCAGCTTAGCTCAGGCACCAGTCTCCCACAATAATAATTAATCATAACATTTTACATAAAGTACCTAATGTATAATATTGTGGTGAGAAAAATAAAACATTATTATTATTATTATTATAATTGTTGGTGAACCAAATAAATAAATAAAATTAAAAAATACCTACTGCTACTGGGTATTTGAATACCTGCTCTACATAAAGTGGCACATACCTACTGCTACTGGGTATTTGAATACCTGCTCTACATAAAGTGGCACATACCTACTGCTATTGGATAACCTGGGTATTGGTTTCGTTCGATTGGTTTTTTGGTTTACATATAGTTCCGAATGGTGTCAGACGTAAATGAATAGCACCATCCCATCACTTCCCGTGGGTGTCGTAAGAGGCAACTAATAAGGGACTGACCAGAGAATGGGCAGCAGCATTCTCTGTAGGTACATTGCTACAGATACACTGTGATCGCCAACCCGCCTGCCAAGCGTGGCGATTATGGCAATCCCCCCCCCATTTGGGGGAGGCCTGTGTCCAACAGTGGACGTCTTTCGACTGATATGATGAGGTTGAGCCTGGTTGATCTAATCTTTGATTTCTATTTAAGTATGTAGATAAATAGCTGGTACCTACCTAAGTACATTATTTAACTATTAAAATTATTTAAAAAGGTTAATGTATAGTTGTTGTAAATGTACGTGCACATTGTTTTAGTGTGCGTAAACTTGTGAGCGACTGACGCAAGCTTACACACACTAAAACAATGTGCACGTAGGTACATTTACCTACACAACAATGGCTCGCCCGCACTCGTGAGATAAAACAACTGTATGGTATTAAAATTAAATATGTACTTACCTACCTTTAAGTAATAGAAATTACAAGATCTAAGTAGGTACTTATGGATAATAAATAGGTAAGGTATAGGTACAAACAGGTAGGTTGGTTGCCTAGCTACAAGTGAAACCTCTTTTCCTGAAGTCGGTTAACAGTATCTACAGGTGATATCTAACAAACCGCAAACCGTACAAAAGTTTATAAACCAAGAAACCAAACACGAATTATGAAACAAACAAACCTATAACACTTTTTTAACAGTATTACACCATTCAAAATTCAGTTTCTTGAGAGAAATAACTAAGAAACACAATACAACAGGTCAAAAGCCAACAGATTACAGTCACGAGTTGTTTGTTAAGAACTCAGAAATTAAAATGATAACGTAAATTGAACTTACAGAGTGACACGACGAAATATACCGCCCGTAAGAAGCAGACTGATATGAAATCAAACGATACGAAATGATAATAGAACTTGAGACTAGCATAGCGCTAACCAAAACAAACTATACTAATTGCGATTAGATGACATTATTTTCACACGTGGTCATACTAGTAGCGCCATCTGTTGGTCTAGTGTTGAACTACGTGGTGAGTTACCTGGCTTTAAAGACGGGCGATGTTGTGGTAATTTTAATGTTGTTGGTACCTGTTGTTGAAAGCAGATGTCGCTTTGAAGCAATGTTCGTTTTAGACATTATTATGGTCGAAGGGGTCAGCAGAGATGACCCTTGAAGGTTCATCCACATAGTTTTGCCGGTTAACTTTAAGCCCTAACCTTTAATACGTAAGAGTTTAAAATTAACCTACTTAGAAGGCAAAATAGCTATTAGCACTATCGATGTCACCTAGGCCGTAATAAAACCCACTATTAGCATTTTAATCGACCTGTGTATACGACACCAAGCGTTTCAGACCTTTAGACTAGATCAAATATATAAGTAGTTAAGCTGGCAATACTAAAAATAAGTATTTAAAGGTCATGGGAAGGAAGATGAGTATGCAGAGGATGAAGAAGTTATCCTTTTTAGTATCTCAACTATCCCATATTCAATTTAAAGCTATCCACTCACACGAAGATGGATCCTATTCCTAACCACATTAGATGGAAATTGGAGTTCAGTGGGAGCACTTCAAAATAAATTTATTAATGTCTTAAATAGGCAAGGAGACCCACACATTTGTATCAAGATTATCATGTATGAGAAAAGATAGAGTAGGTAATCATGACATTAATTTAATATTGACATGATAACAATATTGAGATTGAATACAATAAGATAACTACTTTAAACTTAAAGTAGGTAGTTAACCTACCGGCAATAAAACAAATTCCAACCCAAGCTATTGATGATCTGCCAGGCTTGCGGATTTTGTTCGAAAGAGTTACCGCGGCCCTGGTAAGCAAAGGGCACTACGAAGAGCACGGATGAGTTTTAGTCAGTAAGAGTCTGACACTCCCTCCCGCTCCACCCAGAACGGTAGGAGTCATTTGATGATATGCCATCACAAAAAAAAAAGCGTTCGATGATTAGTCAGTAGGTACTCCAGTGTCCAGAGAGAGCAACCTTCCCATAATAGTATGGGAAGGTTGCTCTCTCTGGACACTCTTACGCTTAGGCTTACGCAGGATTAAATCAATTCAAATCATTACTTATTTGTACTGGTAACATAGGTAGAAAATTAAATCCAGTTCTTAATGCTACAGAATTATATACATAGGTCTGCAAATTAAGCCAAAACCCGTACACACATGGTTGCATGCGAGAAAATGATAACAGTATCAACATAATTTTTGTCGTCGACCGGTCTATTACGAGTACCTATGTCATCATCTCACCATCTAAACTTCGGTAGAGTGAGCAAGTGAACTGTCATTTTGTTTGTATTAATTGACAGCTTATTTCATGTCCACTTCACCTAAGTTTGCATGCATAAAGCAACAAAAAAAAAAGATAAAAAGAATGATTCGATTTGATTTGAATTTGAAAACATCTCACCGTGTAAGCTTAGGTGAAGTGAACACGAAGTGAGCAGCCGGTCGATTCTGTCGACATCTCACGGTGTTCACCTAGGCGGAGTGAACGACAATAGAGCTGTCATTCCATCTTATTTGTATGGTTTGACAACTCACCCGTCGTGCGCCCCGCGTCGGGTGTTCACTAAGACATGTTTACAGAATCGCACTGCTGATTCTATTCAAATAAGATGGAATGACAGTTGACTTCATGCTCACTCCACCGATGTTTTCACGGTGGGATGTTGACAGAATCATCATCATCATCATATTAGCCGAAAGACGTCCACTGCTGGACATAGGCCTCCCCCAAGTGTCGCCACAACAACCGGTCCTGTGTGGCTCGCATCCATCGGCTATCAGCGACCCTCACCAGGTCATCGGCCCATCTTGTGGGAGGCCTTCCAACGCTGCGTCTTCCGGTACGCGGTCGTCACTTCAGAACTTTTCGGCCCCATCGAAAATCTGTTCTGCGAGCAATGTGCCCTGCACACTGCCACTTCAGTTTGGCGATCCTTCGGGCTATGTCGGTTATCTTGGTTCTCTTGCGGATATCATCATTCCTGATTCGATGATGCAAGGAAACTCCGAGCATTACCCTCTCCATTGCCCTTGACAGAATAGACCGGCAAAATAGCAATGCTGGCCTCACCCAGTATGACAGGATGATTCTTCCATGAATTACGGGTTTTGATGAACTAAACTTCCTTTGACAGAACCGTCACGCAAACCAGCTGACAGAGCCATTACCTTATCACGGTGTTGTCATGGAACGGGACCGTGGAATGGGGCCGCCGATAACGAATTGATATCTGGGTTTGCAGTAAAATCAATTAATTTATCGATATTGATTGCAATATTATGGGAAATTTTAATCAGTCGTTACGCCTTATGCTGTGAAGAAATGATTCTAGCATGTTGTAAGAAATGTTTTGAGAATTAATGTGGACGGATATATTAATGGGGGAAGATCAATGTTGCAGAAATGTTACTCTACTCTACTCTTTTGAATCTACCCGTGTTCCTGGCATATGCGTTCCAGAACGCATATGTCATCTGCAGGAACACGGGTAGATTTGATTATTTAGAGTCTGAAACTCCCGCTCTGCACGCAGAGCGGGAGGAGTCATTTCATGATATCCAATCTATCTTCTTCTTCTTCGTGTGGGTGTAGTAAGGTCTAACGACCCCACATACCCTAGTGTCAGAGTTTCTAAACCGCCTCAAAGGCCTCTGACATGGTTTGCGAACCGCCATTTGGCGGCCGGGACCACCGGCTTATACGTGCCTTCCGAAGCACGAAATCATCTTTTTATCAGACAATCAGGTGATTCAAGCCTGCAATGTCCTAGCCAAACTGAAAACAACTTTACAAAGTATGCTTCCCGTGGGAATCGAACCCACGACCACCGGGTCACAAGGCAAACGCCTAAACCACTCGACCACGGAGGCAGTTCGAATCTATAAAAAAGGTGGAATACCAAATAAACTATAAATGGGTTGCTTGAAAGGCGAATTCATACGACTGGTAAATGATACCGAGATTATTTTTGTCCTTTCCATTAATTATCTAGAGGTCTACTCTCTAAGCACGAAGTCCGTAGTTTCGGCCTTAGTTACGGGCGTTTCCTACTCCGTATCCCATCCGTCAGTCCAGCACTATGTCCCATTTTTAAGAGGAATGGGCCGTGAATTTAATTTTTATTTATTTGTTTAAGTAATTTCCGTACTTTTTTGCATTTATTGTTGCCTTCTATAGCGACCCACCCTGACTTCGCTTGGTTAATATTTACTGATGTGCGCCCGAAAATCGCTTTTTGGACACTTGGCACATAGACTTTTCTACACTATTTAGAAATGCACACTATTTTTACTAAGATATTCTCTAAATGATAGGTCACTATCATTTAGAGACATCTTCGCTTCGTCATCTTCGCAACGATTTTCAATGCGGTTGTCAAACCGCATTGAAAATCGTTGCGAAGATGACGGCGGCGAGAACCGACTTTCCTTCATAGGTACTATGTAGAGAAGATGTTCTTTTTGGAGAAGGCCCAGTGTGTCTTCGTGGAAATCAGAAAATATATTCAAATTTTGTTTGCAATGTTATAAGTACTTTGGATATTTTCCTTCACCTTTTATACCAAAAACTTGCTTATAAGATAGCAGCGAAGTAAAGGCTCCTTAACAAATATTTGCAATAAGCGAAATGTGTCGGATGCTGTAACCAGAGATGATTGATATGCACAAAAACGTGAGAGCGATCCTCTTCTTACGACTACATTATTATATCCTTTGTTTTATTTTATTATCATCCGTTTTGTTGCCATGAACATTTGCAGTAAAGGGCGTTTTGAAATTGACTTGGTAGATATTCTGTATATCTACCAGTATATGTATATCTGCCGGTCGATTCTGTCGACATCTCACGGTGTTCACCTAGGCGGAGTGAACGACAATAGAGCTGTCATTCCATCTTATTTGTATGGTTTGACAACTCACCCGTCGTGCGCCCCGCCCGGGTGTTCACTTCGACATGTTTACAGAATCGCACTGCAGCAGTGCGATTCTGTAAACATGTCGTAGTGAACACTAGGGCAGGTTGCACGACGGGTGAGTTGTCAAATCATACAAATAAGATGGAATGACAGCTCAACTGTCGTTCACTTCGCCTAGGTGATGTCGACAGAATCGACCGGCTGTAATGTTCCCGAAGTGAGTGGTCATATTTAAGGATGATGGTGGGTTAGTGGGTAGCTAACATACTTAAGGAAAATATATCATCATCTCATCTCCCTAGCCTTTTCCCAACTATATTGGGGTCGGCTCCTAGTTAAACCGGATTCAGCGGAATACCAGTATTTTACGTGGAGCGCCTACCAGACCTCCACAACCCTTTAACTGGGTAACACGGTACTTCTTGGCAAGACTGGTGTCAGATTTTCTGGCTAAGGAAAATATATCAAAACTTAAAAAATCTGATTCATTTTTCAAAAAAATCGACCACAGAAAAACGACAAAAAGTTCAGAAGAAATGACTTTTCAAATTCCGTGATGATGAAATAAATTTGAATATTAAAGGCAAGAGAACGGTGACCTTCAGTGCATCTGGCAGCAAGGCAGTCCACTAACTTGCTGATTCCTATCTTTGCTAATTTTATTGTTGTTTTGTTTTTATTTCCGTGTGAACTATGTAACACTAAAGAACTTAGTTCTGAATTCGAATATTCACGATTAATCTAATGATTGATGGACATGGAAATTAGTATTCGTTAGTATTCGGAAATACGATGATTACCGAGGGACATTAAAAAAATAGTTGTACTGTACGTCGAGTTGGCAATTTTTGCCTGAACACTAAAAACAGTGTCCTTCCACATACATATTTGTTTCATGACTAACATTGTGATAAGCCTAAGTAAACTAGGCTGTGTTTGTCTGTTCGCGGTGCTCAGTGTACATACAAGGACTTTTCTTTTGAAATACTTGTTGCCTGTTCGTACAGACATTGCTCACAGTCTTTTTGCTACCAGGCATACTAGTGCTTGGTTTATTTTTAGATTTTTGTGAGGTACGGAAATCTAAATAATAAAGGGTATGATTTAAGCTATCGCCAATTTTATTCGTTTTGAATTTCTTTAATAATAGGGTTTGTCCTCAAAATAGTGGATCTGTCACCAAAATGTAGTTGCCAAATAATTGTAAAAAGCAATTCCATAAAAAATCACATGTAATCCTCGGGATATATTATCAAGTATCAAATAAATAGGTTGGGATTTATTATAAAACGGGAAGTAAACCATATTACTGGGTGGATTAAAAAAAATAACCACGAAGGTGATGGAGGGGTCTGTTCGCTCGCTACGCTCGCTCACTTGACCCCGCCATCCCCTTCTAACCTAACCTGTCCGAGTCGGGGTGCCCTAAGCTCCCTGTGCCCTATGTTCGAATATTAATATTTGGTGACAGATCTACCATTCTGAGCACCAAGTTATTATTTAAGTAATAAAACTATTATTATAAGAACGAAGTTTATATTCATGTAATGCACTACAATTTTATTGGTAATCCATCTCATATTTTACACATTATATTAACAATAATTTGGTAATTCATACCTGGGAACACTCTTTGTTTATCTGAGAACGAAAATATTTCGTGGCGATAGATCTATTTATTAGGTGATACAACTTGATGACAAATATAAATTTTGGTGACAAAAAATATAGTTCCCAATAATAAATAATAGGAAAAAACAGAACCCTTATAGGATCACTTTGTATTCTGTCTGTATGTCTTTGAGTGGGTCAAGTTGAAAGTAATATCAAATATATTTTAATGTCTATGGTGCCTTGTTTGGACTACTATCTCTCGTCTTCTATGTATATGTCGCAGCCAACTAGCCTAATCAGCCTTTTCATTAAAAGCCTAGTCTTTTCATTGAACTGCACCGTTTAATCAGCGACATAAGTGACATGGGCAAATTATTTAACGATATTGAACCAAATATGTCACCTAGGTCGCTGAAAAATAAATGAAAAGGCTAGGCCACCAATTAAACGGCTGATTAAGCTGCGACATTATATATAAATATGAAAATGAATGACTAAGTGTGTTGTTAAGTGCAAAACTCGAGAACGGTTAGACCAATTCAGCTAATTTCTCTGAGGAAGGGTCTTTTATGTAGAGAGAAATTGGAAATATGGCACAGACGAATGTAAAAACTACATTTCATTTTATCCCATTCAAATTGTTCCTAGCTGTCACTGGCACATTTCAATCGCTTTTGACAGAATGACGTCAGTCGGGTCATCTTGTCATAATCTGCCTAGCCTTTTCCCAACTTTGTTGGGGTCGGCTCCCGGTCAAACCGGATTCAGCTGAATACCAGTGTTTTACGTGGAGCGGCTGCCTACCAGACCTCCACAACCCATTAACTATGTGACACGGTAAGCGTTACGTTGAAGATCGGTCTGTGCGGCTGTTACAATTTTGCCACGAGCTTCGCTTGGAAATTGAAATACCTACACTTTACAATTTCTATAGACTGAATGCTACGTATACATGTATAACACCTACTTATATACCTGTAATGCGCTGAAGATAAGCCGGCCGACTCATCGACGTCTCCTTTACATGCAAATTAGTTTACTCTCGGCAATGTAAAGACACGGTCGCTATGTACATAAACATATAAGTATGTACTCTAACAGAATATACAAAGTAGGTTACGATGGAGGATGCCTGAAGGATTTCTTGAAGATTTGTCGCAGCAAGACTGAAATATTTAAGTACTTTTTGAACGTGTAAAACGTTATTTTTTTAAGTAGGTGTTGGTTTCAAAATATACGGTTTTTGTTAAACTTGTTTGAGTTTTGAAAACAAAGAGGCAAATATGTGGAGTTCCCGAAAATAATGGTTTATTTACCTCTAGGAAACAACCAAATTGTTTGTAATTTGTTACGATGTGACTTCGCTACGCTTTTACAGCCGCTAAATGACTGCTGTACCTTATGTAAAACTTCTGCACTAAAAAGTCATAGCTTAATAAATAAAGGTATGAAGATGAACTCTGTAAAAAAGTTGCAAAAGTATTGTACTTTTGAGGTACTCCAGAGTACAGTAGCAGTTTAAAAATAAAACCTCTTAAATTAAAAATGCCAAAGTTTATAATTATTATGTTTATAACAAAATAAAAGTACGCCAAGAACTTTGTTGAAAAATCAATGAGAGGTTTAGGAAGAGTCATAATATAGTAATAGTTGTGAAAATTTGAGTTAGGTATTAAGTTTCTTGAAGTTTTTTTTTTCTTAAAAGCGTTCCACTAATTTTTTAGACCTGGTTAGATGGCGTATGCATACTAAGTTTCAATAAAATCGGTTTATTCATTTCGAAAAATAAGGACTTCAAAGTTTGTATGAAAAGCCGTACGGCGTAAACGCTCTTCATAATTGTGGGTGACATTGAGTTCTCAACGTCCCAGCACAAACCCGTCTGTACTGACATGCCTCTATCGGCACGACCCCAATTAATAGGCCAAGGCAAAAAAAAGGGTTTTACTGAGTGAACATGAAAACTGGAAAATTGGTTGCCATCGATGGATTTCTGATTCCAAAAAAGGTTTGGTTGGTAAATTGTATTTGTAAATAGATCGAAAATAACACATTTTCAGGTGTTTGGTCAAAACTTATAACAAAATCAGCACAGATTCGTGTGGACCTGTCCAGACAGTTCAAGCATTTGTCAGTTAACGTGTTAATGAACTTAGATCTTTGAGACATAATGAAATCAACCCGTTGGTAATAGAACGATCTACATAATCCTCATGTTCACAAGACATCAAATTAACACTATGCAGATTAGTGTCTATGATGATCTTCTGAGGAAAGAAACGTACAGATTTGAGTGGACCTGTCCAAAACGCGGAACAAAGTAACGCCGCTTGGCGCCTGAAATAATTTATTGTTTGATAAAAGATAATTTAGCTATAATCTATACACATGGTATTTTCTTATCTTATCAGTAACATGACATAATCATCCTTATCCATTTCTTGTTAAAGTCGGCCACTTGAATGTTCGAAGAAAGTCGTACACTTGATGAATTACTTTGTGGAAGAATTAATTAGTTTGATAATTATTATCTACATTTTATCTGTCATTTTGTCTGTGTCTGTTTTTTTGTCTGTTCTGGGGGCCTAGACAAAACACTTTTCTGTAGCGTTAACGTCAGACGCTGACGACAAAATGTATGGGAATGACATTAGGTGTGGAAACGAAACGTCATCACCTAATGTCATTCCCATACATTTTGTCGTGAGCGTCTGACGTTAACGCTACAGAAAAGTTTTTTGTCTAGGGGGGCTGATCTGAAGTGCCTTTTTTTTTTTTTTTTTTTTTTTTTTTTTTTTTTTTTTTTTTTTTTTTTTCTAGGATGGGAAATCATCAAATGACCCCTCCCGCTCTGGGTGGAGCGGCAGGGAGTGTCAGACTTTTACTGACTAAAACCCACCCTTTAGTCCTCCTAGTGCCTTTCTTCCCAGGGCCGCGGTAACTCTTTCGAACAAATCCGCAACCCTGGCAGGCTCTGGCCCTAACGGGCCCCGACCCATGCTGACGACTGCTGGCTTGGCGCGCGTAGAACACAGCGCGCCGTCAACCCGGGCCTGTTCTGATCGGACGGCGAGCTACCCATTGCTCGCCGTCCACAGGCATCAGTCACTGCGCCATGCTCAGGAGCATCAGTTCCTGGGCGGCGCAGTGGCTGACGTTCAACAGGAGGGGGTGAAATGGGGCCATTACTGGCACTCCATTTCAGCCCCCTCCGGAGCCCGTTGTAGGGGCTCCACTGCGGCTGTTGCAGTAGCAGCAGCCGCAGTGGAACCGGCTTTGGCGGCGGAGGAAGCGGCGGCGGTGGCGGCGGTCGCGGCGGAGACGGTGGTGGCGGAGGGCTTTCTCCGATTTCCGGCTTTGGCGGGTGGGTCGCAGGCCCTACCCCCAGCCCAGTGGTCGGCCGGCTTGCCAGCTGCCGCACAGACTACGCAGTGCGGCGCGGCGACGCAAGAGCCGGCCCTGTGACCGGGCTGACCGCAGCGGAAACAAAGACCGCTGCGGTCCACCTCCGAGGTGCATTGAGCTCCCACATGGTGGCCCACTTGGCACCGGAAGCACCTCAGAGGTCGGGGTTCCAGCAGTTTGACCTGCGCGGAAACCCAACCCACCAAAAACCTTCGGCCCTCCGATATGGTTTTGGCCGCCGACACGGGGCAGCTCACCACAATGGTGCGCATGCCCGTGTTGTCAGGACGTAGGGTGCCCGCCTTCACCTCCTCTGCTGAGCACCCCCCCGTCCTAACGACGGCGGCCACCACCTCCGCCTCCGTGACGGAGTCGTCCAGGCCCAAGATGCGCATGTCGATGCGCTTGGTGGGCCTGGACACTCGGGCATCGTCCGCGCTTAGGGACGCCCTAAGCCTTTCGGCTAGAGCGTCCGCGGTTGGGCCGCTGGCTGCCCCGGAGATCTCCAGCATCCGGGCCCCAGTCATGGTGACCCGGAGCCGGAGGCCCCCTACGATGCCTAGCTCACCAAGGTTCACCGTCTCCTTCGCCTTGGTGAGCACGTCCGCGTACGTCACGCCCCGCTTCGCCGCGTCCGGCTGTAGTGTAAGCACTACAGCCGCGGTTTTCGGGGGGCGCAGCGCAGCCGCGACGCTTCTCGCTTTCTGCCGCCGCTTCCTCTCCCGCCTCTTGGCCGCCCTGGCTGCCTTTCCCGCCTTCCTCTTCTCCCCGGCAACTTGCCATTCGGCTTGAGCCGGGGGAGGAGCTGAAGGCGAGGAAGCCGGGGGGAGCTGCTGCTCAGACGGCGCAGGAGCCTTCGCCGTCCGCGCAGCAACCCCACCCTTTCTCCGCCTTCCCGGGGCCGGGTCCGGTTTTCCCGGCACCGGCTTCGCGGGTGCCGGCCCGGACCCTTTGTCCTGGCCGGACGACCCCGGTGTGGCAGCCACGGCGGCCGCGTACGACGCCGCCTTCCGGCCTGGAGCCTTCCCCCTCGCTGCTAACGGGGGGCGCAGGACGATGCCCTCCAGGACGGAAAACCGCGCCTGGAAGGCAGCCAATTCCTGCCGCACCAGGTCCAGCACCTGGCCCTCCTGCGGCACGGGCCGGCCATCCTCCCTGCGCCCCCCTTGCGGCGCCCCCTGTGGGCCGGCTCCCCGGAGCCTGGCCAGGTCTGCGCGGAGCCCCTCGTTCTCCTTACGGAGACGCTCCGTGGCGGCAGCCAAGCGGGCGACCTCCGCCCGCAGCTCGGACATCTCGTCCGGCGGAGGCCCACCTTTGGTAACCTCCGCTGCCGCCAGAATGGAGGCCATCGCCTCGTTTATGGCCTTGTTCTTAGAGGACAATTTCCTCTTCAAGGCCACATCGCGAAGCGCGGCCTCCACTACCTCCGCAAACCCGGCCCTCCGGACCCGCTCCTGTCCGGAGTCATCCGGCTCACCGCCGGAGGACTCCGAACCAGGAGCCCTGCGACCGCCCTCTACGGGGGGTCGTCCGTCAGCGACGAGCTCCCCGGCTCGCTGACCAGCCACCTTGGAGGCGGGCAATCTCCCCTTGCCTCCCTCTCGGCCCTTGCCCCGCCTGCTGGTGGGGATCTTGCGAGCCGAGGCAACCTCCTCGCTGCCGGACGACCCCCGGTCTTCCTCTGTTCTGGGCCGCTTGCGGAAGGACCTGGAGTCCTCCGCAGCAGCCCCCGCCCCCTCGGGTCCAGAGCTCGCCGAGCTAATAGTCACCAGGTCGTCGGAGTCCAACTCGGACTCCGACTCTGCACCCAGGTGACGCTCAGGCGAGCCCCTCCTCCAATATAGCGCGCCTCTTGCCGCGCTCCGCCCGACCGACACTCTGTCGGGCGAGCCAAAACCAATACCGATCGGGTCCTCCTCGGATAGTTCGGATCGGGGGCCTCCTCGGCCCTTGTTGCCAATGGCAAGTGGTGGACAGAGAACTGCGTTGCCCCCCCCAGAATACGTGGGGCTTGACGCGCAATGCGTGGCGGATTCTCTCGCTGCTGTGCAGTCCGTACCGCCCTGGGGTAGTGTCTTTTCGTCAGTTCTGTCCATAATTTTCCTTTTAGAGGGTTAGGTCCCTTTCTCCCCTTCTCTCTCAATGCTTGCTCGCTGCCCTCACAGTCACGTCTGATGATCAGACGCGTACCAGAGAGCAGCGAGCAAGCCAATGAGACGCACACCGTCCGAGGACCCGAACGCTGCTCAAGTTTCCGAACGGTGTGCCCCTCTTGTGTCTCTCTTGGTCTGGTCTCTCACTTGGGACCTTCCGGCATGAGTGGCTCTACCGGCAAAGCCCCCAAGATCATTGAGACACGCAAGCCCCACCACGACGGCAACGTGGAGACACGGTTGGTGGGGATCTGAAGTGCCTGGGTTGCGAATTTTGTTCGAAAGAGTTACCGCGGCCCTGGAACGCAAAAGGCACTTGGAGGAGCATGGATGGGTATTAGTCAGTAAGAGTCTGACACTCCCTGCCGCTCCACCCAGAGCGGAAGGGGTCATATCCCATCCTTAAAAAAACCATTCACTTCGACATGTTTACAGCAGTGCGATGCTGTAAACATGTCGAAGTGAACACTTGGGCGGGGTGCACGACGGGTGAGTTGTCAAACCATACAAATAAGATGGAATGACAGCTCACTTGTCTTGTCGTTCACTCCGCCTAGGTGTACACCGTGAGATGTCGACAGAATTGACCGGCAGTATCGGCTGGCTGATCGTTACAGCGCTAACTTAAGTTATTATTAAGTTTGCTAGATTCGTACATTTATTTAACTGACTAACGATATTTAATTTTGCACGTAATTGGTTTTTAAACGAAATATGTGCATATTATCTCAAAATTTTCGAGATCACATTCACGATCCTGATGCTACGAATCGTAGATCTCGTATATTAGATCGTTGGACCGTCTAACGATCGGTTTACCATAACCAAACAGATTGAGCTTGATGCCATCAATGAGGAAAATTATACAAGAAAGAGAAGAGGAGTGTGTGAGGGAGAAAGACTTAACATGTTCCCATGGAGACAGTTAACTGTTTGACCTAATAACTATGTATTGTATGGTTATTCGAGTCAGAACACGCACAATGATTATCGCTAATTGATGGTAGTTTAGAAGTAGCTCGTGATTAAATAAAGAAGACTCAAGGGTCGATCTTCGTGGTTGAGCAACGCTTGCCGAGGTCGGTCTGTGGATGGGTGACCATTTCAACATACCGAGTGCTCCTCAGTGCATCGGAAAGTCGGTCCCTGCTGCCGTTTGTAGATCGCTGGCAGTCGTTATGGATTATCAGAAGCTAGAAATTCGGCACTAGTTTTGCTAAGAAGTACCGTGTCATCCAGTATGCTATTGCTTTCTATTCTTGTACCGAATTCATGTTTTATCTATCTATCTATCTATCTAACAGTTACTGGGTTGCGGAGGTTACATAGGCCGAATATGATAGGTAGGATGACAGGATCCGGTTTGACTGGAAGCCGACCCCAATATAGTAGTTAAGAAAAGGCTAGAAAGATGATGGTAGTAGTTTAGAAGTCACGTAAGGTTAGTAAATCATGAAATGACTCCTTCCACTCTGGGTGGAGCGGGAGGTTTCGAACAAATTCCGCAACCCTGGCAGGCTCTGGCCGTAACGGGCCCCGTTTACTATGCTGAAATCTCATTAAGGCGCCCGTGGAACACAACGCGCCGTCGACCCGGGCCTGAAAGTCTGCTCTCTAAGCCCGAAGTCCGTAGTTTCGGCCTTACTGTCGGGCGTTTTCTACTCCGTATCACCTACGGACTTACGATTAGTCCCGAACCCGAACTAAGAACAAATGTCAAATCATTGTCATTCTTTCTTACAGTTCGCGTCAAATAACTTTGCCCCTCTGAAGTTAGAAATTTGCAAAGATCGCGCAGGTGCAGTCATTTATATGTCTGTTGTCGTTTACGTTCGATGTATATCTATATCATAGATATACATCGAACGTAAACGAGCGACTGAGACATAAAATCGCGCCGCCATAATCCCCGCCCCCATGTCTCTTGCGCATGCGCAGTTGCAGTTTGTTCGTAATTTTGACTACTACGCAGCCACTCGTAGCCAACTTCAGAGGGGCACAGTTATTTGACATGAACTGTAAGTTCGGGTTCGGAATTTGATCGACATCAGTCGCGGGCCTGTGGCCGGTGAGCGTTGGGTGGCTCGCTGTTCGCAGGCCCGCGACTGATGTAACATATGCTAATCTTTTTGCTAAATAAATGATTACTTAGGTACTTAAAGCACCACTGCTACGACAACGTTAAAGGAAAACATCGTGAGGAAGCTTTATCCTAGAATCAAAAATTCGAAAGCATGTGACATCTCTCGCACAGAAGGAGCACTTTGTATCAGCAGTGGCGACATTATAGGTTATAGTTATGCTAAAGCCTTCTGCGATGTTTTTTTGGGCGCTTTGTACAATTATTATCCTAATATTCTTCCATTACTGATGATGATATATATGAGTGACTGACAGACACCGCACAGCCGAAACTACTGGTCGTAGAAAGCTGAAATTTGGCATGTAGGTTCCTTGGGGAGTGTAGGGGGCACTAAGGATTTCCCGAAATTTCTACAGGAACCAGGAAAGACAGATATGCACGTACAAAATCGCGGGCAAAAGATAGTTAGGTACTTCTTGCAGGGTTACTTCATATAACTTGAGCAATCTAGCTATCGGACTAAAAGAAAACAACAGCAGCTTATAACACCGACCGGTAATAGATCGTTGAAGACTCGATCCAAACTCAATTATTTAACTTACAAACCAACTGTCGAGTGGCAATGCGCTTTCAAATTATCTTTATCAGACGTCGGTCCGAAATGCATTCATTAATTAAAACTGGGTTAATTATTTTGTAAAGAGTAAAGGTACTACCGTGGTTCCTGTGCTACTTACATAAATTCAACATTATGATCATACAGCTTGAGATAAGGTCCACAAAGACCTTTTAAGTTTTGTAAAGTAAACGGAATACCTTAAGAGGTATTGCGTAGAATAAACGCAATACCTCTTAAGGGGTCATTTTACTGATCTTTATGAACAACTTTTACAATGGGACGGGATCACGGGACCAACACTGAAAAAGCTAAAAAAATTCGACTGCTCCATACATTTATGTGCGACGAATAACTCGACAAAATGAACTGAACAGCTGATTTTTTGTTCGCGATTTCGGGTTTGGTTCCCTAGTAAAAGTTATACCCTTAAGAGGTATTGCGTTTATTCTGTTACACGTTGTATTATAATACGTAGCTACCGTACGTGAAGCAAAAACTTTACGAAAATTACGCAGACGGAGGAGTATCAAATTTGGCACAGGAGAAGGAGTACAAAAAGCTAAAAAAAAAAATGTACATGCGAATTTCGACTACTGGGCCTAAACCACCAACTCTTAAAGCAGTATTACTTCAATATTACTTCCAGTGGGAAAGAGACGGAGCTATACAGGACGAATAGCTCCGTCTCTTTCCCACTGGAAGTAATATTAAAGTAATACTGCTTTAAGAGTTGGTGGTTAGGCCCCTGGGCGACCACTGCCTGGTATGAATAAATTAATCTATACTATCTATACTTCTATAATAAAGCTGAAGAGTTTGTTTGTTTGAATGCGCTATCTCCGAAACTGCACGTCAATAAAACAATAAGCAAGTACCTATAATCGAGCCGACTTTACCGAATTGGGGATCGAAAATAAAAATAGGAGATGGACCCTTGTTTGAACAAAATCTCACATCTCACAATGATGTGGTCGACGATGGAGCACGCTAGCCTAAAAGTAACCTATTCACTCTAGACTTAAAGACCCCCAGGTTGTAGAGTATGAGGTTTTTAACGTACTCGATCGCGTTAACGTAAACGTTCGCTTACGTCAAATTGTAATGGAAAAAAACGGTTTTCCGTTGTTGTCACCAGACGGCGCTTATTCAGTTTCAATATAAATTGTCGTTTACGCTTACGCTGTCGAGAATATTAAAAAACTCGCACTAAGGCCACAGGAAACACAGACTTCGGCAGCAAGTTTTATTATGGTAGATAGGGCAGCGTCATGGTTTGTGAATTTACGTTATGCAAAAGAGAATGTCTCTGACTGACTGATTTAGGTAACTATTTGTTGGCTTGGAATAAGTAGAACTGCCCGGAGGCAGTTCTACTTATTCCAAGCCAACAAATAGTTCCACCAAACAACAAACAAACAACAAATAGTTTAACCACTAGACCACGGATGGTCTAGTGGTTTAGGCGTTTGCCTTGTGACCCGGTAGTCGTGGGTTCAATCCCACGGGAAGCATACTTTGTAGAGGTGTTTCCAGTTTGGCTAGGACATTGCAGGCTTGAATCACCTGATTGTCTGATAAAAAGATGATTCCGTGTTTCGGAAGGCACGTATAAGCCGGTGGTCCCGGCCGCCAAATGGCGGTCGTCAAACCATGTCAGAGGCCTTGAGGCGGTTTAGAAACTCTGACACAAGGGTGTGTGGGGTCGTTAGACCTTACTACCCACACGAAGAAGAAGAAGAAGTAGAACTTAGATCTTATTTTGGTGATGAAGATTGCTGATTGGCATCTAAAAAAAACACTTTCTAACTAAGTGTTCTGCACGAATGGAGACTGACAAAAATAATGACATATATCAACATATTTATTCAACCAACAGAAAAAAGTTAGGTCTGTTACTAAAGAATTGTTTCGGTGTCAAATTAGAATGTATGACATAATTCTCTCGAGGATCAAAGAACGAGTATCGAGGATGCTCGAGGAGAGGCAAAACACGTGTCAAATATACATTTGAGTTGCTTGCTGCATTATATTTGCTCCCATATTATCAACGTGATGTGTAGGTATATTTTTGCTGTGGGAAGCCGATACTGCATTCTGCTTCCAAACCTGGATCTAATTTTGACGGAAATATTGAAATTGCATAACAAGTATATTGATAGTTCTTTTGTCATGAGATTACTTATTGTCAAACACCTCTTATATTTGAAATACCTAATGGAAAACCACTGAGGCTATTGTATTTGCATAGGTAGATTTTGTGTGGTTTTTCATGTTTCATTGTGCCATATATTTGCATGGTTTTTGAGTGTCTTCTCGATCGGGACTAAACCGTTTACGTGTTTGTTTAAAACAACACTTCTGAAAGTTACCATCCTTTAAGCAGACTGTTTGCAATGCTCCGTGGGAAGCCCCAAGTATAAAATAATATTATGCAAATATTTAAACTACGGACTGCAGCAAAAGTTGTTCATTATAATGTCGACATTTATTCTCTCCCGGAACTGCTAACGTTACAGAGCGCATTGCATAAATAATTCGTTTGGAAACTTAAAGAGAAACAGAACAGAATTTTGAACAAAAGTTCGGTAACAAAGGATCTTTTTGTAGTCGTGCTACTGTTGGTCCACTGCCTAGTTTGAAGCGGCCCTTATCTCGTAACGTCACTTCATTATCACTTGGACGCAGTCCCCGCGCTTAATCGGAAACATAATCCATCTCGTGTCCACGTCACACGAACTAAGTGTAATGACGTCACAATGTTTGCACTCTTGCAGTTTAAACATCAGTTCAAGTTCAATGATTTGTGTGTAGTTTTTTATAGGTGTGGCTGCATTCGGTCTTTGTCTCGCCGTGGCCAGGCACCAGGGGGCGCTGCGGCGACAGCTGTGTTCACGCCGGTCCGCAGTCGCGCTCCGTCACCGGGCGAAGTACCACGTGGTCACTCCACGTCCCGTAAATCGAAAACTTTCTTACGTCAAATCAATGGATATAACCTAACACGCGCGTTTCGCAGATTAAGAATAAGATGTGATTTATTTGTGTTTACGTAGCGATGGCCTGTTAATCACTTATAATTGTGTGTAACAGTGACGTGCTGTGCTGTGTCAATGATGTGAATATTTTTTCTGTGTTGTGTATCATAAAAAAAGAAGTTATGAGCATCCAAAAGTGTTTGCTGGATAACTCCAGCAGGATGATCAAGGCGATGTCGAATGCTAAGTCCAGCACCAGCGAAGTTAAGATGGTACGTACACTTTTACACTAGTTTGGCACAATAAGCAACCTTGTCTTGAAAAGAAAGCTGTGTTTTTAGGTTAATCAAGAAAACAATAGTTTGTACTTCAGTAACTTCTTTATCGCACTGTCAGAGTTTACTGTGAAGTGCATTCGTGATAGCTACGCGTTGTTTTGGCGCAAAATTTAACTGTTATAACTTAGTTTGTGTTTGTAACGAAACCTATATAAACTCAGTGGCGTGTTTATATGTAGATATAATTACGTCACAGCGAGATACGTTTCCGTTGCTGCGGTGAATGCAATATGGCATTATTTTACACAAAACGTAATAAAATAACTGTGACATTTAGGAAAAATATGCATTGTTAGTGTTAAAACGAGGTTCCGTGATGTTTCTCCTCAATTCAGTCGTATAAGGGGACTCTTATTTGACTTTTATACCACCTGTCCTTGTAAGAGTTGTGTTATACAGTGTTACTTGTTAATCAGCTGTCCGACTGTGTTTATGTTTATTTAACTACGTCGTTTCATAATTGATCAACACGAGTTAGCTATAGTGCCAATTGATATTTTAGGTAACCGTTTTTGTGGACAGAGGTTAAAAGGAAAGTTAGGGAAGGTTGGCTGATGGCATAAAAGGGAACTTGAGAATTTTGTAAGTGCTGGCAAACAGTCAAGTTTTTTTTTTGCAGAACTCAAGGTAAAAATTGATGACGGGATTTCTGGTTTCAGGCGTGGAAAAATAGCTGTAGATATGTTTTCGAACCACGAGTCAAAAAAAGGAAAAAAAATATGTATGACCTTTAAAAGTCAGCGAAGCGTGACATGAAACATAGTCATTCTGCTATGAGCTATGGAGCCTTTGTTATTTCTTCTTACACCATTTTTTTTTATTTCCAACTACTGATATGAGTGGTGAAATATTTTCTATCATGATTATGACTAACTGATTTTCATATTGCAAAATGTTACTCCGCAAGGAGTAATACTTACTTACCTAATTTAATTTCATGGTGACAGTTTTACTTACTAACGGCCGCTTTCTATAACATATCTTGATCCCGATCCTTGTCTGTAACCAATCAACGGCCGAGTTTGTGTCCTTCACCACACAATCCTCACCTTTGATTGGTTACAGACAAGGATCGGGATCAAGATTGGGATTGAGATATATTATAGAAAGCGGCCGTAAGCCAGTCATATCGAACATTGAAATCGCAAAATTACGGCTTGTTCTGATTTTTTTATAAGCATTGTGAGGACCACTACCAGTAGCGTATATCCAAGTTTGCAGCTTCGAAAGACCTGTGCTGACTTTGCAGCACTCGAAAATCCACGGTTTAGGACATAAATTGAGAATACCAAAAAAAGTGCGAAAATTCAGCGTTAGATATGACTTGACAATATGACACGTCATATTAATGTTATGTTAGGCCGTACCATTTGCATATTGTGCAGGACAGTAAAGTAAAATATTATTTCGGTAGGTACTGTACACGAAAAAAGTGGATAGTTTTAGTGCAATAAAATCAAAGTGACAGAAATTGCACTTTGGTTTTAGGGGGCCAATTCTCGTTTTAATAAAATTAATAAAAGGCGATTTAGTTAAAGCTTCAAACTTTACAATTAGAAAGAGAAGTCCGACAAAATTGTCCATAAAAAACAGCGTTTTCACGAGAGGGACAGATATATACTTATATTTTGTTTAAAATAATTACTTATATCTTGTTGGTTTTTCGATCAACTTTGATTCTATTTCACTGTTAGTATTATATTTTTGCATATTTTGAGATAAACCGTGTAGATAAAAATATTTTTTTCATGCATATTCCCTGTTCCCCTAAGTCGTCTCCAAACTATATCTTGACATTTAATATTTAAACAGCAACTCTTTTAAGTTACAGATAAACCTACCCCTTGGGGAGTTTACAGAAGTTATTTCTGTAAAGATTTTGTAACCCTAGTTAAAGTTCTAGTACAGTCTTTAGTTTCAGATTATTCGCCTGAGCATGATATTTTCTATTGAGATAACGGTAATTAAGTGATAATTAACTTAGTTATGCACTAAATACTTGCACGCTGAGGCAAAAACTTGGTAATATCTAGGTAGAATTAAAACTTGTATGAATACAAAAGGTATTGTACGACCAGAGGGGCAATTTTCGTATTTGTATGAAGCGTTAGCATTGGCATCGTACTAGTCGCAAACTGTCAAAGGAGACGGAACCGCTGTCATATAATCTTGGGCCTAGATGTATAAGGATGAGAGTGGTGTTAATAAATAGATTATACGTATTATCAACCAATCTCTGAAAATTCTGCGGATTTTGGCAATCTGAGAGCAGAGATAGAAGAGATTTAGTATAATATTGCGACTGAACAATGCCCGAAAAAAAGTTTTTACTAAAAAATACAATGGCCGGCATCAACCTATCTTTTTTAAATATCCTTGTCAGGAGGTATATATATGTCGTGTCATAAATAAGTTCTGTCATTATGATTTGTCAGTGTTCATCAACAACAATTAATATTCTGTCAACCAAACTGCTGTTTGACATAAAAACAATCAACCTTTCTAAAGAATACGTCATTAAACTGCTAAGAAAGCAACATTGTTGCAGGTTATTCGTGACCTAAACTGTTTTTTTAGATAACTCGTCTTCTAGACTGTGAATAAAATTGTGTAATTTTTTTGTATTTTGAAATCGAAAATAATAACTATTTTTTTAAACCATATCTCAACTCTTTACGTTTGGGCCCATTAGTTTCAGTCCCCTTTAAACACCCCTAGTTTCCCTACATTTTGACAACTTTTTGCCGTTGATTGTCACTGATTGGTACGACTTGAATTTGATCGCTTTTTCATCTGCCTAGCCTTTTCCCAACTATATTTTGGTCGGCTTCCAGTCAAGTCGAATTCAGCTGAATACCAGTACCTATTTTACGAGGACCGGAAGCCTTGGTACTTCTTGGCAAGGCTGGAGTCAGATTTTCTGCCTTCTGACAATCCGTAACGATTGCCAAAGATCTACAAAATAATGATAGCCGGGACCAACGGCTTAACGTGCTTTCCGAGGCACGGAGGAATCTCAATATTTTAAGATGGTCACCCATCCACAGACCGACCTTGGCAAGCGTTGCTTAACCTTGAAGATCGACCCTTGCAGCTTCGTTAGTTCGCAGTTATTTATTCACCAGCTCCTTTTGCATTTGATCGTTTTTAAAGTAAGTACAAGAATTAGCATTCAGAACCAACATAACTTCTAAAAGTTCTTCTCATCTTTTAATTCGTAGAGCTCCTTGTGATGTGGAAGCTTATTCGAGGCCACCACTGTATCGCCAATTGGCCATAGAAATTTCTGCCGCCAAGTAGCGATGCTGTGTTCCAGTTTACGGAGTACAGTATAGTGTAAATAATACCCTGCAGACTGAAATACAGTAACGCTGAGAACTTATTACCAGTAACTAGACTACCACAGCACCACAACACCTGTACTACACCTTTTAATAGTTTCTTGATGGTTCTTCCTCATAGGAAATGACAAATTGGAGCACCTGGCTTCTGGAGTTTCATATTGCCCATGCGGCTGATGTGATGCCAGTCTGTTTCCCTGCTTATTTATTCTTCTTCTTCTTAACCACGCAACGGATTTTGATACAATTTTCACTAATAGATTTGTGTAAGTTGGGTAGTTATTGTTAATTTAAATATGAGTAAAGGGAAATGAATAGTGCCCCCAGTGTGGTAAGACCGCTGCGATGCTTTTGGTATAGAAGTGGTCAGCATTGTATTTAATATAATTTCACGTAGATTTAATAGATTTACCCTTCGTTCAATTCTGTGTTTAACCCTCTAGTAAATAGTTGTAATCTAAAAATAGACATTGATCATTGAAGTGCCGCCAATGTTCTGTGAGAATTTGTCAAGCTAATTATCTTGTTAACTAAAACTCCTGACTATGAGGTAAGTACTGGACTTTCCGTGGGTATGTCCTGTGTTTTTGGTAGTCAGAAAACAAAAGTCGCTGGTCAAAGTAGGTGATGCTAAACCATAGCCGTAGTTACAGAACATTTCTAATACTTAGGCCCATATTCAAAATTAGGCCCAAAAACAAGTCGCTTTTGAAGCAGTCTGATGCAGTTCAATCACAGATCTGAGGCCACAAATTGCATCAGACTGCTTGAAAAGCGACTTGTTTGGAACTTTTTTTGACCAAGTCATTCACTCGAACTCCAATTCCAACATGAGCACGAAAATGTGAATGAAAGCTTGTCTAATTGAAGTTTTCGTACTCGAGAGATGAGCAAACAAATGCAAAAACTTCAATTTATGGCATGTTCTGATGGAGTTGGGCTTCGAGTTGAGTTGGAGTTTACGTTTTGGAATATGGTCCTATGGCTCAGAGGGCGAATTCTACTACTTATTTAAAATTGTCAAAAAAACTAACTTTCATACATTTTTGACATATTGACTTGACATTTTTGACTGAGAGAACGTTTCTTGAAAACTAGTAGCATTGGCACTGAGATCTTGCTTTATCGTATCAAAAACGAAAGTATGCAGTCTAAAAATAAAATATTATTTTTAGACTGCATACTTTCTATTTACAACAGAATGTTACAACACTATACAACTATTTATACATACAAACTGATAATTAATTATGTAGTTACAAATGCGTATAAAAACTCATTGGCCTTTAAAAAATCATGCACACTATGAGATATATATTGTACACAACGTTAAGCGAAAACTTTCAAACAACAATAGTACTTAAATAGTATTTAGCATCATTGGCGCCAATTCAACTGCACAATGAATCAACGAGTGGTTTACAAGGAAAATAGTATGAAATCCACTACTCACGTATTTCAGCAATTACATTTTAGGTACATTCTGTGCTCCATAGTTTTTTTTCCTCGTAATAACATTTTCCTCTTGACAATAACAACTTTGACAATGTTAGCCTTGATAAGCAACAAGATTCTGTGTGGTATTCCTCTATTTTCTTCCATAATGCTGACCATTCGCGCTGCTCCCGGTTACTATTTGAAGATCTTAAAGCATGGAAACCCGACACCAGTCTTGCCAAACGGCACTGTGTTACCCAGTTACTGGGTTTGAGGAGGTCAGATAGCCATTCGCTTCATCTAAAATACTGGTATTCAGCTGCATCAGATTTAGAGATTAGACTGGAAGCCAACCGCAACATAGTTGTGAAGGACACGGTGGAGGTCTGCCTTGCTTGGGCTTAGCATCGCCGTGTCCTCGTCGAGGCGATCGACGGCGGCGACCTCTCACTTACGACCCTGGTTCAAGGCATGGGAAGCAGTCACCTACTTCTGCGAAGCAGTAATGCTAGTGAAGGAGGAGACGGGCCGCGTGAGAAAGAAGCAAACCTCACACCCCAGCCACCGCAACATAAGCTGGGCCTGGTGTCGGGAGTCGCAGGGCAATTACCGGACATCGCAGGCTTGGGCCTGCGGACGGTGAGCTTTGGGTGGATCGCCGTCCGATCTGATCCAGGCCCGGGTCGACGGCGCGTTGTGTTCCATGTGTGGCTATCAGGAAACACAGGTTCCGGCAGGAAATTCCACTCCTTAGCTGTACGTAAAATGAAAGTATTCGCAAAACATTTTGTACGCGTGGATGTAGCTTTCAGTTAGTTAAGCTTATTGCTATTATTGTTATATCTATGTTCAGTCCTTCTCCTTTTGAAAATACATCTTTTCCTGCCGGAAAGTTACAGACTCTCATTAATATTATGTCAATAACATGAACTTTATCAGGTTGAGATATTACTTGACCTTATCATTTCTCGACGTTTCTTCCATTATTCGGAGGAATACCTGACCTATTCACATGAAAACATTATTTATAAGTGGAAGAAATAACCACGAAAAGGTTTTCCTTTAATATTAATTTCGAAAAGAAGCTCTTTTTTAAGTAATAGAATCCGCACGGATCGACCCTTAAGTACAAGCAACGCCTGCCGGGGTCGGTCTGTGGATGGGTGAAAATCCATCCATTATATACCTAGACTCCTGCGTGCCGTGGAAGTCACGTTACGCCATTCTCGGCTGCCATTTGAAGATCATTGATACGTAGTTGTTAAAGGGTAGACGTCGTAGAAGCCAGATATCTGACACCAGTCTTTATCATCATTATCATATCAGCTGAAAGACTGCTGGACATAGCCCTCCCCCAAGTGTCGCCACATCAACCAGTCGGACGCCACAACCGCCACCAGTCGGACGCTACAACTGCCACCAGTCGGACGCCACAACCGCCACCAGTCGGACGCCGCAATCGCCACCAGTCGGACGGCACAACCGCCACCAGTTGGACGCCATAACCGCCACCAGTCGGACGCATAATCGCCACCAGTCGGACGCTACAACCGACACCAGTCTAGCCCAGAAGAATTGTGTTACCAGTTACTGAGTTGTGGAGGACAGACTGGCACTTGCTCCATGTAAAATAGGTACTTGTCTTCAGCTCCATTTGGTTCGAGTGGGAGCTAACCTGAATATTTTTGGAAAAGGTTTTGATGATGATTTCAAAATGCCATTTTTATGTACGACTTACATAAAAATAATAACCCCGTGAAATTGATGTTCCTACTTGCTCGCCATACAGTTCACATTTATTTTTATTTTATGACTAAATATAGATTGTGGAGTGTGGTGGTTTTATGTCTGTTTTACAACTTGATGTATGTTTTATGTATCACTATCGAAAATATGTGAAAAATGTGACGTGGAAAGATGCAGAAGTGTATAGTGAAGGCTCTGTATTTTTCCCCTTTTTAGCTATTAAGGACGTGAGCAGACGTCAGAACGAGCTGTCAAATCCTAAAATCTCTTATTTTTGTTTTGCTAATCAAGATTATTACAACTACTCTAAAAATTTTCCTGCAACGTTCGAATTCGCATCTCGGACGCAATATGTCAAGAATATATGAAAATCACGCTAGAATGCTCGCTAAAACGCTTCTGTTTATGTTAAACAAAAAACATTAGCTAGAATGCTCATTACAAGTGAATGCTCAAGTCTGTCAGCGGCTTTAAGTATCTTAACTGTTTGACTGCCAACATTCCCAGTATAAGCATGGAAAAAAAGTTTTTATTGAATCGAAAACGCCCCATCTACCTCCATACAATAAAAACGTTTCCATGATCACCCAAAAAAAGCCGATCTATTACGAAAACGACACAAAGTCCACAAGTTGTGTAATCAAACAATTTTCCCACGATTTTTAAACGTACCTACACGTATATATCGATAGGTACCTACACAATTTTTGTTTGTATATCATGAAACATGATCGACGAGTGGAAATAGAAACTAGGTAGATGTCTTACGCTTTTGCTTTAGAAATTATATTTCACCGTTCTGCAATTTTTTATTAGGGTTAGTGACACGAAAAGGCTAACTAGGTTCGAATGTTTTGATGATTTTGTTTGACCATTTGACGTCACTAGTAAGACAGAGACATATTTTAAATTGTCATGTAGCCAGCGTTCAGGGTCAAAATGTTCAATTTTCAAAATGTCTAAATCCGAAAATGTCCAATCCTCAAAACGTCCAATGCCCAAAATGTCCAATTCTCAAAACGTTCAATGCCCAAAATGTCCAATTCTCAAAACCTGCAATGCCCAAAATGTCCAATTCTCAAAACGTCCGATGCCCAAAATGTCCAATTCTCAAAACCTCCAATGCCCAAAATGTCCAATTCTCAAAACTTTCAATGCCCAAAATGTCCAATTCTCAAAACGTCCAATGCCCAAAATGTCTAATTCTCAAAATGTCCAATTCCCAAAATGTCCAATTACCAAAATATTCACTTCCCAAAATTTCAAATGTGGATGTGTGTGTACTGTTCGGTTCTGATTGGACGGCAAGCCACCCAACGTTCGCCGTCCGCAGGCCCAACGATAATGATATCCCTACTTGTACGACTTTGATTCTTTTGCCCTGTCTGGTAGTCTTACCCTATACTTATAAGTATGCATGGTGAATGACAAAGCCGGTAGTAATTTCAGCAGATAGAGGTTCACTGCTGGGTATAGGCCTTCTCTGGTAATGCGTCAACGCTCATAATTTTCATAATTAATTACATACCTATACCATTTACACGTTATAGAAAAGATAAATGACGAAAAAATTACAAAGGGTGACACAATGGGCGGCCTTATCACTAAAAGCTTTTATAGACTTGTATGTTTAAATACACCTTTGCAATATCATTTTAGACATTTGTAAAAATGTTTTAACGGCTCGTTTTTCAAGTAAACATCCACTCGTGTAACAACTGAAACCGAACGCCTGATCAATAACAATAGCAATGAAACACGTTCAAACGTAAGTGCTATTCAACCTCCCATTACACTTTTGCTGTCGTATCTATTTCATAGAGCAGAAGGAGGATTTTAATAGAATATTACGTTTTAATAATCTCTCTCTAAATCTTTTGTTTACATCATTATCATGTCGAGGGGAGCCTTTGTTTAAAATGAGGGAGGATTTCTTCAGTGGTACGTTTGATGCAGACAGTCGCGGAAATAAGGTTGGCTCAGGTAGATATTTCGTTACGCTTTTCCCGCTACACTTTCTTTTGCACTCTTCAAACAATATTAATGTTTTGTGCTTTATACATATACTATATATATATACTTATTTGGAGTATTGTTGTAAGTTATTGTTGCTTCCTTATTCATGTATAGAAATGAATTCACATTAAGACATAACACCACGACTGTATTATGTATCTAAATGTCAAAAGGGGTTTATAGACTCACATTTCACGACTTTTGTTGAGAGGTCTCATGAAACAGTGAGCAAGACAATTGCCAATAACCGGACTTATTGTGAGTCCACCCTCCATTCTACCCCTATAGACATAATGTTATCTTAAAGATAATAAATCTTACTTTAAGAAACGTCTTCATTCTCTTATTTCGGGGAGGATTTATTTACAGCTCAGAGGGTTTGACGACAGTTTGTAAAATGACGGTTCACGCTTGACGCTGTCCTTGAATTGCTTGCAGTCTCTATGGCACTCCTGTATACGGCCTTTATAGAGCTTTAAAAAGGCTCTTGATGAAATAAAACCAGCTTTAAGCATTAAGGTTTATGGTTCTGTTTTAATTGGTTTAACTGTTTATCGTTATTGCTTTTCTTGTGGGTTAGAGTTAGAAGAGATAAGTGAACATTTTATTATGTGATTTGTGGTGACAAAATTGGGAGCTGTAATGCCTCTATAGGAATTTGAATAAAAAATCTTGCGATGGTGACCACCCAGAGGCTCCCGCAGATGGATACGAAGTGACAATGCGATACGTAGATCCCTGTGGTCTATTCTGTAACAATTTCACCGTGATAATTTAGATGAAGTAAGCTTGAAATGAGACGCCAATTCTTCGCGTCAATTGTAATAACACCTCACCAATTTATCACGGTAAGTTTTTGCAGAATCGACCGGCCGGTGTCGCTCGTAGTTACATTCATATTTTAGTTTGTACTGATATCGAAAATGGTGTCGTATCTGTTTGAGGAAGCCTTAATTCGTACATTTGTGCCTGGGTACTGGGTAGCTAGCTGACATATAACTTTATCAGACTGGGCAAAGTAGTAGTTACTTAGTCAGAAACTTTTGTCATACAGCGACGTGCTCACAAAGGCGAAGGAGGCGGTGGACCTCAAGGAGCTTGGCGTCACAGGCGGCCTCTGGTTAAGCGTGACTATCACTGTGGCCCAGATACTGGAAATCCCCGGTGCAACTGACGCTCTGACCGTATCCTGCTTAGGTGCGCGGGCTCCCATATACCGTCATTATGTCCGACTGGCTGCAGCAGCCAGGCTGCCTAGTGCGCGGGGGGGCTAAGGCATGGTTAAATTGGAAACTATATTGAATTTCCGGCACATAAACGAACACAAGCAAATTTATAAGCATTTATAAGGTACCCACCTTCAGGCTGCATCCGTACCTAATGTTATTTTCCTATGTTCCTAAGAGATGTAACTTACAGTTGAACTATTCATTAAGCCGGCTACTCCCTGCGCTAGTAATCAAGTCGCCGCCGGCTATAATAATTAATTAATTATTCACACGAGCCCTGCACGGACCACACGACATATCTCGTGTCGTGAATATTTACAGGAGGATAGTATGAACGGGCACTGAGTTTGCTATTGAGGTTACGTTTTGAAGCGTAGGTAATTTTGTTTCGGTAGTATGTGGACAGACTTAAGACTATATGACCCAATTGGGATGTATTCTTGTCTGTAAACTTAGGCGGATTTACGGTGAAGTGAACTGTCATTCCATCTTATTTTTATGGGTTGACAGGTCACTCTAATGATATTCTAATAAACAGATATGTTATGAACGCGCGCTAGTGAAGACTAGAATACATCCCAATTGGGTCATATAGTATTTAGTCTATGGCACGCATGGCGACGAGCTAGAGGCTTTGTTGCGTCAAAAACAAAATTAAAAAAATGCCATCAAGCCATCTCTGTTACACCATTTCTTCGTGAAGTGAAATGTAAAATGAATGAAAAATGTGTGTGCTGTCGCTGCAGCGCGGCACACTTTTTTTGGTTGTTTTGTGCGTTTATAACGTATCTGTTTACTAGAACATCATTGGGTCACTCCATGTACATGTCACCTAAGCTCTTACACAATGAGATGTTTACAGAATCGCCCTGCAGATCAGACCGGCTGAAGTTGGTTGTTTTAAAGTATCCACTATACAGTATGATAAGGCTAAATACCCAAGGCATTGAGTTCACTTTTGTAAATGGTTCTTTACTGGGCATTGGATGCCCAGTTTCTGGTATGAAAATGATCTCAAAAGGAGTGCTACAAATTATCAAAAGCGCCTTAGTTGCTATGATTGGACTCAACTGCATCACCTGACTATTTGAGTTGTGATTTTGTGAGTAGTGATGCTACGATCATTTTCTTCGCTAAAAGTGAGGGAAGATTACTAGCATCCTAAAAAATAATTCGTGACATGTATAAAGAGCTTTATAGTGGGTCCACACGATACAGACTTTGAACTCTGAATAAAAAATGTTCATCACACCGACGACGTTTGCCACACAAACACAAACAAATGTCGGTGTTTTTTTTTTCAGAGTTTAAAGCCTGCGCGGACAAAAATCTGCATCGTGTGCACGGTCCCTTAAGGAATAATTATTATACCTTAAGGGACCGTGCACAATATTTACTCATCATGGAATTCTATGATGAGTAAATATTCTTTGTGTGCTGGTCGTTTTGTTCGTCTTCAAATTATACTTCAATATGATCCCGTCCCTACTCTAAAATAATTAACCACATTATTATCAACAAAAGGTTTACAACATAAATCTCGTTGTATGTAACACGCGAAATCAAGTCGACAACAATAATTAAATTAAAATGAATAATTAACGTAAGCCGTGCGCGGCCGCGCCTCCAGTGTAGCGGAAACATACGGATAGACAAACTTGACGTCTACGTCACATTAGAGAGGCAATTCTCGGATTTTTAAAAAGCGAATCACAGTCGCAAACTGTTGACTGAGTTTTTGACAATTAATGTTACTGAGATGATATTGTGAATTGAATTTTAAGCGTTAAGGGCTTAGTCTTCTAGTGCACAATATAAGAATCGCGTGCAGCGAGTCCACGCGCCGAGCGTCTGCACCCGGGCTCCCCGCAGTCCCCGCATTCATCCTACCTAGCGTAAAATTTAAAACAAAATTTGACACGGTCGGAAAGTTGCTCTACTAAGTATTATTCAATATTTATTTAAATTTTAATGGTACTTTGGGTCTGGATGTAGTGTTTTTGTGTGTTCCGTAGTATCGTAGTAGACATAAAAAATGATAGTGGGGCCAGCCAATGAGTGTTAAAAGAATACGCCATATTTTTGTGTAAAGTAAGTTTATTATAATTTTTTATGAAGTAGTTATCAGCTCCGATCACCGGACAGCAAATTTTGATTTGAAATTACATCGCAACAAAAAACAATCAAAAGTTCAGATAGATGTACACTAATTGCAAATAAAGAACAGTTTGACATAAATATTAAAAACACTTTCAGTTTATTAGACACAGATTCAGAGGACGTACATGTACAGTATAAAAACATAAAGGAAGCTATTAAAATCGCCAGTCAAAAAATTGTGTGCCTCAAGAAAAAGAAAACAAAACTTACTGACAGCACAACACGTCTTATAGAAGAGCGACAGAATGTAACGTACCAATCTGCTGGCTACCGCATTGACAAACAACCGATCCCTAAGATCAGCTATGCGTGGTATGGTAAATGGTGTTAAACAAGGAGATAGGGCAAAAATTCTTGGGATAAGTACCGAGTTGCATAAATCTCTATATTCCAACGACCAAACATCCCAAAAAACAACCGAAGTTTACTGATGTCCTGAGGAGGTCCCGGTAATATCTGGCTATGAAGTACACCGGGCTCTCAGAGGCATGAAGTACAATAAAAGTCCCGGCGAAGATGGTATTACAACCGAATCACTTCGAGCCGCGGAGCCTATCTTGTTGCCATACATAAGGAACTTATTTAATTCAATATTACAAAAAGGTGATTTTCCGAGTAGTTTCTGCCACTCAAATGTTATCATCCTTCATTAAAAGGTGATAAGACCGACATCGGCAATTACCGCTCCATCAGCCACATCTCACACCTTTACAAAATATTCATAAAAATTCTTGAAAATTGCATTTCTGGCCAATTCAATCAACATCAAACTCCCGAACAAGCCGGGTTCCGCCATGGCCTATCCACTACTGACCATTTACAGTCCCTTAATCAAGTTATAGAAAAACATTTAGAATTCAACTTACCTTTATACCTCGCATTTGTCGACTACTCTAAAGCATTTGTCAGTTTATCGCACAACGCCATATTTAAATCTCTTCAAAACCAAGATATCGAACCTACATAAATTAACCTACTACAAAAAATAGGTATACCAAAATAGCACAGCAGCCTTTAAAAATAAAAACCACAAGACCATCATTCACTATCCATAAAGGGGTTAAACAGGGCGACCCGCTTGCTCCAAAGCTCTTTACAGCCACGCTTGAAGAAGTCTTTAGAAAACTAAAAAGCAATTGGAGGGACAAGGGCATCGTCGTGGGCGATAGAAGATTAACTAATCACCGCTTCGCCGACGATATTGTTCTTTTCTCCTCCACGGCAGCCGAGTTAGGCCTAATGCTCGACCAACTGAGCAGTGCCAGCCTCGAGGTTGGACTCGCGATGAATATGACGAAGACCAAGGTAACATAGGAATTGGGGGTGCGGGTATTGAATATGTCCATGAGTTTATATACCTCGGCCAAATAGTCTCCTTCCAGGCAAGATACGATAAAGAAGTTGCTCGACGCACCGAGAACGCCTGGAAGAGCTATTGGTCGATGAAGCAAATACTGAAAGGAACTCTCCCTCTCTCACTAAAGAGAAAACTCATGGACATGTGCATTCTTCCTACCCTCACCTATGGAGCGCAGACATGGCCACTAACCAATCGTCAAAAGTCCGCACTCGGGGTCTGTCAGCGAGCAATGGAGCGCAGTATCCTTGGAGTTAAACTTTCTGATCGTATAAGGAACTCGATACTGCGTTCTAAAACTCAAAATGCCCATGTAGGTCACACGGCTGCCAAGCTAAAATGGAAGGCTGGTCACATCTGTCGCATGCCGGAGGGGCTATGGGCTAAAATAACCACACAATGGGTCCCAAACAGCAGCAAACGACAACGCGGCAGGCCCAGAATGAGATGGCGGGACGAGCTCGACCCTTTTCACAAGGATTGGCGATAAGTGGAAGGAGGGAAGGGAGGCCTTTGCCCTGCAGTGGGACAAAAAAATGGCTGAATAAATAAAAAGTTATTAAACACAAAATTGTTGTTTCTTATTTTTCAAATTATACGTAACTCTGTGCACCGATTACTCTTTTTCTTTGTTACTTTTTAGGGTTCCGTGCCCAAAGGGCAAATACGGTATCCGATTACTAAGACTTCGCTGTTTGTCCGTCTGTCTATCACCAGCCTGTATCTCAAGAACCGCGATAGCTAGACAGTTGAAATTTTCACAAATTATGTATTTCTGTTGCCGCTATAACAACAAAATACTAAAAACAAAATAAAATAAATATTTATTTTATTCCCATACAACAGACGTGATTTTTGTAGTTAATGGTACGGAACCCTTCGTGCGCGAGTCCGACTAGCACTTGGCCGGTTTTTTATTTTTGACTTTGTTTTGTTTAGATCTTCCTGTACGAGTCACAACAAATACTTTTTCTTTCTTTCTTTTCTTTCAGGAATTAATTATCCTGAACGACAGCGTCTGCGGTAGAAGACGTGGACGCGTTCTTATTTTTTTTTACTTTTTTCTCAATAGCTTGAATGATATATGGCGGGTCTTTTATTGGCATCGAGCGTTCAAGGCGGGAATCAATTAACTCAGGAAGCAGACAATGCAAATAAAATTTAGACAATGGGCCTACCATTTTTTCGTGCCAGAACGTAGGGTCTCTTTTTATATAATCGACTTTCATTGAGTACTCCTCTCCAGTCCATACGGCAAATAAGCACATATCCATCTCCGTAATGTTTAATTGGCCCTGAATTTGAAAATAATAATCGTGGTTTTTGTCAATCACAAACGTATTTTTCTTAGTGTTACATTTCCACAATTTTATTTTTTTTGCTTTTATAGCTTCTTCAGCTTGCATATTTTTTGCAGAAAATGGGCATTTTACTTCTACCAGTCCTGTTTTTCCATCTTTGTCTTTATAAATACCATCGGGACTTGCTCCTAAATATTGGAGTGTTTTATGAATATAAAGACCGCAGCGGGTAATTGTGACGTTTTCCTGCAGAGATAATTGGGTTAATGCTATTTGTTCATAATCTCTACCATATGTGATCGATGGGACATTTGACAACTTTTGTGGTTTCACAATAGCTTTCACTAAAGGAGCGCAGCTAACGTTTTCTTTACGTTTACATATTTTTCCAAACATAGACGCGGTTAATCTATTTTTTCTGTTTTCTAACCATTCTTGACTGGAACTTTGGTATATCGTCTGTTTATGTAGTTCGTCTCTTTGCTGGTCAGAAAGCTCCGTTTGTTTAAGAAATTCATTTTTTGTTATCTGAAAATCTTCATCGGTCATATCTGGTCTTTGAGCTTTCTGTCCATAATCTGGATCGTTCCTATTTCTACGGATTTTTTTTCTAAATAATCTTTTGTAAACTTTTCTTTTCGCTTTTTGTACCTCATATACATTTGTGTATTTGCCAGTAGGTTTACCAAATATGCATTTATGGATAGCGTTTATTGGTCGCTTGGTGTTAAAGGAAATAACTGAAGCGGAACACCTTTCCTGGTATGAATTCTTAAGTGTGTAATTAATTCTTTTCCCCCCCACATATTTGGCAATCACTGAATTGAATGTCTCAGCAGGATTGCTATCGACGTCAAAAATTAGACTTTTAGCGTTTGCAGCCAAAAACAAGACAATTTGACTCATTTTCCTCCACAAAACTGTGTTAGCTACATCAAGTGCCGTATTTCGGTCAGTTTTATCAGTTGCTGGGCATATAGCGTCATCGCAATCAGAGTGACTACCAAAAGAATGGTGTAATGCATTCAAAATATCTGTACGAAGTTTTACCATTTTTTGACTGTCAGAAATGTCTTCGTGTTTCCTCAACTTTATAGCCCGCACTGTGTATCTGCGTAACTTCATGATTTTGAAGTCAGTTAAAAGTTTCCTTAATTGAATAGGAATATGAGTATCTTTAGTAAGTGCTCTCAGTTTGTTACATAGATTTCTTAACAGATGGTTTCTGCACTCGATCTTCTGAACCTTGCAGTTTTTATATGGATTGCTTTCTAATATTTTTTTATGAGTACTTGAATCACCATCTGATATTAGTCTAGCATATATTAAACCATGAGATTCAAGAGAGTTACCAAATCCTTCAACAAGCGACGTTGACTCCATACTGGAAGAACTACCAGAATAGTTCTTGTAGCAAATATGATTTGCAGGTTTATTTTTTTTATTTTCAGCTTTTGCACATACTATGCAGTATTTATTTTTTACACCAAGATATAAAATTTTACCACTGTATGCACCGATTATTGCTGCTGCACCTGATGATGCTGAATAGTTATTACGGAAAGATCTTTTGGACCAACACCCGTCAGCTATTACATCAATCATTGGTGTACCATCACAATCGACACTGCCAATTTCTGTCGCATGTTCTGCCTCTTCGATGCCTGCCTTGGCCATTTCTTCTACTGCCGTCTTATGGAACCATTCGTAAACTTTTTTGCTTGTCTGAGCATATAAATTTTTTGACATGCCAGGTATATCAGCATTACCTGCCAATTCATTTAAATTTCCCAACCCACAGCCAATACTAATAATACCTGCAACTATACCGTGGTTCACATCACAAGTGTTAGACGGATCTTCAGTGCTTATGTCAAATTCGGAATTACAGAGTTCGCACTTGAAATGCAGTTTTGATATAAAACCTTTACGTCGTTCACCGATACATTTCAAATTTGTATACCTGCATCCAAAAGATTTTTCGTTATGATCAGCAATCTTCCCCAAAATTTCTAAAAAATTTTTGATCGATACGATTCTGCGCCCTTCTAGGCAAAACAGTTCCTCATCATTGGTCATTTCTGTTTCATTATCAATTTGCAGCTGTTGGTCGTCGCTAACAATTACAGGTTGTTGACGTTTCCTTCCGAAAATTCGGCGAAAAGGAAAAGCCTCCTCAAATGTTCGCTTCCGGTTCATTTTCTTATTTGAGTTTGTTACATTTTCAGTTCCGTCAATATTTTCAATCATCACTGGTACTCCAATAGTAGAAGAGGTAGGATTAATATTTAGCGCTTCTGACAGGTTGCTAACATCTGAAAATGGTTGACGAGAGCCAGCAGCAGACCTGTGAAAATAAATTAGTCATATTATTAATTAATTTTATTCCACGGTTAAAAGATATCCGACTTTGGTCAAATTAGCCGATTAGCCGATCCGATTTTGGTCGCTAGTAGTAGTGTGTATTTATTATTTATGTATGTACATAGACACTAAATACACCGACCAACCCACAAACACATCCATCCACACACTCATGCCCACACAAGCACTCACGCCCTCCCCAACCACACTCTTTTATACCTTCTGACAGCATGCATGAACATCATATTAATTAATTTTTGTTTTGTCATACTTATATATTGATACCCATCACTTCTGCGGACTTTCGCTATCTAATTTAATTCGACCCTGTATACAATATTATAACAATTTTATAAAAACAGTAAAGATTTGATGATTTGTTTGGGACCGCTGGTAGTATTGTTACTTGAAGTGTGAGTTGATAAAATCGTACACCCATCAAGTCTGTGGAGTCTCGCTAGCTAATTGAATTTGACCTTTTAGTTAGGCCCTAAACATGAATACTGTAAACAGTTCTACTTACCTTTGGATTCTATTTCTCTTCATCACTTCTACGTTTGAGCCCAATTTTTTTTTTTTCGTGCATGCATATTTTTTTTTACGTTTACGATCCATATTGATATCAAATATTTACAATACTATTACTAAAACACAAATATTTACAACACCCGAAAAATTATATACAAAAAATAATAAAGTAGAGCAACTTTAGATACATAACAGTGCGTAACCAACGTTAGAGCAGGAGCAATGTTAGAGCGAGAGGGAACAATTAAAATTTGTCGTGGACCACACGTCCGAACGCTCCGCCCGTGCAGCGGCCACTAAGGAATTTCTCTCTCAATTCTTGTTTATGAACTCGTTTTTTGGAGGTCTTTTGAGATTATTATTATTGTTAGGGTAATGTGATTTAGGTGCTATTTTTTTTTAAGTATTTGCTTAATGAACTCTTGGCATTAAAATAATCAAATTATTACATACATACAATGCATAGTTATAATGAAACAAACCGTTTATTAAGAGATGAAAACAGAGAATTTTGATGAAAGTGTGACCTCTGAATTAAGAAAATGAAACATAACTAGAAAAAACTAATCAGCGCATTTTGAAGACGAGAATATTGAGCTAATTATGCGCTGAACAGATTTGTAAATTAATTCTTCATTGCCATAGACTGAGCGCCCAAACAGAACTCGAAATGATGTTGGGCGCGAGAGAGCTGTATTTAACACTTGATTTACCTAACATAATCCACCTAGAAGAACTTAAAAAAAATAACTACCTATTACTTATATTATGGTTATTTATGGGCAATAAAAATATTTCATGTTATTTCATTACTTTGTAAAGAAAAAGAATTTAAAGTTGCGCAAATTATTCGCCGCGAGTGAATTTTGCAAGACTGCAGCCTTAAGTGCGAGAGTTGGCCTTCTGACGTTGAGCCTAACGTCTGAATAGCTGTAGGAGTTAGACGTCACGGATAAAATTAAATGTTGAATAGAAATTACCCTCTTGTTAGTGCTGTGAATGTAGCAAATTAGCCATGAATGACTAATTTTTAAGTAGGCGTAAATTGGACCTTTGGAGAAGCCTTCATTTTATGCCTAAAATAGCGAGATATGTATGACTCGACTTAACTTAACCTAGCACAAATTCGAGTGTGACAGACTTTTAATTGCAATGTCTGATTTTTCTGGACATATTCTGTTCCAAATTTCAACTTCCATGACTAATGTCTGCAGTACTTTCGTCAAATTCAACAGTGAACTGTATGCTGACTGATTGAATTTCCGAAATATTGCGACACTATTAGGGGAAACCATCGTCGCGTGACTATTTGTTCGGCAAACCCGAAAGCGTCGACGGGCGCCTTTCGGTTTTGCCGTACGCTCGCGAATACGCGATTCGATCGACACCACGATCGAATCGCGTATTCGCGTGATGATCGCTTTGTAAGAACAACGCCTTAGACTGAATGCATCTACGTTGTACGCTCTACAGAATAAAATTTAGTAGGTACAGACTATAAATAGGTACATACCTATTTCTAAAGACGATTACAAATTAATTCGTACAGAGAAGTTCTTGCTCTCATTACAGTAAGAACGTGTCAGTAGTATATAATATTGTATGTTTTACGACATTTACTGCAATATGTAATGTTCCTCGTGGCGTTGAGTGGCAGGGTGCCGTGTTGACTACAGTTTACATACGAATTTATTACATACTAGCTTCTTTCTGCCCGCGGCTTCGCCCGCGTGAAAAGTATTTTCAGGGGTTTTATTTATCGCACGGACTCCAAATTCTTTTTCTTAAAAAAGTAGCTTAAGTTATTTCATTTCAGTAGCAGCCAGTAAAAGTCCCGTCAAAATGGGTCCAGCCGTTTCGTAGATTAGCCGGAACAAAGACAGACAGACCCTTCCCCTCGGACCGCGTAAGCGTACAGACGTGCTTCATTCCGTATAAATTATTTTTATTTTAAATTTCAATAATAGTTTGTCGAAATTACTCAAAAATATTAAAGTAAAGTACCAGGCGCGCATAAGCTCCGTGGCGCACGCGGAATACTCGAGTAAGCAGGACAGAAACAGCGAAGACGACGCTCGGCCGGAGCTACCCTGAGCGTGTGCAGATACGTCATCCGTATACGTCACGTTCGCCGCTTGCCACAAGTTATAAGCGACAGCGATTTAGCGGGTAATTATTATTTATTAAACTCTGTAATCACAATTACGTTCTTTTGCGAGAACACGGGCTAGTCTGTGCTAAGAAATATATAATACACCACTATGCCATTGAAACGGACACCTCCGCCATCAACTGCACAAACAACTCCGACGAGACCTGATACCGCACGGAACAGTACGTTAACTTTTACCACAGCTACAAATGTTTCACCACTACAACATTGCGAGTCGGAGCCAGATCTTCACTCACTCGCACTTAATGTCACTGAGAGAAAAAAAAGAAAATATGATGAAGAGAATGTTGACATAAAGGCGCTAATCAAAGAAATGTTTTTGTCGTTTTCGAAAGAACAGGAAACAAGGTTTCAGGAACTTAGAGAGAGCATGGATCTAATGTCCAGTAAATACGATGAATTTTTACTCAAGATCACCACTTTGGAGAAGGAAAGAAAGGCGGACAAAATCTTGATTAAAGAGTTAGAGGAAAAGCTTGAAACAGCTGAGCGAAAGACACGAGGAACATGCTTTGAAATTCGAAACATACCCATACAAGATGGAGAGACTAAAGAATCCTTGGCAAAGGAAGTTTTTCAACTAGGAAAGACCATTAATGTCAATATTGAACACCACAATTTAAAAGATATTTACCGCCTTAAATCAAAAGATGCCTCAAATCCGGTGGTTGTGGATCTCACCACCATATTGTTGAAAGATAAAGTACTTGGAGCGGTCAAAAGCTTTAACAAATCAAAGGCTAAAGGAGAAAAACTGAATACTACCCATCTAAACCCAAAGTACCTGTTAAAACCGCTTTACGTAGCTGAGACTTTAACACATAGAACACAAAAGCTGTACTACTTGGCAAGACAATTTAAAAATACTCATGGCTACAGTTTCTGCTGGACTGCCAACGGAATTGTCTACCTTAAAAAAACCGAAGTCTCTACTCGTGTCCGCATAAATAATGATTCCGACTTGGATAAATTAAGAATTGAAGCATGACTAGTGTTTGTAATCGCAAAATTTTGTAAAATATGGATTGTATTACTGATATTTTTTGCTCTTCGAGTATTTTTTGTCTTTGTTTTGCATGTTACTATCTTAATCAATCAGCTAAATTGTAATTGGTTTACACATAGTACACTCTACACAACTCCTAAACATCACACTTTCAAGTACACAAGAACTCACCACACAAACATGTTTCATTTGGAATATAATAATACTTATTATAATGCTTTTAATGAGATGCTTTTAAAGCGGATTAATATTTATTGCAAAAATATATTTATCTCATTTAAAATTCAATGATTTAATTGATTTAACGAAAAATATTGACAGCATATCAGTATCACATTCGCAAACAGCAGACATTGATGAATGCCATAAACTATTGTTCCCGCCGTCGGATCACCTGCTTCTACTCACTCAGAATATACGCAGTGTTGGTTGCAATATGCCAGGGCTGGAAGTCTTACTTGCGAGGTTGAAAGTCAAATGTGATATTATCATCTTGTCAGAATGTTGGCTTTCCCACACCTCTGTAATTCCAAACCTTGCAGGATACTGTCAGGTGGGAACTCAAATAAACCCAAAGCAAAATGACGGCGTTATAGTCTACTACGATGAAAATCTTAGCCTTATCATAGATGAACCAGACATGCAGGAATGCAATTGTTTGGTAGCCAAAATTGATAAACGTATAGCTATTATCTCCCTATATCGTTCCCCATCGTATAAAAGTATCGATGCATTTCTATCATCACTAGATAAACTTCTACAAACGCTAACAGAATTTGAACATATAATTATAATGGGGGACATTAATATAGATATAAATCCCGATAAAATTAATATAAACGGTGAACGCTATCTGACACTTGTAGCTACCCATGGCTTGTTACCTGCCCACACTTTAGTTACTCGTAGTAAAAGTAACACTTGTTTGGATCATGCGCTTATAAAATCAACTTGCCCTGTTTCTACGATAGTACCGCATACATCATTAACCGACCACTATCCAGTCCTAATGAAAATGAGTTTTAAAAAAAATACGCCAAAGTTTGCAATCACATCAATTACAAGAATCAATCACAAAGGCTTAGAACAAGACCTCAAAAAAATAGATTTTAGCCAAATTAATAATGTAACAGATCCAAATTTATCCATGAACTTCCTTACACAAAGTTTTCAAACAGCTATTATTAACAACACAAAGCAAATTTCTCTCTCTAGACGCCACAAGATTATAAAACCATGGATTACACCGGGATTGCTGCGATTTATTAGAAACAGGGATATGTTACATAAAAAAGCAAAACGATCACCAAACAATGACATAGCAAGGATAACATATATACGTTACAGAAACTTCTGTAATGTGATACTAAAAAAAGTAAAAAGGACATATGAAAAAAATCAACTAATAGCTGCAAAACATGACAACAAAAAAATGTGGAAAACTATTAAAGACATAACACACACATCTAAAATAATTAGTCACCCTAAAGAACTGTTGAAGCTCACAAGGTCTCCAGAAATGTCACTAAACATAGTAAACAAATACTTTGCAAATGTAGGAAGCTCACTAGCTAATAAAATATACCAAAAAAAACTAAACACACCTAACCACAACATAGAAGATAAAAACTCTAAAAATGTAACTGCCAACTCGTTTGTACTCCTTGATACCTCTGATGACGAAGTAGAACGTTTAATCCTTAGTATGAAAGTAGATTGTGCCAGTGGTTGGGATAACATTAGCTCTAAGTTTCTAAAAATCTACAGAAATATAATAATACCACCGCTTACAAAAATTTTTAACGTTTGCTTGCAAACTGGAGTGTTTCCTGACTGTTTAAAAAAAGCAGAAATATGCCCTATTCATAAGACTGGTGACAGAAATCGTGTCGAAAATTACCGGCCAATTAGCATCCTACCGTCATTATCGAAAGTATTGGAAAGAATAATAAACGCTAGATTAATGGGCTATTTAGAAAAAAATGATTTACTTTCTAAAAACCAATACGGATTTCGGCAAGGAAAATCTACGGATCAAGCAGTAAATAAACTTGTTAATTACCTTTCTTCTAAATTAGATAGTAAGAAAAAATGTCTTACTATCTTCTTAGACTTGGCAAAGGCGTTTGACACGATTTCTGTTTCCATCCTACTTGAAAAACTAGAGGGGCTCGGAATAAGAGGGAATCAGTTAAAACTTATCAAAAGTTATCTCTCTGGGCGAACTCAATCAGTGCGTGTGGGTGGCTTCAAGAGTGATGACCTTACAGTCACTCATGGAGTACCACAGGGCAGCATACTGGGACCTACTTTATTCCTCGTTTATATAAACGAACTCACAAGTCTAAACCTAACCCAGGGCGAAATAATATCTTTCGCAGATGATACTGCTCTCTTATTTTCTGCCGATACATGGGACGAAGTACTTGATGCTGCTCAGTTGGGCTTTAATACCGTAGGAAAGTGGCTTCAGAACCATATTCTTACGCTGAACGTGGATAAAACCAAATATGTTTGTTTTGGCATCACAAATTTGCATTGTTCTGGTACTTCTAAAAGTATTATATCGCATGATTGCCAATCAAAAGTAAACTGCACCTGCCCATCACTTGAGCGTGTCCATTCAATTAAATATCTTGGAGTCACTATAGATAGTAAGCTTAGTTTTAAATACCACATAAAGTTGCTGTCTGGTCGTTTAAGAAAATTCATTTATATTTTTAAACACCTGAGACACGTTTCCGATACTGTTTTACTGAGACAAATATACCTTGCATTGTGTCAATCGCTTATAACGTACTGCATATCATCCTGGGGAGGAGCGCTGAAGACAATACTGAGACCTGTTGAGATCGCCCAGCGAGCAATTTTGAAGGTTATGCACTTTAAACCTATTTACTTTCCCACTTCGACTTTGTACCAGATTTGTCGGGTTTTAACAGTAAGACAACTATTTATCTTAAATATTTCACTCCTACAGCATAGTAAGCAAACTTATGATCCACTAATCTTACAAAGACGTAGAAAAGACTTAGTTTGCCAAAGAGACACGCTATTTCAAACAAAGTTTAGCAAACGCTTCATTCCCTACCTTGGACCCGTCATTTATAACAAATTGAATAAAAATATTAACATCTACCCTCTACCAAAAGTTCAATGTAAGAAAAAAGTTAGTGACTACCTACAACAACTTTCCTATGATGAGACTGAACTCCTGATGCACATATCACGGTGACTTGAACGCGTTGATGTCGTGTTATGATTTTAATGCCAATTTATTCCAAATGTTTCACACTAACATATATACAGATAAACTCACAAATACCTAGCTCTCAGTACACCTCACTCAGGTGCTGACACCCTCACACACACACACACCATTACTTGTACAGACATCCATACGAGGACTATAGCTGTAAGTCACCATCCGAGGACCTTCTAGAAAACCATGTTAACGACGACTTACGACTTTATTAACAAGACAGAAAGAAAGAGAAAACAATATTTAGGTTGATGAGCCTATTCGTATAGCGCTATCTCAATATTTTTTTGGTATGACTTCCTATGAACAGTGCGAGGACCTAAATACATTCGAAAACCCGCCTGGGAACTACCATCCGAGGACCTGTGTGTGAGCCAAACGAGGACCTTAACCATCTGACCAGGGACACCAATGCGAGGACCTAATTTAACACTCTTTTTCTCATTTCTTGTACAATGTGAGGACGCAGTACTAGACTTTTCATGATCAGTACGAGGACGTTTTTCCGAGTAGACGGTGTACAAAGCGAGGACCTTTTGAAAATTTCCAATAAAAATTTTAACACACTTATAATTTTACCATAATAATATTTGAATCAACTTCATGTAGGCAATTCTATTCACACACGTCAATTTCTTGATTTAAGTACCATCAGAGGACCTTATTTGATTTTAACTGACAAACGTTCAAAATGTAAGTGTGATATAACAATATTATAATCATGGTGATTTTATGAAGCTTTCGCTGGAGTTGTCTCCTCAACGGTTACTAGTAACGTCTTGAAACTTTGTGTGCTATTTGTTAATATTACATTTCATAGTAATACATCTGTTATGTTGATGTTATGTAGCTGCTGCTGGAATTTTCTCCATGTGAGACAACTCTTCAACGGTTACTTGTAGCGTCTTGCAACTCTGTGTGCTTTTTGTTGATATTGCATGGCAATACATAGTCATGGTGATGTTATGTAGCTGCTGCGCAAATGGAGAGGAGAACTACTGCTACCATAATTCTGGAGCTCGAAAGACAATATTGTTCAAGCGCACCCCCGACTATCATCGTCGCACATCATCACCTAATGTGGCTGATTCAACGACCGCAGCAGCACATATTCCCATAAAAGGCATCATCATCTGCCTTGCCTTTTCCCAACTATATTGGGGTTGGCTCCCAGTCAAACCGGATTCAGCTGAATACCAGTATTTAACGAGGAGCGGCTGCCTACCAGACCTCCATAACCCATTAACTGAGTAACACGGTACTTCTTGGTAACACTGGTGTCAGATTTTCTGGCTTCTGACAATCCGTAACGACTGCCAAAGATCTACAAATGGCAGCCGGGACCAACGGCTTAACGTGCTTTCCAAGGCACGGAGGAGTCTCGGTATGTTAATATGGTATATACTCCCATAAAAGGCATTCACGTAATATTTTGCTCAATGGCTCTTTAGGCCTTACTGGTCAGGCAACGTATCCGCCCAAAGTTCGACGCCCCTTTCCTCATAGTGCCCGGAGATCGTTGAGCTCCCGTCAACGCACGGCTGCCTTTCTGGTGTAGATGGAGTGAGAGGTATGCTCTCTTTCGCTCTCCGACGTCTTCTTTGAATCTATCTTTGACGGCATTCCCCGAAGACGGAAGCGATAGACCACCAGACCACCCCCAGCGTCCTCGCTGAACGTTCCTCCAGCGTATGCTGCACGGTGTCCTCGGGACATTCCACGCATTGGTGACAAACGAGCATCCGCTTCCGACTCATGCGACGCAGGTACTTCCCAAAGCATCCGTAACCAGTAAGCACCTGAGTCAGCTGGAAACTAAGGGCGCCATGTCGCTTATCCAGTCACTCATTAACCTAATATCGTACCATCGCTTTCTGCGGTCTTCGCAGTGCCACGGCGTTTCGGGCTATTAGGTTTACCACACAGTTGCCTCATAAATGGCAGGCGGGCGGGCAATGGACCACACGATCCCCACATAGTCTCCTGCAGGAAGCGTTCGGCCCTGCTAAATTGGGTACAAGCCACGAAAGAGCACCTACAATGCACATCAACCTGGGAACCAGCCGCTGAATGTGCGACTCAAAGTCACATTGGCTATCGAAGACGTGTCCAAGGTACTTCGTCATCAGCTCGATACTGATGTGAACGCCACCGACCACTATATGTGAATCCCGAGGTGGCTTGTTCCTAGGTTTCCATGGGGAAACAGAGGGTTTCGGACTTATGCAAAGCCACTCTTCGAGACCCAAACGCCAGATTCTTCCGACGACCTGCATAACCCCTGCCGTGGCCAGTATTACCGCTTGCCAATGTCATTGCCCCCGGGCCGTCACCAGGGTATCATCAGCGTAACATTTCTCATCGACACCGTCAAGAAGTGCAGCGCCCAGTCATATCCAGTTCAATATTCCACAGCGGTAGCTCTAGGACCGAACCCTGTTGTTTCTGGCTAGCCATAAGGATGATGGTTGAATAAATGTAGTAGTGTTGCAACAGTGATTGTCATTGATTACAGCTGTACAGCCAGGTTGGGGGCAGTTAAAAAAAGTTTTGCTTGTTTTCAGTGTTATCTTTGCTCCAATTTACAACCTAAAATGCTAAAGGGAGTTCTATAGATTTAACCATAAAAAAAATGAACGTACACACTTAATTAAAATAACAGAACGGTGGAGCAAGCTCCGACGCGATCTGATAGTTGTATGGAATAAGCGACTGTCGCAATCGCAACCCAGCGCTGGGCCCACCACAATCGTGTCGTATTCGAGGACTCGGTAATGCATGCGATGGAGGTCTGTTCTTGTAGCGGCGATCAGCGGTGGTGACCTCTCACGTTCGGCCCTGGTCCAATCCATGGTCCGGAGTGAGAGGGCTATAGGAAACAGTCACCTCCTTCTGCAAAACAGAAATGCAAGCGAAGGAGGAGGCGAGATGGGTGAGGAAGAGGCAATCCTCACGTCCCAGCCGCCGAAGGAGACGCCCTGTGCGTCAGCAGTCGCCCTCAAGCTCCGCCCAGAGCGGGAGAAGTCATTTGATGATTTCACATCCAAAGAAAAATGGGTATGGTTCTAGAGTTTCAAAAGCTTTTTGTCTCGTACTGTAAATATGATGTACTTCCATGCAAATGGTCATCCTCAATTTCACCATCACTGGACGAGAGTTCTGTTACAATGGAAAAATTACCCAATTTCATTGTTACGTAGTTTAAGGCCTCTGTAGATTGATTTTATTTTGATCACTCGAGAAATAAGTGATTTTATAAAATCAGACAATTTTGAAACAATTAAAAGCCCAATACACATGGAAATCTATCCAAATGGGGACCTGAATACACATGTTCGGAAAAGCTATCAATATGAGGACTTTTAAACACACTACGTGGAAAAACTTCCATCCGAGGACATATGTGTGAAGAATAACACATAAGTCCCCGCAAGGTACTTAAAATATGACTGAAGTGTAAATGTAGTGTGTTAAAAATTTATGAGAGCTCACACACGTTCGGAATGTGAATATGAATTTCCGCGATCAAACCGAGGTCCACCGAGGTCGACATCAAGTTTCCCTTATTAAGTATATAGAAAGGCTCAAAATCGAATGGAGAATACGATGAATTGGTCGGGTCAATCCGAGGACGTACGAAAAGGTCCTCGGATTGAAAATGTCCTCGGATGTGCCTTGTGTATTCAGGTGCATGTCCTCGCATGGTACTTAAAACAAACACACATGTACACACACACACATACACGCACACTCATAGACACTTGCTCATTTACATATTTCTCATTTAGCATTGTATACTAATTTAGCATTAAATATTTCTACACGTATTATAATCATATAAAAATAGTACCACTTTGTGTTTGTTAGCATTATTTTAAAAACATTCGGGGGTATGGCACTGTTAACCGAAATACAGGCATTGCCTAGTTCGGTTACAGAAGCTAAATCCATTTATTTGTATATAACTACTGCTAAACTGTTTTTGTAACATAGTACTAAGTTTTTTGGGAAATAAATTATTATTATTATTATTCTCTTTATTCATTTTTATACATATATTTTACATTTTTAAATATTTCTATAAAAACAATACATAAAAAAACATTTAAAAATATAAAAAATAGTAGTCCGCCGGTGTCGGGAGCGAGGTCCAAGCTACCGGTGGTTAGGGCTTCAGAGAAAGGAACCTCCTCACAATACGAGCCGTATCGAGGAGTACTGCCTTCTGTATCAGGCCCTTTATCCAACTGCGCAACGCCAGCTTCGACAGATGGTCGTCGAAGCTTTTGGCCATCAGGCCATTGGCCGTAACGACCATCGGCACAATGACAGCCGAGTCCATATTCCACATGTCGACAACCTCGTGTGCTAAGTCAAGATACTTGATTTGTTTCTCTTTCTCAGCTTTCACGAGGTTCTCGTCATGTGGAATGGTAACATCGATTATCATTGTGCGGCGCGCTAATCGGTCTATCACCACTATATCGGGCTTATTAGCGACGATAGTCCTATCAGTGATGATAGACCGATCCCAGTACAACGTGACATGGTCATTTTCGAGAACTGGGTCGGGCACATACTTGTAATACGGTACCTCAGAATCCACAAGTTGGTATTTCAAAGCAAGTTGCTGGTGAATAATCCTGGCCACTTGGTTATGCCTGTGCAAGTACTCGCCGTTAGCCAGACGAGAACAACCAGAGATAATATGTCTGATGGACTCACCCGGACGGTGACATGCCCGACACACGTCAACCGTCCCGTCCTTCATAATATGCCTCCGGTAGTTGTTCGTCAAGATAACTTCGTCCATAATTGCACAAACAAAACCTTCAGTTTCTCCGAAGAGATCACCGAAACGTAGCCAGGCCACGGACGCTGGGAAATCTACGTCGGACCCATAAAGAGCCCGATAGAAGCGCCCGTGAAGCTCCTTGCCTTTCCATACCTCCTTGCGGTCATCTGTAGTAAGTATTACAGGTTTGCGCCAGTTCTCTTTAGCCATGGACAACGGGGTGAGTCCCTTGTCCACTGCGACCACATCTCGGTGCATACCCACATCGACTTTGAGAAAATATTCTCTGAGACTGCACATCTCGCGGTTGTGCAGAGTCTTAGCATTTAAAAAGCCTCGACCTCCACACTTCCGCGGGATGTACAGTCTCATCACCGACGATCGTGGGTGATGCATCCGGTTTGCAGTCAGCAGTGTACGGACTCTCCTGTCCAGGGCGTCGAGTTCGGTTTGAGTCCATTTGAGTATGCCGAAAGAGTACATTAATACCGGCATGACCCAACCGTTGAAGGCGCGCACCTTATTTCCGCCCGACAAAAGGCTGTTTAAAACCTTTTTCAGGCGGCCAAAGAAGCGCTCCTTCAGCGATTGCTTCATGTCAGCAACATTAATGCCCAACGCTTCCGACATACCCAAATACTTGTAGGTTTCGGTCGAGCTGAGGGATCTAACCTGTATGGAATCCGAGAGTTGAATTCTCTCAGATTCCATAATCTCCCCTTTCTTTACATGCATGACTGCACATTTGTCCACACCAAATTCCATCCTGATGGCACTACTGAAGTTTTCAGTTACCTTCAGTAGCTCCATCAGTCGCAAATTGTTGGGGGCAAAGAGTTTCAGATCATCCATGTAAAGGAGGTGAGATATGGCTTGACCACCTCTTCTCAACCGATAGCCTAGGCCTGACTCCTCCAGCAGTGTGCTAAGAGGATTCAGAGCTAAGCAAAACCAAAGTGGACTCAAACTGTCGCCCTGGAATATTCCCCGTTTAATCCATACAGGCTCATCATTCCCTTGAATCTGTCGACATCCTGGATATCGAAGGACCGTTTTCCATTGCCTCATACATGACTCAAGGAAGGCGCGTAGAGTTGCATCTATTTTGTACAACTCCAGCACCTTCATGAGCCATGTATGTGGCACAGAGTCATAGGCCTTCTTGTAATCTATCCAACATGTCGACAGATCCTTACGGGATCGACGAACCTGTTGGCTTATGGCCATGTCTATGAGGAGTAGCTCCTTAGTGCCGCGGGACCCTTTCCTACATCCATTCTGAGAAGCGGACATAATTGAGTTATTCTCAATGTGATCATTAATTTTCACTCTCAGAATGGATGTAAGAAGTTTATAGACCGTCGACAAACAAGTGATTGGTCTATAATTCTTGGGTTCCGCGGGACTACCTGTCTTATGGAGCAGGTGGGTAACGCCAGTTGTTAGAAACTGTGGTAGCGACCCAGACTCTAAGGATGATTGGAATTGAGATGCCAGGAGCGCGTGTGAGCTGCTATACCATTTGAGCCAGAAGTTATGCAGTCCGTCCGGTCCTGGAGATTTCCAGTTCGGTAACGGACGGACTGCTTTGGCTACATCCAATGGGGTGATGTTGATTAGTTCCATTGGTGGTATAGCTTCACACACGCGCTCGACATCGCGCATCCAACCACCCTCGGCATGACAGACGGGCACCGACCAGATGTTTCGCCAGAATGTATTCGTGGCGATATCGTCCGGTCTGCACACGTCCGTCACACTTTGTTCAGGTCGCTCCCAAGCTCTGTATACCCACCTTTCATCGCTCTGGAACATGCGATTCTGCGAGTATCGATCAACCCGCCTCTTATACCGTCGAATACGGTTCGCCCATGCACAAACTTTCTGCTTCAGGAAGTCGATGCGCTCTGTAATACGGGACATGTACTCCTGAGGACTGATTTCAGTCCCCGAAAATGCCCGCCTCACAAAGCGCATCACGCGTGGTCGTGAATTGCCCTCCCTGAAGCAGTATAGTTTGCCGATGAGTACCCTGGCTTCATCAATACGCCGCTCGATCCTGCATTGCCAAGCTGGTGCAGCAGACTTTGGTCGCATAGCTACGTCACTATTTGTAAACTTTACGTTTGCTATACGACATGCCGCAACAGCCCCGCAATACAGGATTGAGTGCGTATCAACGAGGTTCTCGCTGCTTTCAAAAATATTCTCAAGCAGCGAGTCCAAGGCACACACCAGCGCCCTATTCTTTTTGTGCATAGGCAACCGTGGAATTCGAGGCCTAAGTTCGGTCGGAGTGGATCTGTACTCGTGAAGCGCATCCTCCAGCGCGCTCCTCAGTCGATCGTTGCACTGGCTACTTACCGTGACAACCCTATCATCTACCTCATCACTATTATTATTGGGCCGTGGTATGATTGCGCCACTAGTTGGCGCCGGTACCACGGCCTGTGTCGGGGTCGAGATGATAAGGTTGTTTAGTACCTCTGAGCGCAGCCTATCAAGTGCGGCATCGTCCAACTTGTGACTACGTTGGATGACTCGCACCTGATCCGACAATCGTTGGGCCGAGACGTTCACAGCCGGTTCCAGGTCCTGAAACAGAGACAGCATCCTGACACGGTACGCAGTGAGGTTAGTTCCCCCCTCTGTAGACCCGTAATATGCGCGCATGACGTTCTCGTTCATGGACTGAGTCCATCTCATGCGCTGCACACAACCACCGGTAGCGGGGACCCGGCTCGGGGCCGGTTGGCCCCTAGGTCCCAAGCCTCTCGGTGGCCGGCCTCTCCCCTGCCGACGCACAGGTGTTGGCGACGTCGGCGGAGAGAAATACTCGTCGCTCGAGCTCGACGCGACTGCAGCCGCCGATGACACCACTGGTGATCCGATGTCTGGCGGCGGCGAGGCGGAGCTGAGCGACGAGTCCGGGGGTGGTGAGCGTGCGCGTCGCGATGCTGCTCTTGTAATCATCATCCAATTATTTTAATTCCGTTCATTATCATTGTTTCTTTACATGACATCATGACATATGTCATCGGTCGGTCGTATTTTTCGTTTTCTTCATAATTTACTTGGTTTTTTTTAGTTTTTGAGTTTCTAATGATTTTTTTGATTCTTGTGCGCTTCTGTTATAAAAATTGTGCATTTAAAAGGCTAAAAACTAATTTTCTTTGAAATAAAATTGCGAGAACGAAATAAAAATTGGTTTATTATTATTATAATTTTTTTTACAAAAAATCGTGTATAATTTCATGATTAAGCATTTAGTAAAAAAACTGTTAAGTATTTTGATGTTACAAACAACCACTTCAATTTTATTTACTTGTTAATTTTTTTTATTACCTAGCAAACTGAGGAGCTCGTGGCAAAATTATAACAGCCGCACGGACCGATCTTCAAGGTTAAGCAACGCTTGCCGAGGTTGGTCTGTGCATGGGTGACCATCTTAACATACCGAAACTCCTCCGTGCCTCGGAAAGCACGTTAAGCCGTTGGTCCCGGCCGTCATTTGGAGATCTTTGGCAGTCGTTACGGATTGTCAGAAGCCAGAAAATCTGACACCAGTCTTGCCAAGAAGTACCGTGTGTTGAGGTCTGGTAGGCAGCCGCTCCACGTAACATACTGGTATTCAGCTGAATCCGGTTAGACTGGAGGCCGACCCCAATATAGTTGGGAAAAGGCTAGGCAGATGAGGACCTACAAAAGATGTTTTATGAAATATTCGCAATTTTTTTACGGTCATATTTCACTTTATTGAAGGCACGCTATAATTTTTATTAATGATAATTAATGTTAAAAAATTAAAAGTTACATAAATAATTGGCAAACAAATGCCAATTATTTATGTAACTTTTAATTTTTGTTAAGGGAAAAAACAAAGCTTGTTTTGTTTGATATTGGCACGCGTCAATCATAGTAATTAAAACTTTTGCAAATGTTACTAAAAGTCACAGGAAAAATCCCTGAAATATCCGTTTGATAAGATTAATTGAACTTTTTTTCATGTTTACCTACCTAAACTTATTTGAACAATTTTTATGTTTGACCTTCAGTGTATCAGATACGGCTAAATATTAGTATTACAGCTACAAAGGCACCGACATCTAATCCCCCCCCTCACCTAATTAGTGAGATACGTGATTAGTTTGTATTATTAAGTGAGCACAATATCAGTTTTGTGTTTTCTAGAATGAGGAATTACAGGAACTAAGCACCAGTTTAATACTTAAGCTCATACTGCGCACTGAGGTATTCGTCTCACATTCTTCTCTTTTGTGAATTATATGTATATTTGATTTTGATTAGTATATGATCTTTTAGTCAGTTAATATTATTGCTGATTTTTGTAAACTGGCAGCCCTAAATCAATCTTATTTCCCTATGCGACAAGGCCGCCCTATGTACCTTCACTTATTTTTATAAATGTTTGTCTGGAGCTTATTAAGAGCTCTACATGTAATAAATAAAGGCATCATTGGATTTTTAAACATCGAGAATCCCGGATTCGCGAGACTTTTCTATGCTCTCCGTAAAAGCCAATATTTTAACTTTAAGTACAAGTGCATCCGAATATCCGATCTTTATGAGTTTTAAATAAATTAGGTATTACTTAGTTTTGTCCTAAATACTCTTCACTTACTTGAACAATATTTCATTATGACTAAACTTCCCATCTCATAAAACTCATTCATATTCCCACTCCTTCTCTTTTCTTGCAGTACGATTGTGGAACTCACTCCCATCTAACATACGTGTCTGTAAAAATATTTCTCTTTAAAAAAAAACAGTCAATGAGCATTATCTTTCTACCATACTGTAATCCTTTGTTTATTATAGATATTATGTATTATTTTATTATAATTATGTATTTATGTATATTTGTTTGTATGTTTATTGTTGTGATTTATATTTATTTATATATAATAATATGTTTTATTTAAGTTAGTATAGTGTCTATTTTAAGTTTTCTTCTCCTCTATATACACTGTGTCTACGTTTCTCATCCCACTTTTCTGTCGCAGGTCTGCTGGAAGAAATTTCTTTACAAATAAGCAGTACCTTTGTGCTCTTTTTCTGTATACAAATTTCTATTTTTAAGGATATTGTGTGTACATAAATAAATAAATAACTAAATGATATTCATTAATTAATGTTCACAAGGACACGTCACAGATACACACGGGTAGGTACATAACTCTACCTTAAAATGTTTTTTTTTTAACTTTTTAATGTTTACTTTTGCTGTAAGTATTGATAAAAAACAAGTTTCCTCATTTCTGAATTTATTCAGGTCTCATTAATGGTTAATTGGTATAACAACTTACCTACCATGTAGTTACGTACAGTGGACGCATTGCCACCTAATGAACATTTATTTACATGTTATATACTAATTTTAACGTATTATTTAACTTATGTTGTTCCAATAGTATTCTGACAGACATGGCTGCTCTGTGCTCGGAGTTTTTAGTTGGATATGTAAGTCCCGGGAAAGAAACTCCTGGAACAACGTGGGGAAGGCCTTTGACCAGCAGTATTACGTGGTACCAAAAAGTATGCAAATCACATGAGGCACACAAGTACACATAAGAGAGCAGAAAAGTAACTAGCAACCACCATAAAGAGCTAATGAATGCGGTTACTGTTGCCAAAATCGGCTAGATGGTGTCAACATCAATGACAATATTGTTATTGCACGTTATTAAATTAGTTGCTAGTTTAGACGAGATCGGAATGTTGGTTATAGATAGGAAAAAGTTTACTTTGAGGAAAACCGATTTTTTCAAAATCCAATGATGCAGATTTAGTTTTCATCAAAATGGGGCTCAAGACTCCTTTCAGGTTGCGGATTTGTTCTAAAGAGTTACCGCGGCCCTGGGAAGAAAGGCACTAGGAGGACTAAAGGGTGGGTTTTAGTCAGTAAAAGTCTGACACTCCCTGCCGCTCCACCCAGAGCGGGAGGGGTCATTTGATGATTTCCCATCCTCGAAAAAAAAAAAAAAAAAAAAAACTTTCAGTGTTTTTCGATATTCCTCATAGTTTCGGATTTGGCCACCCACGCACACTTTAAGCATCAGCCTGTATATCACAAAATGAGTATGAAACAATAATTAATTTAATCATCGAGAAAATAAGAAGTATACAGGAAGAAATTAATCTTCAATCCGCATTGTTGGCGCCAGAGTTGAGAACCTGGAAGACAAGAAGGAAGACTACATTTTTCACACAAAAAATAACAACGAACAATATATTTACGATAACACATAAAATACGATATTTTCTAAACAATGCTTTACGGTTGTTACCTCAGTGATCGGTACGTTAAATAACTCACGTGATTTTTCACTCAATAAAATATAATTTAACAGAGTTATGCGCCTACAGCAATATTATTTATAGTACAACAGTAAAATCGTTTTAAGTCACATAAATCATAAATTATACAATGATTTACGGTTTTCTAAAAAAAAGGAAAGAGATTGGTTGCGTTCGGAAATCAAATGATTTTTTGTTTATGTTGTAACATTCGTTTTTGGTGGCAATGTTGTTTTTAAGCGACATTCACTGACAAGGCCGGTAGTTAGAAATATTATTATTTTATGGTGTTCTATTTTTAAGGCCAGTAGGTAACATTGTGAATGAAATGGCCTTGAAAGATGACATGTATTTATTGGTAGAACTTATATGTTATATTTTTTACGATTTCAACGGGCACGTGCAAAGTATTAAAACGTGTGTTTTCAATAATTTTAGAATAGATTTTTTTATCTATGCGTCTTTGTAACCTGAAAATAAATGGTTTATTATTATTCCTGTTAATCATTTTTCTAAACATTTTTATACATTTTTAAATATCTCTTAAAAATGTAAGAAAAAAAAACATTTAAAAATGTTAAAAATTGTAGCGCACTGGTATCAGGAACAAGGCCCAAGCTACCGGCTGGCGGTCAGGGCTCCAGAGAGAGGAACCTCCTAACAATGCGAGCCGTGTCCAGAAGTACTCCTTTCTGAATCAAGCCTTGATCCAGCAGCCTAACGAGAGCCACCTAAGGTGTTGGTCGAGGCTCGTGGCTATTAAGCCGTTGGCTGACACGACTATCGGTATGACTACAATGATTGCCGAATTCACATCCCACATGTCGACAACCTCCCGAGCCAAGCCAGGATATTTGATTTGTTTATCTTTCTCGGCTTTCACGAGGTTCTCGTCATGCGGAACGGTTATGTCTACAATCATTGCACACCTCTCGATTCGGTCCACCACCACTATATCAAGCTTATTTGCAACAATAGTCCTGTCAGTGATGATGGGCCGATCCCAGTACAATGTGATACTGCCATTATCGAGAACTGGGTCGGGTACATACCTGTAGTACGGCACCTCCGATTCCACAAGAGAGTATTTTAGAGCAAGATGCTGATGTACAATTCTGGCTACAAGGTTGTGCCTATGCAAGTACTCTCCGTTAGCAAGACGAGAACAACCAGAGATAATGTGACGAATTGATTCTCCCGGACGGTGATATGCCCGACATATGTCAATCGTGCCGTCCTTTACAATAAATCTCCGGTAGTTGTTTGTCATGATAACTTCGTCCATAATTGCACAGACAAAACCTTTGGTTTCCCCAAAGAGGTCACCAAAACGTAGCCAGGCTACGGACGCTAATTGATCCACGTTGTCGGGCCCATGTAGGGCCCGGAAAAAGCGTCTGTGAAGTTCCTTACTCTGCCATACCGCCCTGCGATCGTTAGTGTCAAGCACCGCAGGTTTGCGCCAGTTCTCAATTGCCAAGGAGAGCGGGGTTATTATTATTATTATTTAATAACGATACATTTTTAGATTTATCATATCTTTATGATGTTGGAAAACCAAGATTTTTTTAATACTTTAATAGTCTTCTAACACCAATTGTCACCATATAAATACGGTTTATTACAACCTGCACGGTTTAAGAAAACCTGTGTTGTATCTTTGTATGTATGCCATCTGGGTATTTAGACCCGAAAAGTCACATTGAAGAGCTGTTGACCTAATTACCCAGAAAACTGATTTAATAACACAAGTATAATATCTACTTATTTTTATAATAACTTCACTCAGGCCCACGATAACAAAGAGGCGTTAATTTGAAGCCACATAATTTACTTTTTATTAAAAACTCAGCGCCAGCCTTCATTTTAAAATTTTCATTTAAAACCGTCCAGACATGTAATTTGAACGTAAATAATATAAGCCACGAATGTAGGTTTTAGGCCAAACGCATTATAAGGAGATTAAGAATTAATGGACATAAATAAACCCAGGCAAAATGTTGCCACTGATAAAATTGTGATCATGAAGAAATTAAATTTATTTTACAGTAGGTACGTTGGCAGAACTGACCATAATAATAATAATATTTTATTTATTTGTTAACATAGGCGAACAAATGCAGGTCTTATGTTTGATGAGGAACGTTATGTTATGCCAGGAGGCGTACAAATATGAGTTAGCTTATTAAATCTAAAATTGAAGGAGAATGAATATTGAATTTGTTTGAATTAGGCTGAGTCGAGTCAAAGTCAAGTGGAGGAAATAACTTAGCATTTAGGTGTATCTCTCCGGTTATTGTCATCTCCTAGAATAGTTTGTAGGGCCAAGAGCCAACAGTTATTACATTAAAGTGATCTTATTATCTTCTTGACTGAACATAGACAGGTCGAGAGTCTCCCGGGGCTCATTTCCGAGTTCCGGTATGATTGTGTACTGTTGAACGATTTGAGTCTTGCTCTAGTGAACCGATATCGATTTTGGTTTCGTAAACTTCTTTTGTAGATGGCTTAATGCATTATTTGGCATTTAGATGTTCGGTCAACATACAGTGCGCTTTTTAAAAAATTGGTTAGTTTTTCTTCTATCAATATATCTGAGCTATTTTGTTTACTAATATTTCTGAGTCCAATCTGTTGATACTTTTCGATAACCATGCCTTTCTCATAATCATCCACACTTCTATGTGCTAGCTTTTCAACCAATTTGTCTTGAAAAACAACCATTCGTGTCTCTCTTCGTGACACCTTCAGCTCGACGGCTCTGGTCCATCATCTAGATTTATATCCCTACTAATATTATAAATGCGAACTCTGTCTGTCCGTTACGATTTCACTCTAAAACGGCTGAACGGATCGTCATGAAATATGGCGGATATCTATCTATCTATCTATCTATCGAGTATGGTTTCCGCACTTAGTCCTGCTGTGGACCATTGTGCGTGAGCCATGTCGGCCGTCATTCAAACCAGCCAACCTCTCTCCAGAAGCAGATCAGCCCACTCAGTGTGTTCAGGATGTCTGTGAGTGAATTAGGTGTCCCTATTGTTTGCCTTCGTATTTCGGTAACGCCTGTGCACTCAAGGAGCACGTGCGACACCGTTTCCTCCTCCTCCATGCAGGCTCTGCACAGAGGAATGTCCGTTATACCTATCGTGTGGTAATGTTTGTTCAGCGAGCAGTGTCCGGCGGATATATAACCTGAGATATGGAGAAGGACATAGACTACTTTTTTACGTGATAACCGACTTCCATGCGTGCGGAGCCGCGGCCAAAAGCATATTTAATAGCATATTTAATAAAAGGGAAACTGATTGAATGAGATTTCAATGCACAGCCTAAAACTACAGGAACTCGGGACTTGAAACACAAGGCTTCCTTATATGATGAAGTTGAGCACAAAAAGGGATTTTTGGAAATTTGCCCTAGGGGTGAAGCCGGGTCGCAGGCGCAGTGCTAGTCTGTTATGAAATGTAACCTACAACACAAGGATGCTCCAAGTATGACAGTAAATTCGTCATACCACTTGGGACTAAGGCACACACATACATGTAAAGCCAAGTTTCTGCCATCACATGAAACTTCGAGCTTCAACTTTAACGCAACGTCTGTGCTTCTGATTTGTCGGTTTGTGACTTGCGACTATCAGACCTCAAAGGACTGAATCCAGAACTTTGGACATAGGAAACTGACTTGTGGATATATCTTGTACACACAAGCAGTTCCCCAGAGTACTTGTATTACAAATTAGTCTTTGATAAGTTTAATAAATCCGGGTTTATGTTTCGGCATTTCAAACGGAGATTATTGGTTCTTGAAGTGTTAAGCGAGCTGATTTCAAATTAAGCTCTCAGCTAAAAGAGTGACACTGACAGCTCATAAATTTGGTTTATTCGCTAATCGCGTTCAGTTTCATTGGTGAAATTGGCCCTTAGTGTATTTCTGTCTTCCAGTTTCAGCATGTCAAGAGCATATAATAATAATAATTAATCTTTATTGCAGACCATACGGTCCATATTCACATTAAAAAAAAATAATTTGAAGAAAAGAAATTATAGAAATTATAAAAAGATTCATCCATACACAAAAAATGTCAATAAATTAGTAATAGAATTAAATATATGGTCGTCTTTTGTCCTGCTTATTCGTGCTGATATTACTGACCCTTTTTATGGATGCGAAATTATCCAATGACTTCTTCCGCTCTAGACAAAGCGGAAGAGAGTGTCGGGCTCTTACTGACTAAACTCATACGTGTTCCTCCTTATGCCCTTTGCGTTCCAGGGCCGCGGTAACTCTTTCGAACAAATTCCGCAACCCTGGCAGGCCCTCACCCTAGCGGGCCCCAGATAGGCAGTCGCTACTTGTAAAATACTGGTATTCGGTGGCACCCGGTTTAACTGGAAGCCGTCCCAAGCACAGGTGGGTAATGGCTAGGCCGATTGATGGTCTTGTGAGCCAGCCTGCTCCTATTTCATTTATCAGCCTTATCTCATTAGGGGCCGTTCAAGTATTACGTAAGCAGAATTTTAACACCCCCTCTCCCCTTGTCAGCGATAGTAAGCAAAGTCCCTCCCTCCTATGCTTATGTAAGCATTGATGTAGTTGTTACTAGAGTGGTACTTCCGCCACTTCTTACTTCACCATAAAACATCGCGTGAAAGCAGTAAAACCAACTACTTTGGTAGATCACTGAAAAGCTAGCTATGATAAATATCAATCTCAAATCTACTTAGATTGGCAAACAAAAAAAGAAATTAAATATTGCTGACGTTATCTCCATTCAGATCCCCGTCCCCTATGTCATCAAAAATAAAAGACCTCACACCCCCATTGGGACGTAATACTTGAACGTCTCCTTAATATATCCTGTTTTTTAAATCTAGATGTGTCTAGATCATTAGCCGGGTGTCGCGTACAGGTGGCCGGCGCACGCGCACGCGTCTTTATCGCCATGTTTGTTTACACAGCGCGATGCGTTGCGTAAACATGGCTTCGGGTGGTCGACGGATTTGTAGAACGGGTTTAAGATTATAGCTAGACAGTGGACACCTATAAGCCTATATACATATATATATATATATAGGCATATAGGTGTCTATATATATGTATATATACCTACACCTGTATGTTTAAATAAATGAAATTGGAGAACAACGTTACATTGATAAGAGATGTCTTTAAAAGAAGCCGAATAATTTTGGTTTTTTTCGTTTAACCTTGACACTACAGAGGACTAGGTAATTTTTGCGATTATTTTAGGAAGTACTCATTCGTGTTTAGAATTTAATTGAGATCAGCGCTGGCAGTGCAAGAAGGCCTCCCACAAAACGACCAAAGACCTGAGGTCCTAGACAATGTGCCATTTAATTCGCGAATGCGACTGTCGAAATGCCAAAATGGAGGAATTGATCACGTGACATTTCGATAGCATCTGTCAATCCCATACTTACATGTTTGACGTATTGAAAATCGCCTTCGCCACGCTACCGTTGACAGAATCTCACTTGTCTCGAGCCCCTGGTGAGAAGAGAAGAAAGAAGAGAATCTAAGAAGCAACACTTGGAAAACACTTGGAGGGAGACCTATGTCCAGCAATGGATGTCTTTCGGCTGAATTCACAACGATGATAATGATTCGATAGCATAGGACAGTTATAACTAGCTTAAACTGTCAATTTGACCACGGCAGGCCGTTAGTCCAAAGATGTAAGTAAACCTTTGGACTGACAGACAGAATAGACAATTATGAAACCACTTGAAGAAAAATTGACCGAACTTTTGAGTTCCAAACAAGAATGATTGCTGCCCATTCTCATAAAACAAAAAAATGTGCCAAGTTCATAAATGAAGTATGTTAAACAACTGTCTATTGAAACATGTGAATAAAATTTACAACAAGCTCATAATTCGGACTTGTTTAGACAATCGCGGAAGAATAGCAGACGCACTCCCGCGCAGGTGATCGATTGTTTGAAAATTAGAAGATTAGACAAGTGATTAACAAACACATTTAGATAAACATGTGTCAAAGTTGATTGTTTGATAAATGAAGATCAACTTCTGATGGTTTTTTTTTTATCTAAGAAGTTAATATAATATCACATCGAAAAGAAAATGTTTTTTTATTGAGAAGGTTGACACCGGATAAATGTGCAATAACGGTCATTGACCCACATACATTATTGACTTTCATATCAAAAACAGAAATAAAGACATTTAATAAAGCTGTCATAAGCGACTTCTATCGTGAATTATCGTGATCTTTTACGGTCAATGTACTTTATTGGTAAGTTTATCAGGCGCCTACCATAGGCTCACTTTCGATCACTACCTAGGTATTTCATCTGTTGATAAGAAATTATTGTGGTCGACAATGAAGCACGCTTGCATATATACAACATATTCACTTGATTTAAAAAACTCCAGCCGTGCTTGACAGAGTGCCGTACTATCTGCGAATGCCATTGTCGAAATGCCAAAACACAATTGATTAATATTACATTTCGACAGCGTTTGTCGATCTCGTATATTTTTGACGATTTGACAATCGCTTTCGCCACGCTACCGCTGTCAGAAAATCACTTGTCTAGAACCTTAAAGCACTAATTCTACTTTTTTTAAGCATTTTTTTATGGATGGGAAATCATCAAATGACTCCTCCCGCTCTAGGCAAAGCAGAAGGGGGTGTCAGACTCTTACTGACTAAAACCCATCCGTGCTCCTCGTAGTGCCCTTTGCTTTCCAGGGCCGCGGTGACTCTTTCGAACAAAATCCGCAACCCTGACAGGACTTTTTTTTCAGCTACTTTTGCATTCGCATCTAAAGTCACAATCTGTCAAAAATGTAGGTAAAATAGATGTGATTTTGACAGATTGCGACCGAGATGCGTATGTGAACGTTGATGTGAAAAGTAGAGTTGGCCCTCAGGTTGCAGCTATCAAAGAAATACAGTCTGTAGCCATTATTAAACCAATGTCTTCTCTTTACATTCTGCAAATCAGGATTAGATCGAAGGAAAACAATGTGAAGAATCCTATGCATGGCGCATGTTGAACGAATCTTCTTTCTTTGCCTAGCATAATGATATTTTTGCTGATTGTGACATTAAGGTTATCTTTAGAAGTCGTAATACATAAATACTTTAAAAAAATATTTTTATATATAATAACTTAAATTAAAAGGTACAAAAAACTAAAATATAGCATCAAGAAATTCGTCCTCAACGCTGTCAGCTGGTAATGTGCCCAAGAGACTGGCGGCATTGCCACGTTGAATGGCAATGCTTAGTCTTTGCCCAAAGTAAAAGCCAGCTCTTGGGTCACGGGAAGTGTCAACCAGCCGTTTCGAAATTTCTTTGAAAAGGCTGTGAGCACAAGGGCCCCACGGCCCGAGGGTCAACCCCAAACGGCCAATTTTTAACTTTAAAAATTGGTTCTTTCTCAAACGATTGTCAATGCTTTCATTTCAGCATACTGCTATGATGTCGATTCACGTATATAGGGTCCAATTACAATAGGTTGACAAATTTTACCACAGCGCTCAGTAGGTCTAACCAAAGATATCCAAGCAAAAAAAAACACTGATTAAAATGATTTTATTTTGACCTAAAATAATAAATACCTGGCAATCTAGAATAAACACATCCATCCAATAGGGGTAGGTATGCGGTGACGTGGTCACGTGCGCCTGCACATTTGTAGTATTTATGCATTGGGTAACCAACATTTATAAGGGTATGATTTAAGCTATCGCCAATTTTATTCGTTTTGAATTTCTTTAATAATAGGGTTTGTCCTCAAAATAGTGGATCTGTCACCAAAATGTAGTTGCCTAATAATTGTAAAAAGCAATTCCATAATAAATCACATGTAATCCTCGAGATATTTTTTTTTTTTTTTTTTATTTATGAATGGGCTAGCTCTTGACCTCGATCACGCCTGATGGAAAGCGATAGATGAGGTCCATGATGAAAGCGAGCGTGCCCAGAAGATGCCCTGAGGCACTGGTACTTCCACGCGTCGACGAAACACAGCAGGCTATTATAAGCAACAACATATTATCAAGTATCAAATAAATAGGTTGGGATTTATTATAAAACGGGAAGTAAACCATATTACTGGGTGGATTAAAAAAAATAACCACGAAGGTGATGGCGGGGTCTGTTCGCTCGCTATGCTCGCTCACTTGACCCCGCCATCCCCTTCTAACCTAACCTGTCCGAGTCGGGGTGCCCTAAGCTCCCTGTGCCCTATGTTCGAATATTTGGTGACAGATATACCTTTCTGAGTACGAAGTTAAAGGAATAAACCTATTATTTTGAGAACAAAGTTTTATCCAAGGAATGAACTACGATTTTATTGATAATCCATCTCTTATTTTACATACATATTGGCATTAATTTGGTAATTCATACCTGGCGACACTTTTTATATATCTGAGAACGAAAATACTTCGTGGCGATAGATCTATTTATTAGGTGATGCAACTTGATGACAAATATAAATTTTGGTGACAAGAAATATAGTCCCCCATTTGTAAGTGTATTTTTGTTCGCTGATTATTTTAATTGTAGGTATCTAATGCGATTTTCTTATATTTTTTTTTTACCACTGTCCTTATTTTGGTGGTCTGAATGATTCCTAAAAGTTTGTCTACCTATTTTAATGGGACCTTATATATGAGTAAGGATCGTAGCATGTGGTATTATATTTTCTGCTTTATGTTCTGCGTTTATGTATTATGCTTATCCCTTAGTAATCATAATAAATCCCGTAGTTTTGCTTTGATAAGTATGCTATCTACTATAAGTGCTTATTGTATTGAGTACCGTCAAACAGGATGAATTGGAACGGAGGGGTGAATAGAAACAAAACTTTGATAAGGTTTTTCACTTTAGTGACACTAAGTTTTGTTCGATTTACCCCTGCATTCCTATTGACCCCATTTGTAGCTATGTATGAAAAATCGTAGCAAATAGAATTCTGCTCTTTCCTCTTTTGCTTTTATGTACATATTATGTTTACTGTTTATATCTCAGCATGTATGTTTAGTTATTAATTCTTTTCTTTTATTTCTTTCCTACAGGGCGTCCATAGCAGTCTGAAAAGGGTCGGGTTGGCAATGCTTTCCCTATCGGTTCCGTCGCTTGCGAAAAATAAAGTCAGTACTGGGTGCGCATGAGCAAAGTGATCGTCATGGGTTAATTAACAGCTTGACATACCTACATACTCACAGGATACTTCAACATTATAATTTAGAAGTTTTGAAAGCATGTTTTTGAGGTTTTAGCATGATTCATCGAGATTGACTGAGCTATTTTTTAGAAAACTGCGATACCTATGCAATTTCGGCATTTCAGGGAAGCAATCAACTGAGTTTGTTTTACTATTTTTAGGTTTACGTTTGAACATTTAGTCATCTGAGGCCCAATTCTACTAACTTTAAAACAACGTTCGCCATTCGCAATATTTGTCAAAAAAGCCATAATTTCCATAAATTTTTGACAGATTGCGAATGACACTTGAATGCGAACTTTGTTTAAAAGTTAGTAAGTAGAATTAGCACTCAGATAGTAGCTAAATAGATCACGAAACTTATTTGGTGACCAACCTCAAGGATTTTGCAGGTCACCAATTCATACTAAGGGGTAGTGTTTTATAAGCATGAACAAAAGAAATAAACTCACTAAACTTGGATTTCCTTACGTAAGTAATTTTTAAAATAAAGACCGCCTTGTCCGTTGAAGGTATTTATGAAATCTGTTTTCATCTATCACAAGCCAAGATCAGAAACCCTCAAATCCTCTTGAAAGCTATGTTTTCAAATTAGGATGACTCTTGAAGGTAGAAAAGCGGTTACAGTTGGATTTTCGTAAGATCCGAACCCGAGATTAGGCTTCGACAAAATGGTCTGTAGAATGTGTAGTCCATACATAATTCAGATATTTTATTATGTGACCAGCTTTTAACCGTTTTTTCCCGTACCTGTAGGAATTTCATATTCCTGTATAGCCTATAGCCTTCCTCATGAATGTGACTATCATATACAAAAAGAATTTTCGAAAACCGACTGGTAGTTCCAGAGATTAGCGCGTTCAAACAAACAAACAAAGCTTTACTATATTAGTATAGATAGATAGATAGATTTACATTCGTACAGAATGAAAAAGGTTTCACTTAGGTAATATTGGCGTTGCGAAGTTTACCTTCTGTTTTTCTTAGTATTTATAGGATAAACTGTTTTTGTTGATTTATTAATCTTTGATTTGAGTGAGTCTGATTTTAATAGACATTACAGAGCTTGAAAATAGTTATAAATAGTTTAGGGAGCACCACAGATATAGTTAGACAAAGATAACGCAAGTATCGCGATCTGTATGAAAACCAAGCGTGCCATTTTTTGACTACCCACTCTGACGTCACACACACGCACTATGAAGTGATGGGAAAATCAAATCAATTCAAAGACGCCGCCACGTATAGCACCTAACTGACGTCTGACTAGCGTACACCGATGCTGCAGACTGAGCGCGAAAGTGGCGACTTACGATTTTTGTACGTAACTGGGCACCGCGTTATCTATGTCTATCTACATATATCTGTGGGGACTTGGGGAGCACTAAGAGAGGATTTAACGAAATTCCTGCGGGAACGGGGAAAACGCTAGCAAAAGCTAGTAAGTTTAATAAAAAATAAATATATATTTTAGGTAAAACTATCGTAACGGTATATGTGTGATGGCTCATTAAAATAAAGGGAAACAATTATTTGGAAGAAAGTAAGATTATATTAGATATTTATTTCTTCAATTTTAGATATATCGAATGAAGGTTTAACAAAAGACCGCCAGGCGACAGCTCTGAAGCGTCAGGTACCTGTCAAAACACTTATTTTTCCGATATTAGTTAAATTGGCATCAACGTCTTGAGCGTCGACACCGAGTTGCTAGCCTGTCGGTTTTCTATCGGCTGCATTTTGGGGAGTGTGCGTCGGAATTGCATAGTTTTCCGCCAAGCTCATTCCATCATCGGACCACAAGACGTATGTACGGCGATACGCCACCGGTACATGGTGGACATCCCATCCACACGCACTAAACGTTTTGGGAACACATTCATTGTGCGTACAGCTAAGGAGTGAAATTCCCTGCCAGAGTCTGTGTTTCCTGATAGCTACAACCTGGGAGTCTTTAAGTCAAGAGTGAATAGGTTACTGTTGGGCAAGCGTGCTCATCTTCAGCCACATCATCGCTTACCATCAGGTGAGATAGTGGTCAAGCACATGAGATAACAAACAAACGCATGACTATCAATAATAAAAAAAAACCGTCGTCAAAGTGGCGCCGGCGTTAGTAGGTGGCGTGAATGTTCCTGAAAAGTTTCTTTCACGTTTCTAAGTATGTATAACCTTCAAAGTTTTTCACATTTTAACTGATACCCGGTACATAAGTAGGTCACGTTTACGTGTCACACACGACAAAGGGACTCCCAGACAGGTGACTCCGTGACAATCGTGAACATATAATAAAATCATGGTGGATGCGCAAGAGTTGATTGCGTGGCTGTCATCGGAGTTAACATGCGCGTGATAAAATGGCAGTATCAAGCACACAGAGCACGGAACGACATGCTGGCTGCTACGAAAGTAACTCTAAGCGTTTGTTTGTTATCTCTTTACATTTTAACGGCTGACCGGATCTGGATGAAACTTAGCACATGAGTACACCATGTCCCGGAATAGGACACAGGATACTTTTCATATCAGTATCTAGTATGTTCTCTTAGAATAATTTTCGACTATCACGCGGGTGACTCCGCTGGCAGAAGCTCTGCTCGCTATGAAAAATATATTAGTCAGTATGGATAGACGTGGTGCACGCACTATGATTAATTATTTGCTCTCACACAACACATAATACAATTTAATGGTTGTCGGTTTTCAACATAAATCCTGTTAGGTCACCACAAATATGTGAACCATGGAGTAAAAAGTAAAAAAAAAAATACTTTTCAAGCAGCCTGATGCAGTCGTTGGCATTGAATCTGTGATTGAACCAAAATAAACACTAATGACTGCATCGGACAGCTTGAAAATCGTCGTAATTATAAAGCAGATCAAAAACACTACCCTCAAATATGACCACGATCTTCTGGAACACCCTGTATTTAGAAAGAAAAGAACGAAAGAAAAACTGTTTAGTCACGTGAAAGTGACGCACAAACATAAAATTGTTAATTGTGTGTTGTAATTTATGTATAGATAATACGTCATTGGGTAAAGGCGTCTCTATGCGCTGCCAGCGCGTCGAGTCCATGCTCTGTGGGCAGTACTATAATAGGTGAATCAAATTCAATTGGCACATGTTCGCCAGCTTCTCATTAGCGACGTCCAATGACAATTTATTGCGTTAGGTAGTACGATTTTTATTGTTTTAGCAGGGTGTAGGACATACAAATTATAAAATTAATACGGTCACAAAAAGTTTTTAATGGATTTTTTTATTGAAACCTGAGTTATTTCTTTGATCTCTTTGACGTGACGTGAGTACACCGTAGTAGTTTACCAGAAGAAAACACTTGAGCTCAAATTACTTAGATCAGATAAATTATAATCACACAATAAACTTCTATTTAAGTACATGTTTTTTTTTCAAATTGGACGCGTTTAATTGGTCAATTGAAATTTGCCAATCTAACAAGCGGGTAAATAGGTACTCAGAAGGACTTCGTGGTTAAGTCCGGAGTCAAGCAGCCTGCTGTGTTTCGTCGACGCGTGGGAGTACCAGTGCCTCAAGACATCTTCTGGGCACGCTCGCTCCATAGACCTCATCCATCGCTTTCCATCAGGCGTGATCGAGGTCAAGAGTTAACCCATTATTCAATAATAAAAAAAAAATATAACAGCCATACGGATCGATCAACAAGGATAAGCTACTCTTGCCGAGGTCGACCCGTGGATGGGTGACCATCTCAACATACAGAGATTCCTCTGTGCCTCGGAAACCACGTTAGGCTGTGGGCCACGGCTGTTACTTGTACATCTTTGGTAGTCGTTACAGGTATTAGAAGTCAAGAAATGCGCCACCAGTCTTGCCCAAGGCGAGTGACATGTGACATCAGTCTTGCCTAGGGCGAGGGAAATGTGACACCAGTCTTGCCTAGGGCGAGTGAAATGTGACACCAGTCTTGCCTAGGGCGAGTGAAATGTGACACCAGTCTTGCTTAGGGCGACTGAAATCAACAGGAGTTGCACCATGTAAAATATTGGTAGGTACTCAAGCCGAATTTACTCTTTCGGAATCTTTTGTACCTAGTTTTTTACTAGTCTTGGTACACTGGTCTTGGCTATCTGCCACTAACCCTACCTACCCTACACCTATTTAGATAATATTTTTTTTTGTGATCGATCGGACATTTTGGAATAGTATAGTAGGCATCTTTCTTGATTGCAATTCATTCTTTATTTACTGCAACCACGGTGGTCATCGCTATTATAGGCCACCATTTTCTTAGAAAACCTTACACAAAAAAAAAAACTCAAAATGTATATTTTTACAATCTGCCAACCATATAACTGTTACCATTATGAACAAACTTGATGATTTTCTTGATTATGTAAAAGTGTGACTGAAAGAGTTAATGTAAAAAGGAGTCTCCTTTAAATTGACTGATGGTTGTACTGACACTGGTTTATACAGTGTAGGTACGAAAGACTTACTCTATGGTAGGTACATACGTCATTCACTCGTACAGTGTTTGTGGAGGACCGGCATCATAATGTGAACGATCACTACACGCGGCGTGTTCGTGATAAAACGCATATAAATAGACCCAGAATGTGCACTTTCTTAGATAATGTCGAGAAATGTGGAGGACGTAGTTGATAGGTAGGTAGTTGAGATGTGACACTAGCTGTGGCCGCGATGTCGCTTGTTTAAACTTATAGTGCCAATTCTAATCATTTTTAAGCAACGTTCGCAAAAATTTATGACTTTTGAAATGCGAATGTGCTTCTGTTTGAACACGTAATTGGTATAAAATATTATTTTAAACAGAATAATGCCATGCAATATAAAGAAGTCAAAGAGATCGCTCGAGTGCTTACTCTACTCACTTCACTCAAATTGTAGCCAAGAAATATCAATTTAAACAGAACAATACCATGCAATATAAGGAAGTCAAAGAGAACGCTCGTGTGCTTACGCTACTCGCTCCACTCAAATTGTAGCCAAGTAAGTAATCCTCACGAGAATGTCATACGCATCGATGGTGGCGTGGGCCATTGAAGCAGCGAAACAACAAAACTACAGGTACATAAACAGGGTGTAAGACAAAACGACGGACAGACGAATGCCATGCATTCAGTGGCCTTAGTGCGAGTTTTCTAACGTTCTCAATCGCGTTAGCGTAAACGTCAATTTGTATTGAAACTGAAAAAACGCCGTCTGGTGACACTCACGGACAACCTGTTTTTTGAATACAATTTGACATAAGCAAACGTTTACGTTAACGCGATCGAGTACGTTAAAAATCTCAGACTAAGCCCTCTGAACATGATTTTCGATGCCCCAGCCGATGGCATTTTTCATCGCTAAAGAGTTATTTGAGTAAAGCAAAGAAAACTTAAGAACAAACACTTTGTGCTAATCCTTAGCTTCTGTAATTCTACACGTTCATAGTTATAGAATACACACTGTCCTGTCTAACGTTAAAATGATCACGGGATTTTCTTTTTATTTGACATGACCTCGTACCGGAAGACGCAGCGTTGGAAGGCCTCCCATAAGGTGGACCGATGACCTGGTGAGGGTCGCGGGTAACCGATGGATGCGAGACGCATAGGACCGGTGGTGGTTGTGGCGACACTTGGGGGAGGCCTATGTCCAGCAGTGGACGTCTTTCGGCTGATATGATGATGATGATGATGACATGACCTCCCCTTTTTTATTGCAATAATCAATACAAAGACTAAGAAATAGAATCAGATTGGAAGAACAACAAAAAAAAAGATCTTTCCTAACAAAATATATTTGAGCAAATTTAGATGCAATACATTCAACGCAAGACAACCATCTCATACAACCTTTAACATCCCAATAGAAACTATTGAACCATCATTGTTAAGCTGGCATAAACACAAAACATGCTAATTTTCAATTCAGTAAAAATCACAATTTGTTTTGTGTTTAATTCACCATTCTGTACTACAAACTTTATGCGCTGCCACTGCCAACTTGTGATCATTAAATAAAACAAAATGGTTGTTTATGCTATTCTGTCTACCATAGTGTATTAGGTTATTCTTTAAACATTCTTATGGCTTCTAATAATTATGTCTGCATCTGCAACTGTGCCAAACAAAGCGGTGATTAAGATTTCAATAAAATACAACGTATTTATTTGAGTCTGTTTGTATTCTGCATACAGACCATATCTTGGGGTTTCCGATGCTTTCCTATAAGTATGCAGGAGATATCAGAACCAAGATGGGTTGGCCAACTGGTCATAAGGAGTTTAGCATTGGGGCTGGGAAGTTTGGATCCAGCTAAAATACTAGAAAGTGGTAAAAGACTTGTTTCTTGTTATTTTGGAAGTTAAAAAGTGCTTATTCTCAGCCAACAAGATTAGAATAAAAGACGTTTAATTTTGACATTTGAAATTAGCTATATCCGTGGACACTGGACAGTAGATAGACCTATCTAGAAATATACATTATAGCCGTAACAGACGTTCGAATTTGGTACGGCGGACTAACTCCGCCCACAAGATTTGGTACGCTCCCGGACCATATCCGCCCGTGTGTTGAGTGGTCCGCGAACATTATTATTATTAATTGAGTCCGCCGCGGTCCGCTTGTTTGCACAGCGGATTTGGTCCGCTCCGTACCAAATCTGGACGTGTGTACGCTTGGGCCGTACCAAACTACCACAGACTACCATAAAAATTTAAAAAATGTATTTCTCTTAATAAAATTCAGCCAATCCTCTGCTTTTTTTCCGCTTTTTACGGTGTGGTTGGTACATGGTGGTTGTAATGTTGCTGCTATTGTTGCTTCTACCGCCATAATTTTTGTGTACTTGAAGGCGCACAATTCAGTATAGTATATATACTCTGTGGCGTGGTGGGCGGAGTTAGTCCGCCGCGTGGTCCGCCGGACCAGATCCCGTCGTGTGTTGCGAGATCGAATTTTGTGGGCGGAGTTAGTCCGCCGTACCAAATCCGAGCGTCTGTTACGGCTATTACAAGGGTTGCATTTTTCTTGTCCTACCTGTCACCTAAATAAAACCCCAGTCACCAATTTTTAAGCAAGCCTGGTGACCAAATTTTACTGGCGAGCCCGATAGCAACGATTTTTTTTTCTTGTGTTACAAGACGATTCTAAGTTAGAAATACACACGTGACTATATATGATACCCGTTCCTGTGGCCCCATTGCCCCACTTAGCAACGGAGCGTCAGCTTACATGATGAGAATGTCAGACGCACAGGTAGACACAAGACGCCTTTGTATAAACTTTGAGCGATTATTATATTATCTGTGCTCCTGCGTGTTGCTATACGTGCGCGTCCGTGTGATCGTATGAAGCTTGTGGAACACAGCGGTTCGTTTTTGCTTTTAAAGTTCTTTATTTAATTTTTTTTCCTTTTTTATTTTAAACGACATTTACTGAATAAAAAACAACGATGAACGGTTTGCGTGAAAGGTAATAGGTATATTAAGTTTTTGAATTCAGAATTTGAGAATAAAAAATTAGTTAGAGCAACAAACGCAGTCTTATACATGACAAAGTTCAAATTCAAGTATTTGAATTTAACACAAGTAAGTTGATACTTGATTAATGTGTTGAACACATTTAGATCACAGAGCAATGAATTGCGCTTGCGCAGTTTTTTAAATTTCAGTGCTCTGTGATTGTGAGAATGGCAAGAGAATGATGAGTGGTTTAGTAAGCAAAGTAGGTTTCTTGTCTGGAATCTTCATACGCAAATTGGACAATTCTTGATATTTTTTACAGGATGCAGACTTCAAACCACTTTATAAACAAATGTACGTAAATATTTTACTATGGTAGGAGCTCAAATGGAAGCTGAAAGCACAGAACAACAGTAACAAACAAGTGACATTCTGTTACCTATTGCATGGCGATTGTAAAAACATTAAAATGTATGGGATTGACAAAATTGAAATGTCAAGTGATCCTTTGTATTTTGACATTTCAACAATCGCATTCGATAATAGAATGCTACTTTGCCTAACGCCTCTGGCTCTTTATTTTTATGGATGAGAAATCATCAAATGAATCCTGCCGCTCTGGGTTGAGCGGGTCAGACTCTTATCGACTAAAACCCATCCGTGCTCCTCGTAGTGCCTTTTGCTTTCTAGGGTCGCGATAATTCTTTTATACAAAATCCGCAACCCTGGCAGGCCTCCCTCTCGCTCCACCCAGAGCGGCAGGAGTCATTTGATGATTTTCCCACCCGAAAAGAATTCCAGCAGTAGAATCGCCGGAATAATGGCATCATAAGAGTCACGTAGCACAAGCCAATTCTGAATAAGGCCACCCTAGCTTTGCATAAATGATAGAATCCTACTAAGTATGCATAAAAAATCTAGAAAAAAATATAGGGTGCGGAATATTTTAAGTTATTCAGGCTGAATATCAAATCGTTTTGGGCGAATGTCAGCGGCTGGCTGTAAATCTCTATAGGCTTATGGTACGAATCGCGAAATGAGATTTTTATCCGTTTATTTGGTACACTGATCCGAATATTTTATCAAGATCCGATCTTTGCTGGATTTATTTTGCATTTAATATTTGGAACTGGATTAGGTTCTATGATTTGATTGGCGATATGTCGGGATAATGGCCACCTGCATACTACTGTATAAAATATTATTATTCCATTATTATTTTTGCAATCTAAACTTTAAATTTATAAACAGGTTTGTTTGTTTGTTTAAATGTTTGTGAAAGATAAGTAAGTATTGTTTTGATTTAAAAAATCTTCAAATGAAAGAAGGCTGTACCTAAAGTGTACTCTATCTGAATCATGTACATTATTATCATTATATGAACGCAAAACCGCGGGAGATAGATGTAGCAAGGAAACACAGGCAGGCCTCATCTATCTACCTACTTTAAAATGACTAAAAAGGATTGACGTGTACAAGTGTTATTTCAACCAACATACAAAAAGAAGTTGGTAAATAAACATCATTTATCATATCATTTTATGGGAGTTCAGCGTTATTGTGAATTGCTGCATCCCATTTTCGGAAACGATAAGCGAACTTTTAACATTTTCCAAGGGCAAAAAATGTGAAAAGTTCACTAATTGTTTTCATTCATTTTAGTTAGGGTAGGTTGATGTTGTCTCGTTTTCTGATCGGATGCGGTGCGCAAACGCGCCGTGGGTTCGCGAGGTCGCAATGCAGGGTCAGCCGCATGATAACGAAACGTTTTTCCTTATAGGTACTATAATATCTCACTTAGATTCGCAGAGCATCCAGACGCTTCGGCAGCTACTGCTAAAGACGGCAGTCTTAAAACTTTTCACACAAAATATATAAAAACTTGTGTTCTTGTGCTTGTGCTCTGTGCTCTTGTGGTTGTGTATATAAAAACGACCACACTTTCTCTAACTATGCAATAATATTGCCTTAAATTCATTTGAGGCCAATAAGTAACCAATCGTGTTGTAATGCGAGTGGCCCCGTCCAAAAAAAAAACAATAATATTTATTTACTTACAAAAAACAAAACTTTCCTCCCATACTGTCACTATCAGCGATCTACCTGTCTCTGCCGGTACCTACGTACCCGTATGTATCTACGTACAGTAGGAGCTCTGATTACACAAAATTGTTTGATTGCGCTTCTCTTATTTACACGCGCTTGATAAGTTAAGTCGGCGGGTGGGTGAAGTATGCTTGCAGCGGCGGGCGTTGCATTTTTTGTGGGTGAGAATTATTTATGGGACTAAATGCACCCAAAACAAAAATGAGCGACAATATATATGAGATGTGAATTACAAAATATATTTTTAAGAGAATTACGCAAGTAGTAAAGATTTGAATTTTAAACATATAAGAGTTTAAAATAAAAATAGGAAGTAACTTTGTCAAAAATAAAGACGAAAAGGTTTTATAAAGACAAATGTAAGCCCGACATGTCAAGATTCAAAATTTTATAATATATCTTGCGTTATAGTTTTAATAGGGTTTTAAAACGGGTAAATCAGGCGACACACCGGTGTGACGGCGGAGCTTGACCGGTTAAGCACGGAAGAAAAGAAAAGGAATGGAAGTTACAAATCAAGAAAATTGCATTTTAAACTCTTTCTTTCCTACATTCTTAATCCTGGATTTTGTTGGCCTTATCTCGTTTTTCTACTTTGAATACCTAAACTTTGCTTTAAAAAATATTCTTCCACTTAATTAAATTATTTTATGTATCTCGAATCTTGATAGAGAAATAAAACTAACTAAAATATTTTCACTCATTCAGTACGTAACTTTTTATTGAATGCGGAGCTTGGACTGCGTATAATATATAGAAAAAAAATAATTTACTAAAACGATGGAAGAATTTATTAGAGTTGAGGATTATGTACCTACTAAGACCAGCAGATCGTTTTTCAAATATTGCCGAATCACTATCAGAGATTGAATGTGTACTAGTAAACTTACGTACGTAAAATATGTTCATTTTAGAGCATAACATCCACTGCGGATAGAAATTAAGGAGCTTCCTCTTTTCTCCCGGGTAACGTGAAAATTGGATATAGAATCGCTTTTTAAAACACTTTATTTTATTTGGATTAGAAATTCTCGATACAATCGCTATGCAATCTGTGAATATACCTATTTCGTTTCATATTATGCCAAAGGAGCTTCATAAACCTCTATGGTCGAAGTATTAGTGACAAGATTTTAGGCTAACTTCAACAATTTTTCTCTGAATATTATATTTTAAAACTTTCTCAACATTATTTTCTCATACAGCGCTAAGTAAAGTATGCTTTTAAGTGATTTAGCATCATTAATCTTGGCGCGGCGCCTATTCACGTCGCCTTCGTAGTTAATATTGTAGCACGTACATTCTGGAGAGACGTTTCGGACGGTGATACATGCTGTACCTTTGATATTTTTCAGGGGTCAGAGAACTGAGTCTAGCTTGACTTATTCTGTAGACCAAACTCGTATTCATATCACGTGACTCTCAATTCATTTTCGACTTAAAACATACAATGATCTGCAGATTTCGCAAACAATTTGATGTAGGTTTTCACTATGTGGTATTGTTTTTCTGAATAGCTAATACTAAACTGTTATTCTTGTTAATTTTCACATGAAATGTGATGTTCAACTGAAAAGCCGTTTTCTTGCCATTACTTTAGTCAGAGATTTTAGATTTCATTGAGTCTAAACTTAAAGGGGTGCTTTCAGCGCGATGATATGGGATAATGATGCGTCAATGTTTTTCAACGAAATCGTAGAGTGATTTTTCAAAGGGGCTTATATCTATGATCAACAATTTTTTAGTAATGGATAAAAACCTTCTAACCATGACAAAAAAATATTCTGGAAATGTGTCCTTCTGTACGAAAGTGAGATTTTTGTCAGCAAGTTTCCTTAGGAAATATGTACTTTTTGTATTGGATTTTGGACTAAAGGTTAGTTAGCAAAAATGGAAAGAAGCCCTTTTGATAAATCGCTCTTCGTAATAAATACTATTCAACAGGTACAACATTTATTAAATGTTTATGTCGGAAGCACGTTAGTCGATTGAACAAACGAGACGCCAACGCCATCTAGTGGCGTTCGACGGAGTCGACGTCGTGCTCGATCGAAGCTGAGTTTGCAGCGGCAGTCTACTGGTGGCGATCGAGCAGTGAACAACATTTCCCATAGTACGCCCACTGTAGTTCCAATATCATGACTGATGTTACCTAGGGACATGTACCATTTCCGTCATATAAACTTCTTTGCCTTAAACACCTGTTCATGGTTTTCCGGTTTTCAACATGAAAAGTTACATCAAGAAAGAACACACTACCGTTATCATGTTTCTTTGACAGCTGAATGGAAGCTCGGCTTTCATCGAATTTTATTACTTTTGCGGAAAAAATGGAGCCATTGCTATTCACTCATATGTTTTCTTTTATCCACCGAGTTGGAGATTTTCTTAGAAAACATGTTGTAGATGTTTTACATGAAAGGAAGGTTGTGTTACAAATGGTACACCTTTTAACGTCTGAGTGGATTTTCAAAGCTTTTGTGAGGTGAACAATTTATTTGTGCTTGTAATAATGTACTGCTTACTGGTACCTACAGTGTTATTCGTGTTGCAATATCGTTTATTTCTATAGCTTTTTGTGTTGTCATAATTAATTTAACCCGGTTTTGAATTGAAGATTTGGATATAAAAATTAGCCAAACTATTGATTCATCACTCATCAGTTTTTAACTTCAAATCCTAATTACTGATCTTGACCTATTTAAGTAAATTCCGAAATTTGGTGAGACAATGTAATTAGGTACCTACCTATTAATTGTCATTATATCACTACCCGATCTTCCTCAAAAACCTTAACGTATAAACTAGGGTTAAAAAAAAGTAAGTACTTTTAAAAGTGCATTTATACCGTTTTAGACGATTAAGTCTTGCAAAAACTTATTTCAAGTTATAAGACAATTTTCATTTTCATTTTTCTTTTTACGCAACGATAAGTATCGAAACAAAGGCAAAAATGTTAAAGGAATATTAAGCTTAAAATTAATTAAGCAAGGAACACGAATAGAAAACATTAATTACCTATTTGTTTGTGGCAACATTTGTGAGGTAATGGACCAATAATAGGTGCTCTAATGGACCTAAATGAAAGTACTTGTGGGAATAAAAAATAATGGTTCTCATTGAAAACGATGATAATTATTTGGAATGATACTGAAAATGAAAAGCTACTTAGTTTGGTGTGAATAAATATGACATAAAGCTTAGGTACCATTTATCTATAATTTATGTGTATCTGTCACGCCCAAAGACCGAAAACGCTCATTGAGCAAAAAAGCAGCTCACAACGCGTTATGGCTTATTCCAAAATTCCACATTACGAAATTTGCGCCGTGACACTTGGAGAAAATGACCACAACGCGTTGCAAAAATGAAGAAATGCCATGACGCGTTCTGAGCCCTAACTGGTGCAACCACATCGCAAAATAAGTATTTTATTAATATCGGTCACCTCGAAACTAACTAAGACGCGAAATTCGCGTTGTGCCCGTTTGTAAGAAGCCACAACGCGTTGTGAGTTGTTTTGTCACTCTTTACCATATACAAAAAAACTCCCAGAGCCAGTGACAGAAAAGTTGAAATAATCTTTTATTTTGGTATGGCCATGTAAAGAATTTGAGAGAGAATTATAGAGTTGAGAGAAGAGAGAATGTGAATGAGATGGATGGAGAGGGGAGGCCAAAAAGAAGATGAATCGGTTGTGTGAAGACTAATATAGTAAAGGTAGTCAGTTGGCAGGTCAAAGAAAGAAGGAATTAAGTTGTTGCGCTGACCTTAAGTCACATGAGACAAGGTCACGACCATGAGATGACCAACAACATAAAGATATAATAGCACAAAGATAGTGCTCATTCCAACTAAAAAAACTACCAATACCAATAGACTAACTACAACGAACTACGCCAAGAGCATCGTTTTTTCGCTGAGCCAATTGATTCGTCAAACAAAATTGCTATTTTGACATTAAATTACTGAAGCTGCCTACAGTAAAAGCTCCTGAAATTTTCTCAAAAGGGTCAACACTATTGTCGTAGGTAGGGAGTCAATTTTCGCATGATGTCCCAACTTTTTGGGGTTCTATGACCCTTCTTGGGCGAGGCACTTTGCAAGACCTTCAGGGCTCGTTTTTCGGGACTGAATTTTTACGTAGTATCTAAGGGATGTGTTGAGTCCCTAAACGACGCTGTCGTTTTTAGTTTATGAGGAAGTTGGGTCATGGGTTGGACGAACTAAGTACCATTTGTGTGCTTTGCGATATTTGGATAAAATAGTCACATAGTGACGTAAATATGGTCTTGGGACGATAGGGTTTTTTCATTAGATTCATGGAAGTAGGATTCCTTGATTTTTGTACTGATTGCAACACTTACTACACATATTATGACGTTGGTTGGAGATAATACAGTTAACCGTTCTGGGATCGTCGATTTTTATGTGGTACCTTCATAAAGACTTATTATCATCAGAGAATATTATATTTCAAAAAGCCTTAAAGCCGTAAGAGGAAATGATGTAGACATAACTTCGCATAAAATTTTAAACAGGCACTAGGGAGATCTCCTTCTCTTCTGCAAGAGCAGCTTACATTTTCTACAAAATATTTTCTTGAATTAAATTTCAAACAAACAGCTCCATTCGGCTGTAGAATATATGACTACACAACACAAAAAAATGCAAAACAGCATCAGAAAAGAGTTACATTTATACTTATTACAAAAAAATAAGTAAAATCTTGGATGACTTAATAAAACTCTTGCGAAATATTGCGGTCACATGATACCTACATTTCTACTGACTTTATTTCTAATAAAGCTGTACCTGTTTCTTTAACACAAATTTACTTTATCATTCTCATTGATGCTCAATTTTCCGTGGAATGTGGCCTCATCCACGCCATTAAAAGCAGAATGTTCAAGAGTACAGGCGCTTTAAAATAATAAAAATACAAACGTTAAGTAGGAAGGTTCCAACGTTGACGTTTGACCTTCTCATCCTGGAGTTTATTTTGAGATGTGGCGACAGAGCTTAGCATGGTTGCGCCGGCAGTGAATAGAGACTTTTTAATCAACTTTTATTGTTCCATTGCTGGTCAATGGTTTCCTTAGAGTCTTTCACTCTTCCCGGTGTGTTGCTTTTTCCGACCAATCCGTCATGAACGCCTCTTAAGTCTTCACTTCAGCGCTTCCTCAGTTGAAACTGCGTAACGACTGATGGGCCAGCCATCTGTTCTGATGAATTCTAAATGTATGACCCACCCAATCCCGGTTCAGCCTGTTCAGCCTTGTTGCCCACATCAGCGATTCCTATTTAAGAGCGCCTAAAGACTAATCGGAAAATATTAGTAACCGTACTGTGTGTGCTGAGCACAAGTTTCAAGTATCGTAGCCATAGTCAAAACTATAACAGGCAGGTCAATTTTTGTGAGTTAGCACTGACACTGACACGCTTTGTTATTATGGCAAGTTTTGACAGTGCCGTCTCTCGAAGTGCCCGCAGAAGTGTCTTGGTGGTCTATAGTCGTGACCCATTGTATCCTTCAGCCCTTTGTAAGCCGACCCCTGGAGTGGTCACTTTCTAAGTAATTACACGATTAGAAAGCTTTTTGTTTCGAGATTTTGTTTGAAATGTCGCGGTGGCCTTTGTATGTTTGTTTTTGATCTTTTGAAGTTTTCCAAATCAATTTCTTTGTTGTATCTTGGCGCAAAAATCAACGCAGAAGTACTTATTTGATTATTTTTACAAAAATAAATTATTTTCATAGGTATTGTTGAGAGAACTACGAGAATGCTTGAATATTTGAAAGGAAGAATTAAAAGAGATGAAACAAAATTCTAAGACCCTAAGCTCGAAAATTCCGTGTTCTTTTAACAAGAATGCTTCAGAAAATATGTAGAATTCCGTTGCTTATCTCCGAAGTTCTTCATCAGATCTTCACCAAAAAGAAATGGGATCACTCCGGAAAAATACTTTTATAAACATAAAATCCAAATCGGTTGTCAATATTGGCGAAAATATCACTGGAAAATGAAATACAAAAAAAAAAGTCCGTTGAATTGAGTACCTCCTCCTTATTTTGAAGTAGGTTTAATAGTAGATTATCTTTTCCATGTTTAGGAGAAACAGGGCAGTGTCCTTATTGTTTGACCGTCTTACATCAGTAACTAAACACGCAAACACTGTTTTTCTTTTTCATTCATAAATAACGAACTTCTATGAATGGACGTAGTAAATAATTCATTGATCAGACAAGATAATTCAATAAAACAATAATTACATTTCACTACCGTAATCATGACACAATCTTTTGAAGTAAATAATTGAATCGCTCCACATTACAAGGTTACGTCGTCACGTCAGAAAGAAGGATGCGTTTATTTAAACTGTAGTTAGTGTGATTCGGTGCGTCTGAGCATTTCCACTTTTGAATTTGTTCTATATTTGAAATATTCAGTAGTGTTCTTGTTCTGCTTGTTTTTTTTATTATTTTAAATGTGTTGTTTTGAGTGCTCGTGTATATGAATTTTCGTAAAACTTTTTTTTTCGAATTTTGATCCATTTAATTCTAATTCGAGTGGAGAAAAGGACTTGGGAATTAGGCATTATTTTTTCGCCTCTGACAATTTGAGATGACACAATGACTTAATCTATATAATGAACATTTATGGTTAAGTATACTTACTTACATAAATACACTTAAAAAATCTACGTATGCAAATTACCTACTTAGGTACTAACGTTCTTACAAATAGCCAGTTTTATCGGTCGTCAGTGTATACCCTCCCCGATTAGCATAAACCCTAGTTTGTAATTCGTTTGAAGTGGGCTCATCCATTTGCAATTCAATACAAATTAATGGATAAAGTAACTAGTACCTAGCTAATTGCTTGAGGTTTTATAGCAAACTGTTTGATACAATATTGTGGGTGAATTACTTTTATTTGTAGTAGGTATCATTATTATAAATAAAATTTTGTGTAGATTATTTGAAAGAGTTCTATATTCAGGTTTTTTTTTCTAAATTAGATTTTCACTTTAATATAACCAGTATCTATTATCTTAATACCTCTCATCCATAACTCTTTTGTGAATTGACTAAAACTGGTACTTGTTTTAGTCAATTCACAAAAGAGTTGTAAAAATATTCGGGAATTTAATTTTTATTTTCTTGCTTGGTAGTACATATTTATGAATATGTGTGATTTTATTAACCTTCAAAGTCTTTTGGACTTCATAGTTGAACATAGGTTTTATCAATGAACTCCCGGTTTCTGGAAAGGAAATTATCGAAGCATTACAAATCAACCGCCAAATAAAAGTCAAGTGACGCAATTGGTTGTTGAAAACTCAACCGATCACAGCGGCCAATGACAACTTGACAATTTAGCGCGAAAATTTTCGTTGCAGAAGCTGGAATTAAGAGTAGTATAACTGAAAACGTTTATAAAGTGATAGTGCATCAAACTTATTCAGTGGTTGAGTGAGCAATGTGAGGATGACGTCATTGGGGATCCCCACCGAGGCTCCTGTCCACACCATTCTGTTCACATCTGCGTATACGCAGAAACCTATCAAAGTTGTGGCCAAGAAGGTAAGGGAAATTATTTATTTTTCAAAATGTCTCGTATCCTGATAGACAGGTGTAGCTGTACATACCACAAATGACGCAAAAGAACAACTTTTACTATGTGACCAACCTTGAAATCACGAAAAAAATTTCTGTCTCCTCATGAATGAGCTAAGTATATTTGAATCTGGTTATTAATGTTTTGACTACACAAAGGAATAATTATTATTAGTGTAAGGATACAAAGGAACAATAATTATTAGTAAGTATACAAAGGAATAATAATTATTAGTCTAAGTATGTAATAGTACCTAACGTAAAAACATCAGCAATCATCGCATTTCCGAATCCAAACGAATCCCAATTTCCTTTTCTATCAATTATTAGATGTCTCGTGTATAATATTATAATTTGAATTCTGAACTAATTATTTTATTGTTGTAAAATGCACACGGAAATCAAAATAAACAAAACGGAAATGTTATGATACCGAGGGACAAGAAAATAGTTGTACAGTACCTTCATAGTATTTTGAATTAAGAACAAGTCAAACGTTTTAAGGCTACAGTGTGACAAGTATCTGACTTTGACAAGTGACAGTTTCTCAAATTGTCAATGTCAAAATTGGGGTTGATTCTACGATGTGATACTAGCAGAATGGACGGAACCGGCTCAATTGAAAAAAGAGGAAAAAAAGTTTCCAAAAAGCCCCCGGTATTATGCAGTCTCACGTTAACAAACAATCAAAAAAATTTAAGCTATTATTATAAACGATTGTAAAAATTCACCCCGTAACAAAATCCCAGAAAAGCTATAAAATAACAAAGAAAAATTGGTTAAAATCTCCGAATCGTTAGTAAACAATTTATTTTTAATGACACCTGAAAACGCTTTAATTCCCTTTGTTGCTATTTCATCACCAACGTTACGGCCTGTCAGGAAAACAATCAACAAATAAAATAAATCGAGGTACTTACTATATATATATTTAGTTGAATTTGTGTAATTATGATCAGATAGTTGTGATTGATGAATCATTAAAAAGCCATTGTTTTATAAATTTACTTCGACACGATTATAAGTGAGTAAGCCGTTATTTGGTTCAACAAGTCGTCGATTTTCGCTGATTTATTGACCAAATTCTGTGAAGCTTTTAATGAAAAACATACATCATAATTTAACATCCTGTTTTTATATTTTTATTTCGCCAGTGTTTTCCTAAAATGACAAAAAATATTCTAATAAGACGGATTATACTAAAAATACCTGTAAAATCTCATTTGCCAATATTTATGAAAATAAATATAGATGTTTACTTATTTTCAGTAGGTATATTATAAGACCATAATCGATTTGATTTAACGATGAGAATATTTTGGGCTGCTGATTTTGAGTTATGTGGAAGACGTTCGTTTTTGTCGTCTGTGACTACAATGTAAGCTCAAAAAAAAACCAAATGTTCAAAGCTAGACTCTAACACTTTTAAAAAGCCCCAAATAACGGACGGTGCGTTAAATTGACGGTAAACGATTATTTAGGTCACGCAACCCCAAATAGACGTCATTGTCGCGCCAAGGAATTAAAAAGTTATTATTCTAGTCCAGTGTGTGACAAGAGATTCATCATTAATACTTTATTTATTTTGATTCAATTGATAAGAGAGAATAAATAAATATTGTTCTTGTGACGTACGAGTATTGATTAACTCTGTTTATTAAAGTTTACAGGTTTTTATGACGTGCATTGTCCCACTGATTGTTTTAGACTGTGGTAGTTAGTTACAGGGTTGTCAGATGTTAAAATTAAATTGTCCATTCTATATTTATAATAGACAGTACGTGGATATACTTACCAAACTGTTCATGCAATACCACTATTCACTTTATCACGTTTTAAGGCGCTGTGATCAGCAAAAACTCGGTCACTCTCGGACTGCATAGAAAAGAAAGAGAAGCGCGACGACGGCGACGCTTGCAATTTCTTGCCAAATATGAAGCATTTTATCGATTTACTCAAAACTAAGTTGAGCTATTAAAAATCTAGAACAACAAAGTTTTGCGTTAAGATTCGATTCATTATTTGGTATAAATTTTATATTATAAGTAGGCTAGTAAATACGGGTTTTTTTTTTCTAAGGTCAACGTTGGAGGTAACTTTGACGATAATTTCTATTGAGGATTTTATTTTTAAACTTGTTTCGGAATCAACAGTGTTCTTTGTTAAAATTAAAATATTTTTTTCTGCAGCTTGAAACTAAACAGATTTGGCAAAAATTTCGGTAGGAAATCAGCAGTTTTTCAGTTTTTGCTGATCACAGCGCCTTAACTGTTCTGCATCTGCTCGATGTCACGTGATCAATCCCAGAAATTTTGTCATTTCGGTAATCGCATCTGCTGATAAAATGGCACTATATCTATGGTAGGCGCCAGATAAACTTGCAATTACGTACATTGGCCTTCTAATGTCTCTTCGTAGATACTCGAACAATACTTTGTGAACCGTTTTTCAGACGCAAATTAAAAAAAGAGGATCACGATAGAAGTCGATTCAAGACAGTTTTATGCCTTTTTTTTTTTTTTTTTTTTTTTTTTTCTAGGATGGGAAATCATCAAATGACCCCTCCCGCTCTGGGTGGAGCGGCAGGGAGTGTCAGACTTTTACTGACTAAAACCCACCCTTTAGTCCTCCTAGTGCCTTTCTTCCCAGGGCCGCGGTAACTCTTTCGAACAAATCCGCAACCCTGGACAAATCCGCAACCCTGGACAGTTTTATGCCTTTGTTTCTGTTTTTTATATAATTAAAGTCAATAAATGTACCTTTGTGGGTCAATGACGGTCATTGAACGTTTATCTGATGTCTACCGACAGGCTCTTTCTTTTGGAATCTTTATTTTAACGTAAACGCGACGTTAACATCAATTTATATAATATCGTAAAACATAAGCTGTGCGAAAATCGTAAAGCTTTGTAACGCTCTATAGATAATAAAAAAAACCTGAAATACTTCAAAATAAAACGCCAGCGCTACATAGAAACGTTAAAACCAACTAAGATAATCTTCAAAACTGCAGAATGCCTTTGACTCAGAAGAATTTAATCTAAGAAATAAGGGCACATGCACCCGAATACCGCATTATTTAATCTGTGGTCGACGAGTAGTGAGGAACGTCTTTCTATTATGTTCTTACTCTATGGTCAGCGATCAAAGGCGGGATTTTGTTCTGTTCGTTGCCTCTACTTGAGTTTCCTGAAATTCTTGTAAGCTGAAACTGCGTTTTCTGTTTCACGGTACTTTAGGTAATGAATTCGTAGACATTTTGAATATTTGGAATAGAAAGATGAAAAGCAATAATCAATCTAATAAATTCTAATTCAATTTGGTTTTGTTTCATTTGTACGCATTTGGATAACATAATATTTTATTTCATGCTCTAATCTGTCTCACATTATAAAGAGGAAAAGTTTGTGAGGTTGTAGGGGTTAATCTCTGGATCTACTGAACCGATTTTAAATATTGTATATGATAGCCACATTCATGAGGAAGGCTATAGGCTATACGGGAACGGGAAATAACGGTATATACGCGTACGAAGTCGCGGGTAAAAGCTATATAGTTTGATGTATAGCTACTAAATCTTTTCAAACATTGATTGCCAAAGCCAGGTCCTTTAGTAGGTATGTACCGAAGTTCCTATCAATCGGTGACAACAATTTAACTTTTTATTTTTACTTTTTTACAATTACTATTTTTATTCTTTCATGTTTTCATTAAATACAGGGCTTTTGGCCACAGTGTTCGTTATGTTGATAGGTATTTGAAATGTGTGGAAATAACTATTTGTCTATCATATTTATTTGTTTATGGCACAGTTGTGGTCGTGATAGCCACCGTTGTCTTTTCTAAAGGTCACTCTGAAAACTCGCGTGCCTTCTAAGCCCCATGGGTTATGCTACCTAATATAACTCTATATGAGTAATATTAGGTAGCATTAAATAAGTGTCAAGGCAAACAGAAACTGTTGATAATCCCATCTGTCTTATAAACGTCTATGCCCTACACACGTCAGCCTACACATCATGAAGAAATACGAAAGAGGCTTACACTCAAACAAATGGATTTGTCAGTGACAGCTTGACACTTTTATTATAGGTTGGACCTATCTAAAAAAATGTTGAGATGAAGAATATTTTTTTTGAAAAAACATCACAACGACGGGAGCGCGGTACTTAAAAATAAAAAGCATAATTATCTCGCGCGTATTTTTGTAGGATTTATTCCTATAGAATTCTAATCACTTTTTACATACGTAGTTATCAAAACGCCTTTGACTTCATAGGCGTCGTTCTACTTCTGTCAGTCAATCTTTATAATTCGAATGAGTGTTTTTTAAAGAGGTCCTGATGAAAGAGGATCTCTACAGTATTGCATTTCTTATGTCTTTAAATAATATATATAAGACTTATCTGTCAAGCCAGTGCTATTGAATGCAGTTTTAAATTGATTCTAAAAAAGCTTTGGCTTGAGTCCTTCGTCTTGAAGTTCAGACGAATAACACTAGAAATAGGAATCAATTAGTTCAACCAGGCTTCAGACTTGCTAAAGTAGCCACATCTTTCATGGGGTACTGTTTAAAATGTTACAATAAAATACCTCCCCAGATATTAGAATTAAATGAAACAAAATTTAAATCTTGTGTTAAGCGCACACTATGCAGGCAAGCATATTATAAGTTGGGGGATTACATTGATGATAAAAATGCTTGGCTCAATGCTGGTCCTGCTCCACAGCCACTAGGGCGCACAAATTAGTTATTTAATTATTTTTTATTTTTATTTTTAGCAGTTGTGAGACCCGCTGAATATTGAAAGAACATGGATTTTTCATTGTATAGACTCGAACTAATTTTGCATTGTATAATTTCATGCATTAACGGCACATGTGTGAGTACTGTGTACCTTCAAGTCAAACTATAATTTTTGGGTAAGACTTTAATGTGCCCTGGCTGTTGGGAGTGTCATGCTCACTCAAGTCTCTCTGATGGTGCAGTTTGTGTTTCATTCATCATTTGGCTCCGTCAGCTAGGACTGGTCATCTCTCAACTGCCACGGTTTGTTTTAATTTGTTAGTATTTTGAATTGTTCCTTTTTTGCTTTTGTCGTGCACGTCTTTTTACATCGTTCTCACATGTCTATGAATAATTTCAACAAGAACAATGTAACCACAACTTTGTAATAATTAATTGATTTAAAAGAGTGTCCATGGAGTTTCTTGTACGTTCTTCTCCATAGAGATCTACGCTTTGGAACGTGCAAATAGCTTCACCTCTTTGACTGACCGACCTTGACAATTCAAAAGTGCCTGTAAATGGTTTAATTGAAATAAATGCTTTGACTTTGACTTTGACTTTGACTTTAACTTTGGCCAATGCAAATACATCAGATTAATGGTGTTTATAACTATCGCTTTATGAAAACAACAATGGCGTGTGCACTTGCAGCATAAATATTTTGTTTTAGCAAGGTAAAACTGTTTGGTCTGTTGCAGACAAAACTGTTTTGATTCTGTTGTAGAGTCCGAGAGTCCGTTTTCAGTTATTTTCCACAACCCATTGACAACTTAAGTGCCAATTCTACTAATTTTCTTTCCAGCAACGTTCCATTACAATTCACCAACACTCCACACACACAAACTCACTTTTATAGGCTTCCAAAAACTCTTTGATTTGTTATTATTTTATTTTTTTAATTAATATTCTAGTTTTTAATCTTTTTGTTTCTGATTGCATAAAAAACTTACTGTGCCACGTTTCGGGAAAGGGCACTGGCTCCTGTAGCACAGGTTTATCACCTAGCACAGGAGTTAGTTTTTTATGCAAATAAAGATTATTATTCGCCTATCAATTGCAACCTGTCAAAAATGTATGAATGGGTTTTTTTACAGATTGCGACTGAGATGTGAATGCGAATGTTAGTAGAATTGCCCCTCTTATTGCAATAAGGATAAGGATCACAATGACAAATAACTTATACGAAGAGAAGAGATAAGCCGGGCTATGCATAAGATGTTTTATACGCGCCACCCGTCCATGGTGCGTTTTCTTTCTGCCTAACGACTAAAACAGCAGCACTGGTGCGTTTTTATTGCAAAAATTCGAGTCTATGGCCCTTATTCATTCTCTATGTAACTCTTCAACTAGCTCCTTTATAGCGAACTAGCTGCCGCCTGCGGCTACGCTCGCGTGAATGTCGAAAAATATCCCAAGGGAACATACTCCCGGGATAAAAAGTATCCTATGTGTTATTCCAGACTATAATCTACTTCTGTGCCAAATTTCATCAAAATCCATCCAATAGTTTTTGCGTGAAAGAGTAACAAACATACATCGATTCATCCTCAAAAACTTTCGCATTTATAATATTAGTAGGATATAGGATAGGATATCGTCTCATAGAGACAACACCGCTCAAGTCGAATTTGGCTCTTCGTGGATCGAGCGGTTTTCTCTAATTCATTAGATATAACTCTTTGTGGATCGAACTGACATACGATAAAGTATTATACAAAGCTGGGCCAGAATTCAAAAAGTTGTCATGGCGCCCCAGAACATTGTTTACAATAAATTAATCGGTTTTTTCGCTGTAAAGTTCACTTTGTCAAAATGGCTTGAGCGGTGTTGTTTGCTAAGGGACAATATATCATTCCCACAACTATGTCACCGAAGTACTCTATCATAGAACCGAGCTAGTTATCAGCTACGATCTGTGATAACGTTATATTTGCGTATGCGCTTAACATGATCCTCAGGTATTTATGGGGACTTGCGCATGCGTGCCATTCTAATAGAGCTGTTTGTCTATGAATAACCATAAAGTTGCAGCTGGTTTATTATCTAGGATTTAGCGTTAGTTTCTCTGTAGATATTATGAGTATGGTATGAAATTACATGGTTAATATCAGGCCTATAAAAAACCTGTAATACGGCATACAAGGCATAAAAATCCGCTTTTATACAGTACTAGCTTTTGAAAGCATCCTTGCTCGCGTTAATATTATATATTTTCGCAAAAAAGTAGCCTATTACCGTCTCCAGAATCCCATTTATATCCGTACCAAAATTTATCAAAGTCTGTTCAACAATTTAAGCGTGAAATCTAACAAACAAACAAATGAACAAAATCACTTTCGCATTTATAATACGACATAAAAAAATAAATAAATGCTTCAGATTATAATTCAGCAGCTAACCTACCTACCTATATATTACAAGGATGATTTTAACGACTTGATGGCAACTCAACTGGCAGCAAATAAAATATATTTACTCTCACCACTTGGGTCCAACCATGGCTTTTTTATGGGGTTTTTTACGACGCCATAGAATTGATCGTGTTTTTCCTATGGTATCGACGTTTGACAGCCCTGTCATTTGTTAAGGCGGGGTTTTTCTATATATATGTGTATCTTAATTTAATCTCCTATACTGGGTTACTTTGAGGCATTAGGTATCAATCTAAGCCACAAATTAGGCAAAAACACACTCCCAGAAGAGATTAAAAAATCTGTTGTTTCGTTACATTTTTCGAGTTATACGTATGAACTATATATGGAACAATATAAACATATGGAACAGTTGTTTTTTTTTCTTTTTTTCGAAGTTGATTCTTTCATACATCGTATACCTAATATCTGAAAAAAAAACATTGAAAAGTACCTAACCCTCTATAAATTTTATTCCGTAAAATCAATCTCGGTTAAAACAATGCCCATCAGATAGTGGAGAACTTTAAATTTTGTTCCTCTAACCCCATAACTGGTTACCTCTTAACTTGTGGCTTTGGTGGATTATTATCTATCAGTCTGAAAAGACCAGGACTGAAAGCTGTTTTTTGTAAAAGAAAACGTGCACTTGCAATTTATAAGGCCAGTTTCTGATTTGAGAAGATATATTTTAACCAACTTCAAAAAAAGGCGGAGGTTCTCAACTCGGTTGTTTATTTTTTAATTTATTATTTCATTTTTTGTTTGTTACCTTGTAACTCCGTCATTTATGAACAAATTTGAAAAAATATTTTTTCGTGTGAAATGATATACTTTCCAACAAAATTGGTTCAGTAGTTCGGTTTTTAAATCAAAATAGCTGGAAAAATATGTCATCCAAGTAAACGAAATTGGGAATTTTGCTTTCCTGTGACTTTTTTTTTGGGGTGTTTTTAGGTATGGGGTACTACTAAAAAGTGAAAAAGAAAAAACTTTTTAACAAAAAAATACAAAGACTTCCAATTAAAAAACAACAATACAAAGTACAAAATAACTTTGATTTCGGAAGTCGGTGTTTTTGGTTGCGTCTTCGTAATTTAACACCGACTAGAAAAGTTTTTTAGCAACGTAACTGTACGATTTGAAACGTCCTTCACTCAAAACACTCAATTTATTCAGAAATAGGCCCCAGGACATTTAATAAGCGTGACATGTTTAGAAATAACAGGAAAAGCGCGTTGGAGCGGTATAATTAAAATCACATCAAATTTAAACCCAATCTCAGATCAAAATCAACTCAAATCGCGTATTCGCATTACGGAAACACGCCTTAACTGTCAACTGAATGATAAAATAATTTATGCACAACTTCATCATCTTGAAATCGATTTTATGTCATTAAAACAGAGTTTAAAATAGCTTGTTATGTGAACATAGTTACGTCGTTGTGGTATTGAAAGGCGGCTTGAAGTAATGCCATGCAATTTGTATGTGATCAATGGGTCTGTGACGTAGATTTCTGATAGCTCTGAACGTTAAACGAATGTCGGGATATAGCTACATAGATCCCGACATTCATTCAACATTTACAGCTGGATTGTGTTGTGAAAGTGCTTGAAACTAGGCAGAAGCAGGTCGTGCCTGTGTGTCGTAACAGTGATTGTACTTTTCAGTTTCTCGGAAAGTGCGTATCAATTTTCTTGGCATTTAATTGGCATTTTCTCATATAAATACCTAGTTCTGTATCTGTGGAGCAATTTTAGAACTATTTATATGAAAACTTGTCGTGATTCTGTGGTTGTCGCATCGCCATATTGCGGCACACGGGAGCCTTAAGGCCAGGTTTTCTGGAAAAACGTTGTTTTGCATTGTGTAAAATTGTGTTTTATTCGTAAACAACACGGATTTAAATTTTGAAAAAAATATATTACATATTTCACACTTCGATCTTGCGATTTCGGCCGTGCGATACACGATTACTTGCACTTTACTGCATCCAATTAAATCGCAAAGACAAGTCAAAATCAATATGTAATTATCATTTCATTTGAGTTATATAAGGTTTTGAGTAATAAAACTTATACCACAATAAAGGTCGTAAAAAATGTGATATAAATCGGCCGTCATAATGTGAAATATGAAAATACGTATCCCACTAATTCCAAAATCAAGTGATTTTGTCGTTTCATGAGCGCGCCCCGTGTCATTTAGTCCCGAGCGGAACGTGTTGGAGGTCGGACGTGTGCCAAATTTTTGCGATCCCGCCACCCCCGCTAAGTTCTGTTACTGCTAAGCCTAAATTGATTACCGCTCTAGCACTGCCGGCACACCAGTGTGCCGCGAATTTAATGTTTATGTTTATTTACGTAAGATTTGTTTTTTATTTTGGAATTTTCACGTGTCGAGTGGTTAAATAATAATACTTGTATACAATTTAGTGTTCAAACAGTTGTAATATAGTTAGTTTTTATTAGATGTAGCTATAATTTTGTAAAAAAAAATGGGGGAAAAAAAAGTTGTCACGGCTCTTCGTTGCAGCGGTGACTACTTTTTTTTATAAACTTTGGCTGAATAAACAAAAAGGTATATAGGTATATACATAATTTACTTTACTAACTAGGTAAGTACCGACACGAAACAGATAAATTTCCACACCGCAAACATGTGTGTAAACAGTTTAATTTAAACCTTATTTCAGTACGCATAAAGACGTGCGCTTTAGTGGTTTAGTTTTCGCGCGGAATAGATTTACCAACCGCATCGAGTATGTAAAACAATTGAATTTGAACCCTATTTCAGAGTGCATAAAGCCACCTCGCGCGCACATGATACAATGATTTACTGTTTTCAAATGTCAAATAGGTAGTTCACCCCGCTACGTTAGTCTTGATGGTTTCGGAGAGTTTGTATAAGTCTTATAATATTTGTTATTTATTAGAAATGTCCGTTTTCACTTATCTTACTCCTAAACAAATGCAAAAATAATAGCTCGTATTTCCTACATGAGAGTTGAATATCGGTGCAATAATGTTGTGGTGTTCATGTAGAGAAGAAATATAAGTGTAGTTATACGCTAGGTGGGTACCTACTCACAGCCACCACAACACAACAAATAATAATATTTATGGTGTCCGCAACGTTTGTGTAGGTCTCGTCTATGCCAAACAATACGCGCAGCGCACTCGTGAGTCGCGTGCCATAGTGTAAAAGTGTTACAGTATGACCATTTCCTATGAAAATATTATAATAAAATACTTTTGGTAACGTTTAGGCTACCGGACCAGCTCATTCATGCGCTGTACACTAGAGTCCATCCTCTTACTAATTACTAACAATGTATCAAGTTATGACAAGACATACAAAAAACTATGTGGTCAGTTTGGATAGTTTTTCCAATCCAATGCGTTACTTTATCGGTGTTTATTGGCAAGAGGAAAAATGTATAGAAATTATAAATTACATACACTAAACTGTTTTTAATTGACTATTGTATTGTATATTATTAACCGACTTCCAAAAAAGAAGAGGTTCTCAAATCGACTGTTTTTTTTGTTGTATGTTTGCTCAGCGATATTTTCGCCAATTGTCAATCGATTTTGATGATTCTATTTTTTTTGGAAGTGTATCTTCCCGGACTGATCCCATTTCAATTTGGTGAAGATCTGATGAAGAACTTCGGAGACAGGTAACGGAACTCTTCATTCCCGTAGGAATTCCCGTTCCCGTATAGCCGTACAGCCTTCCCCATGAATGTAACTATCATAAATTCATAATCATAATACAAAAAAGAATTTCTTGCATCGCGTCGCACGCAGTCACGCAGGCTCGACGCGTTCTCGTTTGGTGGCCGCGTCTCGCGCACCGCCCGTTCGATTTAATAATATTGTTGAATTATTTTAATTTTACATTATCTCCTAAACGGTGAGTTCAAATAACATGCTGTAAAAGACAAAGTTTATCTTCATAAAATTATCTTGATGATGAAGTAACTTTCGCTAGTAAGGATTAATATGCCTGCCTAATATTAATGCTGAAAAACCGCCTTTAATTTTTAAATAAATTATTTGACATAAAATGCCTTAGTGTGGCATATTTATAAGAGATAGATATAGGTGTAACGTCGCGGACTTTTTTTTAGATCGAATGAAAAACAATATCTTTGTTGTACATGGTACTTACGTATAATTAGCTATTACCACAGCGCACTTAGCGCACTTCCACTTTATAATATTATTTAGTATAGATTTGAATAAAGTAGTATCTCATTATCATTATTGTAACACCATAAAATACATAAAGAAATTAAACACACACCATATTACAATTCTATCCTATTTATTTATAACGGTTTGCTATCTATGTTTCTGTGTACGTGCGTCTGTGTGCCTGTGTATCTGTCTTTGGCACTGTAGCTCCGTTATCTTTATTGAACAGGGATATTTTGTAAGTTTTTAAAATTTTACTTGTTAATTACCAACAAATCAAAATCAAAATTTGCGTTACAGGGCAATAGAGCATGCGGAAGGGCGTGACTTGTCTCCAAAATAATACTCATTTATTGGGGTTACCCCCGACGGTATAGTTGGGAACGACACCATTGTTGAAATTAAATGTCCAATAACGGCATTTAGAAAAGGGAAATGCTGCTATTGAAGAAAGTAAAATACACATATTTAAATTCGATAGAATAAAACATACCAGGGTTATAAACAAAAAAAGTAATTGGTATTACCAAGTGCAGGGTCAACTACATGTAACAGAAAGGAACCAATGCATTTTTGGAATATGGTTCGGTGAAAACTAGTAGTAGAAAATATTTCAAGAGATGACGAATTTTGGCGGGTGCATATGGAGAAAAAAATTATAGATTTTTATTTGAAATGTATATTGCCAGAGATTGTGGATCCGCGCCAAAATCGCGGTATGCCAATACGAGACATAATATTGAAAGAAAACAAAGAAAATGTTAATGATAAGCCTGTGCAGCCAGGTCCAAGCAAATCCAAGGACCATATTCCGTGTCAATCTACTCAGCTAGGTCCATGCAAACCGAGACAGCTACAGTTCAACGAATTTTAGCCAGTTGCATTGGTAACTTTTATTATGTTAACTATTTGATTAAAAAATATAAAAACGTTTTTGTTTTTTTTTAAATAGCATCTAGGCAAATTCCAAACCATGTATACTTCTAAGCTTTCTTGAATTATAATATTCAAGAATTGTAACATAATTTTCCTAAAGTAAGTGTGCCTACCTACTACTTGATTTTTACGAAGGTATCGCACCAAAGCCAAATAGCGCGCGACGCGTATTTTTGTATCGTACTCGTATTCATAATTTTCGTGTCAGTCAGATTTTAAATCCACCATATACTCTAAAATAAAGAAGTATTATTACTGATTTTTAATGATTAGTAATTGGATTCAAGTTTGTACAATACGTACTTAATCCATCTATAACCTTAAAAAATACTTAATAGAAAAATAAAACAAAATAAACTTATACTAATCAATTCAAGTTGATCTACTGCATTACTTTATCCTGTGACGGAACTTAGTACCTACCCGAGTCCGTGAACTCATGAGCGAGCGGTGCGCTTGGTGCGCGCGTCTCCCGCGCATCGTAACTTATTACGTATTGCTACTCCTTGCGGGGCCTGGGGTAAGCGTTAGATGCCTACGCGCTCAAGTCAGGCTCGCCTTAATAATAAATAGTGTTTATTTATAAATGGGAAATTATTAACCGGGCGAATAAAAAAAATACGTGCGACTGTTAACGGGATTCTTTATCACTAAACCGAACGGTGTTAAATTAGTTTTACGAAAAAGTAACTTAACTGGCGATCATCATGTATTCCGAAAAAGAAACCGACTTCCAAAAACACTACAAAGTTCAAAATAAGGTTAATTTCGGAAGTCGGTCCGAAATTAACCTTATTTTGAACTTTGTAGTGTTTTATGGAAGTCGGTTTCTTTTTTTGTGAAAAAGTTTTTATTTTTCACTTTTTAGTGGTACCCCACACCTAACAACACCACTGGAAAGTCCCTGTGACTTTCCAGTGGTGTTGTCAAAATACGCAATTTCGTATACATGGATGATTTTTCCACATATTTTTCCAGCTATTTGGATTTAATAACCAAACTACTAAACCGATTTTGATAATGGAAGTATACCCTTTCCAACATAAAAAGAATTTTTCAAATCGGTTGGCAAGCGACGGAGTTATGCCCGAACAAACATAAAAAAAAAAATACAAACATTCGAATTGAGAACCTCCTCCTTTTTTAGAAGTCGGTTAAAAATAAGTGAAAGATTGCATTTTAAATTTCAAGTACCGTATAATTATATAGCTACTAGAACGAGCGAAAAATATCTGTCGTAATCGCACTGAATGGGCGACTAAACAAAGTTTACGAGCTCGAGACTTGGGACCCAAGAATTGTTATACTGATCGTATTGAATAACTAGTAACTCAAATTTTTATTTTCAAGTCGCTGTTTTAAACATTTGCATTCGAAATGTTTAAAACAGCGACTTGAAAATAAACATTTGAGTTTTCACCCACTGTTTGTCGCCCACTTGGTATTTCAGTATTTTTGACACTTTTTTTCGAATTTACTATCGCTCGCTTAAATACTATCCTTATAAATAGACACACATACATGGAAATGAAGCCAGAGTGAACAGTCATCACCTGGGGTTTCACCCTCCGTAGACCTCATCAGTCACGTACCATCAGGCGAGATCGTGTTCAAGAACGGAAATAAAAAAAACGTCCATATTGTTTTACTATAGCTACCAAAGAAGATATTAATAAACATTATCGACAGGTCATCAAACTACTCAAGGAAAAGCTATCTGAAAATTATAGTTCACCAATACCAATACATGTCCACTTATCGGGGAAATGTGTACCGTTTACATTAGAAATGTTTATTCGGAACGAGTGTACTGAATGAAATAACATCATTAGTTTGTATCAAAGTTGCTGTAGTTCGCAGCCGGTATATGAAAGGATATTGATTAAATTGGAAACATTGACTAAATGAGCATTCAATTATAATGTACCGTTGTGGTATAGTTAGTTAAAACAGCTGCCCTACCATGACGTTTTAAAGCGTGAGTCGTTCGAGCGAGAAGGAGGGATGGAGCTATACGCCATATAGCTCCATCTCTCCTTCTCGCTGGAACGACTCACGCTTTAACACGTCATGGTAGGGCCGCAGGGCATTGAGTGGACGGAATTGCCCATGAGCGCACAGCGGGCAATCTCGACTGCCTGTGCCTTATAATAAGTGACTATGGCGTACCTGGCTCGCAGATAAGCCCGTGAGTAAGCCCGTAAGTGACCTCCTTGTTTATAAAAAAAAAGACGTGTGGCACTCGGAGACTGCCGCGGTAAAGCTATTGCAATAGCTTAATAATTATGCAAGCAAAACCGCGGGAAAGTAGCAATACTAATAAATAGGGCACCAACATCAAAAAGTTCAAAAGAGGTCACATTGCATTTGACACCTCAAAAATGCCACTCGCAACTTATAAAAATAATTAAAAAAAAAACAAAACTTTCAAATTAAGAACACAGATCGTCATAGAAACAAAAAGTATCACCGCTGTGCCGGTCGGAGTGGGGGGTGTTAAGTTATTTTCGTTACAGAATTTCTGGATTCGGTCTCCACGCTCAAGGCCCGCGATAGAAGCTATGCAATAGCTTAATATTTTGTGTGAATAAAATAATGCCATTAATTTGTGTCAAAGTAGGTAACTAAACAAGTTGTAACAGAAACGCAAAACCTGAAAGAGAGTCATGGATATTGATTGAAGTGGAAACATCAGGAAACATGGATAAACGAAGAGCTATCAATTATGTATTGAGGTGGTTGTTTACTGAATCAGAAAAAATGCCATTCTGTCAGCGAATGCGATTGTCGAATGCCAAGTTGGATATTTTACTAGACAGAAAAATAACAGTTCTCAATTAGTCCGTCCGTTAGATTTTTAAAAACTATTGGACACATATATTTTTTTGTATTTCAAATCGATTTAAATTGGTAAAGATAAAAAGTTTAAGAGTGGGGGCTGCGGGTCACGTGAGGTCACGTTTTAGTGCACAAAATACTACTTCGATTCGACTTATTCGATTTTTTTCAGGAACATAACCTATCATTAGGGAATTTTCACGTGACATTTCGACAGAGATTAAATCAATCCCACCACGCTACTTCTGACAGAATGTCACTTGTCTCAGGGCGAGTCTCAGGCCCGCAGATATGCCCGCGGGAAAACCCGTAAGTGAATTCCCTCGGGAATTAATTAAATTACATCATGTCTGTATCAAAGTAACTGTAGTTTACAACCATTGCGCTGGAGATATTAATTAAATGGAAACATACTGGATGTTTAATAAAGACCGACGCATTTTAAATCAGTGAGAACGAGTAAATTATTATGTACTGTGGTGGTTGTATACCTAAGTACCTAGTTGTTTAATTTAAAGCAAGAGCATTAACTGGACGGAATTGCCCGCGAGCAGCATTGCCCACCATATCATATCCCTCGAGGCCTTTCGTATGTTCTGTTCTGTGTGATTGTCGATTGTCAAAGTCATACAGACTTTTAAGTAGTAGTAAGAGCGGTTACGCACTGCATCCGATCCGATTCCGTGAAAATACGGAAATAAAAAAACTCGGACCGAATTCTGAATTCGACTCACGGATGACGGAGAGAAATCGGATGACGTAAAACGGATCTAGTGCCAGCCAGCCAGCCGCAAACAAAAGACGTCCACTGCTGGACATAGGCCTCCCCGAAAAGGGGGGTTTGCCATAATCGCCACGCTTGGCAGGCGGGTTGGCGATCGCAGTGTAGCTGTAGCAATGTACTACAGAGAATGCTGCCGCCATTCTCTGGTTCCCTTAGTCGCCTCTTACGACACCCACGGGAAGTTATGTGATGGTGCTATTCTTTTACGTCCGACACCATACGAAACAATAATACTTCAATTACAAGCATTTTTTTTTTCGGGCATGGCCGAGTCGAAGGCGCGTTGTGCTCCACGCGCGCCTGAATGAGATGTCTGCATAGAGGACGGGGCCCGCTAGGGCCAGAACCTGCCAAGGCCGCGGAATTCGTTAGAAAGAGACACCGCGGCCCTAGAACGCAAAGGGCATTTGGAGGCATATCCAGTTTTTTCCCGTTCCTATAGCCAATAACCTTCATGAATGTGGCTATCGTATACAAAAATAATTTTCCAAATCCGAGTGGTAGTTCCAGAGATTTGCGCGTTCAAACAGACGAACAAACAAACTATTCAGCTTTTTGTTTCTTATATTAGTAATAGTAATATAGATTATATAGATATAGTATAATATTATTATTCTTTTTGGTACTCGTCAAGCCTGGCGCGAATAACTTCGTTTTCTTTCTTTCTTTCCCTACTCCTGTTAATTGCGAGGTTATTGGGCAACACAAGTCACACTCATTCATGTTGAAAAATCAACAACGTTCATTGCGATTCATGAATTGTTAAAACATGACGATAATATTTACATGGTCGACGCAATGAAGGAACTGGGTATTACTTCACAATCCTTCAAAATATGGGTAATGGTATTCCAACCCGGTCAAAAAAGTCGCCGCGTCAGCGTCCATTATTTCGACCCGTATGTTTTCATTTCCTTTTATTTTGAAATAATGACGCAAAGAGCAATATTGTAGTGCCAACTACACACGGACGTAATCCATCACAGTTCCACAAAAATATAAAGCTGACGTTACATTAGGTAAATAATAACAGTATAGAAGCATTAAAATAATGTTGGATCAAGGTTCTAACTACAGTATACTGAAAAAAAGTGTTCAGAAGGCTTTTTTTTTATTATTTATTTATGGGCTAGCTCTTGACTTCGATCACGCCTGATGGAAAGCGATAGATGAGGTCCATGATGAAGCGAGCGTGCCTCAGCTTACCTTACTACTGTGTATTAGGTTTTTTTTTAAAGGATGGGAAATCATCAAATGACTCCTTCCACTCTAGGCGGAGCAAAAGGGAGAGTCAGACTTACTGACTACAACCTCCGTGTTCCTCCAAATGCCCTGTGCGTTCCAGAGCCGCGGTGACTCTTTTGAACAAAATCCGCAACCCTGGCAGGCTCTGGCCCTAGCGGGCCCCGACTACTATGCTGATATCTCTTTGAGGGGCGCGGAACACAACGCGACCTGAGCCGTGTCCCGATCTTTGGTTTAATAATCTTTTTGGAACTTTGGCTGTAGCTCGTGGCTAAATAATAACAGCCAATCTTCCCTAGGAGATTGGCTGTTTGGTTGAGCAACGCTTGCCGAGGCCATCCACGGACTAACCGTGGATGGCCAAAGGTACCGGACTCCTCCGTGGCTCGGAAAGCACGTTTTACCGTTGCGTTGCTCCACTCCATCGTTTGTATATCTCCGATAGTCCTACGGACTTACGATAGTCCCGAACACGAACTTAGAACAACTGTCAAATCGTGTTGTCATTCATTCTTAGTTCGGGTTCGGGACTTATCGTAAGTCGTGGTGATACGGAGTAGAAATCGCCTGACACTAAGGCCAAAACTATGGACTTCGGGCTAAGAGGGTAGACTAGTAGTGGCTCCTTTTTTGGCAAGAATGATTGCTGCGTTTTTTAACAATATTAATTAACTAAGAAAATAACTAAATGTCATTTTCTTTTGAGCCCAATTTGAAACCTAATAGTCTAATCCCGGTTTAGTCCTGGGTCCAGGTTTAAAAATCCCGTAATCCCGGGATTCAAAACCATGATCGGGATTGTATTCTGCAATTAGGTCGATGCCGTTTTTTTAATTTATAATAAAACTAGTCCAATTCACCACCAGTGTACAAGTAAGTTCCTTTAAAAGAAAACAAAAGAAAGAATGCTAGTGTGTGCGCTTTCAATCGCCATGTCGCGTGAAACTGAACTTCTGTAACCTATTTACCTCATGAATTTGTAACAGAAACCTTTTTATTATGTTTCAATTTTATGTGTTGTGTTCCAATAAAAATGTAGGGCAGGTAGCGAAGAGGTAGGTAATGTTGGATACTGTTCAATGGAAAATGTTGAAACTAGCTTTTAGATTTTGGCTACACAGGTGTTTGGCTATACACGTGTGGGATTGATGTTGTCATCATCATATCAGCCGATAGACGTCCACTGTTGGACATAGGCCTCCCCCAAATGGGAGTTAATCGCCACGCTTGGCAGGCGGGTTGTTGATCGCAGTGTAGCTGTAGCAATGTACCTACAGAGAATGCTGCTACCCATTCTCTGGTGAGTTTAATTTAAAGGTGGTGTTCTATAGCTGCAGTTAAGAAACTATCTTTTTTTTCCTTTTTTAAAATACACGACCTCAAACATCGACTAAAAAGTTAAAAATAAAACACTTTTTAAGCAGTCTGCTGCAGTCACTGGCATTGAAATAAACACCGCTAACAGCATCGGACAGCTTGAACTGAAAAGTGCTTTTTTATGAACGTTTTAGATGATTATAGCGGTCGCGTTTAAAAAATAATCGTTTTATAAACATTTTTGTTTAATATTTTTGCTAGGTGAAGTGATCATTATGTTGATGTTTCTTGTTCATCTATATTTTCTGTAACATACAACGTGTAACAGAATAAACGCAATACCTCATAAGGGGTCATTGTACTCATCATTATGAACAACTTTCATTAAGGGACCAACACTGAAATCGCGAAAAAAAAATCGAATCTTCCATACATTTCTGTGCGCAAACTCAACAAAATGTACTAAACAGCTGATTTTTTTTCGTGATTTCGGGGTCTGTTCCATGTTCGAACTCCTTTTCACTTTTACCTAAGTGTCTGGCAAGATTTTACTAGAAATCTCTGCCTAGAATTAAGTTTTGACTTAAGACTTTAACTAGGAAGAAACTTTGTAAAACTGAACAAGTAGGTACATAAATACACTGATGGAGATATAAAAGTACGTAAGTAGGAAAGCTTAAACTTTAATGTTTCTGGCTTGAAGGAGATAAATCTTTGGCAACTACAAACTTAAAGAAGTTATAGAAGTAAAAGTGGCCAGTTGGGGACGTTTTACAACTCTTAAGCCATTCTTTATTTAAATCTCTTGTTATTTAACTTAAAACTAGTTATAATTTAATAAAAATAATTCTACAACTTCCTTATGCATGCGGTGTTTACCTAGAAGTGATTGTTGAACTGATGTATAATAATAATTAATATGATATTTTAACATAAAACCAGTGTGAACAATATTTGTTGGTGAACCAATAAATAAACAAATTCTCTATTAGAAGAATCTCCTTTTTTAAATCTTAATTAGTCTCTTAAATCTAAATTTATTTTTAAAGTAACTTTATGGTTAAAAGCTTTTAATATTCAAGCGCCAAATGGTTAAGACACCCAGCTCTATCTAAATTTACGAATGAATGCAGGAAAAAAGTTAATAATCCGGTAGCTTCTCTCTGATAAAAACATGTGATCTAATTTCAGCGGGCGTTTTTACGTTTGAATGGTGAATCGAACAAGTTATAAGAGTGAGCGGTTGTTTTATTTTATTTCAATACATTACTCTTTGCACTAACAGTTACTGCCAAACACGTGCACAGATAACCAATTATTCCATTTATTCATATTCATAAAAATACAAAAAAATAACGCACTTAATTAAACACATAATTATTATTCCCTTTATTCGTTCTAAATACATATAATTTATATTTTTAAATATTTCTATTCAAAATAAAAAATATTATTAGTATTTGAAACACAATATCATATTATGTATTACAATTTAAATTTAAAACAATTAAATCATACAAACAGTGTTAGAATTCAAAATTAAAAAAATTGGAATAAAAAAAACATACACAACAAAATAATCATAATTGATTTAAATACTTTTTCAATAATAATAATACCATCTTAAACGCCAAAACAATCTTATCATATTATTTTAATTTTGATGTACATTGGAGTGGAATGTGTCTACATTCGAATACTGAGCAGTCAGTGTGTTGAGCAAAGACACCACCTGATTTGTTGCCGCGTATTGTGCGGTACGCGTCCGGACTCTGGGAGCCGTTGGCGGAGCCTCTCGCTCGTCGCCTTCCTATTAATTATTCTTTCGTTACCTACTTCACCCTCTTTTTTGTACCCGCTTTGTCTGGACTTTTATCAATTTTTCATGTTGTTTGTCTTCACACCGTTTTGCAGGGAACAGGAATCTTACCTACCTGGATAATTGAATATGATTATTTTTAGTGCGTTAGTTCGATTGCTTTATAAAATTGAAAAAAAAAACGCATCAAAGTTCTAAAATTGAACTTGGTGATTCAGTTCTTCATTTTTTGTTTACGACACAAAAGAAAAAATAGGTGTCCAATATGTTTTGGCAAGTTCCAGACGGAGTTTTGGAAAGCAATTTTATGTTTTAAACCTTGTCTATTGAAGAAAATATTATTCGTAGCGTCCGTGACTCTTAATCTTTAATTTATAGAGGTAGAGATAGTGAATAAACGAGTAGCACAAGGAATAATTTATTATACTAAATAAGACATATTGCGGGATTACCTCTGAGTATGAAAGGTCTCAGTCGCTGATAGCCGTGGGTGGAAACTGTAAGTCGACAGACCACGCAGAATTGATTATACGGGCTGACAATAAGAACTAATGTGAATTTTATTTTGTTGGACACTATGACAGAAAATCGTATCACGTCTAGTCTTAAAATCGTATTGATTATTTACAATAAATTGGGGCTGTAAAATAAACTCAAAACCTGTCGAGCTCGAGGACGTGTCCAACTCGCGTACTTAGGGTTCCGTACCGCAAAAACTTGTAAATTGATTTGCTTTTTTATTTTACCATTCCGTATTATTTGGCCTTCCTTTTACAAATTCAGACCGTGCTTTCGTTACCTTCTAATTTGGTCCGTTTTGCATCCTTTCGTGATTCGTGACTGATCCCTAAAATGATAAAATATATTGAACGAAATTCAATAGGGGAATTCGCTTGTATTTTAAAACTTGCGCCTGCGACGTTTTCATACATACACTCAAGTACAAGGTTCGCTCTATTTTGAGAATATATTGGTACAGTCGCGCTCATATTTTTATTACCATAAAATTGAACGGCTTGCCAAAACGATACTATATTAAAGATAATAAAAATATTTTTTTGCTGTATAACGACTATACCGTACCTGTTATTTCGGGAGTTATTAGAAACTGACATTTGTTATTAATATTTATCTTGTAGACTTGTGATGTTTTAAGACTGATTGTTATTTTCTGAATTAATGAAGTGTCCGTAGGCATGTACGAGTACGTATCGTGTTTCTTATTCAATCGCTTTCATTGATTTTAGCTAAATTATAGATTATTCTTGCTCGTGTATGTTGAGTGTTTTTTAGCTGAGGTGAGGTTTTATCAGACAGTCACGTTATCATTTGTGTTATTAATAGATATTGAAGGTAAGTTTTGATACACATAATATTACATATTTCTTATTAAAAACAACTTCATATTATTATAATAGAAATTGAACCTTGAAATGCATCACTATAAAAACCCACGATAGCATTCATTTATGCAAATAAATTCCTCAATTCACGAAGAATTTACTTGTTAACCTAAAATATCCGTTGCGATCTTATACCTTGAACAAAAGTAAATATTTATGAAGTTTGCTCACCTTTTTACGGATTCAACGGGAATTTTAAAATAGGTTAAAATCCCCTATTTTAGTGAGTGCTCGGCGCGGGCGCAGATAGCCGTGTTCATACAAAAAAGAAAATTATGACGACACAGTGCAAAACATAACCCTTCGTTTTCTTTTTGCCGTAGTCGGGTAAAATGTGAGAATACTAATGGTTTATTTTTTGAAGTTGTGTTTTGTATTGTGTTCCAAAATGCTGCAGTATGTGCTGGACCCTATTTTGATGCAGCCGGTGAATATAAGCCATGTGTATTGTAAGGTACGATGAATTTTTAATTTTTTTATTTTGTCTTAATTGCTCAAGCTGAAGTGCTGTTAGGTTTTTACCAATCTTGCAATACCTTAAGAATAGGTACAGTTTAGTTATTGAAAGTGAAAATACGCCACCAAACTTAAACTTAATTGTACTAAAACTTTAGTCCTTAAACTTATTCTTTTAGGGTAGAGCAGGAGTATTTTCAGCACACCAGTTCACACCGATTTACCTTTAAATATAATTATTGCAGTTTTACTAAAGTATTTTAAACATTACACACATTTAGGTATTATAATTTAATATAAAACACCGGCACCCCTCTTAAAACGCGGACTCAAATTAATCCATTAAATAAATACAGAGAAAATCCATAATCGTTAAGCTTACAACGTAAAATCCTTTACAAACAGAAAAAAACAACATTTTCATTGCTCTTTTCCGGACGTATCCCGATTACCAGAGGCAAACAACATTTTTTAATTTTCATTGCTCTCTTCGAAATATTATTATGGTTTTAAACTTGTAAAAAATATTTGGTAAGTCATTAAGCTGATCTGTGTGTTTATTTTGCTGCTTTCATTATTAAGGCTTACTTTTACAAAAAGTGTTAGCAAAAAATATTCTAAAATATCACGATAAGCTGTAAAATTAACCTTTCTTATGTGGCTGTAAAAACAAAAACCCATTCTACTACAATATCTATAATATAAGATGATAAAAAACCAACTGCAAGAACTTTAAGGAGTTGTTTAGAATAATAAATAAAAATAATCACGAATCTTTTTTTATAATAATATAACAATCTGTTTCAAAGATCTACAATATTTTCACTACGCACAAAATTGATTATGCACACTGTACTCTGCGTAGGCCGCCAACACATTTTTTTTTCCAAATTACTATTAAGTGAGAAAAAATAAAAAGTATGAATATTTTTTTTTTGGGGTACGCTGTTTATATGAACGCGTACAAGAATTCCTTGCAGTTGATATTTTAATACCTTTGTGTGAAATTTTGTGAAGGTGGATGGATGATCGCTCTTTCACACAAAAAACTAACGAACGGATTTGGATGAAATTAGGCATATATATAGTTAATAACATATGTATTCATATTGTTATTTAGACTGTTTATTCCAATCTTGTTCACGTACATGTCGAGGATTAAGTCCACAAATACGAAGTCGCGGTCAGAAGCTTGTGTTTGGCTTGTTGTGTCCCACTGCAGGGCAAAGGCCTCCCTTTCTTCCTTTCATTCCTATCAGCTTTGGGCAAGTGTGGACCAATCCTGCCGACAGGCGTCAAGCTTGTCCTACCATCTTCACCTGGGTCTCCCACGATATCGTCGGCCATTTTCTGGGACCAACATTGTGGTTGAACCTCTTCGCGTGCCCTGGTTCATGAATAGTGATGTTAGTAGAAAATTGATTGTTACTGCTCTTAGACTCAGATCTGGACACATTCCATGCAAAAAATTTGCCTTCATGATGAGGAAAATCGATTCACCCAATTGTGACGAATGTGGAGTTGTCGAGGACCTACAACATTTATTGATGGAATGTGTCCAATATGAGTCCAGTAGAAATAATTTAGTAAGTTCCTTGAATTTGAACAGAACTGATGTAGGCATGTTCCATACAATTCTATCCCAACCAAATGGCGACGATGCAAAGAGTTTGTACAAATTCATGGCCCATGTCTTGTGAAGTAAAATTGTTTAGGATACGATGGGGCTGGCATACGCTACGCGTAAAAACCCCTATAAATAAATAAAGAAAAAAAAAAAAAAAAAATTGTGGTTGTTTTAACCCATGAACCGTTCGATATTTGGTAGACGCCCAGTTCCACTTCAGAAGGAATTGTACTCAGATAAAATACTTTCGGGATAAAAAGAAACTTATGTACAATTCCAGACTATAAACTATCTCTGTGCTAAATGCCACCTAGATCTGTTCAGCCGTTCTGGAGTGATTGAGTAACAAACATCCATCCATACTTTCGTATTTATAAACGTTGATTATAGGAAGGGTGGTGACGGATCATCACGAAGGTCACCCATCTACATATTAACCGCGGCATCAGCAGCTTTACCTTAAAGATCGTTGCATCCTGCTATTTCACTTCGAGCCCCTTTCGTAAATATCAAATCTAGCTGTAAACATAGTTTACATAGAATAGATTCCGATGCTTATTCTATGCTATACATCATTCCGATTGTTTACATTTATTTGATTTATAGTGTACTTCGGTTTCGGTTGCCGCTAACCCGACCGATTCGGTGCAGACGTCAGAAAGTTATTTATCTTGAATAATAATAAAATAATAAGATGCATTCCTCGGAGTTTGGTGGTTTCAAATGTACTTAGTAGTCTTAAAATATGCAGTAATTGTCATTAGGGATGAATAAAAAATTGTTGTGTTGTGTGTGTTACCGATGGATGCGAGACGCACAGGACCGGTTGTTGTGGCGACACTTGGGGGAGGCCTATGTCCAGCAGTGGACGTCTTTCGGCTGATATGATGATGATGATGATGAAAAAATTGTCATAGTTTTACTGTACGTTGGGTATTGATTTCCATGACGTGATGATGATGATGCAATATGGCCAAATAGAAATTAATTAAATTGAAGCGTGTCTTTGTAATATCAAAATAACTGCTTTTTACTAAATGCATATGAAATTTTTTACGATACTGATAGCAAAAAAAGAAATTTAAAATTTTTTGTTTGTGTGATTGTGCCGGGATTTTTCTTTCGCACATAACTGCTGTTAAAAGGAGTAACTGCGTCTACTTTTAGTTTAGAAAAAGGGTGAGGGTGCCGTGAAAAAAAATAAAACTGGAAAATACTTTCCAAGCAGGCGAATTCCGTTTTTCCTGTTCCCCTGAGAATTCCGGGAAATCCTCTCTTAGTGCTTTCCTACAATCCTCAAAAAACCTACATGCCAAATTTCAGCTTTCCACGACCAGCAGTTTCGGCTGTGCGTTGTCTGTCAGCCACTATCGGAAGAATTTTAAATTATAATATTAGGATTGACCAAGTGAAACTTCGATAGCACTTGTCATTCTCATTTGTTAGGGTTGCCGGCAATGCTATTATCTCAATCTGTCTAGAGCCTTCTTTATTTTCAAGAAAAAGTTCAATCAAAATAACTGTTTAATCTAAACACTTTTCGATTTGCGGAAATTGCAACACATCAAGAAACATGTTACGTACAAACGGACGTTGGTAGTAACAAAGTTGCTTCTGTTTGTAAATAGCACTAGACACCGCAAACGAGGTGGGTGGCAAACGGTAAGGGAAACGCTACAGTAACGCTAAGAAAACGCTGGGCAGGGGTGTCAAACATACTGTTACCTAAATCCGTCAGTTCAATCACCTACCAAACAATAATACAGATATACTAGACCTAGCGCTAGCCAATATTTAGTTAAAGACCTACCTGCTAGCTTGAAAGATGGCGATGATATCGTTTTTTTTTTAATTCGCTCTGAGGTTCTGCGGTTATTTGAGTATCACAGGCTGAGGTTATTCGAGTATCACAGGCTCCAAGTCACCTTGTACAGATATTGTACACATAAACAAAAAATGTTGACGATATCTAAGTTGTGCATTTAAATTTTGTGTTCACCAGTTCTCACTCCTGAACTTTGGTATACCTTACTTTTGTAATCTTTTATTAATTTCGAAAAGAAAAAAAATAGGGTCAAATGTTTTTTTTGGAAACATAACTAACAGAACAAAAGTAGAATCATTATTTTTCTATAAGTAGGTACAGGAAACGTCCTTATACGGAACAAGGCGTCAACAAAGTCACAATGTTTTTTTTAATATTAGGTATGTTCTATTTAACGTCAACCGTTGTTAAGTCAGTAGTTTTAGATTTATTTTTTCCCAATTGCCCAAAAAAAAATAGACACGTTAAATAAGTTCCTTACAAAATACCAAAAAGGTTCGCTACCTCTGCGCTAGGGTAGGGTTTACCTATGCTAGTGCTAGAGGTGCGACCGCAAACATTTGCAGTTTGTATCCGAGTCGGGATTGTTACGAACTTCACGACGGGATAACGTTGCACTTGTGTTAACCACGTGTTACTTTATTGGCTAGAATGTTGAACTTGAATGACAACAGCAATAGGATACTTAACTACTTTCAATAATCCATCCATACATACAAATGTCATGATTCAAATAATAGTACTTACTTAGTTTAATTGTATTCCATTTTATTTGAAAGATGTTTCCAAAATAGTGCGTTATGTGAAAAAATTAAATCGGTAAAAAGTTATTACACGCTTTTTGAAATTATATTTCTATCCTCGTCAAACTCAAAAGGGGTCATCTGTCTTTATTTAAAATACAAAATACAGTATTTTAAATAAATATTTTTATTAAAATATACTATTTTTAAAATACAGTTAGATGTAGGGTGAGGTTAGCCTTTTTGCTTACGAAAGCTATCGAGCGCTGTTTTTTGCAGAACGCACCCATTAATAAGTTTGCTAAATGTATTTAGGTTCAAATGTATTTTGAAACCATTAGTATTTGAAATACCAATTACAAATTATATTTTTAAGAAGTAATTGAAATACAAATACCAAATACGTATTTGTATTTTTATTACAAATGGTTAATTCAAATACTGCCCGCCCATTCCTGACTATACTAAAAAGTCACTTTACCGTTCAAATTAAAATTCTCTTAACTGAATAAAAAATTTGTAGCAAAATAAAATAAAAAAATTGTAGCTTGATGTTATTTTAATTTTTTTTTTATTTTATTTGCACACACAAATTTTAAAAACTAAACTAACTATTAGCTCACAGTAGAGGATGTAGCCTTCTATATCTATAGTCATAAAGACATACCACCTGAGATTCAACTTTCTGTTAAAACTAAACATTAGCAGAAGGCTGAATGCGGATATTGGCTGCAGAGGGCGCTAATACCGCATGTGTGTGTGAGCGCGCCGCATCCAACTCATTTGCTGGTAGCGATAGCAACAACAGACCGCCTTTTCAATATTTTTAACTAAGTTTTGTTTGATATTCTGTCTTTGATGGAGTTCTAGAGTAATTTTCCTGCCTGAAGTTGTAGGCCTGTAGTTTAAAAACGTTGCTAAAGGTATGGGCACTTAATAGTTGACGTTTGCTTAGTTATACATTTTTCTGCCAGCGGCATCAACCGCGTGAAAAGTTTATACTCCTTGTAACATCAGCTATCGACCAGTGAAAGTTCTGTCTAAATCGGTCCAGCCATTTCGGAGATTAGCAGGAACAAACAGACAGAAACAATTTAAAAAATTGCGTATTTAATTTTTTTTTTGTGTTTTGGTTGGTTTGATGTTGCAAACACACACTTCAATTCTATTTATTAGTATGTTTATGTACATAAATATATACGTATCGTGTATAGATATTATGACAAAGCAAACGTTATACCCTTTTCGAATATAATTCCCTATACATGTAAAACAGTCGGTAAATAGGCGTAAATAAGCGGTTTGGGTTTCAAATGAACATAAGGTATTGTGCAGCCAATGAAACAAACACAAAAGACATACATCTAAGAAAGGATTCAACTCAATGACCACAAACTTCTCAAAATAGATAGGTAACTTCAAATCCGGGATATAATCTGAACATCGATAGTAATTACGTTTGTTTGAAGATGTGTTTTCGAATGTATAGGACCCCTGGATATGCTTACTGAACCAGATAACTAGTTTCGTGTTTCAAGAACAATATCTGTCCCAAGTGTCGTCTAATTCGAGGTAAGTGTAATCAAAATGGCGTCCGATTTGATTGGTTTTTGTTTTGTTCCGTTCCTAACTTGCCTGTTATTTTTTAAGGTCAGGGAAAACTGCTAGTTTTAGTATAAACAAACGTAAAAAAGCAACTAAAGTTCACAGTAAAATTCGTTTGATAATGGATGAAAAAGCTTGTTCTAACAGAATTGCTTTTTGATGAACTTAGGTGACCTATTTAACGTACAGTTGGCTGTTGACATTTCAATGCCAATAATTTGGGGTATTCTTCGAAGCGCACCAACTTTGAACCGCAGCAAAAGTATTTTTCGAAACGCACCATTCAGGTGCGGTTTGGAAATTTTATTCCTCCAACGATGAAACATATTAATATATAGAGAAGAGCATGACATGACGGATTTGAAATAAATGATATGGATATGGATAGACGTTTTAAAATTCAGCCTAACATTGATTATTTATTAATTACTACAACGTGAAGAGGTATTAAACTTAAAAATTAAAAAAAAGTAAAATTAAAAAAACAGACAAAGACAAGTTACTTTCAAAATTATATTTTTACTAGCTTCTGCCAATGGCGTCGCCCGCATAAGTTACCACCCTAAGGGAACATCCTTCCAGGATGAAAAGTGTATGCATGGTCTATCAGTGTGCCAAGTTTCATTCAAATCCGTTCACACGTGAAGAAGTAACAAACAGACAGACAGACAGAGTTACTTTCTCACTTATAACATTATATCGATCAGTATGAGATTTACAAAATCGAACTCTCTGTTTTATAATAATAATAATAATCATTTACTTCAGACTTGGTCCACATTTGTTAGTAACAATATACTTAAAAAATAATGTTAGTATTACAGGCTCTACTACACTGCGACATGAAGCCTCACCCACCTTTACAGCATGGGGGACTCCCACCTATCTGCAAAAACACTCAGTATAGTGTTGGTGTTGCCACGCACGCGAGTGAGTAGGGAGGCGCATCTTCTTCTAATTATAGCAGCAAAGCCAACAACCCGCGCCTCGGCAAACATCCTTGACGCACTGCATCGCCACGGCAGCCCCAACAGTACCCTGAGTGCATTGTTATATTGGACACGAAGGTCGCTGTATACCCGCTGCGAATAACCGACCCATAGGCATAGGCATACATCAGAGTGCCAATTCGAATAATTTTAAGCAACGTTCACATTCATCGACATCTCAGTCGCAATCTGTCAAAAATGTACGGAAATTGAGGCTTTTTTGACAGTTTGCGATTGACATGAAAATGCGAACGTTGTTTGAAAATTAGTAGAATTGTCCCTCTGGTATTATTTCTGTTCAATTTGTCTTGCGTCTGCTGTCGGTACATCTGAGATTGCTTCTCAGCATCCCTACAGATTACTGCACGCTGCACGTAATGCGTCCTCTCATCTCTCAGCTGTTTGTGCTATACACAGATTTCATCTCAGGCTCACAGGTTCTTATTGATTTTAGTTGGCGCCTAGATTAGCCCTGATTGGGAATGTTTAGCGGCAGACTGCTTGAAAAGCGACTTTTTAGTCGTTTTTAGCGGTCGGGTTTTTTGACAGTATTTTTTTTTATGTCCTACATTTTAGTGACTTACATTTTTGGAATCGTCTGCTCGTACCCTTTATTTTGATACCCCACTTGATAGGTTTTGAGCAAAAACAACAAACCTATCCCCCATTTTTTCTAATTTGCGGGCGCCATTTTGAAAATTTATATAGCCTATGTCACTACCACAATTCTGACGAATTCAACAACACCACACAATGTCAAAATCCGTCCTGCCGTTTGGGCTGTAGGGCGTGCCAAAGAAATGGACATACATACAAACATGCATACGCTCGAAAAACATTAGGTAAAAAGAAGCTTATTTTACAATGTACTTGTATTATAAATAATTTGACACACACAACAAGATTCTTGGAATCACTTAGGGTTAGGTATAAATTCATTCGGAATCCGTCGACGACTACGAAAGAAAAGGGGAACCCCCTTGCAAAAAGCAACACGCTTGAGAACACACTAACTCTTTCATTACCGTTGAAATCGATATCGATAAAGCACTTCAATCCGGTTCGATTCCCAGAAATTGCAAATTGTGTTGGCTGTGATTCACAATGGCGCCGGTTTCAGAGAAATTCTGAGTAATGACGAACAAATAATCTGGATTTGATTTATTGACTATTTATATCAGGAGCGTAAGGTACAAGTAGGTCGTTCAGGATGTTTCAACAATGTTGTGTACTTAAAGGTTGGTACTGACCGGTGTTTCGGGCCGTATGTAGGTACCATTCGCAGCGATCATGTGACGATACGCCGTGATCTAAAATCCGAGTAACATGCGCATGTTCATGATTGTTTCCACGTAATATCTGAACGAATGCTCGGAGTGTAGTCGTAACATGTAACATTACGCTCCCTAACACCAGAGAGTAACCAGCTTTAGAACCTACCAATGTAAACGTAGGTACCTATTTCGTAATCTCTAGAATATTGAATATAGTTGTGCTTTTCTGAAACATTCTTACCGTTTTAGAAGAAGTGAGTTTAAAGTGTCGGATCGATCTTCAAGGTAAAGCAACGCTTGCCAAGGTCGGTAAGTAGAGTGGTCCATCTTAATATACCGGGACTCTTACGTGCCTGGGAAAGTACGTTAAGCCGTTGGTCCCGGCTGTCATTTGTAGATCTTTGATAACGTATCGTAACGTATGCCAGAAGGCAGAAAATATAAAATATGTCTCCATTCTTGCCAAGAAGTCCCGTATTACCCAGTTAATAATTTGTTCAGGTCTGGTAGGCAGTCGTTCTCTACTCTCTCTACGTAAAATACCTACTGGTATTCAGGTGAATCCGGTTTTACTGGAAGCTCCGTTCTCCTCTGTTACAAAGTTCATCAAAATCGGTTCAACGGTTTAGGCGTACAACAAATGCGAAAGTGAGTTAGGTAACTCACTTTCGCATTTGTTTATTAAGGATTGGCGCAGCTAAATTTTTTCTGCAATTATACTTCATCATCATCATCGTCATATTAGCTGAAAGTCATCCACTACTGGACATAGGCCTCCCCAAATGGTTTGCCATAATCGCCATACTTGGCAGGCAGGTTGGCGATCGTTGTATAGCTGTTGCAATACATATACCTACAGAGAATGCTGCTGCCCATTCTCTGGTGAGTCCCTTAGTCGCCTCTTACGACGCCCACGGGAAGTGATGGGATGGTGCTATACTTTTACGTCCGACACCATACGGAACCATACGGAAAAATACACTTCAATTACAACTGTCATTAGTGTCATTCATTTCACACACATACACATTTCTTCGTAAAGTGCACATTTTCATGAAAGCCTTTACATTTAAATATAACATGAAAATTACAAAATTATGAGGCAATTAAAATGTTCCGTCGTAATATAAGTCAGGACAAGTAATTACTCCAGGAATACCTCTGTTACAGCCTCGTGGAACATTTCTAGCTGTAACTGAGAAATGCATTTTACCTTTGTAGGAATGGAGATGATATTTTCGTCCTTGTTACATGAACTTTTACATTTATGAAGCTCTGTCTTCATTTTTAACTGGTTTTCTGATGATAAATGTTTTTAATTTGATAGGATTTTCTTTTGTTTACATATGAGTACAATTAATCTTATCTCTCTCTCTCTCGGAGTTGCCCCCGATTTCTGCATTTGAAGTACTCAAACTTTGGTTTAGCCAGAAAATTTGTCACATTTTGACTCAGAAACCCGCTCTTAGATTATTCTGTTCTTTTTATGCATGTTCAGTCAAAAGCACACTTGGACTTCTAAAATCTCCCTTACTGCTATCACATAAAGGTGTTGTTTGTGTAAAATTATTACCGCCGATGTATGGTTGACAATAAACATCACGCCATTTTTTTAGTTTCGTTTTAGTTATTATGTTATTTTCTTTTTGTGTTTTTTGTGCGTCATATGTGGCAGAGCGGCGTGTTTTCGTTCTTTATTTTTCTTTCTTTAGATAATGTAACTCTTCATGCAAAGCACGCGATTACCGCAATGTCAATTAAATCAGTCATGTAAATTTTGAATTCATTTTCCAAAGAAAAACTGGGTTTAAAATTCAGTTGCACAATATAGACCCTTTTATACAAACTAGTCAAGTTACATAAAACCTTGTAAAAAGATAGTTCAAAACAATAAGCAGATTGAAATGTAGTTTTTGCAAAATGAAACAAGTCAATAAAATTTTATTGAAATACAAGATAACAGAAGTTTCAATCCTCATAAAGAAACTCGATCGACTGATCGCAGTCATGACAATCGACAAAGCTAATGAAAGCACTAGTTCGCATTTAAATATAGCCATTGTTATCCATTGAAGCGGATCGAATAAGAATAACGATCCAATCTCGACTGCCAAAGCAAATAACACTGAGTAGACAATCACAGAAGGTCTTTTTTAAACAATGAGCAAAAAAGGCGCTTGCACTCATCGCGTACGTAAGGACTTCTTAAACTCCAAACCAAAAAATTTAATAGGTACGTCATTTTTTTGAAGTGAAAACTTCTTTAGCGGTGTTGTGATCTTTTTGAGATGGTTAAAAAAATGTTAAACTCGCGTCAGGACACGTGACCTGATCGAAAATTCGTAAGGCGGATAATGTAATATAAATTGTCATGTTTGTGTACGAAAGCGCAATAAATGAATATTGTATTTAACCACATAAATTATAGTACTTTTGTACTGATAAATAAAGCAATTCGTGCAAAATTATTCCCTAACCATTCCAAAATATTCAAAAATGCACATCGTTAATGTTCAAATTTTCACTTCTGCCGGCACTGATACCGGGAGAAGTCATTGGATGGGAAGTCATCCAATGATTTCTCCCGTTCTGGGCGGAGCGAGAGGGAGTGTCAGACTGTAACTGGCAAACCCACCACACCAATTTATTGACAGGCAGTTTTTATTCCTACAGAATGTGTCGAAACTGTTAACCATGGCAACGGACAAGATGACACAACATTGTTACTTTATTTGGTAAAATATTGAGACAGGATTCGTAATACTATAGTTAAATCTGCAAAATAAAATAATCTAGTGCTCTGCAGTAATTTTAGAAATCAATATAGTGTGTGAATTAATGACAATTATCCTGTCATTGTATGTGTGTGTTTCGGATATTAATTGACGATCAAGCAAAGTTATCGCGCCATGTTAAAAATCAAAATGTTATGATTATCATTAAACTCGGAAACTTCTGTAACTGTTATACAGTCCACTCTTTTATTATAAATTCACCACTGAGCCCATTCAATCTCAATCTGCCTGCCTTTTCTGGGGTGTCTTGTGGAGGTCTTGTAGTCAGCGTAGTCAGCAGATCTGAGTGCCAATTCTACTGCAAGATAATAGGTTTGTGACTTCTATAGTGGTCTACAGAGACCTTAGGGCCAATTCTACTAATTTAAAGCAACGTACGCATTCACATGTCAGTCGCAATCTGTCAAAAATGTATAGAAATTGAGGCTATTTTGACAGATTGCGAGTGACATGCAAATGCGAACGTTGCTTAAAAATTATCAAAATTGGCCCTCAGATGACTGATCGCTTCTAACTTCCCGTAACGACTGTGAAAGAACTACAATTGACAGCCAGTTTCGACAATATTCGTGTTTTCCGAGGCACTGATCCTTCTGTACCTGCGTCTATTCTGTGCGAACAGGATGCAAATAGTGGCTCGTTTGTCGGCCAGCACTATTATCATAATAAGTGGGATACTAAAGGAGTTATAAAGGGGATAATAGAGCAATAACGTGTTATGTACATCAACATTGGCAATGCTTTTATGATATGGCGTGATTGATGGGAACTTGTTGGTATTTAGGATGAGCGTCTATGTGCCTTAGTGCTTTCCTTATTTATTAACCGCTCCGGCCCTGGCAACACACCGGTGTGTTGCGAATTAATCGCGAATTTAATGTTTATTTACCTATTACATAAGATGTATTTTTTTTTGGGAATTTTCACATGTCGGGGCCGCAGCGGTTAATATATATTTTCAGCGTATAGTGCGCCACTGCAAGGAAAAGCCTCTCTTTCTTCCTTCCATTCCTCCAGCTTTGGGAAAGTGTGGACCAGTCTTACCGATAGGCTTATCCCGCTATCTTCGCCTAGGTCATCTGCGATGTCGTCGGACATTTTCTGGGACCCATATTGCCTATGAACCGTTTGCCAGACTTGTGTGCTTTCCATTAGAAATAATTTTCCTAACTCTTTTACAATCGGAGATTAAGCTAAAACTTTTTTATAACACAACGCCATGTAGGGTGGATTTTTGAATTGACTATTAGCTAAGAATTTAATGGTGCGTGAGGCTGAGCTCGTCCTTGGCGTTCATTTAGATTTTTATCAAAATGGCGATGGCACGATAATACCTATATTTATGGTAAGGGACGTATACCTATATGAACAAAAAATGTCAAGTGATTTATGGTCCTACAGTGTCATATTATCGAGATAATAAACATATTATGATTAATTTTGTTTCTTTCAAGGATACCAAAAAGCCCTTAACAAACAGCTCACTGAAGAATGTTCCTATTTCCCCTGCTTCAGATTTATTTGTGAGTCTTAAAGTAATGACAGTAGTTCAGAGCCGTTCTTTATTTAACTGAAGAGAAGATTTCCCTTTCCTTTTCCTCCGTAGACCGCTTTTAAATCTCAAGGGAACCTTTACTAAAGTTTTGAGTCGAGTTTAATCTTACTCAGCGGAGGTTTTTGTTTACATTTTGAAGATAGCTGCAATGTTGGGTTGATTGTGAGCGGGTTCAAGTTTTGTATGTTGGATTTTGTAGGAATATCATATTGTAGGTAGGTTTATGAGGGTTTCAATTGGGTATTTTCTTTAAAAAATAATTTTCCGTCGGATAGATTTCCAAAATATGTTGGACACGTAGGTACCTAATTATTCTAAATTATTCTTTTTCCACGTAAAAACAAAATGAAGACGAAAATCTAAAATACTATGTCAAAGAAGAGAAAAGGAGTTTACCACAAGCTGCTATTGGAAAATTTGTAATAGAAAAACTAAATCAGGACTAGTGAGTTTACAATCTTGTGTTGTTGTCCTGTGTACTTTTGTACTTGATAGACACGATCTGTAATCGATCATCTCTTTACCAGCGGGTGTTGTTGCGGAAGCTGCATTACCATTGCAAATGACGGTCGTTAAGCCTTTGTTTCTGCTCAATTATGCTATGATTTACATCTGTGTTATCATTATATGTGGCCAGTATAATTTGAACTGGGTACCTATTAAATTTTTCTTTAGAGGGCCAATCCTACAATTTTAAAGCAACGTCCGCAATCGCATGTCAATTGCAAGCTGTCAAAAATGTAAGGTAATTAAGGCTTTTTTGACAGATTGCAGAATTGGCACTAAGGTCTCTGTAGACCACTCTAGAAGTCACAAACCTATTACCTATCTTTACGACTCCCAGGCTACCAGATCAGCCAGGATTGCGGAATTTGTTCGAAAGTGTCACCGCGGCCCTGGAACGCAAAGGGCATTAGGAGCAACACGGATGGGTTTTAGTCAGTAAGAGCCTGACACTCCCTCTCGCTCCACCCATAGCGGAAGGAGTCATTTGACGATTTCCCATACTTAAAAAAACAAAATGGCTACCAGTTCAATGCTCGTTATTAGCGTCTTCAATCGAGCGCCAGATAGCTCGACTCTCGGCTATTCGCATCTAGCCTGAATGCATTCTACCATAGACAGAATTTACGTTATTGATAGGCGAGTTGGACACCTATCTCACCTGATGGTTAGCGATGATGAGATCGACGATGGAGCTTGCTTCCCTAGAAGTAACCTATAATATAAATACGTTTCTTCAACTTTTTATGTCTATTGACTTAGTTTTTCAAGTTATGTATGGGGGTCTACTCTCTAAGCTCGAAGTCCGTAGTTTAGGCCTTAGTGTCTGACGGACTTCCGATTAGTCCCGAACCCGAACTAAGAATGAATGACAACACGATTTGACAGTTGTTCTTAGTTCGGGTTCGGGACTAATCGTAAGTCCGTAGTTGATACGGAGTAGAAAACGCCCGACACTAAGGCCGAAACTACGGACTCCGGGCTTAGAGAGTAGACCCCCTGACCAGTATGCGGCCACTTGGACCACTTCTGAGGTTAATTATGTTCAGGTCCTGAAAAATCGACAGGTGCGATGTTGCAAAGCGAAGATTTTGCACTGCTACCATGGTAGGTCAACTGTTACTGGCAACCTTTAGTACAAACGTTAAACAGATGTCACATTACATCAGAACCGCAATAGTTATTGTGTGAACAATGATGATGGATTATATAATAAATAACAGGGAACTATTATTATAAGGTGCAGTGTTTAGTCATAACAATGTACATTTGAATGATGCACGTGGAGATGTGATGGGGCTTGAAATCGGAAACAATGGTTGCATCTACTTATAGCGGTACCATAATCTTACCAACGGTTGTTAATGGGATAATAGATAGCAATATGGGTACCAAATACATTATAGGTAGGTCTTCTTCTACGTATTAAGATTAAATAAGCACGTAAGCTCCCGATAAAAATATATCTTTTGTAAAATATAACATTAATCAATGAACTCAGTTTATCACTGTCTATAGCCGAACATAGTTTTATGATAATGAAGGCTCACAACACTATCCAGATTTTCGTCGTCTAAGTCCCTCTCAAACTAAAGGGTTACTTAAATAGGATATTTTACTGAAAAATCTAATAACTCCAACAGAAAATTTCCGAAAAATATTGGACGCGTAGGTATTTTTACACAATACAGTGACATCACATCGCTTGGTAAAAATTATACAATCGTAGTGACGTGACACGTATTTTCAACGCACTGTATCGTTTTTATTATTTTCACGCAAAATACGCACTTAGAGCGGATTTCACCAATACATCTAAACTGCGTTCAAGAGCTGTCAGTGTAAATATTCAATAGAAAAATAATGACACTGACAGCTCATAAACCTGGTTTATTCGCTGATCGCGTTTAGTTTCATTGGTGAAATTGGCCCTTAGTCGTGGAGTTGCGGAATCCAGCCCGATTTACAATACAATCGTCTTCATTTTTTGTTTACGTAGTAAAAGAAAAATAAGTGTCCAAAAATATTTGGAAATCCATCCGACGGATTAATTATATTTTTTCAGTAAAATTTACCCTATTGCAGGTGACTTTAAATTTATTAGTTCCATAATTTGTTATTTCCATTCGGTTTCGCAAATTAATAAGTTACTTATTTTAAAATGTAACTCTAGTTTTTGATCCTTGTTTTGACTTAAGTACTTATTTTCTGGTGAATTTGAAAGCTTACAAAATACCGCAATTTCTAGTCTAGCCATCAGCTTAAAAGGCTTTGCTAAATATTTAATACAAGAAAGGCTACCATTAGACAGAAAACAGGCGTCATAAAATAGCCTGTATTCTTAGATTACAGTCTAGGTTCATTTTAAGAATTCTTTTGTGTTATTTCTTATTTCGTTCTTTGTTAGTGTCGTTGTCACTTCTTTCTTTCCGTGTTCAGACGTTTTAGAATTAACTAATGGTTTCAGAATAACGACAGTTTGCGCAGTTGGCACAATGTTTTAGAATACATATAAAACAACAATTAAAATTGTTTTGAAAAGGTAGATCAGGTACCGACCTAATCTACCTTTTCATAACAATTTTAATTGTTGTCCAGCTTAATAAAGTGTAGGTAGGTACCTACTTACAACGGTGCCATAATACGGTTATTATTTTTCAGCTTATTCAATCCAATTTAATCATCGTAAGAAACGTGAAACAGTTTTCCCGCTACAGGAATGGAATTCAGGACCGCATATTCAGCACAAAACCACTGAAAGTATCTAGACAAAGTGACATTCTACCGGCAAAAGCGACGGTCGAAATGACAAAATGTAGGAACTTGATCATTCCCATACATTTTTTACGCATTGACGATCGCCTTTGCCACGCCACCGTTGACAGAATCTCACTATCTTGTCTCTAGCCCTTGTTCATTACCTTTTTAGGGTTCCGTACCCTAAGGGTAAAACGGGACCATCTTCTATCTTCTATCGAGTATGGTTTCCGCACTTAGTCCTGCTGTGGACCATTGTGCGTGAGTCATGTCGGCCGTCATTCAAACCAGCCGACCTCTCTCCAGAAGCAGATCAGCCCATTCAGTGTGTTCAGGATGTCTGTGAGTGAGTTAGGTGTCCCTATTGTTTGCCTCCGTATTTCGGTAACGCCTGTGCACTCAAGGAGCACGTGTGATACCGTTACCTCCTCCTCCATGCAGGCTCTGCACAGAGGACTGTCCGTTATACCTATCGTGTGGTAATGTTTGTTCAGCGAGCAGTGTCCAGTGATGGTCCCCGCCACCACTCGTAGGATGCCTCTATCCAGTTGCAGAAGGCGCCTGGTAAGTTTCCTATTTAAGGATGGCATAACCTCCTTGGACTGCCTACAGCCTGGTGTCAAGGCCCACCATCGTTCTGCCTGTGTGTGGGTATGTTCTTGTAGCCACGTGCGCAGCTGGGTAAAAGGGAGTGGTACAATGGGTTCGGGTCCAACAGCCATCGCACCAGATCCCCTTCTGGCCAGCTCATCGGCTGCGTCATTTCCTAGTGATCCGCTGTGTCCTTTGATCCACTGCAACGTCACAGTGTTGCGGTTGGTCACTGTGACGCATTCTAGTGCATTGTGGCATTCTTGTATGAGTTCCGAGGTAGCGTAGTTTTTTTCCAGGGTTTGGAGAACGGAGGCGCTGTCGGAGAGTATGCGAATATGCGTATCCATGACTCTCCTGGCTTCTAGGGCATGGGCCGCTTGGATAATGCCCACGCATTCCGCCTGATAGACGGTGTTTAGCATTCCTAGCGGCCTGGATATTTTTATGTTGAGGTCACTGGAGTAGACTCCAACTCCAGTTCCAGTGCTTGTCTTAGATCCGTCAGTGTATATTCTCAACTCTTTGGGACCCGAGTGGTCATCCAGTTCCTGTGTTAGCACTATGTTGTAGTGCCTCTGGAAATGGTATGTCTTTTGAGCTTTGTCATTGGGTGCTATCATCATGGGTTGACGCTTGACAGCGTCCTCCATGATGCGTGTGTGCTTGATTCTGGAGTCTGTGCGTAAAGTTCCCGATGTACTGAGCCTGAAAGCCGCTAGGGCTGCCTCCTCTCGTACTATAAGATGTAGTGGTGGCAGTCCCAGCATGGCCTGCAGGGCCGCAGTGGGTGCTGTTCTCATACTGCTAGTGATTGCCACGCAGGCAAGTCGCTGCAGCTTTTCAAGGTCTTTTTGTGCCGTGCTCAAGTCTGTCCTGGGCCACCAGACTAAGGAGCCATATGTGACTATTGGTCTGATAACTGTGGTGTATAGCCAGTGGGTTATATTGGGACTGATGCCCCAGTTCCTACCCAGCATGCGTTTGCATTGCCACATGCATATACTGGCTTTCTTGGTGGTGTACTCCGTGTGTTTTGCCCAATTCAGCTGTTTATCCAAATAAATGCCCAGGTATTTGGTTTCAGTTGAAAGGCTTAGGGTGGTTCCGAAAAACCGTGGTAGTTCTAGTGTTGGCAGTTTCCTCTTTTTGGTGAAGAGGACAAGTTCAGTTTTGGTAGGGTTCACTGCTAGCTGATATTACTATTTTCAAGGCTTGGCGCATGAGGTTGCATTGCCAAAACGGGACCATATTACTCCGCTGTTCGTCCTTCCGTCTGTCACCAGGCTGTATCTCATGAACCGTGATAGCTAGTCCGATTATGTATTTCTGTTGCCGCTATAACAACAAAAACTAAAAACATAATAAAATAAGTATTTAAGTGGGGCTCCCATACAAAAAACGTGTTTTTTTTGTCGTTTTTTTATGTAGATAATGGTACGGAACCCTTCGTGCGCGAGTCCAACTCGCACTTGGCCGGTTTTTTTACTAATATGCACACTTGCTTTTCTAATCTACTTTAGACATTGGCAGAATAGTCTACATCGGCTTTGCTTGCCATATAAAAATATAGATTAGAATAGAAATTTCTGTAGTTTATATCAATCCCATACATTTTTGACATTTCGACAATCGCTATCACTCATAGAATGCTACATTTTCAATAGACTTTTGTATAGTTTTCCACCTTTACTCGCCTTTCACACACAGTGTGAAAACCTGTCGTAATTTATCGAGCACAATTTCAGTCTCCAGCTATTTATTGCTCAGAGATTTTCTCGCTGAACAATAAAATTACAAACGTAAGTACGCTGTGTCTTGTGTTATGTTGTGTTGTGAAGATGCAATTTAACTAGAGATGACGGCAGTGTAGCTTATTATGTTTTTTGCAGTTTTGTTAGCAGCTATGTTACTATATAGTTTTGATAGTACGCTGTTTTGTTAGTACCTACATAGTCTTGTTTGCACATAATTTTGTTACTATTATGATAATCTATTAAGATACCTACTGAATAAATATGTTTTCTCGTAGACGCTATATTTAAAGGAAATTCATATCAAATACATAATTTTGTTCTCTATGGTGTAAGACGTAAAAGAATAGCACCATTCCATTGCTTCCCGTGGGTGTCGTAAGAGGCGACTAAGGGACTCACCAGAGAATGGGCAGCAGCATCATCTGTAGGTACATTGCACCAGCTACATTGTAATCGCTAACCCGCCTGGCAAGCGTGGTGATTATGGCGAACCCCCCATTTCGGGGAGGCCCATGTCCAACTGTGGACGTTTTTCGGCTGATATGATGATGATGACATAATTTTGTCGTCAATCAATCAATCAATCAATCAATCAGTTTATTACCTATTACAAGACGACGTAACTTGTAAGTATTTAGTCGTTACTTAGTAAATCTATTATGACCAGAGTGTTCTCCATAATCCAGGCTCTTAAACGCAGATACTTCAAGGATATTTCGAAGCTAATTTTATTTTTATCTCAAAACCCTGACACGACTTGACAAGAATACTTAAATTAATGATAATAATATCCCATTGTGCGTTGCCTATAAAATATCTTATGCAAACGGCAGATAAAACACGTAAGAAACATCTATCATCAAATATTTATGTCATTTGTACCTATTTAAGAGGTCATTTGAGTGTGAAGGAATGATAACAATTACCAGTGATTCTCAACTTACATGGTTAGGACCTCATAATACTACAGGTACTCTGCCTGCGTTCAAATATCTGCAAATGACGACCTTTTCGTGTTTAAAATAAGGTTGTTTATAACTTGTCACCATAAATGATGAGTTAAAGTTCTATTGCGTTGCTTTCACGGTCAAGCTATGACCTTTATGGATGTTCAGTGCCAACGGTCTTCCTCATACCTAAGATCTGGATTGACGATTTGCTCGATGGTGGACGTCTTTCGGCTGAAATGATTATGATGACGAGAGTGAGATTATCCGAGCTGGTACAAACCGGCCTTAGAAAGAAGTTCCAGAAGGTTACATTATTTATTTTATTATTATTTATATTATTTTCACTCTTAAAAGTAACTTGGAGGCCTATGCAGAATACCAGTTTGAGTAACACTGACCTTATATGAGTCAGAACTAGCCATTCAAGTGATAAACCAGCCTCCTCGATATGATCTGACAGCGGTTGTAAATCAAACAACTTGGCGCACCACTCTAACTTCTGGACGATTCAATTTCCTGAAACTACGACTGTGAATCGGGAATTTATGATTTCGTTCGTTCTTTAGGATAATTTGATTTTCTGTAAAAAGCTGGGTGTGTTAACCACTAATGTGTAAAAGAGAGGTATCTTCCGCATAATAAATAGGTATACATACAAAAACTCCCATGTCTATGGTACGCCTATTTCCCAAAGGACAGAAAGTACAGCCGGTCTATTCTTATAACGTCTTACTGTGTAAACTGAGGTGAAGTGAGCACTATGTGAGATGCATGAAGGAGCCTCCTCGTGTAGCGCAATTTGTTCCATCAGTCACTCAACCGAACCGAACGAATCCTGGACAGTCTCACCTAACACCTTATAAGACTGGCCTTTCCTTGCGGTGTTAGGGCTAATACCCGCCTGGTTCGCGACCACTCTCCCACCGAAGTTCGGCCTCAAGCAGCCTGATGTGTTTCGTCAACGCGTGGGAGTACCAGTGCCTCAAGGCATCTTCTGGGCACGCTCGATTCATCATGGACCTCATCTATAGCTTTCCATTAGGCGTGATCGAGGTCAAGAGCTAGCCCATTCATAAAAAAAAGTTTGTATGGATAGACAGCTCACTTCATGTTCATTTGCAGACATGAATGCCGCCACAAAAATCAACGTAGCAGAATCTACATCACAACAATAAGACCCGCAACGCCATCTATCTCGACCGCTGGGAACTAACATAACAAAATCCTGAATCTCGATGTCAGAGTTTACCGTGCGATTTGAACAGATACAACAGCCCGAATATCAACTATCGGGCAGTTGCCCACCAGAGACAACTACCGTCTGGTCGGAGGATCCTCTCTTTCTATGGAGGTTTGCGTTTACTCTCTGTTCCGCATACCTCTATACACTTCAATTAAGCTTACACGGGAGAGTTGTATACAGAATCGCACTGCAGAACGCCATCAGCAGCCACCGATACTTACATACTCATTTTGCTGCGTCCGCGTCCATACTGGCCATTTAAAAGCCACTATTTTAATACAAAATAAAGTACTATAAGACAATAAAAATATGTTTTCATCTCACCACTAGTCAAGCGTACTTCATCGTCGACTTAGGTTAGGTTCCATCATCATCTTTCTGCCCATATCCCATGTCACTTGGGGTCGGCGCAACACGTTTTTTTCTTCCATTCTGTAGCATCAGCCGTCACACTATCACTAACTCCCTTTTCTTTCATATCGCTTCTCACACAATCCATCCATCTTTTCTTTGGCCTCCCTCTTCCTCTTGATCCATTCACAACTCTTATATTTTCATAACCCTTTCATATTCATAACGCGCATAAGTTACATGCGTTTCATCCCTCTTCTTCACATGACCATACTGACTTAGGTTAGGTTTAAAGAACCTTTGAACAACATAGTTCAGTTAAAATGAGATTTACAAATTAACTTAAATACACTTATTTTTGCTCCAGTTTAGTATACAATATAACATGACAATATAATACCTATATATCAACCATCGTAGTTACAGTAGGTACTGACAATATGCGATATTAATTTATTTTTAAATAATTATGCTTTATTTAGTACATTCCTTTATGTCGTCGACTTTATCATAGATTATAGACTGTCCGATGATATAGTGATTAAACGTGACCCTGAATAAACACGAAGTTTCCTAGAAATGAAATACTTCTGAAAACGTTTCCAGCAACAGTTTAAGTATGCCGTCTCAAATTATTATCACCGTGTGAGTGTACAGTCTGGACTAGCCACAAGACCGTTTCGAACCATTACCTTTCACTTCGTTGTTGGGACAAAACTATTTACTTTTTAAAGAGACGAAGGGTTTCCTGAGAGCAAAGCTTTAAGCTTCAATTTATCTATATACGAAGTCAGTTTAGGTTAACTGTTTATCTATAAGGCTTCGTAGGCTTTAGACTTGAGAGGTAATAAAACAAAGGAGAGAGGAGGTTACCTGTTTTGGAAAAGGTCTCTTGAAAGGATTTTCAGACAAATTGCTTTAAAAGCTGCTTGGGACAATCTTTGAGATTTGTCCCCAGCTTTTTAAAGCAATGTAACGAAATCAAAATTCAAGATTCAAGATTTTCGTTTTTAATAATTTGCTTAATCTCAGCATTTAATGTAAGTTTTCTGTCGCCAAACTTGTACCTATGTATCCTTTCATAACCTGGATTTTGCATTCTCAAATTTAATCTTTTCAATTATGTCATGTCAGTCATTTATTCAAATTAGGCTGAGTACCAGCACTTTTTGAACGTCAAAGTTCTACAAAAGACAGTCCCCCAAAAACGCCCGCCCGTCACCACTTCCTAGTGTTTTAGCTGGGAAGAAGAGGTGGCGCAACAAACTCCCCGCCAACACATCTGTCTGTTAAGTTTTAAAAACTTGAATTTATGCAGTAGTATTCAAAGCAATTTAACAGTTCAGGTGGCCTACCACAACCTCTTAAAACAATATTATTTTAATATTACTTTGTAATTTCTGTTGTTGCATTTTCAACTCTCGGCGCTGATCCGAGCGTTGAAAATCCAACAGAGCGGAACGCAAAGTAATATTAAAGTAATATTGTTTTAAGAGGTTGTGGTAGGCCCCCAGGCCAACTTTGAATCCGATTTTCGTCCATTGCGCATTTAGAAACGCAGCTGTGCCTCCGTATAAAATAATAACCCCGTGCAGTGTTGCAATATGATCAAATGGTGTCATTTGAGAGGTGTCTCTCACAATCATTTGATGATTTCCTGAAAAAAAGGGAGCGTCAGGCTCTTACCGACTAAAACACACCCAGCTGGTCGATTCTGTCGACATCTCACGGTGTTCACCCAGGCGGAGTGAACGACAATAGAGCTGTCATTCTATCTTAGTTGTATGGTTTGACAACTCACCCGTCGTGCGCTCCGCCCGGGTGTTCACTTCGACATGTTTACAGAATCACACTGCTGTTCCTTCAAACGTTCTTTACGTAACAGGGCGGCGGTAACTCGTTGTTGTAAACTTAGCTTGTCCACACCTACACAAAGTGGTAGCACTGGTTGAGGTACAATTATTTATTTTAGGGTATGGGGTGGGGGTGTTCTACTGTTAGCTGGGTCTGACACACAATGAAACACATTAGAAACACGTAACTGTTGGACTTCTCCAGGGAAATATGTTACCGTCTTGAAGTGGATGTAGTACAATGTTGCTTGCGTTGTTATTGGCTGTCAGTACCTATGCTTTTGCATTTAGAAAAATATTTATATAAAGAGTTATTTATTTTATTTCTTACAGCTTTGACAATAAGAATGTTAAATAATTTAAATATTAACATATTTCTGTTTTCTTTTCAGGTAAGTCGGGGGAAACATTTTTACCTACATTGTTTACTGCTCTTCATCTGTAAGCAGTTTTTTTTTTTTAAAGATGTAAGAAGAACAGAAACAGACAAACGCAGGCACCGATTTTGTTTAACCACTCCGGCCCAACATGTGAAAATTCCCTAATATAAAGTAAATCTTATGTATATGTAAATAAACATTAAATTCGCGATTAATTCGCGACACACCGGTGTGTCGCCGGGGCCGGACAGGTTAATACTATTTAGAGCTGATTTTTCAAGTAGGTACGAGTGTGGTGGGCTTGTTGAAAAATGTAAAATGAAGCATATATGTGCCCTTTTATATTTTCTTATATTATGAAAGGGCCAATTTTTCAATAGTCAAATAATTTTTAACTCGAAAATCAATATGACTGACATATTTTTATACAACAAAACTGCCGAAATTGGCCCTTAGAAGTTGGGAAATATCTACATATCTATAACTTAAAATTTTAAAATAAGCCCACCACACTGATTTCAACTACTGTAACTCCTGAAAGCCAGAAGCAACTAAATAACCATCGAAGCAATGAAACCTTCATCACAATAATCAAATAACATCCTGCTGTATTTTATTTTAAAATTTCACATAAAAAGCCATTATTATGATATAATTTGCGTTCAAACCTGTCCCACGTGGTAATGTAATATAAAAAGAGGTAATGTTTGTGAGGTTGTAGGGGGTAATCTCTGGATCTACTGAACCGATTTTGAAAATTATTTTTGTATCATATATGATAGCCACATTCATGAGGAAGGCTGTAAGCTATATGGGAATAGGAAATTCCAACGGGAACGGGGAACAACGGGATATACGCGTACGAAGTCGCGGGTAAAAGCTAGTTATTTATAAAAGTAATCCTATGTCAATAAAAATACTACGCTGCATACTCTATATTCAAACTTATAGCTCCAGAAACAAGATTGAAAATCCTTGGTCAGTGACAGTTTTCAATGAGATTCCCAATTCGAGCGTATATTCTGTTTGGACCTACCCCCCTGATCCCTTGTGTCTGTATGACATCTGTCATCTTATAGAATCGATAGTTTTATCCCTTATTAACGTTACATGAAATATTTTCAACTCTTTAGGACAGGAGGGAATGAAAAAGAAATGCTTTTTAACAAAAACTTATCTGTATTTGTTGATTTTTAAGTTTAATTTTTTTTTTTAGAAATATAAAAAACTCAATAATACATATTTCTTTTACCTATGAACCGATTTTGTGAAATGCTTGATTTATAATTGGTAAAAATGCAGGGAAGTTACGCTTTAATGGTCAGTGAACATGACTTATAACTTTTAATAGTTAATAACAAATATATAATTAGTTACTAACAAACCAACCTAATTAATTAAATTAATTACGTTGGCTCGAAGTTGTAGAAAGTGTATGAGGGATAGGTACTATACAATCAGAAACAAGATTCATTTTCCAAGTTCCTGTAAGCTCATAAGCTGGTTATTTTTTAGCCATAATTATGCTATGTAAGCGCCAGATAAACTTGAAATAAAGTACATTGATATTTCTCTAATATCCCTTCGTAGATATCCGTTCGGTTTCGGTTTATTTTCATTAAATACCTACTATAGTATAGAACGCTCAGGATCACGATAGAAGTCGATTCAGGATAGCTTTATTTCTGTTTTTGATTTTAAGAAATCAATTAATGTTATAATTATTATTATGTGGATCAATGACCGTCACTGCACATTTATCTGTCTCCTACTATAGTCTAGGAGACAATATAGCTCATCTTCTAGATAGTTTTTAATAGTTACTCAATCAATCTGCCTAGCCTGGATCTAACTACGGTTATGATGGGGTCGGCTTCCAGTCTAAAAGTATTTTCTTAATGTCCCTCGGCAATCATCGCATTTCCGAATACAAACGAATGCTAATTTCCATGTCCATCAATTATTAGATTTATCGTATAAAATAATTTGAATTCTGAATTAAGTACTTTATTGATATATAATTCACACGGAAATCAAAACAAAACAGCAATACTTATAATAATTTAAGGACATGGAATTTTTTTTTCGGAAATGCAATACAGAAATCTCTCTCTCTCTCTCAATAATTGGGAAGTAGTTGTTCACAGACAAAAAAATCTAAAAAAATTACAGAGTTGTGTTTTAATTTTTTTTTTGCGCCTGATCTTTCTCAAGGTTTCGAGTAATATACTAAAAAAACAGTCAAATACCCAATTAGTCATAAAAAAAAACAGGCACTACTTTACTTTAGTTGACTCTACGTTGGCCATTGTCTATGGCATTTATATTAATAGATTATCATCGAAGCAATCTCAGTGATACAAGGTCACGTCTACTTATTTTTTAGGATATATTTAGATATGTACAAACAAAGAATAATAAGTATTTAAAGTTTAACAAGTGTTTAGCATTTTAATTTTTCTATTGTAGCTGTAATTCTATGCAATTTACAATATTTTTCAACATTTTAAATACAAAATAGTTTTATACAAAATAGTTTATTGCTTCATTTGCATCATAAATGCTCAGAAAATCTTAATAACAGATAAAATAAAGCAATAGTTAATATTTCTTAATAACAGTTTAATGTGTTCAACAGTAAAATATCTAAATTGGTTTAATACTCAACGCGATAGATAATAAGTAGTAGTATTGAGTCGTTATCACAATGCTAATATCTTTTAAATTACTATCATAATACGTTATCTTAGCTTACATAAAATGCATTTTAAGTCTTGTAAAATACTTGAACATTTAAAATAAGTCTTACACTATTTTATTCATTCGTTCTGTTTGTGCCTGAGGGCTGAATCCAATCAAGAGAACAATACGTGGACGTTTAATGATTAACCCATTATTTTCACTAAGTACTGAGTTAAATAATATTGCCACGAAATGGCTAGAATCAGAACTATGCCTATTATACTTGAGTTAACGTCCACACGTTCCCTTATTGTGAATATATCGTAGCACATTATACATTTTAAAAGTTTAGTTCTTTAACAATAAACATCCTTGACAAACACGTTAGCCCATGTTTGACACATTAACATCCATTGTCACATTCGTATTAAAAAGACTATAAGTAGTTTAAATTCAATAACAAATAAACATCTTAAGAAACATAACCCAAAGAACTAAAACAGACGAACAAACAATTGACATAACATAACAAAGAAGATAGAACTTAGAATGGCGCTAGAAGAGCTAGGTTGCGCAGGAGCAGAATAATACTTAGAGTAGATACTTTCCCAGAAGTCCGTCCGTTGGACGTGGGGGTTGAATCTCGACTCTTCAACGAAGATCGTGGTGTTGTTGACGGTGGGGCCACCGTTCCCACCATAGTAGAGGTAGTTAGTGACATTGTTGGTGACAGGTGACCATGCAGCGGATCTGGTGATGTTTAGGGTCCCGTTGGTCCTGAAAAAAGAAAGAAAAATAATGTAATAGAAGTGCCTAGAGGTGAAATTTTGATTTGTCTTTGTTTTATTTGTCATATAGATCAACCATTGAATACTTTAAGTTGTGACCTTGTCCAACTCTACTTTAACGTGACAAAATAGTCAAATTTTGCATAAAAGTCAACACACTGTCTCGTTAACTCAAAACTAGGTGATCGTTTCAATTTTTTTTGATCAAAATATTGTTATCGTATCAGGTTTACTGTTATTTATTTCACTTACACACTTAGGGTCTTTGCCCAGTACTAGACATGTGAAATCATGTTTTTCAAGTAAAAATAACGAGCAAAGAATCTTACCAGTTATAAGCGAATGCACTAAACCGTTCCACAAGCGATTTACTAACAGCTTCGTCTTCATTACGCAAATCATCAACAAACAGATAGTTCAGGAAGGCTCCATGAGCTGCTCCACTCAAGGGAATCTGGTTGTGAACCCAGTGCGAGTTCTTCGTTCCCAAGTAAGCGAACTCCAACAGTCTGACCTCACCCGTAGATTTCAAGGCTCTTTCTTTAGCGGTTTTAATACTTGAAAGTAGTACAAGAGTATCTCCTTCAAATTCTAAGTAGTCTTCAATAAGTGCCATGCTGATAGTTCCATTGCTGAAGTAGAAATCACGGATACTAGCCCCCACAGCGGTCTTATTTTTCCCCAACTGTAAATCAGCTGGAAGAAAACTTGTAAAGTTTGATTGCATGAAGGTCAGCCAATTTCCAAAGTCTGCTTCTTCTGCCCTCATTGTTCCTTCCCTGTTTGTATATCCGTATATGACCGGAATCTGAGCGTATTTTCCTGATCTGAACGCATCGATAGGAGGTACACTTAGAACTGTGTCATTCTTGCTTATTTTAGGATCCTCGATGCAGGGAGCGAAGAGTATTGTATTGTTGACAAACTTGAATTCATTCAACGCAGTCTGTAAAACGTAAATGTCAGAATTGACTAGCTGCTTTGCTAGTTTTGCAGCTTTCTTGCCTTCGTACCCAAGTTTATTTCCAAAACGTTTTGCATAACCGATTGGATCGTAAGCCACAGCCCATGGAGCTAAACTAGAACCACTTAGAATAATAGCTTTGTGTGCTAGGTTCTCTATTTGTGGTGAAAGAGTCAGCAAGTCGACCATAGCTGCCCCGGATGCGTGGCCCATTAGAATAACGTTGTTGCGATCTCCTCCGAAGTTACCAATATTTTCTTGAATCCATTTCAGTCCTTGGATGACGTCCTTTAATCCAGCATTGCCTGGTGCTTCTTTAACGCGCAGGCATAGAAATCCGAAAACGGAGAGTCTGAAGTTCATTTGAACAAAAATCACATTTTGTTCGACTAATCTTAAAACAGAGGGTATTTGAGTGTTAGAGGTAGTGTATTCATCCGCGTTGAGCCACACGATGACTGGTTTTGGGACGGTGGTGTTCTTAGTGAAGATGTTGAGGTTCAGGCAGTTTTCGACTCCGACGAGTCCCCGAGACGTAGGCTGGGCGCAGTAGATGTTGCTGTCGGTGGCCCTAAGCACGTTATAGCGAGAAGGTGGGACTGGTGCCTGAAAAATATTTCAAGAACAGTTTAAACTTTGAATACGATAAGGTTTAAGGAGTGACCGCCATTTTATAGATAAATTACTTATACAACTTTCTTATAAAAGCGATAAGGTTTTATCAATGATTTAATGTCTACTTTAATATCTACCTCTTGCAGTGAACAAATGTAGCACGAAAGCCACTATAATCGTACCTACATTAGTATTGTGACTGTTATTGCCAGATGTTAAGAATTGCTTCCCTGTACGTAAACGACTGAATCGATTTTCTTTCAGACGAAGTGTTTGTAAATTCTTTCTCGCGATACGGTAGATGTGTATTGTATTTGAGATTTTCAATACCTGTGTGATAACAAAGTTCATGGGAAAGGAATACTGAATTGTTCTTTCCGCGTCGATCTGTCTCAAATATCCGACCAATATTTAGCCTTTATAATTGGCTTTGTTTGTCTAAGTCTGGGAAACTAGCTGTGTTGTAATGATTGTCATTAAAGGAGGTGATGCAAATTCTGTGAAGGGGCTCCCCACAGGCCATGTGATTGGGAAGGGCCGAGCATACCTCATTTGGGTCGATAACTCTTTTTTTTCTTCTTTTAATTAGTTCTACAGCAATCGGAAATCGTCGTGGCGATGATATAATGACTAATATACAAAATGTACTGAACAGCTACTTTTTTGGCAATTTCAAAAGTTGTTTATAATGATGAGTACACTATGACCCCTTTTCAGGGTGTTTATTCTGTTACACGTTGTATAAAGTATGATATTATTGATTGCATCGTTTGACTGATCGACTTATCTACGGTGAGTGTGTGTGTTAACACCTACTCACAAGATAACAGTGTCATTGATTAGAAAATTCACTTAAACGATCGACGAACTAAACCAAAGTCATCAACGATTACATAATTTATTTATATTATGTCAATATTTGCCTCGAATAAAAACGCTAGTCATTCAAACTCAAACATTTTGTTTTTAATAAATGTTACCCCACAATACAAGAGAAATACCTAATTCTCCTGTATTGTGGGATTTGATCAATATTTTAAATCCGTGACTGTACAAATCAACAAGTACTCAAGTATTTGATATCCTGGGGCATGTTTTAATTTCAAATATATTTGATTCTTTCTCAGAAAACATGTTTGTCTTTAAATCGCAAGATCATCAAAATACTTTGACCATTTAATAAACAAAATATTTAACTACAGTTTAATTGAATCAATTGGCTGATAAATAAATACCTCATTAGTTTATCTAAGCGATTCTTTATTACATTCAAGCGATTTGTCTTAATGGAGGAGTCGATTTAGACATACAGAATTTACTTTGCCATAAAATAAAGAGACAACCTTAAAATTTATAGCTTCTGAAAAAGTCCTGTGACTTGTCTGTGACAGGGGTTGTGTGAGGAATGATATGAAAGAAATGGGTGTGAATGATAGGCATCACGATGATAGAGAATAATGAAAGTAGAACCCCAAGAAACTTGGCACCAAAGCAGGAATACTATGATGATGATGATGATGATGATGATAGAGAATTGGATGAACTAATGCTAATGGACATAAGTATAACCATTTTGATCAAATACATACCACATACAACTTCACGTGTCTTATTTATTTCCAACCCTCTGTAGCGGAACTCCAAGCAAACCCAACAGTTATTGCGTTGACACAAATCAAAGCTACATTTAACGGGAACTAGGCTAGTTACAAACACCTTACCCTCATCAACCTCGTGTTGCAATTTCAACCTTACTTAGTGTCGTTATTAGGTGTAAAATGTAGTGTTTGGTGTTTCATTACTGGAATTGGTATCGAGTTAACGTTCCCGTGCATCGGTAGGTCCTATACTCACATGCAGACTATGTGTTTGATTAGGATAATTGTGTAAATTAATGTCGTCATGTTTGACGTCATTCATTTGATCTTCGGGTTTACAAATAATCAAATATAAGAATACATTGCCATTCATCTGTAGTCTTTTCCCAGCAATGGTGTTACTCCCAAGATTAAAGAAACGTCACCATCAAAGGACCTGTCGATGGACTGTGTAAAAGACGATATTTCAAGACAGGGGGTGACTACTTAGATGGATAAGGTGGATAAGGACCCACGGTTCCGTCACTAAATAGGCCCGATTCATCACGTAATCATTGCAGTTGAAAAACGTCCACTGCTGGACATAGGCCTCTCCCAGGTATTGCGACATCGATCGGTCCTGTTGGAGTCGCATTCAGCTAAATTTTCTCTACTAATCTAATCTAATCATGTACCTAGCTATTTCTATAGGTAACCGAATGACAATAATAATGACTAACTGTTCACTAATCATAATCAATATCTTCTATTGAAGCTATAACGAGTACTTTATGTATTGAATTAAAGTAATTTATAAGATTTTCCTCATTGTAGAAGAGTATATTAGCTTTTAATATCAATGTGATACCTAGTAGGTATTGAACTATTATTGAAACGGTCCATCTCTTTGCGAATTGTTTTGCATCAAAAATTTATATTTTAGAAAAACAGGCTATTTAGTAACTTAGTGCTAACAATATTGGATTGACAAATAAAATTTGTAGATGAACGAATAGGAAAAGCGTTGAATGTCGTTGAAACGTTGAAAAGTGTTAAGTTGGGAATGTTATGGATGAGAAAGGAGCGACATAATATGCCAGCTGACAGAAGAGAAATACAATTGGCGCCAAGCCAAATTCATTGGGAAAAAAGCCAGCAAAAGTGAAATCATTGAATAGGAAGCCGATATGACGTTAGAAGATTAACAAAGATAGTGATAAAGCCATAATCAAAGCTTTGATAAATTAATAGATACAAATAAACAAAACATTACAAAACAAATGAATAACCTTTTCATTAAAATGATTGTATAACATTTATATTTATGAGTCATATATTAAAAAATCATTGCACAACATGCAATTAGACTTCCTCAGATTGGGGGACTTATACTGGTCAGGTCACTGACTAATACACATGTTCATCATTACCTAAACATTTTATCTAAAAGGTATTGAACACCACACATTCTTCGCAAAATTTAACATCACATGACGTAGCAAAGTATTCTTAATAACGTAAACAAACATTGAATGTACATAATGCACAGCAAATTCCAAAACCTATTTTTAGATACCACGCAGATTTACTAATCATCTTCCCTCCCATACAAATATAAAGGTAGACTACCTGCATGGAAAAAAGGTGTTGTTAAATTCGCTCACCTTAAACCGGTTAACTCCTCCTGTCGGTCCCGCGTAAGGTATACCATAGAAAGCATAATAATCTCCATCGGCTGCCTTTGATCCTTCCACAGTACCTTCTGTGGTTTGCACTCGGAAACCATGCACATACGCAAGTGAAAACACAAACAAAGCGCCCACTAGCATGTCTACACGCACAAAAATATAATTCTTTATTCAAAACAGGAGCGCGCGTGCGCTCGCCTCGATAGCTCGTTAACGAATGACAGATGATTATTTTTTATCTGCACCAGGCTGTATAGGTATTATCAGTGCTCGCTTTTATCAATGAGGTCATCGCACATATTCTATAATTTACTTAAGACTAGGAGACAGTTGAAATATGGAATCGTTTGTTTGTTTTTGTAGCAATATATTTTTACTGCTGTCTGTGGTAGTTCGTACGTCATATTGTATGACCGTGTGTCTAGGTAATTGAATGAAGCAAGCATACGCTTGTGAATTGTGACCGTGTTTATGCGTGGGCATAGAGGTGAAATTAAGAGGTCGTTTGTGCAGTTTTCTTTGTATATTGGTAGTTACTTTATTAGATAGTCAACAAAGGAAATTGTCATCATCCTTATCAGCTGGTATTAGTTTGAAGCTAAAAATAGACTTAACGAAGGTCGGGAGGAAAGCTGGCAAATCGTTAGGATTCACCAATTTTGGTTGCAGCTGTCTTGAATGAGAAGAGTCTGATGACAGTCTTGTTTTGGTTATCATACCTATTATTATCATTGTGACGTATTAATAAAGTACAAGCGGCGCATGCACGTCACGGCATTGCTTGCCCAACCGCCGGCCGGTGCGGACGTGTATGCGCTCCTTGGTGAAACGAGTGTTTGGCTTTGATTTACGAACCCAGCAGCAAACGAGGACACCACAGTGGCGACGAGCCTCAAGTAAGTGGTAAATTATGCTGCTATATGAAAAAGGAGAAATATGAACTCACGTGCACGAAAAAAAAAAAAAAAAAAAAACGAAAAAATGAAACACTAATAACAACCTCACGGTTTTATAGTGCTATCGATTCAGTGGTATATGTATCTATCTGTCCAAGTACTATTAAAACAAATGACTAGACATTACAAATAACAAATAGTGTTATTTTTCTGATCGATCAATGATAGGTTATTATTATCACTGTCATGAAAAAAAGCAATGAATACTTTTCTAAAAATAATTTCTATCATAATTATTGTTATATTCTTGACTATAGCCGTGGATCTAAAATAAGTTAAAATTAAAATTTTAATATAAGTACCTACTCGGTGGTAACAGTCTTCTTATATCTTGTGACGATAATTTCGACGTAGGTACCTATTAGTAGAAATTGTAATAAGAAATACCGTGTAAGTCCACGTTAATGTAATTTATCCAGTGACATTATTTATTTAAATACCTACGTAGGTAATAAGAATTTTCAGTGCAAAATTATGATTCCTCACTATTCATCGCGTTCTCTTAAGTTAAATGATGTTTTAAGGTTGAGGTACCTAAAGCAAATGTCGTTAGTAATATTAAAGCAGATAAGACAAATGCATGCAATCAATCAGCGCAATAGGTACATGTACTACTTATTGATATAGGTAGGTAATACAATATGATATCATAACAAATGTACCAAAGTGTATTAGTGTATGTTGCCAAGGTGCAATAAGGTGCCAAGGAGCACAAAGTAGTATTTTTCCAAGGTGAATCAAGGTGCCAAGGAGCATTAAGGTGTAATTTTGCCAAGGGCATATATATCCATAAAAATGCAAATTGCATGGATCAATTGATTGATTCCTTTGTCGTTTTGAAGTTTTAGCAACATTAAATATCACTAAACCTAATGTAATAAATGTCACCGGCATAACCCATATCTACTTCGCGTAATAAAGATTTATATCACTCCAGTGGCGTAGCGTAGTAGGGGCGAGGGGCGACCCGCCCCGGGCGGCCCCTTCAAAACCTAAACAAGGGGGCGGCTGACACCATGCTAAGCCACTGTAATACTCATTCTAATATTGTCCATTTACGCCGCATCTAGCTAAAAAAATTTAAAAAGTAAAGTAACAATAAAATTCAATTCAGGGAAATAATAATGTGTAAATTAGACATATATTGTAGTTTATTCATTATTCAGTCATCGTGGTAAAATATATCTAGGAATTATCTAGGATTTTGCAGTGTGAGAACATAGTATACACATTTCAGATAGTAATTTTGGAAAAAAAAAGAAAAAAAAATTAAAAAAAAAAAAAAAAATGTTCGAGTGAACAGGCTCCTTCTGGGTAAGCTTGCTCCATCGTAGACTTTGTCTTTGTCATATCTGACATTGACTAGAATCAAGAGCAAACCCATCACAAATACAAAAAAAAAAAGATTGGGTTACAGATTGCTAATAACAATATTATGAGGAAATTTAGGACCAGTAATCCGTATTTTACTGAAAGCATAAATAAAATACGAAACACCTTATCCAATGGCGCCAAGGGTGCAATACAAAGGCAAATCAATGGCTCCAAGGGTGCAATACAAAGGCAAATTGACATTGTTTCAGGTCGCTCAAAATGTCCAATTTACCACCGGCAGAACCCTTGCAATGCGAAGGTTGTTCCAAGAAAGAAAGAAAATGAGTTTATTTGGCACACACATATAAAACTCAGTTTTATCTTAGTCTACTTATACATTGACATAATGTCGAGTAGCGTATTTACAGCCCATTAAAAATATATCATACCTACCCACATTAAAAAAAAAAAAAAAAAAATGTTTTTACTTGTTACCCACATTTACAATTATTTACGTTTTTTAACAATTCAATTGGGTTTGGACAAGGTATGAAAGATGTATTATTTTCATGGTTACTTTTATTATATTATTAACGATAATTACATCACAATATTGAAATTAAAATCAAAATCAAAAGTCATTTATTCAAATTAGGCTGAGAGCCAGCACTTTTTGAACGTCAAATTTTACATACATAAAGACAGTACCCCAAAACGCCCACCCGTCACCAATTCCTAGTGTTTTAGCTGGGAAAAAGAAGTGGCGCAACAAACTCCCCAGCAACACATCTGTCTGTCACGTTTTAAGAACTTGAATTAAACAATAGTTCGCAAAGTATTTTAAGACACAGGAACAAAAATAAATATGTATCCAACAACATGGAAATCATAAACTTAAATAGTATTAACAACATGTTAGCTAGCACACTCCATTATACGAGTACCATTAAAAAAACGGGCAATGGTAAGATTTAGCGATTAGGTACTTGTCTAATAGCATACTAGCACAATTTATATTGAGAGAATCATAATTTTATTAAAGGTTTACCTAAAGGAGCAAGGAGCTCGTGGCTAAATTATAACAGCCGCACGGGCCAATCTTCAAGGTAAAGCAACGCTTGTCGAGGTTGGTCTGTGGATCTTAACATACCGAGACTACTCCGTGCCTCGGAAAGCACGTTAAGCCATTGGGCCCGGCTGTCATTTGTAGACCTTTGGCAGTTACGTTACGAATTGTTGGAGGCCGGAAGGTCTGACACCGGTCTTGCCATGAAGTACCGTATTACCTAGCCAGTTAATGAGTTGTGGAGGTCTGGTGGGCAGCCGCTCCACGTAGAATCCTGGTATTCGGCTGAATCCGGTTTGGCTGGGAGTCGACCACGATGTAGTTGGGAATAGGAGTGTAACGAACATATTGGTACTAGTTAAGAGATTAGTAATATTCCATGGATTCACGTGTCAGTAATCCGACGAACTAATATATGCTAATATTTAATATTCACATAATCCACAGATTACTAACATGTACAATAATCTTTATCATAATCTGGGATTCCATTCACTTGACACGGATCGGTGGGATTAGACTCACTCAATCATTCTGACATTCGTGAAGTGATACGTATTAATAAGTATTAGTTAAATATTACTGTTATAAATGTTAGTTAAAATATTATAATATTTCTAGACTAATATAGTCTTATTGGCCAATACTGATAAATATCGGTATTAACCCATCTTTAGTTGGGAAAGGGCTAAACCAGTGATGACTTAAAAAGCCACGCAAAGGGTAAATAACTCACAGAGGGCCACGCAAAGAGTAAATAACTCACAAAGGGCCACGCAAAGAGTAAATAACTCACAAAAGGCCACGCAAAGAGTAAATAACTCACAAAGGGCCACGCAAAGAGTAAATAACACACAAACGGCCACGCGAAGAGTAAATAACTCACAAAGTGCCATGCAAAGAGTAAATAACTCACATAGGGCCACACAAAGAGTAAATAACACACAAAGGGCCACGCAAAGAGTAAATAACACACAAAGGGCCACGTAAAGAGTACTTGCATCTTTATATTAGGGCTACGCAGTTGTGTGTTTCTGTTAATGATTTTCAGTAAAAAGCCACGCAAAAGTCAATTTTATTAAAACCCAAAATGACTCATGCGTCATCCACACTTCCAAACTTCCTGATTGCGAAGATGATCAGACATAATTATCGACACTCGCAGGGAGAAATGGAAGAGGGCTCTTGAATTTAACATATTGCCTGTCATCATCGACAATCCTGCTAAGAAACGAGCTACTAGAGACTACGTTGGGGGAATAGCACTACAAACAAGAAGTTGACTATAATCTTCCGGGTAGATTATAGTCAACGTTCATGCTGAAGAAGGGGAAGGTGTCGATGTCTATGCATTAGCTCTAAAGAAATGAGACAGTTCCTTAAGTTCGAAACAAAGTCGGATTAACGAAATTTATATTTTCTAACAGAAAAAGAAAACAGGAGGAAGTAGAAACATTTTAACGATTTTATTAAGCTTGAGAAATCATGCCGGAAAAGGTCAATTTCATAAAAAAGAGGAGTATATTATCGACCAAAACACTGAAAAGCGTCAAATGTAAAGTCGAATGTAGAATCGAATGTAAAGTCTAATGTAAAATCACGTACAATTTTACACGTAGAGTCAGAGGTTTTTATTTTCCTTGTTCAAATTAGTGTGATTTCGATGACTATTATTGGTGCTTAGACTTGGTAATCATGAATACCAGCTAATCGCGGATCAAACCTAAAACATTTGTTTCAATGAAACCATTTACAGCCACGTCGGTCTGTCAAAGGTTTACCGACTGAACGACATTAGAGTGACATGGAATAGCTCTGTAACATGAAAAGTTTTTAGACAATTACCGTAGAGATTAACGATAGCAAATCGTAACAAGACGCAATAGGTGCAATATATTGCGTAAAAAGCGGCATCTGTAGAAATTGCGAGACCGTTATTATTGATGTTTAGTGATGTAGATTCTAAAGTCGATTAGATGAGGTCCGTGAGATTTCAATAGAGAGTTTTAAGCGCTGTGTGGTATAAGGTAAAGCTCAATTAGATTGCACAGAAGTTAAAAAAAAAAAAAAAAAAATATCCATGAACGATTTCGCGTTATTAGTAAACTAAGAGTGAAACTGGATTAATTAAAATCCTAAATTCAAAGGTTCATTTAAGAATTATCAAGGAGATGGACCTGGGTATACCCCGAATAAGGGCGCTTGACTCTAAGCGAATGTATAAATACCTCCATGATCGTGTGAGAAAGACCCCCGATCACTGCCTCGAGACTTAGATGACATAGTTGAGGACAGTGATAATGAAACCAAGTCTGATGGCTTGTTTACTAAACTCTTGACCGCACCTCATGAATAGTCCACCAAGTACATAGCGCTTAATATGTTGTTGCACATATCGTGCTAGATATTTTCAAATTGTTGTTGCGATTCTGGTCTGTGTTGGTGCACAGATTATAACGGAATTTTCATGAGTGAGTATGCATTTCAGAAATTTATTTTGTTAGATCGGATATCTTTCCGTTGAGTAATGTTATGCGGGGAGCGCTGTGCACAAAGCCCTCATGACTGGATATTGTACTACACCCGAGGATGGGTGCTAGTCACGGATGGCAGTGTCGTGGAATCATGGCGCTACGGTATAAATGACTACGCCATTGGCTGCTGCATAGAACAACCAAGGGTGTAGTGTAGACAAAATCAAACTGGTCAATTTATGTATTAACTTTATAGATGTACTCTTTCTTTTTTTGAGTTTTTATTTTTCTATTAACTCACACACTGTTTTATTAATGGATCCAATATTTGTAAATATGTGAGTACCATGTACTTATTAAGAAAATGAAAAAGTTTACCTCTGCTGGTAATACTTTGATTTCTATAAGCAGTATACTCTAGGTGCATCAACCTCACATATATCAAAGTTAATGTGTGTATTCAAAATATTGTAAAACATTTATTTGAAAAGAGTAACTATGGAGTTTCTTGTCCGTTCTTCTCCATAAGAATCTACCTTTGCGAACGGACAGTAGAGTCACCTTATTTTGTTTACATAGTATTTGGATGTAAATGATGACGTTCAAAAGAGCCGTTTGATGGCCTTATTGAAATGAACGTTTTGACTTAGACTTTTATAAAACACAGTTAGGAAAGCAAGTGAAGGAAAAAGGGAAAAGTATGGTATATACCTGGAAATAGGGGAAAAATTATTATCAAACAGATGATTCAGAAGATAAAAGTGATTCGATAGAAGCAAAAGAATAGATAAATAACTCTGTTAAATTGTATAATAAGTATTCAGTGGAAGATAAATTTTACCTTGTTGGAAATTATAGAATGTGGAGAATTAATTAACTATTTGATAATTAAGTGTAATTAAAATAATTAATCAGTTATTGTATTTGTTTGTTTAAATTCTTATGTAAAGGAAGAGGTGTGACGTATTAATAAAGTACAAGCGGCGCATGCACGTCACGGCATTGCTTGCCCAACCGCCGGCCGGTGCGGACGTGTATGCGCTCCTTGGTGAAACGAGTGTTTGGCTTTGATTTACGAACCCAGCAGCAAACGAGGACACCACAATCATGGTCATTACTCACCACACAGAATATGCATGGACCAGCTGTCCTATTCCACCGTAAAAACTTGGGTGAAGGTGATTCTTGAAGTGACTTATCGTTCCATCTTGATTAAATGAATTGACAGTTCATGTCCACCTCACCTGGGTTTCACGGTGAGATACGTTACATAAACCCGCTGCTGACTAGCAATACAGAATGTGTTACCATGGAGATTATGGAAATAGCAAGATATAGGTCTGATGCTGTTTTGGAGGGGTGCATGCATTAAAGTAGTCTGCACGTGTAGTATTATTTACATAGTTTTAGCTTGTCATGAGCGGGACCAGACAGGTGCTGAGCTAAGGAATTACAACCGATTTCCAAATTAAACGCACCCCTGCGATAACAACGAATTTAAAATAAACTCAGAATGGATGCAGAGCGTGCAGAGATGACAATTAACTGTCAGAAATATGACTATTTCAAGACACAATGAGTACCGTTGCTTGTCATGTAATGCAACCGCTTGTCCTGACCTGACACTAACTGGAGTGACGTATTCGGGGTTTTAGTGGAGGGATATTGTGGTTTTGTCGATGTTAAATCTATTTTGAGTTGACAATACATTGTATGACAATAACTACTCATCGGTGACCTGGCTGAGTCATTTTCGGGAAGTTTCTTTGTAAAATTTAATAAAATTAATTTTATTGGGCTATACACAACCTGAAACCGATATTCCTTCGAGTTAAAATAAGTAATTTACATCAGATACTTTTGTTACATCGTCATCGATATTTTTAGCTAAGAAAACTTCAAATTAATGTCTGATCGTCGTGGTTTTCCCATTAAACGCAACGATAAATTAATAATGCTATTAAACACAACGTCATATTCGAGAACATAATAATACGTTTTTAATATAAAACCAACAATTTAAAAGAAATTAAGATAATAACTATTACGTATCACATATCAGTACTGAACCTACCAATAACGAAAAATACATGAAATCATCGTTATCTGCCTAGCCTTTTCCCAACTATATTGGGTAATTTTTTTTCCAGTGCGCAATCTTTGAGAATCGCTTCTGCCAATGATCAACTTTCCATAAGAAAGCCATTAGTTAATTCCTAAAAAAATTTGAACTTTCCGTACAAAATTGTTATCAACTGATCACCATTTGTATGGGAGACTGAATTTTTTTTAGGAAATGATTATGGCTTTCTTGGGGAAAGTTGTTCATAAACATGGGCAGAAGTGCTTCTCAAAGTTTGCGCACTGGAAAAAAATTACCCAGTATATTGGAGTCGGCCTCCAGTCTAACCGGATTCATCTGAATACCCGCATATTACGTGGAGCCACCCCACAACCCAGTAACTGGGTTACACGGTACTTCTTAAATTTTCTGAATTCTGTCAATCCATAACGACTGCCAAAGATTTACAAATTACAGCCGGGACCAACAGCTTAACGTGCTTTCCGAGGCACGGAGGAGTCTCGGTCGGTTGATGAATGAATGAAGGTTGGTGGTCGATGGTCGCCCATCCACTGCTTGACCTCGGCAAGCTGAAAATCGACCCGTGTGGCTGTTATTATTAAGCCACGAGCTCGTCACTGGCATGAATAGAACGTGTTTGAAAAGTGCTTAGCATTTCCACTTCTTGGCCACTCTGTCTACCCTATTTAGAACACACAGGTTATTTTAGTATACCTACGTGTTCACTTTTGCGTTACTAAGTTCAAACACTTGGAATTTCTAACGCTATAAGCGTCTCTCTCAGCCTTGAGATTCTCGACATGTGAGATGTGGACTCAACAAGCTCTAGATGTACATATATGTATAGCTACGCGCAATACCTAGGAGCCTCGATAAATATCTGAAGAGCCTCTTGATAGACTGCTTAAAGGCTTAATAGAGAGATGTACCAACAAGATGAAAATATATAGATAGGTAGCCATAGTAATGATGTATTGGTTGCATCAAGATTTTTTTTTGATTTCTGCGAAAAAATTTTAGTCAACAAAGACGTGTAAGGCAAGAATATTAGCGGGAAGTCCAATCCCCGTATACGCTTAAGTGGATATTTACAGCTTCATTTACTAAAAAATCTAACCATATGATTGGAATGAATACGCTGGTATATAAATGGGCTGGACATTTTTTTTAAGGATGGGAAATCATCAAATGACTCCTTCCGCTCTGGCTGGAGCGGAAGGGAGTGCCAGACTCTTACTGACTAAAACCCATCCGTGTTCCTCCTAATGCCCTTTGCGTTCCAGACCCTCGGTGACTCTTTCGAACAGATTCCGTAACCTTGGCAGGACCCCCTACACGTAAAGTGGCGATGATTTTTTTATCAGGTTGGACAATGGACATAGCCCCTTTCTAAGCAGCACAGGATCTTCTATGTAGTACTGGTAACACTTGGAAGAGACCTAATAAGTTTTGCTTCAAGTAAACCAACAAATTACTCATAAACCTATTTAAAAACCGTAATGAACACCAGTGTTTAGGTTGGTATCGATTAGGTCCGACCTTGGCTTCGTGGTTGCATGTAGCAGTAGGTAATTTGTTGTAAATCCGACGATTATTTTTAACCAGATGCTAGTTATTATATATGTTGCAGCCAATTAGATTATTCAGCCGTTTCTTTAAAAGCCTTGCCTTTTCATTTAACTGCGCTGATTCTTTAGCGACCTAAGTGACATCTTTTGTTCAATATCGTTGAATGACTTCCCCATGTCATTTATGTCGCTGGTTAAACGGCGCAGTTCAATGAAAAAGCTAGGCTTTAATAAAAACTGCTGATTGGCAGCGACATATATATACATACATATAATATTACTTTAAGTATAACGTAATTCAAAATAAAAAAAATCACAAAAGTCGGGTAATTTGGAAGTCGGTTTATTTTTGTGAAAAAGTTTTGTATTTTTCACTTTTTAGTGGTACCCCACACCTAACAACACCACTGGAAAGTCACAGGAAAGCAAAAATACGCAATTTCGTATACATGGATGATTTTTCCAAACTACTCGTACAAAACCGATTTAGATAAAATTTCAAAGGGACCAATCGAGAAGTATATCCTTTCCATAAAACAAGAACTATTCAAATTCAAATTATTCATAAATGACGGAGAAATGAAGTGACAAACAAAAAAAGACATGCTTCAAATTCAGAACCTCCTCCTTTTTTCGAAGTCGGTTTAAAAAACCGTCTCATGTTAATTATTATAACATAACTTATTATTATTTCAATAAATTGTATGATATTATTTATTTAATACTTTAAAAACTATTCCAATATAACAGAAATATATTATTATGTTTCTGGTTAGTCTGGTGCCCCACTTTTCTCCCATCTAAGCTATAGCAACTGGTGATGGACTGGCATTTTGAGGGTCTGTGTTTGTGTAAACATGGACATGCAAATAGTACTAGCAGTCTAACAAAATAAAAAAGTCATTTATTCAAATTAAGCTACTCAGCTTAATTTGAATAAATTACTTTTTATTTTGTTAATGGCTGGGTTGCTGGCTTTACCGTTTAAAACTAGGTTAGTCCTCCAACCTGTGACAATATTGGTGAACTTTTTTGTTTAGTGCCTTCATCAGGACCTTTTCTTTCATTGATATTGTTATTAATTCCAATAATAATTATGTAACGTTTTATTTTCACCATTTATCAGTTCAGTTAGGTACTAATCGGTCATAATTTATTGCAGATACGAGTATTTAAAGCTAGATAACCCAATTTTGATATCGATAAGAAGATGGTTATGATGAGTGGTATCGTAGTCTTCATAATTATTATAAGTTTCCGATTGAAAAGTCTAGTACACTCAATCAATCATCCTAGCCTCTTCCCAACTACATACACGTTTGGGATGCATGTAGGAGCCTCCTCGTGTAGCGCACTTTGTTCCATCAGATACTCAACTGAACCGAGCGCTCGGCGCATCCTGGACAGTCTCTCCTAACACCTTATAAGACTGGCCAATCCTTCCCTTGCGGTGGTAGCGCCTGCTTCACGACCACCCTCCCACCGGAGTTCGGCGTCAAGCAGCCTGCTGTGTTTCGTCGACGTGTGGGAGTACCAGTGCCTCAAGGCATCTTCTGGGCACGCTCGCTTCATCATGGACCTCATCTATCGCTTTCCATCAAGCGTGATCGAGGTCAAGAGCTAGCTCATTTATAAATAAAAAAAAAAAAAAAAACATGTTGGGGTCAGCTTTCAGTCTAACCGAAGAAGCTGAGTACTGGTATTTTACACAGAGCGACTGCCTATTAGACTACAACCCAGTAACTGGGGAACATGACGCTCTTTGGCAAGACTGGTCCCAGATTGCTATGTACATTCACGGAATGAAAAGCATTCTATGAGTATACATATTAATCACGCAAACAAAGTGATAAAACAAAATCTTTAAATAAAAAATTGGGGATCCGTTTGCGAAATATTAAGCTTTAAAGCGAGTCAAGTGTGTGTGTGTGTGTGTGTCCCTACTCCCTGCCAGCTAAGCGGTCGTTTAAGGAGACGTGAAAAAATTCATGGTAGGCAGTAGCATAAATGACGAATTTAAAAAGTAACCCACAGCAGCTAACTAGGCTCAAAAAGTTAATGAGAGTTAGTTTCCAGTAAAAATTTAATGTAGGTAGAGAAAAACGCGGTATTTCGGTGACATGTAGTACAGTCACGCGAACAAGTTGTAAAAATAGGAGTATTTTAATTATTTATTTATGCACATACAAAAGTTGATATTTGCGTGTCCTCGTATTAGGGTTGTGAGGTGAACTCGTTTAGAATTTTGTATGGAATATTTGAAAAAAATTTTTAGTGACGTTATAAAAAATGTTTGTGACGTTACGTTTCTCTTTTTGGATCGAAATTCCTTATCGCACGAACTTGGCAAATGGGGGCTAGGCGAAAAAAAAGTGTAATTTTTCCGTCACCAATTTCCGTCACGACCCTTTTTTGTTTTATTTCAGTGTTTCATTTAATTGCTCTCAGACACTAGTAATTCATTCATTTGTTTTTGTTAATCAATAGTATAATACTTTAATCAATAATAATATACTACGATAGGAATTTCGTTGCAACCGAGTGTTCCACGATTCTTTGCTTTTGTTTTCCGATGCGTTAAGCAAAATTGAAAAGATCGGGATAGGCTATTTAGAGTCTAGAGGTAGATCATAACAAGCAAAACAGGGTTGCTTGCTAGATTATAAGATGCTATTAGAGAGCGCCTAGTGTTTTTCCCTAGTAAAAATAAATTCTAATCCTATCCTACTTTCTATTCCAGTATTCATAATATCTATTCTACTGTTGCTAATTTTTCACAACTTTTTCACAAAAAAAACCCACGGAACCAATTTGGCTGAGTGGCATACTTATAGTTTTGAAACCTGGATTAACACGTACCTAGAATACTTTCATCACTTGAGTATTTTCCCTTAGTATGTCTTCTGATTTTCACGCTAGCGGTGCAGCGAGCGCCATCTAGTTCAAAATGAATTCAATGCAACCATTCATCGACATTTCAAAATACTAAGTGTGGACCACTAAATGTTTTGTGGAGTGACGATGAACTTCATCGGATAAGACATCTTTGCGGAACTATTTTTATAATATCCGTCCTCATTGTCTCTTACTATTATTTAAGCAAAATCCAGACACGAAAGACGGTGTAGGCAAAAGGCTGCTTAAACAATATAGTCTTAGCAACAAACTGTCAAGTTCAGGTTCTTAAACAAGTGGTTACACATTCACAATTACGTTTTGCTCCAGTTGGCAATGTGCCAGAGTAAGCCACGTCGTTTGCCACTTATGCCAAATTGCCAGATGTTTTCGTCCTTGTTTATCATTAAAAAGGCCTCCGTTAAAAGCTGTAAAGTTAAATTAGATTATCCTTCTGGCAGAAAGACCTTTAAGTGACCTGTTCGCTATAAATAAAAGTTTACGAGATTTTCAAATATAGAAATTACGAACAGGCAATGTTTCTACAGTGAGAATATCGTGCACTGGGTCAGATTGGGTGGCAGTACTAAGTCCAAGAAATCTTTCAAATAACTCATGTTTTCCAATATTATTTAAAATGCATGTGAATATCGTGGCCATATCTTAGAATCGTCGATTTCATGATGTTGCCAAAATTAATTAGATTTGAGGGAACTTGTAACACGGATAGCGAAGGTTCGAATAGGATGACAGCTATTGAGCGAGCAAAGTAAGTGAACTAAGCTCTCGTAATTCATGTTAGGTTTTTTATACCATCCAGACACAAATAAAAAGGCACTAGGTGAGGCTCCGTCGTCGAGGTAAGGTCTAACCTAAGCTCGACGACGGAGCCTCACCTAGTGCCTGGTGGAAATTTCATGAAAGGGCCAATTTACGATTTGGCTAGAATCTCAACTTCATGTTGACTCAATAAATTTGGTTTTTCGAGTAAGGGGCCTTTTGCCATAGTGGCACCAGCTGTTGGCGTGAATTTTCCTGTAAACTCTCATTCCATTACAGTAACAGTTTTACGGTCATTATTCTTTCAACTTATTTAATTGTCTGAAAAAGTAATGTTTTTTATCAGTTAATTCATACATGTAATGCATGAAATGCTGCAGTTACTTAGCGTGATGATACTTTGCAATTCTCCGGCCGCTTACATCCGGGGTGTGTTAGGAATTCCGTCACGGATTTCCGATAGGATATCCGGGATTTTACAGATTTATTTGACGCCATCGGAAGCGTCAGTTGATTATTTTGACACTCTACTTAGGGGCAAAAACTTGTTAAGTACGAATAGGAAATGGTTTGCATGTAGTCGTTCAGGATCTAAACAGATTACTGAATTTTAAAAAGATAATGCGTTTTATACTAGTGGGACCATTTTTGTATGTTTATGGAACTTCGTAATCTGTCACTGATTTCACCACATTTTGCCTAGTTTTTGACATTGTCGCTGAGATGGTATTGCGACTTGAATTTGAACGTTTTTTAATATAAGAATAGACCTTCAGGCTACCTAGCACATGCTAAAAAGCCCGATAATATTGCTTAGAAATGAAGAAAATTCATAGATAAAGGCACCTTTGAAACCTACAAAAGCTATGCCGATATTGCCAATACAGGTACCATTGTGTTAAATGGAGACAATAGCAGTACCATTCCCCAAATGGTTCACCACTGACCGAGTCATGTCGAATTATCGGTAAATCATTACTCGATACCAAACCTGTTGATACAGGGGACTGGCGATATGGACGCTAAATCTTGCTTTGTTCTCGTTGAATATTACGTTTAATTGAAAACACTGTTGTGTTCGACTGTATGTACGGTCAGCACCAAAAGTCGATGAACAGATTTTTTCCCGTAACTCAAGTTATAAAGCGCAGGGTTTTTCTTACTGCGTTTGTGGGCAAATCTTGAGTTTCGACTTTTGTTGTTTAGTTAGTAACCAAAGTGCACCGTAGGTTAGGAAAAACCCTGCGCTTTATAACTTGAGTTACGGGAAAAATTCGGTTCATCGACTTTTGGTGCTGACTGTACATACACGTGTCGAATAGTGTTGTTTCGATCAGAGTGCCCATTCTACAAATTAATTTTTAAGCAATGTTCGCTTTCGTATGTCAGATGCAATCTGTCAAAAATTTATGGAATTTTTTTGACGGATTACAACTGACATGCGATTACTAACGTTGCTTAAACATTAGTAGAATTAGCACTCAGTTATGAGCAGTTCATCTATATGAAGTTCGTTGCTAATAGATCCATCTCTTGGGGTCAGGTTCTAGTCCAACTGGATGGAGCTGTAGGCCAGTATTTAATGTAGACTTATTAGCTGTCTGAACGGACAGTAGAGTCACTTTATATTAATTTAAATGTAAATGATGACGTTCAAAAGTGCCGTTTAATGGCCTAATTGAAATTAACGTTTTGACTTTGACTTTGATCTTAACAGCCCAGTTACTGAGTATCAGATTCCTATTGAAAACGCGAGTTGTTAGACTTTCGGTCTATCCGTGACAACTGTCAAAGATCTACGAGTGACAACCCGGGACCAACGGCTTAACAAGCTTAGAAGTTCTTAAAATTCTTTGCTAGGTTCGCATCAACTGTAATATTGCGCTGTATTAGTTATAGTTGTTTAGTTATAGGTAGTTATAGTTGTGTAGAGGAGTGGCGGCCTGATGCTGCGTAAGCTAGAGTGCCTGATCCACCACTGTATATTTGATGTCGGGATGTTGATGTTGATTTCGAAGTAATTTGTGCTCCATTGGTTGGAAAGCAGAAGATTCCAAAGTAATTTGTGCTCCATTGGTTGGAAAGCAGAAGATTCCAAAGTAATTTGTGCTCCATTGGTTGGAAAGCAGAAGATTCCAAAGTAATTTGTGCTCCATTGGTGTAATTATTGCAAGGCGTTCCAACGTGAGGATGAAATAATCTTACATACTGTTATAAAAGCGAAAGTTTGGATGGATGTGTGTTTGTTACTCAATCACGCCAGAACGGCTGAACCGATCTTGATGAAATTTGGCTCAGAGATAGATTACAGTCCATCCATAGCACATAAGCTACTTTTATCCCGGGACTGTGTTCCCTTGGGATAATTTCTGACATTCACGCAGGTGAAGTCGTTGGCAGAAGCTATAAAATAAACAAATAAACATCTCCTTTCGTTTCGAAACAAAAATAACACCTAGAATCCAGATAATAAACTTCAAAATTGTTATTACAGACGCGAGCGTTAATACTCTACAAATCCCTCGTAATATTCAGACTTAAGCCTGAGCTGGATAACTAGATTTCCTCTGGTGTAATACCGAAAACAATTGGGTTATGAAGTTATCATCATTATATTGGTAACTAGCTGCTTCCCGTGGGTTCGCCCGCTTGAAAAGTGTTTTATTATTAAGGTCTATAAGGGTATCGGGATGAAAAATATCTGTCGTGGTAAACGACATCGTTTAATAACAAGTTGCTGATTTGACTACTACAGTACTGAGGCTAATGGCGGCACGTGGACAGAGTCGTGTTGGAGAGTGGGGATGGGGACTGTGCCGAGCTCACTTTGGCTCGAGACACCAACCAGAACACTCCTCCAAAACGAAACTTTCGGTTTACCTATTTCATCGTATTTTCTGATCATAAATTACGATCAAAAGAAAATCCACTAAGAATAGTTAATTCAATGGCCAAACTGGAAGGTTTATGTAAAAGTTAGGATGTTGGTTAAATGATATTGGCATATAAAGTCAAATTAAATATATATTATCCGGACCAAAGGTTTAGTAATGTATAGGAGCGAGGGAGCACACGCGATGACCGCTAATCGTGTACTGAATGCTCGACTAATATCAATTAGTGAAATGAGGTATAAATTCACGAATAAGCATTAGAGCATTATGTATGGTTTCACCGTACAGTTTAATTCGTCCCGAGATTTTTACGGGAACGCGAAAAATGGGATATGCGTGTACGAAGTTGCGGGCTAAAGCTAGTACAATACAATAGATAAAGGTGTGAAAAAGCTCAATCAATATGTGAGGCATTTAAAAGCGCCTGCTTGTTATAGAAAAAAAAACAACGGGTTGCACTCCTGGAGTTTCGGCAGAAGTGAAAACTGGAACATTAACGTTGTGCATTTTTGAATATTAAATAATAATAATAAATAATAATTATAATAATAATAATTTATTTCACACAAAAACAACAAAATATTTTGTAATTGTTAGGGAATAATTTCGCACGAATTGCTTTAGTTATCTGTGTTAACTTACCTACTATCATTTATGTGGTTAAATACAATATTAATTTATTGCGCTATCGTACACAAACATGACAATTTATATTACATATTACATTATCCGTCTTACGAATTTCCGATCAGGTCACGTGTCCTGACGCGAGTTTAACATTTTTTACCCATCCCAAAAAGTGCACAACACCGCTTAAGAAGTTTTCACTTCAAAAATACAAGGCAATTTCCGCTAGCTTCTATTAACTCTAAGTGGAATCCCTTTCACCTTGTTTTTTTAGCGCCTAGTCAACTCAATTAACTAAACCTACCAGGTTATTACTAGTCTAGTTTCCAAGGAAATTTAAACCCTATTCCTAAAAACCTAAAGTGCTCTATTAGTTTGAACTCTAAGCCGAAGGGTACACAGGGCCATGGGAAATTGGACTGTATAACATAGGGGTTAAGTTCTATTTAAGTTGAATATTTTGTGTTAGTCTTGCGTGTATGGAAATGAGCGATTTGCGTATGTTTTAAGATTGAATGATATGAAAAGTCATAGGTACATAAAAATATGGCAGTTTAAAACATTATTTTAATAATTGTAAGCGAAATGTTTTTTTTTTGGGTCTCAGTGACTACTGGCCTATTAAAGAGCATATCTAGGTATTCAAAACGATTCATCAGGTATAAACGTAAAGGTTTTAAGATAAGTGTAGGTATCATGGGAAAAAATATTATCACTTATGGCATCCGAAATAAATAAAGCGTCTGAAAAGAGAGACAAGAATATTGTCGTTTCATATTCAGTTAATTTAAATTAACCAATCAGAAAGTCTATCCTACCATAGGTATAAAAAAAGGATTTTCAAATCGGTTCATAAATGACGGAGTTATGCTTATGAGGTAACAAACAAAAAAAAATTCAACCGAATTGAAAACCTCCTCCTCTTTTTTGAAGTCGGTTAACTAAAGCCAAGTCATAGTCAAATAATTTAATTCAATTATACCACTAAAAGGTAATATTTAACGTCAAGATTTACAGTAAAAAATAAAGTGATTAGAGTTCTAGTAGTCCCTGTAATAACTGTTCAGCTAATATTCAGTAAAAAGTAGTAAAAAGCATAGAAAAGTAATCTGAGGGCAGCTAATTGGATTTCGTTACTGAAGAATTTAATATTCAAGGATTCTAATAAAAACTTTTATAATACCAATTACCTAATACAACACGTACTTTACCGTTTTAAAAGCCAAACAGTCAGTTTACGAAAATAATGAGCTTTCAGAAGGTTCACTAAAACATAACCATAGAGCTTAAGGATGCATAAAATTGGAAGGAATAAAAAGGAGAGAATAAGGACAAATTATATACATTTTTTTTAAGAATGTGAAATCATCAAATGACTCCTTCCGCTCTGGGCGGGGTGAAGGGAGTGTCAGACTCTTACTGACTAAAACCCATCCGTGTTCCTCCTAATGCCCTTTGCGTTCCAGGGCAGCGGTGACTCTTTCGAACAAACTCCGCAAAAATGTGTACCTACATGTTCTTCTGGCATCTTGGGATAAGGCCAGGACACATTGGATATTATTATTCGCCTGCCTTTATCAATAAAAAGGCAGGGAAGAACAGAAGAGGAAAAGTCTAAACCCACCCACAGATCACCCAAAGGAAGAGAAAGTTGGGCAGAAGACGCCCGTTTGCCCACGTCATCCATTTTATAATGGTTATCCTTCTGCATATGTTTGTATCGTGCCATCTACATGGTGTGTCCTTCCCTGCAGTTACGAAGGTCGGCACGCCAGGCCAGGGGTTGCGGAAGTCGGTCAATTATAGCTGGATTTATACTGCGTCGGCTGCACGATACTGCTGTTTTATTTAAACTAGGTATGCTTATGGCTTGTCCAGAAGGCTAACAAAAGAATAAGGGCGAATTATACTAGTGAAATTTTAATAGTAAAGAACACGTTCAAGAGTTGTCATTTATCGGTGTCATAATTGCTGGAGAAATTGACACTGACAGCTGTTTGAACGCGTTTTAGAAGTGATGGCCGGATTATTTTTCTGTGGTGAATTTCGACCTAATTGTTTCAGTTTTTTTTTGTTTGTGGGAAGTTATCAAATGAGTCCTTTCGTTCTGGCCATTTGGCATGGCTTGAGCCCTTTGCGTTCCAGGTACGCGGTAACTCTTTCGATCAATTCGCGTTCCTGGCAGGTAATGGTTGCCAAACAGCTGTATTTAAAAAAATATTGAGCTTCCTGGGTTAGACCTGGAGCTAAAACAATTGGTTGAGACTTTTATCCTATGATAACCCTCTCCTGGGCAAAAGTCTCCCTCCATTTTTCTCGAGTCCGCTCGTTTTCTTGTCAATTTAGACGGAACTTATCTGGTTCGACCCAGTGCAATGTACTTAAGGGTCCTGTCGGAAAGGTCACGAGAAAAAGATAATGACTTCTAAACTAATAATCCGTTTAGCTGTAAAGACACTAATCGTTTTAAAACCAAAAAGTGATCTCAATATAAATGAGGGTCTTGACAGAAGCGGATTCCAGGGATTAATATTGAAACGTTTACATCAGCAACAGGTCTTCTTTCATTAATAATGTCTGGGATTGGAGCGACCGCAGCGTTGAGAGTGCATAACAAGCCGTGATTGTTGCATCCATTTGCCACAGCACAATCACACTGTTCCGTATGATGTCGGACGTAAAAGAATAGCACCATCTCATCACTTCTCATGCGTGTCGTAAGAAGCGACTAAGGGACTCACCAGAGAACGGGCAGCAGTATTCCCTGTACATTGCAACAGCTACACTGCGATCGCCAACCCGCCTGCCAAGCGTGGCGATAATGGCAAACCCCCATTCCATTTGGGGAGGCATGTGCATTTTTTTTTTTTTTTTTAGAGTTTGGGAAATCATCAAATGACCCCTCCCGCTCTGGGTGGAGCGGCAGGGAGTGTCAGACTTTTACTGACGAAAACCCACCCTTAGTCCTCCTGGTGCCTTTCTTCCCAGGGCCGCGGTAACTCTTTCGAACATAATATTCCGCAACCCTGGCAATATGCATGCACATTACATCAATTTTTCATATGTCTTAACATTTCTTTTATCTGTTTCAGGTAAGGCACAGAAAGTTTACAATACTAATAACATCATAACCTTCAGCTTCATCTGTAAGTAAACACAATTCTATGGAGACATACATACGTCATTTAACACATGAAGAGGTTTTTCCTGCGACCCTCTATTCATTCGTACGGTCCGGTACATCAGAATCAATAAGGTTGCGCTCTTGTGCCAGCTGCCAATGGCATTAGGGTTGGCAATTCATCAGATTCTAAAGAAATATGTAAAGACAGAATTTATCTTCGTAAATTAATTTTATAGATTTTCAAATCAATTTATTTATTAATTATGAGCCTGTACTGTCCCACTGCCGTGCAAAGGCCTCCCTTTCCTCCTTCCACTTTCTCCGGTCTTCTGCAATTTTGGGCCAGTCCTTTGAAAAGGAGTCTGTCTCATCTCGCCATCACTATCCGGGTCTGACGCGTTGTCGTTTATCTTTTTGTTTGGGATCCACTGCGTGGTAATCTTTGCCTATTGCTCCTCCGACATGTAGCAGATATGAAAAACCACTAAAAATATTTTTTAAATATGCGATTCAAGTAAAAAGCGATTTTTCGCACATATTATGCTGGTTTTCTAAAAGTCCAGATCATGACCCACATGCTACAGTGCCACATGTGCTCATTCACCTGCACTTTTGAGGACCTAATGAACGCCACTGGTGCTATCATTAACATGGCCACACAATTTATTTCGAAACATAATAAAAAAAAAAGAAATCGAAAAGAAGATCATAAGTACCTACCCCAATTTCTAAATTAAACAGTCAAAGATTAGTATTTATTTCGTTGCTTACTTTAGCTTGAAAACCTGTGAATCTTTGGCACCAAAGTAGGGTTTGTACGTTTTTAACGTCAAATTCTCAATTGTGAATCACGCCCACTTTATGAGAAATAATTGTTTTGTCAAAAATGTAAACTTGAAATATTATTTCTGACACAATTTCAACCGAAAAATTGCTTACCCTTGTGCAATCGCCACACGAGCAACTTAGCAAACAGAATTGTTAGGAACGTTGAGTTGCAAATCTGAATACGAACTGTATTTGGCAGCAAATTGAATTTGCAAAAGACTTTAGAAAACGAAGATAGCACCCGCATCCTTGGCAATACTTTTGAGGTACGTCGTTGCATGCTGATCTAAAGGCGAATGCAGCTTTGGATCTAACTAAGCAGAACGCAGCAAAAAATTGTTATAATGACTGACTATAAAACCCATCCGTGCTCCTCTCCGCTCTAGTGCCCTTTGCGTTTCAGGGCCGCGATGTCTCTTTCGAACAAAATCCGCAACGTGTTACATCTCCTGTAACGTTAACTCATCATCTGCCTAGCCTTTTCCCAACTATATTGGGATCAGCTCCCAGTCATTAGGATTCAGCTGAATACCAGTATTTTACGTGTAGCGTCTGCCTACCAGACCTTCACAACTCAATTTTTTTATAATGTATGTTAAGTGTCATATAAAAGTTTTGATACAATGGAACTGGCCAAATAGGTATTTTGTTTCTTAACTACTCACATAGCTAGATTTTTCTAAGCACTTTTCAACGTCGTTTTGAATAGGTAACCAATGTACCTTTAGGTATTTTCCTAAGCACTTCAAAAAATTATTTTGACTATGCATTTGGCATATTTTTTAAGGATAAGCTTTAAAAATTATATCAAATTGCTGGGGAGTTTGTTGCGCCACTTCTTCTTCCCAGCTAAAACACTAGGAAGTGGTGACGGGTGGGGGCGTTTTGGGGGACTGTCTTTATGTAAAATTTGACGTTCAAAAAGTGCTGGCTCTCAGCCTAATTTGAATAAATGACTTTTGATTTTGATTTCGATTTTGATTTATAGTATTGGCAAATAATACCTTAAAACTATCCACAGGGCTTTTAAATAGGTTTGTGATAATAGGTTGGTAACATTACAATTACCTATACACTCGTAGGTATGTTTGATTTTGTGGTGTGGAGTTGGTAGTCACAAAATGTACTACCCACACTTTATATAACACGGTAACACATCACAATTGATGATGCCGATTGGGACTACAATTTGGGTGTAATCAGTATAATTGGTTATGCTTTGCTGGTTAAACTGGATTTATTTGATGCTGCTGATGTGATCTATGTAAATGTCTGCCATAGTTAGCATTGTTGATATTGATATTTTTGTCCTCACTACCTCACTGGTGCATACAGCCTCCTCTAGCTAGAAATGATAACTTTATAGATGTACTGTTTCTTTTTGTGTTTTTATTTTTCTATTAAATCCCACACTGTTTAATTGATGGATTCCATATTTGTAAGTACGTGAGTAACATGCAGGTACTTATTAAGAAAATCAGTACGTGACTCCGCCCGCGTGGATGTTGGTTATCGCGTAAAAAGGAGCTTATGTCCCTCTCCATATCCCAGGCTATATATCTGCTAAATTTCATGACGATCCGTTCAGTCGTGTTAGCGTGAAAGCGTAACAAACTCACTTTCGCATGTTTGTTAGGATAGCATTAAGAAGTAAGATTGAAGCACATCAAGCTACCTGAAACTGTAAATTTTTCCCTATCAACCTTCAACCTAATGCTTTAAGCGATAAAGTTGGAAATCTTTTAAAGAAATTTGATAGACCGTTGTACCTTGATTTGCTGGCGATTGTACTAAGGCGGACTTAATGCCATAGGCATTATCTTCCAGTCAATCAAGGGTGGTGAAGGAATAACACAAATAACCTAACTACGAAAAAAAAAACTTACATTTTCATAAAGAAACTCTGGTTAAGCTTTTAATATATTAAACCTTCGCCAAAATTGCCTTCTTAACTCCAAACAAGTGAAAACCCTCACGTTCGACCTTTCAATAAACCGCGGAATACCTAAACCTTTTTATCAAATTATTTTCACTTAATTTTCCAGACCCCATATCAAACGAAGTAGCCCTGTGTACTCAGAAAAAGGACAGCACCCTTTGATCTAAATACAGCAGCGGTCAACAAACATGTTCAATTAACTACGGATGGATGTTTGTATGATCGTCTGTGCTTCACGTCGTCGTTCGAGAACAGCCATTTGTTGTCAAATAAGAACCCTTTTGTTGAGTTTGACTACTGGGCTTTTGATATCTACATGATATTTATGGTAAAGAGTAAAGCTGGGTACTGACCGGTGTTACGGGGCGGCGTTATATAACATGTTACAAAGCGAGCATGCGTGCAGTCAGTACGTGGAAACGGGCAAGAACACGCGCATGGTACTCGGATATTGGGACATGGCGTATCGTAACATGCTCGCGGCGAATGGTACATTACGACCCGTATAACAACGGTCAGTACCTACCCAGTTACTTGATGTACGTAACGCTCGTATGGTGAGTAGGGTACATAATTCTAAAAGCTAGAACACATTTTCGAAAAAAAGTGTTACAGCAAAATTCGACCATTCGATCGAGAGATTTCCAAAGATCTTTTTTTTTAATAAGACATCACGAAAACTTTCTCTGATTACTTTTTAGACCTATGTATCCTGCTTAAGCTACATTAAAATTGGTTCATTCATTTTGAAAAATAAATACTTTAAAGTTTGTATGAATTATCGTACAGCGTAAGCTTAGGAGGGCTTACGCTATACGGCATTTCATACAAACTTTAAAGCATTTATTTATTTTAGCTAGTTATTATGAGAGTGTATTTGTTTCGTTGATTTTATTATTGTCTACTGGAAGTGTTTTTGTTTGTTTAAATTACAGCAAGTTGATTTAATTCGCTTTGATTTGGGTGTCGTTTACCAGATATTTGAAATGACCAGCAAAGAATCGGTTTTACAATAGGATATTTGATACTTATCTTACGTATTTGAAGGATTCTAATACATAGTTCAGTTTAAAACACAAACACATCGATCTTTGTGTTCTATTTTTATAATACCAACGAACTTACTTCTGTTATTTTATTTGTGTTTTGTTTTTCTGTGTTTTTTTAGAAGTAACAAGCTTTTAAGGTTATTCTTCTATTTGGACTTAGTAAATACGCTTTTTTATTTTTATATTATAGCTATATTTTCTCATTTAGTAATCTACAACAAAGTTTTTTATTGATTTTATCTCGTAATAATCATTTCCTAAACAGATATAATCACAAAACAAATCCAAGAAGTCTGCCTCCTTCCTCATCACAGATTCCGCTCCAATTCATTTGAAGAACAGCATCTCAAGTTCCCAACTCCTACATATTCCAGACGAGCTCCTCATAGCTAATCATCCAAGTGGTCCTCACAGATAATTACGAGACCTCTCACTAGATTAAACTCCTGAAGTCGACGGCATTTTAAATAGAGCATACAAATTGCCCACCATTTGCCTCAACGACCAGCGATCTTACGGCTAAGTAGGTAACTATTTATGTTTACGCCAAGGTTTTTAAAATAGGTGGTTTGTTTTCTTGTGAGTTTAAAAGCTGTCTTTTAAAAGGGTAAGTATTCTTCTTTGTTAAATTCGTCTGAAGTAATACTCGAGACGCTTCAGACAAGTGACGTTCTGTCAGCGGTAGCGTGCAAAATGTTAAATGTATGGGATTGACAGACGCTGTCGTAATGTCACGTTATCAATCCTTTATATTTTGGCATTTCGCCAGTCGCATTTGCTGGAAGAATGCCACTTTTCGAGGCCATTTTTTTTTTTTTTGAGGATTGGAAATCATCAAATGACCCCTCCCGCTCTTGGTGGAGCGGCAGGGAGTATCAGACTTTTACTGACTAAAACCCACCCATAATCCTCCTAGTGCCTTTCTTTCCAGGGCCGCGGTAACTCTTTCGAACATATTCCGCAACCCTGGCAGGCTCTGGCCCTGGCGGGTCCCGTCTCCGTTGCTGACTGCTCTTTTACTTTTCTAGGCCTAAGAACGTCTTTTATTTATGATTTATGTGTTAGCCATTAAAATAGAAAACAACAAAAAATTCTTGTTTTGCTACTGATGACTAAAAATCTACGATAAGCCCAAATGACCGTTCTCTGGTGTTTTGGGGGTTTCATTGAATAAATAATCCACATTAGGGTATTATTTTGAGTGATTTGTGTTTGAGTTAATTAAAAGTTCATAAAATGTGGATGTGGTAGCTACTGAGATGACGTCGGGAGTCGCAGGGCGATTCCCGGCCACCGTAGGCGCGGGTCTGCGGACGGCGAGCGTTGGGTGGCTCGTCGTGTCAGATGTCAGCATAGTAGACGGGGCCCGCTAGGACCAGTGCCTGCCAAGGTTGCGGAATTGTTCTTAAAAGTCACCGCGGCCCTGGAACGCAAGGAATTAGGAGGAGCACGGATGGGTTTTAGTCAGTAAAAGTCTGACACTCCCTTCCGCTCCACCCAGAGCGGTAGAAGTCATGATACTGAGATGAGGGCTGTAAGTAAATGTTGCATTTAAGAAACAAACCACTACTCCAAAACGAATTAAATTGGGAATCTAAAAAAAGGATGACGAATTCTTGTTAACGAGACAAAAGAAAAAAATACGTGTTCAATATCTTTCCATTATGTCACAGACGGACCAAGTATTTTTATTTTTATTTTAAATACCCCGTATATGTATGTGAATAATCTTTTTTTTTTATTATTATTGATAGGCACGCGCTTGACCACTATCTCACCTGATGGTAAGCGACGATGTGGTCGAAGATGGAGCACGCTTGCCTAGAAGTAACCTATTCACTCTTGACTTAAAGACTCCCAGGAATGTGGACTTTGCTTTTCTGCGTTTTATTTAGGAGAACTTGCATTGTAATACCAACGTTCGAGTATTGGACCCATAAGCAAGCAGGTACTTACCCTATTAAACAGATAATGTAACGATTCCCTTCATTCTTCTTTGTCCAAAATCTTTTGAATCAACGAACCCCTAGCCTTGATCCATTTGTTACAATACTCCTTACAATCTTTGCTTACAAATATAACAAACCAATTATCTAAGACCCTTGTATTATTGACTTTGTAATATCCAATGCTTACACGAAGTAAACAAGGATGTGTCTAAATAAATTGGGCAGTTGTGAGAAAGGGACAGTTGTATCATTTCTGGGGTGATGACAGGGAGAGGTATGTGTTCGTATTTATTTGCATTTGAAGAGCATGCGTGCGCGCCGGTTATATGAAGTCTTTATTAAACAAAAATATTGTTTTGGACTAATATTGATTTAGATGTGTATAATGGCAAAATTATGATATTTTCTGTGTAAAATTTGTAAAAAAGTGATGACATTTATGTTGAATATTAAAAGTGTGTGTTTCTGTTTAGTTTCGTGATAAGAGATTTTGGACGCAATGTGTGCGTTAGTCATCAAGTATATTAAGGTCAGAGGTCATAATTACTATGAATATTAATATCGTTTATATCGTAGGTACCTATTTAATTAAGTTCCTTAGTTAATTATTGAAGATTGTTGATATTGCCTTTTAAAACAATCATACTTGGCCTTGCATTGTCTTAATTTTTAACCGACTTCAAAAAAAAGAAGGAGGTTCTCATTTCGACTGATTTTTTAATTTTTATTATTTTTTTGTATGTTTGTTTAGCGATATTTTCGCCAATTGTCAACCGATTTTGATGATTATTTTTTTGTTTGAAAGAGTATTTTCCAGACTGGGCCCATTTCAATCCATTGAAGTCATAAATCTCACTATTTCAGAGTTCAAGTTCAACTTGCTTTTTAGGTCAATTGGTGTTACTATATCGATCGTAATTGATATTATAAATCATCATCTGCCTAGCTTTTTCCCAATTACATTGGGGTCGGCTCTCAGTCAAACTGGATTCAACTGAATACTAGTATTTTACGTGGAGCGGCTGCCTACCAGACCTCCATAACTCATTAACTGGTTAACACGGATCTTCTTGGCAAGACTGGTGTCAGATTGTCTGGCTTCTGACAATTCGTAACGACTGCCAAAGATTTCCAAATGACAGCCGGGACCAACGGCTTAACGTGCTTTCCGAGGCACGGAGGAGTCCCGGTATGTTAAGATGGTCACCCATCCACAGACCAACCTCGGCAAGCGTGGCTTCACCTTGAAAGATCGGCCCTAAGGATATTATAATAACCTAATAACATAACTAATATTATAGATGCGAACCGATGTTGATGAATTCCATTGCATTTTGGGGAGTGTGTGACGGAATTGCATAGTTTAATTCCGCCAAGCCCGTTCCATCATCGGGCCACAAGACGTACGGCGATGCGTCACCGTTACATGGTGGAAATCCCACCAACACGCACAAAACGTTTCGGGAACACATTCATTGTGCGTACAGCTAAGGAGTGGAATTCCCTGCCAGAGTCTGTGTTTCCTGATAGCTACAACCCGGGAGTCTTTAAGTCAAGAGTCAATAGGTTACTTCTAAGCAAGCGTACTCCATCGTCGACCACATCATCGCTTACCGTCAGGTGAGATAGTGGTCATACGCATGCCAACCAAATTAAAAAAAAAAAACACAGCAAACTACCTGAAACTATCAAATTTTCCCAATCAACCTTAAACCTAATGCTGTAGCGATAAAATTGAAAATCTATTATTTAAAGAAAATTGACAGATAGTTGTAGCTTGATGTGCTGGCGACTGTACAGAGATAGATAGGACCTTGGAGACGGTTACAATCTATTTTTGAGAAATTTTTAATTATTAATGCCATGGAAACCTTAGGCAAGAGCTGGTACTTAATAAATTGTTAATACATTGCTTAAAAAAAACAATGTGTTCCGAGCCATAAATAAACTCTCAGGAGATATTATAGCTCTAAAATATGAGACCACAGTAAAACTCTCTTTGTGTCCTATAGATAGGCTGGCTGGCTTGGCTAGCCTCCAACGTTGATATCTGTGTTTTATCCTGGTATGTCTATGTAGAGGCCTGGTAGAGAAGGCCATAATGAGAAAATAAGAGCAAAAAACAAGGCCATAATGTGTTATTTATACTCTGTTTCTTGACTTTAGATTTGAAGATCTTTAGATTTATTTCTTTGATCTATCAAAGAAATAAATCTAAAGATCTTGTTTATTTTGGTAAGCCAATAATTGGTTAAATAATACTTACATACGTTCATTAATTGTACCTAGATTTATTAGTGTTAAAATTAATCATAGGCTTACACTCTATGCACAATTTGACAATAAAACAGATTATTATTAAAACATTAAATAAACACTCAAAAACTATGCTGATTTATAATATGGAAACAATTACTAATAATAACAAGAATCTACATTACAAGTTATAGGGTACCTAGACCACTCTCATTTTTAAATTCTATGAAACGGATAATGCTGTTTGAATATCCATGTAATTATAACCCCTGTTATGTAACTACAGTTAAGGAAATGATTATATCATTATTTAAAAATGCATCGTCATCATCATTTATTTAATTTAAATGCATCCATTTATGCAATTTGCAAAACAACGTTTTCGTAATAAACAAACAGCAAAGCTCAGATATTAAGTTTCCATCGACTCAGCATAAAGTAAATACTTTTGCTTAAAAATATTCCGCATTCGTGCACTTTATTTTCTTAAAGCTCAGGTAAAAGTAATGTATTTATCTTGTTGAGAACTTTTAATGGGGTCGCGAAACGAAATCTTCTCGAAGTCGAAAAACATTGAAAGAGACTCTCGCTTCGTCTGCAGCCAGTTTTTCTAGTAGTGACAATAGTGTTTTTCAGCAAAAATGGATACTAATTGGAAAAGACATTGTCATTGTAACAGTTTGGTAACAAAAATGAGAAAATTTTGTAGGAGTCTACTTTCTTGTAGAAACTTTTAATGGTCAATCAGGATTCTTGTCAACTGTTCAAGAACTTGGCAAGTAATGAACTGCTTGAACTTAAAAATATATTTCTTTCTTGCTAAAGAAAAGTTTTATTTTGCCTTTATGTATGTGCGCATGAATAAAAAAAAAGACATTACAGCAGATGTCATAAATGTGTTGGTAAAGTCAATGATTTGATCTCTTCCAAAAAAATGTTGTTCACCGGATTCCAAGATTTCTGTCAAGTAACCTGAAATGGCCGAGAAAACTGGGGTACGAAATGGGTTTGCACATCGTCTACATAATGAAGTTAACAATTAGATTGTACCTACAGTAAACAATATTTTAATATTGTGTGTCGTGTTGTTGCTTTAAGTTTGTATTTAAAAAATGATTTATATTTTTGTTTCTAAAGTAACCCTAACAAGGAAAAACCATTTGTAGATATTTGCAAACTCTCTGATATTAGCATTCAACAAGTCACCAAATATTCTATTCAGGAAGCTGAGTCAGTACCACAAATCAATCGGAACTCTAATGCCTGAGTCCTAAGTCTTAATACCAGCATTAAGTGATCAACGCAAGCTAACAGCCATTCAGACAGTGCCTATTCAATCCCACAAGATTTAGCTTCGAGCAAGTACTTAGTGCTGTAATCTTGAGGCAGATGCGTTATTCTTAGCTTATGCTATCCATTATAGTGTTGCTATAATCTATATACTAATATAATAAAGCTAAAGAGTTTGTTTGAACGCGCTCATCTCTGCAACTACCAGTCGGATTTGGAAAATTTGTAATTTTTTGTATATAGGGTCCAATTACAATAGGTTGACAAATTTTACCACAGCGCTCAGTAGGTCTAACCAAAGATATCCAAGCAAAAAAATACACTGATTAAAATGATTTTATTTTGACCTAAAATAATAAATACCTGGCACTCTAGAATAAACACATCCATCCAATAGGTACCCCTATTGGATGCATGTGCTGTGTATGCGGTGACGTGGTCACGTGCGCCTGCACATTTGTAGTATCAAGGGATGTGTTTATGCATTGGGTAACCAACATTTATAAGTGTATTTTTGTTCGCTGATTATTTTAATTGTAGGTATCTAATGCGATTTTCTTATATTTTTTTTTTTACCATTGTCCGTATTTTGGTGGTCTGAATGATTCCTAAAAGTGTGTCCACCTATTTTAATGGGACCTTATATATGATAGCCACATTAATGAGAAAGGCTATACCTACGGGAACGGGAATTTCTTACGGGAACGGGAAAAAGCGGGATATTCGCGTATAAAGTCGCGGGCAAAGCTAGTGTCGCTATAAGATGGATACCACTCGATTGAAGCATTGATCGAATGATTAGCTTTGACGCGAGACTTGTAGCGATTGAGTCGCAGGTTAAAATCCTAATCTACAATTTTTTTTTTTTTTTAAGGATGGGAAATCATGCAATGACCCCCCCCTTCCGCTCTGGGTGGAGCGGCAGGGAGTTAGCTAGATGTTTGGTTGTTTGTTTATTAATCTGCCTCTGTTTACTAACGCAAAAGAGACTGGGATAAAAGTTTGTGCTCAGATAGACGGTGTCTTTAATTAGGACGTATGTATAATGGTTTTCATCCTAGAAGTCTGTGCGAAAATGTTAGTTTTTTTTTATTATTGACAGGCACGCGCGTGACCACAATCTCACCTGATGGTTGGATGGGACTCTTGACTTTAAGACTCCCAGATTTTAACGCGAACGAAGTTTAGTCACTGGCAGAATATTTTTTATGTAGCCTATGTTGTCACACTGCTGGACAGAGGCCATAGAGGCCCATAGGTTTTTTTAGCTAACTAAAATAAAGTTAGCTAGAAATGCTAAATGGTAGAATGGGTTATCTGTATAGTAGAGATCTTTGAGAACCAATTTTCTTCTCTTAAAGTTTCCCAGAATAAGCAGCTCCTCTCCTCTCTTGTTATAATACGTTTCGGTATCATACGTAACCATGTTTACTCTGCGTTGTATGCCGAAGCGCGAGCGTCACATAAAATCTTCGCGCCTGCTAGATGTAACACAAACATGACGGAGTCGTAAACACTATGGTTTAGTACGTTTACAGTGATCAATGGCACCATCTTGCATTTATATTGTATAGTCGTAGAATAAAAAGGTTAGGCATCCTAAAGTCAATAATTATACTTGAAATTACAACTGTATAAATATGACGGCGCGCAGCTAAATTAAAAGTTAATCCAAGATTTAAGATGAGAGACTGATTGTGTTATTTCGTTGAACAGTAATTATTGGTAAATTCAAAATTAAAATGGTGATTCATTTCAATTGGTCGAATATATATTATGGTGATTTATAAAATATGAGCGGGTAACCCCGAATAGGGTAGCAAGTTTGCGTCTACGCCGTGACAGCTGGCATTCTTTTGACAGACAGCGAAATGCACGCGTGCTAACCTATTGGCTCGTAATCTAGTTTCATTTTGTGTTTTACCGTATATTTTGTTTACAAATGTAATCGAATGAAACGAGTGACTGTTATGAATCACAAACGTGCTATTATTTCATCTAGACTATCACAAAGACCGCTCCGCTGACCATTCTGATATTCCGTCAAATATTTTTATTTTTTTGTATTTCAGAAACTTAAATAGGTAAAACTTGTACAGTAACTCTTACATCTGTATTAGCAATTTATTTTGCATTAAATGCTGTTGAAATAAACAAAACATTTTTTTTTAAACTGTTAAACTCTGAACCGTTGCAAAATGGAATTCTCGTTTTGTTTATTTGTTATTTTTTCGGATTGATTTGAAATCACGATGTCACGTTTCAAGGGGTAAGCCACGGAAATCAGAAAAAAGATCCGGTCCCCTGAAAATCCCCTTCGATCGTTTTGTTTTGACTTTTACTCTGATCACTCGTTGTTTGGTTAGCGGCCTGCGGCTGATGGTTTTAAGGAAAGAATTTCGAAAAACCCCTTTCTTCCTTACATATAACAAATACTGTTGCGGTGAAAATATTTGTAATATTTGACGTTCAAAACCAAAGTTCAACCTATTTGCAGCCTCGTTCAAATAATGTGATTTAACATCTCATATAACGTAAACTATAAAGAAGAAAATCTATCTAAAGACAAACAATTCATAAAAATAAATGAGAGATATAGAGGGAATCATAGCTAATAATTCAATTAGTTGATGATCCTTTTGGGATTACTCTTGATACCAAATAGTTATTATCATCTTATGTGATGTAGTTTAGAAGAGTACAAATGACTTATAAGATCGCCTTGTATTTACCATGTTATCAAACCATTTTCCCAATAATATTGATTCAATGAACACCACTTTTCCCTAAACTAAACAAATAACGAAGAATTCATAGAAACAAAAGGTGCCGTCCACAGAATGGTAATGACTATTGATTGTCCACAGATAATAAATGATAATAACTATCAGCTACGATCACTTGCAGCTTCTGAAATCATCAGTTTAGCTTTTTGAGCTGTATGTTGTCTACAAAAACCATGTGCTAGAAATTTGTGAAATCCCCTATCGGTCGCTGGGAAATAAAATGTTTCTTTTTTTCGAAGTACAGTTCAGGGAAACGAAGTGCTCAGCACATTGACAAAACAACTGATAGAGAATGACAGTTATGACTTTGTTCTATGTAAGAATGTAACTTATATAGCACTAATCTTGTCGTGGGCCTGCGGATGGCAAGCGTTGGGTGGCTCGCGTCGATCAAAGCCAGGCCCGGGTCGACGGCGCGTTGTGTTCCACGCGCGCCTCAAAGAGATGTCAGCGTAGGGCTGGCCATAACGGGCCCTGTCTACTACGCTGACAAGCAACCTGCCAGGGTTGCGGATTTTTTTCGAAAGAGTAACCGCGGCCCAGGAACACAAGGGGAACTAGGAGGAGCACGGATGGGTTTTTAGTCAGTAAGAGTCTGACACTCCCTCCACCCAGAGCAGAAGGGGTCACTTGATTGATTTACCATCCATAAAAAGTACTAAACTTGTAACTAAACTGTTTTAGTAAAGCTTTATTCTACTGACATGGTACTGTACAAAGTAATTTCAACAAAACACAACCGCGTTGTCGTGTAAATTCCCACCCTTGTTGACATATTTGCCTGAACGCTAAACACGGCAGTATGTTCAAACATTCGCCGATAACATACTATCATGAACGCCATTCCGTTTTATATACTCCATTTATCATACCAAACTGCAGTAATATATTCTGTCAGGGGCGCACAACGCATCATTTAACAACGCCAATTAGCTGTGAATTTGTAAAAATGGACGAGGCTCGTTCGTGCAGTGTCGGCATTTGTCGACTATCGTCGGCTCTGTCGAAATGACACATCCATTATTAATTTTGATACATGACAGCGCGGGATTTTCGTGTTGAAAATAAAAGAAAAACGTATGTTGGTTTGTACAGCTTGCAATATTTTTGCATAGAAAATGAGACCAGTTGGGCGGGATGAGTTTTTTGAACCAAGTTTCAAATGGATTGGCGTTAAAAATTACAAGAGTTTACGAATGGCCAGTCGACTTTAAACCCCACCTGCGGTGCTTTACTTTTCTACTTTTATAAAATGGAACGGAGTAGCATGTTTCATTATTGTGTGAGTAGTTATGGAGCTTATTTTTTACCCGACTGCGTAATGTTTTTCGAGCGTATGTATGTATGTAGGTATGTCCATTTCTTTGGCACGCCCTACCGCCCAAACGGCTGGATGGATTTTGACATAAATGAGGTGTCGTTGAATTCGTCAGAATTGTGGTAGTGACATAGACTATATAAACATTTTTAACAGCCTTTTTTTAGTGATGGTTCATTTACGGATAAACAATGAATCATTTTTACTCAGATTAAGAAAAAAACTACCTAACGAAATTGATTTGTTCAAAATAGTAGCGAATCTTTTCTGCAATATTAATCCTATATTTCGTTTTTGTGATGTGTGCCTGGCGTGCCAGCTAAACATTGTTTCTGTCTTCTTAGTAAGTGTTGGGACAGGTGTGGTGAAAGCATGGGTCTCCCTTCTACGTCTAGTCTACTTAAGGTTTTACACCCCTTAAAAACAGATAAAGTGCTGTAAAACCGAATCAACGTATAAAAGCAGCCACTGCCATTAAGAATACCGCAAACCCATTAATTCACGATGATTTTAAACTCCATTTAATTTACCACGTGGATGTTTTTTTGTGTACTGTCAACAAAAGAGGCTATAAGCAAGATGAAAAACAGAAACATTGAAAACAAACTTGTTACTTAAGATTGAGGGGTGCTGTAAAATCCGTTAGTACCTATGTGACAGTCTTTGATCGGTCTTCAGTTAATCAGTCTGTTTCAGTTTAGTAAAAGTAGTAAGAAATAAATTAAATATCATCACTTTTCAGCACAGATACCTTTTTGAACGGTTACTTACGTTCATAATGTTCGCAAAACGTATTACTTAAATAACTATTTTTAAAAACACTTAAATAAAAGACTCAACTAAAACTAAAAGTAATCTAAAACATGGCGTCGAAAAATTCCTCCGCATCGCTGGCCACTGGTAATGTACCCAAAAGGCTGGCAGCATTGCCACGTTGTATGGCAATGCTTATCCTTTGTCCGAGGTAAAAGCCAGCCCTAGAGTCTTTTATATAAGTGTGTGTATATAGTTATAGTTGCAATAAAGGATTTATACAAATATACAAAAAAAAAAATAATTAAAAAGCCTGGTTAGTAACACCATTTAATATTAAAAAAAATACCTACTAAACGGATTTTGAAGAAAGTTGGTTTATTGGATTTGTGTTTGTCTCGAATAACAGAATAACTATTAAAACATCGGAAATATTCACGAAACATTACGAAAATTTCTTTTCTCATTCAATGAAAAATGATTTAAAAGAGTGACCGTGGAGTTTCTTGCACGTTCTTTTCCATAGAGATCTACGCTTTGGAACGTGCAAATAGCTTCATCTTTTTGACTGACCTTGACAATTCAAAAGTGCCTGTAAATGGTTTATTTGAAATAAATAATTTGAATTTGAATAATCCATAAGCAACGCCATCTCTGATACCTACATGATGAAACAAAACACATGATACGCACAATGCCTGACAAACTTTATTCTAAGCCAGAGATTACCCCATTTATTGATTGATTGAGGACTGTGCAACATTAGTTTTTGTTTTTCAAGCATACCTCTATAACTCTTTTGCTAACTGTACCCATGGCAAGGTCCCATTAGGGTTGTCACATTCCGCAGCTCACACAATTTTACACGGTATAAATTCAAGGTTGGTTATCTACCATCGAAGGACGGTCAGGGACGCAGGATTATACGATTATGTGGCCCAATGGTTTATAAAACGCTGCCATTTGAATTTTACGTGGGATTTGTGGCGTCCTTAATATTTTGCGTGGACAAATTGTGAGATTGTTTTTTTATTTTTGCCGGTTTTTGTGAAGAAGTGTAAAAAAGATTTGGTTTAGTTTAAGGACTAGGCCGGACTACCACTAAACCACCGCGGTTTTAATCGTGTGATTAATTGAGTCAAGGAAATTAATACAAGCAGCCTCACTTGCGGTTTTTTCCCGCGACTGATTTAAAAACCGTGAATTGTTACAAAATGGCTACCAGGTAAAATGTTACATGTTTGTTACAACCAGAGAGACTTTAAGTCAAGAGTGAATAAGCTACTTCTAGGCAAGCATGCTCCATTTTTGACCACATCAGCGCTTACCATCTGTAGGCCTAGACAAAAAACTTTTCTGTAGCGATAACGTCAGACGCTCACGACAAAATGTATGGGAATAACGTTAGGTGATGACGTTTCCTTTCCACACCTAATGTCATTCCCATACATTTTGTCGTCAGCGTCTGACGTTAACGCTACAGAAAAGTCTTTTGTCTAGGCCCCCAGGTGAGATAGTAGTCAAACGCGTGTTTGTACATAGTAAAAAAACCACGACTAAACTAGAAGAAACCTTGCACAACTGGAAAAGGACATAGGACACATAATTTTGTTCCGGGAATACGTTTCCCTGCAATAATTTCCAACTTTGACACAATAATAAGCATGTTTGGTGTCCTTCCTGGCTTTTTTATGGTAAAAAAAACAAGTTGGAACACCGTACTTGGGTACGGCCAGAGCCTGCCAGAGTTGCGGATTTTGTTCGAAAGAGTCACCGCGGTCCTGGAACGCAAAGGGCACTAGGAGGAGCACGTATGGGTTTTATTCAGTAAGAGTCTGACACTCCCTTCCGCTCCGCCTGCTGGAAGGAGGCATTTGATGACTTTCAATCCAAAAAAAAAACAGGGTTTCTTTTAGGTTATAAATTATAAAAAAAACTTAACAAAAAAAAGGTTCAAAATATGGCGGAGATCTTATTCGATATACTTATTCTTTGAATAATTTCGTATTGGCTCAATATTCCATTCAAACTTTGCATTTTCTTTTCATCAAAAGTCATTCGACTTTATTTGTATTCACCATAACGAATGATGACATCGTCAAAATATTCCGGAGAAATCCCGAAGTAGACTCAAAGTATTAATCATGTTCGAAATACTCATTAATGTTGGGACAAGTTCTTGTTCCAACAGTTATTTTACTTCAGGATGTCGTCGTCAAGTAGGTACCTACTTAGGTATACTTTCCCAAGTTTTTTTATTAGGCTTCAGAGTATACATAGATTATTATGGTAATATGAAGATATTTGATCCAGATTGAGAAACGGTATTTCATGTTTTTATTATAGATATTTTTGAAATAAAAAAATATTAACATGAGGGCTGGTACGAGGTGACGCGGGAAAATAATTTCTGGGCTTGGGAAAGGTTTTTCCCAGCAGTGGGACGGTATGGGCTAGCATAAAAATAAATGAAAAAAGACTTGTTTGCAATTAACGTAGCGTACAACTTAGATGGAGAGTACTTACCTTTTTTTAAGGATTGGGAATCATCAAATGACTCCTTCCGCTCTGGGCGGAGCGGAAGCGAGTGTCAGACTCGTACTGACTAAAACCTTTGCGTTCCAGGCCCGCGGTGACTCTTTCGAACAAATTCCGCAAAATAAAAACCCCGTTAAGAATGAGCCTGAACCCACCTACCTACCCTGGATAGGTCCAGGTCTATTAAATAGAGCAAGACTGCACTGACATCAAAATGTCAATTTCTAGAAAGACACTGACTGTTTCTGTAAAAAATGCATATCAGAAAAAGTTTTATAATACTCCCAATTTTTGATTCGAACATTTTAATTCGATAAATAATAATGAAAATGAACACTGAAGCATGCTTTGATTAAATTAAAATTTTATAATTGTATTTCGAACACACTATTTGCCGCGCATTTAACCCGACAATACCGAGAGACGACGGTTATGGAAAATTAAATAGCAAAACGAAACGCCACGTTGCAAAGTGTCTGACACTTGTAAGTGTATTCTAGTAAGAGGAAACCAGGAAGCTGGAATAAGAAATGAGATTCAATAGAAAACGTGAAAGAAATAACATACTTAGTAGCTTAAATTGATATTGTGCAGTTTTCAGCCGATTCGATGTATTTTGTAAAACATTCATTATATTCCTTTCTTTAAAACTCTTCTTTAAAGATGTCAGTGAATATTACGAACTATAAAATTGATTGACAACAAAAAACTGTCCGAACGACATCACTTCACGAGAGCGCAGAAATCGCTCGTTCTATATTCGAATTTTGTTTTATTTTCTTTTTCATTATTGATCCTGCAGCTTGGGGCGCTGGAGGTTTGAAGTTTCTCTCACTAAATTTAAAACTATAGTCTGTCAAGAAAGTCATGAAAAGAATGTTTTGGGAACTACTATTTTAGCTGATACTGGCAACACTAAATAATTGTCAAACTAAGTACCTCAACTGTCACTTCGTGGCTTTGTGGTTGATTTTCTATGATTTTTAGTGGTATTTCGAGATTTTTTAAGCCTGTAACCGTTTCGAGATATAAAATGAATCGAAATGTTTATAAAAGCGGTGCGAGACAATTATATTTAAAGTGTTTCAAGAGTGTATGGCCGAATTTTAAGCTGAGACGAGTAAAGACGATGTTTACGGTCGAACAGCAAAGTTAACCGGTACGTAAATATATTTAAATGTTGAACACAGTAAAGGAAATTATAATCTCTTGTCAATCTTCTGTTTTTATGTAAAATTTGTCTTTTTTATCATTGTTTATATTTCGTTGAGGTTATGATTTTATTTACGATTTATTATACTACCACTTAACGGTGTTGATGCTTTTGTGTTACTTTTAAGAGATGTTTAAGATATTTGTTGTTTAACATGTCTTTATTGATTTCAGGTGTTTTTGAAAGCACAATTCGACGCATAGTTGTCGAATAAATAAATGCACCATATCACTCTATTACAACAAACAATTGTGATTTAAACCCAATAGAGTTAGTGTCGGCAATAGTAAAAAGGCGAATTGCACAAACAAATGTTTGTGGTCAAAATGTTGCGAAGTTGGCTGAAGAAGCATTTAACTCAGTAACTCCACAAGAATAGAAAAACTGTGTTGACCATGTCATCAAAATCGAAGATGAATATTTTGCCCGTGGATTAACTCTCTATAATGATATAGACAGATTTGTCATCTCGGTTAGCGATGATAGTTCGAGTGAATCTGAAGTCAGAAGAAAATGAATTTAATTTTGCAGGAGTTTCAGGCAACATTTCGGGAGTTGAATACCTCGCCAGTGATTATTTGGATTTTGAATAATAAAAAATATTCTATAAATCCGTTTTTTTTGTGCAGTTAGAATATTGATATCAGCTCAATTAAGCTGATATCGATATTCTACCAGGGTCATGTTGAGACGGCAGCGCTGCAGCGCAGAGAGGCCAACCATCGAACTTTGTGGTAGATAAATGTTAATAACTGAAAGGGCGAAAACAAGGGTTGGTCAAAATAAATATTCTTATTACATAGACATAATTGTATTATATTCTAATTATGAATGAATTTCAATGTCATTTGAATGGAAATCAGTTGAAAGAGGAATGTTTTTCACCACTACCAATGAATGTCAAAACTCTTTTTTTCGCCTTAAGTGTCGGAAATAAGATAGATGAGTGTCAGATAATCCACATGGCATTAAAGAGACAATAATAATGAATCAGTAATTAATTACTATTTTATAAAAAAAAGTATCAAAACCTTTCAGTCGAAATTTATAGGGATACCCTGTAAATGATGGTGGCGCCCTCCTTTTTTTTCATGACTTTCTTGACAGACTGTAGGTACGTACACTTTTATGAAAATTTGGAAAAGTATTTTATCCGCGGCTACAATTCGTCTGGATTTAATGATAATGATTCTGCAAATATTTAATGTTGCATGAGAAATAAAAATAAATGAAGCTAAAAATAGTCAAATAACAATGTTTTATTTCAGAATTAATAGCCGAAAAAATCTTACGTTTTATTTCCTCGACGGAGTAAAATCGCTTCTACGCGCCAAGTTCGGCTAAATTGGAAATTTGCTCAACCCGACATGGTTTCGCCATATATTCAAAAACCGAGAACCTTTAATAATGGACCTTATTTATAGTATACTTTCGGTATAATGTACATTGACATCTAAAAAAACATGTCGTCAGTTTCATTGAACGATTTTCAAAAAGTCTGAAAATTACGTTAATACTTACCGTAAATATCTCGAATTCACATTTTAATATCGAATGTTACGTTTATGAGAACATTGAAGTAAATAAGTTTAATTGCAAATGGATAATACGATGCTTTCATTTCCTCTTTGCAAAATGTGAAAAGCTCTCTAATCTCTCAGCTCAATAATATACGAATGAATTCATAAAAGATGACCTGTCAGCATTGTCATTGTTTACAGGGATTGATTCTTTGGCAATTATGTTATTTTACTTTATGGTAGGTACATTTTGATGTAGGTAAGCTTTGTCATTACAACTGATGCCATATAGAAATGAGAGTCTGCAATGACAAATGCCCATGTGTATCAAACAACGTTTTTCAACTCGAAAAAAAACGAATAATTTTCCAACATGGGTACCGCCTTTATCTGTCTAACTTGTCCCATGGATGAACAGAATTCTTTCCTAACTTTAAAAAAGTTAGTTCTTAAAAGCCATGCAGCTGGTACTTCTATTCTTTAGTCAAAGGGGTTCGAACATTTTTTTTTTTGGAGCTGTATAGCCAACAGCCGCCATTTTATTTTTTTTTACAAACCGCGCGATGAAACATGAATAAGTTTATGGGTAGAGGACACATAAACAAGTATAAATTATGTTGACAACATGGTGCCTTAAAGTATCACGTAACCAAGTATTTGGTTCCATCCCCTTTTAATACCGCATTTGCGACTGGATTTTCACTAAAGTTTCATAGCACTCGTTCTTAGGGTCAACTCACACTTAGACGCTTTTTTAGATAGCGATAAACATACCACTTCGTTTACTAAACGAAAAGATAAACATTCGAATTTTCTTTTCAAAATGTGTATCTTTTTAAAAGTTTATATTTAACTTGCAATGCTTGTGGTTTAGGTCAAACCTAGCAAGCTGAATTAGAACGATTTCCTCTTTTTCATCAGAGCTGAAATATTACATGTTGGTTTAACATGATGACAATTATTTTTATGATATTACTTGATTCTCAGACAGAACAGAACTGAAATTTTGCATTTGTATTCAATTTTAACAGCCCGTTTTAAAGCTTGTTTTAAACATTTTTTTACTATTAATTTAAAGCGTCATGTCAAATTGCGTGTCGGTGAGATCTAACCCTTTTTTTAAATATTTGAAGAACGTACAGCTTATATCTTGTTTTATTAAACTATGCTCTTTTTTTAATTATTTTGAAACTTGGGTAAGACACTGGAGTTACACATGAATGATTTCAGGCGAATTAAGGTTTTGTCTTTTCTGCAGGGTTCGGTTTGATGAGATATTTTCTTTGGTTTGTCCCAATTTACAGAACATTTGGCGTAAAATAAGACGAGTCATTAACAAACCTTATTATGTTTTTGCCAAAAAAATAAAGAATTCATTTTATTTTCCGGAATTAATTTAGTTTCTGAGCCTCATTTTAGGCGCCAGCTCCACGTGTGAGTTATCGTCCTGCCACTTCCGTCTATAAAAATCAATTAACGTGTTTCCACACGGCGATATTATTACGGCAATGTGACAAGTGACATTGATGAGCAAAACGCAGCGGACGCTACGGACTCGCAGCGTAATCGCCTCAAATCTTTCTCAACCAAACAAACCTGCAACGATTTCTTGTGAACATGCGGAAATCCGCCAACGAGTCACTGCGGTCAAGCGGGGGGATCCGTCGCGACAATACGCTGCCTGGCGGATGAATACTCGTCTCGTGGAGATTACCCGACGATAACAGTGCGGACTCATTCGCTCGTAGAATAGTAATAATAAGTTTATTTGGAACAACTTAAGTTCACACATTACACAGGAAAACACGAAGATAGCTACAAAAGTAAAATACTGTAGCGCAGCTCTATCAACGCCCAATTCGAAATAGATACAGCAATATAAATTTTTCCAGATTAACCTAAAAGAAGTTAAATTATAAAATTAAAAAATGACGAAAGGAAAAAATTATAAGTACAAAAAAAGATCTAACGTACCTAATGTACACTATGTGGTTACTATGTTGTATATATGTATGTATGTAGAGTGGAGGTGGGATAAGGTGTGTGTTCGTGTGTGTACCGCGTTTAATATGACACCAAAAGTTGCTCAGCTTCATAGGCAAGGCACCTAAGCCAGTTTGTCACTTCTCTTTTCAGTACATTCCCAGCCGTAAAATATATTTTAATTTTTATATTTATAGCATTATAGAGTTTAGAGCTGGTGTGATTGAAGTAACGCCTTAGTTTTAAGTAGGTAAATACCAATTGACTCGCGAAAAGCTAAGCCGCTTTTCGTAAATAAATTGTGAGCTTGCATAAGTATGTAAAAGCTGTTTACAAATTAAATGTAGTATCGGAATTAAGCTAATCTTATTAGTCCTTTGCATGCTCTCAACTGTAAATTCAAAGGAAATGTTTAGGATTTGTTGATATTTATTTTGAGTTAAATTAAATTAAATTACGTCCAAAAGATTCAAAGCTAGTCACATGACGCCAATTCCTACTTAGAAGTAACCTTTATTTTGTAAAACGTATTTCGTCGTAGAAATAAGAATGAATAACAAATACCTAATTTTGTTCCTTTTAAATAAGCTTTAAATTAAACATTCTTAGCGGGGCTAAGACGAGCCAACAGAAGCGGAGCACTACCCATCGTTTTTCGATGCGTTTTTTCGTATTTACGAACCCTTACAGTTTCGGTCTGAAAAACACTAGAAAGAGTTGCGCGGTATCTTCTCGTCTCACATAACACAGTGTCTCAAGACGAAAGTCTATGACCAGTGCGTGTTGCCAGTGATGACCTATGGACTCGAAACATGGTCGCTCACAATGGGCCTCATCAGAAGGCTTAAAGTCAAACAAAGGGCAATGGAGAGGGCAATGCTCGGAGTTTCCTTGCGTGATCGAATCAGGAATGATGATATCCGCAAGAGAACCAAGGTTACCGACATAGCCCGAAGGATCGCCCAATTGAAGTGGCAGTGGGCAGGGCACATTGCTCGCAGAACACATGGTCGATGGGGCCGAAAAGTTTTGGAGTGGCGACCCCGTACCGGAAGACGCAGCGTTGGAAGGCCTCCCACAAGGTGGACCGATGACCTGGTGAGGGTCGCGGGTAACCGATGGATGCCGGACGCACAGAACCGGTTGTTGTGGCGACACTTGGGGGAGGCCTATGTCCAACAGTGGACGTCTTTCAGCTGATATGATGATGATGATGATGATGATGATGAACACTAGAGAGCCCAAATTCTCAGGTTTGTTTATACATTTTAATGTACATATTAGTTTTAAGTCAATATATGAATTAATTCCGAACGTGTTCTAAACTATCCGTGTGCTATCGCTGTTACTTATGCGATTCATCAAGCGTTTAATCATGTTTACGTATGTCGAGCCGATAGCATCTCTAGAGACAGTGTGGGGAACTCGCGGGATGTCGAGGGCGGGAACAGGGATATGTACTAATGAAGGGACGGGAATCCTGGTTAGTTGGAAGAAGCGATCCTGGTTTTATAAATAAAAATATATTCGTAAATGTTTCGATTTTCATTCGAGCAAACCTGAATTATGAATTGAGAATTTGAAGTTGAATATGCGTCAATCTCTGGTATTCATCTGAATCCGGTTTGACTGGGAGCCGACCCCAATATATTTGGGAAAGGGCTTGGCAGATGATGATTTGTCAATCTCTACTTTATTTTAAAAACCTGTCATACTATGACATGAAAGTACGTTTTATCACATATCAAGTCCAAATTAACAGTGAAAGTCTCAATTCAGAAAGTGACGTTTTTTACTACATACTCTAAATCAGTTCATAAAGTGACCCTAAATATTTCTCTCATTCTCAAATGGCATTTAAATCAAAGACTTTCTGTCGCAACATAGGTAACATCTTATTTAGCGGTATTATTAGTGGGCAAACTCTTTACTCAACTAAAAAATCATTTCAAATAGTTTCCAATCCATCGCCCACACAAAAATCCTTTGAGATTTCAGTAAATTGGGGTCATTTGAAACGTGGGCATAAAGGTCCAGCCATCGAGACGTCTCAAGAGGTCGCGGAGCCAAATAGCACTATTTAATACCACCTACGCAGTGTACGCAGATGTAACTCGAAGTTTTGATGCTAAAACCTTTTGTTGAGAGGGTAACTAGGTGCCTACTTGAATTTTTCTTTGCAAGGCTCGGTTTTAAGGTTGAACTAGTCGCGGGATCGAACTCACTGGTATGCGTGGCCAGAAAGCACGCTGTCTCACCAGGCATCGTGTACGACAGAGATAGTATCAGTAATGAGCAGTTAGACGCTAGTCTACACGCACAATCAACGCAAAAAACACGAACCTTTGTTCTAAGAACTGCTTGTAAACCTAGGTAAATGTTGTCTGTATTTTTATATGCAAAGATTAGATATTTATATAAATTCTTTGAACATAACCTTTTACTGCAGTAGAAAACATCATAGAAAGGAATACAAGGATACAAATAAATTTCTAAGAATGCGGTATATTTAAGTAACATTCCCGGGAATCGTACGGGATATTTCTTAGTACTACTACTACAGCACTATATGTCAGTGACGTAGATATTAGGAATAAACACGCAGTAGCTAGGAATAGAGCGGGCGCGGTGGCGGACGCGATAAAGTGACCATAGTATATCGTGAATTGTTGTAGCGGGTAGTATTTCTAGCTGGACATTATTCCTCCAAGTAAAGCAATAGACTATCGCTCGCTAGCAAGGGCACTTCGTCACATCGCGCAACGCACCCGACATAAGCCTTTTTTTTTTACGGGGGAAATCCTCATGGATGTCCTCCGCCCTGGGGCGGGCGGAGGGGTCTGTCAGACTCATACTGACTAAAACCACCCCGGTGTTCCATCTCTCACGCCGGGGATCGCGGGAACGTACACGACTTCCGTAATCCCCGGCTGGTGTCGGCCCGCCTCTCGTGCGCGGGGGCAGTGAGGTGTTTAACTTCCCTCGCGACGTCAGAGGGCGAACGGGAACACCACGCGCCACTTCGGGTCCGGATGAATGGGGACGACGGACGTCCCCAAGTCCGCCGCCCCTGGACCCAGTTAGCGAGGCCGAGGGAGGGCAGCGTATGCCCTCCTCTTGTAGAGCACTCGGCATTTCCCTCTCCCTTTCCGCAGCCTTCTTCTGCGCGATAACTGCTTCGCAGAAGGAGACCACCGTGTCCCAGGAGTGTCGCCGCCGACCATAAAACGGACTACGGCCGGCAACGAGAGGTCACTGCCTACCACAGAGACGTGTCGAACGCTATAAGAGGCCCTAGACAATGTGCCATTCAATTAGCGAATGCGACTGTCGAAATGCCAAAATGTAGGGAAATGATCACGTGACATTTCGATAGCATCTGTCAATCCCATACATTTTTGACGTATTGATAATCGCCTTCGCCACGCTACCGTTGACAGAATGTCACTTGTCTAGAGCCCCTTGGTGGCCCCAGTGTATCGTGATTTGATGTAGCGGGTAGAGGCTAGACGTGATTCTTCGAAGAAAAACAATAGACTATCGCTCGCTGGCATGGCGCTCTGTCACATTGCGCTATAGCTGATGTACTCGTCGTGCTAAGTACCCACCTCAAATATATGAACGTAAACGGCGGTTTCATATATTTGATACTTCTCGCCCACCTTACCACTCGCGCAAACTCATCACTCTGACCGTAGTCTAAGATGGAGCTCAGACGAACGATTAATTTGGGTCGAGTGCGCCGCGACGCAGGGATGACGCACACGAACCGACGGGCTTGTCAAATACGACTGTCTACCTGTGATTAGTTGAGACGGAAGATTGGAACAGGCTTAAGTTTCTTTAAGGTTCTAAATTGCTTATATTTTTACAAGACTTAATATTGTAGCTTTGATCAGTGTAAAACTGTCTACTGCGTTATCGAGGCCGGCCTAGGAAGAGGTGGCGAGACGACCAGAGACCTTCAGCAATGGTTGGTTCGAGTAGGCTCGGGAAGAGATTACTTAGGAGTTGAGGGGTGCCTGTGCCCAACAAAGGCAGAATAAAAAAACAATGGGTTGCACTCCGGGAGTGCCGGCAGAAGTGAAAACTTGAACATTAACAATTTCGCAGGAATTGCTTTATTTATCAGTATAAAACTACTATCATTTATGTGGTTAAATACAATATTCATTTATTGCGCTATCGTACACAACATGACAATTTATATTACATATTACATTATCCGTCTTACGAATTTTCGATCAGGTTACGTGTCCTGACGCGAATTAACATTTTTTACCCATCCCAAAAAGTGCACAACGCCGTTAAAGATGTTTTCACTTCAAAAAACTCTCATTGTCAGCCAAGTCTTTTTCTTACTATGCTACGACTGATTTCCAGCCTAACGGGATACGCTAGAGTGTTCGAAAGAGTTCCCGCGACCCTGGAATGTAAAGGACATGAAGAAATACGTCTGGGTGTTAGTCAATAAGAGTCTGACACTCCCTTCAGCTCCACCCAGAGCGAAAGTAGTAATTTGATGATTACTCATCCAAAAAAAAAGCTTGACGGGATGCATTACAGTTTATAGGAGCAATAGGTACGTGGTGCGACACACGGCTACGAGTTCTTACATGCTGTATGAAATTAAAATCAAATGAGAAGGGTCCTTTGATAAAATGGCCTCGAAAGAAATCCAGTGCCCAGAAGGTTCCTTTCATTAATTGCCTCTTAAAAACCATACCTGTACTTCGATAGCTTTGACCATTGATGTGAGCCGAGTGGACCTTTATTTAGTATTGGTTAGGTGTATGTGCTCCATATATAAAGTGAAAGCAGAAACACGTATGTATAGGTATGTTTGTTTCAATAAATCTCAGCAGTACTGGAACCAATTTCCGTTGAGATTTATTGGTAGGTAGGGTAGGGTACGTTTGTTTGTGTTCTGAATGTCATTTTTATAGGTCAGTCTAGAAAGCTTATTAATAACAAGTAAAAGGACCTTATCAGGTCATCTAAACCATATAACAGTAGTCACTTTATTTTAAATGTAAATGATGACGTTCAAAAGTGACGTTTAATGGCCTAATTGAAATAAACCTTTTAGAAATAATTTATTTTGCGATGAATGTGGGTATACAAAATTAAGATGTCGATAATGCAATAAATAACAGTGCCAACTCTCTCTCTCTCTCTCTCTCTCTCTCTCTCTCTCTCTCTCTCTCTCTCTCTCTCTCTCTCTCTCTCTTCTCTCTTTGAACGAGCAGAATGAAATAGTTTTTTTTGTTGTTGTACTGATAAATTGTTAGTACCCTATCATAATGCCTTCTTTAAAATATGTCAGGATCGGCACCAACTGGACCCAGCTGAATGTTGTTATGTAAATTATAATTTTTAAGTTTTACGATGTGTTTGTTCCTCTTGAGTTGTGTCTGTATCGTATAAATGTTGTCTATTCTATTATATTCAGATTATTACATAGAGCCTTTCCGGCCTTCACAATTTATTTAGTAAAGTGCTGAAAGGCTAGGCAGATGCCTAGCCTTTTCCCAACTATATTGGGTTCGGCTTCCAGTCAAACCGAATTCAGCTGAATACCAGTATTTTACGTGGAGCGGCTGTCTACCAGACCTCCACAACCCATTAACTGGGTAACACGGTACTTCTTGGCAAGACGAGTCAGATTGACTGGCTTCTGACAATCCGTAACGACTGCAAAAGATCTACAAATGACAGCCGGTACCAACGGCTTAACGTGCTTTCCGAGGCACGGAGGAAACTCGGTATGTTAAGATGGTCACCCATCCACCGACCTTGGCAAGTTTTGCTTAACCTTGAAGATCGACCCGTGCGGAAGTTACTTTAACCCCGAGCTCGTACTGAAAGCACGATGTATGGTGTAATAAAATATGATGTAAAGAAAGTAAATAGAAATCCACGTACATTATAAATGTAGTTTGTTTAGCAACTAAACTCGCATAATTCACCAAAATAAATAAAAGGCTACGCTCGCTACGAGCTACGAGCTACGGTCCCGGTCTCGGTTCGCTACGCGCGCTGCTACGGCGTAGCTCGCAGAGTTGCCCGGTTTAGCAAGCTTTTTTGTGTGATGTAAAAACTAACTACATAGTTTATTTTAAGTGACATTATGTTTGTACGGAATAATAAAAGTGGTAAATATAGAAATCTGTTTTCGATTGCTCTGTTATTATGATTTAACTTAAGTTTTTGATTAAACTTTGAGCATGGGTAGACTATTGCCAGACATGATATTGAAAGTTTTTTTTAACCGACTTCAAAAAAGGAGGAGGTTCTCGATTCGGATGTATTTTTATGTTTGTTACGACTTATAGTGCGTCATTTATGAATCGATTTGAAAAAATATATTTTTAAGGAAGGATTTACTAGTAGTTTGGTTTTTAAATCAAAATAGCTGGAAAAATACCTATTTTATCCAAGTTAGCGAAATTGCGTATTTTGCTTTCCTGCGACTTTCCAGTGGTGGTTACGGATGGCAAAAAATAATAAGTACCTAATAAAAAGCGTAAAAAAAAATACATCCAACTTCCAAATAAAAAACACTACAAAGTAAAAAAAAAATATATGTTACTGTAGTTCCCATGGGATAATTATCGACTCTCACGCGGGCGAAGCCGCTGGTACAAACAAGTTCGAAATAAAGTCTGTAAATCTTTCTTTTTCAGGAAAGAAATTAACAAAATTCTCGCGAATATTGATTTCCTCAAACGCTTTACTTTGAATTTTTAATTCCAACCGTGTGACAATTTTTTTCATTGCGGAAGAATTTCCGCAATGAAAAAAAATGAATATTTCCTAAGGGAAAATCCGAGTGGTACGCGCTTCCCAATAGACGGGGGATGAGGTTAAATATTTAATTTCTAATTCTACACCGAAAGAGCCGCGGGCAGTCGTTAGTAAATTATTAAACCATACCTGTGGAATGTGGTGTTCGTACCTATGTAGGGATTTAATTTAGCAAGGTTTGTTAGTTGAAATAATTGGTGTGTGGTAGTAACAAGATTGAATTTAGGAGCTCATCATCTGTACAGTATGCCTGTATTCAGGGAGCTGCAGGGAGCCCATTTCCCTGACGCTTCATGTATCTATGCAACACTTGATCTTTCTACATGTATTCGTAATAATTCAAATTGAAAAAACCTGGAATGGTAAAAAATAACCTGTCCGAGTCGGGGTGCCCCATGATGTTTACTTATAGTAAACCATGTATAACAGTACGGAGGCATTTCATATTTCGTAACAGGGTAATTTCGAACTGGCGGCCTGTTGGTCTAGTGGTTAGTGACCCTGACTGCAAAGCCGGAGGTCGTGGGTTCGATTCCCACCCAGGACAAACTTTGTGTGATGAGCATAATTGTTTGTTCTGTGTCTCGGTGTAATTTATCTATAATATGTATGTATTTATAAATTATATAAGTATGTATATCAGCTGTCTGGTTACCATAACACAAACTCTGCTTAGCTTGGGATCAGATGGCCGTGTGTGAGTTGTCCCAAGATATTTATTTATTTATTTATTTAATGTTGGCAATGGTAGGTGCCAGATAAATGTGCAATAACGGTCATTGAGCTACATACATTTATTGACTTTCTTAATATCAAGCTGTCCTGAATCGACTTCTATCGTGATCCTTTACGTTCTCTAGTATTTAATGAAAAATGGTTCATCATTTATTGTTCGAATATCTACGAAGTGATATTAAGGAAAGGTCAATGTACTCTATTGCATGTTAATCTGGAGCCTACCATAATAGTTTACGCTAGGATTTATAAAATAGGAAAGAGGTAGGTCATCTTCTTTTCGTGTCGATGGTACATTTACTTAGCTCAGTAGGTACATAACAGATGCGTAACACTAACATATGGAACTGCCCCAAGCTACGTCGATGGAAGAACCCAGGGTTGTGGATCTACCTGGGGTATGCCTATGTCCAGCTGCATTGGTTAATAGTTGGGAAAACTATATGAGAAAAAAATCCTGTGAAGAAGATTTGACCTCTATCGTCCGGGGGAACCAATTTTTTTTTAAATTATTATTATTGAGCAATGAGCTAGCTCTTGACCTCGATCACGCCTGATGGAAAGCGATGGATCAGGTCTATGATGGAGCGAGTGTACCCAGAAGATGCCTTAAGGCACTGATACTCCCACGCGTCGAAGAAACACAGCAGGCTGCTTGACGCCGAACTCCGGTGGGAGGGTGGTCGCGAACCAGGCGGGCGTTAGCCCTACCACCGCAAGGGAAGGATTGAAGAATTTGAAAATAAACCGTTAAAAACGTGGAATTTAAGGAAAAATCAATTTGCACTATACTGGAACCAATTGTTTCCACACGGACGTATATCGTGCTCTCGTATTTAAGTCAAATAAACCCTTTAAATTAATTAAATATTATATCCACAATTTTCTAACAGATGAATACAGATTACACTTAAACCATCGTTTCCAGTGCCCTTGCGATTCCAATTTAAAAAAAAACCAATCTCCAAGACAAAATAATCGAATGATTCCTTTTAATATCTCAGAATTAGTAGTGAATGAATCGTGGCCGTCGATTCCCGTGATTGGATTGATTCGTGTCGGAACCGTTCGTGCGCGCCCAAGCGTTCCAGCCCGTCTCACGGCAATCCGACCCGGATTGACGGCTTACTGACGGCTGATTCACGGTTTTAAGAGGACAATGTTTGTAAAGGTATGTAAGGTCACGTGCTGAGGGGTTTGTGGGAGTAAAAACACGCGTGACATCACTTTGTTGGTGTTTCCAACGCACTGTATCGTCTTAATTTTATATTTATAGAAAAACTAGCGACCCGCCCCGGCTTCGCACGGGTGCAAATGTGCAATGCTGATACTACCTACCTACTACAGAATGTCCTTATAAACAACGTTTACAGCTTATTTGTCATTACACAATACAACGCGCCGCCCGCCGGCCGGGCCGGTACCGCCGCACCGCTATGTCCCTGCATTTTAAATCTGTAATATCTTTGGAAATATTAATAAATAATATTATTTAAATTAAATGCTGTAAAGGGCCATATTGATCTATATTAAATTGACAATGTATTTAAGGTACTTAATTGGATAAGGATAAATGCTGTATTGCTTAAAATCACTTCGTAAATAAGCCATTTTTTCCCGTAAAATGTAAAGGATAAAAAATGGTTATTGTGGGTTATCCTTAAGAGATAGACATATACCGTTGCAAACTTTTTTTTTGTCCTTTTTAAGGTGTACAATACTGTAGTAAATTATTTTGATTTATCTCGTGGGGTTCAGCCAGCGTTTGCAATGTTAGCGCAAAAAAAATTGTTTATTTACGACATCACATTAGCAACCTCTAAATTTATCAGTGTTTCTCTAAAATATTATGCATGTATTATACATATAAACCTTCCTGTTGAATCAGTCTATCTATTAAATCTATCTGACTAACTAATTAGATTTTTTCAGTATAATACCCTGTTGTAACTATGTGAAAACACTGATATTCAGCTGAATCCGGTTTGACTGGGAGCCGACCCCAATATAGTAGGGAAAAGGCTAGATAGATGATGACCCAAATGTAAGTATGGCTAAGACTGCCGAAACTTGTGCTTACATTGCGTGGGCTCTGCTGCTTTCCATGCTAAAACGCGGCTTTATTCTAACTACAATAATACGTACAATTTAACAAACGTCACTGAAACAGATAAAACTTAGTACCAACAGCTGAAAACACTTTCGCGACTAAACACTGTGACTTAAGCACAGCGTGCGAAGAAGTACTTAAACTCGAGCGACGAGTCTTTGACTTGTGCACCGTTTAAAGTACCGCAGACTTACTGCCACTTAACTAAGTAGTCTTCAATTTAATTATAGAGGTAAATGGTTAACTATTAGCGTTGATTGGTACTCATTTAGATCCCAGGTCGAGCAGCCTGCGGGGCTAAGGACTATTTACCTAAGTCCTATTTGTGTTTGACCTTTGGGATAGAAGAGCTCGTCGCTAAGGAATAACGTTGTAATGTGCAAGTGAAAACTCACTATACACGTGCTGCCTGTGGACTCATTATACGCAACGACCATTCAGCGACCTGCGCGTCTAATATAACAATGCGTTTAGGGCGTTGTTGGGGCTGCTGCACTGGTGCAGTGAATCGGGCATGTTTGCGGGCGCACCCGTTGATGGCTTCCACGCTGTGCTCCGCAAGCGATGCGCCAGCACCAACAGCATCCTGACTGTTATTGTAGATAGGCTGGAGACGCGTTACGTCCAGCACTGGGACAACCCCATAAATGAAAACACTGGTAATACTGGTTCATATTTAGAAACTATTATAAATGCTGTCACCGAAATTAAAAATAAACTTTACAATAACATAAAACGTCGATAAAACTCAAACTAGTCCAGGATAGTGACTACCTACTTTGTAACGAAATATTCCAAACAGTCTGTTGCAGTTCATGACATCAAATCTGTGATAAAAAAACACCATATTATTCGCATGAACTAGTATTGCCAGTGTTTTGATTTATGGTCATATCGTCGTCTCCAACTTGTTTAAATTGATATTTCAATCAAATCCAACATAGATTTTCTTTTATCTTAACTAATGTAGGTAATAATATTTAAGGCTACCTCGAAATACAAGGTAGGAACAAAAAGCTAATCTGTGGGCAATCGGGCACTATTTATGTCACGTTCGTGATCCTACAGTTTGGGATACGCACGCGAAATACTATTTAACCCTAAAACGCCGCGTGATATTCGCGGTGCCCGATAAAAAGGGCTTTGAGGTAAATTATTTAGGATTATTCGTGTAATATTGTGTAAAGTACGCCTTTGTTGTACGTGAATATAATTTCCAGCCTAAAATTTAATTTTCAAATTCCTGTTTATTATAGTCAAAGTCAAAGTCAAAAGTCAAAGTCAAAGTCAAAGCATTTATTTCAATTAAACCATTTACAGGCACTTTTGAATTGTCAAGGTCGGTCAGTCAAAGAGGTGAAGCTATTTGCACGTTCCAAAGCGTAGATCTCTATGGAGAAGAACGTACAAGAAACTCCATGGACACTCATTATACCTAACAGGCTTTAGAAATTCTGAAAGAAAAACACTTCTAAGTGTTAACATTACAAACTTTTATTATTAACTTGTCTTGTTAGCTCTTAGTGAGATGTGTGGGTCACAATTCACAGCCCATATGGACTCTAGTTTGAAATAAAGTTTTTGATTGATTGATTGACAATTTGAAACTAAATTTTAAAACAGATTTCCCTGATTCCAGAAATATAACTGCTATTTAAACAAAAATCGTCTTTCATATAAGCCTTGCGGGGTGCCTCGAGGTGTTCTGTCGAAGTGCGCGGGTTGAAAATATCGAATTTCCTGCCGGGTAACATTGCGAATGTTAAGTCGGTGAAATCTGAAAATGCTGTGATAATGGAAAGCGATATGATTAGTGGACTGTCAACAATTTCCTACTGGTTTTGACAGCATTTTTGTAACATATAATTTGATTGATTAACACAGACGAAAAAAAAAAATATTATGCTATTTAAAAACTAGCCTGCGAAATGCAGATTTTTTTCGTGATCCAAGTTTAAGTTTGTGAACGTATCGTAGTAATTGATGTGTAAAATTATAGTAGACAGGTGGAACAACCCCCTAACGGAACATTGAATATTTCTGCTTGCCACTGTGTGGGTATAATAAATAGAAATCGTTATTTTTCTGGAAGTTATAAAGTCCTCGCACTAGTTTCTAAGTAGTGTTTATGCTAACCAGTCAAGGGATTTTGTCTTGATTATTGTATTTTTTCATTCATTAGGGGCCCATTAAAAAGGTAACTTGTATCAACAATACAATTGTAAACACTTTAGAAATGAGCAAAACAAAATACTGACGTTACGTTTATAAATGAAATTGTTGCCACATTTCAGCAGGAACACAATAAACCCGTGTGCAAGATCCATAATGGCTTTGTAAAGCGAGTTGTACCTCGTAACACTTACAAAGTCAGGTATATGTATACATTACGTAGTTAAAAAGCGCAAGTTTTTCATACCGCTTACAAATATAAAGCCGGTAATATTTGCTTTTTTCCGCTTTAATTTATTATGACTGTTATACAAACTCGGTTGCGGAAATTTAAAAAGTTTAGAATGTTAAATTTCAGAGACAATGGTGTTTTTCTTTGTTTTGTTTTTTGTCCATTGTTTTTTTCAAATGCTCCGGTTTTTGTTTTGGTTGTTTAACCGTGGAAACGTATTTTTCGGGCGGACAGCACAATCAGCCTGAAATGTTGCTACCGCTTGGACTTTGGCCTCATTATCTGTGTTAGAGTTTGGGTCAAAATGGTCGTATTCCACCACGCGGGGCCACAGCGTGTAGGTAAATGTCACATTTAGGGCGACAAATAAACAGAGCAATAAATTCCAACTGCACGGCTGCACCAGAGCACAGCGAACCCAGTTGCTAATTGCTAGTGCGCTGTGAATAAATGTCTAACTACTACCTTACTTAAAACTGCTCAAACACCGTTGCCATATTAGAATTCATCAAATTATCAACATGTGCTATCTTTTTCTTAGCGTGTCGATGGCAACTAGAGTGACACTGAAGATTGGAGGCATCCGAGAACCCCCCCTCCCCCCCGAGGATCTTTAGTGCGGCCGACCTGACTGCGGAGTCTATTTAGAGTTTTCCAGGTAAGGCACGGAAGCGCGTGCCCAGGTGGGAGGTTCTCTGAGGGCTCGATGAAATAATCAGGAGGTTTGAGCAGCTTCTCCTGCCAAAGTTGACACATGCATCCATATCATCTGCCATGCCTTCCAGTCTAATCAGATGCAACCGAATACCAGTATTTTACATGAAGCGACTGCTTATTTGACCTCCTCAACCCAGTTTCTCATTATCATATCGGCCACGATGTCCACAGCTGGACATAGCATAGGCACCTCCCAAGTGTCGCCACAACAACCGGTCCTGTGCGTCTCGCATTCATCGGCTACCAGCGATCCTCACCAAGTTATCGGTTCATCTTGTGGGAGGCCTTCCAACGCTGCGTCTTCCGGTACGCGGTCGCCACTCCGAGCTTTTCGGCCCCATCGACTGTCTGTGTTCTTTGAATAATATACACTGCCACTTCAGTTTGGCAATCCTTCGGGCTATGTCGTTAATCTTGGTTCTCTTGCGGGGAATCATCATTCCTGAATTAAAAACCGAGTAAAGCTCGGTCATCCAGGTACTATTATTTACAAATGATTTTCTGTCACTATAGTTTTAAATAGGTATAGTGTCTTGACCCTGAAACTACACTAAACTATATGAAGGCAAGGTGTGGTTTATTTTCTCTGAAGATATAGTATAGGTACTATATCTTCAGAGAAAATAAACCACCAATACCCTGATTTCTATCCTAATTATAATAATGGAAATCACATGTAAGTACCAGCTTGGTCAAATAATATTAATGAAACACGCGATTTTACGTGAAGCTCGAGTATATTTTACACGAAATTTGGGCGTGTTTTTTTTATTTGTTTTAATTAGTAGGAAGTTGGGCATTTTGATAAAACTAGTCATGTTTTTCACATTTTTATGATTGTATAATGTGAAAATGTCAAGCAACCTTTGTTAGTATAAAAAGGTAGCTATCAGAAGCTCTATAAGACTTTACCACGAAAAAAATTAAAAGAATAAGGTCATATAAACGTCATTTATTGCTTTCCGCACGCTTTGTATAGTTTTAACTATTCTTTATTTAATAAATAAATGGCTTTCAACAATGTTTTCCGGTGAAAATTCGACGAAGTAAAACACGCAAATGTAGTAAAATAAACAAAAAGTTCGTAAACACTAAATTCAGCCTTTAATTACACCAAAATTTGCTTTATAGCAATTATAAATTCTATCTCCAAACAATTAAGTCCATATTTATTTGTGGTAAACGTCAGTAAGAAAAAAAACGTTAATTGCCTTCAAAATGTCATAAGTTCAAAGACTGTACAACAAACTTTTTGATAATGGAAGCCCATTAAAATTGGCGCGAAATGATTTTAAAAGGCTGTATTCGCTAACTGATTGGGCATTAAATTAAAACTTTTTGGTCTTGTTTAGCGTCAAATTGTAATAATTTTATTAATGGAATAATAAAATATTGCTTTCACTGGCTCGTTATAAAATTGCTGGTTATAAACTTTTCTGTGATGATTTAAAAAATATACATAACTGAAATCGAACAATTTTGTATTTAGAATTAGGAATTGGGATGCCAAAAAAGAAAAGTCTGAGCAACTCTCGTTTTTTTAGTGTTTCGTTGTAAGCTGGAAAAATCTTCCTCATCATCATCATCATCATATCAGCCGAAAGACGTCCACTGCTGGACATAGGCCTCCCCCAAGTGTCGCCACAACCACCGGTCCTGTGCGTCTCGCATCCATCGGTTACCCGCGACCCTCACCAGGTCATCGGTCCACCTTGTGGGAGGCCTTCCAACGCTGCGTCTTCCGGTGTCGCCACTCCAAAACTTTTCGGCCCCATCGACCTGTTCTGCGAGCAATGTGCCCTGCCCACTGCCACTTCAATTTGGCGATCCTTCGGGCTATGTCGGTAACCTTGGTTTTCTTGCGGATATCATCATTTCTGATTCGATCACGCAAGGAAACTCCGAGCATTGCCCTCTCCATTGCCCTTTGGGTGACTTTAAGCCTTCTGATGAGGCCCATTGTGAGCGACCACGTTTCGAGTCCATAGGTCATCACTGGCAACACGCACTGGTCATAGACTTTCGTCTTGAGACACTGTGGTATGTGAGACGAGAAGATACCGCGCAACTTCCCGAACGCCGCGCCGCCCATCCGAGTCGGATTCGACGGTTGACTTCCTTCTCGAAGTTAGCCCTACCTAGCTGGATCGTTTGTCCCAGGTAGACGTACTCAAAAATCAAAATCGTAAAATCTTCCTAAAAAATTAAATTGGACATGTTTTAATGCTATTAATTGAATAATAATTGAAATATTTAGTATTTCTACAATGCTTTTTATTGTTAAATTAATAATAAATACTTAACAGTAATTTTAAATAACAACAAAGACAAAATAAATAAATGAATGAACTATGCGTAGGTATATACGAATGATGATTTTTTAAAGTAAAAGCGATAGAAAAGATAAAAATAAATTACTAACAATGGTTAACTTTTAACAAATAAAAAATTATCAGAATCAGAAAGCGGCTAACTTCAAGAAGCAATAACAGTGAGATTAACAAATGCTTGAAGATCATTATTATTATTCCTAAATGGGAATTGTTTTAATCCAGCAGTCATAAACTTGGGGCTAATTGCGACTATCATTCAGTATGAATCGGTTCTCGTAAAATTAGTAACAGACTAACGAATTATCGGAACTTCTACAGTACTTGTATGCTTTTCCTGATAATTCTTACATACAATTTTTACCGAAAATTTAACAAGAACATCCATGTCTATCAATTATTAGATTTATCGTGTATAATAATTTGAATTCTGAACTAAGTACTTTATTATTGTTTTATTTTGATTTCCGTTTGAACTACACAACAATATTTATGCTACAACAATTCAAATTTCCATGTCCATCATGTAAGTTAGCATTTGTTGTATTCGGTTTGTATAAAGAAAATAGTTGTACTGTATGTATATATTAAAAACCAAAAATAAATAAGTAACTAATTTGACTTTTTATGCTTTATGAAAAAAATAAATTACTTTATACAGTTTAATATAAATTCATCATCCGAATTTTATATTAAACTGTATAAAGTAATTTTGCTCGTACCAACGTCTACATTTGAGATCCAAATTTTTCAGCAATAATTTATTTACGACACAAAAACTACATTATCCTTTCAACACACCAATAACTACATTCCTTATAAATAAATAAATACTCTGTCCCATTCTCTGTTACAAATTCCAACTGTCGCAATCGCCGCCATCTTGTTCCATATTCAAAAAAACTTACTCCCAAGAGTAAACTTCTTTCTCGTACTTCTTGGTATAGACCTTCTGAGGATCATACTTGTCTACTGCTTGCTGCCAGTATTCTGGTTCGTACTTGATGAGGTGCTGCATCACCTTTTTGATGCCTTTGCGCTGGCGGGGAGTGCATTTGGAGCAACCGGTCTTTAGGCCGTCGGAAATGTAATCTGTGGTAAGGGACAAGATATTACTTTAGAATGTTATGTGAGTTTTAAGAAAACCAAGTGGCGAATGGTCTAGTAGATATGCTCAATAGACCAAGTTTTACGCTCAATAGGCAAAGTAGTTCTTTACTTAGATAAAAACAGTCAAGCCAAGCCAAAAGTGACCAGTGCTTGGAACTAAGATGAATGCTAGAAGTTTGTTTCATATGAAAGGCCAAAAGGTGATCTAGCTGTGGCGTTTGGTAAATGTGCGTACCCATACAGAAATATGTATGGCTATCGCTTTGTACGATAGAGGCTTAGGATACAAATTTTCTTGAAAAATCTAAGTTCTGTCTATTTTTACTTACATTTTAGTTCCTTGCCCTCAGCAGTGCAAGGTCCCTGGTCGAGGGTGCACTTCATGTAGCCATTCAACAGCCTCTTGTTGCCCAGGACTTCGTCCAGGTTCATGTTGTCATATTTGCTGGAGTACTTAACATTCTTTCTGTCATATTTGTCGTACTTGTCATACTCCTCGGCTTGCACACAAGCGAGGACAATGGCGACGGCTACTAGGATGAGTTTCATCCTGGAATACATAAAAAATGTGAGTGGTTAAGATTTGCAAGCAAAAATTCGAAGACGTATCAGAGCGGGTGTTTCGTGGCCCTTTGCCTCTTTTCTCTTCTTTCAAAGATAATGCCTTGTTGAAGTGAACCTTTTTGGTGCAAGGCACACTATGTTTTATTTTTAAATGATTGTCACTTTTTACTTTATACTAGCTATTGCCCGTGACTTCGAACGCACATATCCCATTTTTCCCGATTCCAGGCAATCCTCTCTTAGTCCTTTCTTACACTCTCCAAGGAATCGCTATGCCTAATTTAAGCTTTTTGTACCAGTAGTTTCGGCTGTGTGTTGTCTGTCAGTCACTCAGTAACGTAAGAGTTTTATATATATTGATGTGTACTTGATGGACTGTCGTTAAATTAATGTTTTCATTGTTCTCTTTCATATTTTTAATACTGGAAGTCAGAGTGCAATGTTATTCCTAAAACTTATGATTCATAAGAAGCACCTGGTAACATTTGATAAACTTTATGTTAAGTGAACAAATTCCATTTGAGATTTTTCTTCAAATTACATTCTAGTCTAGTCTAGCAGATGAAACATATAAGAACAAAGCAGCTGTTCTTGATAACTTTCATAAAAGAAAAGGTGTCTTTTTCAGACATTGTCAAAGTTGTTTACTCGTCTACAAAGCAAAAATATAGTTTAATAATGTGTTTATTTTTTTTCTTTTCAGGTAAGTTTTACACAAAAATGAAACAAAAAGATGACGCTATAAAGAATGGCTGTGTTGATACGTAAGTTTTTTCAGTTGAAGAGGCGAGTTAAAGCAAGCTCATCATGTTCTGAGTGATACTCTTCCTTCTTCTTTATCGCGTGGGCAGTTAGGTCTAACGACCCCACACACCCTTGTGTTAGAGTTTCTAAACCGCCTCAAGGGCCTCTGACATGGTTATATTTACGTGCCTTCCGAAGCACGGAATCATCTTTTTATCAGGCAATCAGGTGATTCAAGCCTGCAATATCCTAGCCAAACTAGAAACAACTTTTTTTTTTTTGTTTTTTTTTTACAAATAAAAAAAAAATACAAGGCAAACGCCTAAACCACTCGACCACGGAGGCAGTTACTACACGGAGGATACTCAATAAGAACTAAAAATAAAAGAACTTAGTACCCAACGATAAACACTAAGAGCGGATTTCACCAATGAAACTGAACGCGATCAGTACATCTAAACAGCGTTCAAGAGCTGTCAGCGTCAATATTCCATAGAAAAATAGTGACACTGACAGCTCATAAACGTGGTATATACGCTGATAGCGATCAGTTCAGCTTGGTGAAATGGTTCTATATGAAAAAAAAATACATTCAACTTCATAATGTAAACTGAGCAAAATTTTTATGACCCCCAGGTGGTGCAGTGTTGCGAGCAATATGAAATATTGCGAACATTTTCATTTCATAAAACAAAATAAAGTTTTAATTGTTATTTTTTGTACTTCTTGGTATAGACCTTCTGAGGATCATACTTGACTTGACTTGACATACTTGACTTTACATTCAACTTCATAATGTAAACTGAGCAAAATTTTTATGACCCCCAGGTGGTGCAGTGTTGCGAGCAATATGAAATATTGCGAACATTTTCATTTCATAAAACAAAATAAAGTTTTAATTGTTATTTTTTGTATGACAATTACGGTGGACTACCTGTACAGTAAGAATAATACACCTCGGTGCTATTATTCGAATCTACTAAATAAAAAATAAATAGCTGAATCCCCCGTTTCATTAAAAGTCTAGCCTTTTCACTAAACTGTGTCGTTTAATCAGCGACATAAGTGACATGGGCAAGTCATCAAATGATATTGAACAAAGGATGTCACTTAGGTCGCTGAAAAATCGGCACATTTAAATGAAAAGGCTTGGCAACCAATTAAACGGCTGATTAAGCTAATTGGTTGCGACATATTCACTGACAGACAAAAGATGGCCAAAACTGCTAGATCCTAAAGAGTTCCTGTAGATGGAGTGCTTTTGGCGACTTATAGGCTGTAGGCGATAAGCAAGCCGCCTAATCGTGCGGCTTAACCATAGAAATAATTATTTAATAATTTAATTAAACTTCCCATAAAAAATTGTCATCAACTAACTGATCACATTTTTTTTTTAAGTGATGGGTTTGCTCTTGACTCTAATCTATGTCAGAGATGACAGAGACAAAGTCTACGATGGAACGAGCTTACCCAGAAGGAGCCTGTTCACTTTAACTTTGAAGAGATTAGGGTTGTAAATTTTTGGAAACACAGACGCAGGCAGAGAGTTCCACTCCTTTGCTGTGCGCATTATAAAAGACGTTTGGAAACGCTTAGTGCGAATTGGTGGAATAGCTACAAGGTAGGCACAATTTGTATGGAGACTCAATTTTTTTGGCCAGAAGTGATTCTTAAAGTTTGCGCACTGGGAAACAAATACTCAGTACCTATAATCCGATTTTTATGTGTGTTATAGATAACAATAAATTTTTCGTAAAACGCATGCGTCAACTTTACGCGGATATCTTTTTACTAACCCGTTGACCTAAGGCTGTTTACTTTATGACATTTGAAATTTTGTATGATACAGTTTTACCTATGGGCAAGTTTTTCTGAACTAGGTACAAGAAAGTTAGATCTCATAATCATCATCATCATCATATCAGCCGAAAGACGTCCACTGCTGGACATAGGCCTCCCCCAAGTGTCGGCACAACAACCGTTCCTGTGCGTCTCGCATCCATCGGTTACCCGCGACCCTCACCAGGTCATCGGTCCACCTTGTGGGAGGCCTTCCAACGCTGCGTTAGATCTATATTTTTTTAAATAAGTAATAGACGTATAACTCACTTGATTTTATAACAAAATCTTTTACAAGCCACTGATAACACTTCAATCCACCAGAAGAAGTTGAACTGTGCCTTATGGACCGTTCACCACCTTTTTATACTGAGCAGTTATCCTTATACCGACTCCTTGTAAAGTATTTATGTTGAACGCTACCACAATAATTGCATGTTAATTGTCAGCGGGTAATTTGTATCATTGTTCGAATATAATCCCTTTGAACTTGACCATTGTTGTAGTCGGTCGAACATTTCGATCTGAAAAAATAGAAAATGAATGTAACCATTATTTTGTAACTGTGCACTGATTTAACAGTGTGTCCATGGAGTTTCTTGCACGTTCCTCCGCCATTGAAAGCTTTGGAACGTGCCACTAGATTCATATTTTTAGGTAACCGATCTTGACAAAAAAAAATCTAATTAGTCCGTCAGATAGATTTCCAAAAAATATTAGATACGTATTTTTTTAATTTTTCACGTAAACAAAAAATGAAAACGATACAGTGCGTTGAAAACTCGTGTGACGTCACTTGTAAGTACACTTTACTTACACGTGACGTCACCAGGAGTCCCCGGACTCCTGATCTTTGATGCGTTTTGTCTTTGTCATTTTTATTGATTTCATAAAGCAAAAAATACGTGTCCAATATTTTTCGATTATTTAACTGACGGACTAAATAGAATCATATATTTTTTTTCAAGGAATCATCTCTATTGAAAGTGCTGTTTTATTTCTTGTAACAGAATTTAAATGATGAATTTTGGATTCAGAAAGGGATAACATTTCAAAACTTTTATGATGACAATAAATAACTAAATCAGGTAGGCTCCTGAATACCACTTTTCTCTTGTCCAGAAAACTACTATTCACTGACCTGATTAACATAAAATTTTCCTATGATCACATTCTACTGCAAAAAAGTGACCTGAATCAATTAACAAGGATTTACTAATTAACTTCCAACCTAGTTGCATATAGCCTTCATTTGACCCTGCGGTAAAAATTTCCACTAGGTACAATAGTTAATTATCATTTTACCGTGATTTACCATTTATAGCACTATGACTAAGGTTTATTGTCTTTTTTAAGACGTCATATTGTTGCAATATTGCATTTTATTTGTTATTAGCTTTGGCCGCGGCTCTGCCCGCGTGAATGTCGGCTATCGCGTAAAAAATTCTGTGTCCTTTTCCATATCCCAGGCTATATATCTGATAGGAGAAAGCCCTCCGCCACCGCCGTCTCTGCCGCGACCGCCGCCACCGCCGCCGCTTCCTCCGCCGCCATAGCCGGTTCTACTGTGGCTGCTGCTACTGCAACAGCCGCAGTGGAGCCCCTACAACGGGCTCCGGAGGGGGCTGAAATGGAGTGCCAGTAATGGCCCCATTTCACCCCCTCCTGTTGAACGTCAGCCACTGCGCCGCCCAGGAACTGATGCTCCTGAGCATGGCGCAGTGACTGATGCCTGTGGACGGCGAGCAATGGGTAGCTCGCCGTCCGATCAGAACAGGCCCGGGTTGACGGCGCGCTGTGTTCTACGCGCGCCAAGCCAGCAGTCGTCAGCATGGGTCGGGGCCCGTTAGGGCCAGAGCCTACCAGGGTTGCGGATTTGTTCGAAAGAGTTACCGTGGCCCTGGAACGTAAAAGGCACTAAGAGGAGCATGGGTGGGTTTTAGTCAGTAGAAGTCTGACACTCCCTGCCGCTCCACCCAGAGCGGGAGGGGTCATTTGATGATTTCCCATCCAATAAAAAAAAAAAAAAAGGCTATATATCTGCCAAATTTCATGACGATCCGTTCAGACGTTTATGAGTGAAAGCGTGGCAGACCGAGTTACTTTCGCATTTACTGAGTGACTGACAGACAACGCACAGCTGAAATTTGGCATATTCCTTGGTGAGTACAGGGGAACACAGATTTCCCGAAATTCTTACGAGATACGGGAAATACGGGAAATGCACGTATGAAGTCGCGGGCGAAAAGTTATAGCCAAGGAAAAGTTAGAAAGAAGAAAGAAAGAAAGAAAAGAAAGAAAATCCTTTTATTCCGCCAGAAATGACGCACAAACAATAAAAACAAAATTAACTAACTAAAACAATAAAAACTGTTTCACTGCCAATCTGTCAGGACCGGACTTAACTACCACGAGTCTCTGGTCACGCCATAGACGAAGCAAAACAGTTGTCTATGGCATGACGTCCGGCACCGACTGTCGATCTCGATTGACAGTAACAACTGACAACAAAAAACAACATAATAGCAAAACAACAACATAGGTAATACCAAAACAAACATGATAAAAATTGTCAATTTACAAAAAATACGAATAATCGTGAAAATAAAGCATATAAATTCGAGTTGTGCGTCGCATCCTAGCAAGAATCGGTGGTTGCTCAGCATATGCCGCGACTCTGGACTCTGGACAAGTCCAACAATCAACGGCGCTGATTTTCAGCAACCACCGTTTGAGTGACATTATGGTGTCCCCCCGCGAGTGCAAACAAAGCAGGTACGTTCTTAATATTATATAAAACACCATTAACAGTTAAATACTTAGATTAATCGAATGATAATAATAACTATTTTGTACAAGTCTTAACTAAAACAAACATACATATCAGTACCAACATTCCAAAACTAAAAACAAAATATAGTAAATAACATTACACAAACACAAATACAATATTGTTTAAATAAACTATGTATTCATATAATAAAATAAATTATCTAAAAATCTATCAATAACCACAATTCTTATTTTTGCAGAAACATTCTGTAACGATGTTAGACAATACACCATCCTTTACACCATAGTATGATGGCGGGCAATGGCGGCCATTTGCATATTGGCTTGGCAACAGCAGACATTATTTTACCGCAAATCCTATCTTTTCCGGCGAAATCCCTGTACACCAAGTGGAGAAAAGTTAAATCTTTGTCTCTTTTCCTTGGGCACAAATTACTATTTTATTATCACATTAGTTCGTAAACCTTCTTCCTCAAAATCCTCCGTAAAAAACCGTCGACGTCCACGACCCTTACTTCACAGATACATCTTCATTAATTCCCCTTTTCCTTTATTTTCGGTGCGACCGCGACGTGAACATGAGCAGTGGGTTGAAGTTTCATTCCGATGGGAGGGACTCCATAGGTCAATGCAACTGGAGTAAAACAAGGCCAATTCTACTATTTTTTAAGCAACATTCACATTCGCATCTCAATCGCAATCTGTCAAAAATTTATGGAAATTGAGGCTTTTTTGACAGTTTGCGATTGACATGCGAATGTGAACGTTCAGGTGTAAATTTAGTAGAATACGCCCTCAGATTTGTTATACAATTGATTAATGGTGTTATGATGAATATACAGTTCATGGAGTTTAGAAATTGAAGTTTTTAACCAAAGGAATATTCGTATGTTGTAGTTTTCCAATCAAACCGTAATTTTGGCAAGAAACACGGAAGGACAATTGGTTTTCGGAAAGCCTCGAATCTGATTGATTATCTGTGAAATCTCTAGGAAACTAAATGGTTGGTATTTTGCTCAACCAAAGTTAATAGCTAACATGAGATTATTAACTTAATAAATTGAGCCATACGTACAGTCGCCAGCACATCAAGCTACAACAATCTGTCAAATTTATACTTTATCGCTAAAGCATTAGGGTTCAAGGTTGATAGGGAAAATTTGCCAGTTTCAGGTAACTTGATATGCTGGCATCTGTACCATATGTAGTGGGAATCTGTGTTTCCTGATATGTATAACTTGGGGGTCATTAAATTAATTAAAGTAAAAGAAGTTACTTCTAGGCATGCATGTTGCCTATGATATTACCCTCTTAACAACTTGTAAGATTATGTTAAAGACCTGTCATTCTCACATCATTTCCTGATTTTCTTTCTTTCTTGTTATATCAACTTAAAGCAAATATTTCAGCCTCGCATCTTTATTTATTCCTTCTATTTTACAGTGTGTTCAGTAAATGCGAGCTAAAGTCGAGGAGGTGTCACCCAGGGGTGGCGAACACCCACGACCAGCCCCGAATAAATTCCGAACTATATTTTAATAATTTATATTCGGAATGTGCCACCCCTGCTACGCGATGTGTCACTTGTTTCAGCTGTAGGAGGGTAGTTGAAAATTCCGTTTAAATTCGTGAAGACTTTACTTACGCTTATTTTGTCAGCGTTCTTGTTTCTGTCTACATGTCTTGGGTATGAATTAGAAATCATATTCATAAGTCGTTGTAATGAATATTAGAAGTAATAATGCGATCACTAATATAACAGCACTTCTTCTTCTTTTTAACCGACTTCAAAAACAGGAGGAGTCTCTCAATCCAATTGTATTTTTTTTTGTGTTTGTTACCTCATGTCTCCGTCTGTATGAACCGATTTGAATAGTTATTGTCCCATTGAAATTCTATCAATATCGGTTCAGTAGATAGTTTTTAAATCCAAATAGCTGGAAAAAAAATGTGGAAAAATCGTCCATGTAAACGAAATTGCGTATTTTTGCTTTCCAGTGACTTTCCAGTGGTGTTGTTAGGTGTGGGCAAAATGTTTTTTATTTTACACTTTTTATTGGTACCTACCCAACAAAAAGTGAAAAATAAAAAACTTTTTCACAAAAAAAAAATCGACTTCCAAAAAAAAAGCAAAATAACTTTAATTTCGGAAGTAGGTGTCAAATAACGAAGAAGCAACCAAAAACACCGTCTACCGACATTAAAGTTGTTTTGTACTTTGTAGTGTTTTTTTGGAATTCGTTTTTTTTTTGTGAAAAAGTTTTTTGGAAGGTGAAATTATAAATCATTCTTGCTGACAAATTCGCAAGCTCAATTGATTTTCAGTCTCGTTGAAGTCCCAGTTTCTCTTACTAAAGTTCAGTGTCATTACCTACTCATAATTGCGGCATATTATATAAACATAACTCGCCATTTGAGATATTTCAGCTATAAGCTTGTTAAAATCTCCTCCTATGCTAAATTTTGACAAATTCTTATGCTGAAACCTAGTTTGTCAACCCTTTTCAACTTCGAATTCTGAACCTATAAAGGGATGGTTAGCTTCCTTCACTCTTGAGCTTATTTTAATAGGTATGTACATCATATTTCGTCAAAATATTGTACGAAACAATCAAATCACTAAGCATGATACAGCTTACGTAGAGCATGTAGCCAGCAAAGCAAAAGTTATGATTGATGTGGCTTCAAAAACCGTTCGCATACCGTTTGACACGTGTTCCCAACATCTCTTAATTGTCAGTTAGCACAACATAATTATGGAAACCACCCTTTATCTCGGCCCCAGTCTCCGCTTAATTTACAACACCACAGAGTAATTACTGCAGGTTTCCTGGCAAAATGCGGTTTTGCTGTTGGCTCATTATGTAGTGTTTTGGGTTTCTTTATTCAGATTATGACGTGGTTTTAGTTTTTTGAGAGAAAATGGTTTGTTTTAGAGCCAAAATATTTCGTTTTGCAACCGTTAATATTGTAGATGTGCGTGAGCTTTTGTTATCTTGAAGGGCTAATGTAGTCATAGACCTGAATCCGGTCGGTAAGTACATTTGATTTGTGATGACAAGACCTTGGCCTCGGATAAACAGCTATGTGATAATCCTGTTTAATCTTCTTCCTGTTGGGCTTTCCCTGAAGGCTGCACAAGCCCCGCATTTCTCCATACAATTTTTAGGATTATTACTCCATTGTTTGACATTTTTTGTTCCAAGACAGGCATAATACTGTTTTGTATTGTTGTGATCTATGCCTGTAACAAAACAGAATTTAAAAATATTTAGTCATTTTAAAGTTATCAGCCTCAAAATTTCCATATTTTAACCCGTAATTTAACGCAACTTTGGACGTAATTAAATAACAGAAGGAGTATGAAATCTCTAAAACTAAATGCGTACAGGAGTAGTTTATTTATTCAAGAATTTATATAACTTTACTTCGAATCAAAAAATTCAGTTATTTTGTCATAAGAACACTAATTCCAGAAGCCTACTCATCAATTTTTACGCGCCCGTTTCTAACAACAATGATTGTGCACTTCACTTCAATACACATCGATCGTTTCTGTGTGTACGCAATAGTTTCGTACTGTTCATCGCTGGCGCTATCCCTTTCTCGCGGGCCGCTTGATGAAATAGCAAGCGTTTAGGCCACGCCCACCGTTGAGTTCGACCGGGCGGCATGTGTACTCTTAAAAACTCACGCGACAGTAACTACACACCTTAAAGGGATGATTCCTGGTCAAAAAATATATGATTCTATTCCGTCCGTCAGTTAGATTATCGAAAAATATTGGACACGTATTTTTTGTTTTATCAAATCAATATAAAAAGACGAAGATAAAACGCATCAAAGATCAGGAGTGGGGGGTTTTGACGTCACGTGTACGTAAAAGTGTACCTACTTACAAGTGACGTCACATGAGTTTTCAACGCACTGTGTAGTTTTCATTTTTTGTTTACGTAAAAAAAGAAAAAATACGTATCTAAAATTTTTTTGGAGGAAATCTATCTGGCAGACTAATTAGATTTTTTTAGTCATCTAGCCTATTGCAAAGTTAACGTGTTCACAAAGATGTCACTGCTCTCTTTTCAACTATGAAATGAATTTGTCATTCATTTTATAGGTGCTCTTGAAATGATCGAAAGCTTTCTGATACCACCACAAACGGATAACGCCACAAACTGAACAAATCCAGACCTATTCCGTTGAAAATGAAGCTGTTACCAACACCAACTACAAACATTTACAATAAAAATGTTCGCAATAAAAGTGTACGACAGTTGACAATAGTTGGCCGACCAACACATGTCCACAAAGTTTGCGCAAACAATCTGACGTTGGCCCAACATTTATTCTGTATTTTATATCCTAGATGTATTTCAGGCTCTGCTGCGAATGACGTCACATAAAATTGGATTTGCTGCTCAATATTTTGGGATGTTGTAACTTTGGATAATATTGTGTTTGGTACTTCTGAGAGAACCTTTTTAGGTGAGATTTTTTTTTTACATAAATTATTGGTAACATGACCTCGTGCCTGTATTCCTGGAAGGGTTAGGCAGTGGTGTAACTATGTAATAACTCCCTGAATTCTCTAGTTATTTTTTACTCCCATATACAGGGTTATTTGTAAAACACCAACCAATAACACTCCTGACCAAGGAATCGAACTTGGGAGCCCATGCTGAGCAGAAGTGCTTAGCATCGTAGTCATGGGTAAAATTTTAATGAAATCATAATTATTTGCAAAAACTTTAGTGATTGATTACAGAACCAAGGCTTTCAATATAAAATTTCGCCATTATTTAGAACCGTAACTTATTAAACAAAACATTTCTCAACACACGAACAAAAGTGAACAATGCTTTGAAAAGTCAATACAGGGTGAGATTGCGAGTTTTCGCATTCCAGCTGCAGCGCCAGATGTCTGCGGAGCCCAAACAAAGTGTTGCCAGACGTTGATTAATATTGTCGAGGGCGGTACTGCTGGAAGTCGCCAAATTATCGGTGAAAGGCGGACATCGGATGGAAGGTTCAAAGACAAAACATGCAAGAATGAAAATCTCAACTAATATTAATATTCCAGTCTTTTCCCAATTATTTATATTGGGTTCGACTTCCAGTTAGACCTTATTAAGCTATATACCAGTATTTTACGTGGATTGCATTCCTATCTGACCTCTACAACCCAATAACGGGGTAACACGGTACTTCTTTGCAAGACTGGTGTCACATATTTTAATTCAGGCTTCTGACAATTCGTAACGGCTGCCAAAGATCTACAAATGACAGACGGACCCAACGGCTTAACGTGTTTCAAGACACAGAGGAGGCCCAATCCTATTCGTAGACGACAAAAGATACTTCTGACGAAAACAGTACAGAAGATAGAGACAATACCATTTTAGATCAAATCTAAATCCAATCCAAGAACGTAATTAAAAATGGTAGAACAAAGAATTTCAATCACCACTTTAGTTCACAAACATTCTCTAAAACCATTTGCCTGATGAAATCTAATCTTGCTACCTAAAACACCATCTAGTCTGAGTTTCTTCTCAGCCATTGCCTATTCCAAATGTTGATTAAAGTTTTTGAAAAGGTCAAGCATCTGAGGTAGGTAGTTCGTTAATTGATCTGGCTATAATTAGCCACTTCTATTATGCTTTGCCTTTTAAATGTTTTGCTGAACTTGATCTCAAAGGATCCATGTTAAAGGCCTTTGTAGGCGGTCAAAAATCTATTTTAAGTACATAGTCGACGATCGTCCTAACAGAGCTTTGCGTTCTGTTGTCCTCATTGAAAATATAATGCTTTTGGTCGGTGTCAAGGAAGAACGGAGTATTTAGCTATATGTTTCAGACGATACGACCTCTGTTGTTTAAAGCAAATTTAAGCCCAAAATGCCTTCTTTAAAGAAGGCATTTTTAGGCAATAAATTCTTTAAAGCCAAATTTCTGCAACCCTGAAAAGTATACCATTTTCATTTAAATGATTCCTCGGTTAGCATAACCATAGAACATTTTTTTTGCGTACAGCTAAGGAGTGGAATTCCCTGCCGGGGTCTGTGTTTCCTGATAGCTACAACCTGGGAGTCTTTAAGTCAAGAGTGAATAGGTTACTTCTAGGCAAGCGTGCTCCATCTTCGACCACATCGTCGCTTACCAACAGGTGAGATAGTGGTCAAGCGCTTGCCTATCAATAAAAAAAAAATCGTTACCCTCCTTCTGAAGCTGGAGCAAGCAGGAGCTTTAAGTTGGCCTACACAAAAGATTATGTATGTATGTACAATTCTACTATGGGTTCTGTTTTTCGGCACCGTTACCAAACACTAAATTTTAAATTTAAATACAATAAGTTTTAACCTGGCTATTCCTCCATAATTCAATAAAAAGTTCACAAACAATGTAACAACATCTAGTAGTGTCTGCGACAGCTTGTTGCAAACATTTCTATTAACTTCATTACTGTGTAGTATTATGTTTTTGTCGGGAGCACGAAACTGGTTGAGTGATTCAATTTAGTGGTAATTTTGTTCCACAACGGTCGACGAACTCCGAGGGCTGATTCGATTTGAGACAACTTGAGAGTATGCATGTTTTTTTGTGTATGAAGGGCAAATAATAAAGGTTCTTATTCACGTATGTAAGTTTATCCAGACGTGTCGACGAACTTGTAAGTAAAGCTATAGACGGACGTCGGTATAGAAAACTCAACCCGGTAAATAGCGGAGAAAATGTAATTGAAACGCTACTGATAGGGTGTCGATGTCTTGTAGATACCTAGTGAATTTGGTGAGTAGATAATGGCACTGGATCCTACCCGTTATTCTGAGGTTTCTCTATCACTTAAAGGTTTGTTGGGAGAGAACTCAACTTTCATTGTACATGACTTTATACATAATTTTTAATATTTTATAAAGTTGTTTTGATAGACGAAAATTAATTAAGAATGTAGGTAGGTATTTAATTGGTAATAAAACATCTTTTTCTATTTCAATAATGCCTATTTGATAACCGTGGGGTCAGCAAAAAAAAAACAATTGAGCGAAAAAAAAAATCACACTAAAATACGAGAACGACGATGTTTAATCTTATTGTGTCTATGTTTCCATCTTGCACATTCTACAAAGGAAAATATCGGTGAAATCATTCACATGAATAAATTCAAGTCTTCTTCGTTTTTCTGTCGAAATACTTTTCTACTTCGAAGATTCATTAAATTGTTTCTGGCCGGTTTTTCTTGCTTAATGAAGTGAATTTTCAATTCACTTCATTAAGTTTGACTTCGTCAAAAGACACATGTCAATCTTGGCTGTAACCTCAGTTTTTTTTTGTTATTTTCAAGGTAACTAAATTATTTTCTAAAAATCTTTTAAATATACTTTCCAAATAAATACCTTCCCTATCACACTATTACAGCCATAAAAGAATTGAAAAACTTAACGATCCAATTTCTTTTTTCAGACCATTAAAATAAATAAGCTTTTCATATTTTTATCTATTACCAATATCAATTTCAGGCCAATTGCATTGTCTAGACTCGAAAAAGTAAAAAGTTCTGCAAATTGGTACCTAGAGTTTTCTGAAGTCGATGCATCTTTGAAGTCAACTTCAGGACTTTCTTTTGCAAAGTCGTTCGTTCAAGTTTTCCAAACGATCGAAGTTCAAACAAATTATGTTAAGTAAGTTTGTTTACCCAGTTTTTGAAAGAGATTCGGTTTTTAAGTAAAATAATAAAGAAAGGTTGGTTGGGTTGAGATTGAAATATAATAATAATTTATTTATTCCCAAACTTACAGATTAAACTTACATTACAATACCATAAGTATTGTTGCATGACACTACGATAAATGTAGGTATAGGTATATTACCCTGCCTTTTATACAAGGATAACCTGTATTTTAAGAGACAGTGTTCGGCCAAGTAATTCTTTAGACATGATTTTAATACAACAAAGTAAATGAAAGCTATAATGGGCAAATACTCATACAAATTTTTATGTACATGACCTTGACCATGGAGGTAGGCAATAATTATAGAACGCCACCAGTCAGCCAGGCCGCCAATACTGTGCGTATTTCATGTACTATTACTTGTTCTTTCTTTCTTTCTTTACATTCTCCTTTAGCTCGTTTCACATACACGGGCGAATGACAAGTCAATATTATTGGGATCATTGCGCAGATACTTCAAATATGGTAAGAACATGCGAAATAATGTTTCCTTTTTAAAATGGATGTCTGTTCTCTCCATTAGCATCGAAGACTGGCAGTTTTAACAGATTTTGATTAAAAAAAATGAGTACAAATTTTTAAAAGTTGATTTAAGCGTCACAAATAAATACTTTTTCACAAAAAAGAAACCGACTTCCAAAAACACTACAAAGTTCAAAATAACTTTAATTTCGATAGTCGGTGTTTTTGGTTGCTTCTTCGTTATTTCCTCGTGTAGCGCAATTTGTTCCATCAGACTCTCAACTGAACCGAGCGCTCGGCGCATCCTGGACAGTCTCACGTAATACCTTATAAGATTGGCCAATCCTTCCCTTGCGGTGGTAGGGCTAACGCCCGGCTGGTTGGCGACCACCCTCGCACCGGAGTTCGGCGTCAAGCAGCCTGCTGTGTTTCGTCGACGCGTGGGAGTACCAGTGCCTCAAGGCATCTTCTGGGCACGCTCGCTTTCATCATGGACCTCATCTATCGCTTTCCATCAGGCGTGATCGAGGTCAAGAGCTAGCCCATTCATTCAAATAAAAAAATCATACAGAAATCCTTTGACATTTTGTTATTTTTTTGTAATATTATATCCTTTGACATTTTTTTAATAATTATATCTATGGGCCAAAGTTGCCTGAAAATAAAGAGTATTAATTATTATTATTACAATAAATACTTACTACTACTACCTTCGTTTATTAAAACATCGATATTTATGTTCTAAAGTTTATTTACATTCTTTTGCCATCGCCAGCACAATAAATATTTAACCTTAAAACTCATTATCGAGACCAACTTTAATATTAATGAAACAGATTTTCAATTTCCTACTCAATGGAACTTTACGCTGAACGTTGAACTTATTAAAATGGTCCTTTTCCATCAGAATATTAAATTATTTTATGATTTTATGGAAAAACATTTCATGGGGTTTCTTTTTGATTGGTCCTTTGTCATTGGAAGCTTTTAATTCTGCCGTTTTAATTGGAAATTATGAGGCGTTGTTTGTAGAAACGAGATTTTGCGTTAGGACGTCAAAACAGCGGTATTTTTTTTGGAAAAAAAATCTTATATAGACTGATTGGTATTTCTTATTAAATACTTACTTTACAAGGTAAAAAAGTAAGATGTTTTTATTATTCAATGCTTACTTTTAAAAAAAAATTCTTCCACTAAAATAATTCATCATAATTAAATCTGTTGTTTTCCTCTGATACTTCTTTTATCCTACAACAATTGACTGAAGATGCATTGAAAACGAAAGAACGGTTTTCAAGATGGCGGCTTGATGCCTGAGGCGATTCTTCATACAAAAACCGGCCAAGTGCGCGTCGGGCCAGGCATACACAAAATAAAAAACAAAATTTTAGTTGGTGCTAATTTGGACTATAGGTACTTTTGAGTCTATTGTAAGTTCTACGGAATTCTTAAGATATTTATATTTTATTACTTACCTTAAATAAAAAGATTTTCCAGATTTTATTTTACAACTTTGTTGGCGTGATTAATATCTAAAGCCATGCCAAATGACAGCTTCAACAAAAGTGAACTGGGAAACTGAACAAAACCGCGGACGCGTGGACGGGTGGACTTGGCTTCCTTGTTGTACTACGGAACCCTAAACACCTAATTCTTCGCTCGGGTCGTATGTATCTGGAGTTTCACGGCACACACCATTTGCTGCCCACTCACGAAGATTTTTCTCCTTGAAGGAGTTTCCAGCAAAATTGGAGTGATTTGTGTGCTCAATGTTTGGACAACATAGATGAACATAGGTAGGTACAGGTATTTGTAGTTGAGTTATGTGCGAGACTGAAAATTTATAGGGGTTTGGAAGAATATAATATAGGAAAGAGGATTTTTTTATAGTAGCGAGGGTAGCACCAACACGTTTCTGGGCGTCGGGCAGAGTGGACATCCAAATCCAGAGGCAGTGGTCGTTCATGTTATGTCCAAAAAAATAATTAATTTAAATTTAATATACTAACTTAACTTAAGTATTACTATGTAACATAATATGGATTTGTATCTATTACTGTGTGCTTAGTCTGAAATAAATATTTTCAATTTAATTCAATTTTGTATAAACTTTAGGACTTGTCTTGACAGTAATAACTTAGTGTTATTGGCAATGACTCCTTTTATACTGCTTTTTTTAGTATTTTTAGAAATTATACAAAGTTCCAGCTATGGCAACGCATGTGGGAGACCTACATTTGTATGTCTTGAATGCATTTCAATTTACTATGCCTGTAAGCAAATTTCTGCAATAACAATTAGTGAAAGTAGATAAAAGCTTAGTTTAAAGTACGCAATGCCTACAAGACAACTGAATAAATTTTCACAAAATTATCGTTTTCAATAAACTCTTTGTCTTACACTCGCCATTAAAAAACTCAATCTTTAGAGATAATAAAGATAAAAAACCTGAGGATTTTTATTAACATTTTCCAAGGGCCAGTAAAAATAGGTCCCCGGTGACGTACAAGCCCACGAAATGTACAGCCACCGTAAACAAGCTTGGGGATCTAATTCTGGACCTCATCAAAGTACAGCGAGAGTTTAGCCACACCTCGATTAATATTTTAGCCTTGGGGAATAGCCCTTTTTAACGAAACAACATACTTTCAGACTCCATCCCTTATCCATCATCCATTACTGGTATCACGAAGTCCAGAAATAAATTTCCGTAACAAAAAACGCAATGGTATAGCAGGTGAGCGATAATTTCGTTGTGTACGCAAGTGAGGTAGATGTCACAATTAACGGGCATGTTCAACACGGGTGCTCGTTTGATTCAATATTCAGTATGATGTAATTAAACAAAATTGGGAATGTGTAACTTTAGCGGGACGAGTGTTTATATGGTAAACTATTGTGGTATGTTAAAATCTATGTAGTTACTTGGAATTTTGACTTTTCTCGGCGCCATCTTGAAAATACGCTCTTTCCAAGATGGCTCCTATTACCGTTTAGTTTGGGGTTTAAGTTTTCAAACTGGTGTCATGGCTATATTTAAGATTGAATTGATAATACACGAATAAAACGTTGATATGTTCTGCTGGGCAGCGGAACATAATTAGGCGCTGTTTATAAGAAAGTGTAATTAGTTTTAAAATGATTTAACATTCAATTGAATATAACTGAAACATAATGTACCTACGAACATTCCTACCTTAGTATTTATTTAGGTGCTTTAGAAACTTAGTTATATTTATAAACAAGAACGAACTAAGGCGCCACCTGTTACGTTGGGAGCGTCGAGAGTACGGCTCAAGCTGTAAGTTAGAGTGACAACCACTTACTCAAGGAATGAAACTCGAGGAAATTGTTATTTAGTTATTTTTTTAAAAGAGCTGTTTGTTTTGTGCAGCAGCTAACTGGAAATAAGGTCTAAACCTAAAGAGAAAGCTGAAAGTTTCAGATGATTTTCCAGTGGCTGAAGAAAAGTTAAATTTTTTCCCGTGGGACCTCTTATTGCATTTACTAGGTTGTAAATTTTATTTTATTTATTTATTCCCCTAGACAACAATATAATTTGTTAGTAAAAGCTATTGGTAACTTGTATGAAAAGAAATCAAGTTATGTTAAAACATGTTTTTTTTTCTTACCCTTGTTACCAAATATAAAAATAAATATTATCGTGTAACAAAGAATTTATTCATTGATAGAAAAAAAGCTCTTGTACTTAACCAAGTTTAAGTCTGGCTGTATTTCTTTTGGGGGAGCCATAAACCTTGAATCTATGAATATAAAGTCTGCAAAGGACATCAATCGCGTGCGTTACCCTACTTTTGTTGAGAAGATGAATTGGCTTCGAGGTTTCTTTTATGCGTATTTTGGAAATCAAAGATACAGAAAACTTTTTTACAAAAAAATACATCGACTTCCAAAATTAAAGTTATTTTATACTTTGTAGTGTTTTTTTATTTTACGGTTTTTAGTGCTTAATAGTTTTTCGTAATTCGTAACCACAATAGGAAAGCAAAATACGCAATTTCGATTACTTGTATCACGAATTTTGATTTAAAAATCCAACGACTGAATCTATGGGACCGATTGAAATATCCGAAAGGAAAAATCCGTTTTGAAGTCTGTTAAAAGCCTTGTATTGTTTTTTTTTTCTAGATAGGTCAGTAATAATAAGTTCATGACATGGTTGATCAAGAATCTGCCTAGTCTTTCCCAACTACATTGTAGTCGGCTTCCACTCTTACTGCAGCTACTACCTATCTGACCTCCATGACCCAGTTACTGTAGTAACACGATACCCGTTGGTCAGACGGTTGTCAGACTTTCGGCCTTTTTTTTTTTATGGATGGGAAATCATCAAATGTCTCCTTCTGCTCTGGGTGGAGCGGGAGGGAGTGTCAGACTCTTACTGACTAAAACCCATCCGTGTTCCTCCATATGCCCTTTGCGTTCCAGGGCCGCGGTGACTCTTTCGAACAAATTCCGTAACAACTACCTACTCATAACTTCTGTTAGAGATTAATAGAAGACAGCCATGAACAACGGTACATGGTTGATGCCCAAAAAAAAATCACCTCCAGCATAACTTAACAAACACAGGTAGTAAAGTTCATATCCAATTCATACGGAAAGAGAACAATGAATTATTTCATAGATAATAAGAAACAAAACACATGAGACCAACTTTAATGAATACCTAATGTAACAGGTAGTAGGTCCCTGTTTCACTGTTTCAACGGTCTCGAGAACTTTGCGAATGATTGTATTCACTGTAATTAGAACTTCGTAGGCCTCGAAAACTTAAGGAGTACATTGTTTCTTCTTTCAAGTTCTCACATGAGCGATTTAAGTTGGAATGTAAATGTAATTTATCTATCTATCTATTACTGCTGAGTGAGCGCGCCTGCTGGCTGTGGGAAAGTGGAAGTCAGGTCTTTGGCTTCATGCACTACCGTCGTCGAACGAAGGACTTTGTTCGACGACACCACTTTCCACCTCGCTGCTTCAATACGTTTTAAGAGCTCTATGTGGTTCTCCTCATCGCTGTCACTGTGGTGAGGTTGTCAACAGCCTCGGGCCCCACGGCCCTTCTTGTAGCCGCAATGCGGACATCATCTGACGAGCTCTTTTCACCGTCGTTGTTCCAGCTGTATTAGAACCCAATGGCTTGATGCCTTACGATGGCAAAAGACCGGACGACATGAATTTGTTTCCATGGAAGATGGGTACAACCCAACCCATGTCAATATCCTACTCTTGCAACATCCTATTTTCCTAGTTCATCGTATTGTGCTGGCGCTGACGCTGCGGCTACGGTAAACCTCAAGTAGCGTAAATATAGTAACCTTATTGGTAACTAGCTTCTACCAGCGGCTTCGCCCGCGTGATAATCGGAAATAGGGAGATTACTTGATTTGTATTGTAACTACACCTACCTACACCTACCCTACACCTCCCCTACACCTACCCTACACCTACCCTACACCTGCCCTACACCTGCCCTAACCTACCCTACACCTACCCTACACCTACCCTTCACTTACCCTACACTTACCCTAACCAGCCTAAAAAATACTATGACATGTTTCTGGTCTCCTGGTACTTGATGTTTCTGGTCTCTTGGTACTTATGAATCTGAAGTACTAAGGCAGCAGCGGCTCTGAATTTCTACTTCCTCCTCAGTCTTCATTGATCCATGCCACTTACCGGGATAAAAAGTAGCATATGTCTCATTCTAGGATATGAACTACATGTGTGCCAAATTTCATCCAAATCCCTTCAGCCGTTTTTGCCTGATTGTTACACAAACATACAAACATTCACATCCTACTAATATTATAAGTGTGAATGTTTGTATGTTTGTATGCTTGTGTAAGTGTAGTTTATAATATTAGTAGGACTATATTTTTGAGCCGTTTGGGGTTGAAATCCTCGGGCCGTGGGGCACTTGTGCTCACAGCCTTATCAAAGAAAATTCGAAAAGGCTGGTTGTCACTTTTGGTGACCAAAGGGCTGTCGTTTACTTTGGTTAGAGGCTAAGCATTGCCATACAACATGGCAATGCCGCCAGTCTCTTGGGCACATTACAAGCTGACAGCTTTGATGACGAATTTGTTGATGCTATATTTTAGTTTGTAGTTAGTTTAGTTTGTTTCATTTGTTTATTTTAAAATTTGTAAAATTATTCGTAATTGTTTCTATTGCTTGGAGTGAAGCATACTCTCGGGGAAAGAGAGTGAGCCTAGTGGCACAATATGTCTTATATTTGTGTTTCTTAGCAAAATATATAAAAGTGCGCCTCCGTATAACAACGTCCTATTGTCCATTGTTTTGAGAATTTGACGTTTTATTATGGGGCACAAGTGCTTGCCTTGCATGGGCTCCTGAAAGCCAGGAGTAACAGTAGGCACTATCAGAAAGTGCCGAGACAACTAATCCCTGGAGCTCAACTAATCCCGAAGAAACGAATCGGATGTCCTGGTTAGTGTTAATCAGAATGCAACGTAGGTGATGTAGCCTGTGTAGTTTTATTTTCAAAATTTTCTTTACCTACTATTTTAGTAATTTTTGTACCTACTATTTTTCAGATTTAATATCTGTCAAATTATTAAAATTCATCTCGAAATTTATTTAATAATTAACTTAGTGAACGAGCCCTGTACACGTTACACAGGTTCTCCCAAACAACTATTAAGTACTCGTTTCCACACAGTTTACTCTCAGTCTACTATCTTTAGCCGTTTTTCTAGACTGGAGTTTCTTAAGTAGTTTTTGATAGTAAAGCGTTGTGTCATGCTGTCGTGTCGCGAAAGTTTTTCGTTATATCTCATAGTTTTTGGGATCATCAGTGTCTGTAAGAAAAATGATAAAACATTTCTTCAGGACACATTTTTTGTAGTTTTCTTATATTTGGTACTGGTTTGGAACAACTTTTTATTACAATCAACCTAAATACTGATTGGCAGATTTTAATTTTTTTATCAATTATAAGAATAAATAAAAGTCTGCTTATCAAATATTATTTACTATTATTATATTAGACTAGTGGCCCGCCCCGGCTTTGCTCGGGTGTATTTTTTCCGTATTTTCTTGAACTTTTCCTGGACTTCCACAAATAAAAACCAAAATTAGCCGAATCGGTCCAATCGTTCTCGAGTTTTAGCGAGGCTAACGAACAGCAATTCATTTTTATATATAAGACTAGTGGCCCGCCTCGGCTTTGCCCGGTAGTATTTTTTTTTTAGTTTTAGCGAGACTAACGAACAGCAATTTATAGATTTTTATATAAATATAAGAAAAGAAGAAGAATCGTGTTCTTAGATTTTTTTATTAATAAGGCTCCTATGCGGTATTAACATTGTAGTTCTAAGTAACCAGCCCAGCATTCATAAAAGTACAACAAAGGGGGTGCCAGTAATTAGACTGAACGGAAACCGGTACATACGGCTGTAATGCGGTATACATGACCGTTCTGCGGTACGTACGAGTACACGACTCGTAAACCCTGCGATACCGCACCTGCAGGCATTGTTGAGTTAGCAGTACTAGATGTGGTAGGAGCTGGGTATAAAAACAAAAATGAACTAACAGGCCAAATTCAAAACCAAATCATTAATTTCTAAGGTAGTTTGGACTTCAAGATTTAACAAAAAAAATATTAAAAACAATCACTGATTGTAAGTTTTTCTTTTCGCAAAGATTCTTAGGGCCTGTGCACACCACGTTTTTTAAACGCACCGTTGACGCGCGTTTTAGAAACGTGCGTCGACGGCTCGCGTTTATTCTACAGGCTGCGTCTGGCTCGCGTGCGTATGGCGTCTGTATCGCTACGAACGCGCGTCAACGGCGCGTTAAAAAACGTGGTGCGCACAGGCCCTTATAAAGAAGAACAGCCAATCGTAGTCTCAATCTTATCTCTGATAAATCACAGTTCAACATAAATGTCAAAGCGTAAGGACATAATACTCGTACATGTGGTATTTTCTACAAATTGCGATTTGAACGAAACGAAAATAAATAAAAAAATATTTAACGCTTTAAGATTATAATTATGATTCTTCTAAACTGTGCGGCCTTATTAACAAAGTTAAAAAATTATCTGGTTAATAATGATAAAAACACAGGTAGGTAGGTACCTAATTTACTACACGAGCGTAAATGGTCGCAACAAAAATAAATCGGTCGTGGACACGTTTCTCGTAACTTTTCTAAACGAATGAACTATTCTGTGAAAAGTTACTTGGAAAACGTCACGTTTACTGTCCAACAACTAGGGTTCCAACTGAACTACCGCGGAAAAAGAGCGGAAATTAACTTTTTGAGGGCAGCATATCAATTCCTAATAAAAAACTAAGTTTTAATCAATCTAACAGCACAGATCGATTATTTTTCTTTTCGAGTCGATGGTTAACTCATTATATTGTTTGGGCCCAGTGGGTGGCTACGTTACATACAGCATCGGTGGCATTCATTAGATCTTCTAAAGTACAGGTGAATGGGCACTTGGGGCACTCCAACATGTGGCTCATGCTTTGAATAGAAGATCTATTCTAGCTTTTGAACAGTAACCATGTTATAAGACACCTTGACAGAATCACAAAAATGAATCTCGCGTTAAAACCTAACAGTATCTCATCCTGTGAGATATGTTTCATACTGAAAATACTAGCATATTATAATGTAAATAAGGACAGGGCAGACCGGGTTATCAGACGCCAAAATTTGGTCATATATAGGTCATACATGGCCGAAGCGAATTCGCCACGTGGTCCAACTTCGAGACTGGTTGTGTGCGTGAGACATTAAACATGCCGTATTTCTTGTACGGTGGCCGTATCTTTACGATTTAAATCTATGCACGCGGACCTAACAAAAAAACTGTGTTTTTAAAGAACCCTTACCTGCTCAGGGGGCCTACCACAACCTCTTAAAACAATATTACTTTAATATTACTTTGCGTTCCGCTCTGTTGGATTTTCAACGCTCGGATCAGCGCCGAGAGTTGAAAATGCAACAACAGAAATTACAAAGTAATATTAAAATAATATTGTTTTAAGAGGTTGTGGTAGGCCTCCTGGGACCACTTCTGGGTCTGGGATTTATTTATTTATTTATTTAAATACCTAAGCAGTGCCGCAGTGCCTCATCTAGAAGGTGCTAGATCCTACAACACTGACCTACTTCACGCGGCCAGGGCGACTCATTTGTCATGCTAACGCAAATGGTTGTGCCGGGATGAAGTGACTTAATAAAATATTAATGGCTGGCCACGCATTAGCCGCCATGACACCCGCAAGATGGTAGACTATAGAAGACAAAGGCAAAGGAGGTAGTGAATGAGTCAGCATTCTTCGGTGCCCTGTAGACTCCATTATTAGAGGTTCCTTTGTGACGTTCTTCTAAGTGTTGCTGTCGCTATACCCCAGATTAAAGTGAAGGAGACAGCATGAGAATTTACGGTAGGTATGTTAAACTGTTGCTTTTGATGTATCTGGAAATATTAAGACAAAAGATAAGACAAAAACAGGAAGACTTGATGCTTAAATTAAAACGTGTCGAGACGAATAATTATTAAAAGTTTGTAAAAAATCTATTTTGCTTACCAATTTTTTTATGGAAACTTATGTAGTCAGCGCATCATTGCTTCTTCTTCCATATTTCGCTATTTGTCAACATCCATCTCAATTAGTTAGTCCATCCACCACTTCTTTGATATTCAACTCAAACATAGGTACCTACTTCTTACATTACGTATGACCAAAATTCTCCTCTTAAATTTTTCGAAGGGATAAGCTTTACGTCATCAGGAATACTTCCTTTCTCTTTCTGTACAAACATAGTAGGTACCTAGGTTATTTCCTGATTTAAGACCAAAGCGTCCTCGTTTGAGCTCTACATATTTCCTTTCAAAGGCATATTAAAAATAGTTCAGTTTTGGCGCCAACTTCATGTGAAGTTGGACCATTTGAGCCAAACGGCTAGTGGCCACTGAATTCCAAACGTGATATCGTTTAAGCACGTAGAATAGACGCCATTTTCCTTTTTGAACTTGGAGCACGCCTTTTTGGTGATAATAGTATTTTTTTAGTTCTTTCGTGTTCCATATTCTAATGTTGAGTTTTCGATACGTTTTGTTTTTCGTTTCCTTAAGTTCCATTTCATTAGGTACGTAATTTTTGAAAATAATTAATTTGATTATTAGCATCAAGTTAAAAATAGCATTAACCTAATTTTAAGACCCAAATTTAGAACAAATTTTAACTAATTAAAGAGAACAATTTTTTTAACTGATTGACGAAGAGCCGAGGAACAAAACAAATTAAGCGACAAAGTTTTTTTTTCTAGTTTGTGTTACACCTCCAAAATCTTCATTTAGTCAGGAACCGTTGATTAAAACACTTTTTCCTTGCTCAAATGTTTTGACCTCCTAACATCGCTTTGGGGATAAAAAGATTTTAGGCTCCTAAATTAGTTTGGGTTGCCAGCGCAAATAAATTTTAATTAGAGCATGAACAGAATAAATATGAATGAGGGACCTGGGAATTGAAGAGACACATAAATTAGGAAGTAACTACCTGCGCGGAAAGAACTCTATAAATAAAAAATTTCGTGATAAAAATCTAACAAGCATGTGCAATTTTTATCACGAAATAGTAGTTTATGCATCGGTCATATACTTAATAGGGGTTATTAAAACACGAGTGACAATAGTATCACACGAGTGTGTGTTTTAATATCTAATTTTATACCGTTGCATAAACTACTTACCTTTTTTTTAAATTTTACCTATTCACGAAAAAAGAGTACGTGTTTATACAACATTTTTTGAACTCATATTTGGAACTTTTGTGAGTGTCGATAAAATAATAATATTTATGTAAGAAAAATCCATAATAATTTGGGAAAAGCCAAAGTAGGTACCTATGTCTGTCTGTCTTTTTGTTGTGTTTTTCACGTCTTAACAGATTTGGATGAAAAAATAGTACACTGTAATTTCATTATCTTATTCTTATGTCCTATGGGATAATTTTTGCTGGCGAAGCCGCTCTATCAGAAGCTAGTTATTCTTAAATTCAAACAAAACTGGTTTTCTGTGGGGCTTTATATTTCTAAACATTACATACAAATTATGTGGGGCTAAATATTTTCTAACATGAAATTACATAATTTCTGTAATATGCAGAAGTTCACATTCATTTCAAATAAAAATGTCCATCTAGTTTATTGCAGAAAGAAAATCTTAAGTAACCAAAACAAGCACAGTTGGCGGGGCCAGCTAGGGCCAGTGCCTGCCACGGTTGCAGAATTTGTTCGAAAGAGTTGCCGCAACCCTGGAACGCATAGGGCATTTGGAGGAACACGAATGAGTGTTAGTCAGTACTGACACTCCCTTTCGCTCCGCCCAGAGCGGAAGGAGTCATTTGATGACTTCCCATTCAAAAAAATGTATCGATTTTCATCGTCATTGAGGTTATTTTTTTTTATTAAGAAATGGGCTTGCTCTTGACCTCGATCACGCCTGATGGAATGGAATTACGTAACAGAAAGAAAATTTTAGGTAACCAATCAGAGACTAACGATTTCACTAACCGTCAACCGATCAACGAAATGTCACGAACAATTTCGAGAAAAACCGAAAAGTAAATTGGGTTCTTCAATCCACCTAGATTCTACAAATAATTCTCTTCCCACCAGATTCTACTTTTCCACTAGAATAAAAATATATCTGTGTGAAGATTCGTGCCACCACGGACACGTCGCGTCGCGTCGGGACAAAATTAATGACCCCCGCGTTTTCAGACAAATCTGTATTATTCAACCTGTTGGATTTTCATGTATTTTTTATTCTGTTTTACTGAGAATTTTCGAAAGAGGACGTGCAAAATTATTTATAAGGACATTGAGATATGGAATTTCAGTTGTTTTTTTTTGTCAATGCTATAGATAATTATTTAACATGAAGTCTCTTCTTTGTTTCTTTTCAGTTATAATAATAATTAAAAATACCGATGTTATTCACAAGATTATAGAAAACTTGTGGTTGTAAATTATGTTAGGGGAACTTACTCCCGGGATAAAAATGATCTTATCGTACTCTGTGGCTACATAATAACAGCAGCAGGGGTCGAGCTTCAAGGTTAAGCAACGCTTGCCGAGGTCGGTCTGTGGATGGATGACCATCTTAACATAACGAGATTACTCCGAGCCTCGAAACGCACGTTACACCGTTGGTCCTGGCAGTCGTTTGTAGATATCTGGCGGTCGATACGGATTGTCAGAAGCCATAAAATCTGACTCCAGTCTTGCCAAGAAGCACCTACCGTGTTACCCAGTTAATGGGTTGTGGAGGTCTGGTAGGCAGCCGCTCCACGTGAAATACAGGTATAATACTGATATTCAGCTGGATTCGGTTTGACTGGTAACCGACCCCAATAAAGTTGGGAAACGGCTAGGCAGATGACGATGATTTCAGTATATGGTCTATAAGTATGTCAAGTTTCAATCAAATTCGTTTAGACGTCAAGAAGTAACAAAACAACAGACAGACAGAGCTTCTTTCACATTTAAAATATTAACTTATTTAAAAACTGGAAATGGGTAAATAAGCCGCGCATAAGTGAAAGTCCTAAATTGTGCGGCCTATTAGGCACAGTTTTAGCTTTCTCAAGATGGTATATTTTGTTTTTTAACACTATTATTAATTTCAATATTTAAGTAGGTAGACCACGTTCGAAACTCTACTCTGCGCTCCAAAACGGAAATCGTTGATGTGGCTCGAAAGGTTAGAATATAATAGAATACTTTTTATTATGTACACCATATAAGTGACAAAACAATATAGATGAAGAAAACATTACATAGGGTGACACAATGGGCGGCCTTATCGCTAAAAGCGATCTTTTAAAGGCAACCTTTGGATGGATTTTAAAGAGAAAAGGAAAGGCAGTACTGTAGGTAGTCTTAGGTGTACTGTTACTACCTAACTTAAATGGGGCAGGACATGTCTGCCTGCTAGACAACCTGTGGGCCCGTAACATACAGCATTGATGCCCTGAAACAGCGAGACGAGGCCGCGGCAGACCACGAAGGAGTTGGCGGGACGACCTGTATGTCTTCCTTTACGAATTGCAAGGAAAAGGCGCAACACCGTGACCATTGGAAGGAATGGAGGGAGGCTTTTGCCCAGCAGTGGGACAGTACGGGCTAGTAATAATAAAAACCACAAACCCATCACCAATAAAAAAAATAATAATAACAATAATTGGAAAACTTGCGACACGAAAGGCAACAATAATGATAATAATTTTAATCAAACGTAAAAACGTAAAAATATCCGCTTCTTAGTAACGCAAATCCACCTTAACTTCTCACTCTCTAGCTCAAAGTTTACCACGCAGTGTAAACGCGGTGTAAACGCGTCGACCACGCTCGTGGCCTCACGTAAAAGCATTTTGTACGCGTGTGAATATTTGATGCTAACATCAAACAGGCCTGCTTACCATCGCTCATTGTTAATTCACGTAGGTTTGGTCATTAGGTCTTATATAAACCGCTGTATAACACATAAACCAACAAACATTCGGGCTGACTTTTGTTTCGTTAATTGCGTTTAAGGTGTTGTTCTACAAAGCAATCGTCGCGTGAATACACGATCATCGAGTAAATTAAAGTTTGTTCGGAAATCCGATAGATTGCCATACAAATGAACGCGACGATCGCGTATTGGTGCGATCGCTTCGTATTAGGACGTCGCTTTTAAGGTGCTTATTGCAATAGAATTTAATTTGGGCTGCGTGTGAAAAAAGTTGCGGGATGTGTAAAAAATAACAATACTTCTTAAACAGTAAATTCTTACTTATATAAAGATTCCACTAACGAAACAATGCGAAAAAAAAGAATTTATTTTTCGTATTGGTGAATTTTTAAGTGTGTGTGAATGGCCATATCAGAAACTTTGAGGAATATCGAAAAACACTGAAAGGAGTCTCGAGCCCGATTTTGATGAAAACTAAAACTGCATCATTGGATTTTGGAAAAATCCTATTCCTACCCGGGAATCGAACCTTTTGAAAAAATAAAACACACCTTGATTATTACTTCATTGGAAAGTGTCGCTAATAAGGCAATTATTATAGCAGTTATAGAACAAACTTTGAAACATAATTGTCGCATTTTCGTTCCGCGCCTGTCCGCGGTAGTCATTATACCGAAGTGCTAAACTGTACATTTGTAATATAACTACTCGAGATTGTTATAATAATAAAAAGCTTCGTGGCTTTTTGTGGTGAAATTCAATGCTCCCGAAAAAAATCCACCCCTTATACACACAGACCATTTTTATTACTATGCTATTATTTTACGAGTAATACTGTGTTGTACAATAGTCTCCTTTATTATTATTATTATTTACTCAACCACCTAGATATTAAACCTCATTTCATTAAAAAAAAAATTACTAACAAAGACCCTTCTAATTATTCCAAAAAAAGGAGGAATATTAGGATAAAACATGGGAGAATAGGAACAACAAACATTATCATACATATTATTACGATAATTAAAAAAAAGGTTTTTACAAATGAAAGGTGGAGTCAGACAAAGGCTTATCGGGTCCGAAAGCAATGAATTGAAGTGATGAATGGAGTCATGGAATGGGACCATAAAGCTCCCAACCCACTGACTCGTAACATTCGTAACGCGTGAGATATAGCGGCTACGTTCTCGTGTAACATAACTTAGGTCACGTTTTAGATGGCCTGGCCTTAATTACTAGTTAGATTGGGGAACAGAAGTTCTAGGAACTCTGTCTACGTGGATGTTATTACAACGTCAATAACCTGTTGAAATTCTTATGCTCCAAAATATTTGCTTAACTACATATTGTGTTATTTTACATCGTTTTCACTATCATTACAGACTTAAATTGATAGTATTTACAAAAGTGACTACAATTACCTACAATTAATGGAATTATTCCAGTGGTGAAAGTCTTTTGTATGAAATACCATGATGGTGACGAATTGACGACGTGACGAATATTACTATAATCTGGAAGTCATATCATTGTCATGCGTCAACTTGATAAATGCAATATCGCTTGAAAAGACCCGCGGTGACGGGTTAGACAAAATATTAATATAAAAGACCAAAAATATTAAAAATATGATATAAACTTGCCATAGCATCTCTTAATACCAAGACCCTCTTGCCAGCTTGTTGAACGTTACATCCCAGTACACGTGAACCTTAACCCTTGGCCTTACAAGCCGCGACCTTTCAAAACTGTTGATAAAATATTCAATCCACTCTTGTCCACGCGCGTGAAACTTTTAGGTGAAACCTGCAGAGTAAATAAAGAGTTTTACAAGAATGAAATAACTGGACTATTCAATACACAATTACACATAATATGATTATTTTACTAGGTGTATGTCTGTTCAATGTAAGGTCTGGAAGTTGATACTATTCCAACTATGAAAATAACAGATCATCTTTCACTGATATAGGTACAGTATCGCAAAGTGCCGAAAGTTTCTTAGAATCCCGGAAAATAAAAGTAAAAATCACTGGAATGGAAAACTCTTTCCGGGATTAAAATTTGCTTTGACTTAGCTTTTGCTATATCTAGAATAAAGCAAATAGCATGCATTATTGAAAACCATAACTATGAATTAAGAAAAACTTTCATTTGCTTTTAATGTTTCTAAGCTTGTGAACTGACAAACAGAATATTTTGATCATGATTTAAAAACCTCACCTTAAATGAAAACCCCGACGTACCTAGTTCTCAAACTATCTAACACAAACAAATGAACATGTCTAGACTACAAAGCGTAAGTTAATGTATGTAGCCATTTGCGAACGTCTTGCTAAATCCTTGATTTAGCATCGCCCGCCTCAGTGCACCAGACTCCCCTAATTAAGAATTTACTATAAGATATTCTAGAACGTTCACCTTTAATAGTTTGTTGCTTAGTTTAAACTTCGTTGAGTCTTAACTGCTAAAATTGTGATAATGCTGTTAATTAACAATTAATTTTACTAGTGTACTTTTTACCAGATTTGTGGAAGCAATTGCGATTTCTGGTCTATACGATACAGATTGCAAGTTTTTCTAAATTGGGAACATAATACATAAATACTCGATGCAGTTGCAATGCGACAATACGACAATGACGATCAACACTTTTATGTATTATCTAAGGACTAGCTTCTACCAGCTGCGGCTTCGCCCGCGTGAATATCGGAAATAGAAAGATTTCCTGATTTGTAATGTAAATTTTTTACTCAGGAAACATCTACCCTACACCTACACTACACTTACCCTACACTTACCCTTCACCTACCCTACACCTACCCTACACCTACCTTACACCTACCCTACACCTACCTTACACCTACCCTACACGTACCTTACACCTACCCTACAACTACCTTACACCTACCCTACACCTACCCTACACCTTCCCTACACCTACCCTACCTACATAATTATACCAGCCCAAAAATACAATGACATGTTTCTGGTCTCCTGGTACTTGTGAATCTGAAGTACTAAGGCAGCAGCGGCTCTGAGTTTCCACTTCCTCCTCAGTCTCCATTAATCCATGCCACTTACCGGGATAAAAAGTAGCCTATTTTTTATTCCAGGATATGAACTACATGTGTGCCCAATTTCATACAAATCCCTTCAGCCGTTTTTGCCTGATTGTTACACAAACATACAAACATACAAACATACAAACATATAAACATACAAACTTTCACCTTTATAATATTAGTAGGATTGTTGCACCGTTGTCGAAATATCGCCGTAACTGTTGAATTTCCTTTTTATTTATTAAAACTCTATGCACTAGTAAAAACACTGTACAAAGGCGGACTTAATGCCTTAGGCATTATCTACCAGTCGACCTTAAGGTGGTGCAGAGACATACTTACACGCATAACTAAATATTAACAACGTTATTAAGAGAAACGAAACTAACGAATTAACGTTGTATTGATTCTACCAAATTCTTGGGAATGTGCTCACGTGGCTTCCCATAGTCCAGTCAACAAGTTTTCTGTTCAGATTTTATCAGCAGTCTTGGAAAAATATGAATGAGTGTTATTCAATTTGGAATAGCATGTAGATGATTAGTGAAAAAAATTAAAGATTCACCCGAAAAAAATTAAAAAGTTATTAACAATTTACTGAAAAAAGAAAGGGATTTGGTTTTTTTGCAAATATCTCAAAAACTAATTAAGATTTTTGAAATCTAAAATAAAGATTAAAAAGACGAGGAAATTTCGTAACAAAAAGTCTCGACTCCCGGAACTGTAGAACCAATATTTCTAATTTTCCCAGAGGGGTGAAAATACGGCCGGAAACGGTACTCTGGCTTGCGCAAGCCACGCCCGCTTCGGGCACTTTAACAATAAAATTGATTTAAACATAACAAATATGAAAATGAAGAAATGAAAAAATCAATAAAAAAATCGCGATGAAATTCATAGCGATTTTTCAGATAACAACAGTCAATTGACAATTTTTTTGCTGTTTGAACATGAACGTAGCAAGTGCGATAAAATATTGTTTAACTATAAATCTGAGATTATTTTCCTTCTATGGACCCATTCTTAAAAGGCTTCAGAATAGATCCCGTTGAAAACTAAAAAAAAACAGAACAATCATTGAATTTTTTTTTTTTTTTATTAAGTATTTTTATAAAGATTCGTTTTTTTATTATCCAAAGCTGCATGGCAATGTTTTTAGGTTCCGTACCCAAAGGGTAAAAACGGGACGGGAAAAAAATTGTACAAATACGTTTTTAAGCAATACATTATATTTTTTAAAGGAACGTTTTTTTTTCAGACTGCTGGAAAAAGTTGAAAAAAAAACCCTTGTTGACTAAAACGACAACCGACTTCAACTCAACTAAAATCACAGGAAAATACGTACCTCATTTTCTAACACGAACTCGAATGTAAATCAACTTCATAAAAAATATTAACAAAGGCTTTTTAAACCTATTAATATTATTATGATTGATACATTATCAATTTCCAAGAAAACGTTCGCTCTTTGTACCCACTTGATTAATTACTTAACAGGTAAATTACATTACGGCATGTTGTCTAATGGAAACATTAATTAATTAGTAATATTGTCGAAAGATATTAAATACATATCATGTAAATAATTAACGAAGGAATACATTACCTATTTTACATTCTTCTTATACAATGGCGAGAAGCCGGTGTCAAGATGAGCAGAAAGATGAATATTAGCGTTAATTTATAATAATGAAGATTAGCATAAAATATATTAGAACCTTTGAAGAGTGTAATAATAATAAAAATATCCCTATTACTGCGTGACACAAGGCTCTTCCTTATTTTTTTATAGAAATTGTAGGAATTTAATAGTTCACTGCTGTACTACTACTACTATTACTAACTACTAACTCACTGGACTGAAATGTACTGAAATATGACCCTTATTAAATGTAATTGTACAACTCTCAAATTTGTATAACACTTTGAAAAGAACACAGGTATTTTGTACCAGTGCACTAAAACCTTCTAAAACCCCACAATTCCGCATAAAAGGGTAATTTTCGAAAAAAACTAGACGCTAGACTAACGCAGAATATGCAGCTTCCCCGTATGCCAATCTCAACTGTTCTCGATGCATCTGACGCTGATTGATGCCATCGTAACGACTGACATCATTCTACCATCCGACTTGCAAATCCAAATACTCCAAGCCAAAATTGAAATTTACCAACTGCGTTACCATGTGTGTACATCTTCTTTTTCTGTAGTTTACATGGAGCGGCTCCCTATTCTGACTTCCACAATGCCGTATCTGGGTAACTCGATACTATAGGTACCAATTTACCAACAATACTGTTTCAGTATTAATTTTGGTTTTCCTTCTCCGCCGATCCGTCAGAAACGAGTTCAATCCATCACGCCAGCGTTTCAGTGACGAAACGTCCATCTTCAAGCACCCACTGTGTGACATTCCTGGCCCATCTGTCTTGATGTGTGATGCTTGATAAGTGCGATCCGCCTAGACCCATTTCAGTGAAGCAGAAGTTTCACCTATCGAGCGAGATAAAATTTTGCCGTTCTATACATTAGTGAGTGAAGTGGTTGTGAGACTGGATACCCAGAGTGTTACAAACGTTCATTTAAATATTGCTGAAAATGTTGAGGTTCGTTGCCCAGACACTGCTGGTTTAATAAACATGGTAAACTCGGAACAATATTAATTTATTAACATTTCACGAGCGTTCTGCGTAATCCTAATAATTTTGGATGCTGTACACTGGGTAAAACAATTACATTACAAAGCAAAATGTTTGTATGTTGAAGTTTTGCTTAGATTCGTGTAGCTAGATGATAATTGTTGTTTGCTACATTTTGTGTTTCTTGATAAGCACAAGATTAGACTTGAATAAAAATAAGGTTTCAATTTTGGGTAAAGTAGCATCAGTTTAATTGAGTCTCAAAACTTATTTTATTTTGTTTATGGTATTCTTAAAGCGTGAATTTATAGATATTAGGTACAAAGAAAATCTAGGAAACTGCTCAGTATCCGTAGGTACGGTTTTAACTGGTAAAAATGTATAGAGTCTTATTTATTTATATATTTTATTATTTATGTACACACAGAAATATAATAAAAGATAACATTATAGTTAAGAAGTACAAACGAACTGCTTATTTCTAACGAAATTTCTTCCAGCAGACCTGCGAAAGGAGAAATGAAAATCTTCAAATTGAAATCTTTTTAACATATTATGGTTAGTTTAAATACTGATGATTCTTATTTCAATTTATCCTTAGATTTGAATTAAGAATTTGCTAATCACTATTCAAACTAGGTAATTTCATCTTAATTACATGGTTAGATTTTTTTATAAATAAAGCTAAAAACCGGCCCCGGCGACACACCGGTGTGTCGCGAATTAATCGCGAATTTAATGTTTATTTACATATACATAAGATTTACTTTATATTAGGGAATTTTCACATGTTGGGCCTGAGTGGTTAAAATTCACAACGCTTTTTCCAGTCTACTACTGAAATGCTTTAAATATTGATTGAGTTTTTACCAGAATGAATCTATTAGAATCAAATAGAAGAGCACTTGGAATATCAATGTGTTCTGAGATATTGAAATGTAAACACTCAATAATTTTTTAAAAGCCAATAAAAGTGTCTGTCTAAAAGGTTTTTGTAGAAGATTTTTATCAATAAACTGCGAAAAATAGGAGACATTCAAGGCAAAGGAAGATTGAGTGGAGGTATTCACTACTGGATAGAGCAGTCTTCAATTTTCACTCACTTGAGCTACCCGTATTTCCGAGTCTACATACAAATACCTCCATCCTATACTAGCAAAATCACTTCTAGTGGGTGTCGTAAGCGGCGCCTAAGGGACTCACCAGAGTATGGGCAGCGGCATTATCTGTAGGTACATTGCTACAGCTCCACTGCGATCGCCAACCCGCCTGCAAGCGTGGCGATTATGGCAAACCACCCCCCCCATCTGGGGGAGGTCAATGTCCAGCAGTGGACGTCTTTCGGCTGATATGATGATGATGATGTTACTAGCAAAATGCTATGCAATTTTGTAGTCCGTCTTTAAAACTAAAGTTTTTTTTTATTTCATACTTAGAACTTTCTTCGTTTTGTAGTAAATGGTTGACCACAATGATCCATCATCGCTTAGCGTAAGCTGCATTTTCAGCGTTTTCTATAGCTTGCAGTTTTAAAGAAAATACAACGCTGAAAGCCATCTTATTGGACAAACTGCGGCCAAGCTTTTAACCGGTGAGCACATCGTATTGTATGCGCTTTTGAAAGTTCTTAAGTAAATTGAAATGTTGGTCTCTTTACAAAATATAAGACGTTACTATAAAGCTTCGTTCCCGTGCTACTCAGCGATTGTGTATTTTTCTATCAGTAAAAAAAACTTTGTAATCGTCAGGACTTTTCAGAGATTACCTTTTACAATAATACAATTAATTTTGCCACCCAATATATAGTTTAGAAAAGGGTTAGTCAAATGTTTCATCTTTGAATTTAAAGGCACTTTTAGTTGAAACTAGAAGTGCCTCTAGTTTCTAGAGTCTGTCTATTGCAGAGTCAAAGTTGAATCATTTATATGAATTAGACCATTATAAGGCACTTTTGAATTTCGGGACATACGGAAAAAAAATAAGGGACCTAGTAAGGAAAACGGTAATATCCACCGGACCGATTATATTGTACAAAAGACTCCTCACTAAGATAGTTCGAATTTAATTTTTCTCGCTTGATTTAAAAAGACATTGAACCTGATTATTAGTATTACTAAAGCAGCAATCTCGACAAACAAGAACTATAAACAAAGCCCAGCATCCTCTTATATAAAGCTGCCAAACTCGTCCCCGAACAAGTCAAAATTCGCCCAAAGCCGATACATCACGTCACCCGGTTCCTGAAACCCTCTTACACCTCCAAACTGTTGCGCTAAGTCGCCCCCCCTTGTGGGGTGGGGTCACCCCTTACACCCCCTACTCAACCCTGTACAAATTACCATACGAAAGTCTGCTGTGAGTAATTTACATATTTTCTTTGCATACGGGTCAAAAGATATGTACTGTACATTTTAGGGTCGAGTTTGAAAGAAAGCAGGCTATGAGTTTTTCGGCTCGTTTTGATAATGGGTTAGTTGTAGTTATTAGCTCCCGAAAATAAAATGACACTCACTCACTGTTCCTAAAACACTTTAAAATTACCTAATTCATTTTTGGACAAGAACACGTGGCGTTTCGCTTGTATTAGGGTCCGTTCCCACTCCGACGGACCGTCTGTTTAAACGGAAGACGGCGTTCACACTACATCCATACGGGCGCTTAGACAGCTCTTAGCAGTGGCAAAAAGTCCATCTAAAAAAAAATCCATCGAATTGAGAACCTCTTCCTCCTTTTTTGGAAGTCGGTTAAAACCCCGGATCCGTCCTTTTTCTTGGATCCGTCTAAATGTGAACAGTATCATATAAATTGTACTGCCATTGGCATTTCCATCTCTTTAGACGGACCGGAAAAACAGACGGTCTGTCTGAGTGGGAAAAGGCACTTAGCATTCCCGTATAGTCTTTATGACAACCATTATCATAAAGTTTAAAATGAATTAAACTTTATTTAGAGCATCTTAAAGTGTAAGGGACCGGATGATACATCATAGCACTTACAATAAAGTTTAATTTAACTGAAAATTAAATGACTTTTTATTTAAAACTTAAAAAACATTTGATTTTGCAGTTAACGTTTCTGATTGGTTCAATAGAAGTTTGCTTTTCGCCTTTCGGGATAGGATTTCAGAAAAGTTTAATTGGATTTTCAGTTAGCGTAATTTTAACTTGTCACTGCGTGTTTAAACTGCGTGTCAGAGTTGAAATTAAAAGAGTTAACTTTTGTGGTTGTTTAACAATTTTATCTTGCTAAATTAGCACAATGTTATTTTATTTTGAGAGTAAAGGCTGCCGAGATATAGGCACGACCTCCAAAAGCATTAAAAATCGCCGCAAGACCATTGCTTTCATTGTGTCATCTCCACGAGACGATTATTCATTCTCCATCGTATCGTCGCGACACGCAACGGATCGCCGCGTGACCGCAACGACTCCTCGCGTGTCGTGACGGATTTCCGCATGTCGACAAGAAATCTTTGCTCATTTGTTTTGTTGGAATATTTTGAGGCGAGTGCGCGGTGTCTTGTTGATATTTTGTCATTTGTCGTGTGGAGAGACACGCTCAAGGAGTTGTTATAGAAAGAAGTTGCAGGACGATAGTATCGCCGCGAGACACTCGCTCGTGGAGGTAGCGCCATAAGCACAGATGCGACAGTGCGTTTTCATAGAAATTGTTCCACAGATAGAAAAAATCTTTGAAAATGTTAACGTTATCATTATTATAGTTATGTCTGCCGCAACATTGCTGTTTTTACTAGATTAATGTAAGTAAACGAACCTTACGACCCCTTAGTAAGGTTGAAGATCGTACTCGTGTCTTCGTCTAGACCTGTCAGCCTATTTGACCTTGCCTACTGGTTTCTTTTTTAAATAGCTTATCGATAACTGAGACAACATCCATCGTGCTCCCATCAAACATGCCTAACACACGTCTGGTCGAAGTACCAACCAAACTACCTTTTCAAAATAGGTTGCGCGACGTTGCATATCTTGATAAGTTCATGCAACAGGGTTTGTTTTGTAGCAACCTACTTGAACATTAACCTTCGTTCTTCTTTTTGTGTACTTCGGAATTTCCTTCACCCCTTCATACTATCTACCTCTTCACACACGCCTGCCAACTGACAGTTCACATAATACGAGTATCAGAGTCCATTCGCTGGACTCGATGGTGTGTCTGAAAAAGTCGATCGTTGATTACGACACTGAGTTACGATCCCAATAAATTTCAATTGCTTTAAAAGCTTTTCAAACTCAAAATAAAAATTTTATAAAACGAATTTATTTGTGGTTATTTTGAACACGTTTTTGCTCGTGTGAAAGGTCGTTTAATCATGTTATGTCGTAATGGATGTATACTGTTGTACCACCTTTTGCTTGCTGCTGTTGTTGTTGTAATACCTGTTGCTTTTATAGACAAAGTTGTTATAGCACACCGTTTAGCAAAATTTGTATAATGTGCTTTTCAGCAGTGCGATTCTGTAAACATGTTGAAGTGAACACTCGGGCGGAGTGCACGACGGGTGAGTGGTCAAACCATACAAATAACATGGAATGACAGCTCAGTTGTCGTTCACTCCGCCCAGGTTTACACCGTGAGATGTCGGCCGACCGTCAGTAATGTTAACTTATAATATTTCTTCTTCTTTGTGTCGACGATTCCATTTACATATTTTATATAGTATGTGTTTTTGACCTAAGAGAAATAAGGTATCGTTCGTCATGTGGCTCCAATGTGCGTTATTAATCCCTACCTAATCTTTTCTTTTATTACATCTTAGTTAGCCCCGAGTTAATATATTCGTATTTTACTAATGCAAACCTAACAACTGACCCAACTCTCACTGAATAACTTATTCCTATTAATCTGTAAAACGAGAATGAGGGAGTAGATTCGGCTTGCTAAAATATTGTGAACTAGCTTTTGCCTGCGACTTCTTACGTGCATATTCCGTTTTTCCCGTTCTTGTAGAAATTTTCCGAAAATCCGACTGGTAGCTCCAGAGATTAGCGCATTCAAACAAACAATAATTCTTCAGCTTTATTATATTAGTCTAAAAGTAAAGGTAATATAATAGCCTTATCTACTCAGTCTAGATAGAATCTACGTTTATTTTATAACGTTACTAAGTATCCGCTAAGAAAGGCATTTTAAAAATTTTAACTTTAAGGGGAACTTTGTATCCAACAAAATTCGCAGTATTGTACGTAGATTTCATGCCCATGTATTTAATTTCTCATTAGGGTTTTCAGCGTTAGGTCTAAACTAAACAATATTCGGCTACTGTCCTGATTTATAAGGATGAATACACCCAAACTCATTTTTACAAATAGCACAATTCACCCAGAAACACAATTTAACCAAGGACGCTGAATAAGCAGCTAAACAAAATTCAGGAGGCATTAATTTTGAGGATGAAATAATTCATTCCACAGACACGGAAGAATGGACTGAGCAATTCCGGAAATTGACTACTTAGTAGGAAGAGACAATAACAACGTATCTTTTATGGAGGTGTTGTATGTAGTAATGTAGTGACGAATGTGACACTTGAAGTCTACGACGTGGACAACTCCGGTAGAGGGTATTTTGCTATTATCAAAAATGTAAGAAAGATGTTACTAAAATAGTAGGATTTGTGAAAAAAACAGTGGTTTTGTTAAGAAAGTTATTCTTCTATCCTAGTTAGGCAAACCGTCGTTTAAGCTAGATGGCACAAATTCACTAAAGTATGACTTGCAAGTAGTTGCAATTAATATCACCCGAAATTAGTGCTGTCTCTGCTTATCATACATTTTAAAACACACAACTCTGTGATTTTGGGAGACAATTTTTTAACTACTTTTCTCAAGGTTTTGGGAAATGTAACAAAAATAAATCAAGTGGAATACTGTTATTTACTATTCTATGAAAAAGCAACTACTGTTCGCACAATTGCTTTTCTCTCTCGCGATTTTTTTACTTCACCACCGAATAAGAAATGCTCAATCCATTCTTCATCACTTGACCAAATGCGAAATAATCTGTAGGATTTGAGTGGAAGGGATGCTGAGTTGCTGACTTTTGGCAAAAGGGTGACTGATTGCCTCGGATACGCGAGATAAACCCGGAGGATAAAGGAAAGGGGACTATTGAAGCTGATGGCTGATGAACATGTTTAAGATTTATTTATGTTAAAAATGTTACAGAAATAAAGAAAGAACGTAATAACAGAAAAAATAACTGTTTTTTTTTGTGAAAAAGGGTGGCAGACTGAGTTATTCTGCAACAACAATGTTAGAACAATTGTTATGAAATTTAATAGTGAGCACCTAGGTACTTAGTATTACGAGTTTTTAAGTTCATCCTTATTTTTCGCAAGAGTTTATAGTATTAAATATATTAAGATTTTCCAAAGAACAACAAGACAAATAAATATGAATTAATAATTTGGCAAAATTAATTCATAAAGGTCACTTAATTTCCTTCTCAACCCTAATAAAACTAGATTCTGCAAAATAAATGGAATATAATTAATTAAAGGAGACAATCTGCCACGGCAGAAACCCATTGGGACAATAGCTGAATAGGGGATACGTTTACAGATAAAAATGAAAAGCGCGCGAATTTCGCTCTTCAGATAATTACGAATTTATTCCATTCAGCCTGCACAATCGCTCGCTTCAATTATTTGCCTGGATTGTTTGTATTGAACCTTTTTGGTCGAATGGCGGGAAACGATGTGAATGGCGCGCAAAAATAGCCCTGTCACTTCGCTGTCAAATTGGCAATTTATTAAACGTTTTTTTGTAGGTAACCGGAGTAATTGCAAACAGAAATAAAATGTTTTCTGTTTTAATTTTATGTTTTACGATTACTTACCTTAAATTCTTTTATTTTTGGAGAAATATTTTTAGCAGCGTTTGAAAGTAAATGAGTAGTTATCAAAAACGTTTTAAGTGTTTAAAACTTGTTAAAGATAAAAACAGATGACGCTTATCGTTAAAACATTAAACAACAAACTATTTAAACTTGCAAATGTGTAAAATTCACTTGCGCTATTCTGATATATATATATATATATATGTCGGAGACGGTTATCAAATACAACTATGGGTAGTTGTCAAATCTTATTAAATACAACTGTGGGTAGTTGTCACAATGTGTTATATTATGCAAACTGAATTGTTTTGTTTGCGTTATTTAATTTAAGTGATTTTAAAATCAATTACTGTCTGATAAATCATAACATAATTTATTGAGTACTCGTAGTACACTAGAATTTAGTTTTGGAAACTTATTTCAATAATAGTAAACGTTTGTCTTCTAAAATACAAATGATGACATGTTATTTTGATTTAAAACGATTTATTTTGTTAAACCACTGTTGTTTATTTACGATACCTAATTATTATTGTACAATTTGATTAATTTGCAATGCAAGTCTTATTAGATTATGCTAATTTTAGTGATTCGTATCAAGTAAACACGTGACGAACTACCGTGCGGCATTGGACAGAGTTGTTGTGGAAGGAGAACATGTTATTATAAAAGAGCGTGCACTCTGTGTGCCAGTACACTTTTTAGTCTTATCTTGGATTCGACTCACTATAGAACTCCTGCTCCCGACAAAACTGTCGGTTTACCTGGTACAGCACTGCTGTATATTAACATAGCTGTATTGGCTTGCTGATACACTCTGTACTTGGGTGGGTGGCTTAGGCCTCTGTACGAACTGTGACTTTAAAGGTCTGTTCGAGTGACTGTATTTCTATTACTTATTGTTTTTATTGTGTGTGTGTGTTTTTAAAGTGTAATTAGACTTTGTTATTGATATACTGTCTTGTTTATCCCAATAAAATGGGGACGCCAATATCCTGATACTATACCTTACCCACCGCTCGGAGGAAAACTCATCCATTGTTCCTACATATATATATTCATCTACACAATGACATCTATGAGATGAAAGATTAAACTTTCAATACCTACCCACTCCCACCTGTTACCTACTTAACGATTTAAGAGGTTTTAATATTTAACTGAATAAACAGTAGGATAATGCCCCAACCACAACGCAGATCTCAGAGACGCTTCGGTCGCCATTTCTAGAGACGGCATTGCCAAAACTTTCAAAGCAGACTAAGCGTGTCAGTGAATTTTGACATTTACTCATAGAAATTGACGGCTTTTTTTTAACACTGAAGGTTTTCAGGAAAATTCATGCCTCCAAGGACCACATTAAGCGAGAGGTCATTTGCTTTGTAAACACAATTTATGACGTAAACATGACGTTGACTTCAACTTCAATAATGTTCGAAAACATTAGCATTTTGACAGGACTGAGGCGTCAGGTCCAAGCAGGACCTGACGCCTCAGTTCTGGTACCAGGGGCTCGAGACAAGTGAGATTCTGTCAAAGGTAGCGTGGCGAAGGCGATTGTAAATACATCAAAAATGTATGAAATTGACAGATGCTATCGAAATGTCACGTGATCAAATCCTACAATTTTGAAATTTCGACAGTCGCATTCGGTAATTGAATGGCAGATTGTCTAGGGCCTCTTATGGCCCATTCTACTAATTTTTAAGCCTTAATTTCCATACATTTTTGACAGATTGCAACTGACATTCAAATGCAAACATTGCTTAAAAATGAGTACGATTGGCACTCTGGTGAATGTCACTTCAGAAAACTTATTGCGAGGCCGTGAATATTACTTAATAATAATAATGGCATCTCTATGTAGTAGGTACTACTTACCAGTAGTTCCGTGGTGTATGTTCCACAACAAAGTGGAACACTGAAGGGATTCTGTTCTGTGCGGTAGAGCAAGTGGTTGATCTCCTTTGAAAGATAAGGTACCTTTGTAGATAATTTCAAGCGTATTAGTTTGGCTGAGTGTTAATTAATGCTTGAGCTGCTTCTCAGTGTGAAGGTAAGGTTCGTTCGTAATGAAACTATCGATCTTTGCATGGAAATGTCTATGGGGCAAAGCTTTGTGGTCTTAAGGTAATTTCCGGTTAATAAAAAGTTGGTTATTAATAATTCAACTTCTTTCACCCCTTCTGAAGAATGTTTGAGTATTGAATGAAACGACCTTTCTATTTTTCTATTGTACTCGTAGATGTACCCTTAAGTATAATAAATTTTTTCTGTCAATCTTGAATGTATCTTGTGGGATCAGACACAATAGTACAAATTCCGCAACTCTGCCAGGCTTTGGCCCTAGCGGGCCCTGACTTCTATGCTGACATCTCTTTAAGGCGCGCATCAAACACAACGCGCCGTCGACCCGGCCTAGTTATGATCGGACGGCGAGCCACCGTTACGCTCGCCGTCTGCAGGCCCGCGCCTACCATGACCGGGAATCGCCCTGCGACTCTGGGACCAGGGACCAATGCCACCTTTTATAATTTAATAATAGGCAACTGAGCCCACGTTAGTTTAGGTATTGGGACGATTGCACTACTAAATATTCTCTAGGAGTTTATTGGTGCCAATAAAGTGATACTGGCTGTAGCAAACGAAATAAAATGTAACTGAAGGTTAGTTTATCTCATTCGTTTTATGAAATCATACTAATCACGACCAATTTTTTATTCCACAATTTAAAAATATCGTAAATAACAAAACAAATCAAAGCAGTTATTATCTTCTAACTCTGACTTAGTTGCTAACCCGCGGCCATTAAAATACCAAACAGATAACTCTAGTTTGTGCAAGCGGTCCTTAATTTCCCTAACTGCTTTTTTTTAATAAGACTTCTTTTTAGCAACCTCACTTTTTCAGTTTAATACCCTCATTTGGATTGGATTTGGATTTTGAATTCCAAAGTACCCACATTTTTGCTGAACAAACGTGTCAGCGGGCTCGGCGGTGGAGGCTCTACGTCCCGGCTGGTTTCCGGATCCGTTTCCTCATTTCCGGCATTTCCGTGACGAAGCGGTTAATTTTCCAAGTTAGTTCGTAGAGGGTAGGCAGAGTTGTGTGAAGCGGAATATTGTAAGGTTAATTAGTTTAGTTTGTGGTAGTTGAATTTGAGAGTATTTATGGTGGAGTGATTTTATTTAGTAAATTGTTGTAGCTATTGGTAATATTAAAACAACAACCGGCGAGCGCGTATGACACAATCTACGAACGTAAACAAAGCATATAGAGTAGGCATATAACCATCGCAGTAGATCACGTTCAGTAGTTTCTGCCTACCCCCTGGAAAATGTGTAAATTTATGTATTTTCAACACATTTGCTCAAAAAATGCATTTACGAAGCCTGTATGCATTGTTCGAAAGTTAAAAATTATGCACCACACAATGGAACGTGCGGTAAAGTAGGTACTCTCACCTAAGTACATAATTTACCGCATACTCCGTTGTATAGCGCCGTGCGTATTCTTTACGGTTTTTTTTTTATTTCCATTAAAAATTAATAAGAATTCCACCAAGGAGTTTCATCACGATAATAAATAAGCTGAATGATCGAACCTCCTTGGAAGCGCTTTTGCTGTATACGTTTGTCTCATTTTAATACTTAAGAGAAAATGAGAGAAGATGAATAAAAATAAATGAAAGATGTGGTTCTAATTTTCACCACGCGCATGTGGCACCCTTTGCAAATTCACGCCATTTTCATATTAGAAACGTCAAAGATTGTTGCGACTTTCCAACTGATTTCTAAAGACAAAAAGTTTATTTCATTACTTAATATACTGTTTTCTCGCAAATGTGTCGAAAAACGTTGTATGACACACGTGCGGATTTGGTTTTTACAAACTCGTGACTATGGTAAGCCCTCGACTTCGTCTCGTGCTTACATTCGTTTACTCGTTTGTAAAAACCAACTTACCGCACTAATATCATACATAACTATTGTGTTCTTCATAGATTTAAAAACCTCACGTAATTGTCACACTTACATGACTACATAATGTCTTTAGCATTTGTGACACAACTCGTCCCGATGACCGCTCGCTTTTATGGACATCACCGTTATAGACCTACGAAATCTCTTTTAAATCAATTGTTAAATAGTTTGTCTGAATGTTTTGTACTTAATACCTATTCTTTTTCTTTATCGTGTGGGCAGTAAGGTCTAACGACCCCACACTCCCTAGTGTCAGAGTTTCTAAACCGCCTCAAGGGCCTCTGACTTAAAATGTACAATACGGCATTAAAACAAGTCCACTGTTTTATTTTATTCTACCCATAGATGATTCTACCATGAACTCACATTCAGTTATTCATAAACCAGCGGAGTTCAGCTTTTAGACATAATGTTAAGTATAACTGTTGTTTTTATTATTGCTCCTGACTGAAAACTAAAAAAGTTAAAATAGCTATTTCAACAAAACGAACATAGGAATGCTCACCAAAGACAGCCCACCCAATATATTTTGTTTTATCTATTTGCGTTACAGGAAAAAACATAAAGACTCGCTGCGAAAATAAACAGAAATTGCTCACTTAAAAAAGTAACCAACGCTCGCTCATAAAATAGGTTATTTTAACACTAGGAGGCAGATAAGACCTAACCATAGAGTAACAAGGATCCTTACCGGCCATTAAAGACGGTATTGTCGAAACTTTACATAGAAACAGAACTTCCATACAAGCGTGTCACTCGTGTCGGTAAGTGTCACCGTTTATTGATCGACATTGACAGCCCGTGACACAGTCAAAACCTGGGGTCTACTCTCTAAGCCCGAAGTCCGTAGTTTGGGCCTTAGTGTCGGGCGTTTTCTACTCCGTATCACCTACGGACTTACGATTAGTCCCGAACCCGAACTAAGAATGAATAAACACACGATTTGACAGTTACTCTTAGTTCGTGTTCGGGGCTAATCGTAAGTTCGAAGGTGGTGGTGGACACTAAGGCCGAAACTACGGATTTCGGGCTTAGAGAGTAGGCCCCTTGTATCGAAATAAGGATGTATTCTGGGCCTGAATTCCGTCGTCAGGCAATCGGTAACTATATCGAGACTGTACGCCTTCAATTATATAATACCGTTTTCAAGCCTACCGTATAATAATAATAATAATAATAAGTCTGAGAAAGATAAACAAACAAAGTATCTTGACTTGGCTCGCGAGGTTGTCGACATGTGGGATGTGAACACAGCAGTCATTGTGCCGATAATCGTCACGGCCAATGGCGTAATTGCCAAGAGCCTCGACCAACATCTCAAGAGGCTCTCGTTGGGCAGCTGGATCAAGGGCTTGATCCAGAAAGCAGTACTCTTGGACACGGCGCGTATCGTTAGGAGGTTTCTCTCTCAGGAGCCCTGACCACCGGTAGCTTGGATTCTGTTCCCGATACCGGTGGGCTACTATTTTTTATATTTTTAAATGTTTTTTTTTATATTTTTATAGAAATATTTGAAAATGTAAATGATATGTAATAAGATGAATAAAGGAAATAATAATAAAGTTTATTTCATAATGGGATTGCAAGGTTTACAAATGTTGCATTTACATATTTTTTAGGTTCAATCACATACAATAAAGACGGGTGAAGTACTGTTCTCCTAGCTAGGCTAAAAATTTAGCCTGTGTTAAGGAGGGACAGTGCCGGTCCCCTAATTGGCGAATTTAACAAAGAAGTGAGCGCTTATTAACATTTAAAACAGCATCTGTACTTATATGACTGTAGTTACATACTATCAAGAGTTATTTTTATTATTATTTATACGAAATATATCTAGTGTGTGGGTGTGGGTGTGTGTTGTGTGTTGTATGTGTGTGCGATGGTGTGCTTGCGTGTGTATAATATTGATATATTATACGCTAGGCATTGAAAACGGTATTATTCGGTAGAAATTATCAAAATCGCTATCAATATAGAGGCTTCAGGCCCTGGATAAAAAACAACAATATTGTTAAGTCCGTCAGGCAGATTATCAAAAAATATTAGGCACGTATTTTTTCCTTCATCGAATCCATGAAAATTTACTGATAAAACGCATCCCATTCAGGAGTGAGAGGTTGTGACGTCACTAAGTAAAAGGTTTACAAAAGCGTCACGCAACATTTCAACTTACTGTATCATATTTGTTTTTTTACGCGACAATAGAAAAATACGTGTCCAATATTTTTAGCCATCTAACTGACATACTAAATAATCTTTCTTCTTCTTTCTTTCTTCTTTTTCTTCTTTTCTTCAATATAGGTACTTAACCTGCAATGACGTCTCTATTCGTGGCCGGCGCGGGGTTGCATGCTCTGTGAACCTGTCAGATACTATCGCTCCCGATATACTCGTAAAAACATATCCAAGGATGCGAAACCTTTTTTTGCACCCCTTTGTTAGAGACCCCTTATCTCGGATCAGCACTAATCCTGATACATAATTTATAAGCTGATGTTTCTTTAGATAAAACATTGTGCAAGATAACATTGAAAAACGTTTGATTTAATTTTCACCCGCTACAATTTTATTCCGTCTCGTTATAGTGTTTTTGATTTTGGAACTAAGTCATCATCATAATCTATGTAACGTATAAATAAATACCGACATGCCTTACTGGTGGGGCGAGCGGTGGTGGGGGTACGGTCGAGTAGTCGCTGCATTGACCGCACACTCTTTGCTGACCCGCCGTACGAGTAAGACGTGCGCGTAGGAATCAAGCTGTGTTGTTTTATTTAATTTACCACGTACCTAACAGTGACCTGTACAATCTACGTAGCTTTCTTACTTATAATAATTGAATAAATATGTCATGAAATTGTAATATATCCACGGCCTCAAATAAAACTGAAGGGTTGCATCGGTATTTAAACTTTGTATGATTTGATATAGAGTGTCTTGTTCCGTAGTGGTATCAATGCCGCCACAAGAATAAATAATAAAATAAACAGTTGTCCACCGGACACAACAACCGTCCGGTCGGAGGATCCTCTCTTTTCAATTGAGATTTGTGGGACTTTACACCCTGTTTCACATACCCTCTATAGTTCTATTTCGATTTCAAATATATCATGGGTATCAAATAGTCATGGGTGGCCGCGATGCGAAGCACCGGGTCTGCTTCACAATGCGATATAGTTTTGGATGTGGACACTGTCTTAGGTACTCGAACGAAAGATAATTTAAATTAAAATAACTTTATTCAGACTAACAGTTTACACAGGAAACAGAGTGCCCGAGTGCTAAAGCGACCACCCCTAGCCCCACCAGTACTCGCTATCCCCTCTACCGACTATCGTGTCCAAGCGGTAGGGCGCACTTGCATTTCCGATTACGTGATTATTAGGTTTCTCAACAATTTGTTAGGTGGTTCTTTCCGTTGCACAGTTGCGCCATCAATCATCATCATCACGACATAATAATATGTATGTAGACTGGAACACCAACATAATAATATGTTGGTGTACACACAATATAACTAGTTGCAGCTGTATATCAGTATTTTACATACAGTGACTATTTTTACAACAAAACATGTTTTCCATCAAGAAACGAAAATTGTAGAAAATATTGCACTTTCCAAAACATCTAGAAACCAAAGTATTGTGTCTACGTTTAGTCAATGTCGCTGTTCCTTTTCTTTAAAGTAATCCTATTTATTTAAAAACTGTGCCGTGTTTTTTAGATTTCAGTGCAACACCATTTGTTCCTAAAATTATTTCATCATCATGACAGCAGTAAAACGTCCACTGCAGCACATAGGGCGCCAAGCGTTACTACATAGTCAGGCCTTATACTTCTCGCATCCAACGGACTCCGTAGCCCTCACCAGGTCATCAGTCCACCTTGTAGGATTCTTTCCACTACTAAATGCTCAAGTTTACAAAATCTTGAAAGCGTACCTAAGTAATGTATTATTATCGCCCAATGAATAGGATCCGGTTTCGGTCGAGGCCGGGGCAAGACCCCGGAACGGGACGCAAACCGATAGATCCCGATGCTGTGAAAGATTAATGTAATGGATTTAGGGAAACCGATACTGGGGTGAAAGCTTAAGATCCAGTAATAGTTAAGATCAAAGGAAATGTTGCTTAGGCTGGTGAAATCATTTGTATCAGTAAGATTATAAAATGTTTTTTTTATTATTATAATTGATAGGCACGCGCTTGACCACTATCTCACCTGATGGTATGCGTTGATGTGGTCGAAGCTGGAGCATGCTTGCCTGGAACTAACCAACTCACTCTTGACTAAAAGACTCCCAGATTGTAGCTATCAGGAAACACAGACTCTGGCAGGGAATTCCACTCCTTAGCTATACGCACAATGAATGTGTTCCCAAAACGTTTTTTGCGTGGTGATGATAGCCAAGACTTACCAACAAAAATTTAGTGAGTCTGTGTCGGTTTGAGTTAACTTAATGACAACCTTGTGTATCCTGTAGTGCGCGTTTTTATTTACAAAGTTTTATTCCGCGGTCAAATCTTAGAGGAGGTCGTGGCTTGGCAGACGCAATGGTCGATTTTAAACGGTTTACACAACTATTTAAAAAAAACAGCTTCCAAAAATTATGAAATTCACCGTTCGTAACCACGATTAACACACGAAATACCTTCCCTATCTAAAACTGTTAAAATATTTACCCAATTCAACCCTTAACTGGCCACCCATTATATATGGGGGTCAGCTTGGGACCTTTAGGGACCGATAGAACTGTATAGAGCTATTTGGGCCCAATGTGGCCCTTTACAAAGGTACACAATATAATTGGCTAGTTTATTAAGTGGGTGAAACAGTTTGACAGTTGTGTTTAACTTATCATCTAGTTGATAAAGGTTTTATGAATACTGTCAGATGTTTAGAGATAAGTGTTGTATGAGCTTAGAAAAATAAAGTGAAAGAGTGATAAAATGTTTAATTATATGTAAATACACATGTGTTCCGTATGGTGTCGGACGTAAAAGAATAGCACCATCCCATCACTTTCCGTGGGTGTCGTAAGAGGTGACTAAGGGACTCAACAGAGAATGGGCAGCAGTATTCTCTGTAGGTACATTGCTACAGCTACACTGCGATCGCCAACTCGCCTGGCAAACGTGGCGATTATGGCAAACACCCCCATTTGGGGGAGGCTTATGTCCAACAGTGGACGTTTATCGGCTGATATGATGACACATAGTACAAGAAATGTGATGAAGGAGGTGTTTAGTCGTCGTTGGTGACAGCGAGCCTCGACGCAATACATCCCAGCTTGGCGCGCCGACCGTGCGTTGTTGTCTTTGCAGTTGTCAACTTCATGATGGTTCTCGAGCGCCTTCTGATGCCTTACAATATTGAGTCGTTTCTTTTGAGGAAATATTAAGCATATTTACTATTGCTTGGACATCTACCTGGTTTCTAAGTAGCTGAATAACAGAAAAAATTGGTTTAAATTCTAGAAGTCTTCTTTTTGTGGCACATAGTGGTAACCGCTAGCAGAAGTCCCACCTGGTGGTAAGAATGGTCAGCTCCGCCTCTGGTCATCTGCTTATAGGTCCTCTGGTACCCCATCATCTGGTGCATTGTTTATACTTTTAGAAGAATACTCTGCTCTAACCTTATCATAATTATATAGTTTCGTAACCTTCAAATACTTGAATTGCAGAAATTTTAGTTTTCGTAATTAAGCAGGTCCAGCGAATAACGACAAACTGGATAGGGTATGAGGAACCGTAACGAAGACCCGAGATTTGTAATGTTGGTAGACCATAAGACTCATTTGCAACGGGAGTCGACATCTTCTCTCGTATTAGTTTTGACTATCCATCTCTGGAAAAAAATGAGTTGTAATACATACATTGTAAGTTAAATTAAAGCTTTTAAAAATGAATTCTGTCTCTTCGTTTAATGACACGCGAATTCTAACCAGGAAAAATGCAAGGTTCGTGTGGAATAAGCCACAGGAGTGAAGCCGCGGGAAAAAGATTGCTGATGTATTAAAATAGCCTCTTAAAATGGGTATCCTACAGCACAGGTTGGCTTAAAACATAGTGAAATACGAGTAGGTATACTAAATAATATTTAAGGTATGTATCTTCCTAGTTAACACTGCCGTTAACAAAATAGTTATAGCTTCCACAACTAGAACTAGCTAGATAGTTTTGCCACAAGCTCATGGCTGCAGTACTAAAGTTTGCCTGAACTATTACATGCAACAATGCACGCAACTTATCTTGCCACTATTACCTATATATTAGGCACCTAGTGTATAATGTTCTAAGTATGTTAAAGAGGTATACTTACCTTAAGTTGTCAAAAATTTAAAGGCCCGTTTTGACAGCACGATACAACAAAGAGATTGATTTCATGTCTCTTTCATACTTACTGGTAAAGTAATGTTGTATCCTGCTGTCAAACTGGGCCTTTTATTTTTTGACAACTTTATGGGTACACAGGATGTTCCAGAAGTGCGTGGTTCTATATCTGCTAATTAGTAAAAAAAATATCAAAATGAAAAAATATTGACAAAACGACTAAAAATTTAAGAATAAATCACTTTTCAAGCTGTCTGATAACCGACTGCATCAGACTGCTGCTTTTGAAAAGTGTTTTTTTTAACCTTTTAATAGTTGTTTTTCATATTTGTTTTTTTTTCCCTTACTAATAATAAAAATTGTTTCTTTACTTTATAGCTGCTACCTTATTTGTTCTCCAATAGAAAAAAGAATTGCTAAAACACCAACAGACAGGCCGCGGTAACTCTTTCGAACAAAATTCGCAACCCTGGCAGGCTACTTGGGGTCTATGTCCAGCAGTGGAAGTCTTCCGGCTGATATAATGATGATGGTTTACCAATCTACCTACCTAGCCTTTTCCCAACTATTTAGGAGTCGACCCCTAAATAGTCGGGAAAAGGCTAGGTTCTACTCAGCTGAATACGTGTATTTTACATGAAGCGATTGCTTATCTGACCACCACAACCCAGATACTGGGTAACGATACCCCTTAGCGAGACTGCTACCAGATTTCCTGGCTTCTGCCCATCCGTAATAACTGTCAAAGATCTACAAATGACAGCCACTACTTCGGAGGTACGAAAGAATTTCGATATGTTGAGATAGTTCTTGGCGGGTGTTGCTTAACCTTGAAGATAGGCTCGTGCGGCTAATATTATTTAGTCACGAGCTTTTTTTTATTTTAATGAATGGGCTAGCTCTTGACCTCGATCACACCCTTTGGAAAACGATAGATGAGGTCCATGATGAAGCGAGCGTGCCCAGAAGATGCCTTGAGGCCCTGGTACTCCCACGCGTCGACGAAACACAGCAGGCTGTTTGACACCGAACTCCGGTGGGAGGGTGGTCGCGAACCAGGCGGGTGTTAGCCCTACCACCGCAAGGGAAGGATTGGCCTGTCTTATAAGGTGTTAGATGAGACTGTCCAGGATGCGCCGAGCGCTCGGTTCAGTTGAGTGTCTGATGGAATAAATTGCGCTACACGAGGAGGCTCCTTCATGCATGCCAAAAAAGGGAGCTACTTCATTTACACCATTTGCAGTTTACTTTCTTTAAACGACGCATTTATTTTTATCTTTACAGTATCTGTTGCACACCAACGCAAGCTAAAACTTTTATTAACACCATTTGTCTCCAAATTGCTCTTAAACACAATAGACTTGCTAAAGTTTTTAGGCATTTTTATTGTCTATCAGAAAGACCAGAAGCTCCCAAAGTTTAAACTTCAAGCCCCTAGGCACTACAAGTTTTCTTAACACTTCTCAGCAAACTTCGCAAATCTCTTGGTGCTTTAAGAGCTAATTTAACTAAATACCTAAAACTTTTCTGCGACTGAAATGATCAAGAAAGCAAAATACGCAATTTCGTTTACTTGGATTACTTTTTTTGAGTTATTTTGATATACGGCCGCTTTCTATAATATATCTCAATCCCAATCTTGATACCGATCCTTGTCTGTAACCAATCAAAGGTGAGGATTGTGTGGTGAAGGACACAAACTCGGCCGTTGATTGGTCAAGGATCGGGATCAAGATTGGGATTGAGATATATTATAGAAAGCGGCCGTTAAACACCAAACTACTAATCCGATTTTAAGATATTTCTATGGAACCGATTGGAAAGTATATCCTTTCTCATAAAAGAAGATTTTTTCAAATCGGTTTAAAATGAAGGATTAATGAGGTAACATATACAAGAACAAAAATACAACCGAATTGAGAATTTCCTCCTTCTTTGGAAGTCGGTTAAAAAGTTATTGAGAGTCAATTAGAGTTGGTCTTCCAAAAACATTTGGGGTTGCAAAAACGTGATTCAAGTACCTGCAGTATTCTGGCCCATATACTTAATTAAATATCTACATTCAGTATCTATGAACAGAGCAAAATTAAAATTAATGAGGAAACAGTAGACTGCTTCTTTCAAAATTTTGCTTGTTGAATTTTCTTCAGTGTAAAATACAAGCTTGGCGGCAAAAATATGTACGTAGGTACGCCATAAACCGTTATCTCGCCACGCAGCCGAAATAAACCCAACAAGCCTTGCCGTACCATTTCTATCTGCATCATTACCTCAAAGATCCTAACAACTAAGCCACTACCCCCAGAAGTCGTAATACTTTGAGAAACAAGGTCTATAATATGGATTTATGACCCCCACGCGGGCCGGGGGGCTATTGCCGGCAATTCATTGTCAACGTCAGGGGACATCACAGCTTCGTGCCAATAGCCTTTATATAGCCTCTAGCGATTTATATATGTATAGAAATCATATATGTAGGTATATGCTTCTACTACTGCTTTTGTAGCTTGAAAAGAAGCGATTTTTTCGGCCAGGCATATTCTTTGGCATTACGGTATCCGGAGGCCCTAGACAATGTGCCATTTAATTAGCGAATGCGACTGTCGAAATGCCAAAATGTAGGAATTTGATCACGTGACATTTCGATAGCATCTGTCAATCCGATACATTTTTGACGTATTGACAATCGCCTACGCTACGCCACAGTTGACAGAATCTAACTTGTCTCGAGCCCCAGAAGTCCTTGGTTTGCTTGAAACCGTAATGATGAATCGAAAGTTCGCAGTGTTTAATTTATTTTCCTAATATCTCTAGATTTGGATGGAAAAGGTTAGGCAGAAGATGATGATAAAGTTTAACGTAAATAATAAATAAAACTTTTAAATTCAAGCCAAATCTAGAGACCATGATCGGATTCATAGCTAGAATGGGAATAGAAAATAATGATCACCTTACTGTGCTATGGTCGGCGCTAAATAAAATTGCAATAGTGGCCATTGACCCACCTACATTTTTTTGACATTCTTAATTCCAAAATCGGAAAAAGACAAAAAGCTGTCCTGAATCTACATCTATCGCGATCCTTTAATAATTTTCTCGTAATGAACAACCATTTATTATTCATTTTTCGGGTACCTATAAAGAGATGTAAGGGTAAGGTCCTTTAGTGCTTTATCTGGCGCCAACCATATTGACCGGTCCTGTGCTACGCGCATCCAGTGGACTTATTACCATGACTTACCCTTACTAAGTCGTCGGTTCATGCACTTTTCAATTCCCATTCGGACCAACAAACATATTATTCTATCAAAACTTCTTTCACTAAAATAGCAAAAACATTCATACACATGTTCATATACATTTCGCAGCTAACTAGCTTAATCAGCCGTTTCAGTAAAAACATAGCCTTTTCATTTAACTGTGCCGTTAAATTACCGACATAAGTGACATAGGCAAGACATTAAACGATATTGAACAAAAGATGTACCATAAGTTGCTGAAAAATTGGTGCATTTAAATAAAAAGGCTAAGTCTCCAATTATACGGCTGATTCAGCTAATTGGTTGCGAAATACACGCTCTCATCCCGATCCGCGATCCGACATATGCCAATCAAAAACGTAATCCACTGAATCTAATCTAGCCAGTTGTTGAACAATTTGAACATGCCTGTTCGTAGATACGGGTTACAATTTACAATCAACAGGGAAATGTAAAAACATGTTAATTCAAACGGCACATCAGACAGCAGGGTTGAGGGTGCTCCACATACATGCTGCGTAATTGGACCAACTTATTCGAACGAACCTGATGAATGCTAGGAACCCTTGAAGTATGACAATACAACGTGAAACAGAATAAACGTAAAACGCACTATTTCAGGGCCATCCCATAGTAAAAGTTCAAATCGAATACGTTTGTGAACACAGTTAAAAAAAGGGTGGAACAATATTTCAGGTTAATGGGTCTCTGTGTCCTGCCACAGTTGCATATTTGCAAATATTAATTTAAATAACATTAGGTAGTGCACTAACAAGTATTAAAATGTAACATAATTATGTGTGTAAGCATCTATTTTTGAAACTTAAATTATAATTATTGTACAGATTGATGAATACGCAGGTTGTGTTATTTCAATAGTGATTGAGCTAGTTTTTATTTTTTCAGAATCAGATATTCAAATCAATTGCTTAAACAGAGTATTCTGAGTAAGGAAAATTTCTAATGAGTATTTTTGTTTGCCAGATTAATTAAGGAACTCATTTGGTTCGACAACTTCTGTCCATTTTTTATAGCCACTACTCCAGGCATAATTTTTCTTAGGAATGCTCCAGCGTTGGTTCTTGGATGCTGAAGGTGGAGTTTTACGCACCCTACAGATATTATTAAACTATATCACATAGAAATAAATATTCAAACTATCGCGTCTCCTATCTAAACCAACCCTTAAGTTCTCACTATCCTCATCACAGTTTTCAAAGCCTCGTTGAAACGTTAGTACCTCTATGCAACCATTGCGGTGTGCACAATAGTTTCCGGGAACATTCAAAGGTGGAAAATTCAAATGTCGAAAGGGATATACACTGCGCTGTTGAATATTCTACTGTCGGCACTGAGCTGAGTGTTGAAAATCGAAGTGTTCGTTGTATGTCTCATAAACACAACATTTGAAATTTCCGCCGTCGAATCCGGACAGAGCCGAATGTTGCCGGAATTCGGCACCCCTGGGATTGCACCTCTCTAATTTTAACCTAATGACTGCAGAATTTGGAAGTGGACTGGTAGTTTGGTGATATTGGATGGCATTCGTATTAATTAAGGCGATGTGGAAATGCTGAATTGTTGTGAGCAGCTCATTTGAAGTTTGATACTTAGATCAAAACCTATTGAACAGAGAAATATCAAATACAATCTATTTTTTGTTGGATGGTCCTTAATATGTAGTAGACTGAACCGTTGTTTACGGCTAATAGGACCCCCATTCACAATACCTTGCGGCCTGTGGTAACGGTCGGGGCGCCAAATGGCGGTCGTCAAATAAACCATGTCAGAGGCCCTTGGGGCTGTTTAGAAACTGACACTAGGGTGTGTGGGGTCGTTACACCTTACTACCCACACGACAAAGAAAGACCTAAAATAGTTTTTCCAAATAACACAAAACAAAAAAAAAAATTGTAGTGCTTGTTAATGCGTTTTGGGTAGGCACCCAGTTTAAATGGATGCAGCTGAAAACCAGTATTTTAAGCGTAGCAACTGCCTATCTGGACTCCACAGTTCAGTTACTGGATTAGGTGGTGACGCGACGCCTTTTGGTAAAACGTTGTTTTTTTTTTTTTTTTTTATGAATGAGCTAGCTCTTGACTTCGATCACGCCTAATGGAAAGCGATAGATGAGGTCCATGATGAAGCGAGCGTGCCCAGAAGATGCCTTGAGGCACTGGTACTCCCACGCGTCGACGAAACACAGCAGGCTGCTTGACGCCGAACTCCGGTGGGAGGGTGGTCGCGAACCAGGCGGGCGTTAGCCCTACCACCGCAAGGGAAGGATTGGCCAGTCTTATCATACATCACAACTTATTGCTCGACTTTCGAGTAGAAAGAAGGGGATAGGTATGTTTTTAAAGTGCAATAACTTGGCAAAAATAATTAAAGTTTCTGTTTTGTGTATATACGTAAAGTTTACAATTTTCTTTAAACCTTTTGATTTACTTATTACTGTTTGTGTTGTTAACATATAAAGTTGCCGAAAATAAGTGCAAAGCATGACAATTCAGCGCTTAATCTTTCTGTAAATCAAATTTTAAACAACTTTAACTGAAATCTGTCATAAAACAATTTCTCACTTAAAACAAACAGATTAATCTCACATAAGCACTCCACTTACAACGGCTGTACCAACTTTGCAGATAACTTCAAGCAAATAACGAACTTGTGCAAACCGGAGTAAAGTTTACATTTGATTGAAAAGTTTCAGCATACTTCGCCAAGTTGGGTAGCAATGAAATAAAGGACGCTTGTGTGTTTAAGTTTAATATTTACTGAGTTGATTGAGAAGTAAGGATAAGTTGACACTGGAATGTTTGATGAAGTTAATTAGTCTTCTGGAGTGTTAAATACAAAGAAGTTTAATACAGATGTTAATTATCTGGTGGATTAAAACCCAAGGAAGTCCTGCCTTTAATAACAGCTATTTAACTTTTGAAAATGACGGTAGGTACTCTATTTTGTCTGAGTGGGAATGCATGAATGGCGCCAATGATACTTTAAGTAAAAGGTGTAGATAGGTTATAAGCGCTCAGCAAGCGGCACGTCAAAATGTGGCTAATTGACCACATTATTCTCGTCTTGTCTCTTTTCCGCTCCCGATAATTACGACATGCCGTCCTACTTCTACGTGTCATCTAACAGTGTGACATTGTGCCGTTCTTGAAGATCGAATGTTGTTTATGTAACCTATCTACACCTTTTTACTTATAATATCATTGAATGGCGCCATGTTCTGGAAGGAGGTACTTAAAAATAATTGACTTATTTAGTGGAGGATGTTTTATTATCTATACCTTAGTAAGTATTATTTTAGTTAAAAAAAATACCTACAGTTTTCATAAAAAAAAAATTGTAATATCTTTTAAAAACGAGAAATACCACGTGCAGGGCACGAATTAATTAATCATAATTTAAAAATCGCATCGTTAGCTCGTACGATCTTTAGCCATTCAACTAGTGATTACGGCTATAAAATAAACTTGCTAAAAAAAAGTTAACCACTTTTGCATAGTTTCAGGTAAGTACACATTCAGTAGGTTGTGAAATAAAGTTATTTCTAAGAAAGCTCTCTCCTTTAGTCTCTTTTCGCTAAACTCTTTAACATAAATACATTGAGCTGGAACACTGAGCGCTGGAATACTGATTCTGTAACCAAACTCCGCCGGAACTCCAGGATATGTAAATGAAGAGACATTTGCGATGAGCAGCGCTCTTCCTGAATATAATTTTAATTTATAGATATTTAGATATTCGCTATTTTTTTAAATGTGAAAATCTATCTTCTATATTCCAATAATATGATAAATTAAAAGTAATGCGCAAAAAATTATAAAATAAACTTTTCCTTGTAAACTTTTACAATCAACTTATAACGTCAACAATTTATTATTATGATTTAAAAGCTTGTCGACCACAAAGGTTTTACTGAGTAAGAGTCTGCACTCCCTTCCACTCCGCCCAGAGCGGAAGGAGTCATTTGATGATTCCCCACATTTAAAAAAAAGTGCTTTATTTTGGCTTCAGACGCAAAAAGTAGGCAATACCTATAATAAATCAGACAATTCTGTAATCTAAGCAAGGAGGCGCATGTCGTTTTAGTCCTTCCAGTTATTATTGCAATATCAGGACTCCATAAAGGATCGGGCGTCTATTTCGCCTTACTTGGCTGCCATTACAATCTTTGTCCTAATCAGATGGGAAAACAGAAATCTCTATTTTTGAAAATGACACTTTAGTTCTCGAATTTCAGAAGCTACAAAGTTAGAGTTTCCGTGAGTGCGGATGTATTGAATACATCTGGGAGGAAGGAAGTAGATATCCGTTCTGTGTTAGTTCTTATCCTTTGCGGAGAAAGCCAAATTGTGCACTACTGTGCAGTGAAAGGCGGAGTGGTTTGCATTTCTGTTTGCATTTAGTCCGTCGACGTGGAGGATGATTTTAGAGGTTGAGCGGTTGACAGTGTATCTATTTCAGTCAAAACTCTTAACCAGTCAAAAGTACTATTTACTAGCCAAAGCAATCAAAAGTACTTTTGACTGATTTTGCTAGTAGAGTTAAAAACGTCATTATGGTTAACACCCCGACTGTACCCCGACTCGGATAGGTTAGGTCGGATAGGTTTTATTTGTTACACAATACTATTTAAGTCTAATTAAGGTACAACACTAATCTTAGAATATGACAGACAGCAAATAACGTCATTGACTTTAACATTTAAACTGAACTAATTAATTACAATTTGATCTTAAAAAATATTAGTCCCTATACCTTGCAGGCTTTTTTATAGCACAACCGCTACGTGAGCGAGTAATTGGAACATCTACCGTATTACATGGTGAAGATTGTGTGTCGTGAATAGCAGGTATTATATCTGAACAACTTTGTGAAGATTGTGTGTCTGAACAACTTGGTGAAGTTTGTGTGTTGTGTGGTACATCATCATATTTGGGTTTCAGGATGTGATGTCTATTGCGGCGAAACGTACCTTGCGGTGACATTATGATGTAGGATCTCGGCTCAGGTCCTGTACTTAATACTATGCCAGGAGTCCATTGACTATTAGGCTGCTTTTTGAAGTATACCTTTTCATCCTTTTCTAATGGAGACAATGCTGTGGAATGTTTATTGTAATAAAGAGTTGATTTTTTATTTTGTTTTTCAATGTTTGACTTTAATTATTGTAAATCTGGCAATGAGGAAACTAATTGGCTTTCGTGTATGGGCATTGTAGTGCGAAGAAGTCTGGACATACATAACTGAGAAGGTGAATAACCTGTAGTTTTAGGTGAAGTTCTATATAGTAACAATGCTAGATAAGGATCAGTGTTATCAGCATGACATTTAGTTAGTATATTTTTAATTGTTTCTATAGCCCGCTCAACCATGCCATTGGACCGGCTATGGTAGGGACTTGAAGTTGTATGTTGTATTTGCCATTCTAAGGCAAAAGATTTAAAATCATGACTGTTAAATGGGGGACCATTATCACTAACGATGACCTCCGGAATACCGTGTCGGGCAAAGATAGATTTTAAGTGCATAATAACTGTCTCAGCTGCACTTGAAGACTGAAGTAATGCAATTTCTACGTATTTAGAGAAATAATCAACACATAAGAGATATTTCTTGCCATTCCAATCGAATAAATCAATTCCCACTTTGTTGAATGGTAAGTATTTATACTCATGTTGCATAATTGGTTCTTTACTATTACTGGAACGATAAGTTAAACATAATTATGCGACACTGACTGACAAATTTTTCTATATCTGAGTTAATATTAGGCCAATAGACTGAAGTTTTAGCTAATCTTATACATGTATTTATGCCTTGATATGATGATATGCAAATATGATGATGTATTGACTGTTTGGACACGCTTGACCAACTGTAGTGCCTCACATGAATTTCTACCAATGACATTTTGGCAAGGTAAGTTGACTATGTGAAATAGAACATCATAATCTTGTTTATTATACTGTACTTTTAGAGTACATTGACCTATTGTAGGTATAGACTGTCCTGTGAAAGTTGTAAGCTTGTCAGTATTTTGTGTAATGTGTTGTGATGGTAGACACAATGTGTTGAATGTATTCCAAGATAATATATTAGTATCTGCTCCTGTATCCAAAAGAAATCTAACAGCCTGTGCATTTATATTCAAGTCTGTATGATATGAAGTATTTAAAATGACATTATTGACTGATAACAGACCTAGCTGAAAATATTTTGTATTGTCTTGACTATCATGACTCTCTGACTCGACTAAATTTATCTTAAATGACTTACAAACTGATGCAAAATGATTAGGCTTCTTACAATTACTACATATCTTCCTAGCTGCTGGACAGCGAACACGTTGTACTTGCCCGTAGCGATGACATACCTGACTGGAACTCGTTGATGGTGATTGTTCTTGTCGGAATGATTGCTGAAAAGGCCTGCCTGCTGGAGAATGACTGGAACTGTTTGATGAAGGTTGACGAAATATACTTGACGATGACTGTGGACGACGGTATTGACTGGTATGGCTTGACTTGACCGCTGCAACTATACCATCTGAATGTGACTGCAACTGATTTGATTCAAGTTTTGTATTTCTAATTGTCTTGGCTAGCTCTACGGCGCTTTCGAATGTTTTAGGCTTCTCCACTAAGAGTCTTTCTTTAGTGTGTTGACATGTCAGGTTCCAAGAGAATATATCTTTTAATAAATCATCTAGAAGGCTTCCGAAGTTACATTGGAGAGCCATATTTTTGAGATCTGTTGCATATTTTTCTATGTTCTCGTCCGGTTTCTGCTTCCTGTTGAACAGTTTGTGCCTTTCCATAACTATGTTGACTTTTGGCGTAAAATGTCTTTCAAATTTTTCTATGAGGACCTTGCAACTCACGGTGTCTATATTGAGGTTGAATGAATAAAAAACCTCAAGCGTTTCTTCGCCTATAAGGCTCAGGAGGATAGCGACTTTTCTTTTGTCAGACTCGTGTTCGAGGTCGCTGGCGCGTAGGTATATATTTAATGCAGTTATGAAATTTCTCCATGATAATGGCATGTTATTTGTAATTTTGAGATACGGTGGCGTCAAATTGAAACCTGTATTTGTATTGCAAGGCATTTTACCAGATTTCTTGTCTTCTTTGTCTTCGGAGGCCATTTTGTCCGCTGCCGCTGGCGTCTTTTGTCTTGATTGTGTGGCGTCGTCGTTGTCGGCGTTGTCCGCAGTGGACTTCTGACACCATGTCAGGTTGTTGGAGAATAAGAATTAACACTCTTGGGTTTTATCGGCGCACTCCTGATGTAATACAGATAATCGTAGACCACGCGTGTCAAGCCGAGAGGGTGTAAAAAGAGTGTTGCCAGTTCACAATATATTCAACAATACAGGCACTTAATTGTCCACCTCATAGTAAGGACAGCAAGGGACAAACATTATTTTTTGGAAATTAATTATGAGCAACTAGATTTTTGCTTTGTTTGGGACTTCACTACCATGATCCGAAAGAACCCTGCATTCTTTGAGATAAAAAATAATCCTATGTAAGTCCTAATGGCACGTTCCTACTTAGTGCCCGTTCCCACTCAGACGGACCGTCTGTTTGAACGAAAGACGGCAGCCGGGCGTGCGTGTTCACACTTATACGAACCGCGAGTTTAAATTGAAGACGGCGAAATCTGCGGGGATCGCGGCTGGGTAGAGAGGGTGCACATTGCTGCCGTCTCTTCGGCAGATTTGTTCACACTACATCCGATCCGGATGAGATGGCTCTTCGTAGTGTCAAAACGTCCCGTCCGTCTTAAAACCCGGATCCTTTCCTTTTTCTCGGATCCGTCTAAATATCAACAGTGTCATATAAATTGTACTAATTCTGGCATTTGTGTCTCTTTAGAAGGACTTAGAAAACTGACGGTCTGTCTAACTGGGAACGGACACTGAGCCGGTCGTTCGGCAGCGAGATGAGCAGACAACTTTGTGGCCATCGCGAGTAGTGTCACAATAGGGCTGGCTGACATAGGAACAGGGGATAGGTACAGGAAAATAGAGGCCTGTGCCCAGTAGTGGGCAAAGTCGGGCTGCAGTGAATGATGACGATGTGACTCAACAATACTGTTACTTTCTACAAACGAAAGGATCTTCTTAAACGGATCAGTAGCTTCTTCCAAAGATAAACATTACACAATTTAACCTCTTCTTTATACTAAGTTTTGTGCTAAACGTTTAACACAAGTTGTTCACCGCCCACAAACCCACATAAAATGAGGGTGTATATAGAAAGTACTGCGTCGCTTCTACACTTTAGGTAATATAGCTCAGCATCCCTAACTCAGTCCCACTTACTTTGAGCGACAATCTCCGGATCGATCCTAAAGTTCAAAGGATTTCAAATTGCTTCCCGAGAGCGGATTGTAGGAGCAATATTTAAAATCGAGTTATTCTCCTGAAAGTTGTCAAAGGAAAAACACCCAGATGGCAACTTGCCAAGTAAGGTCCGCGAAATGGCGCGGACATTGCCGCCAAATAAAGTACCTTTGAGCCTGTACCTTTTATTCTACTGGATCTAGCTGGACAGGTTGACTAAAGGATATTACTAGGTTGAGTAGCGAAAGTCTTCAAGGGGTATCGCTTCAAGGGGTGTCATTAACTGGGTCGTAGAGATCAGATAGGCAGTTGCTCCATGTAAAATACTGGTATTCAGACTGTTAACCGATCCTATCATCATCATCATCATCTGCCTAGCCTTTTCCCAACTATATTGGAGTCGGCTTCCAGTCAAACTGGATTCAGCTGAATACCACTACAACCCATTAACTGGGTAACAGTTAATGGGTTGTGGAGGTATTCAGCTGAAGCCGGTCCTTCTTGACAAGACTGTAGTCAGATTTTCTGCCTTCTGACAATCCGTAGCGACTGCCAAAGATCTAAAAATGACAGTCGTGAGCAACGGTTTAACGTGCTTTCCGGGGCACGGGGGAATTACTCATTGGGCAAGTTAGAGCTAAATAAGCATAGTTTTGAAGCAAATAACCGTCAAAATTTTTTAATTTTGACGTTTATTTAGCGCGGGAACGGTCGACTATAATAGTCGATCCGACAGCAGGGCTAAATTTGACATCGACTATATTAGTCTGCGCGACAGCCGAGCGGATGTTAAAATGGTCACCCATCCACAGACCGACCTTGACAAGCGTTGCTTAACCTTGAAGACCGACCCGTGCAGAACTGAACCAGGCTGAACTTAAACTCGTTTATGCTCGCTATTACAGTACACATTCAAATTATAATCTTATCCACATTGTCACTTGGTACAGAATCAAATAAAGAAACAATAGAAGGAGCAATAAACGAAACTGCCAAGATAAAGCGCCAGACACACAGACGGGTAATTTCATACACCAGTATACATATTATATCTTGTTGTCTGAATCTCTTGTGTGTCGTAAAGAGTTCGTCTGTTTATCATTCTTTAATACATCGCTAATGTTGAGCTCGAGGGCTGTGGAATAGGGCTGTCAACGCGCAGATAAACGAGACATTAATTTTAATAAAATAATGTTCTGTTTTTGGGTTATATGGCTTTTTGTAAATAGGACGTTATTAAGTCATTCTACTAGCAAAGAGGCCTATGCAACGAACATTGTCCTTTGACCTTCAAAGTGGCAGTTTCTACCCTAAGAAAATAAGTATTGACCTTTAACATGATGGCTTCGACCTCTAGTTTGTAGGCTTTGACCTCAAGCTGGCAGTTTTGGCTTTTAAAATTATGACGGATAGATCTTCTCCAGACAAGTCCTATCAAAGCCACTACTATCAAACGGGGTGAATAGGAACAGAGGGGTGAATACAAACAAAACTTTGTTAAGGTTTTTCACTTTATTATCATAATATTGGTGGTCTAAGAAAGCAACTTTATTTTATACTAGTTTTTGCCCGTGACTCCGCCCACGTGGATGTTTCTTATCGCGTAAAAAGTAACCTATGTCCTTTTCCATATCCCTGACTATCTGTCAAATTTCATGACGATCCGTTTAGCCGTTTTAGCGTGAAAGTGTAACAAACAAACTTACTTTCGCATTTATAATATTAGGGATAAATCCATTCATTCAATTAGACACCGCAAATGCTGCAAACAAGATTTAAATAACGTAAAAAGCCCCTTCAAAGTTTTGTGCCGATTTGCCCCTGCATTCCTATTCACCCCATTTTGTCCGATTTAATTATTTATTTTTTCTTTTATGTTATCCGATTTTTACAAAGAACCTCATTATTTTTGATGAGCCTTCCCCAAGTCCTACCTCATAGTCTTCTCTAGTTAAAAAAAAATGTTATCGTAAAAAACTTGCTTCCCAATTCATATTGACCTTATTAATCCATCAATCAAGTCATCAATATCGCTTCAGCAAGTGATTATGCGAAAGGCACCAAAGGGAAGGGCCCGATAGGGGTCGTCATTTGTCAGGGGTGCAAATTACGGGCTCGGCTTGATTCATCGTGCGCCAATCATTCATCAAGACTTATGAACACGAAGGGAGCAAGGTTACTGATAGATATTAATCTGAAAATTATGATGATGAGGTACTTTTGTAAAGATCACCTTTTAATATAAGGTACCTACTTTAAGGAAGACCATTTATTAAAATAGATCATTCTAGGTAGCTTTATGTATTCAGATTGCCATTGAATTTTGATGAAAATCACTTCGTGAATTAATTATATAGAAACTTGCCATGCCTCGGAAAACACGGAGACCGATGATAACAGCTACCCAACAGTAAAATAAGTAATAAATGATCCGAGAAAAGTTCTGAAGTCTGACAATGAATTATGAAATTCGTATTGCATGTTTAAAAACTACCTTCAGGCACTAGAAAGAAAGAAAGAAAAGGTATTTATGGTCACAGAACTGACGAGCATACAAAATAATAACAATGTTTTAGTAGAACTTAAATTATTAATTACATGGTTACCGACATAGCTCGAAGGATCGCCAAATTGAAGTGGCAGTGGACAGGGCACTTTGCTCGCAGAACAGATGGTCGATGGGGCCGAAAAGTTCTGGAGTGGCGATCGCCTACTGAAAGACGCAGCGTTGCAAGGCCTCAAGATGGATCGATGACCTAGTGAGGGTCGCGGGTAGCCGATGGATGCGAGACGCACAGGACCGGTTGTCGTGGTGACACTTGGGGGCTGCCTATGTCTAGCAGTGGACGTCTTTCGGCTGATGATGATGATTAGAACTAATATCACTTTATCTAGGCCCGTGTATACGGTAATAGATAGCTGTTGTGCTCGTGGGTTTGGTTTGACTAAAACACTTATAAGCACAGCCGAAACTACTGGATCTAGGAACAGAAAAATTTGTTCATGGCTGCCTTATAAGATGAAGGTAAGCAATAATAAGGGATTTTTGAAAATCTTTCCGTTATTGGGGTAAAACGGGATGTATTTTCTACTTTATCTGCTCAGACGAAGTCGCGGGCGAAGTGCTAGTCCCTACTAATAATATAAATGCGAAAGTAACTTTTTCCGTCTGTCTGTCTGTTACGCTTTCACTCATAAACGGCTGAACGGATCGTCATGAAATTTGGCTGATATATAGCCTGGGATATGGAAAAGGACATAAGCTACTTTTTACGCGATAACCGACATCCACACGAGCAGAGCCGCGGGCAAAAGCTACTCTTGAATAAAATTGAAAAGTTTCAAAGAGCAACGGACCATTTTCTCCTCGGGTCAAATGGATTTACTAACTTTTTATAAAATAACGAATCTCAAGTCGATCTTAATGGGGAACATAATAGGCTATTATCAGTTTGTCGAGAAAACTCCCGGAATTGGGTAATTAAAGGCATTACTTTCGCAATCTTTCTTTCTTTCTCGCCTCCGCTGTTGGTTACCACACGATTAGACTTACAGTAAGTTAACAAGTTTTGATTTCCATTTTTCTTTTCTGGCCTGCTTCATTATTTATTTATTGTCTTTAAGTCAATGGTGAAGGTTACTTCTAGGCAAGCGTGCTCCTTCGACGACCACATCATTACCATCAGGGAGTGTGGTCAAATTATTATAATTATTGATAGGCACGCGTTTCAATCATTGTAATAATGTTATTTTCAGCAATGGAATACTATGGTATCTGGTATTAAAATCAGAGAAGCCATTAAAGTGTTCTCATACATTAAAGAAAACGGGTGGATATTACGGAAAATGGTTCTTATTCTGCGGTACTCTTTCCCCCTATTTCTGAATTGAGAATTTGAAATTGTTAGCTAGGGTATTAGGAGATACACGGATGGGTTTTAGTCAGTAAGAGTCATCTAATGATTTCCAATAGGTACTCAAAAAAAAGCCTTTATACCAGTCAATCTTTGGAATTAAAGAAGACTTTGATATGCTTATCTCAAAAATTCTCAATTCAGAAACCGGTCAAAGAGAGAGAAAAAGCTTTTCATCGCCGATAAAAATTTAAAATAACATATGAAAGATTTCATTTAATTGAAATCCACTCAATATTCAATTCTGACTGTCCTTGTGTACTGTATTTATTATGACCCAAATATTCTGCGACGTGTGCTGAACCCATTGCTACAATATTGCGCGATGTAAAGTATTCATTGTCTTTCATATTGAATCCGTGAAATAGGGTCTGTTTTATGGACCGGCAATGTATTGCGCTTTTTACTGTCTTGAATAATATGCTCGTTTTACCGATACAACTCATCCACACCCTTTCACACAGAAAGGGTGTGGATGAGTTGTATCGGTGATAAAGACTGAGAGCGTTAAAGTTAAGTTATTTAGAATAATTACATGGAACTTGAACATAACTGCCGGAATGTGTAGGAACTATAAAAAAACACAAAGCCAGTTCCATTGAAAATATAGGTGTGAACTTAACATAGAAGCTGTTTCCCAAAGGTTAGGTAAGTGTCCGTAGTTAAAAAAGTCAGGGTTTTTTTCTGCAAAAAATATCAAATTTACCATACAACCTTTTTTTAAGTAATTAATTACCCTGCTCTTACTTATATTTTACTGTAACTGTTCAAAGTAAAACTAGTTCATGCAAAAGCATAGATAATTTCCCCTTTTTAACCTATTGTAATAGAACTAGGTATACATTACATTCATGACGGTAGCAGTTTCACCGTGGTAGGAAATTGACCCGAGCTCAACGGTAGGGTCTAAATGACCCGTAGCTCCGAGGCAAGGTGACAAAGGTCAACTGTGATGACCTTTGACCTTCAACTAATGATGTTGCTTGCTTTACAAGGAAGGTTTGAGGTTAGTTATCTGTAACGAAAACAACATCATTACTGAAAAAATTGTGTTGAAAGGTCATTACAACTCGTTTATACTACACTTTTGGTACAAGGCAATTACTTGAGGCGATGATTTTGTAGCATTGTCCTACTAGCAATCCCATTTCCGATACTAAAAAAATTTTTGATTACTGGGGGCCTACCACAACCTCTTAAAACAATATTACTTTAATATTACTTTGCGTTCCGCTCTGTTGGATTTTCAACGCTCGGATCAGCGCCGAGAGTTGAAAATGCAACAACAGAAATTACAAAGTAATATTAAAATAATATTGTTTTAAGAGGTTGTGGTAGGCCTCCTGGATATTACAATTATATAAGGTCCCATTAAAATAGGTGGACAAACTTTTAGGAATCATTCAGACCACCAAAATAACGACAATGGTAAAAAAAAATATATAAGAAAATCGCATTAGATACCTATAATTAAAATAATCAGCGAAGAAAAATACACTTATAAATGTTGGTTACCCAATGCATAAAATCATTTTAATCAGTGTTTTTTTTTGCTTGAATATCAATGGTTAGACCTACTGAGCGCTGTGGTAAAATTTGTCCACCTATTTTAATTGGACCCTATATAGAGGGAATGCAGAACAGGGTGTAAAGTCTCGCAAACTTCCTGTGCATTTCTTTTCACATAACTCGATTAAATGTAGGGAACTGTTTTTTTAACGTTGATTTTTGCTTGAATCGAGTTCTTGATTGATGTCTAAAACCTGAAAACGGCACTAGGCAGTAGGTATACATATAATATGCACTAGATAAACCACATTACGTTTTGTAGTTTGAGTAAGCTGAAACTTCTTTTCAAGCGGCCCCCCTTAGACCATTACAAGTATAATTTTTGTGTCAATTAATTTAATGTAAGTACTTATAAACTAATGAACGTATTAGCTCATAAACCTATCTAAGGATATCTTGATCACTATAGTCGGAGTCACGCAAATCACGTAGCTTCGATGGATGGGCTCAATGAACCAACGTGCAAATAAATAATAGATTGATTGCTTGAACCCTTGCGTGCCAGTGACCTTAGCTGTTAGACTGGCTAATTTTCAAGAGCTACTGAGCAATGTGTACAAACAAGGCAAGCCTGACGTTTGTCGTAGAAGATTCGAGGAACTTGAGGCTTCACGATAACAGGTTATGGTTGAAGTGGGTTAAGTCCTATGAAAGGCGTCTTTCAAGGGGTAAAAGTTTTGTAATTTATATTTGTTGCCCGTCGAAGATTCCCGTTAGAATGTTCGGGCACGTGCCCTCTTGACAAGCTCTGCAAGGACGGAGAAGTTTCTATACCATGCTGTTATAAGCCATACCGGTTCATAGTTAAGACCTATTATCTATTATTATTTGATACCGACTACCGAGACGTCTCTGCGTTTCCTAAAGCATGTTAAGCTGTTGATCCGGGCTGTCATTTGTATATCTTTGACATACAAAACTGGTAGTCAGAAACCCGAAAGTCAGATATCCCGTCTTACTGGTAAAGTTATGGACATCAGACATGCAGTCTTATTACTTATTTATTTGTTTGATACCTTGCGCACACAGATGTACGGAGGCGGAGTTAATGCCTTTGGCATTTCCTACCAGTCAACCTTTGGGTGATGCAGATAATAATAGTGGTAGGTGCTAACAGAAACGCGATTAATATTTTCTAATACAAAGATAGTAGTCGTTTCATATAAAATATTGGAGTGCAGCTGCATCTGGTTAGACTGGGAGCCAAATATAGACAACTATATTTGGGTCGGCTCCCAGTCAACAAAAAGGACTAGGCACATTCAATTACCGCTCACGATACATGTTCGATTATTAATTCGAGATTTCTAGTCGTAAGTGTTTCTCATTTCCAGTAGCAATTGGCATAAGTTCACTTTGCACGAAAACGACTGCATTCCCTCCTTCTCCGAGCCTCCAGAGAGGAACAGAATACATTTGTTTAAGTCGCGGCGCAGGCGTCGAAAGGACTACACGCGCTCTTATTTTTACCTTAGAACGAGAAGTAAAATAGACCTAAGCTGAAAAAAACACTTTATACAAAGTATTCGATGTCATAGAGCTAGTGAAAAATAAAAGCATCTTAATAAAAATGAAAACACAAACGATTTCCCAAGGGAGCAAACTATTGGCGTGCAGAGTTGGTTTCCAATCCAAAAAAAGTGGAGTATATTATTTTTAATTCAAACAAATTGTTTCCTAGTTAAAAAATAGATAACGCCTGAATATAAAAAATAAACATTATTTATTAATCGAGTATTCAAAATCCCAGTAATCGCAACGTAGGTCTTTTGGGTTACGCGTGACCGCTACTGTCTCAAATACTCGCGCGCCCGCTTGAAGGAAAAAGGCCAGGCCAAATGAGGACTTCCATTTTTTTTTTCTTTTTTCCCAGATATGATAGTAGGGTTTCAGGCTTCATTATTTAGGTTCAGCTTCCCTCGAGATAAGTTTGCCGGGTAAATGGCGGTCGGTAGTAAAACTATTTACACTCCAACGATTATAGTAGAGATGTTATAGTTTCGCGAAACTCCTGGGGGAGGAATGTTGTGGGGATAGTGAATTTTAGTGACCCGAAATTGCGAATTATAATCTACTAGCTATATTATTTTCTTCTTCAAATAACAAAATAATCCCAAGGAACATACTCCCGGGATAAAAGTATCGTTTGTTCCATTTCAGGATATGGTTTACTTTGGTGCCAAGTTTCATCCAAGTCTGTTCAGCTGTTAAGACATGAAGACGTATAAATCAGATAGCCAGACAGAAATATTTTCGCTTTTATAATATTAATAGTACGGGATGGATATTCTATGTTGCACTTCTTTGTGTGTTTTGATAGAAAATAATTTTTTTTTCGCATGTCTGTCAATGAGTACATGAAACCATTTGACTTTGACTAACTGATGGAGGCTCGCTATTTGGTAACACTAGTTTCAATGGGCCTCATCAGAAGGCTTAACGTCACCCAAAGGGCAATGGAGAGGGCAATGCTCGGAGTTTCCTTGCGTGATCGAATCAGGAATGATGATATCCGCAAGAGAACCAAGGTTACCGACATAACCCGAAGGATCGCCAAATTGAAGTGGCAGTGGGCAGGGCACATTGCTCGCAGAACAGATGGTCGATGGGGCCGAAAAGTTTTGGAGTGGCGACCGCGTACCGGAAGACGCAGCGTTGGAAGGCCTCCCACAAGGTGGACCGATGACCTGGTGAGGGTCGCGGGTAACCGATGGATGCGAGACGCACAGGACCAGTTGTTGTGGCGACACTTAGGGGAGGCCTATGTCCAGCAGTGGACGTCTTTCGGCTGATATGATGAACACTAGTTTCAAGTTTAATTGCATAGAAATGCGGTACGAATTCGTCGGAGATGTTAAATCATGCTGTGTAACCCCTACTCACAAAATAGTTTTCAATTCTCCCCATTTGTTCTCATTGTTTTCTATCTTTTAAACCACTTTTTTTTTAAATAGCAAATGCTTAATTTGAAAATGAATTAGCAAATTGTTTCCTATTCTACAGAGAATTCGAATTTAGAATCCACTAATCAGTATTTAGAAAAATGATTAGATTTTTTTTATGATTAAGCCTAAACTGTCTCTTCAGAAAACCAATGACCACTTGATCTCCAATCCAGCTTATTTACTCAATCTAAAACCACTCAAACCAATATTTGTTTGTTTCAGAAAACAACACGCAGTTGGATCGAGAGCACGTTCCAGAAGCGAGACTGCAAATACTTCGTGCCGAGCGCTAAGGATGAGCATGTGTGAGTTCATCGCTTGTTTGCGGACGGATCAGATGGACATTGTCTTTTGTGTTTAGGAGGATTACTGAGATTGGGGCAGGTGTCTTCGAATACAGTTTTGATAACATCATTCTTACCTATACCTACATACGTAGGTATGTGGCGAAGTAATCGCCGCAACGTGGCCAAATTCAGGCCATGATTAACCTGTGATCCAACTTTATTCCAATGTCACGAACATAGACTTCCACACCTGTAAAGTTATTAGGATAAAACAAGAGATAATTAAATTCAACCCCTAATGTATTTTAAACGACGTGGCGTCCTCAATAGAGTTGGCATATCGACGGGAAGAACCTTATATACTTGATGGAGCAGGGGAAATGCTGCCAATGAATATGAAGATTTGACTTTGATGTAATACGGAAAGGGGATCTTTGTCATGCAAATAAGTTGTAATCTCAGTAGGTAGGTACCTATAGGTAACTAGAGATGAAAAAAAAATCACACACATTATCTCTCAATTATGTAAACACACCCTACTATTGTTTAAGCTCTTGTTGTAATTTTATGGTCTACAAAAAGAGCATTTCGGTTATATTTTTTATATTATGGATGAAAAAATATATAATTCTATTTGGTCCTTCAGTTTGATTATCGGAAAATATTGGACACGTATTTTTTATTTCATCAAATCAATAAAAAAGACGAAGATGAAACGCATCAAATTTCAGGAGTGGGGGGCTGTGACGTCACGTGTATGTAAAAAGTGTACTGAAATGTGACGTCAGACGAGTTTTCAACGTACTGTAACGTTTTAATTTTTTGTTTACAAAAAATAAAAAAAAATGTGTGTCTAATATGTCTAATATTTTTTGAAAATTTATCTGACGAACTAATCAAATTTTTTTAGTCATTTACCCTAGTATGTTTTCAATATATAATCTCTGGAAGTTCTAATCGATAGCGAGAACTCATTTACTAATTTAAATATCCCAGCATATGTTGAGATAGGCCCCTTTTTGACCTCTCACAAATTAATTTCATGCTGTTAGCTTTTGCTAATTAATTTTATTACCTACTGTTAGTTTTAATTTATTTTACTTTTTGTTTGTCTTGTGCGAGTCCTAAATAAACATTTATCTTTATTTCTTTTCTTTCACTAATAGAAAGATACACTGTCGCTGAGCTAAGTCGGCTTCTCTCTCTCTCTCTATCTTTCTCTCTTTATCTCAAAAAGGCTTTGTCCTTTTGGGACAGGCAATTTGAGCTAAGCCGCTGGAAAATATATTTTCCAATATTTCCATAACTGAATGTTGTTTATTACAACATTCAGTAATGTCTAAAAATCAGTAAGCTGTAACCGAATCCCATAAGCTCGTTAATCAAGCTTCAATGAATATTAATTACCTTCTAAACAACTCGTCGTAAATATTAATTTCCTACATTCAGAAAATGTCTTCGCCAGCGCTACAAACTTTGGCACAAACAATTATGTGAGACAAAGGAGCAAATAATCTGTTTAATTAAAACTCAAACGAAGTGAGGATTTATGTACAATTGTGTGAGCATTTATTTTAAATTTAAAAAAAAATGTGCCTTTGATCAGATTAATTTCAAGTTTTAAGTTAGTGCAAAAAGTTGTTTATCTTTATTCATGAAGAATAGAAGGCAGAAAGGTAGGCCTTTGCCCTGCAGTTGGCGCGGCCTGGTCTAGGCCGGAAATAACATAAAATAATGAAGGAAACTTTCAAAAAGTTAAATCATCTCGTGGTCTAGCGTAGCTGTAACTGAGCGTGTACGATGCAGCGTAGCTCTAACTATGCTACAGCGTAGCTTATGCTAGATTCAGCATAGCTTACTTACACGTGACGCACACTGACTCATAGCGCAGATCGAAATTCGCTGCAGGCAACGTAGCACGTTCCTAGCTATAGCGTAGACCGAACTTCTCTACAGCAACATATTCCTAGCTACCGCATAGCTCACGTAGCACACACCGACTCATAGCGTAGATCGAAATTCTACAGGCAGCGTAGCACGTTCCTAGCAACAGCGTAGATCGAACTTCGCTACAGCACAGCGCATACCTAGCTACAGCAAAGCTTGCGTAGCACACACTGACTCATAGCGTAACTTTCTTAGTACACCCTGGTTAACTGTATAGATCTAACTTTGCAAGAGCAAAGCACATACCGATAGACGAGACCTACTGACTTAGTGCGTAGCTCTAACTTGCCACACACCGCGAGTCGCAACCCAGCTTTTGTAGCGCTCCCTTGATAACCGCTAAGCTTAATTTTTTTAGCGCAGCACGCACCGACCTGCAGTGTAGTTATGTGAAATTTTATTTTCGTATGTTTGTACATTCGTCCTTTGATCTGAATGACCTCTATCTAACATAAAAACAGGTGGACATCTTATTCCTAACCAAACCCACAAAATATTTTGAGAATACTTTCATCAAGGAAACAGTTTAGGAGTGAAATTCCCTGTCAGAGTGTGATGTTTCTTGATAGCCACATAGGTTAAACATGCTTCATCGTCGACTACATAATTGCTTTCCATCAGCTGATATGGTAGTCAAACACGAGCCTATCTATAAATAATAATATAAAAGGACACCATGTCCGAGTTCAAACAGATATTGTTCAAGCAATGTTTCGATATATTTCTAACTCGTTGTTACCGCAAAGTCTGCGCCATGTCTGAAATGTGCAGTGCAGGTCCAATAAATCTCTGCAAGTAGTGCAATAGCAGCAAGCGCCACCTGGCGGTCTGCATGAAATACTGATGAAACGTGGACTCGGCTGCTGCCAAATGTTATATTAAATAAGTTCTGGGTGCATTTGTTGAATTTTGAAGTTGAACTTATTGCATTATATCCTTTAATATTAGAAAGTTTGTCTGTTTATTGGATATAGCACTTCGCCCGCGACTTCGTCCGCGTGGGGATAGTAGGTACTCCACAAACTGCGACGCCCCTATACATATACCCTTATAAAGGTTAGTTTTGGAAAATTAAGCACAACGATTCTCATTATTGGTTCAGCGCAACTGTTCACCCCCCGTTCAGCCCGTCAGGGGTTGATTATGCAAAAATTGTTAGGTACATGATCTGTTTCAATTATCCCACTTTTAGTTTGTTCATAGAATTCCGACGTAAATTGAAGCAAGCTATAATTTCCTCCCCTAAAAACTAATTCACCCCCGCTTCACCCCTTATTATGTATGTACCTAGTTGATTTTCGAAAAATCCAAATATTTGTTATTCTTATTGTTTTATCGAAAACATTTAAATGCCGTGGTGTTTCAACTTCATCGGACCAAGCATTGATACGATTCTCCCCAGTTCGCTCAAGCCGCGACATTTTTCTTACTCCGAGCATGTTTATTACCGTCGTAACTTTTGAACGAAAGGTCCGATTTGAATGATTTAAAGTGTAATTTACACGGACATAATCAACCTTAATTATCAAACCATTTAAATGGATAAGGATTAATATCATGGTACTATAATCACCATTTTTTATTTCACCATGGGATTTGCTTGCCTAATATTAACAAAAAGCGGTCATGGTGACTTATCCATAATAGTTAGACATATGGTATCGCGGACTTTTTTGTAGATATTGATGACTTCTATAAAACTGTAGTATATCACTTTGCTCTATTGTCAATAGATTCCGCAGCGTACGCGATATAAGGATTTTTTCTCACACCTTGGGTCACATTATCGAAGTTTTCATACGGATCCCTAACTTTTTTGAAAATATTCTATAGCCTATGACCATCGCCGATAATGTAGGATTCTACTGGTGAAAGAATTTTTCAAATCGGTCCAGTAGTTTCGGAGCCTATTCATTTCAAACAAACAAACAAACAAACAAACAAATCTTTTCTCTTTATAATATTAGTGTAGAAGTGTAGATTGCGACAGGAATTTACTAATTGAGAAGAATTAAGCTGTTTTTTTATTTGGAACGACCGGTTACTGGAAGATACAATGGCGTCATGGCGTAATCACTTGGTGTAAGTTGTGAGTAACCGCTGGGAGAAGCGCACCAGCAGCTCTGTTCTGTCCACGTCTCACAGTGTAAACTAAGGTGGAGTGAGCATGTAGTGAACTGTCATTCCATTGTAGCGGCGTTAATACTGCCACAAAAATCAACGTAGCAGTATCAACAAACGAGACTCGCTACGCCATCTATCTCGACAGCTGCGAACTAACTTGACAAAATCCTGAATCGCGATATTAGAGTTTACCGTGCTATTCGAACAGATACAACAGCCCGAATATCAATTGTCGGGCAATTGCCCACCAGACACAACAACCGTCCAGTCGGAGGATCCTCCCTTTTCAATGGAGGTATGCGGGACTAAACTCTCTGTACCGCATACCCTCCATACCATCTCGTTTGTATGAATTGACAGCTCACTCCATGTTCAGTTCACCTAAGCTTACACGGTGAGCTGTTTACAGAATTGCTCTGCAGGACCGGTCGATGTGTTGCGGAATTTATTCGAAAGAGTCACCGCCAGGGCTTTAAATACCGGTAAAAATTTATAACGTTACCTTGCATTGACAGGAGTTAACGTTATATTAAAATAACGGTAATAGGTTTAACGTTATTTATGCACCATTTTAACGTTATTCTTTAATAACGTTATTTGTAGTTTAACGTTAATTTTATCGTTATTTTTAAACGGTTATCTCTGTGAGGTGGTGCAATGTCAGATTTTATCTTGATCAAAATATGATTCACGACAGTAAAAAATATGTAAGTGTGTACATGATTATAACCATAATTATTTTTTTTTTCTCTTAGCTAGATTTCGGAAATCTAGTTATTATACACATCAAATCTAAGTTCATGATGATGAGTAAATGATTCTTATGGTTACATCTATGTAAATACATATTGTTATTGTTGCGCATCACATTTTGATTAAATTACAACCTGACACTGACCTTCAAATAGCAAAAAATACAAGAAAGTTCGCGGGCTATAATAACACTAATTATTTTACCGTTAAAACGATATTTCTCGTATTTTATGTTAAATGTTACTTAACGTTATATCAGCAGTGCTATTCTCTAAATGACAATTTCGTGGCTGTAAACTGCGACGAGCTCGTCGACGAGACAGCCTTGAGATCGATCGAGCGTGTGTCGCTGATCCAAACGGTATTCACTAGCGTGGCTAAGCTCGTCGACGAACTGTAAGCTGTAGCCTCTCGTCGCTGTTTCGTTGACGAGTTAAGAACTTGACACAAATTCTTTTAATCATAATCGATCAATCTCGACTGAGAATTTTAGGGGTTTAAAATTTAAAATAAAGGTCTTTCTATAAGTATTTTATGAAATAGAGTAAAACATACACAAATTAATTAATTATAAGAATTTATTGCTTATTTATTGTTCCGTTTTAAGACTGAATGACGATTCCTTTGCCTAGTTCGAGCAACGCGACGCGACGATGAAAACGAACGTAGACAAAAACCACAGACCAAATAGGTTACAAAAACCATAACCAACAACAGACGCGACGCTAACAAAACCACTTGTATTTTTAGTTTGAAAATTCAAGTGTTTGTATCAGCAATTCAACAGCTATTGCTCGAAACATAACTTATTTCTGTGACCAAGAGAATAAATAAATATACCTTGTAGCGAGGCAACCCCAAGACTAAAGGGTAACCAAGGAACTTATATTACAACCTGGAATGTGCATTGTCAATTTGACACCAATATAAAAATAATCCTTATGTTTATGAAGTTAAGTTCTATTACAGACAATCACTTGGTCAAAGAGAAATCCGGTCCGAGGGAGAAAGCGCTTGGAGAGCCCTGTGTCCCTTCCTAAAGTGTTACCAGGAGGATTATTCCCGAATTTAGTAGGAATGGTAGGAAAAAATAATATTGTCGTGTCTTATTAAAAAAATATTAACTTTCGTTCTGATATATCTATACTATAATATAATAATAATAATAATAATAATAATAATAATATTATAAAGAGGAAAGATTTGTTTGTTTGTTTGTTTGTTTGTTTGTTTGTTTGAAATGAATAGGCTCCGAAACTACTGGACCGATTTGAAAAATTCTTCCACCAGTAGAATCGTACATTATCGATGATGGACATAGGCTATAGAATATTTTCAAAAAAGTTAGGGATCCGTATGAAAACTTCGATAATGTAACCCAAGGTGTGAGAAAAAATCCTTATATCGCGTACGCAGCGGAATCTATTGACAATAGAGCAAAATGATGTACTACAATTTTATAGAGGTCATCAATGTCTACAAAAAAGTCCAGAATACCATATGTCTAACTATTATGGTTAAGTCACCATGACCGCTTTTTGTTAAAATTATTCAAGCAAATCTTTGGTGATATGAAAAAATGGTGATTTCGGTATCATGATATTAATCCTTATCCATTTAAATGGTTTGATAATTAAGGTTGATTATGTCCGTGTAAATCACGCTTTAAATTATTCAAATCGTACCTTTCGTTCAAAAGTTACGACGGTAATAAACATGCTCGGAGTAAGAAAAATGTCGCGGCTTGAGCGAACTGGGGAGAATCATAACAATGCTTGGTCCGATGAAGTTGAAAATGATTTCGATAAAACAATAAGAGTAACAAATGTTTGGATTTTTCGCAAATTAACTACATACATAATAAGGGGTGAAGCAGGGGTTGCAGCAAGTTTTTAGGGGAGGACATTATTGCTTGCTTTAATTTACGTCGGAATGCAATGAACGAACTAAAAATGGGATTATTGAAGCAGATGTACCTAACCATTTTTGCATAATCAACTCCTGACGGGGTGAACGGGGTGAACAGTTGCGCTGAACCTGAGACCATAGAATAAGTAGAAATGGCTAAGTAATAAATGTAATTAATGAAAATCGTTGTGCTTAATTTTCCAAAACTAACGTTTATAAGGGGGTATAGGGGGCGTTGAAGTTTGTGGAGTACCTACTAAATCCACGCGGACGAAGTCGCGGGCGAAGTGCTAGTTTCTAATATTTTTAAATTATCTGTTAGAATGAGAACATTTTTTTAGCAATAATTTAGATATTGTACTGAAATGTAATTAAAAAAGAAAACATTATTAGTAGAATATATAATTATGTAGGTTAGACTGGTAACCCACCAGCCATATTTATTTGTTGTAAAACAATCAATTTCTTTATTCGGATGTAATAAAGATGGTTAAAAAGTGTGCGATTCTGGTTGCAAAAGCGAATCCTATGCAGGATGCGGTGTTTCTTTCTTCAAGTAAGTATATTTCAATTCTTGAAGTAGGGTGCCCATTATTAACGAAATTATAAGATTATTACAAAATGCATCAACTTTAAATGGAATGGTGTACCGAATACTTAAAAGACGTGATCATGAAATTTCACATTTCCCGAGGAACATTGTAGGGAAATGGCAAAAAAGTTTCAACTTCCTTAATCGCTGATTTAGGTGTGTCACTTCGTATATTTTAAATAAATTTTAAAAATATAATTTCAGACTGCCTGGAGAAGAATCAGGGAGAAAAAAAGGCTTGATGTCATTCCAAGTCATTCAAATATTCCGTTATTTGCAGTCTTCATTTCAGGCCCCAGGATATAATAAAACATAGTTTAATGCGTTTTACTTTAATCCATCCTTAAAGCATAATTATTATTAACTTATGAAATCAAATTATTGGTTAATATATTATATCCTATTATATTAGTCTCAACCTACATTATATTGGTTGGTCACCCTAATGAAAGGGACAGAGAGCTCTCGCGAAGCTATCTCGCTCGGACTGCGTGTCGACAGCCTGTGCACATTCCAGGTTGTAATATAAGTTCCTTGAGGGTAACCAATGACGTGCCGCGATTTATCTCGCGCGCTCTGTTTACTCTGTGGTCAATGTCAACGGCTGTCAAGTCATGTCGTAAAATAATATTATTCGCTTTTCGTATTGCATTATAGTCTGTGTTTCGTATTTTTGCGCAAATGAATATGTTTTTCCGTTTTTCTTGGGATATTATTTCATATGACCTCTGCTTGAATACTGGACTCCGAAATTGATTGCTTTCTGACTGACCCCCGCTAATCGCTTGAACATTGGACCTTTGCTGGATAACCGGATTTGTTTGCTTTGCTGTTTTTACAAATCATGCATCATGACATGAGCCTGTGCATTAATTGCGGAGTAGCAACGGACCGCTGCAGAACAATAGAAAGGCGAAGATTGGAAAATGAATTAATTCTTGCAATTGTACAGGAATGGGTCGCGCCGCAAATGGTTAGTATCCGATATTTCTATATCGTAACATTTTTGTACTATGTAATTATTTAATGTAATCAAACTAATAGTGTTATCGCTTATGTTTAGTTGTCTGTTGATAGTTGTATTTTATAAAATGGTACCAGAATGTGCAACAAATTCATTTTCGAGGCATGTGACATCACCAATCCAAGACTGAATATGTATGGTTGCCTGTGTCCCTGCAATGGAAATGTAATAACAGCGTCCGCTTATGTTTTTTATTGAAGAATAAAAAGCTAGCTAAGGCTAGCTTTTGACCTCGATCTCTCCTGATGGAAAGCGATGGATTAGGTCTTTTATGGAGCGAGTGTGCCTTAAGGCACGTTTCACATGTTTACCAAAATGTGCCACTCAGATGTTTATTTCTAAATGCTAGTGCTAGACCTAGTCTAATGATAAATGTTTGTTTCAGGTAAATGAAAATTACTTTGTCTGCCAAGGGGTATCATGCCAATGCCTCTTGATGACAATAGACCAGAAGGGAATGAACAAACACCTATATGACACCAACAAGTGTGTATCCACTGGACTTTCTCTTCTGAGAAGAGTTGGCTGCCATTAACTTAGGACTGGTACATCGCAAGAACACAGTACCTATGCACGAAGTTATAAGAGAATGAATTTGTGATAATAATATCAACACATTAAGTGCAAATCAAAAACAAGATATGTTTTCATTAAAAGAGTCTGATTGTAATTTATTGGATTGTAGAAATGTTGAGTCTGTGTAATACCATACTTTTTACCACTGCACACTGATTTGGTTTGAGCAATTCAGACAGATACCTATTTAATGAAGTGCCTCAGTTTCTGAACCTTACTATATTAGTTGCTTATTTAATTAAACTTAGGACTGGGGACTCTGGACTGCCTCCTGCACAATTTATGAATACTGTATTATCATAATTATTATGATGATTCTAATGAAACTATTATTAATAAAACTATTTACCAGAATTATGTCTTTTTTTAATTTGAAGAAAAGTGTTATTCAAATCTCAGATTATTGTAACCTGAGATCGTATCAAACCCCTAAGAGGATACAATATTAACAAATACAAGCTAGGAATGATGTAAGTGGGGCTTGTCTTATAAACATAGTTTTCAAATTCTGAAGTGATCTTGATCTTACTGATAACCTTTGCTACATGAAACTTAAAGCCTAAGCGCTGATGTATCTAGCTACCTAAATCCTCATCGCGATAGGCTGCAGGCGCTGCAGCCGCGTAGGCAAGTACTCTGTGCGCGTAGGTCTGTTATAGTCGATTTCGATAACGAAAACCATTTGAAATTATTTCCTAGCGTGTGCATGTTCCAGATTTATGTAAGAAACGAAGCCTCAAAACAAGACAATTACATTTTTTAAATCTATACTAGTAAAAAGCTGTAGAGTGTGTTTGCTTGAACACGCTTATCTCAGGAACTATTGATTCGAAGTAAAAAAAAATTATAATGTTGGATAGCCCTTTTATCGAGGAATACTTTATAATATATTAATTAGATCTTCAGAAACCCTATAAGTATACATTACGGATAAACTCTCTATCACGGGATATTGTTTCAAATTTTTTAGTTTGTTTCGCCTGGCGTGTGTTTTTCAAATCGTCACTTTTCTTAGCTTCTAATATAATTATAATCAATAAGCTTTATAATCAACCGAGCTGCCATTTTATCAAATAATATGTATGAAGATGAAGAAAAAATGTTAGACGTATGCGCGATTATTGTAGCTTTGGCATTTGACAGTTCGAAGCGAGGCTGTGGGCGAGGCTGTAGCAGGCTGTAGGCGTCTTCGTCGCTGTTTTTTCTTAGGGAATACCAAAATGTACAAAAAACTGTCAAAAGTGTCAATTTGCCCGCCGTTGAGTAGTTCTAACTCACAGACGTCACAGCCTTGAGCGCTAGTGTAGCTTTACGCAGCCTAGTGAATACCAAACTGAGTTTCACCGCTGCGGCAGCGCTGTACGCAAGGCTGAATCCTTAGAGAATAGCATAGCTGGTAATGTTATCAAATACCGGTAAATTTTGTAACGTTACCATGGTATCACAATTGAAATTAACGTTATGTAACGGTTATTATTTTGTTATTTGGTAACGTTAACAAGCCCTGGTCACCGCGGCTCTGAAACGCAAAGGAGAAACACACGGGTGGGTTTTAGTCAGTAAGAGTCTGACACTCCCTTAAGAGAGAGCGGAAGGAGCCATTTGATGGTTTCTCACCCATAAAAAAGGCCTGGTCAACGTGAAGGCGCTTATGTTTAGCAGTAGATACCTTTTGGCTGAAATTATGCTCATGATTTTTAGAATAGAATAATTATTTATTTGCACAAAAAGTATATGCAAAATACTTATAAAGTAGCTTTTTGCTCAAGGGGTTTCCGTAGGAATCAATGGTACTGGTCTTATAATTATTTGTAGACTGAAAACAGACTTTTCTGTTAAGCTTAATAGATTAATTACACCTCAATATTATTCTATTTCATTACCAAACAACAATGATACAACTGACTGCTAGATATTAATTATCATAATGTACACGCAAACGGTTTCCGAATAATTAAATGTAGCAATAATAATAATTGGGGCATGAATTATTTAAGCGAACGTTTAGTTAATCCCTAGTTGATACAAATATTACCTAATATGGCCTACAAACTAATACGAGATTATGAGATTATTTGAGTGAATAATGATAGCATTATGATATTAATGCTTTCCTATCGGTATTTGTGGTTTTACTTTGTGTTGGTATGGGTATGAGCACTAGGGTGTTTCTCCAGACGGGCTGCGGATTTTGTTCGAAAGAGTTACCGCGGCCCCGGAACGCAAAAGGCACTAGGAGGAGCATGGATGGGTTTTAGTCAGTAAGAAAACACTCCCTCTCGCTCCAACCAGAGCGGCAGGAGTCATTTGATGATTTCCCAACTTAAAAAAAAAAAAGGGTGTTTCCCCACCAAAAAATGTGCGCGGAAGCTAAGCCGCGTGCCAGGAAACTTCCACCAATGGGATCACTTCACTGTCCTAGCCTAGCTCAGCGCAGCTCTGCAGTGCGATTCTGTAAACAGCTCACCGTGTAAGCTGAGGTGAAGTGAACATGAAGTGACCTGTCAACCCATACAAACTATATGGAATGACAGTTCACTTCATATACTGGCTGGTGTCATTGGGCTTACGGAACTAGGTACTGGTAAAAACAATAAAGAGATAATTAGGGATGCGAGCAAGGAATATTTTACGAACAATTTGCTAGTTATTAACTAATAGTTTTAAACCAATAGGTATTTATTTGATAATTGGTCAATTGCGTTTTCGATTAAAATTTGTTGATCGAAAAACAGTTGTAAACCAGTGGGTAACTAACGATAAAAAAACCGGCCAATATCTATAAAACTCTCGTTTGTTGAATGGGAGCCCCCACTTAAATATTTATTTTATTCTATTTTTAGTATTTGTTCTTATAGCGGCAACAGAAATACATCATCTGTGAAAATTTCAACTGTCTAGCTATCACGGTTCATGAGATACAGCCTGGTGACAGACGGACGGACGGACGGACAGCGAAGTGTAATAGGGTCCCGTTTTTACCCTTTGGGTACGGAACCCTAAAAACTCGCCCTTAGCAACAAACTGTTTCAAATGTTCGCGAGGCAAGCGCTTCGAAATTTTGGCGCTACTACGTATTGTTGCATTGCCTAGCTAACTCGTACATCTCTGGTGAGGAAGCCTTTCTTAAAGGCCTGTAAGCTATTAATCTTAAATGCTTCCGTGCAATTCATTCGCTTAAGAATTGCTCTTTATGAGACCCATTTACCATGAAGAGAGATCTGAAGTCGGTCAGTCGGTATACTCAGTAGTAAATCTAAAAGAAAAGTGAACGACAACAGGTTAGTCCCAGTTCGACTCATGTAGCTCTCGAGCCCTTATGTAATACAATACAACACAATATACAAATGTGTGTGAAGCTTCATTTCCATCTTCAACCAGTTCGATACAGCCGGTCGATTCTGTCGACATCTCACGGTGTTCATCTTGGCGGAGTGAACGACAATAGAGCTGTCATTCCGTCTTATTTGTATGGTTTGACAACTCACCTGTCGTGCGCCCCGCCCGGGTGTTCACTTCGACATGTTTACAGAATCGCACTGCAGGTTACATTACATTGCCGGCTCCCAAGGTATAATGCGATCGATCACTCGAGCGTACCCCGCAATGTAGGTAATTTAACTTTAATAAAAGTGGCATGTAAGTGGAAAGGTGGCATAATATTATACTCTGTCTTCTCTCTGCAAGAATTAATTCCATTAATTCCAACAGGAACTCGAGAATTTAACAAGACTATAATTTTGAAACTGTAACTAGTTCAGTGTATGGCTGAACGAGTTAGTCGTCAACGAGTTACTGAGTTATGCTCAATATCGTGGCAGCGTTAGCGACAGCTAACAACTTTGAATGCAACCGTTTACGTCTAGTTTTAAACAGTTTACGAAGGGCTTAGAAATTAAACTAGGAGTTACATTCACTTCATAAAGCATATACCTACCTACTTATGTGTGAAAATAAACGAGTTGGCCCGATGTGGATGGTACTATCGCGTTTTTGCAGCGGGATTTCTATGCCTTTTTTCTAGGAATCCGAACTCTTTGAAGTATGGCTTAATTAAATTCTCAAAGACACGGCTCATTATGCAGCCATAGACGAAGAAATGCAAGTAATGATAGTACATAGCTAGAATAAAACATTTCTCGAAAATTTACCCGAGGAAAGAACCTCCATATGTAGGTATTTGAAAGCTAGAAAAAATGTTTATTTGCGACTCGCATAGAACAAGGTTGGTTAATTTGTAAATTTCGTCTTTATTGAATGAGTTATAGTTAAATTGAGGTGGCCGGTTTTCCACGTAACCAATGTCCTGTGGGCTAAAATTATCACTGTGTGGACACTTGAAAGAGCCAGCAAGCGCTGCGGCAGGCCACGAAGTTGATGACGGAAAAAGGTAGACAAATTCAACAATTTGGACATGGCCCTGGCCTGAAACAAGCGGATCCTTTGCCCAGCTATGGGATAATACGGCCTGACAGTATTCGTTACTAATAACGACGTGTTATACTAATATAACACGATACATATTTTAATAAAGTAAGGGTCTCAGTTGGTAATTGATCGGTCTGCAATCAGAACACAAGCCATCGTTGTTATATCAAATTACAAACCAACACACTTATTCAAAAAAAAAATTAACCATTAATTATTTAAAATACTGTTTATGAGATTCTAAATTCAAATTCTCTGTAGATTTTGCATAAAGAATCTGCTTACCAGTATTTTAGCTAAGTAATGATTGCAAAGTTTTTATAAATACGGCTGTTTTTAACCTCTCAATAATTGACTCTTTAATTCTTCATCCAATAACTAACATCCACCATAAAAATTACAAATGAAATAATCATTTCTGCAATTGCTATTTCCAAGATTTCTACTAACTTATTCAGCATATGTTACAGCTTATGGGAACAAGAACAGCTGCTCAACTTTGTTGCCAAGCTGTTGTCAAGCCGTATTAAATTACTAGGCATTCATGGTGCACTTATAAAATTAAATGTTGAGTAAGTTGAGGTGGTAAAAAGTAACTGAATCGTGTAGAAAACGTGGCTTTGTATTTTTAAGACTTATTGCTGGTTTAAGCTGGCTCAACAAAATAATGCCTGGATTGATTTGTCCAATAGCGGGACATCAAGATAATGGCTAACGATCGTACGAGTCAACGATGCGGTTTCGTCGCGATCCTGTGCCATACCTTCCCTTACGGTGGTAGGGCTAACGCGACCACTCTTCCACCCGAGACCGGCGTCAAGCAGGCTGCTGTGTTTCGTCGACGCGTGGGAGTACCTACAAGTGCCTCAAGGCATCTTGTGGGCACGCTCGCACTATCATAGACCTCATCCATCGCTTTCCATCAGGCGTGATCGTGGTCAAGAGCTAGCCCATTCCTCAATGAAAAAATAAAAAATAATAGTAACTTTAGATAAGATTTCTGGGTAAGAAAAACAGCGGTAGCCATATTAAAACCAGAAAATAAAAAAGAAACAACTTTCTTTTTTTTTCTCATTTATAGGCTGTGTTCCAGCTCTCTAGAGCTTTACAGTTCATTAACCTTCCTACATAACACTTTTAGAGCGAAAATAACTGAATGTAACAAAATATTTTCATAAGAAACCTTCTTGGCAAGTCTTGAAGCGCGCCGTGTTATCTCATCAGCGATAACTTCCGAAATGGTTCGTCGTCTTTACGATCTGCCATCAACGAAGTTGTACGAAGATGGACGAATATTTACGAAGCTCACTGTCTTAGGCTGTTTTTAAACCACCCTAATTTTTAAGTTTGAACTTATAGTTGATGGTTTTGATGTATGCTTCATGAAACTAAATATGTGTTTAGTTTCATGAAGCTTTTAAGAAATCCGTAGTCACGTCTGCTGCTAAGTGGATGACAAAATCAGTAACTAGTAAATCCTACAAACAAGTCAGGGTAGGACGAGAAATCAACGACAGATTATCCGAAAAATATCAATATATATAAAACTTTACTAGTGACTGAGTGATTGATTGACTGACAACGCACAGCCAAAACTACTGATTGTAAAAAGCTGAAATTTGGCATATAGATTCCTTGGGGAGAAGTAGGGGAGCACTAGGAGAATTCCCGAAATTCGGGAACGGGAATAAACGAGATATGCGCATAGTAGTCGCGGGCAAAAGCTAATTAGGTATAAAAGCGAAAGTCTGTACCTATCTAGGATGTTTATTAGTTAATCACGACGAGCGGATTTAGGAGACGAGTCCATATTATACCATAAATAAGAGAAGTATATCATGATTATCGTGAGGATATTATTCAGTTTGTATTCTAGGGACTCACGCAGATGAAGCTGCTGGCAAAAGCTTGTACGTTTAGTAAACCATGCTTTACACAAAATAGTGTAAAGCTGCCCTTACCCAGAATGTTTGAGTAAGGCCGACTCCAAATGAGAACATAAACCTCCTGTAGGTACTTAGAGTTTACTCGCTGCAAACAGCCAGGTCAGGCGGAACGGGGTGTTTGTCTTGTTATTCGTTTATATACTTTTTATTGTGACATAGTGACTATCTTTGCTAATATGGGTGGTGTGAAAGTGGGGATAAAGTTTCAAGATAGGATATAATTTGAAATAAATACTTACTGGATTTAATATGGTACAGTTCCTTTTATAAAATTTAAACTTATAGTTTCTGCTCCACTAACACTATACTCCATCCGAGTAGGTAGTTAACTAACGGTAAACAAAAAAACCACGTGACAGGGTTACCCGGCTAAACGTAATACCAGTCACTTTGGTTGCCATGCTACGTCACAGTTGTACTCTTCAATTTAGCAACGTTATTAACGAATAATAACGTTGCTAAATACATAAATATTTACATATTAACTATGTATATTAAAGTCACTGGAAAATGGCTAACGCCGTACGATTGTAAAATATCGCGTGAAATTGTCAACTACTTTTTCTACATAAGACACGGATATCTTGAAAATTATTGAATTTGGAGCGGATTATTGTATCCAAAACATAAATTCATTATGTATTGAGATATTAATCTAACCATAATTTATTACAATCTTACGGAGTTTGCAATTTTCCGGTGATTTATTTTGCAGAACCTATTTTAATATTGTATCAGGTTAATTTTTACTAATCTTTTTTTTGTTAACAATTGAATACACAAAATAACATTAAAATAACCATAGTCATATTAATTAGCTAAGTATATAATATACGAGATACGAGTACATAAGAGAAGTAACGAACTCGCTTAACGAACATTGGGCTCCAGAAAATTAAAGTCACGTTTCATGAATGAATCGTAGCATAATGCTCCATATATTTGAACAGGAAGGTAATTAAAAGGATACGTAGGTATAATATGCAGTCGTACAAAAGGGAAAATGTATTTCAAAGATAAGATTTTCATGAGGAAAATCAAGGAAGCAAAAAAAGATCAGTTAATGTATAAAAAATTATGGTATATGCCGTGTAACTGTCGAAACTGCTGTTTCTAGTAAGTGGCACTATAGTAGAGGAAACGTGGAAGATCAGCCTTCACCCATCTGATGATGGGACATATTTTTTATCAATTTTTATTTGATTTATAAAAACACTTAGGATAAAGCTTACCTATTGAAAATTGTTCACGGCTATTTTTAATTAAATTTTGTTTATAAATCAATAAAATTGATAAAAAATATTTCCCATCTGGTTATCAGTTTTTTATTAAATTATTATTATATTTTTATTATTATTATATTTTTTATCAAATTTTATTGATTTATAAATCAATTAAATTTGATAAAAAATATTTCCCATCTGGTTATCAGGTTTTTTTTTTATTTTATTATTGATAGGCACGCGCTTGACCACTATCTTACCTGATGGTAAGCGACAGGTGGGTGAAGGTCGATCTTCACTGTATCTTAGACTACTAGAAAGAGCAGTGTTTTTTGGTGCCTACACCTACAGTGTTTATCTGATACCGAGTATGTACACGCGAAATACTAGCAATTGATTTTTTAACACCTTAGAGAGGTAAGCGATACTTCATTCCTGGTCAGCTTTAACCCTTTACAGAGCAAAGTCCAATCCTGCAAGGAGTATTGCAGCCATCTTTGGGATGGCTCAGCTAAATACCAACTTGCCGCGCTTGACTCGGTGGAACGCAGGGCTAAGAGGCTCATTGGCGACGTAAAACCGGTGGATGCCAAGCTTAACGGCTTGGCTCATCGCCACAAGATTATCTGCTTGTTGGCCTTCTACAGATTGTACTTAGGTTAGTATGCCCAAGAACTCCACGACCTCATCCCACTGGCTCCTTCTATCATCGGACATCTAGATCAGGGCTTGTTAACGTTACCAAATAACAAAATAATAACCGTTACATAACGTTAATTTCAATTGTGATATAGTAACGTTACAAAATTTACCGGTATTTGATAATATTACCAGTAATATAACGTTAAGTAACATTTAACGTAAAATACGAGAAATATCGTTTTAACGGTAAAATAATTAGTGTTATTATAGCCCGCGAACTTTCTTGTATTTTTTGCTATTTGAAGGTCAGTGTCAGGTTGTAATTTAATCAAAATGTGATGCGCAACAATAACAAATATGTATTTACATAGATGTAACCATAAGAATCATTTACTCATCATCATGAACTTAGATTTGATGTGTATAATAACTAGATTTCCGAAATCTAGCTAAGAGAAAAAAAATGTAATTATGGTTATAATTATGTACCTACTTACATATTTTTTTACTGTCGTGAATCATATTTTGATCAAGATACAATCTGACATTGCACCACCTCACAGAGATAACCGTTTAAAAATAACGATGAAATTAACGTTAAACTACAAATAACGTTATTAAAGAATAACGTTAAAATGGTGCATAAATAACGTTAAACCTATTACCGTTATTTTAATATAACGTTAACTCCTGTCAATGCAAGGTAACGTTATAAATTTTTACCGGTATTTAAAGCCCTGATCTAGATGCACTGCAAGTTACCGTCCCTACCTTGTTGTTATTACACCAACTCGCACTAAGCGTTTCCAAACGTCTTTTATAATGCTCACAGCAAAGGAGTGGAACTCTCTGCCTGGCGTCTGTTTCCGAACACATTAAAACCTAATCTCTTCAAAGTTAGATTGAACAGGCTTCTTTTGGGTAAGCTCGTTCCAGCGTCGACTTTGTCTCTCTCACCTCTGACCTAGACTAGAGTCAAGAACAAACCTATCCAGAAATAAAAAAACCGGCCAAGTGCGAATCAGACTCGCGCACGAAGGATTCCGTACTGTAGGCGACATTAATACCGCCACAAAAATCAACGTAGCAGAATCAACAAATTAGACTCACAGCGCCATCTATCTCGACAGCTGCGAACTAACTGAATAAAATCCTAAATCGCGATGTCAGAGTTTACCGTGCGATTAGAACATACGCAAAGCCCGAATATCAACTCTCGGGCAGTTGCCCACCAGACAAAACCAACCGTCTGGTCGGAGGATCCTCCCTTTTCAATGGAGGTTTGCGGGACTTTACTCTCTGTTCCGCTACCTCTAAACTGTTGACCCTCGACATTGGACGTCAGCGCAGCCTTCGTGCAGCTACTTCATCATGACGTCATCATCACTTCTCCTCATCTGCTCCAAAGTACCATTATCTCTAAAAAATCACGTTTGTTCTATGACTCCACTTAATTGTTTATTTTATTGTTTTTAGTATTTTTTTAATATAGCGGCAACAGAAATACATCATCTGTGCAAAATTGCAACTGTCTAGCTATCACGGTTCATGAGATACAGCCTGGTGACAGACAGACAGGCGGACGTACAGACGGACAGCGGAGTCTTAGTTATAGGGTCCCGTTTTAACCCTTTTGGGTAAGGAACCCTAAAAAAAATACCCTTTACAAAATAACTAAATAAAACCAGTATTACAGCTAAGTTAGCATTAAATAAACTATCAATTTAAGCCAGCGAAGCTACATTACTCTTGGAGTGTTGGGATTCCTCAGGGATTATGAGGTATGCGGCTCTGAATCCCTCGCTGGGCTTCCACGTGAAATACACTGATAAACTGAGAATCGATGCTTTGAATCTTGTTGCACGATAGATTTTCATACAAATATTGTATTTCAACTTCTAACATACTGTTGTAAGCGTTAATAGTCAAGGAATACACTGTTAGATATTAGCTATCTATAACAAACAATGTATTCCTATAGTATTTACTTTATTTCGATTAGCCAATTCAATTTTCCCAAAGCTGGACATTTTACGATACTCATGAAGTCATGTTAATGATGTAGTATAATTATTGTAAAGACCAATAGGGTATTTTACTGAAAAAATCTAATTAGTCCGTCAGATAGATTTCCACACACTATACAATTTTTACCAGCAAAGTGACGTGACGCGTGTCTTCAACGCACTGTATCGTCTTCATTTTTAGTTTTCACGAAAAAAGAAAGAATGCGTTTCCAATATTTTTTTTGGAAATCTATCTGACGGACTAATTAGTTCTTTTCATTTAAATACCCTATTCAAGAAACGGGCTATCTATTGTGACCTCTTTCTTTCAAGTTTTAACGAGAGAAAACTCGTTAAGTTCGGCTTAGCACATGGACTTTATTATTGAAATATTTTAAGGTTCCGTACACGAATGGTACCCAACGTAACCCTATTTATTAAGCCGTCGCTGTCTCCTGGTCCGCCCGACTACCCGCCCATCTGTCTGTCAAAGGGCTGTATCTTAAAAACTCTAATAAGGAGACATTGACATTTTCTATTGCCGCTACAAGAAAGCTATTCAAGAAACATGATTTTTCAATTTATTGTACGGAGTCCTTCTTGTATCAGTCCAATAAAACTTGGCCGGTTTTTATTAAAGTGTGTATTGTGTGCAATAAATAATAACTAGTTAAGAATATTAAATGTTATTCGCCATATATTTGCAAGTACTTCAAAATCACAAATTGGTATCGCTATATTTCCCAAATGTAATTTCACTAATAAGGTTAAAAAAAGGGTGAAACCTCCGTGATATTGCGAACTGACAGTAATTTCCATTAAGTCAGAAATCTACTACCCATGTCAAAAAAATGGCAAACCCCTCGAGACACCCTGTCGAACGTGAAACAGAATAATTTATTACCAAGTGAGAAATGAAAATGATTTCGTATTGGTATTTCCGCGCCATTTTTCATATTTTAAAATGGATTTGCGGCGTAATTAAATTTAGTTTTTTTTTGCCCCATTTGACGTAGTAAAGAGTAGTGACTAAATAAAATACATTTTAAAACCTTTCAGTATTTGTCCTCGCGGCCCAAGGCCAAATACTACTAATTTGTATAAGTGTCGTTCCGTTTTCAAAAGTCTGGTCGAAAAGGAAGGGGGGGCTATTTAGGATCAAAATTAAAAACTATTCTGCAATTACACTTAAGATCGTATCATAATTAAAGTTTACCGTAAAAAAAAAGTTCTTGCAAACGAAGAACGATTTGGTACTTTTTAAAGAAACCATTAAAACATATTATTACTTGTACGAGTTAAACTGACACCGGGCTCGAATGACATTTTGACATTTTAATTAAAATTTAACATTTCACTGGATTTCGGTGAAATTAATATAACGCAACGCTAAAAGTCATGCTAATGCGTTTATATTGTTTTCATCGAAGTCGAATTGTTCTATGAATATTACTGACATTTTTTTGAATCCCAAATTTTAATTTGGTCTTGGCAATGGTTAGGTTTCTATTGTTAAAAGACATGTAAGAAATGTGTCTTTAAACGATGTCATCACCGAAATCAGGCCCTCTTCTTTTGTCCGATGGCACTTCAGCTGTTCTGCCTGTTTGTAGTTTCTGAAAAAAGAACATTGGATAAAATATTCAGTAGATCGCCTTTTTTTTTGAAGTCAGCTAAATTTATTCTTTTGGTTTTGATGTCAGCCTGTTAATGCTGGAATGCTGACTGGAAAGACTTTGGGTTAGATTTATGTATATTACTGAGCCTTTTTGATGAGTTGCTCAACCAGACTTGCACGTGGAAACCTTAATCAAAATTAGCTAGCTAGGGCTACAAAAAAACTTAAAACTAAGCTACTACACGCAACGGTCCTTGTGGGGTTGTCTCGGCTTAAGTCGTCACTGGGGGAGGAGTTAAGGACGGGCTGAACCGGACTTTGCTTTTGTAAGGACGAATTTAAAATTGAAGGTACAGCGGGTGTTTGGTCTGGCTCGAGTAAGGGTCGGGGGACAGCACTGGGTCAGTAATCGTTTGCTAGAAAACCTTACCACTTCCCTTCTGGGTATAGCGTTGAGGGTGTCGCCATAAGCTTTCCAGAAGAGCGTCACGTGGTTAGCAGACAGCTTGCGTTGTTCCAGCTCGCCGGCCAGAGACCAAGCGTCCTCGCTTGACTGCACCACGATTCCTGCGCAGAACGGAAAAAAGTTACGGTGAAATATTTTCTAAATTATAAAGAGGTATCATGATTTGTTGCGAAATCACCGCGACCCTAGAACGCAAAGGTCATATTGAGGAACACGGATGTGTTTTAGTCAGTTGCCTTGGCTGGGGGCCTTAAATTCATTTAAGGCTACCATAGGTTAGTCCGGTTAAGCAGTTGATATCCCATGTGTGTTAAATTGCCAGTGGTCATTCCTAAAAAAAAACAAGTTGCTTAGACATTAGTAGAATAGACCCCCAGTTGGTTTGTGTGTCATGTCATCGTGTGTCACCGAAAATCAGGCGATCAGTATTCCGTTTACCAGATATGCCAGTGTACTAGATGGACCACAATCCGTTGGGGTGGTAACGAGCATGATTGGATTCGGTCAAACGTGGCGGTCGCCGCAGTTCCGCGCTGCAAATTTATGTGGTCAGCCAATACTCTTTTTGTGAATTTTTCGGATATTCCGGGGTTTTTTAGTAGATACCCGATGGTTACGATGAAATTCACCCTGAACCGAGCGGATGGGAGTGTCAGACTCTTACTGACTAAAACACATTCGTGTTCCTCCTAATGCCCTTTGCGTTCCAGGGCCTAAGTGACTATTTCGAACAGATTCCGTAGTAACTAGACCCACATTTTGCCAATTTTGTTCAAGTCCCATGATATGGGCATGCGCACCATTGTGGTGAGCTGTCCCGTGTCGGCGGCCAAGACCATCTCGGAGGGCCGTAGGTTTTTGGTGGGTTGGGTTTCCGCACAGGTCAAACTGCTGGAACCCCGACCTCTGAGGTGCTTCCGGTGCCAGGTGGGCCACCATGTAGGAGCTCAATGCACCTCGGAGGTGGACCGCAGCGGTCTATGTTTCCGCTGCGGTCAGCCCGGTCACAGGGCCGGCTCCTGCGACGCCGCGCCGCACTGAGTAGTTTGTGCGGCAGCTGGCAAGCCGGCCGACCACTGGGCTGGGGGTAGGGCCTGCGCCCCACCCGCCAAAGCCGGAAATAGGAGAAAGCCCTCCGCCACCGCCGTCTCTGCCGCGACCGCCGCCACCGCCGCCGCTTCCTCCGCCGCCATAGCCGGTTCCACTGCGGCTGCTGCTACTGCAACAGCCGCAGTAGAGCCCCTACAACGGGCTCCGGAGGGGGCTGAAATGGAGTGCCAGTAATGGCCCCATTTCACCGCCTCCTGTTGAACGTCAGCCACTGCGCCGCCCAGGAACTGATGCTCCTGAGCATGGCGCAGTGACTGATGCCTGTGGACGGCGAGCAATGGGTAGCTTGCCGTCCGATCAGAACAGGCCCGGGTTGACGGCGCGCTGTGTTCTACGCGCGCCAAACCAGCAGTCGTCAGCATGGGTCGGGGCCCGTTAGGGCCAGAGCCTACCAGGGTTGCGGATTTGTTTGAAAGAGTTACCGCGGCCCTGGAACGTAAAAGGCACTAAGAGGAGCATGGGTGGGTTTTAGTCAGTAGAAGTCTGACACTCCCTGCCGCTCCACCCAGAGCGGGAGGGGTCATTTGATGATTTCCCAACCAATAAAAAAAAAAAAAAGTCCCATGATATAGGGTGCGAGCCGATATCGTCATGATTGATGGGCATAATTTGTAATTTCTACAAATCCAGAGTCTGGGTTACTAGTGAGGCATTACAGGAGAGAATTCCCTATAACAACTTGCCAAACCCGGAAATTGGACCCAGGCCACGTTGCCGTTGGTATGATGCACAAAAAAAAGGCGATACATGACATGTAAATAAGATTTTTTCGTTGGCACAAACAATAGTGGGAAAAACCTTTTGTGAAAGACGGATAAATAAAATAAAAATTTTTAGACAACTTGAAAGCTACAAAGCCTTCTTATTCTGATGAATCCTTTATATTTAATCTGTGGGGGTTAAGAGATTTGTAACGAGTTTAAAAAGAAACATAACAGTTTTTTAGAAACATATTTGCTTTATTTTACGAAGGTGTATCTTAGACACCCACAGCCTTCCCAATAAGTAGGCGTATTACAAAGATAAATTAACCGGAAAAATGTCCGGAAATCAACAGGTTAAGGAATTAGGGGGGTTAACTCTCCCCTCCTTGGTTTTCATAGCGTTCCCTTAAGAGCCATTTAATCTGGAAAGTTGTGTTATTTCATTTGGGACTCCAAATTGTGCAGTAACTTGGAAACAAGTCCAATGTTTTGGAAGACACGATTTCAATTGGGAGCCATTTTAAGTTTCTCTGAGATATCGACTGCATATTATTCTCTTGGAATGGCTTCTATCTTTAACCTTTTATAGCAGAAATAAAGTAAAACTAATTCCGTGTGGCACTCAGGTTAACCTGGCTTCCATTGGCACCACATACTCTTCAAAATGGAACCTAATAGTCCAACGCAGAAGGTAGGATTATAATAGCAGAACTATCCCGGAAGAATTGGTTCGTCTCTTCAGAATAGCCTATGACCAGTCTTAGGCTGACTGTCTACTGAAGCGGAGAGGAGAGTGAGGCAGCGGAGCGGGGAAGTGGAGTGGAGAAGCAGAGCGGGGAAGCGGAGCTGAGAAGCAGAGCGGGGAAGCGGAAAAAAAACTGCCGGCCGCCCGCTTAAATTACTCGTCGATTAAACTCCGGCTAGCTCCGCTCACAGTCAGCAACTCCGCACTGCCTCGCTCTGAACCAAGGACAGAAACAGTCCGCAAGTCCGCTCCGTTCCACTTGCAGCCTTAAGCCCTCGAAGTGTTTTTTTCTAAATGAAGTAATTATCTTACCAACAATAGAAGCGATTCTTAATTTTTCCTTTAATTCTTCCATCAACTCAATCTCCACATTATTCACTGGATAGTTTCTCTAAAACAATCGAAAATCTAAATTGTACTGAAACAATAACAATCGAGGTATAATTTCTTTAAAACACTAATTGGAATTATAAATAATCAATTTAGTCTTTGAGCATTTGTAGCATTCTCGAGTCTGTGACTGGATGGAATGGGTAATATGAGAGAGGTATAAGTATACCGACAGGACGAACCGTGCGTTTTTTTGTCGCCACAAATTGGCTCGTCCAGACCGAAGCGAATTCGCCACGCGGTCGGCTATCCTCAGGAGAAGTCGTGTGCACGAGACGTTATAAAATCCGTGTTTTTATTGTATGGTGAACGCGTGTAATACAAACGTTCGGACAGAACATGATCTAAATTGGTTACCTTACCAAAAAAAAAATACTCCTGTCAATCATTTACCCATTAGGAGTGGTAGTAGTTAGGTTCTACAACGGTATCCTCAAAAATAACATCTCGATTGATCTACATATTTATCTAACCATACCTTATCAAACAACCCGGCAGAATGCAAAAACATCTAAAATGGCTCAACTTTTTTGTTTTCAACGCGCGAACGCTCTGAAAATACGAGCTTGGCACTCAAGTGGCTCCTTGTGCCACCTCCGCGTATACTGTACTCTTCCCCCTATGTTACTTCACCCCCTCGAAGTTACAGAATATACAAACAAGCACAGAAGGTTGGCTCCATACAATCCGGCCTCGCCGCCGAGGCCCGTCGCGACGACCCATTCAAAACCCTCCCCGTGTTTTTGCCTTACGAGCCAGCACGCGTCGCTGAGCCGCTATTAGTCTTAAATCCCACAAGTAATATAATGACCCAGCCTGTCCCTTGCTGTCCCGAACTAACGCCGCTAAGCCGAGAGCGTATCCCACAGGAATGTCCTTAGCGAGCGGTCAGTAGTTAGTCTGTAGCTAGCTTTGTTGCCCTGACTGGAGGCCTTAAATTCATTTGAGGCCACCACAGGATAGTCCGGTTAAGCAGTTAGCCCTAGCGTGCACCTGCTCGTGGTCATACATAAAAGCTCCATACAATGGGCGAACACACACCTACGTGCCAATTCTACAAATAGCAACGTTTACATTCACATCTCAGTCGCAATCTGTCAAAAATGTATGAAACTGAGGTTTATTTGACAGGAATGAGATGCGAAATGCGAACGTTGCTCAAAAATTTGTAGAATAGTCCTCTAGACTAGAAACGCTTCACGTACAGCGAGCCAGGAGGCTATAGGCTATTCGGAAAATTCCTACGGGAACGAGAAAAACGGGATCTGCGCGTACGAAGTCGCTAATCTTTGGAATTACCAGTCGGATTTGGAAAATTATTTTTGTATACGGTAGCCACATTCATAGGAACGGGAAAAACGGATACGTGCGTACGAAGTCGCGGGCAATTAATTATATACTTCTTCCTTGTTTCGGTCGACTCTTAGTACGAGGTCAGGTTAATTGCAGCGTCTGTGGCGTTCATCAAGTCCTCAAAAGTGTAGGGTATGGCCAGAAGGGGCACTCCAGGATGTGAGCTATCTTCTGGACAGAGACACCGTGATTTCATTGAGTATCAGACGGGTCCATAAAACCATATTTTACCAAGATGTGTTTGCAGCGGCCTAACAGAGCGCTCGTTGAACGGAGCCGTACTTCTGCAAGTTTTGGGTACAAAGTCTTGGCAAAAGTTGGCGAACTTTAAAATTTAATGTGGACTTTTTCCTCCGGAAAGGCATGTTTTAATTAGAAAGAATTTATTATTTCTCGTTGGATTTTTCTGTGCTCTTTCTTATTAGCAGGAGCAGTCGAATATTGTGCATATACAGGATGGTAAAGGAAAGAAGTTTTCCTTGATAGGAAGAAATCCATACATGTTAAAAACTTGTGCATAGTTTGTTATTCTGAACCATTACCTATATATTTGGAAAAAATAGTTTACAATTTCACGCGATTATTACAATCTTACGACGTATGCAATATTCTGGTAACAGATATAACGTGGACCGTTTGACCCATATTAGATTCCTACAACATATTGCTACACGTTAACAATACGCCAGTATATTGCAGTCAGATATCTTAGAAATGCATGCTCCGTTGAAATCCACGTACGGATAGCAGTAACATGTTGATATTAAAAGTTCCAATCATGCATAGATGGAGCACGTTACATTTTAAATCAATCTTAAAAGCTGAGGAGGTTCATTGAGATGGGTCAGAATGGAAAGGCGACTGGAAGTTAGAAAACACTACCAGACTTTTATTGAAAATGTGCTAGAAATACTTATTATAAATTTTATAACATTCGCGTCCAAATAATCTGTAAGAGAGAAAGATTAAGAGCGTTTACGCCGTACGGCATTTCATACAAACTTTCAGGTCCTTATTTTTGAAATGAATGAACCGAGTTTAATGAAAGTTGGTATGCATACGCTAGATATCCAGGTCTAAATACGGCGATGCGCCACCGGTACATGGTGGACATCCCACCCTCAAGCACAAAACGTTTTGGGAACACATTCATTGTGCGTACAGCTAAGGAGTGAAATTCCCTGCCAGAGTCTGTTTCCTGATAGCTACAACCTGGGAGTCTTTAAGTCAAGAGTGAATAGGTTACTTCTAGGCAAGCATGCTCCATCTTCGATCTCATCATCGCTTACCAACAGATGAGATAGCGATCAAGTGCATGCCTACCACTAATAAAAAAAAAGAAAAAAATAGTTAGTAGATAACATTTTCGAAAAAGAGTTCAGGGGGAGATAGTGATTTTTTACTTTCTATAGAAAATTCAAAAACGCGCTCTCTCTCCTTTGTACGAAAAGGTGTAACGCGGAAACGCTCTTAAGGAAGACTTTGCCATGACGTTCCGTTATCAAGTTAAGCAACGTATGTCTGTACTCTATAAACCCAAAAAAGTTTCATGAGAAATTACATTTATTTCTGTACATTAGTCGAAACAACAACTTTTACACGTCAAACAGAAAAGAAAAGTTTGAAAACTAAGACGTCCATGTTTCTACTCGTAATCCGACTACTTACTCTAAGAAGAAACACCGACTACACACTCACGAGATTATAAGAGTTCAGTCAGAATAAAACAATACAATCACAGAGACTAATTCATCATCTGCCTAGCCTTTTCCCAACCAAATTGGGGTCGGCTCCCAGTCATACCGGATTCAGCTGAATACTAGTATTTTACGTGGAGCGGCTGCCTACCAGACCTCCACAACCCATTAACTGGGTAACACGGTACTTCTTAGCAAGACTGGTGTCAGATTTTCTGGCTTCTGACAATCCGTAACGACTGACTAATTATTTACCGAAATTAGTCTCTGAAATTGTATCTGGAGTTTATTCAAACTGTTTACCTACCTTGTTTCTTCCATCTGCAACCTTATTCTTAAAATAATAAGTCATAAAACCCTAATCCACACTGCACACGGTAATCTTATTCACGAGAGAACCAACTTCAAAACTGGGTCCCCTCTAAGGAGCTTATTAATTTCAATCGTATCGCCTCCAATTAACGAACGCCTAAACTTCTCTGTATCGCAAAGATTATTAATATTAGTATTTTCGAAGTATTCCCCGAATATCAAAGGGTTGGAAGTTTGATATCGAATCGTTTGAATTCATTAACAAATAAATGTTCGGTGTTGGTTTTATTTGTAATCTTGTAATCGGTTTGCTGCTTCGTTTGTAAGATTAATGCTTTCATGAAACGATTTTGTGTAGATTACTGAGTATCTTGAATGTTTTATAGCTTCGTGTATGATTTTGTAGCTTTCAATGAATAAGATAGCAAATCAATCATCCATCAGTGATCGGAGTAGATAGAGCTATTTCAGAACAATGACTTCTAATGTATGTATTAATATGGACATGACACCGGGATTTTAAAAAAAATAAGAAAGTATGAGTATAATTTTAATTGGCAATGTCACACTGATGCTATGCAGTTTACGCGGACGTTTTATCTAAGTTCAGACATTACCCGTCACATATCATAATTATCTAATCTAATCTAATTTAGCTCGTTATGTCCCACTGCTGGACAAAGGCCTCCCTCTCCCATTTCCACACACATTTGTCACATATCATTGTTTAATAAATAATAAAAATCATTAATTTATTTAAATAACACATACAACTATCATCACAGGCTTACTTAATACAATAGTGTAGTTATAACAGGTTACAAAAATTAGGCTTACAATTATATTATTATGAACAACCAAAAGTAATTTCACAAAATGCGGTCCGTGTGAACTCACTCAGAGTACAATTGAAGTAGTCAAGCTGTTGTAATCATAACAAATCTTAACAATAAGTATATTTGAAATCTTAGTGAATCCCCGAATCTCAGGCATGTCCATACTATGAAAACATGTCAATTAAAAATACTGTGTACCAAAGGTCATTCGGAATCATTTCTGGTAGAGCTATCCGTTGGAATACGAAACGTAGGCCATGACACCGGATTATTGTAAACACCGTAAGATTGCAATAAATCTTGAAAAGACTATAAACCATCTATAATATTGTGAACACAAAAAAAAACACATTTCGAATAGGTACTATAAATGCCGTCCAAATTCGATAGTTTACAATATGTCCAATTCTGTAAACGACTGTCAATCTTACGCGATTAATTATAAACTTCACTGTTTGCAATTATTCGGTTAATAAATTATGTTATTGTCGTAGTAAAAGAGTTAGGTACCAGCTATAAATATCTCGAACTATTAAATGTGTCTGTTTACTTCAAGACACATTTCTAAGCGAGTCTTCTAGGTTCCAACAGAAACAACACATATTTCACCATTTACGACTTTGTTTACTCGCTAACTAAGATCATTTACCATATTTACATCCATATACACAAACATCTTACAGCAATAGTACAAGTAGTGCCATTTGTAGGTACCAGATTGCCTGATCTCAGCCAATCACAGCTAAGAGCTGCATTTAACTTCACAAGAACTTATCATACTAGATACGAACTACGAAAGACTCTCTTCAAACCTAATTGATACTTCAAACATCGCCAGTTTACTTTCAACTCTCTCCTATTTTATACAAAGCGCAGTTTTCTTTGAGAGGTTTGTTTTGTTTGTAGAGTTCCGTTTCATTTGTTGGCTCTGTTAGGTCCCGAGACAATTAGCGTGTGATTGGAAGTGCAACGTCAAAAGATGGGGTTTGCTTTACTTCTGAGGAAACGCTTCATTTGAAATGTCTACATTTGACTCTACAAGTCCCCAATAGAGTATTAGACTTTTTTTCGATAACCTTCATTCAATTTATGTGTCGCAGTCCCGCTGCGCGGGTCTCGTATTTCTGTCTGCAGGGTTTAAAGCTGGTCAATTAAATGCCGGTATGCAACTTAGGCCGCTGATTAAACGGTCCTTTCAATGATAAGGCTAGGCAGCCAATGAAACGGCTGATTAAGCCAGTTGGCTGCGACATAAATATAAAACTCTTGCGTTACTGAGTGATTGAGTGACAGACAATGCACAGCCGAAACGACTGGTCGTAGAAAGCTGAAATTTGGCATATAACTTCCCTACACTCCGTAGAGGAGCACTAAGAGAGCATTTTCCGAAATTCATACGGGAACGGGACAAAACGGGATATGCGCGTACGAAGTCGCGGGCAAAAGCTAGTGTAATAATAAAAGGTTAAATGTATAGGATTTTCGGTAGTAGGTCTTTCTTTATTTTTGCGTGCGTGTTTGCGTGACGTTGATCAGTTAAGAACATTGTAAGCTTTAGTTGGTATTTCAATCAACATTTCAGATTAACTGAAAAACCCCTTGCCAACATGACTTATAAGAAGAAAATTTAATACAATTATATAAGTGAAAAGTGTAAAGGCACCTCTTAAAAGTGGTGGTCTAAAACGAAAACCACCCGTTTCAATATGGCACATCAATGCATGAAGATAAAAAGTCTGTATTGTACAATAAGTTGTTCCTGACAGTCACATATGAATGAATTCCTTTTTCTGAAAACACTAGATCAGAGGGTCTAGAACGAATGTTTTTGAGGTATATTAACATAACGTAAAATTTTACTATAACATTAATACTCGTTTCGCATAGAATATTAATTTGGATTGGATACAAATTATGTATGTCACATAATATAAAACTAAACCAAAATACAATGGGGTTGCAGTTTTTTATATTCAAAATCCACTAACGTTAACGACACTGTAACGTTACTATACGTCAAAAACATTCGTGCTTGGCCCTCTGAACCATAGAGCATTTAAATTTTGATTTTTGGGCGCGTCGTTCGCTGCTGCTCAGGAGCGGCAATTATTTGGGTTCTGATTTCATCAACATCATTATTTTCGCCGAAAGACGTCCAATCTTGGGCATAGGCCACGCATGGATATAGATAAATAAAACATTTGACTTCACTTGAGATGGTTAGAAATAAAATGATCAAACCCTAATATATTCCAAGATGAGAACAGTCTGGACCTCTTGCTTCCATAGGTTGAGGACGCACAGGGACTCGAAGATCATCTCTGGAGTTACCTGAAAGAAAAGCAATTTATAAATTGGAACTATTAAATAAATAAATATTACGATTAACGTTTTCTTCGCTTATATTTTTTTAATTTAATTAAGTAGTCATGGCCTGGAATTGAAATACTGATTACTTGTTGCACTTTTCTCAAGCAAGCTCCATATGTTGAAGATTATAATACTAGTGTATAATAAAAAGAAAATTGTCATTAGTGAAGCAATAAAATTAATATAAGACCTCATGTGCGGAAAGTGTAAATTAGAAGAGTATTGAGTATGAATTCGGATAGCTAAATACGAGGAAGGGAAAACCAAAGACATGCTTAGAAAGGGCGGGACTACTGAGAAGGCGTCTAATAGACCACCGCCGCTTTTAACATACGGTACAAGAAACAGGGATTTCTTTTTTAAGCAAGGAAGTGTTTTTTTCCTGTTACTATCTTACAAATCCAAAACAAAAGTATGTCTATAAATAGTTTATTTAAGTTGAAATGCAATGAAACGGGCAAAACTTACTTCAGAGCTCGTTTGAGGCGGCAGGATCGCTTCTGCTTCAGGAGTCGAGTTCGTGTTTATAAACAGAGGCGACAGCATGTGGCTTCGAGAACCGGTCTGAACCAGCTTTGAAAAAGCTGCAAATATTATCAAATAAGATTTATACTTTATTTGTTGGGTTCAAAAGTTGTGTCAAGTAATTTGGCTTACTCAAGTACCACCACAGTTTTTTTTTAAGTTTGTATGGAATCTTACTAATATGGTAGTAAGGTGGTATCTGGTGTCTACCAGATAAATGTGCAATAAGGGTCATTGACCCACATCCATTTATTAATTTTCTTAATGTCAAAAACAAAAATAAAGACATTTAAAAGCTGTCCTGAATCGATTCTACGTCTACGTATCCTTTACGTTCTCAACATAATTTATTGTTCGGTTACGTAAGAAGAGATATTAGGGAAAGGTCAATATACTTTATTGGAAGTTTATCTGGCGCCTATCATTATTATGAATACGAAATTTAGGATGAATGGATGTTTGTTACTCAATCTCGCCAGAACTGCTGAACAGATCTGGATGAGGAACAAAGATAGTCTATAGTCTGGAATAGCACAAAATATGCTACATTTTTCATTTCCCACATTCACGCGGCCGACATTCCTCTGAATAAAACTAATCCTACTAATATTATAAAGGTGAATGTTTGTATGTTTGTATGTTTGTATGTTTGTATGTTTGTATGTTTGTATGTTTGTATGTTTGTGTTTCAATCAGGCAAAAACGGCTGAAGGGATTTGGATGAAATTTGGCACACATGTAGTTCATATCCTGGAATGAGACATATGCTACTTTTTATCCCGGTAAGTGGCATATATCAATGAAGACTGAGGAGGAAGTGGAAATTCAGAGCCGCTGCTGCCTTAGTACTACAGATTTACAAGTACCAGGAGACCAAAAACATCAAGTACCAGGAAACAAGAAACATGTCATAGTATTTTTTGGGCTGGTTAGGATAGGTGTAGGGTAGGTGTAGGGTAGGTGTAGGGTAGGTGTAGGGTAGGTGTAGGGTAGGTGTAGGGTAGGTGTAGGTAGGTGTAGAGTAGGTGTAGTTACAATACAAATCAAGAAACCTCCCTATTTCCGATTTTCACGCGGGCGAAGCCGCTGGTAGAAGCTAGTAGTAAATATTTTTAGAAACACAGTATACTTATCCAAATATTTCTCCACGTAGAAAACATTACACTTCTATTGGGCTTCCCGGCAGTCAGGTAATCAGCAAACCTTAGTACAGTTTTTCATGTCATATCTCTCTCACACAGTTCAGCACCCCATCATTCCTTTTAGTGCACAATGCGCCACAAAGACTAAAGATGTATCTTTTCTCGGCCATAATACGAGATTAACCCTACAACATGTAGTTTGTTTGAGCTTCCATTTCCACAAACTGATACCCATTGGCGCCAGCGAGTAAACACGTAGAACAAAGGACCATTAAACTTGATGCAAAGGGGTACTTACTCTAACGGGCTCAAACGCTGTTTTGACAGGCGACCAAGATTTGGATGGAACCCTGACAACCATTGTCTTAAGTGAGCTTGAAGACTTGCAGCTCTTTATTTGAAGGCCAGTCTTAATAATGTCGTTTTTAGCATCCTAACCTGTATAAGGCCGTGTGAAGAATTTTATCCTAGGCTTTTTTTTGAACTTTCTTGCCCCCACAATCTTCTTTCTGGGAATTCTTCTGCTTTTCCTGTATCTTCTGCCCGTGCATCTCCTTCTCGTGTATACGTATCTGACGATTTTGTATTCGTATCTGACGACAAACCGCTTCGTTCTAACTCAGGGAGTTCAAATTAAACACAAAATACAAACAAAAAGGTTTATTTTCAAATCAATCAAAAATCCACTTTACATTTCAAAACACAATTTGATCTACCTTCTGCGACAGCAGCGGTGTCCGCAGTGCACGCAGCCAGGAGTTCTGGAGCCGCTGCGTGACGACAGCCTGGTGAATATTGTAGAAACCGAATGCTCGCGCATTCTTCTTTCCTCTGCTCTGGCATGACGTACTGCTGGCTTCCTCCGCATGGGGGCTCTTCTAAATTGGCGTCGAGTATAAGATCGTCGTCTTTTTTCGACTCTGCCACCTCTTCTACCTCTCTTTTTCCTCTCGGGTGCCTTGGCTTCTCTTTTGCCGAGAGTCGGTTTGGGAGGTTCTGGCCGCGCGTCCACCATGTCCACCCGACTCCTCGCGGAGTACGTGGCGGACACCGATGTTTCACTATTCGACGCGGCCTCATCGTGACCCCTATCGTCATATAAGTCATTTCCAGAATTCGTCCTCTGACTATCTTTCTTACTTGTGGAAGGCTGTATGTCTTCCTTCGTAGTTTCTTCTTCCATTGCCAATAGCTTCCAGAAAAAACTGGTAATTTTGTATTTTTAAAATAAAACTTCACATAAAAAATGTTACAAATGTTTCTTGTCAAAAAGTCACAGCCAAATTCTCACTTGTTTTATATTTATTCTTTTTAATTGTGACAGCAGGGAGAATTTATTGATGTCACTATGACGAAAAGAAGTTTTAATGCCCAACTTTTTGGAAAGGTACTTACAAAATACTTACTAGGGTAAGAACACATAGCATGTAACTGAACTGAAAAGACATTGCGGGTTATCATTTTATACAACGGTACCTTTGCGTAACCGCAACACAACGCATTGTAATGCCATATTTTACAGTGAAAGTCAGTTTATTATTATATATCGCTACAAGTACGCCGCATTTTTTTAAAGCCCGCTTAGAACTTTGTTGATTTTTGTCTCTAAACCACGACCTGGATATTATTTGTAAAACAAATTTTCCACAATCCATTTAAATTATAAAGCCGTGCACGAAACTAATAATTCCTTTCTTTCCAGATGCTGGTGCGGGCTTAGCAAGACAGCTCATGGTTCGAATACCCAGACTGCCAACCCTGGGGAAGCATGGGTACCAGCTCGGCACACCCAGTCAGCTCCGACCGATGCCTACGGAACTGTCGAGTTCCAGGGCGGACCGCATCCAACCAAAGCTCAGGTAAACACGGCAATTAAAGACTAAACACTAACATTTCGCCTGCGACTTCGTCCGCGCTGTTTTTGTAGATATTCCACAAACCTGCCCCTCTGCCCCCTTTTAAAGGTTAGTTTTGGAAAATTAAGCACAACGATTTTTTTTAATGACCTAGCCATTTCTGCTTATTCGGTGGTCTCAGGAGGCAATGACAATGTGCCATTCGAATTATTGCCAGCGAATTAGATCACGTGACATTTAGATAGACGAGGTAGAGACGAGGTAGGGACGGCAACCCGATACGATCGGTGAGAGATCTGGCGCAGGATCAACGGCTTAACGTGCTTTCCGAGGTACGGGGGTATCACACCACCAAGTTTCAAACTTCGGGCTGTCAATTAGATTATTCCTAATGGAAAAACCCAATAAGTAACTGTTATGTACAACCAATAGAGATGCGCCGCCGCGCGACTGCTTGCGCGCACGTGGCGCCGCGCAGCGCCCCGCACACCGCACCCCCACTCGCGGGTCCGCTCATGTTGTTACAAAATAAAGCGTCAGTGCGTTCACAGCAGCCGTAGTTTTACTTGTGTCTCGTATCTAACAGTAACTCTTTTTGCCCGACCTGGGAATCGAACCCAGAACTCCATGCTCGGCAATCGCGCTAGCGACCGTGAGACCAACGGAGCAGACAAAACAGTGCATGTGGTGGATATATCCTTCGAAACGAAGAAACGATGGATTCCTTCGGTTCTATCCACAGCGCTTTCACCACAGCTCCACGTGAAAAGTTAGTCGATTTCTTTTGAAAAACATAGTGGTTACTCGCAGTCAACTAAAATCTCTTTTGAATTTGCTGACTCATTGAATGTTTTTTCTACCATGGACCATGGTCGTATGACATCAATGTATGACATAGACATATAAATTCCAATAAATTCGTATGATGACCGTTTTGTCACTTTGGCAGTTACTCGTCTCGTCAATTCTTTGTTTACAAAAGTGATCTGAAATGCCAATGGCTAACTTACCGAAGCCAATAATCATCGGACCACAAGACGTACGGCGATGCGCCACCGGTACATGGTGGACATTCCAACCACACGCACAAAACGTTTTGGGAACACATTCATTGTGCGTACAGCTAAGGAGTGGAATTCCCTGCCGGAGTCTGTGTTCCTGATAGCAACAACCTGGAAGTCTTTAAGTCAAGAGTGAATAGGTTACTTCTAGGCAAGCGTGCTCCATCATCGCTTACTATCAGGTGAGATAGTGGTCAAGCGCGTGCCTATCAATAATAAAAATAAAAAAAATAATATTGAATTATCGTAATTTTTTAACAATGAGTTTGAGGCACTAGGATAAACTTATGAATGTATACCTAATTTTAGTTACTTACTGATGATCCAATAAGTACTCTCAGGTAAACACTATGCAACTATTGAAATGTCGCGTGCAGCCCTTAGGTACACAGGCGAGAATACCCGAAAAATATATAGTTATCAGAATAGGTTTCATTTATTTGAGTTTCCTCGGACATTGAGTTGATGCCCACAACATTCAACGGGTCTAAAGAAGAACTCACATTAACCAACTGTTTATTTTCCTCAGTATGTCCGCCTCTCCCACGACACTCGTCCCGAGCTGATAGTCCAGCTGCTGACCAGAGAATGGGCCCTCGACCGACCGAAGCTCCTCATCACCATCCAGGGAGGCAAGGCTAACTTCGACCTGCAGCCTAAGCTCAAGAAGGTGCTAAGAAAAGGACTGCTGAAAGCCGCGAAGACCACTGGAGCGTGGATATTTACGGGAGGCACTAATACAGGTAACTTGTTGTACACAACATTAGGACTCTATTTCTGAAGGGAGCGAAAAGAAGGAAAATGAAAAGAAAAAAAATAGTGTAATAGGCAGAAGAACACATTTGGGCCTTGGAGTTCATGGAACTCAATTTAAAACAGTAGTCGTCGGGATTTGTGCTCTTTGATAGATTTCTGGACGAGCATTGTCTTCTAAAACACAAGGCTCTTGGGCTAGTTTCGGAGGCAGCATCTGTTTGTCCTTTGATTTTGTTCCTATGTACAGCTTGGCAAAAAAGAGTTTGGAAAAAATGGGGGCGCCACTATCTCACTTAACGCACCATAATATGGGAAATCAGTAAGAGAATTTAATCAAATCGTTAAAAATAAATGTGGAACAATAAACGTTACTTGTCGGCCAAGTAGTGTCGACAACATAGTAAAGTATTTAGTTCCACTTGTCACCACATCATACTCTTTTTTGCCAAGCTGTATCTACAACATTATTATTTTGTAACTCAGTATTTGAATGTAGTTGTACAAAATAAACATAATTATACAATGTGTAACAGAATAAACGTAATACCTCTCAGGGGGTCATTGTATTCATCATTGTGAAAAATTTTCACTATTTGACCGACGAGTAAATGAGGAAAAAAAAATCGACTGCCCCAGAAATGTATGTGCGGATACTAACTGAACAGCTGATGTTTTTTGCGATTTCGGATTTGTTCCCATAGTAATGTTGATGTTGTTCATAATGATGAGTACAATGACCTCTTAACAGGGCGTTTATTCTGTTACATTTTGCATATTAAACGTATTGGTTAAACTATTTTCGTAAACGTATAAGTAGGTACTTCCAGTTAATTATTACCTTTTACATACACATAAACCAAAAAATCATAACTTTGGATTAAATCTATAGCGTATAGGTGTATGTAGATAGAATATCTACGTTCACAATGACGCCAACTTAGTCTCGTTCATCCCCAAAAGTTTAATTACCTCTTAGTGCAGGCAAGTTGGGAACTAAGCGCCGTAGTAAAATTTCATTAGCTCTAGGAGCACTGTAGTAACATTAGGTTGGAGCATAGGCTGGCACTTTGGCTCCTACAGCGTGTTAAGCGCAATGCAGTTCGTGTATTAACTGACCAAATTCTAGCGTAAAGCATATTAGTAGGCTGTTGGTCACCTGCTGTAGTTAAAGGATGATTAAGTCATGGTGTTAGGTAACTGAGGTTATATTCCAAGAGCCACAATATGATTGAGAAGCTCTAGTCGTGGTCTCCATACGGATACCTGTAAGTTGAAAGATGTGGAAGATTGTCAACGTCGCACATTTTTTGTCCAGACAAATATAATTTAGAAACATCGATGAGATGAAGAAGACACGAGATAATATCAGTCTTTATTAATTATGACTGTATAAAATGTGATGATGAGATTCATAAATTATTATGCACAAAACAAAAACTAATTTTGACTGTGCAGATGAGAAAATGATTAGTTGGCTGCGATAAGTAACAGTAGGTATAATTATTAGAACTCTTTTTTGCCCCACTTCCCAATTTCGAAATCACCGCCATGTCCAAAAACATACGAGTCTTCCTGTCCAACAATACAAACATCAAACATTTACCGAAGTCTACCCAGTTATCGTTCATAACTAAGTTAACATGTCCATTGTTCATAGAGATTCGGTTTATTGCACACTGGCACGCGAGTTAACTAAATTGCTATACAGCCTAGCTGGTACTAGTAACTCTATTGTACAAGCTATGGAGCAATCAGTAATGTTCATTATAGACTTTATGAAGTGTTGATTTTGCCATAGTTTAATTACCAACATATTATAATGTCATAGTACAATACTTTACTAACTTGTACAATAGCAGGAATATTAAAACACTTACTGATTTTGAATGTATTCCTCCATTTATTTTATTTCTTACTTTTTAGGAGTTTTATTAGTTTTATTTATTAATGAAACTAATGAAATAAAAAAAATATTGTTTTTTATTTCATTAGTTTTAATAATTCAATTTATATTTTCACTGTGACTAACTATGACTTACCATTGCAATTATGATTTCTTTATGAAATAGGGATAGTGCTTTTCGTCCTGTGTAGCTCTGTCTCTGTCTCACAAAAGTATCATGATGGCATTGACATGACATGTCCTAGTGTGGCCCCGGCTCTGTAATATAATTTTATATGTTGTGGTGATGTTTGAAGGTCTATATTGTCCTGCAGTGTACCTTTTTAAAGATGATGCGGATGAATGATAACATGATCTCGTGGCATAAGCTGTCTTTCGTCGCATTTTGTCAAGTCTTTACGTTTCAATACATCAATAAGGACTGGCATACCCCTTACATATGAGACGAATCGACGAACAGGGAAGCTCTTTTAATGGCACTCGTAAAATGGGGACACATTAAGTAGACATGTATAATTTAATACGCTAGGAACATCCTGTTGAATCGTTTACCATTTTATAACAATGGTGTTTTTTTCAAACTTCTCTTTAATATTATAACATTCCACTTAAACGAAGCTAAGTCGGAGCTAGAAGCATTTTATTCGCATTGTTGGACTCAACAGACGAAACGAAACTACTTTATAATTTTTCCAGAACTTTCTGTTCGCCACTACGTTTTCAAAGCAATTGTATAAAAACAACATCCGTTTTTTTTTTTCATTTTGAATGCATTGCTTTTATAACAGTATTTTTGTCGTAAAAACTTCTTTAGCAGCGTTGTTCTTTTTTTGGGATGGATAAAAAATTTAAAACTTGCGTCAGGACACGTGACCTGATCGAAAATCGTAAGACGGATACTGTATTATCTAATATAAATTGTCATGTTTATGTACGATAGCGCAATAAATGAATATTGTATTTGACCACATAAATGATAGTACTTGTATGCTGATAAATAAAACAATTGACGTTTTCGCTTTTGCTGTTAATTGCATCCACCAAAGTACAAAATGTGTAAAAAAGCCAAGTTCCTATCCCCATTTTGGTCTATAAAAGTAGTGAAATCAATAATATGCCAAGCAATTCAGAACTGCAGAATGATCCATTAATTATCAAATGACGTTGAAGGAGGGTTAGACTATTACTGACAAAACCGACACTTTATCGACACTCTGAAGACACGTTTGGCGCAGTGGTTGAGCGATTGGCTGCGGCGCTGCGCGGGTTCGATTCCCGCACGGAACAAATATTTGTATGGCCTGCAGACGGTTTTTCCTGCTCACCAAGGCGAAGGAGGCGATAAACCTTGGTGAGCTAGGCATCGTGGGGGGCCTTCGGCTCCGGGTCACCATGACTGGGGCCCGGATGCTGGAGATCCCCGGGGCAGCCAGCGGCCCAACCGCGGACGCTCTAGCCGAAAGGCTCAGGGCGTCCCTAAGCGCGGACGATGCCCGAGTGTCCAGGCCCACCAAGCGCATCGACATGCGCATCTTGGGCCTGGACGACTCCGTCACGGAGGCGGAGGTGGTGGCCGCCGTCGTTAGGACGGGGGGGTGCTCAGCAGAGGAGGTGAAGGCGGGCACCCTACGTCCTGACAACACGGGCACGCGCACCATTGTGGTGAGCTGCCCCGTGTCGGCGGCCAAAACCATCACGGAGGGCCGAAGGTTTTTGGTGGGTTGGGTTTCCGCGCAGGTCAAACTGCTGGAACCCCGACCTCTGAGGTGCTTCCGGTGCCAAGTGGGCCACCATGTGGGAGCACAATGCACCTCGGAGGTGGACCGCAGCGGTCTTTGTTTCCGCTGCGGTCAGCCCGGTCACAGGGCCGGCTCTTGCGTCGCCGCGCCGCACTGCGTAGTCTGTGCGGCAGCTGGCAAGCCGGCCGACCACTGGGCTGGGGGTAGGGCCTGCGCCCCACCCACCAAAGCCGGAAACAGGAGGAAGCCCTCCGCCACCGCCGTCTCTGCCGCGACCGCCGCCGCTGCCGCCGCTTCTTCTGCCGCCATTGCCGGTTCCACTGCGGCTGCTGCTACCGCAGCAGCCGCAGTGGGGCCCCTACAAACGGCTCCGGAGGGGGCTGAAATGGAGTGCCAGTAATGGCCCCATTTCACCCCCTCCTGTTGAACGTCAGCCACTGCGCCGCCCAGGAACTGATGCTCCTGAGCATGGCGCAGTGACTGATGCCTGTGGACGGCGAGCAATGGGTAGCTCGCCGTCCGATCAGAACAGGCCCGGGTTGACGGCGCGCTGTGTTCTACGCGCGCCGAGCCAACGGACGTCAGCATGGGTCGGGGCCCGTTAGGGCCAGAGCCTACCAGGGTTACGGATTTGTTCGAAAGAGTTACCGCGGCCCTGGGAAGAAAGGCACTAGGAGGACTAAAGGGTGGGTTTTAGTCAGTAAAAGTCTGACACTCCCTGCCGCTCCACCCAGAGCGGGAGGGGTCATTTGATGATTTCCCATCCTATAAAAAAAAAAAAAAAAAAAAAAAAAAAAAAAGACGGTTTTTCCGGGTCTGGCTGTTTGTGTATGTAAGTAAACGCACCCACGATACAGGAGAAATTCCTAGTGTAGGGCAAAGTTTAAAAAAATATATAATAAACCCATCCGCGTTCCTCCAAATTCCCTTTGCATTCCAGGGCCGCGTTGACTCTTTCGAACAAATTCCGCAACCCTGGCAGGAAATACTAACCCACACGTCTTCCACAGGTGTCACCCGTCAAGTAGGAGACGCTTTACAACTGGAACGGTCACAGCGAGCTGGGAGAGTGGTCAGCATCGGCATAGCTCCCTGGGGCATCGTCGAGGGCGCCAACGAGCTCATAGGCCGAGGGAGGGATGTCCCGTACCATGCGATAGCTTCACCAAGGTAAGATGAACTCGATATATACCTAAAGGTGGTTTCGACTAAGCGAACATAGAAGCAGTACAAAATTCTTGTCTTGCAACGTTGATGTTTATAATTAGCTCCCCTAAAGTGCAGCTGTATCACTAGGGGCGCTCTAGCATTTAGGTCTTGATTTTTGATAAGGGCAAAGAAAGAATCCAATCCGTTTAGTTTAATGCATCTGATAGAATGTGCTTAATTATGCCGCGTCCCAATCACGTGTAACCTTTTTTCTACAAGGTGTCTAAAGTGCCACCCTAATTCCTAAAATGTAACACCCTCTTTTATCTTGAAGCAAAAATTGGGCTGTTGGAACCATTGTTTTATTGTGGCGTTGAAGGTCTAAAGCCATTGTCCATCTGTGGCATCGTAGCTCCTTATCAGAACTGTTTCGGTGTAAATGTTACCGGAACATTGCAGACACCGTGAGATTGTAAAATAACGCGTCAAATTAAAAAACTCATTTTTCTCAATAAGGCACGAGTATATTGGAAACTATTGAATTTGGATGGGATTTTTGTATTCAAAATGATATACTTATATTATGTAGAAAAATTATAATCTAAGAAAAAAATGTTACAATCTTACGGAGTTAGCAATAATCCGGTAACATTTAAACCAACAATATGGGTGTTACTGTCTATCTTTGTATCCATCAAAGGTGGAAAAATATTGAATTAGTGATAAGGGTTTCTAGCATACAGAGAACTGGGTCATTTAGGTAAGATGTAGGAAGCACGCATTGGCGTTTCTGCAGCGTCAATGTGAAATATTTTTACCCTTACAAGTTTCAAAATTACTACTCTAGAGGGCATAGTGAATGCCGTGCAATAAATTATTTCTGGCAAACTAAACAAGTTGGTTGACTGTTCATGTTTTCACCTATTTATCGGTAACATAACCTTTTTTTTGAAATCCTCGTGGACGTCAATCCGTCCTGGGGCGGACGGAGGGGTCTGTCAGACTCTTACTGACTAAAACCACACCGTGTTTCCTCGCACACTTGCACCGGGGGCTACGGGACCTCTCGGGAGCCACGTCTATCCGTAACCTAACCTAAAAGTAGCTAATGTTATCTTAGCCTCAATAAAACCACTGGACCACGTTAAAAGAAGCAACAAACCCTAAAACAGACATCCTACACTAGAAACAAATAAAACTGTTGGTACCTATCACAAACATTCGGTCGGTCCGTCGGACCCAGACCGCACGGCACTCGCTCCTCCGACCAATGTTTGCATAAGTCTTTGGACTGTTAACAGGACTGTACACATTCGGTTTGTCTACTTAGTACTGTTCTTTACTATTTAGTTCGTTCAAAGATTTTGTAGGAATGTGCATTAACGTTTTGGTTATCAGTGTATCTAAAGATGCTTGAAACATTGATGTGGCTATCGTTAACTTTATTGATCTTTAGTAGTTATTTACCGGGATGATTCCTGAGTACAAAAAAATGATTCTGTTTAGTCCGTCAGTTACATTATCGAAAAATATTGGATACGTATTTTTTTTAATCAATAAATATTGACGAAGGTAAAACGCATCAAAGATTTGCGGTAAAAAGTGTATTGAAATATGACGTCATACGAGTTTTCAACGCACTGTATCGTCTTCATTTTTTGATTGCGTGAAAAAAGAAAAAATATATGTTCAATCTTTTTTATAAATCTATCTGATGGACTAATTACATTTTTTTATTCATCTACTCTATTAAATATAGAAAAACCTTCCTCGTGTATTGCTCTTTCTATTAGTGAAAGCCGTTATAAAATGTTGTACGGTTGGAAGAAGTAAGCGGATAAACAGCAGCAACTTTTATAATTATATAGGTATAAAGAATAACTGAGGTTTCAGAAAGGACTCATGTAAGTTATCCTACTTCCTACTATCGTATTATAAATGTGAAAGTTTGTAAGGCTTTTTTTGTATCTTTTTTTTAACGATGCGAAATCATCAAATGGCGCGGAAGCGCGGAGCGGAAGGGAGTGTCAGACTCTTACTGACTAAAACCCGTCCGTGTTCCTCCAAATGCCCTTTGCGTTTCAGGGCAACAAATTTCGCAACCCTGAAAAGGTTGTAAGGCTGGATTTATGTTTAGTACTCTTTTACGCAAAAACTTTTGAACAGATTTAATAATATTTTATGTAAAGTAACAGCTTATATAAAGTAAAGCGTAAGTCGTTCGATTGAGAAGGAGGGGAGGGGTGTATAGCCCCGTCCCTCCTTCTCGCTCGAACAACTCACGCTTTAACACGTCATGGTAGGGCCGCTGAGTTCGCTTATTTGACCACAATCGGCTGCTCCAGACATCTCAATAAAATCTGATTCATGATAGATCGATCCCCGTTGATAAATAAGGAGGCACCACAAGATCCTTTACCGGGGATAATTCGCAAAAATCCTAACACATTCGGGATTCTTAACACGTTAGCAATTTCTGCAAAAGAATTTACACACACTGTAGCTGGGAATTTGAGATGGACCAATTTTGTCCACGTTTCCTCTTTATTTTCTCACTGTGTTCATGTTTAGATGGCGGTCGGTGTTTATATCTAAGTATGTTAGAGGTGTGGAATGCGAATAGGCTTGTTATCTTGTTTGGGGGATCCTAAGTGACAGAAATGGGAGAAAGGCTTAATGGTTAACGATGAGTGATAAGACGAAGAAAATAAGGTAATTGAAAAGAAATACAAAACTGTAATCATAATGGAACTTTTTATTAGATAAGATACGTAATTGTGATCAAAAAATTTTGTTTAAAAATATTAACATAAAACATTTTTCATTTTAGATCCTTCAGTTGAATTTTTTAATGCAGGTTAGATATTGGAGTAGCGCTCATTGAGACCGTTAAAGCATATCAACGTAGAGTCTGATTGTTATGCACATCTCCTTTAATTTAAAAGATAATAAATCTTCAACATTAATCTCAGCTTTACCATTAAAGGCAGATTTTCAGATAACTTTTACCTTGACAACTTTGTTATGGAACATAATATTATGCTTTAGTTTAAAAATTATCTGTTCATTGAAAATTGGCTAGTTCGAATCCGCGCTAATTCTCATCGACGCTTATTAACAACTTTCATCTGTTTATAAATTCGCCTCGCAGATTTTATTTAAATGGATCGGGTGTAGATATAAAAGTAGCGTTGGACAGTCCGTTTGTCTGAGCCTGGTACAGCACATCGTTGATCAGCTTCTCTGCCAGAATCCGTATGTTGCCTGGAAGGTTGCGCAGTTTTGCAGCTACATTGACACCTGAAAGACAAATAAAAAACATATTTTATCGTGGTTATCGTGTTTTAATGGCAAAATTGGGCTCTTTAGGACAATGTTTAGTCTTTGCAACATTTTTTTTACTAGTGATAGGCACGCGCTTGACGGCTATCTCACCAGACCGGATGGTAAGCGATAATATCTGGTTCCTTACTCTCATATCTTTCGTAAAGGCAGAAGTCGCTATGAAACAACTACTACTCTGTCAAGAGTATCACGTTTATACTCAAACACTATTTCCTCATTCCTCCAAATCATATACCCATAATATCATGACAACCAACTTTCACACATTTCAATTTTTTTTTTTTTTTTTTTAATTATTGATGTGCAAGCGCTTGACCACTATCTCACCTGATGGTAAGCGACGATGTGGTCGAAGATGGAGCACGCTTGCCTAGAAGTAACCTATTCACTCTTGACTTAAAGACTCCCAGGTTGTAGCTATCAAGAAACACAGACCCCGGCAGGGAATTCCACTCCTTAGCTGTACGCACAATAAATGTATTCCCAAAACGCTTTGTGCGTGTGGGTGGGATGTCCACCACGTACCGGTGGCGCATCGCCGTACGTCTTGTGGTCCGATGATGGAACGGGCTAGGCGGAATCAAACTATGCAATTCCGTTGCACACTCTCTAAAATGCAACCGATAGAAAACCGACAGGCTAGCAACTCGGCGTCGATGCTCGAGGCTTTGGAGCTTCGACTCGACGAGCCTATCATTGCCGATAATCCTCTTGGCTCGTTTCACTATTGACTCAAGGGCATCAAGCTGGTATCTGGCAGATATCGATCTCCCATCGACACAATATAACAATGAGAAACAATACTAATGCTCGTTTTGGCTCTCATCATGTAAGTAGATAAGCCCATGAGTGCAATAATAACCAGACGGTTATCGCCTGCGCGTTCCCGCCGCAAATTGAGGATAATCTATCTGTCGAAATGGGCCATTATTCTAAATTTATTGTCTGGAGTTGTTTATGTTTTTCAGATATATTTCTCTACATCAGATCTGTTTCTGTAAGGGCTAGGAAGAGGTGTAGGTACCGATTTCTTAAAGGATGGGAAATCGTCAAATGACACCTTCCGCTCTGGGCGGAGCGAAAGGGAGTGTCAGACTCTTACTGACTAAAACTCATCCGTGTGCATCCTAATGCCCTTTGCGTCCCAAGGCCGCGGTGACTCTTTCGAATAAATTCCGCAACCCTGGCAGAGGTACCTATACTTACTACAATGACATTTCAGTGGATATGTTTAAGTTCCATATATTAGGAGCCTAATGCCATCAATTAGATTGCGGACTGCTACCGGAAAAAAAAACCGGATTAAAAAAACTAAATGGAGGTGGAAGGTGGAAACCCGGTCCTCATGCTTGGCGGTCATGAGTCAATATATTTCTTTAGAGACATTCATCATCTTCCTGCCCTTATCCCAAGTTAGTAGCCGTCACACTATCACTAACTCCCTTTTCATTCATATCACTCCTCACACAATCCATCCATCTTTTCTTTGGCCTCCCTCTTCCTCTCCATCCATCCACATTTATATTCATAACTCTTTTAGTTACATGCGTTTCATCCCTCCTCTTCACATGACAATTGCTTAAGAGATATTATTCCTCATAAATTGCAAACCTACAGTAAACTATTTAGTTTAAAAGTATAGACTTAGAGAAAACATGGAATTAAGACAATTTAAGTGTGTGTTTCCTAACTCACATTTTGTATGGAACTACTCTGGGTATCGTATATGAATTAGTTCTGTTGATTATATTCTGGGTTACTGTTATTTTAGGTTCGGGGTCCATTCTGTCTTAGAGTTCATTGAACCGAGTCGTCTCAGTCCAATTCCCTAACTACTGAATCAAGTGATGTGTATGATTGGAGATTCATTTGTGTTAGATGTTCGTCATCCATCTTGAATCTCGAATGGTTCAAACAGAAGGCTATTTCGGAAAACAATCTTTCGGATAACACGAAACATAATAAAATTACGAGTAGAATAAATAAATCTAATACCTTTAAACGAGCAATTCTTGTGTATTATGTATATACAACGTGTAACAACATAAACGCGACCAACACTGAAATCGCGAAAAAAAGTCGACTGCCCCGTACATTTCTGTGCGCATAACTCGACAAAATGTACTGAACAGCTGATTTTTTTTCGCAATTTCTGGGTTGGTCCCATAGTAAAAGTTGTTCATAATGATGAGTACAATGACCCCTTAAGAGGTATTGCGTTTATTCTGTTACATGTTGTATACAATCTGAATCTCGGAAACGGCTCCAACGATTTTCATGAAATTTAGTATGCAGTGGTTTTCGAGGGCGATTTATATAAACGTCGTTTTATCCGTGTTTCCAAAAAAAAACCCAGCAAAGCTCGATCATCTAGTTACTTTCATTTAAGCAATGAACGAACAACACTAACCACCAACTATGTCAGAATGTTCCAACTGTTTCTTATTCAATCAATATGACACTGGTAGGTACATCAATAGCCTTGAACACTTCATAAAAAGGACCCATATAAAACATCTCATAATATCTCCTTAAAACTATAGTAAGCCAAACCATGCAAAAACATGGCTAGAAGATAACGTCTTGAAACAATTAAACTCACCAATAGCATCATATTCATCATCAACTTCAGTACAATGTCGCTTATTCTTGTCCTCATCCAAGAACCTCTTGGATGGAGAGGGATCGCATGTGCTCTCGGGCACCTCGACTATGTTGCTGGAGATGCTGAAGGCGGCTGAGGAGTAGGAGTCCTCTATGTTAGCGTCGAATGATGCGTCGTCATTTTCCAGGGGCTCATCTTCGGGCTCTGATTCCTGAAACAAAAATAAATTACAACATTATACTCCATCCGAATAGGTAGTTAACTAAAGGTAAACAAAAAAAAACACGTGACTTAGTTAACCGACTAAACGTAATACCAGTCTATTCAGTTGTCATGATACGTTACAGTTGTACTCTTCAATTTAGCAACGTTATTATTCGTTAATAACTTTGCTAAATTGAAGAGTACAACTGTACATACCATTTCGAGATTCCGTTCACCATTTTTCGTTCAAGATAACAAAGAGGCTTCGTATAAAGAAACGATTAAAGTTAATCCGTAGAGCATCGTCCTGACACTGTCGGCTAAGTTCTGGGGACGATCAGACATCAAATTGGGTCAAAGTGGACGTGACTAGCAGGATCTGTGCAGATTCGGTTTCGACGATAGTGTTTTCGTAAAAATGTTCGGGAATTTTAGTAAAAAAAAAATAGATTAAAATGGAGACCGGGAAGGTTATTTTGGTTCTGATTTGTTCAAATAATTTCTTTTTCTAATTTTAACATTTAATATAAACTATGTTATATTATAAAAAGTCCTCAAATATTATTAATTTGTTCGAAAGAGTCACCCCGGCCCTGGAAACGCAAAGGGCATACGAGGAAACGAGAGGAACACGGATGGACTTTGGCCAGTAATAGTATGACACGCCCTTCCGCTCCACCCAGAGCGGAAGAAGTCATTTGATGATTTCCCAAGAGATGATTGATGATAATTTCCCATTTGATGATTTTCTGTCAATAAACACTGACTCGGACAAGGAAGTCCACTCTTAGATATCTGTACGCACAATAAAGTTATCTCGAAAATGTTTTGTACAAACGGGATTTCCACCATGTCCCGGTGGTGCATCGCCGTATCTCTTATAGGTTAATGAAACGGTCTGCACAACTAAATTGAAACATAATATGCAAACTTGTTTATCCAAAACGTAACAAACTAATTAGTCCTCTATTCACATCTCATCACAGCCTCACAGAATATTAAAGCTATTAACAAGTTGTCTCACGTCACAAATATCACGGTTGCAGTAAAGTGTGTCACGAATCGCGGCGGGAAAGTCACGAACTTTGCAGTGTGTTAGTGAAGGTGGTTGTATTTCTTTTTTTCAGTATCGTCTTCCAAAATATTAGGACATAAGTAGCAAGAAAAACACAAGTGCATTTTGATAAAGACCAGTTCTGCCTGCCGCTGATATTCTATACCAAAAACCTCACTAACACAAAAGATAAAAAGATTACAGAAGGAACCGTTTTTCATCTCGAGATTGCTCTCTTGTGCATTCAAAGTGAAACATTTATTTACGTCATTCAAGCTACCAGGGGCCTAACCACCAACTCTTATAGCAGTGTTACTTCAATATTACTTCCAGTGGGAAAGAGACGGAGCTATACATGACGTATAGCTCAGTCTTTTTCCCACTGGAAGTAATATAAAGTAATACTGCTTTAAGAGTTGGTGGTTTAGGCCCTGAGTCCAATCCAACAGATTTTTATTCAAAAGTGAACAAGCACTTCTGCTTTAGTACTTTTACAAATGAGTAGGTACAAAAATACGTAAAAAAGTAATAGATTTCAAGACTCCCATTTGTAAGTCTTAAATACGGGACAAATTCCTAATAAAATACTATAATATTATAAATGTGAAAGTAACTCTGTCTGTTACGCTTTCACGCTAAAACGGGTTAACGGATCATCATGAAATTTGACAGATATATAGCCTTTTTTTTTTTTTTTTTTTTCTAGGATGGGAAATCATCAAATGACCCCTCCCGCTCTGGGTGGAGCGGCAAGGAGTGTCAGACTTTTACTGACTAAAACCCACCCTTTAGTCCTCCTAGTGCCTTTCTTCCCAGGGCCGCGGTAACTCTTTCGAACAAATCCGCAACCCTGGTAGGCAGATATATAGCCTGGGATATGGAAAAGGACATAGGCTACTTTTTACGCGATAACCGACATCCACGCGGGCGGAATGGGCCTCATCAGAAGGCTTAAAGTCACCCAAAGGGCAATGGAGAGGGCAATGCTCGGAGTTTCCTTGCGTGATCGAATCAGGAATGATGATATCCGCAAGAGAACCAAGGTTACCGACATAGCCCGAAGGATCGCCAAATTGAAGTGGCAGTGGGCAGGGCACATTGCTCGCAGAACAGATGGTCGATGGGGCCGAAAAGTTTTGAAGTGGCGACCGCGTACCGGAAGACGCAGCGTTGGAAGGCCTCCCACAAGGTGGACCGATGACCTGGTGAGGGTCGCGGGTAACCGATGGATGCGAGACGCACAGGACCGGTTGTTGTGGCGACACTTGGGGGAGGCCTATGTCCAGCAGTGGACGTCTTTCGGCTGATATGATGATGATGATGATGACGTGGGCGGATCCGCGGACAAAAGCTAGTTTAGAATATTTCAGTGCTTTTCTGGTAAGTTACTACAGCATTTATTAGTTTCTAAGGTTCAGGAACTCAAAATACATGTATGATGTGAGTAGTTTATCATAGATAGATGAACGTCTGAATTTGTCAAGAGTTATATTCCTATGTGTAAATAAGGCCCAGTTTCTCCAACGAATCAGCTGCCTAGCCTTTTCTCAACGATATTGGGGTCGGCTTCCAGTCAAACGAATTCGAAGTTAGTTTCTCGAACGAATATTATCACAAAGTTTGTGAGGGGTCGATATGTTTTTTCTGAAACCGGGGAAGTGACTTTTTTATTCATACATGTAGAAGTTCAATCTAGTGATCTAGACCTATCGTATCTAAATAGGCTTGATCAGCATTTACCCAATCGAAAAAGAGCATTTATTTTAAAACATCCCGTGGTGCAGTTCCCGTTTTATTTGTAAAACTCTACAGCGTGTTTGTGCAGCGGATGGCAATTCGTTTAGCTGATTGGTCCACTACAGGACCGGGAGTCCGGGACGTGTTGGTCCACTGTGGGATGGGATGCGTTGGACCACTGTGCGACCGGGACATGTTTGTGATAGTGATCGTGTCTTCTTCTTGTTTTAATAGATTAAATGGTTCGTTTTTGTGTACGGTAGTGCTTGGTTTGTTTGGGCGACAAATAGTGCCGAAAGGTTAAAAGATTTCCTTCATGTATTGTGTGCAGCTGCATAACTGTTAAAGTAGTGCTGAAAAAATAAAAAACTGTACTGCTTATGTCCTTTTAAAGGTTCCGTACCCGAAGAGTAACCAATAAAAACCTATCACTAAGCCTGCGCAGTCCCTCTGTCTGTTTGTCATTACTGTCATTAGACTGAATCTCATGAACCGAAATACGTAGACAGATGAAATTTTACAAGTGTTTATTTATATTGTCGCTGAAACAATAAATTATCAAACCAAAAACATTTTCATGTAAAATGTTGCCAAGACGATACCATATGGCTCGCACTGTTAAAAAAGTTATCAGATCTCATGAAAAACCAAGCTTCTAACTTTACAAGCCCTAACTTCACAAACTCTACAACTTAGTCAAAATATATGGCTTAGAGCGGATTTCACCAATGAAACTGAACGCGATCAGTACATCTAAACTGCGTTCAAGAGCTGTCTGCGTCAATTTTCCATAGAAAAATAGTGACACTGACAGCTCATGAACGTGGTTTATAAGTCGATCGCGATCAGTTTGGCTTGGTGAAAATGGCCCTAAGTCATTTCACTACATTCACAAGGGCGTGAGGTGAAAAATGTATTCACTATTCATTACTTTTCTGTTATACAATACCTACCTAGTTCTTGTAGTAACGAAACGGCCAAGCCACATATTTTGACTAAGGTGTTCAGTTTGTGAAGTTAGGGCTTATATAAAGAAAAAAACGGGCCAAGAGCGAGTCGAACTCACGCACGAAGGGTTCCGTACCATTCTCTATAAAAAAAAAAACGGAAAAAAATCACGTTTGTTGAATGGGAGCCCTCTAAAATATTTGTTTTATTTTAATTTAATTATTTATTTTTAAAGTGAATATTTCAACTGTCTTACTATCACGGTTCATGAGATACAGCCTGGTGACAGACGGACGGACGGACAGCGGAGTCTTAGTAATAGGGTCCCGTTTTACCCTTTAGGTACGGAACCCTAAAAATACTGGCCAGTACTATATGAATCGAATATTTCTTCTTAACAAGATAAAAAGACCCTTTAATTTGTGAAAAAAGCTTTTAATGATATCTCAACCCTAACACAATACAATTTAGTAGATTTTATAGGTCCTACACGAGAAAACACGACCCTTGTAATGTACCTACCTACCTTAGGCACTACCTAGACTCCTACCTACCTACGATACTAGGTAACTTTAGTTAAGTCGAATATTTCAGAGTTTCTGCTTAACTTTTCTGATTTATGTAGGTATAACTTGGATTTATTGCGTAGGTACCTACATGCTTTGGAATTTCTTCTGTATACTACTATATATTACTTAGTTTGTTTTCAATAAAATAATACTAAATTGTTTAGTTGCCTACTGTTCGTACATTGGGTGGCGTTGAAAAATTTGATATGAATTCTTCTTCGTGATGATTGCGGGTTCGATAATAAATGAATATAACTGATGACTGATTCTTGAGGTTTATTGATTACTCAAAGATTTACAATCCAAGTTGCACCCACGTGCATTGAAAGTCTTGATAAGTTGTGTTGCCATCCTCCAACCATAGATTAACAAAAACAAAAATACAAAATGTTGCCATTAATATAAACATGTTAATTTCAATTAACACCTACACTTTTATAGGCAAGGACTCCTTTACAGATATTGCGTTTATTCTGTTACACGTTGTATACTTATATTATTGCAATTAAGACATCGGTTGTTTTCTTTGAAATCTAATTAATTGAACCTATGTCAAATCTAAAGAACAAACAAATTTCATTGATTGCCCTTTCTGTTCGCAATTGGCTATTTGCGAACAAAATGCGCAATCAATGAAATTAACAACAACATAACCTTTCATTCTTCAAAATGGCAGCCGACAGCATACAGCCTCAGAGAGCCGTTAATTGTAATGAATCTGGGAATACTGAGAACATAGGGCCATTATGACTTGCCTTTTGTCGTTGTAACTAAGCTTTGTCTAGGGACTTCTACGCACCAAAGGTGTCTGTGATTTTGCGTTGTAATACAAAACCTATTGGGCGAAAGTAAAAAAATACTTAATGGAGATACTTCTCCATTAAGTTTTTTATTTTTACTTTCGCCCAAGCTAAGCTGAGCTAAAGCTTTAAGCTTTCGCTGTAAGTCTAGGTGGTGAAAGAGGTTGCGGAATTTGTTCGAGTCACCGCGGCCTTGGAACGCAAAGGGCATTAGGAGGAACACAGATGGGTTTTAGTCAGTAAGAGTCTGACACTCCCTTCCACTACGCCAAGAGCGGAAGGAGTCATTTGATGATTTCCCATCCTTAAAAAAAAAGGTGGTAAAAGATTTGTTTTTTATTTCTGTGAAAACCTCTTATTTTAATTTGACTAGGAAAAAAATCTAGAGTATTTGTACGGATGCGGATGAATGCGAAGTCTCATTGCAAAACCCCGGCTACATGGTTTGCTTTGTTTAGATCGAAGATAAGATGGATATTAAGCCTTAGATTTATTTTAAAAAAATACAATTACGAAACATTGCACTCAAATTACCGATAGCCAATAATAGACTGAAACATAAGTTTTGATTTAGAATTCCACTAATTGCTCCATGTTAAGACAAACTGGCGGTAGGTTGGTTGGTTTAGCGGTTGTGAAACTTGTCTGCCAATATGTTCGAGCTAATCTTGAAACTTGGAGAGTTTCAGACCGGGTTCCACAACTTTTGGAAGGAGAGATGGAACTGATTTATAGTATCTTGTGGCTCTACGACTATTAATACAGCTGGTATAAATAGTCGTACGTCTTAGATTGGTATGGAAGAATATTGTAGGATTTCAATCGCCATTAACGGCAAAGCTTGTTTTGGTAACGCAACACTTTTTTCCTCACAAAACTCTCCCTTTCAAAACTTTATTTTGTGTGATCGCAAATTGAATCTCGTCTTAACGCTGCTTTTTCCGCTATGGACATAGTGGTGACATTGTTGCAGTCATACAACAATTATGTATAATTTGGGAGGATTCCTATGTCCTGCAGTGGACGTCTTATGGCTGAAATCGTGTCTTCTGTAAACAGTATAAAACAAAGTGGAATGGAAAGGAACAAACGAGGAATTCTGTGTATATGTCGCAGCAAATTAGCTTAATCAGCCGTTTAATTGGTTGCCTAGCCTTTTCATTTAAATGTGCCGATTTTTTAGCGACTTAAGTGACGTCTTTTGTTCAATATCGTTTAATGACTTGCCCATGACACTTATGTCGCTGATTAAACGGCACAGTTCAATGAAAAGGCTAGACTTTTAATGAAACGGCTGATTCAGCTAGATGGCTGCGACATATACAACGTGTAACATAATAAACTCAAAAAAAATATCTACTGCTCCATACATTTCTGAGAGCATAACTCGACAAAATGTACTTTACAGGTTTAGTCCAATAGTAAAAGTTGTTCATAATGATGAGTACCCCTTAAGAGGTATTGCGTTAATTCTGTTACACGTTGTATAATTTTAACCCTGCAAACACTAGTGATGTATAATTTAGTTTTTATTGTCTGTTATTTGCTGATTTGTATACATCTGTTTGTTTCAGATCAAAACTAGCAGTACTAAACAACAGGCACGCCTACTTCCTGCTAGTAGACAACGGGTCTGTCGGCCGGTATGGTGCGGAGATTGTGCTCAGGCGGAAGCTTGAGAAATACATCGCGGCGCAGAAGCTACATCCTTGTAAGTTAATATTTAAACTAAGCAATGACGTATTATCATCAGAAACATCACAACTCTAAAAACCGGCGCCAGCCATATCCGCACTCATCGGTAGCAAGATAGTTTTTTTTTAATGAATGGGAAATCATCAAATGACCCCTTCCGCTCCGGGTGGAGCGGAGTGTCAGACTCTTACTGACTTAAACCCATCCGTGCTCCTCCTGGTACCCTTTGCGTTCCAGGGCCGCGGTGACTCTTTCGAACAAAATCCGCAACCCTGGCAGCAAGATAGCTACGAAAACCTGATATCGTCCTTATACCTTCTTTTTATGTTGCTATTTTAGAGTGCGGGCAACCGGGGCAACGAATGTATAGGTATACAACGTGTAACAGAATAAACGCAATACCTCTTAAGGGGTTGTTATACTTATCATAAAAAACAACTTTTACTATCGACCCAACCCCGAAATTGCGAAAAAAATCAGCTGTTCAGTACATTTTGTCGAGTAATGCGCACATATAAATGTATGGGCAGTCGATTTTTTTTCGCGATTTCGGTGTTGGTCCCGTAGTGAAAGTTGTTCATAATTATGAGTAATGATCCCTTAAGAGGTATTGCGTTTATTCTGTTACAGTCGTTTATTTTGAAGTCATAAGGCCGTCGCGCGTCGGACAGAGAAGTTGTGCAAACTTTACCTTCTATATCACTACCGCAAGTTTACATACCAAGTTGAAACTTTTCTGCAGTGGTTCACAAACGTACAGCCTAGCCTGTACGCTAACATTAATCAGGCTTTTATTTGGTAAGGGGTGTCACGCCATCTCCAAATAATAAAACCTGAATGATATCGTTAACAATCCAGACATTTTTATAATATTCAAAAGCTCAGTGCTTTTTCTGTGAGTTATTTGCCAGTGGCACTTTTTATAGCTCTCATAACGTTGCTTGTTTAACAAGTTAGTACTTAATGTAATATAATGAAGGTATGTGTGTAAAATCGAGCGTAAAACAAGCTCTAAAGTTTTCATGTAACACGATTGCTCATCACTACAGACACGCCCAGTTTAAACTATTAACACTTTTAAACTAGGTCAAGCGAAATCGCGTTAAAAATACAGGCACCAAAAATAACTTCGAATTTGACCCAACTGTGTTACCAGCTAAAAATAAATCTCCAAAAATAAAGGCCAACTCTTTATCTAAAACTTCGTCCTTTAATTTCCTCGTTGAAGCAGTTTCCAATTAACATCTTGATGGTCTAAATGAGTTTCAACTTTGTTTTAACCTCAAAGTTGGGAGGACCTTTCAAAATTAATGCCCCTGCACACCTGGTTGTAACCCCACAAGATTGTTGGCCCACTCAAACTTTAGATAGGGTTCATGTTTAGTGATGTGAAATAAGTCTAAATGATAAGTGTCAAAATCTTGACATTAACGATTAACTTGGATAAGTTAAAATTTATCAGGTAAGAGAACTTTTTTTGTGTTTATGGGATCACTGATTATCTTGCACTCTTTGATTTTTCTTTTTCGTAAAGCCGTAACGTTATTTAGGCACTTGTAAGTAACATGATATGCTCATGGTGGAACGATAAAGACAAAATAAATGATGAAATCATGTTAAATAATTCGTTAAAATGTATATATATTTAGCTGTAAGTATATAGCTTCCACGTAGTTTTAATTTAATTATACATCTGAACGACCTTAAATTTATTTGCTCGCATGCTCATCACATATTTTAAAATATAATATTATTGTCGGTTTTTGTGCATCAAACCTGTTAGGATTCAATGCAAATTACATACTGGGTTTGCTGTTCAGTTTTTAGGCTTACATTTTCATAAATTTGTTTATGTCATTGGTCCTGTCGCATCTCTAAAAGGGTCGTACCCAACACACATTGCAATTCGTTCCAAACTTCTCTTAAAAGTACTCGGCAGTCGGTTTTTAGCCCAACCAGATGCGGGCAATCAGGGTTTTACTTCAGAATACCTGTGAAGTACTGATTACCCGTACCCCTAACTTACCACAGTACCTACCTATCCTTCACTTGAGGCCTTAAATTACACATTCGAATAGTTTTTAAAAGAAATAAATATGATTATCTATGAAAGAGGGTTAATAGTAATATCTGAGATAATAGAGATGACAGTGGTGGGATGGAAGCAATTAAATAATAATTTGCCAACCTTATGGGAGCAGGGGGGATGATGAGTCTAAACCGAATGATGAACAAGAACAATGGTACTCAGCTGCATCCCTTTTTTTTAAGGATGGGACATCAAATGGCTCCTCCCGCTCTGGGCGGAGCGGAAGGGAGTGTCAGACTCTTACTGACTAAAACCTATCTGTGCTCCTCCTAGTGCCCTTTGCTTTCCAGGGCCGTGGTAACTCTTTCGAACAAAATCCGCAACCCTGGCAGATGATGAGTCTATTAACCGAATGATGAACAAGAACAATGGTATTCTGCATCGGGTAAGACTTGAAGTTGACACCATCATAAGTCAAAGTCAAAGTCAAAGTCAAAGCATTTATTTCAATTAGACCATTTACAGGCACTTTTGAATTGTCAAGGTCGGTCGGTCAAAAAAAAAAAAGATGAAGCTATTTGCACGTTCCAAAGCGTAGATCTCTATGGAGAAGAACGTGCAAGAAACTCCACGGACACTCTTTTTAAAATAAGTTTTTGTTACAAAATTATGGTTACATCATTCATATTGAAATTATACATATATGTGAGAACGATGTAAAAGACGTGCAGGATAGTCCGGAGTAAAAAAGAAACAATTCAAAGAAATAATTAAAATAGACCATGGCAGCCGAGAGATGACCAGTCTCAGCTGACGGCGCCCGTTCACGAACATGACGCATACGCTAGCACCATTCGGCTCGACCATTTTTAAGGGAGCCAAATGATCCAACGCAAACGCCACCATCAGCCAGACTTTTGAGTGAGCATGACATCCCCAATCGCCAGGGTACATTCAAGTCAAAGACCTACCCAAAATGATCATTATAGTTTAAATTTGAGGGACCTACATAGTACTCACACATGTGCCGTTAATGCATGAAATTATACAATGCTAAATAAATTGAGTCTATACAATAAAAAAAAAAAATAATAATATTGCATTCTTACAATCTTCATCCGGTCCAACAATATTTCCAAATGCTAACAGATTACTTTGTGCGCCCTAATGGCTGTGGAGCAGGACCAGCATTGAGCCAAGCATTTTTATCTTCAATATACTCCCCTAACTTATAATATGCTTGCCTGAATAGTGTGCGTTTAATACAAGATTTAAATTTAGTCTCATTTAGTTCTAATATATGGGGAGGTATTTTATTATAACATTTTAAACAGTACCCCATAAAAGATGAGGCTACTTTAGCCAGTCTGAAACCTGGTTGAACTAATTGGTCCCTATTTCGAGTACCATAATTATGTCTGTCGCCTCTTTTACTAAAAAGATGTAAATTCTTTCTAACATACATGATGTTTTCGTAAATGTATTGACAAGGTACCGTCATGATGTTAATATTCTTAAACAGTTCCCTTAAAGAATCGCGCCGGCCGAGTTTGTATACGGCTTTAATGGCTCTTTTCTGCAGAATAAAAATAGACTCGATGTCTGCAGCCCGTCCCCATAGTAGTATACCGTAAGACATGATACTGTGAAAGTAACTAAAATAGACCAGTCTCGCGGTATCTACATCCGTAAATTGGCGGATTTTCCTGACAGCATATGCTGCTGAACTTAGCCGTCCTGCAAGAGATGTTAAATGAGGACCCCATTGTAGCCTTGAGTCAAGAGTAATTCCCAGGAAAACCGTTTTATCGACGAATTCAAGTTTTTCCCCGTTCAATACTATGTCACAATAACTGCCTCTGACATTTGGTAAGGCAAATCTTATGCATTTCGTTTTCTTTTCATTTAGAACTAAATTATTGGCAGTAAACCAATTTTGGACTTGCATTAGGGCGTTATTTATGACGTCAAGATTATTGGTTCGTCTATTTATCTTAAAAATCAAAGAGGTATCGTCGGCAAACAACACCATATCAAGTTTTTGTTGCAATAAATGGGGCAAATCATTTATATATACTAAAAATAAAAAAGGACCTAAAATTGAGCCCTGGGGAACCCCCATTTTCACATTTAATCCCGACGAATTGACACCGTTTACTTGAACTAACTGCTGTCTATCATTTAAATAAGATTTAACAAGGCTTAAAGCTGTTTTGCCCAGCCCGTAATGCCCAAGTTTCAGAAGTAATGTTTCGTGATTTACACAATCAAACGCCTTAGATAGGTCACAGAAGATGCCTATGGCATCTTGTGCCTCTTCCCACGCATTAAAGATGTGCTTCAATAAGGTAACACCAGCGTCAGTCGTGCAACGTCCTCTGGTGAAACCATACTGTTTATCATGCAAGATGTTATTGGTGTTAAAATGATAAAGCATCTGATTAAGCATCACTTTTTCAAATACCTTGCTGAACACTGGCAACACGGATACTGGTCTATAATTGTTTGTGTCTTTACTATCCCCGGATTTGAAAAGTGGTATCACCTTACTGAATTTCATTAGGTCCGGAAAGACACCTTGATCGACACACAAATTAAATATTAAAGCTAAGTAAGGCGCTATAGTTTCAATAATTGAGGTACACACTTTGATAGACAATCCCCATAAATCCTCGGTCAATTTAACCTTGATTTGCTTGAAAGCTTTCATTACTGTTATGGGGTTTATATGCTTGAAATTAAATTCAGTCGGGCAGGCTGAAACATTTGCCTGTAACAAATCAAAAGCAAGCGAAGGTGACGAATTCAAGGCTTCAGTAGTTTTAATTGGAATACTGGTAAAGAAATTTACAAATTCTTGAGCAACTTGTTGGTTATCGCTAATAAGACCCTGAGTGGTCTCCAATGTGTAATCAGTGTTATGTCTTTTGTTCCTGTTTGTTTCATTATTTATAATTTTCCAAACAGTCTTTATTTTATTGTCTGCTGTTTTCACCTTATTGCTTATGTAAAAAGCCTTAGCTACCTTACAAGTATTTTTACAAGTTTTTTTTTCATAGCAAAGAAGAGGCTAAGAAGATGATGAGAGAAGGTGGTACAGGATGTGCCTTTAGTTACAGCTTTGAAAGCTAGATATGATGTCATCGATTGTTTTGATGTGACACAAACAATTAGTTTAAAATATTGAGATTAATTTAAATCTGAATAGTATCACAATATTTCAACTGACTACTACGTACCTAGTTTTAAATCGAGACTCAAACATACGGGTCTCACTAAGTTTCTTGTAACTTGAACATATAAGCTGGATTACTTGTACCTGGGTAACTTTACTGTGAAGTTCAGCTAACTTTATGTTAGTTGGCTAAGTGATTTATCGGGACTTATTTCTTGACTTGGTGCTTTTAACTTAAAGCAAGATGATGAGATCGAATCTCAATAGGGTACTGTACTGGGTAGAAAAATAATACAATTCTATTTAGTCCGTCAGATATATTTCCAAAAAATATTGGACACGTATTTTTTGCCATTTCAAATCGTTAAAAAATGATAAAGATAAAGCGCATCATAATTCAAGAGTGGGGGCTGGTGACGTCACGTTGCTAGTGAAAATTGTACTATCGTAATGACGTCACAAGTTTTCAACGCACTGTATCGTCGTAATTTTTCTTTTGACGTGAAAAAAAATAAAATACGGTCCAATATTTTTTGGAAATCTATCTGACTGACTTATTAGATTTTTTCAGTAGAATACTCTATTGAGATATTTAAACATTGTAGCTACTCTACATTACATGCAAATAATTACGTATATAGGTAGATAATACATTTTAACTATAAGATAAATACAATGAGGCCCGCTTGCGCAAACCAGAGTTATCTTTTAGCTCAGGGTTATTAGCTAACACGAGGTTATATGTATAACAAATGTTCCATACATAATGAGGGGGGGTTAAAACTATCTTGAAGTTAAAAGACCAGACAAGTGCAAGGCAGACTCGCGCAGCGAAGGTTCCGATCGAAGTCTTGATTTTTTCCTAGTATACATTACCTGCGAAACTATGAAAGCAAAATATAGCAGGTAAGATTGAAGGACAAACTTAACTGTGTTGTTAAAAAAAAGTTCTTCCATACATGAATGTACGTCACGGTCAAATTCTTCAACCGAAAATATAAGTTTGTTATCGAAAAAAAAAGATTTAAATGATAGGTAAAACTACAAATTCATTTATTTGTTGTACACCTACCACAATGTAGTATTTTTAACCCAAAGGTTGACTGGTAGAGAATGCCTTGTTGCATTAAGTCCGCCCATGTACCACTATTGTACATAAAGTTTAAATAAAAATAAAAATAGATAAATAAATTTCCAATTTTCAGAGTTTTTCCTGTACAAGTGTACTGTAACATCTATCTTCTTGCCAAATTGTATGACTCTAGGTCAACGGGAAATAGGTCTTCTCTAATTTCGATTCAGAGCGTAAAATATGCGCCATAAACCCATTTTGTCATTTTTAGCTGCATTTTCCTTGTGACACTGAGCTTATATTTTCTAAGTATTTCTTATACCTATGAAACAACTTCAGAACGAAAGCCTGTATAAGTTTGAAACAACTTTACGTCCAGATTTCTTAGATCTTGTACTCTTGCCCTAGTTCTGTTAGCTTTCGACTGTATTTACGATGGCATCTGTATTGTCTAACTTTTAATTTACTTCAGTCTTTTCATTTAATTTAGGTACTGAGTCTTTCCATTACAGGGGTGGATCCAGGATTGTCGTCGAGCTTGATCCCACTGAGGGTGGATTTTAGCAAAGTAAACACTAAAAAAGTACATTAAATTTTATTTTGCTTTAACGCGTAACATGCCTCCTTGGATTACTTTTCGTAAATTCCTCAATTACTTCGTTAAGTTGTAGACTACCAAAAAAATCTGGGTCTTTTGTGGGGGGGGGGGCTTGAGCACACAACATCTTCTGAAATTCAATATGTTTTCAACTTTCCATGTTCTGAGTACCTACCATTTAGAAAGCAGCTTTTTACCATCTGATAAGCTCCGACTTTTGACTGATAATTTCATATTTAATCGTCAAAACACGGATGACAGGGACCCGATATTTAGTCCTAATATCTACGCCATTCTTCGGTTCGGATTGGTTATAAATATCGTAAAAAAATAAGTGTCATAAATACTCAATGGCATATGACTGAATATCGGCTCGAGCATAATAATAGTTAGGTATATAAAAAGTACGATTTTAAAATAACAAGCTACAGAAATTAATACAATCTACCATACCATATTCCAGCGTTTACGAGTACCTACTACTAGCGCTATCTATCGCCAGTATTATTAGAATAAAGTGCCAATTTATCCGAAACAACTAGTAACCGCACATGCGCGTCGTTCGTAGTTGTAGCATACCGGTGCCCGGCCGACCGCGTACTTACTGGTATGTTTACTAACCTCTACAGAAGCGGGAGACGAAGTATTCTCGTGTCCTTTCGATTTATCATAATCCGCGTTCATCTGATCCGTCTGGAACATGAACGAAAACAAATCGTAATACCACAGATGTGGAGTGTAAATCTCTGCTTCATTCTCCGCAACCTTCTTGCTATGTTGCACTCTCTTATGTTCCCTTCTCACACAAGCCCTCAAACTCTCAATCTTCCTCAAAACATGCACTCGTGTAGCACTCGGATCGTATTCTTGAACGAGCTCCGTTAATTTCGTGATTGCTTCGTGTCGTTTGTGCTTCATTTTGTATGAGATGCAGTGTTTGTCCCACAGACATGGTAGGCTCTGGTACAGCGTGATGAATTCCTTGACTAGTTTGCGCGGGAAGACAACGTTTACAGCGTCGGCCATTTTGTTGGGTGGTGCGCGGGTCACGAGTCGCGTACGTCGAGCGGCGCGGCGCGCGTGTCACTGAGCCTGTTGGGTGATCGTAGTGCGCAGGTTTGCCCCCTGCCCCCCTGCGCCGCAACCCACCCGCTACGGCCTGTCTGACTGGTATGGCTAGACAAAGTAGGTAGGTACGTTTTGTGCGCCAACATGTTTGCAAGTATGCACGGTCGATAAACGTGCTCGGCACACTGACTAGCTGTGCTGAGTGTGCTGACTAGTGACGAGAATACCTATTTGCGGCAGCGGAGTTTTTGTGATAGATTTGTTGATGATAAAACCAAACTTATTGAGCATTTTTTAACTGTGACTATTATAAGTTATTTCTTTTAGAACAATTGCATCAAACTCTCGTTTTGAAACTAATCAGAATTAATTATTCGTTACTAGAAACTATTTATTCGTTAGTAAGTACCTACTCACTAAAGTTTAATTAATTCTTAAACTTAATTACAAAAATAATAAAAAGTAATTACTTCCCTTCCTTGAACACTTCAAACCCCGACTTAAAAAAGTAAAGTAGGCAAGGATGTCAGACATAAATATTTACATCATTAGGAGCCTGTCCTTGGGCACAAAGCATGCAATTTGCAAGCATTTTAACGAGGGGTCCTTTGCTCCTGACATTTGTCGGACGCTGGCATAATTTTGGTAAAAAAATGCGACCTTTTTTTCGAAAAGACAACAGGTTCTTTATTTAAATGTAGATTTGAAAACCTGTTGACCATAACACGGAAATAAAAGTCAGTAAAAAATACGTATACCCGGAAATTTAACTTTCTACGTAACAAAGCTTCACACCTGTTTTACCCTAAGGCACCTCGCGCACTAGACGGCCACGACCACGACCAGTGGCCGCAACGACCAGAAACGTACAACATTTCTTTAGTTAATCTGGTCGTTGCGGCCACTGGTCGTGGTCGAGATGCCTAAGGGTTAAGGCAGCTGCTAGGGTTGCAGAATTTGTTCGAAAGAGTCACCGCGGCCCTGGAACGCAAAGGGCATTAGGAGGAACACGGATGGGTTTTAGTCAGTAAGAGTCTGACACTCCATTCTGCTCCGCCCAGAGTAGAAGATGATTATTTCCCATCTTTATAAAAATATACATATCCAGAAATTCAGTCACTGTCTGAAACCGGGAATCGAACCCGAGCGCGCGTGCTAGATTGTAATGCTTGCGACCTCTAGACCAGTGGCTTGAAAGCCGTACCTACTTACATAGATTTTTTTTTTTCGGTATGACCACTAGCAAGTTAACACGCAAGGGCTATCAACTGCTTTACCGGACTATCCTGTGGTGGCCTCAAATGAATTTAAGGCCCCCAGCCAAGGCAACAAAGCTAGCTAGAAATTCACAAGTCATTAAGTACTTAATTTTGAAAATAAATAAATCCATTTTAATGTAACTAATATGCATTTGCACTCAAGATGCCTAGGAAAAATACAAGTTTTAAAGATCGAGATAGCAATTTTAACTTTCTATAGAAAGTGACTTGAGGTATAAATTCTTGTAAGGGCTGATTTTTCAATCGTCAGTTATCTTCTTACTGAGGAATAAAAATGGCGGTTTGACAGATTTACTACACAAAAGCTGTCAAACCGCAAATTTAATTCCCCAGTTAAACGTTATCTGACTATTGAAAAATCAAACCTAAGTCACCACACTCATGGGTAACGAAGGCTTGGCCACTTGGTAATGAAAATATAGGAAACGTTTCATAAGATACAACTTCAACACCCACTAACAACTCTACACAGGGTCATGCTCAAGGCATTGTACCCAGAAAGGGTAATGAAAACAATGCATTAACAGGTGGCAACAAAGGGCTAAAGCTACATGTCATGAGAAACTTATGTAACCACGCACTTAACATTTACGTTGCATACAAGTGGCTTATTTACATTGTCTTTACCGCTGAAATAAGCGATTTTAATCCAGATAGGTACAGGTAAGTAGGGATGAAATTGTAAACTGCATGTCGTGTTATGTGGTTATTCGAAATAATGTAAGAATAGAAGTCTAAGGGCCATTTTCACCAAGCCAAACTGATCGCGATAGCGTATAAACCACGTTTATAAGTTGTCAGTGTCACTATTTTTCTAAGGAATATTTACACTGATAGCTCTTGAACGCAGTTTAGATGTACTGATCGCGTTCAGTTTCGTTGGTGAAATCCGCTCTTAGGCTTCGCCGTGTCGTCCTAATTGGCTAACGATCGTCCGAGTTAACGATGTGATTTCATCACACGACGAGATTAAAAACACACATTTCTTTAGAATGTCTTAATTGAAACTTGCAAATCATCAATGCTCAATACTCAATACTTTATTTGCATTCCACAATGTGTACTTAGGTGGTAAGTTAAAATAAAATGTGATCATTATGAACCCTGTCGGGTACAGCAAAAGAATTAAAACTATCGTAGGAGAGAGGAAGCTTTAAATAGCTAAACTCATCGCGCGAGCACAGGATCATTTGCACGATCATTTTTATCGCGCGACGAAAATCGTCAGCCATATAGGACGACGCCATATTCAGTCAATTTTAGGAGCTGTGTAAAATCCTAATAATTTTATTGAAGTAATTACAATTTAACTGTCCCACGTTTTTTATTCGCTCTTATCTCCAAATTCTCAATTCAGGACCGGCGATGAGCCAAGGTACCTGGATACCAACAAAAATGTCGACAACTTTAAAACCTAAACGACATCCAAATAATTATAGTCAAGTAAAATGAGACCTTCATAAGGACATTATGAGCCAAATAACAAGAAAATCCGAATTGTTTTCAACGAAGGCAAACAACCGTATCTTGTAATATCCAAAAAACACACAGGAGAAAACAAAAGTTTCCACATTATTGCTTCCCATGTTCCATTATACGCGCGCCATTCATATTCAGTACAAAATCCATGGGAATGAGTCCCTTATTCTTCTATATTGTGAGATATGTGCTTTCATTAACCTGCGGCTTTTTGGGATGTTGGTAGAAGTGTGTAGTGAAACTATTGTCAGTTGTTATTTTCATGCCGTGAAATAGCTTTTGAATCGTTTTAGGATTGTGTTAAATCTGAAAAAACTTAGATGTAATGGCTATGGTCAACGCCAGACAAATTTGCAATAACGATCATTGCCCTTTCCTTAATATCTCTCAATGTCGATTCAGAACAAAGGAAAAATAATGTCATAATTATGTCCTGATAACAAAATATCTTTTATCTGATTGGCTCAAGCCATTTGGAATAAATCCCCATGCCCACACCACATGTACCACTATTGTACATAAAGTTTAAATAAATAAATACATTTTACTAAGTATACTTACACGTTTACCTACCTCAAAAAGCAAAGAATTTGTTTCACCCAAGATCTTATCATGCTCGTGTAAGTAGCTTCTCACCCTTCTAAAAACAGGCTGAGAAGAAACTGCTGATATGGAAGTAATGATGACACGCTTTTCCGAGACTACCAACTACTAAAATACTCTTGTAGTATTGAAGACACACGTAGTAACCTTAACCTCTTAGACTGAGCCCATAACCTAGTGAAGGCCGCGGGAGTCCGCTGAATTATTTCAACTAAAACGATGATGCTGAATACTCTATTACCATCCCACTGCAGGGTAAAACGCCTCTTAAAAATAATTCCAACCCTTATCACATTGAAAATAGTTTGAAACGAAAAATTAAATCATCCGACGGTTTTAAGAGTGGAATTCAAGCATCCCTTTTGAACTCAGCGAACGATGAAAAACAGTTATTCAAAGATATTACAATTTCATTTAGTTCTATCATCTTGCAATTCCAGTAGAGCTAAGTCTAAGCTCAGCTGTACTTCAGGGCTTGTCTGCACTATTTAGAACGAACCACGTGGACTAAGGGTTCATGCACGCCATGTTTTTTTGAAGCGTCGAACATGAAAACGTGATATGCATGGGCCCTGAGATTTGCGTAAAGAAGAAAATTAATACTCCCGTACTCGTAGATTCATAGAAATGGTTCTGTATAAAATAATTTAAGCATCTGTGGAAACATTTCTGTTGGATACGGTCGCCGCGTCGTTGTCGCTTTGTCGCGTCGTCGCACCGATTGATAAGCAATTAACAAAAAAGTACGAATGCATACACTGTTTATGTCTAAGGCCGCATTTCTACCTGCAAGCAACTCTCCTCGCAATATAATTAAGCATACCAGTTTAGTTACATTGCGGGGAACGATCGAGTTATTGATCACATTATACCTCGGTAGCCCGCAATGTAATGCAAAGTTTACAAAAGCCACTAACATGCGAGCTGAGGGCCAATTCTACTTATTTTTAAGCAACGTTCGCATTAGCATCTCAGTCGCAATCTGTCAAAAATGTATGGAAATTGAGGATTTTTTTAGTTAGTTTGCGATCGACAGAATGCGGACGTTGTTTTAAAAACTACCGACTTCAAAACAAAAAACACAACAAAGTATTTAAATAACTATAATACAATTATATATAAACTAGCACTTCGCCCGCGACTTCGTCCGCGTGGGTATAGTAGGTACTCCACAAACTGCGACGCCCCTATACATATCCCCTTATAAAGGTTAGTTTTGGAAAATTAAGCACAACGATTCTCATTATTGGTTCAGCGCAACTGTTCACCCCCCCGTTCAGCCCGTCAGGGGTTGATTATGCAAAAATTGTTAGGAACATGATCTGTTTCAATTATCCCACTTTTAGTTTGTTCATAGAATTCCGACGTAAATTGAAGCAAGCTATAATTTCCTCCCCTAAAAACTAATTCACCCCCGCTTCACCCCTTATTATGTATGTAGGTACCTAGTTGATTTTCGAAAAATCCAAACATTTGCTGTTCTTAATTTTTTATCGAAAACATTTAAATGCCGTGGTGTTTCAACTTCATCGGACCAAGCATTGATACGATTCTCCCCAGTTCGCTCAAGCCGCGACATTTTTCTTACTCCGAGCATGTTTATTACCGTCGTAACTTTTGAACGAAAGGTCCGATTTGAATGATTTAAAGTGCATTTTACACGGACATAATCAACCTTAATTATCAAACCATTTAAATGGATAAGGATTAATATCATGGTACTATAATCACCATTTTTTATTTCACCATGGGATTTGCTTGACTAATATTAACAAAAAGCGGTCATGGTGACTTATCCATAATAGTTAGACATATGGTATCGCGGACTTTTTTGTAGATATTGATGATTTCTATAAAACTGTAGTACATCACTTTGCTCTATTGTCAATAGATTCCGCAGCGTACGCGATATAAGGATTTTTTCTCACACCTTGGGTCACATTATCGAAGTTTTCATACGGATCCCTAACTTTTTTGAAAATATTCTATAGCCTATGACCATCGCCGATAATGTAGAATTCTACTGGTGAAAGAATTTTTCAAATCGGTCCAGTAGTTTCGGAGCCTATTCATTTCAAACAAACAAACAAACAAACAAACAAACAAACAAACAAACAAACAAACAAATCTTTCCTCTTTATAATATTAGTGTAGATAACATAACATACAAAAAATAAATCAGTCGAATTGAGAACCTCCTCCTTTTTTGGAAGTCGGTTAATTAGTAGAATTGGCGCTCTGGTTACAGGTGGAAATGTGGCTTATAAAATACGCAAGCTCCCAATAAATTCTCGCCTCGGTCTGTAACGGTTAACTTTTATGTAGAATGTAGATTATATGTTTTATTTTGTTTTACCAGCCATACGATAAATGATAAATGATATTTATTTTGTAAGTAGGTTAAACATAACACTTTTACACGTCAATACTTTTTGGTTATTTTAAGCTATATGAGGCCGGTGTTTCCTAGCTGACTACCCTGAGAAGAAACACCGAAACAAACTCAGAGGTCACAGTCTCTTTTGAAGTCCATACTAATTGTACTGGTCAAATCATACGAGAACCATGTAGGTTAATGTCTAAGGTAGCCTTTTGAGGAAAGTGCCACACAGATTTGAGTGGACCTATCCAGACAGTGCAAGCATTTGTCAGTTATTGTGGAGCTCAAACTTAGAAGATAAAAACTTTCTTATTGAAAGTCTAAGTCTAGTAAGAAGATCAACTACAATAAATTCTTCTTCTATTTTATCAGTCTTGCGAAATAAATAAGGCAACTGGTTTCATATTATTTTCATAATAAGAATAAAATATAGACACAATAATGCAGGCAAGCCCTTATCCGCCAAACCAATTTCATAGGCTCGTGAATTTAAGATTCAATTTCAGATAATATGAAAACTCATAATAAACAGTTCTTTATCTTGAAAAACTATTATAGGGTCTGTCTAAGTGTTCGATTTCTAAAATGATGTTAATTAACGAAAACTATCACTAGAAGATGGTTGGCGCCAGAAATTGGCAATTAAAAACATTGACCTTTCCCATATATCTCTACATCAGAAAACGAAATACTAAATGGTTGTTCATTACTAGAATATGTAAAGGATTTCGATAAATTTCAGACATTCAGGATAACTGTAAGTCTTTTTTTCCGATTTTGGAATTAAGAATGTCAAAAAATGTAGGCCGCTATTCCAAGTTTATTTGGCGCCAACCATATTGAAACTTTACAAAACAATAGTTAATGCCATTATTTTTTAAAGATAAACAGATTTTCTCTTAAGTACCTAGGTAAATAGATAGAATCAAACCTAATGGAGGCTCTAAATACTCCATGAGATGCTGTGCAGAGGCAAATTCATGTGACAGTTTAAAGCTAGCTTCATTTTTAATATGTTTGAATCCACTTACACTTGCTGTAATTTATGTAGGCCTACCTACATCAAAAACATGTTTTATTTCCCAGAATAAACAATACACAATGAACCCTTAAGAGGTGTTGCGTTTATTCTATTACACTTTGTATGTATGGTCTGTTGTCGTTTTCTCAACAATTTTAATATCTTGGTCTCGAAGAATTACGCCATAACGCGCGCCATTTTTATGCAGTCATCGCCTTCAAAGAATCTCAGTTCACAAAATATATATAGTTTGACTCCATAAAACCGAGAAACTCAGAAATAGATAACTTAGCATTCAGTTAACACCATAAGCTTGGAAGTGCGAATGTCACGAGTCAGTAAATATCCCCCTATATTCGGCTGGGCATAAGGCTCTACCCTAAATCCGGCATAACAGCCATAAAAAGAGATTTAAGGTGAATTCCTTTGTGTGCTGAAATTGATAAAATACCGATCAGCACTGAACGTGTGGTGGGCTTTGATAAAAACTTGCTTTGATATTAGAATGTACTGAGCATAGCTGTTTATTAAGATTTAGAAAACTTCGTTGACTAGTTCGTATGAAAAATATGGGTTTCTTTGATGAATCATATTTTTAGAAGTATAACTTATAAAATCGAGAACAAGTTACAGGAGCAGGTATGTTAGCATCTTTGCGGGTAACCTCAAACTTTAATCCTAGCTCTTGCAAAATCTAGAAAAATCTTAGAAATGCTCAACCATGTCATGTAGCCCAGTTACATTTATTATTCTCGTAAACCGATATTTATAGTTCAGCGATATTTTATTTTTTTATTTAGGATTCCAAATAACTAAGAATCTTTAAAACATAACACTCCTCTTTAGGGTTCCGTACCCAAAGGGTAAAAACGGAACTATTACTAAGACTCCGCTGTCCGTCTGTCTGTCTGTCCATCTGTCTGTCCGTCTGCCTGTCTGTCACCAGGCTGTATCTCACCGAAACCGTGATAGCTTGACAGTTGAAATTTTCACAGATAATGTATTTCTGTTGCCGCTATAACAACAATTTGTACTAAAAACAATAAAATTAATATTTAAGAGGGACTCCCATACAACAATCGTGATTTTTTTACTGTGTTTTTATAGATAATGGTACGGAACCCTCCGTGCACGAGTCCGACTCGCACTTGACCAGTTTTTTTTTATTCATGTCAGTATTGCGTTACTACGAAAATCTGCCTCGCTACGCGCTGTGCTACGGCGTAGCACGCAGTTGTATTACAATCGTCTCACATGTTCATTCCAATTTCAGTTCGTCTTGTATTTCTTTTCGTGGCTAAATAATAACAGCCGCACGGGATGATCTTCAAGGTTAAGCAACGCTTGCCGAGGTTGGCCCGTGGATGGGTGGCCATCTTAAAATACCGAGATTGCTCTGAGCCTTGGAAAGCAAGCTTTTATGTAACGGCCATATTGAATTTAATTTAATTTTATAAAATTATATTGTTTTCTTTTCTTCAAGCCCTTTCGTTTGATACCCATATCAAGAGGGGGTTGAGAAAAATATGTAATCCGCCATCTTGGAGTGGCGGCCATATTAAGATTATTGCAATATTGATTATTGCACATTGTATTGTCACCAGAACTAAAGGTGTAGGTATACAAAATTTCAGCTCAATTGGATACCAACTAATGGGCAAAAAATGATTTGCAAATTTTGACGGACAACATACAAACATGCGAACAGCGCAAGTTAAATAAAAGCTTACTTTCTACTGGATACTTAAAATTGTCTCCCACACTCTCGGTACTAATAGTATATAATAGGTTCCGAAATCCCAACGTCGTATGAATAAACAGGAAATTTATAGGATCACTTGTTTGTCTGTCTGTCCGTCTGTCACATAAAAGTTTTTAAAACACAACACAGGTGATTCGTACACCGATTTCACGCTACCAAATACCTCCACCGTGTTAATCCGGGTTTCCTCTCGCCCGACATGCCTACATCCAGCTGGATACACCACAAAGTGTCACCGGACGCCCGCGGTCACAAACCACGACACCTATGCACGAATTGCGTCGCCCTCAATAACCCTGTGTTACTGATTGTGATTGCTGGCTCGTTAATGGTAATGTGTGTTGGTATGATTGGCTGGAGAGGGGTGATTTTATTAATATTTGACCGTTCTCATTTGTTTTTGCTCACGGAAAGAACTGGCCGAAATAGCGGAGAATAGTGGAAATGGGAGAGAAAAGCTATTGCCCTGCAGTTGGATTAGATAGAGCTGAGGTCCCCAAACTTTGTTGTACCGTGGACCCCTTCGAATTATTTTCTGTATCAAGTAAACCCCTTCTGCTGTCATCGAAGTACCCCACACTCTTTGTTTAAATAGATTGAAACCATTAGTGACGACCTGCGTATTAGGATCTGGTCTTGTGGATCCGCGTGAACCGCTCACACATATCCAATATTTGTTTTTCCTTATCAGAAACCTCTTGTGTTTCGGCGTAGACCCCTGGGGGTTCAGATGGACCATTTTCTGAATGATTGGATTAGATTTTTCTCATTACCTATGGTAGGCACCAGATAAATATGGAATAACGGTCATTGACTCACCTACATTTATTGACACACTTAATTTCAAAAACAGAAATAATTACATAAAGCTCCTGAATCGACATCTATCGTGATCCTTACTTTTTCTAGTTATGAAAAACGATTAAAAATATTTACTGTCCGGTTACCGACGAAGAGATATTAAGGGAAGGGCAATGTATTTTATTCCACATTTATTGGTGCCTAGCATAGGTAATGAGAATAATCTAATCCAATCATTCAGAAAAAGGTCCATCTGGACCCCCAGCAGTCTGGGTCAGGGGGAGTCAACATCAACAAATTGAAATCTAACTTTAAACGCCCTTCTAGTTTCAACTTGTATAATCAACACTGTTTTGGGATTTAACTAGTAATTTTAAATGTAATAAAATATTAGTATTTTAATGTACATTTCCAATCAGAAGTAACTCACACCTAAGTTTAATTCTTGTCTATAAAAAACATGCACAGCCTAGCAATTACTTTTAGGACATGAGTCAGGACTGTAATCCCAGTGTTAGCCCCTGTTATCCCTGTGCCCCTGAATTTCTAAGCCTCAACTAAATTAAGAACATAAATCTTTTCGCAGTTTTTGTCGCTGAAGATTTATTAACTCCTTATAAAGCTAGAGAAAGATCATCTAATTACTGTACCTAATCTCATTAATCTTCGACCTTTTCCCACGTCTTTATTTAAAAACTAACTCGAGATTTTTGTATAAACTGCTCAAATAGTTTATACAAAAATCTCGTTGAGAAATTACAAAAGCTCCGGGAAAACTTAACAAAGTTTTACCGGATTTTTCAACTATCCGGAAGCTTTTCCATTTCTTTTTCCCTACAAACCTTACCTACTGGACAAAGGCCTCCCTCTCCCTACTTACGTTAGGTCCTAAAACAAACATAAAACCGGTCTCGCCGCACTCAAGTGATTTGTTTACCAACGAACGAACGAGCTTTTAACTTTTATCTATTATTGTTAGAAAAACACAATAAATTCACTACAACTAGGTCCAGTCCACCTTATAACACACACTTAAAGAAAACTCCTATTCATTCGAAAGTCGTAAAAATTACATATAAAGGACTTTACGGCTTGAAATAAAGCTTCTTTTTGACATAAACCTAGTACAGGTGTGTTGTCACTGAAAGTTTTATTGGATTACTGTGAGCAGTTTATAGCAGCGGCGGCATCCCTCCTTCTCGCTCGAACTACTCACGCTTTAACACGTCATGGTAGGGCCGCAGTACTAGCTTTACCCGCGATTTGGCTCTCGAGAAATCCACGAGAACGAAGGAACCGTGCATTTTATTGGAAAAATAAAACAACCGAATTGAGAATCCACTTTTTAAGTTTTTTTTTATTATTTATGAATGGGCTAGCTCTTGACCTCAATCACACCGGATGGAAAGCAATAGATGAGGTCCATGATGAAGCGAGCGTGCCCAGAAGATGCCTTGAGGCACTGGTACTCCCACGCGTCGACGAAACACAGCAAGCTGCTTGACGCCGAACTCCGGTGGGAGGGTGGTCGCGAACCAGCCGGGTGTTAGCCCTACCACCGCAAGAGAAGGATTGGCCAGTCTTATAAGGTGTTAGGTGAGACTGTCCAGGATGCGCCGAGCGCTCGGTTCACTTCAGTGTCTGATGGAACGAATTGCGCTACACGAGGAGACTCCTTCTTGAATCCCAAAGTTTTTTTATAAGCAGTGAAAATGAGCGACTGCGTAGCTTTCTATTGATGATTTTGAAAAAAGAGTGAAGTGATTTCTCTTCGAGAGAGACGTAACTTCACAGGATTAATAGCACTATCCCTTTTTCACCGATCAGTGATTTCAAAAGATTACCCTTAACAAACCATTTTATACCCCATTTCATGCATAGGTACGAAAGAGTTACCGCGGCCCTGGAAAGAAAAGGGCACCTAGAGGAGCACGGATGGGTTTTAATCAGTAAGAGTCTGGCACTCCCTCCCGCTCCACCCAGAGCGGGAGAAGTCATTTGATTATTCCCCAATTCCCCATCCAAAAAAAAAGAAAAGTGTTGAATAGAAACCAAAGTTTGATTTAATTCTACACTTTAATAACTACTACAATACTCGTAGGTATTATTGTTATCTTACAAAGAAAACATTTTGAAAAATTGGAGTCCTTAAATGCTGCTAATATTGTTTAAATAACGTGAAAAATCACCGCTTTGGTGTCTATTCGCCCCCTGCATTTCTACTCGCCCCCTGCGTTTCTTTTCGCCCCGTTATTCGAGTTAGTCGCGATGTTGACATTGGCATCGAATTTAAAAACTGAAGGCGAGACAGGTGGGACATCTTATCTACATATTCTTCTAGTAAAGGATTTTCTTTTACAATATTTTGTAGTCGATCGTTAGTGTGGAATTCAATTTTACTTTGACTTTTGATTTTAATTCCGTAGTTACAAGGTAGGTGGTATTTGGATATTTTTGAACCAGCTTAATTTCCCATTTATTTGATGAAAGCCACGTCAAAAGGTTGTATTTGTGTAACAAGTGCGAACTTGTAAGATCATTGACACATGTCATGTCGCTTGCAGGCACATTATTTTCTTTGTCCCTTCCTTTGTGGCTGAATGGCCGTTTTCCTTTGCCTGACCGTAACGACTTCCCTTTGATATTTATGGTTACTGCTTATTCTCTTATAAAATTCGCTTTTTTGGACATAGAAAGCGAAAGTGCAATTTTTTTTTCATTTTCATAAGCTTTTATTTAAGTAGCAATTTTTGATAATTTGTTTAGATGAAATCATTTAAGCTAAATTGGAAAGACTTCTTATCATCCTACGGAGTTCAATTTTTACATGTTGGTTCAGTTGCAATAACAATAAATGTTTATGATAACAATGAACTGATTCTCCATCTGGAGTTGCCTCCAGACGGAAGCAACTGTTCAACGGCCAACAGGACAGACGCAAATTTTAGGTATATACGTGTAGGCTACTCAAAATAAGTAAGTGTGACCACAGTCTCCATCTAAGATTGGCCCCAGACGTAGCAACTCAAAAACGATCACCAGTACAGACATGAAATTTTATTACTTCTGTTTATCGCGTTAGTATAAAAACTATTTTTGAAGTAACTAGTTTTTGCCCATGATTTCGTACGCGCATATTCTGTTTTATTCCCGTACGAATTTCAGGAAATCCTGCTCCCCTACTACTAACTACATGCCAAATTTCAGCTTTCTTCAACCAGTAGTTTCGCCTGTGCGTTGTCTGTCAGTCACTCAGTAACGGAAGAGTTATATATGTCGCAGCCAACTAGCTGAATCCGCCGTTTCATTAAAAGCCAAGCCTTTTCATTGAACTGTGCCGTTTAATCAGCGACATAAGGGACAGGGGGCAAGTCATTAAACCATTTTGAACAAAAGATGTCACATAGGCCGCTGAAAAATTGGCACATTTAAATGAAAAGGCTAGGCAACCAATTAAACGGCTGATTAAGCTAATTGGCTGCGACATATAAATTATTATAATTATTGATTTACTTAAAACTACCTACGAACATAATATGTAAACAGAGTTTTATACAATTGAAAGTTTCGACACTCGACACACGTCAGTCCATGCATTCAAAATCTCATGACTATTAAACTTCTTAGTTACTTCTTATGTTAACGATTTCATCTTAAAATCACGTTTTTATTACAAAAAGATTAAAACTTTAATTTCAGTTTTAAGTCCAAGAGATGTAAATCACTTCAAATCTTTTAAACTGTTCAAATAATTAACAAGTTGTCATAAACTCAAGATTGGAACTAACTAAAAAGTAAATCTACCCTAAGTTTGAAAGCAATAACTTGTGATAAACTTGGAGACCTGCTAATTAATCTTACAAGTGTTTCTCGAATTCATTGATTAACATCTTAATTTATCTTTATTGAACTAAACACTGAGACAGTTCTGAAGAATTTTTGAATAACTTTTTGGTGGTCAACTCTTTATTTCTTTATCAAGTTTGTTCAAGCCCGGCTTTCGTTTCTAAATAATTAACTTACAATATAGTTAAAATGTGGATTTAAAAAGCAATGTCTTCCAATATAATATTGTAATAGGTATTGGAAAATATTACCTTTATAGTAAATTTTGTCAAAAAATTGTATAAATATTTTATTTATTTATTTATTTACACATACAATTATTTTTACAGGCAGAACCCAAGATAATAAAAGTAGTCATACAATGCGACATCCAGAGACGCCCCTCACAAACTGATCACCCACCTACTCGAGTCCATGATTGACCAGTCTCAAGTAACGCGACTCCGTGTGCCGACACAAGTTACATAGAGACACAAGTTATATAGAATCCAGAGACGTTTATCAAGCTACATTAGCTGTGAACAAAATCAATGACTATTTGTTTATAAAATTATTCTTATCTCCGTTAATCTTTGATAGATTAATGGAGGTAAGAATAATTTTCTCATCAGTCAGTCATCAAATCGGTTCAGCTATATAAGGTGTGAAAACGTATTAATAATTAGGATTAGGATTACAGCACACTAGCGCCATCGCCATCTTTTGTTCTCCTCAACATGACCATATCGGCCAAACGTGAGATAATGAATCCAAAAACACATTACTTAAAACACCGCGTTCTTGTTTCAGACACACACTCTTCCACCCCCGTGGTCTGCCTGGTCATTGAAGGCGGCACCAACACCGTGCGAGCCGTGCTGGAATACGTCACCGACACACCACCGGTGCCCGTGGTCGTCTGCGATGGAAGCGGCCGAGCGGCGGATCTTATCGCTTTTGTTCATAAGTAAGTTTCATATTCTTAGTACTTATGAAAGAAATATCCTCCATTCCAATCGACTAAGGCTGCGTTTGGAAACGCAGCCTTAGGCCTCGTTTACGGAGCCGCGGGACGTCGCTCGTGCGGCGTGGCGTCACGCGGCGTGTCCGTCGTACGTTTACAAGAAAACCGTTTACAAGTCAGGCGGCGCGTGCAGTGGCCAGCATCATCACACGTGTGAACACAAAAATGGCAAAGCACGCCGCGAGTGTCACTACGATTTACCGTGAACAGAGAATTGCAGAAATAGCTGGTCGCAACGCTGCATGCGCCGCCGCCGTGATAAAAGTCGCGGCGATGCCATCTGCGGGCTCCGCCTGCATTTCAAGCAAATGCGAGGAAAATTGTTTTTCCGTAAACGCTCTCATACATAGCCATAGGCTTGAATTTAGTGCGCGCCGCGTCGCCTAACGCAAAGCGCGACGCCCGATGCCCCGCGTCTCCGTAAACGAGGCCTTAGTCACCCAGTCGATTAATTTCATAGCAAGTTTATTGTAAGCTATATCTAACTCGAAGTTGTTGATGAGTACGTCTACCTGGGACAAACGATCCAGCTAGGTAGGGCTAACTTCGAGAAGGAGGTCAACCGTCGAATCCGACTCGGCTGGGCGGCGTTCGGGAAGTTGCGCGGTATCTTCTCGTCTCACATACCACAGTATCTCAAGACGAAAGTCTATGACCAGTGCGTGTTGCCAGTGATGACCTATGGACTCGAAACGTGGTCGCTCACAATGGGCCTCATCAGAAGGCTTAAAGTCACCCAAAGGGCAATGGAGAGGGCAATGCTCGGAGTTTCCTTGCGTGATCGAATCAGGAATGATGATATCCGCAAGAGAACCAAGGTTACCGACATAGCCCGAAGGATCGCCAAATTGAAGTGGCAGTGGGCAGGGCACATTGCTCGCAGAACAGATGGTCGATGGGGCCGAAAAGTTTTGGAGTGGCGACCGCGTACCGGAAGACGCAGCGTTGGAAGGCCTCCCACAAGGTGGACCGATGATCTGGTGAGGGTCGCGGGTAACCGATGGATGCGAGACGCACAGGACCGGTTGTTGTGGCGACACTTGGGGGAGGCCTATGTCCAGCAGTGGACGTCTTTCGGCTGATATGATGATGATCTAACCGAGTGGAGGAAATGCCTTACATTAAAAAAGAGTACCTAAGTAATGCACTTAAAAAGGTGAAGGAAAACATAGTGAGGTAACCATCATGATCTAGAACTAAAAATTGAAAGCCATTGCGACCTGCCCTACCCCCATTGGTAGATTACAGCCCAGTTCCCTGCATAGCTAGGGAGCCAGTTCCCAGCTATGGGAACGTTATGGGCTGATTTGTAAGTTTATTTTTTTTCTATCATGTACATAAATAATTTGCCAAATCCAACAGGTAGGTTGTTCCAAAGATTAGCGCCTTTAAACAAACAAACCATTGGAATATATAACAGTGCCGACACTGACCAACTAAGCACAGAATAATCAAGAATTATAGGTTCATTGTAACAACCCCACTATTACGGTTAAATTAAAAACATTTGTCAGGGGGTGACAAATGAGTTTAATAAGAACATTCGAATTCCTCTTCACATTATTTTAATCACGAAACTTCCACTATTAAGACGATTACCACACGGTACCGCGCACCGCCGCGGTAGGCGGTGAAGCGGATCTCATGTCGCATTGGCCTCTAATAAATCCGTTGATGCCTAACACACGTAAACGCGCCTTACCGCACGGAGCACCGCTACGAAATCCGTGCCGTGTGATAATCGCCTAGAGAACCACAGAAAATCCTTCACAACTACACATCAAAAAGTATTAGTAATACCTGTTGGATTATTACCGAGTACCGAGTATTTATCAAAGAGACCCCGATACTCTTTGATATCGGCTCGGTGGAAGTATTTCATAAGCGCCTAGACTTAGTTTACGAGTTACTGCTGAACAACTTTGTAGACTGGAATGATGTTTATTTGTATTGAAAACGGTTTTGTGGAAGGATTTCGTATTTGTGGTGTAATATGACAGTAAATAAAGGCGGATTCCCACTGCTGCTTGGGATGTAAAAAAGAAGTTGACAGCGCGCTGCATCTGTTTGTCCGGCACGCATTCGAGCGTATAGTGTGGCTATGAGTGTCTGTGGACAATTCCGTCAACGTTTTCATATAAGCAAAAAAACTTAAACGTGCAGGCTAAGCCTTATAGTGCGTCCACACGACACCGACTTTGTTTACGCAGTCTCTACTACTCAACTCTAAATTAAAAATGGTATTGTAAGTTTGTGCAGACATTTTTGTTCTGAGTTCAAAGTCCGTGCAGACTAAAGTTGATGTCCTGTGGACGCACTATTAGGCGTTGTCTTAATGAAAAGCGATCGGTGCGTTCTTTTGTAAGGAAAACCAGACCACGTCGTTGCGCCGAAGGTCGGCTTCCGGTTTTCCAGAACAAATTCACGCGATCATATCGCGTATTCGAGCGATGATCGCTTTGTTTTAAGATGGTGCCTTATACAGCTATGGAACAGCACCTTTATTTAAAGGAAATAACGCCTGACTTTTCAAGATTGTCAGTCGTGTTGCCTTTCTATTTCAAAGAGAAACAAACTTTATTATTTACTTTTTATTGAAAACTAAATGGTCTGACAATTTCAAAAGCAAAAGCACTTACAATTTCAGGATACAAAGTTTCGGTTCTAGAGTAGTTCAGTTGAAAAGATTGAAATCTAGTTTTCAGAAATTGAATTTGGATCGTATCGAAAACGTGGTTTATGTCAATCATGTTGTGCATAGATTTTATGTGTTGTGAAAACATCAGAAACGAAATTTTGCATTGTTGAACGATTCGCAGAAACGCTAACATTTCTTTTGAAGTTGACTAGTGAAGTATTAATTTTCCCTTTTCGTCGGCTTTATTATGATTAGGATTTTATATATATTTGTTGTGTACCTACAGTGCACTGATATAGGGTGTGTTTTTTTTTCAAAATCAACGGGTTCGATTCCTGGTTAGGAATACCGATTTTCCAATGATGCAATTTTATTTTTCATCCAAATCGGGCTCAAGACTCCTTTGAGTTTTTTACGATATTCCTCATAGTATCGAATTTGACCATCCACGCACACTTTTAAAAAACACTCTGCATTTCGTGGAAATCATTTCGTTTCCTTGCTATGTGACATCGCTGAGATGGTCTGAAAGTAAATGTCACGTACATACTGTAAATATTTTCAAGTTGTTACTTAAACACGTACGTAAGTTAAATTTAGTAAAAGATTACTTTTTCCAAAACGGTTTAGTAGAATAACAGTCAGTATCTGGTCTGTAGTTTAAATATTTTATTTTCTACATAACTAAAACCCGAACCCATCACTGAAAACCGCACCAAAATCGGTCTAGTAGTTTTGGAGATAAATGGCAACATTGGTTTGCACAAACAAACATCCTCTTTCCACAAACGCATAAACCATCTCCGTACCGTCGTCGGGAAAAAAGTAGACCCACTTCTTTATAATGACCACTTCATGAATGACAAATAAAAACTTCCTTCATGATATATAAATTAAGTAAACTGAATTCTTCTTCGACTTTCACCAGCTTCTAAATTAATGCCACAACTTCTAATTCTCAGCGTCAAAGATGCACTATCAGCAACTGTATATGAACAGTTTGCCTTTAATACATCTATATTCTATACTAATATTATAAAGAGGAAAGATTTGTATGTGTGTATGTTTGTAATGAATAAACTCAAAAACTACTGAGCCGATTTCAAAAATTCTTTCACCAATGGGAAGCTACATTATTAGGGAGTTACATAGGCTATATTTTATCCACGTATTCCCACGGGAACGGGAACTACGCGGGTGAAACTGCGGCGTGCTGCTAGTTATCTATAATTTTTAACAAACCCATACCAATAAGTTGCTATGACATGACAAGCACCATATTTTACAAGAAACCTTTTCATCATCACAGGTATGCATCAGAGACAGGCGAGCAGACGGTCCTAGAGTCCATGCGGGACTACCTCATCAGCACCATCCAGAAAACCTTCGAGGTGGGCCTGCAGCAGGCGGAGCTGTTGTACGGCGAACTGCTGCAGTGTACCAGGAAGAAGAACCTGGTAAGTACTTACTGGTCGTTTGCAGTCTTCATCATTTCAGCCGAAATCATGGTGGGCATCACCTATGCGTACAGAACGTTTTAGGAATAGGTACTCTAATTCTGCGTACAGCTAAGGAGTGGAATTCCCTACCGGATTCTGCGTTTCCTCATAGCTACAACCTGGGGGTCTTTAACTACAACCTGGGGGTCTTTAACTACAATCTGGGGGTCTTTAAGTCAGGAGTGAATAGGTTACTTCGAGTTAAGCATGCTCCATCGTCTACTACAGAATCGTTTTCGATCAGGTGACAAAATGGTGAAATGCCAGCTTACCAATACAGCGGACTATGTTATGGTATGATGTCAAACCGTTATTTAATACCAATGAGATTGGTAGGCTTCCAAGCTGAAGTAGAGTTTGACAAACAATCAACTTTAAATTCCACCAGGAGTTACAGCAATAATTATTTTTGAACTAGTTCTGCATATATAAAAGAAACATTATAAACAGTAGACAAATAACATCCGGAATACAAAACCCAAAATAGAATAATATGTATTGAAATTAACATTAAAGTAGCAGACAATCCCATTAATGATTCTGTATGAAACATGAGATCAACGTATGGTTCTGCTCCAAAAGTGTTCTTTAATAAATAATTAAGTCACAGAGAGAAAAATCAAGAAACAAGGAAATTTATTTATGAAAATCAGCCAAAGAAAGAAAACGGGTTTATTTGGCACACACAGATACAAAAAAACATGGGGCTAAGAGCATGATATTCATTACCCGACTGCGCCAGAAGGAGGGTTTTGTTTTTCGAGTATATGTTTGTATGTATGTACCTATATTTTTAGCACGGTCTGTAGCCTAAACGGCTTGATGGATTTCCGCTTGAGAAGTGTCGTTAGATTCGTCTTGACTGTGAGAGTGACACTGGGTTTATAAAATTAAAATGGCCGATTTTTGGCGCCATATTCGGTATGTCTTCAAAAAACCAAACCTATCGAGTGGGGTATCAAGATAAAGGACGAGGGCGAGGAGACGATTCTAAAAATATAACTCAGTAAAATGTTGGAAATAAAAAAAATACTTTGTCATTAAACTTGGTGGATTCAACAAATCAACAAACAAATCCGTGTGGCAGTAAAATGAATGCTACCAACTGCATCAGACTGCTTGAAAAGCTACTTGTCGAACTTTTAAGTCGTTTTTAGCGGTCAGGATTTTTTGCAAAGTCAATCATTTTGCTAAGCGTTTTCTTATAAGAAAAGGCTCGAGGCTAAGCAAATTTTAAGCCTATTAGGCTAGTCTATTTCCAAGTAAGTATGATGGAATCGGCTTCCAGTCTACTGGATCTAGCTGTGTACTTGTATATTAGATGTTGCTTCATGAAATATGAATTTCTCAAGCTTTGACTGAAGCTGGTCTTGTAAAACCCTTATCTTCTTAAGAGCGTTTACGCCATACGGCTTTTCATACATTAGAGAGAGAGAGAGAGCGATTTTAAGTTTTCTATAAAAAGTGAAATATCACTCTATCTTTCCTCATGAACTTTTTTTCTAAAATGTTCTCAACTTACTTTTTAGACCTGGTTGGATGGCGTATAGGTACATACCAAGTTTCATTAAAATCGGTTCATTCATTTCGAAAAATAAAGACTTTAAAGTTTGTATGAAATGCCGTACGGTGTAACGCTCTTAAACTTTATTCATAAATATGACAGAGTAAATATCAAAGAATCCCTAAATTCTTTCACCTACGTTTATCTTCTAATTTACAAACAAATCTTCCGAGAAGTATTATGGTTTACTTTTACCTTTTAGCTTGGAGAAAACATGTGAACCCTCTCATAATAAAATAAAGATGGTACGTATTATGATTACGTTTTTTCCTTCGATGTTAGGTGTATGAATATTATGAGTTTATGGGTCTATTATACTCGTAAATACTGCGGCAGTTTCGTACAACTTTGCCATCAAAAAGCTGGATGAAATAAGGAGAATAAACTTTATGGGACTTCCAGAGAGTTGTATTATAGAATTTTAGGTCTTTTTAGATTTGATCACTACGTGGTCCTTTCTTGAACATAACCCTCCTATTTATTCGTGTACTCGTATGTGTGTAGTGTGTACGCGTTCTGGGCCTTTCCGCGGCTTAAAAGTATACTAATAGGCAAGCCGATTTTATGTATTTAGTACTAGCTGCCGCCCGCGGTTCCGCCCGCGTGAATGTCGAAAATTATCCCAAGGGGACACATTCCCGGGTCACAGTCCTATGTGTTATTCCAGACCATGATCTACCTCTGTGTCAAATTTCATCAAGATCCATTCCGTAGTTTTTGCGTGAAAGAGTAACAAACATTCATACATACAAACTTTCGTGTTTATAATATTAGTAAGGATCTACATGGAGGACTTACAGCTAATAAAAAAAACAAGCAAAGAAGGGAACCATAGTCACCAGAAAGTCAGTTAAAAATCCTCACGTATAGTCTTATATCTAACTTGCTGCTGTAAGTTAGATATTTAGCTATTTACTTTAGCATTTGCGGGTTCCAAGTTCACGACTGACACGGTACAAATACCTCTAATATAAACGATGTTATCAAAGGACGCAGTGATGGAAACATGAAGATTTCAGTAAAGGTACCTACTTATCTTATAAATACGCGACCTTTCCTTTGAGATGAGACGGTCTTCCCAATAATATCAGATCTAATAATAAACATTAATTTGAGTTTGATCCCAGTTAGAATAGGTAACCCTTCCGTTATCATATTATTGAGAAAATTAAGATCATTTCTGTATTTTTGTTACATCGGCGAATACCTACTGCAATATTAGTTCCTTTAGTAAATATAGATAACAAATACTAAAAGTTGTATTTCACATTATCAATATCTGAAGCAACAAAGATTGAACTGTAAATATACGAAAAGTCTTATTTCATACTTTGATGCTCATTATTGGAGACTCATGGCTATGATAGGCGCGTGATTTATGATTTCGGGATTTTAGAGGAGGTATTATCAACTCTATGTTACTTACTTCTTTGAATTTTATGGTAAATATAGTCTACCTATTCCGATCTCTGTTTATAACATTAAGGAGACTTGTACGCAACACGCGCTTAGACGTAGAGTTGCGGAAACCACCCCGATTTACGTACAACATAAAGGAGATAATTTTATGGCAAAGAAGATAGGCCTTTGCCCAGCAATGGAACAAATCACGCTGGATATGTATATTCATATCATAATATCGAAATTAATCAGTAAGTTTCAGATATTCACAAGAAAATTATCATCATATCCGCCGAAAGACGTCCACTGCTGGACATAGGCCTCCCCCAAGTGTTTCTACAACAACCGTCCTGTGCGTCTCGCATCTCATTCCATCGAAACTCCGTGCATTGCCCTCTCCATTGCCTTTTGGGTGACTTTAAGCCTTCTAATGATGCCAATTGTGAGCACAGGGATATCTGACTGCAATCTAAATACTGGAAATGAATGAATGCAACAAACGGCAATATAGTTACCTATTACAAGCTTGCAAAGTTACGCATTTAGGGCGATAATGCTGCGAATCTTTAAAACGTTTACAAATCAAATATTACAGAGAGATAAAACTGTTTGTTGGTTGTAGAGGTTTATTTCTGGAAATCTTATTCCAATTAAGGTTTGGTTTTCACTGAAAGATAGCTACTGTCACCGTCCATGTCAAAAGCTTTTATCCCGAAAAATGCATGAATCTTTTGGTATAGGGAAGGACAAGGTGAGGAAAGCTAGTTAGGTATAGAGAAATAACAATCATCTTTAGTCAATTTAAAACCTCTTTTATTTTATCAAAGAAAAAAAATGTTTTCTCTCAACAATATTATTCTTGTAAAGGTTATTATGTTAAATCCAGAAAAAACTGCAAGAAGAATGTCGAGAAAAACTACCGCAATATGAAAGTCAAATGCATCGGGGCATAATAAATAATGGAAGATTGCCGCCGTGCTCCTTCATAAGTTAACCTTTTTCAAGGCTTGACGTTTCAATTTCTTTTGTCCCAGATACTGTTCTGAACAGATTTCGTTTTGTTTCTCTATTTAATATGAATTATGTTTCGAAATCAGAGTGCCAATCTAGATTGTTTTATAAAACGTTCTCATTCTCGCAATCTGCCAAAAAAAAAAAAATTCTATACATTTTTGACAGATTGCAACTGACATGTGAATGCGAATGTTGAAATGCTTAAAAATTTGTAGAATTGGCACAAAATTGTTTATTAATCTTTTGAATGCGGTTTTTGAAACATATTTTTTATGATATGGTTGTACAAGATACTACTCGAGAGAGACTTTCTGGTGGTAACGTTGGTATCCTTCAGAAAATTACCAACAGAAATATTAATTACAACAAAAATGTTCGAAATGGTTCGAGTTAAGTTATTTGAGAAAAATATAGAAAAATTCTCTGCAAAATTAAAATCAAAGTGCATTTTCTATAGATTTTGTGTACCTATTAACTCAGTTGGAGAGGACAACGTCTGCCTGGTCAGATAAAGAAAGATAAAAAAAAAATCAGGAGTAGGTATTAATAGAGGCCTGTTTCACTTATTAAAATTACAGTCATTATTCATGCTGGCTAGATGCGGAAATTCATAATCAGAACATTAAATGTGATTTTAATTATACAAAAGTTAAATAATACTGTGGTCACCGTCAATTAATTAATTAATAATTAACATTTTGATGTTTCATTTTAATTGTAGATCTAGTTTAATAACTTTTCCCGTTACATGAAAAATAATACAAATTATTGTAAGTAACACTTCCCAAAATCCGATTTTGTTCCAAAATAAGTAAGTATAAACAGACTTTCTCATATGCCAGATCCGAGTACTATCACCAAAATTAAGAAACCTTCCCCAAAAGTAATTACAGCATCGAGCTAACCACGAACAGACCATTAAAATTATTGAGCCAGGAGCGCAATTTGCTTCTAAAATTAACACAACTTGCAACCAGAATTTTTAACATTTTTAGTTCTTTCAACAACGTTCGAGAATGTTAATCATAGTCATAATAAAGAATTCTGTTTAAAAAATATCATTTTCTTCTTCGGGGCTAGTTTGCTGTATAATGGAAAGGTCCAATTGACGGGCGTGTCTCGTTAGCACGTTTAATGGACGACCCGGGGCGAACCGACAGCGGTAGCAAACGACGGCATTTTACTGGGAGACATTCTTGGCCCTGCACTTTTTATTGCTACTCTTGTTAAATTTCGCTTTGTGTTAAAATGTTGAGAGCCACAGCGTTTTTACTCTGTCTTGTTACAAATTTTGCGTAATTTCTGGATTATTTGGTGATTATTCGGTGGCAGTGCCACCGCCAAGACGATATAGAAAATTACCAGCCACAGTAGTTTGTTTACAATAGCGAAGACTAAATATTTGCTAGGGTCACATTTATGAGAAAAAATGCCTATAACCTACAGCTTAAAGTACTGACCCTTTTGGTACTTTGATTTGATTACCAAGCCGGGTAACAATAATAGTGGTTTTCTATTATTTTCCCAATTACAGTCCGAAATTGGAACTGTGCCCAAATTATAAGGATATAAGGAAAGGACACCCGTATCAAATTAACACCTTTGTGGTTTACAGAGTGTAGGAATATGAATAAAGTAATATCAAATATGGCGTCGTATTATAAATTATAGCAGTGTAGAGTCGAGTTTTACGTTTTCATTTCACTGCAAAATAATTTCAGAAATGAATGTACATAGAAAGGGTTTATGGACGCATGTACTACTGCATTTTAGTGTTCACTATTTGCAAAATGAAATTGGACGAGCTTTATTCAGGCAATTATTTTCTTTAGAAATTTATGATTGTGGTTGTTTTATTATTTTACTGTATTTTACCAGTAGCTTCGCCTGCTTGAACGTTGGAAAATATCCGTACCACTGTCATAAATAGTATATTTTGTTCTAATCTAGGTTATGGTATACTCGTCTGATAAGTTTTATCTAATTCCCATCAGCCCTTGAGGAGTGAATCTCCTCACTCTCTAAACCTTTTGTTTTCTGAAAGATTGATTGTAAGTGCTACAAACACATTCCCACAATATCTAACCAAAACAATGTACTTAAATACTAAAACAATAGTTCAAATTACACTCGCTGATAGTTAATTGTTCACTAAGTGTAATTGCATTTTAAATGACCCACATTTAAGAATATAAAGTTTAATGCTAATAGAAGTTTTTATTTTTAAAACACGTGTAATAAATAGCCAGGGAAACTGCAGGTTTAAGTGAAACAAAGTTTTCACAGCGGTCTGAACACGTTCGTGCAATAAATACTTGGCTCTTACCTGTTTAGAGCTAAGCTAGCTTATGTCTGTGACTGCGCCTGTGCAATATATCTTTTCTTGCTTTAAAACGTCTTTGTAAGGTTTAGCTCCTCTGTATTACATTTTGTAATGGCAGTCGTACGTATTGGTTATTACTATTCCATAGTGTCGTTGGATTCTTATATCGAACTGGAATCCTTGTTCTAACTGTATACGACTGTAATTCAATTTTATTTATATCCTTTGTGAATATTTTCTACCTTGGAAGATACAAGGAAGCTAATTTTAGAAAGAAAATCAGAATTATACAGTGCCATGCAAATTGAAGCAGTAAAGTTATAGTTAGTACCTACATAAAATTGTCATTATTATTTTTACCATGGTAATGTCATGGTAGAAAAGAGATTATACTCTACTGTTTCTGACATTATATTTGTAGTTGCACTATCAGGTAACTAACAATGTGCTCTATTAGAAGTAAAACTTAGTTCTGAAATCGCTTCAGTATCTTTCAAACAGTTTTCCATGTATTATTTTGAAGCAGTGTCATTTAAAACGCTACATAAAATAGTGTTCTAAAGTGGTCAAATCTAGAAAATGTTAAATGTCCTACTTGGTTATCCACCTTCACGTCCACAACTGGATCCTCAAGATGAAGAGTGTGAAAAAGTAAGTCTCAAAATCGCTGACAGTTTCCGATAGAAAAAGTCTTTTGTCTGTGGTTGTAATATATTCAGATGTACATCCTAGTTTCAAGAGTTTTTGTTCTTTTTTTTTATGGATGAGAAATCATCAAATGACTCCTGGCGCTCTGGGTGGAGCAGGAGGGTGTGTCAGACTCTTAGTAACTAAAACCCATCCATGCTCCTCGTAGTGCCTTTTGTTTTCCAGGGCCGCGGTAACTCTTTCGAACAAAATCCGCAACCATGGCAGGCTCTGGCCCAAACGGGCCCCTACTCCTATGCTGACATCACTTTAAGGCGCGCATGGAACACAACGCGCCGTCGACCCAGGCCTGGCTTTGGTCGGACGGCGAGCGACCCAACGCTCGCCGTCCGCAGACCCGCACCTACGGTGGCCAGGAATCGCACACGCATTGCGCCGTTGCGCGTAGAATCAGCATGCTGAAGTGGAAGTGGGTCGGCCATGTCTGTAGACGAACAGACGGTCGATGGAGCAGACATGTGTTAAAGTGGAGACCGTGTATGGGCAAACGTAGTGTGGGACGCCCTGCGGCGCGATGGATCGATGATTTGAAGAAGATAGCTGGCAGCGGATGGATGCGGACTGCTCAAGACCGGGATGGTTGGCGATCTTTTGGACGGTTACGTTCAGCAGTGGACGGCAATAAAATTGTCTTATATGATGAATGTTAATGTGAATGTCTGTACGTTTGGATTTTTGATATACCTATTCAATCTACCATGATCTAGATAAGGACATAAGTACATAGTAGTAGGTACTACTGGAATAAAAGTATCCTATATATGTGTATCATATTCCTGGGTCTTTATCACTTGTCTCAGAAATTCAGTTATTCATCGCGTACGTTGTTAATGAAAACCTCGATAATTGACAACCAATTAGATCACACATTTGTCAGTGGGTCGTCTTAGGGGCGGGATTTTTTGTCAAGCCAATTTTGGGACAAAATATTGGTGCATTATTGTATCACTATCCTTTGTTTGCGTACCCACTGCGTTTCGTATCAACAGATTTTTCTTCTCTACCCCTGAAAACATTACATTTATTCGTAAACCTAGCTTTGTGGAAAAGCAATACCTACCTATAACCATAAAGAAGTAAGCGTTAATTACCTAACTTGGTTACTTATTGTGTTAAGTCTCAATAACCTACTGCCATAAATAACTTCGATATTACTATCCGTGAGTTTAAAAAAGACACACCAGCGCCCTATTTTTCTTACCTATGTATGGGCAAACGAGGTAGCCGAGGCCTAAGCTCAGGCGGTGTGGAGCGATACTCCCGGAAAGCATCCTCCAAAGCGTATGGCAATAAATTATTATAAGCTAAAAATACGCAGCAATTTAAAGTTAGAAATAATGTAGAATTTTGAACTAAATAAAGTGGAAGAAGTAATGTCTCAAAAACTTTGAAGGAAACTCCGCCAAATTAATTACTCAAACTTTTTTAAAGAACTTGTAAATCAAATAATCATTTTAACAGTAGATGATTCTCGCTTTAGATTGTTTTTAGCAAACCAGTAAAAATTGCATATAAAGTATTAATATGTTTTGCCTGTAAATACGATTTGATAATTACTAATTAGGTAAGAAATATGGGGCCGTATCGGACCTATCTGCATAATTATATAAATAAAGAACACGCTTTTAAAAGCAATAATAATATTATTAAATAGATTGTAATACTTATACTGGAAATCATTATATTTTAGTATTCTCATAATAACTTCGTTGTGGCTGTCTGAAACATTTCCTGTGCCCTTGCCACAGAAATTCGTTAAAAACTAATTTTCCAATTCGCGCGCCAATTTTCTACAATCATATTACTTGGCCGCAAAATAGGTTTGTTGCTCGGAACCATTTAGTGATGGCTTTCATTCAAAGTTTCCAATATCAATTTACAACCGGGTTATAGTTAGAGCCAGTCAATAGAGTGAATTGGATAATGGATATTCTTTATTGACCTATTAAAAATAAAATTATGGAAATGCTGGCAGTACAGAGGCCAAAAAGAAAAAAAAAAAGGAAAGAGCTCGTGCCTAATATTGTCTATGGCGTGGCGTGGTCATTTACTCAGATTTAAATATATAAAGTTAATTTCTTAGAATAATAACGCCTAGAAACCTAGTACGAGCATCAAAAGTGAAGCAACTCAGACTACTCCATATACGGAGTACTCGGCGCAGCGAGCCGTCAGTGCTCAAGGTCACGCTCTGTTGAATGCACCTCCCGAGAAATATTTAAAAATGACAGTTTGTTGCATAAAAAGATGCTCTAACACACCAGGAAAACAAAAAAAATGTGATAAAATCACGTTTCACAAGTAAGTACTTACATTAAATCCATTATTTTTACGTAAATCGATCTTCAAATTAAAATTTTCATAACCTAATTTATCACAATGTAGTGTTGCCAGTTGTAAAGAAAAATTACCCATAATACAGTAAGCACTAACTGTTGGAGTCTACCTGTATTATGATGCTTATTGTTTAAAGTTGTAAGTATGAAACGAAAGCTAATAATTACGGTTGATTCAAATAATTTGCGCATTTTTTTAAGTGAAAAGTTCTTTAGGCGCCTTGGGCAGTTTTCATATGGGAAAAAACCATAGTCGCGACACGCGGCGACACCGACACCTGTGTATGAGATCGTGTCTTAAAATTGAAATAAAGGAACATCAGACTGGGCGGCCAACCAGGGGGGGGGGGCAGGGGGAGGCGGGAGCCTTGTCGGCCCCGCGGGTGCCGACCAGTCTTTCATGGGTGTCATTTTCGCGATCTTTGGGGTCGCTAAAACCGATTATGGGGTCAAAATCGAAATCCAAGATGGTGGCGACGAAATTTGCTAACTTTTCGTCATGGGTGTCATTTCCATGGTTTCTGGAGTCGCTAAAACCAATTATGGGGCCAAAATCGAAATCCAAGATGGTGGCGATGAAATTTGCTAACTTTTCCTTATGGGTGTCAATTTCATGGTTTCAGGGTCTCGAGTCTGCTATTGCAATCGTGTCTCAATGACCGGTCAGTGATCGAATATTTGACAACTTTGACAGTTTTTGTATGGGAAATGTGTCATAAGTTTGACGTTATACGTCAAAAATCGATCATTGACCGGTCATTGAGACACGATTGCAATAGCAGACTCGACCCCCTGGAGTCGCTGAAACCGATTATGGGGTCAAAATCGAAAACTTAGTATGCATACGCCATCTAACCAGGTCTAAATAGTTAGTTGAGAACATTTTCTAAAAAGAGTTTAGAAGGAGAGAGAGAACGATTTGAAGTTTCCTATAAAAGTGAAAAACCACTATCTTTCCTCCTGATGTTTAAAATGTCATGTCGAAAAGTTAGCAAATTTCGTCGGCGCCATCTTGGATTTCGATTTTGACCCCAAAATCGGGTTTAGCGACTCCAGAAACCATGAAAATGACACCCATGACGAAAAGTTAGCAAATATCGTCGGCACCATCTTGGATTTCAATTTTGACCCCATAATCGATTTTAGCGACCTCAGAAACCATGAAAATGACACCCATGACGAAAAGTTAGCAAATTTCGTCGCCGCCATCTTGGATTTCAATTTTAACCCCATAATCGGTTTTAGCGACCCCAGAAACCATGGAAATGACACCCATCACGAAAAGTTAGCAAATTTCGTCGGCACCATCTTGGATTTCAATTTTGACCCCATAATCGATTTTAGCGACCTTAGAAACCATGAAAATGACACCCATGACGAAAAGTTAGCAAATATCGTCGGCGCCATCTTGGATTTCAATTTTAACCCCATAATCGGTTTTAGCGACCCCAGAAACCATGGAAATGACACCCATGACGAAAAGTTAGCAAATTTCGTCGGCGCCATCTTGGATTTCGATTACAATAAGTACATACCGACAAGTTACGTACTTAACATTTTTTTTTATATTGATCTATGATTAGTCCCAAGTATATTAACATTTTTCCCGATTTTAGGGAAAGTGTTCATTCCTAGCAACATTTTTTTACGTCTGTGGCTGTAATTACATACCGCTCACTCACACATAAGTACGAAAGTTGCTTCATTTTTTGGTAGGGAGCGTGTATGAGACTCTCCTTCTAGGCGTTATTATTCTAAGGTTAATTTATATTTTTAAATCTGAAACATTTTCAATTTTGTTAAAATGGTTTGCAATAATAGTTGCGACAATTTCGTCTCCATTTTATTTAGTTTTTTAAAGATGTGTGAGGAACATGTAGAAATGAAGAGAATATAAAAATTAAATATGTCGCGATTTGTAAATTTCTTGAAAAATCATTTTTTGTTGAACAAATAACTTGGAAGAAACGATTGATTGGTGATTCCAAATATGGTACTTTTAAAACCATTTCTTATTTATCCTACTTACTCAGTCTTACAGGTAGGTATATTCGAACTCCATAAAACGCCTATAAAATCACATAGCAGTCCTAGAACGTGTAGCTTTCCCGTAAAAATGTCGACCAGGGGGTCTACTCTCTTTCTCTGAAACGAAACTTCGTAAACGAACGAAATATAAACGAAGTTTCGTTAGGTGACCCTACTCTGTTTTGTTTTCGGACACGCTTCGGATCCATAGACTATTTTCGTGAATGAATGACATGAAAAAAATTGTGTGGGTCTTTTATGATGTCATTTAAAGTAAATTACGGTTTTTACTTCATCTTTAAATCTATAAACTATTTTGATTTATTTTGAAATTTTACATTTAAAATGTGATTTAATAAATATTTCTTGTAATATTGATGCAGAAACAATAATTAAACAGTTAATTTTTTATTTTTGGTGAAATTAACCGGGACACTATAAAACACCCTTTCACGGTCATTGTTAACCGACTAAATTAAAGAGTACTATTTCATGCCACCAAATGGATTTAATATACGACAACCAAAATTGTCTGTATATTCACACTCAATCTAATCATAACATGTCAACTCATGTCAACTTACAATTTATTGTTTAGTTTCTTTAAAAAGTTTCCAGTTTGTTTCTCAAGTACTAACTGTGTTAATAAATCATGTTTTAAAGTGTTTTTTTACACACATCTCAATCGCGATAGGTACACATTCCGCCAGAAAGTTTCAAGTCGTATTGTGTCGCAGTCTGCATTTTGGGTCTCCACAAGTTTTATTTTAGATTAAAAAAATTGTAAGTAAATATCTTAAAATATACTGTCGGCGACGAGACCCCGTCCACGTCCCTAGGCGCAAGTACCTAGTGGTAGGGGCGACCATGTGAATAGGGAAATGTTGTCTTAAAGTTTGAAAGAAACTCATTAGAATTTGATAGATTTTAAATAGTTTAGGTTTAATTATTGTCTAATTAGTTTTATAAGTATTATTTGTGCATGCTAGATCCAATAAGACTCCAATATGATAGTATTTTTAGATTTTGTAAGGAAATTTTTAAGTAGAATTTTTGACGTAACGAAAAAATTACCTAAGTTGAAAATGAGGTTTTTTGTTTGTAGAGATATCATTTTGAAATTGGTGTCAAAATAAAGGTCTTGACCCAAAACCTATTTTACAAAAAGAATTAAGTCGATAGGACTTGTAGTTTTATAGATACTAAGGAAAATGTATAGTGAAAGTTTGTTATGATGTAAATTTTGCAGTTTTTGTTCTATAAACTTTTTATTGTGTAAAGTAAGCAATAAAATATGTGCTGCAACATCAAGAAAGGGAGCCGAAACCTGCGGATCAAGAAACCCCAGGAAGAAGCATTTTTTTTTATTTCACCTCCTCCCGGCTGTCCGTCTCAGTCTCCCGAGGTCCCAACAGTTCAAGTAGAAGCACATACGCATTCAGGGGTGCGTGGCGGCGTACGTAACCAGCGCAAGGGAATTTAATGGGCGTACGTCGAACTACGTGGGAGATTGTCCCAGGTAGACAGTGCGGACACTGGTCGTGTCCCTGCCGTCCGAAACATATCTGCTCTTTTCCATGACACCTTGCGTTTGGTGGTAATAAAGGCACTATTTCCTGGCACAACTCCTAGAATAATTGCCGACTGAGTCTGTAATTTCCTACAAACTCTAAGTCGGGAATTTCCTTAATATTTAGTTGATTGCGCAGGTGACGTCGGTTCCTTCTACGCTCTAAACGTTCTTCACGAAGAGCAGCCTCGATTAAGAGCATTCTTGCAGCCATTTCAACCAAATTAATAACAAAATCCACACTAAAGAATGACAAACGAAAATCAAAAGGTAACACTTTTGGTTTCGTCAATTTGAGGTTAAAATTCCGAACAATCATCTGTCAAATTCAAATTTTCGTTCGCAACATTTATGAATTAGAATAGGTTTGGAGAACGTAAATGTCAAACAGTTTTCGTTCGAACGAAACTTCGGGAACGAAGGGAACTGTAGTAGGAAACACGCGAAGTTTCGATCGAAACTTCGTTTTTCGTTGAATAAGAGTAGACCCTCATGTTCTTAAGTCTTTGTTAGTTGTTCGACCTGCTTTTAAAAATACGCTTTGTTTGTAACTTTCTTCCTATTTTAGCTACATTATTAGTTTTCCGTGTCAACATTTTCGTAAACAACTGTTTGTTGGCTCTATGAGCCGTGATAATTTGTGGTTGTTTCAAATGGCTGAGGTAATAATTGGCTGGCGTGACATTTTGTTTCTGTTTACTACCCGTATTGTTTTGTTTTGTGCAGTTAAAATTTTGTGGTCGTTTTGAATTTACGATTATGTTTAGAATTTATATCTGAACGTTTTATGTTGCATGGGTCATGTTATTTAACGAATCGATTATAACTTATTAGGTACCTAATTATTCAGGCAAACGTTTGAACAAAAGGTTTTCAACGTTCGCGATCTGAATAATGTTAGGTTATAACTAGTTGCATGATGATTACAAATAACATGTTTTATTTTTTTGAAGGGTTAGTCAGAAGCGGTGTACATGTCGCAGCCAACTAGCTTAATCAGCCGTTTAATTGGCTGCCTAGCCTCTACATTGAACGGCGGTTTAATCAGCGACGTTCATAGAATATGGTAACTGTGTGGCGAAAATATATAAAATATTTAATTAAACGGCTGGTTAAACCGGATTGCTGCGAGTGGCTGCGTTAAACATATAGTTCGGTAACCACCCATATTTGGCTAATAACCTGACCTAATTAGGTACCTACGCTTTGTTCGACCTGGAAATTGACTCAGAACCTCATGCTCAGAAGTAGCTTGCTATTGATAGACCATCGAGGCATAAGTTATACCAGTGATCCTACTATGACGTATGACGTGCGAATGCCATCATGTTTGCGCTGTGAGAGTGAGACGGAGGTATACTGGAAGAATAGCACTATCACTTTTTCAAAACGGCATCATGATAGTATGGTACGTAATAGCAGCGGGCTACAATAAACTAAAAACAGCAGAAGCACACATGGGTCACATTGCGTGTCCTTAACATCTTAGTATATCAAGTGACCTTCGACCTTTAGTTTATGCGAGCCAATTCCACCATTGGATCCCATCAATAAAAATCTATTAGACTAATAAAACTCCAAGGGACAGCCCAATTTGTGTCAATTTCTTAAGAATATCGTCCGACTTCTAAGTAGGTACGTTGTCAAGGTCAATGGCCGTAACTAAGAAAGCCCTTTATCAGTAATTAAATGGGGTTCGTGTCAAATTCTTTGCGTTTCACGAGTTAGAATAAACCATTAAAATTCCGAGGTGATTAAGGTGTTTATATTAAGGCTAGAGGTGGCTGACCCTTTTGCTTTTATTTGAACGGTAACTAGAACCAACGCTTCTACGAAATAGCTACCTACTTTACAAACAATATCGTCCCTGATTCCTTTCAACGTTCATTGAAATGAAAGCCTTTTTCATTCAAACTGAATATTTGAATCCTAATAAAACCTCCTTCCTTCTAGTAGAAAAGTCCTTTTAAGAGCCTTTTATTGATAAGTACCGATTTAATGAAAAGCAGTGAAAATAAGATGAGCTTATCAGTGGAAGATATTATTCGGTACAACGCTCCTAAAATGGCCGACTTTCTTATTTTTCAATTCTAAATGTCTCTTTAAATGTTTCTGTGAACCAGTCGTTGGAGTGCCATGCCTTTTTTTTTTAAGAATACCTCTTGAATAGTACCTGCCTAGTAGACGCAGCGTTGGAAGGCCTCCCACGAGGTGGACCGATGACCTGGTGAGGGTCGCGGGTAGCCGATGGATGCGAGACGCACAGGACCGGTTGTTGTGGCGACACTTGGGGGAGGCCTATGTCCAGCAGTGGACGTCTTTCGGCTGATTTGGTGATGATGATGATAACTTGCCTGGGGGATTGAAATTGAAATCTTTGATAAACTCATATTAAAAACCAATTGGTTCCTGTTGTTACTATGTGTCGGGAGTGCCGTTTATACGCAGTACTCACACATACTTCCCACGTAAAACATTTCAAAGGATTTCCTCGTGAAAGAAAAAAGAGTGAATGATCGTAAAATTTAACAGCAAGAAAAAACGTGTTTCACCTACCCCAAGTAACTTGAAACTCGAGACGAAAATGTATAGGATTTTGACATCTTGGCTTTATAACAATAGCTATCGCTAATACGAGTTACCATACCGAAACTCCTCCAAGACTCGGAAAGCATGTTAAGTCCCGGCTGTCGTTTGGAGATCTTTGGCAGTCGTTAAGGATTGTCAGAAGCCAGAAAATCTGACTCCAGTCTGGCCAAGAAGTACCGTGTTATCCAGTTAATGGGTTGTGGCGGACTAGTAAAATACTGGTGTTCAGCTGAATCCGGTTTGAGTGGGAGCCGACCCCTATATATTTGGGAAAAGGCTAGGCAGATGATATGGCCAATACGAGTTGTCACTTTATCGGATGATAAAAGATTCCTTCGACAGTTCCATGCAATATGACACTTGTTTATTCTTTACCTATTCAGTTCCTCCTTAACCTTTCTTATCTTTTTTCGCAGATCACGGTGTTCCGAATCCAGGAGCGCGCTGAAGGTGGTGAGGTCCAGGAGTTGGACCAGGTCATACTAACAGCACTCTTCAGAGCACAGCACCTGTCTCCGAGCGAACAGCTCTCACTGGCCCTCACATGGAACCGAGTGGATATCGCCAGGTCCGAGATCTTCGTCTATGGACAGGAATGGCCTCCAGGTATGTGACGATAAGATTCATTGTTTATTTGATGAATGTTTAAATTTTTAAAAGGGGCACAAATTAAAAATAAAACTTAACGGGACTAACAGAAATGTTTCGTACCTACTCTAAAAGTTAAAAATAAAAAAACAAGACTAAAATAAATGTTTCGCACCTACTCTAATTTGGACGGCAGTATAAGTTGGTCTATGGTACTTCAAGATTTGCCCCTTCACACGAAAAATGTGTAACCCTACAATGATTAAAATGGCGCCGAAAAGTGAAATTTGAAAAATGCGTGACTGCCCTTTTCAAAATTACAGGTTCTTTTGTCTTTCACAACAGAGGACATGCTTGGTCTGTTTTTAGATACCTTCAAACTGAAACGAGTTGATTTCTCTGAAACGCATGAAAGGAACAACGCTTTTCTAAGTTCGAAAGCATCCTAAAGCAACAGAACTACAGAAACTCTTACATTCATCTATGGCCAACCTGTTAACTATGCTATGTGTGAGGTTACAAGCAATCTCTTGTGCGGGCCATACACGTTCAAGTAATTTGATAAAACAGGCTGGTTCAAACTGTTTATCAAATTGAAATACGAAATTTCATGACATTCATTTTTCGGACATTCGTGCCAATTTAATAAAACTGATTGAACCAGCTCGTTTGATCAATTACTTGAACGTGTATGGCCCGCATTAGCTTTCTACATATACTATGTAAACTGTGCAATGCGTGTATAAAGGCCTTGTTACGAAAATGATTGCATAATATCGCTTTATTATGTACACCATATAAGTTAAAGAAAATATAGATGAAGAAAACATTACATAGGTTGACACAATGGGCGGCCTTATTACGGAAAGTGATATTTTCAAGACAACCTTTGGATGGATTTTAAAGAGAAAAAGAAAGGCAGTACTGTAGGTACTCGTAGGTGTAATATTTATATATACAATAAATACATAATAGATAAATAATTATGGAACAAAAAGCATAGAACCCAAGTAAAAAACGATTAAAGAGAGGGGTAGTGATTTTGACCATTGTTTTAAAAGTGGACAAAGCTTGAGCACGCCTAACCGACACGGGCAAGGCATTCCATAACCGCACCGCTTGAACCGTAAAAGATTTGTCGTAAAAGCTAGTGGAATGCATCGGCATCTCTAGTCTCAAGTTTTCCGATGACCTCGGATATCTAATATGTGTGTCCTGAAGGAAATTAAAACGATCTTTAAGACACCCCCTCTTATCTTAAAGATCGTTTCGATTTCCTTCAGGACACACATATTAGATGTAGGATTGAACAGAATACTGTAGATCAGCATAGCTACAACCAGGGGCTCGAGTCTGCTGTTGCAATCGTGTCTCAATGACCGGTCAGTGATCGATTTTTGACGTATAACTTCAAACTTATGACACATTTCCCATACAAAAACTGTCAAAGTTGTCAAATATTCGATCACTGACCGGTCATTGAGACACGATTGCAACAGCAGACTCGAGCCCCTGGTCAGACCCTATAAAATACTGAATAATAGTTTCCTAATGTAATTCTAACAAGTTAAAAAACTTTGGAGCCGAAAATTTCTGTAGTGGCGACCGTGTACCGGAAGACGCAGCGTTAGAAGGCCTCCCACAAGGTGGACCGATGACCTGGTGAGGGTCGCGGGTAACCGATGGATGCGTGACGCACAGGACCGGTTGTTGTGGCGACACTTGGGGGAGGTCCAACAGTTCTTTCGGCTGATAGAATGATGATGATGAAAAAAACATAGACTGTTTTTTGAGCCTATTGTCTCTCTTCATTTTATGTAGGTAATTCAATGACTTATTTGAACTATGATGAATCAGTAAACACAAACTTAAACAAGAACATCTGTTTCATAAGTTTCATAATTAATTTCGTATAACGTCTTAACAAGAGAGTTGCCGAAACCGTTTAGCGAAGTACTTAGTATGCTTACTTCAAAACCGTTTAGGTAATAAATTTGTTACATCAGAATAACTCGAACTTTATATGTTATTAGCATATTTCAATCTGAGTACTATGTTATATACTTATGCAAAAGTAACTCTGTCTGTCTGTTACGAAAAGTCATGAAATTTGGCAAATATATAGCCTGGGATATGGAGAAGGACATATACTTTTTACGCGATAACCGACATTCACGCGGGCGAAGCCGCGGGCAAAAACTAGTCTGTCATAATTTGTCGTTAAAATAGAGTTTGACACGAACTCAATTCAAAAACCCGCCCTTAGAGTAGTAATTACTTTTAAAGTTTACCTAGTTTATTTATTTTAAACATCAGTTTCATAACTATATATATCTTGGAGAACTATTACATTGGTCTATACAAAAATAATAAGTATAGGAAAAGAAGATATATCCGATCCTTAACCCGTTAAGAACATTCTTATGTAGCTAGGAAAGCATCGTATAAAAATTACTTGCCTTAATTGAAACTTTCGTTAGAAAAACCCTGTTTATTCAATTAAAATGATACCACATTCCTGTCACCCACACAAAACTCTGTAGAAATCTCATTAGTGAACTAAACAAATGAACACATTTAGGAAAGTCTACAAACTAAACACCGTAAATAGAGACCCTCACAAAATTAATACAACATGCCGAACTAATAAACTTAAATTAGTCTACAGTTTAAACAGTAGAACCAAACTTTAAAGGGTATATTCATTAACAGGCCCTAGCAATCTCAGCGTTCACAAATAAATTACATTTGGACCGTACGGAATAAATTCATGGATTGTGGACCCTTATTGGGTTTTCGCCCTGAAATATGATTTACCGTCATATTGCCATTTGAATTGGACGTAGGCAAATTCGCACAAATATTTTATTTGGAGTTACCTAATGTAAATGCGGGTTGTATGATAATTTGAACAAGTATTTTGTTTGGTATAAATAAACAGGCAAAGTTCTTGAACAAAAATTGTTTGCAGTGAGTTGGTTTGGTATGGATTTTTTACCTTTGATGTGTGTGTATTAGAACTTTTTAGTTCGAAATGTCTAAGGCGTCGTCGTCCTAATGAAAATGATCGCGTCGATAGCGTATTCGTGCCATGCTCGCTTTGAATTAGGACGGGTCCTGAGCATAGGTTTATTGGACACAGGCTTCACTTAGCGCAATGTCATGATGATCATGAAACTCCCTTGGATTTGCCTCATCATACCCTAAATTTATTAATGTCTCACTGTATGCTCATCCCAATATTATTAGCAATTACGTTAAAGGTCTGTTACACCTGCTATCGCTATTTGTCCATACAATAACACCACAGCATAACATACTAAAACCTTCGACAGCAGTACTTACCCACGATTTCTTTTATAGTAATTTGAAGTAGAGTTTTTGTCAAACTTTACGTTTGCTAAACTTCTTAACTAAAAAATCTTATTCATCATCGCCTAGCCTTTTTCCAACTTTATTGGGGTCGGCTCCCAGTCAAATCGGCTTCAGCTGTATAACAGTATTTTACGTGTAGCGGCTGCCTACCAGACCTCCACAACCCATTTAATGGGTAACACGGTACATTGGAAAGACTGGTGTCAGATTTTTTGGCTTCTGACAATCCGTAACGACTGACAAAGATCTACAAATGACAGCCGGGACCAACGGCTTAAAGTGCTTTCCGAGGCACGGAGGAATCTCGATATGTTAAGGTCACCCATCCACAGAACAACTTCGGCAAGCGTTGCTTAACCTTGAAGATCGATCCGTGCGGCTGTTATTATTTATCCACGAGCTCCTCAACTAAAAAATCTCATTAACCAACCATTTGTAACCGACGTCAGAGATCAATAAGTCGAAATCATGAGCATAAAACATGTAATGCCCAAATATCCAAAGATTAACCTATACAACCAGATGGAATGACAGCTCACTTGTCGTTCACTCCACCTAAGTGTAACACATACACGACGAATTATCTACACTACCTACCCAAAAATTACAAACTCAAAAATAACAAACTCCAACAAATACCAAGCAAATGAAACCGAAAATATTTACTGAAACAAAAATAAATCAGCCATGTACACGTCAAAATGAAAAATGACATGGTCGGATTGACACTGCGAGCTGCCTGAATAACGAGTACGGCACTTATGTAGGTACATAATATATTATTTTTCACTTCTATCTTCTTGGACTTCGACTTTGCTTATGACAACGTTTAAAGAAGCAATTATTACCAAATTTTTTTTTATGGGTAATCATCACATGACTTCTCCCACTCTGGGCGCAGCAAGAAGGAGTATCAGACTCTAACTGACTAAAACCCACCCATGATCCACCAAACGCCCTTTGCGTTCCAGGGCCGCGGTCACTCTTTCGAACAATTCCGCAACCCTGGAATTATATCAACCTATCAAGCAAGCTTGACTGTTCCCATCAGGCATAGAGCTAGAGAGTGGCAGTACAGTACCGTTCAAACACATCAAGATCACGATTACTTTGGCAAACCTTTCCTTACCCATTTGTATGAAAAAATTCCACTCTATGTAAGTCTTATGATGTAAAAAAACATTCCTCCCTAAACGGTATATTTGACTTTATTTATAGTAAGTGCTTGTGGTACCAACCATAATAATCTTGTCGTCAAGAAATTGGCAGGGCACATTGCTCGCAGAACAGATGGTCGATGGGGCCGAAAAGTTTTGGAGTGGCGACCGCGTACCGGAAGACGCAGCGTTGGAAGGCCAACGCTGCGTCTTCAAAGGTGGACCGATGACCTGGTGAGGGTCGCGGGTAACCGATGGATGCGAGACGCACAGGACCGGTTGTTGTGGCGACACTTGGGGGAGGCCTATGTCCAGCAGTGGACGTCTTTCGGCTGATATGATGATGATGATGATGGTGAAGAAATTGGCATTGTTAGTGATATTGTCAGTCTCATGTGAATATAAATGCTCAAAAAAGTAATAGAAAAATAAACCCATCTAGTGCTGCTACATATTCATATTGCTGTCATTATTACAACAATATTTCCATTTTCGCTGACTATTGGAATATTACCCTTGTGGTATACGATATTAAATATTACACACGTGGAGGCACGCTTATCGGGAAACGAAATAGCTTTTGTTGTGGAATCTCTAGAGATATCTTTTATTATACGGAATGGAAAGTTTTCGCTGTTTTTTCTATAACGCTGTATGGAAACTAAATAACGAGTTGGGAACTTTGATTATGCGGTATTATTATAAAAATTCCTTTTGCCCTGTAACTAGGAAAAAGTTGGAAAGAGGAAAGGGAGGCCTTTTCCCTGTAGTGGGACATTCACACACGGACTAGGAAAAAGACTCAGTTTTTTTTTTTCTAATTGAAGCCAAGTAGTCCTTGTCTTTTTCTTCTATCTATACATCTAGCTTATTTTGTCCCACTAATGGTCAAAGGCCTCCCTCTCCCTTTTTCACACAACTCTGTCATTTGTTATGTCGGGTTAGTCCTTTCGGTAGGAGACGAGCTCGTCCCACCATCTTCGTCATTCCACACCGTTCCACATACTGCATGTGGAACGGTAAAATAATAACTTTTTTTTTTCTTAAAAACTGCTGTCCTACACTAGGAATTTCTCCTGTATCGTGGGTGCATTTACAAACATAGAAACTCACTTACACAAACAGCGAGACTCGGAACAACTATCTGTAGGCCATACAAATATTTTATTTTGTTCCGTGCGGGAAACGAACCCGCTACACGCAGCGCAGCGGTCAATAGCTCAACCACTGCGCCAATCGTGTCGTCGAACGATAACGTAAAAGCGAGGCAATTGTAAGACTACATTGCATAGTACAGACATAGGGAGTCGTGATCGTTTCTCAGACTTCTGTTTGCTTAAGAGCGTTTACGCGGTACGGCTTTTCATACAATCTTTCAAATCCTTATTCTTCAAAATGAATGAACCGATTTTAACGAAACTTGGTATGCATACGCTAGATATCCAGGTCTAAATAGTTATAAGAAAACATTTTTGAAAAAGAGTTCAGGGGGAAGGATATAGTGATTTTTCACTTTCTATAGAAAACTTAAAATCGCTCTCTCTCTCCCTCTGAAATCTTTTTCAAAAATATTTTCTTATAACTATTTAGACCTGGATATCTAGCGTATGCATACCAAGTTTCGTTAAAATCGGTTCATTCATTTTGAAGAATAAGGATTTGAAAGATTGTATGAAAAGCCGTACCGCGTAAACGCTCTTAAAGGAATTTGAATGGGGACTGAAAAGGACCCTTCAGATTCCTCTATTTTAGACCAAACAAACGTCGAGAAGATTGTTAACACATATCTTTGTATAAATATTTGAAAACGGACGAAATTCATTCAATCCGACCGTAAGAATTAAAGGTTCAATTGTTTTTTTGTTACTAAAGGTCGGATATAATTCTGTAACTTTTGTTTTTGTTAACCCGTTGAAAAATACGTGTATGTAAAGGCCCTGTTGTTCTCGGAGAAGAACAGGCTTACCCTTGTCGGTTCTTTACGTGCAAAAAATACTTATGTCCTAAATGGTGACTATTACTTCGATCAATTAACCTACGTGTTATTCTTTTCGATTGAATATTTAATATTACTTAGGTACTGAGGAGCAATTCTACTAAAATCGACAAACTGCGACCACCAATCCTTCTGCTAAGCCTGCATTTAAATGCTAGCTTTCCATCAGTGATAGATTTTTCGTGATCGAATCAGATACGCTAAATAGTACTACCGTATTGTATCGTATCCCAGATGACCTGCTCGATAACGGGCTCTACGAGATGATACTCATTTCCACCGAACCCTGTAGGTAAACAAAGCCACTTTTCCATCTTTGAAGTTATTGAATATCTAGCCAATTAGCTGTGTTTCACAACGACATTTGATCTGTGAGTGTATGGCGTGCGAGCGAGATGATGGCCGTTGGTGTGAGTGGGAGAGCTGCTACCCCCCACACCCCGGCGCCGTCCGGAGGTAGTACATCTTTCCGTCGCGCCGGCGTGATGGGTGATGGGAGCGCGTCAGTCGCAAATATTAAGAGGTACGCTTCGGACGTCACCACTTATTATTTGAATTTGCATCGATATTGTTTGTGAGAAGCTCGGACAGTTCTTTCTATTTGTGATTATCATTTTGATTACCATTAACGTTCTCTACGTTATCGCGTTTCAGTAGATTTTCCAGGTGTAATCAGGTTATTTATTAACCTTTTCACACTTTGATGGCCACGTTTACTGCGCACTAAAGTTTTTAAGCAATTTCGTGGTAACTTACAACAAAACACGTCGAAATAGGCAACTGCAGCCTCAAAAATCAATCGCGTTGGCCATTGTGTACTAAAATTAATAACTGTCGGGCTTCTCTGATGAATCTCCCTCCAACCCCTCACCCTCCCTTCCCGCCCTCTCCCCGCAGACTCGGCGATGGCGCCCTTTAGCGGGACGCACGCCAGTACCATACCTGATGAGATACCGATCACACGTATCGGCATCGCATCTGGTATGGTATTCTAAAGACCTTGTATACACATACGCAGGTTATGCCTGTGTGTGTGATGAGTAGATGTATTCTACTCATAGTCGGTAGGGGTGATGTATATGTCGCAGCCAACCAGCTTAGTCAGCCGTTTCGTTGGCTGCCTAGCCTTTTCATTGAATGGCGCCGTTTAACTGGCTGCCTAAATGCCATCCAGCCAACTTGTCTAATACAAGATTTAATGAAAGGGCTTGGCAGATGCCTGGGCCGTCACGAAACACATTTATTATAAATAATAACAGTACTTTGCCACGATTACAACACGGATTAAACGATTAAATACGAAAACACAAAACACAATACCGCTCCAGCCCCGGCGACACACCGATGTGTCGCGTGATTTACACTTTTTTAATCTTTATTACCTATTACTATTATGCAAGATTTATTAGATAATTTGGAATTTTCACATGTCCTGCCTTGAGAGGTGGAAAATACCTTGATGTTGTCGATATTGTATGATAGTGTTGATGATGTTAAATTTGATTATTTTATTAATTTTAATTATTGACATTACTTTGAATTGTTACATTTCTTTACTGTTTTTTTTTGTTTTTTTCGTTTATTTTTTTTTGTATGTCATATCGCATGCCAATCATTTTTATTTCTCGTTTTTATGTAGGTACTTACTTATTTTACATTTTTTATTTGGAGCCGTGTACGCTCGGTTATATATAAGCTGTGGTTGCCTCTAATTGAGCGTGCATTTAGGACAATGTTAATGGTAATTTGCATATTTGGTAAAGTTTTATTGTTTTGTAACGCTCGTTGGTGATCCTTAAATAAATAAATAAATAAATATTCTTGAGTTAATTTTCAAAATGTTGTCAGAAACATTCGTAAGAGTTTTCTACACCAATATTTTCATAAACACTTTGCATTTTACTGAAAAGTATATGCTGACGTTAATTTAAAATTTTGATTAAAAAAAAAATGTTTATTGTTTCTCATACAATTGTTCCACAGCACAAAAATTGAGGCAGCCCCGGTAAGTTATAAGGATATTTGTGATGGGGTTACCTCGCAACTTCCCGCGGGTATACAATGTTGAGACATAGGTAATTAAAAAGGAAAAGAAAAAGTTTAGGTACTAGAATGTTACAAAATTATTGTAGGTAGCATGTTTAGGTATGTGTAGTGTTTGTGTATGTGATTGTGTAGGGGGGAAGATGGAGGTGTGGGGTGTGAGAAGGTGTGTGTGTGTTAATGATGGATTGATTGATGTAGGTTATGAATGGGTACAAGTTCTTCTTTATGATATACGGGTTAATAAAAGTTCAATGTCATCGTACATTTGTGTTTTTAACCATTCCGTTAGAGTATTTTCACATTGGTACCGCTTTAACATGAGGTAAATATTCAACATGAATTTCAGTTTGTTATAAATATGTGTTGATTGAGTATAATACTGGCGCGTGGCGAAAACTGTACGGACCCGAGGAGAATGGGCCACAATATCTTTTCGTCTTTTATTGAGATTTGATGGATCAAATGAGAGAGTCGTGTGAAAATGTATGGTTATGTGCAATATGTATAATTTACTAACAGTGAGCTGATTACTGATTTTGTAAAGGTTGTCTGTAGAATGTCGAAAGGTTTTAAAATATATAACTTTGATGACTACCTTTGAGCCCTTTCTAGGTCTAGTTAGGTTATTTAGTCTTGGTGCAACCGACTTGCTGTATACTTTGACAATTACAATAACTTATTACAATAATTATATTACGATAATGAGAATTTGCACACTCATGGATCACGATCCCAAAATCAGCATCTGGCTGTGTCCTCTGATTTGGAGTAAAGCAGATGAAGTTCGTTTTAGATAGGTACGTTGAGGGGTATAAGATTTTGAGAGAAACAGCTACCACTAACAGTTACCAGCTCTCAAAAAACATTTTTTTTTAACCATCCAGAAATAGGAGCCCCGCACAGCGGGGCTCCGTCGACTGCACTTTAGTATTACTTCGGTGGAGGCCATCGCCTATTATGGCGATTTTTCTCAGTTTTTATTCAATAAAAAATTTAAACTTCAACAACTAATATAAAATAGCACACACCTCTGGCAACGGGAAAAGGTGTGGGCTAACCCCCCAATCCACTAATAAAAACTGAAAATTAAAAAGGTTTAAGTTTAGAATCGAGTCCCCGATTCTAAACTTAAACCTTTATAATTTTCAGTAAGCTTAAACAAAGTAATCACAGGCGATATAATAAATAATCCTTTTTTATGGTTAACGCTAGTGATAGTTGTGTTTGTTTGTTAAGCTCCGCATTCTTAGTCACAAAGAATTATTCTAAATTTGATTACGTATCGCTAGGTCAATGAATAAAACTTATCAATAATATACCACTTATTTCCTACCCCCAAATTTGGAGGAAAACCCCTAAGTTGGGAACCCTGTGGCTAGTCGACGCAATTATGATAGTTCCGCCTACAGCGCGCCAAGTGACAGAAAATGGAACTAAATTTCAGTGAACACCTCTGGGCAAACCATTAAATGTTAGCATGTTAATTAGCATTTGGATCGCGGCCTACTTGAACCGCTAGACATATGCCTAACTAAATGGCGCCGTGTAATGCAATAAAAATATTGAATATTGAGTATTAAATGGTTAGGCAGCCAATTAAACGGCTGATGAAGCCAGTTGGCTGCGACATATATTATTTCCAGGGATTATGTGAAACAAACAAAGAATTTTTCTTCCAGAATGCTTGAGAATGTAGGTATTCCCTTATACCAATGCCTGCTCAGCCCAGTGCCTGCTCTTAGAGATCCTTCTCAAAGAGCTCGATTTCAAGGAATGCAAATGCATTCATGTCTTGAAAACGATCCCCAATTTTTTACATGGTTTTCAGCGTCCATCGGCTACCCGCGACTCTCACCAGGTCATCGGTTCACCTAGAGGGAGGTTTTCCAACGCTGCGTCTTCCGATACGCGGTCGCCACTCCAAATTTTCAGCCCCATCGACTATCTGTTGTGCGAGCAATGCGCCCTATGTCCAGGAGTGGTCGTCTTTCAGCTGATATGAAGATGTTGATGATGATCGTTTTCAGCTTCGACTGTCGCATCTAATTAGAATTCGTTAAATACCAACAAACAAACACGTCATACTTTTACCTTTTCATACATTAAATAAATATAATCTTCATTACTTAAAGGTCACGCTACCAAACCCACCATATAAATAGCACCAACCAAAAATCATAAAACTTCTTTCTAACCTTTTACCTAAGTTGGGCTCCATTGAAGCAGCAACATATTTCTCAACTTGCTTCACAGTTTTCTTTATCTTTTACACGCTATAACTCTAAAATAAGTAGGTACAAGAACTACTTTGTTACAAAAACAAGTGTTAGGGTAAAACTTTTTACTTACAAACTCTGGTTACTGCTCGTTAACTTTTAGGTTAAGTGCCGAACACGGCATGATTGCCTTGTCATTAAGAAATATACGGATGTGCTTTTCGAAAGTTCTCGTTGAGTTTCTGCATAATAATATCATTGCTCCCTAGTCTTTTCCCAACTACACTCGCGAGCAATGAACTGGAATCACTTGACCGCGCGTCGCTCAAAACAATTTTGTTCCATGCAATGGATTAAGGATTGTGGAATTCAAAAAGATTGAAAATTAATTCAATTTATACCTAAATCTAGGGCATTATTGCAATAGGTCGAAGTTGTGGACGTCTAAATGAATAGAAGTAATATTTTTTTTGTGTTTTATTAGTAAGAACAAAATTCTTAATAATTAATTACGATCTAGCCTAAAAGACTAATAAGCAATTTAACTCTAACTTAATATGTTACGTGATAGATTATTTTAAAACTAAGAATAGTGTCCATTTGCACTTTTACACAAGTCCGTAGCACTTTCTTAGAGTCTGATAAATTTATAAAAACACTAAGTTCATGTGTTATATGTATAGCACATCATTGTTACTATTATTAATTCACTTTTTACACTACACTAATTCAAAAGGTTTAGTTCTTTTTAGCCTACGCACTAAGTCTGTGTTGTCTAGAAGCTGAATTGCTTCAACATTCACGTGTCGGTGAAGTCGGTGTTCGTGGGCTTCAGCAAATTTTTGAATAATGTTGGTGACGAATTCTATTTTAAGATCACGGTGAAGGTCGTCATTTCTTATGTACCAGGGTGCATTGACAGCATCCCTGAGTACTTTATTTTGGAATTGTTGGATTATTTTGATGTTGCTTTGTTTAGTACAGCCCCAAAGTTGGATACCATACGTCCAAATTGGCATGAGAATATGCTTGTATAAGGTAATTTTATTATGTATTGATAGACAGGATTTCCTTCCGAGTAACCAATACATACTTTTATATCGTATTTCGAGTTCCTGCCTTTTCTTTTTGACATGAGCTTTCCAACGCAACTTGGCGTCGAGAGTTATGCCTAGGTATTTGGCTGTATTAGCATAAGGCACTTGCATGCCATTTATGTAGATTGGGTGATAGTCCAAATGTTTGTTTGTGAAGTCAATGTGAATTGATTTTGACTCATTCAGTTTGATCTTCCATTTTTGTGTCCAGTCATAAACTTTGTTCACAGCTAGTTGAACTTTTTCTACTGCTTCTCTGTGGCTTGATCCAGTGGCCATTATAGCAGTATCATCTGCAAAGGTCGCAATGGTGTTGTTTTCCAGTTCTGGGATGTCACATGTGTACAACAAGTACAAAATTGGGCCAAGCACACTTCCTTGTGGTACTCCAGCTTTTATAGCTTTTAGCTCGGAATATGCGTCCTCCTGCCGTATTCTAAACATTCTATTAGTTATATACGACTCTAGGATATCCGCAAATTCTGGTAGCATGCGTCTGAGCTTGAATATTAGACCGTTATGCCAAACTTTGTCAAAAGCTTGCGCGACATCTAAAAACACGGTTGCGCAGACTTCCTTATTTTCAAGCGTTTTTTCAATTATGTTAGTTATTCTATGTACCTGGTCTATTGTTGAGTGTTTTTCCCTGAAGCCAAATTGATGATTTGGAATAAGGTTTTTATCTTCTATTATTGGTTTTAACCGTTTCAATAACAGTTTTTCGAATAGTTTTGATAACACGGGCAACAGAGAAATAGGTCTATAAGATGATGCTTCATGGGGTGGTTTCCCAGGCTTCGCAATCATAATGACTTCAGCAACCTTCCATGACTCAGGTACATGTTTTAAGATAAATGCAGCATTGATAAGCTTGGTCAGCTTAACAATGGCTTTGCGCGGGAGGTGTTTTAGAATTTCACCTGTAATGAGGTCGTAACCCGGAGACTTTTTTGAGCTAATGTTATTTTGAATTTCTCTCATTACTTCTTTAGGAGTCACAAGCTTAATTCTTTGGTTTTGCGATAAATTTTCATTCTCAAAAATTTCTATCGAACTTTCATTGGGTTGAAAAGTTTCTTCTAAGTGTTGAGCAAACCTTAACGCTTTTTGGTCATTGCTTATGGCCCATTTTCCGTCGCTCCCTCTGATGGGCGGTATTTGTGTAATCGGCCTTTTCAGATTTCTTGTCGCTTTCCAAAGAGAGTAATCCGTTGATTTGTCATTGGTTAGCTGCAGAAGGTTGGTATTCAAAGATTCATCCTCAAAATGTAGAATTTTCCTCTTTAACCTTTTAGTTAGGTTATTTAGTGATGTTTTATCTCGCGGGCACCTTGTTCGCTGCCACTGCTTCCTTTGTTTTCTTTTCTCAGATAGTAAATCCACAATTTCCTTAGGATAGATAAATCCCTTATATTTACGTTTTAATTGCGGTGTGTTGTTCCACGCACATTGTTGAATATTAACAATATATTTGTTTACTTCTGAGTCAAGCTGATCTTGCTTTTTTATCGGAGTTTTAAGGTCGATAACATTATCTAGATCTAGGGCAAAACTTTCCCAATCTGTGTACTTATTAACCAGGGTTAAGTGACTTTCTTTGAGTTGAACTTTTTGACTAAGCATTAGTATAATCGAAGAGTGATCCGAGTTCATATGAAAACCTTCCTCCACACTGACGTAATTAGCGGAAATGTTTTTGCATATAAAAAAATCTATAAGATCCGGTATTTTCTGGTGGTCAGTGGGCCAGTACGTTGGTTTACCTGTGCTCATAACTTCGGAATGTGTATCTTTAACTGCACTTAAGAGCTGCCTTCCCTTAGTTGTAGTAAGTCGTGATCCCCAATGCGTATGCTTAGCATTAAAATCACCGCCTAGGATAAATCTCTGGCCTAATAGTTCAAAGAGATGTAAATATCGCTCTTTTCTTATCATGTGCCGTGGAGGACAGTATACGGCCGCAATGGACACGTGACAATATTTGGTTTTAACAGATACTGCCACGGCTTGAATGTCTTGTTCTTCATATTTACACTGCATGTAGTGACTAATGTTGTCTTTGATTATAACCGCGCTACCTCCTCTGGCAGAGTTATCGGGGTGGAGCGAATTATATACCATGTATCCTCTAAATTTGACAAAAGATTGCTTGGTGAAGTGCGTTTCGGAGACCAAACACACGTCTATATTTTCTGTGTCTAGGACCGCCTGCAACTCATGTTGATGTTTGAGGAGCCCATTAGAGTTCCACGCCATTATTTTAAGGGTGTTATTCATTTTTGATTATTTAGAACAGCTATTTTAGTGCCGGATTCTAGTTTCTCTAATCTCTTGTCAAATGTGGTAATACACTTTAAGATCTGATTAATCTTATCCTCTAGATTCAAAGGCTGTGATCTTTGTTTTAAAGCTTCCGCATAGGAACCAGTGTTGGTTACTTGCATGGGTTTTACAGTTGACTGGACACTTGCTTTCTGTGCCTGTTTGTCAAGATTTTGTAAGGGAAGAGACTGTTGAGTAGTTGGTACCACATGTTTCTTTTTAATATTTTTATTTTTAATTATTTGCATTTGTTTAGCTACTTCACACCCTCTATAGTTGGCAGGGTGAGGTAGACCACAGTGAATACATTTTGGCTTCTCTTGCGGAGATTTGGTACAGTCGGCTGTAAGATGCTTGCCAGTGCATTTTACACACCTTGGCTCTTTTCTACAGTATTTATGAGTATGCCCATATGCCTGGCATCTCTTGCATTGGGGAATAAGTTTTGGAGTTTTAAGTGGGTGTATTTCAATTTTACACCCTAAAATGTACTTTATGCCATAGATTTTGTTGACATCTTCGTCATTATTAAATGATAAAACAAACAAGTTAAGTGGTTCTTTACTCTTCCAGCTCAATTTGTTGTCTACTTTTTCTATTTTGAGTCCCTGTGTCGTTAGATCGTCTTTGATTCGATCAGGTTGGCAAGAAGAATGTAACTTCTTTACAACAACTCTAATTGGTCTAGCTTGCTTATTCTCATACGAATGCCAACGGTAATCTTTTTCTGTCAAAAACCTGGCAGTTACTCTATAAGAGTCTTCTGTTTTGGCGTTAACCTTAACACAATCCCCATTCATCATTTTCGCGGTAAATGAATCTGCTGGTATTGTTTCAGTTAGCGAGTCGTAGAACGCTTGATAGTTCTTAACTTCGTCTATTATGATTGGCGGTGGTGGAGGCACTTTTTTGATGGAAGCCTCTTTCGCATTTTTCTGTTGTTTTTCTTGTTGAGTGCTTGTTCCGGGTTGTTGTTTTGGAGAGAGGGAGGTATTAAGCTTCCTCTTCTTCCTACTCTTGGCCCTAATCCACTCAGTCTCTTTAGCGAGTTCATCCTCATCTGTGCAATATTCAACGTCACTTTTAGTACGCTGGGCAAATATTGTTTTTTCCCTTTCCTGTTTTTCTAAGGGTTCTAAAGTTTCTTTTTTATCCTTCAAGCAATTTAATTCTCCTTGAAGGGCTTGTACCTGTTCCTGTAAGCTATTGATGTGATCATTCAGATTACGTACCATAAGTTGCAGGTTTTCTCTGTCAGTTTTCTCCTGGATGTAACAGTCATACAACCGTTTTTCCAGGTCAGTTTTTATTTTAATAGACTGTGTAGCCATTATTTTGCAGTAAGGTGAGTTTAACACCTAAACAATAAATTATTGTAAACACTTCATGATTTCCGCACTTGTAACTAGGTCATGGCACTGACCCCGATAGAGCGACGACGTAGGTGCACCGCGACGACGGTGTGGTGCTGCGTCTGCAGAATACTCTTAACTAGAGCACACGCGCGCGATCTTACGTCTGTTCACTTTTGTAGTTAAACAAAAACTGGAAGTAGTATGAAAAGATAAAAATTGTATTGACAATTTATGTTATTTATTCCTCAATATTTTGTGTTACCTGTCTCCCTGAACCTCTTGTAGGTATACCTCCGAGACACAAGACTTACTCAGATTAAGCTGTCGAGCGATAGTACGCTGGGACAACCCTTGCTGGATTTGGATGACGACTTGAGCGGCTTCTATAGGTCTGGTTTCTATTTTATTTTAGCTTCAGTGTTTCCAGAGACGTGAAACATTGAACTGAAGACCAATTTTCATAAACGTCCACTTTCGTTGGGTTTCAGGACTACTAAACAATGTTTTGTTTTAAAAATGTATGTTATTTGTGGTGAATAATCTTTGGTTATGATATTGAAGAGGTTGAAAGCTAACAAAATTACCTTTCAAATGATATACCACAATCCATAGTTAATTGCATAGAAATTGTAAAAAATTGTTTTGTGCAACGCGCGATGAATTGATTCCATTTAATTGCTCGCGAGTGTATATTCGCGCCAGCTCCCGGTCTAACAGGATGCAGCTGGATACGACTAGGTATTTTACATAGATCGACTGCACAACTGACCTTTACAACCCAATAAATGGGAAACACTATATACTCCATGGCAAAACTGCATGGTGTCCGATTTTATAGCTTCTGACTACCGTAAAGATTGTCAAAGATCTTCAAATGACTGTAAACCCCAACAGCTTAGAGTCCCTATAAGTATTCCACAGCCAGAACCCGGAAAGTGTTGCTTAACCTTTGAAATCGACCCGTGTGGCTGTTATTAATAGAGATATGATAAACTAAATTGGTCAATTTACCTATTTCATGTAATCAGCATTCAAATGTATATAATAGTAGCTTACAAACTAGGCCGATGATCTCTTGATCGAGATTTATAGATATCCAAGTATCCAAAAAGAAGACCTGTTACATCTACACAGATATAAAGTTTTAAAACCAATTCACTTACTCCGATTTCCTGAGCTCTAGAGGAAAACCCTTTTTACCCGACTTTATTTACTACATCTATAAACTGTTCTTCAGGAGCACCAACTTATATTACCTAACTTGTTGAAGATATGACTATCAAGTGCCTTATTTTACTATTCAACCACTAAATTCATATCTATGTTGGTACTTTCGCCAAAAGTGCCTGCAGAGATAGCCATAAACGGCTTCATTCTCAGCACGGTTCTATTCCATTTTATTACGTCTATATTTTACGACGTTCATAAACACAATATCGGGTCGTATGTGCTGCGAGATGCGTAGATAGGCATCAGGTGTCCTGTAAATAGATTCAAAGAAGCCGCTATCCCGCTTTCTGAGAGGAACGAATAAATACTGGAAAAGAATCAGTTTAGCCAAGAACAAAAGAAAATCATTGAAGCTTTTGTTGTTAACTAGCTTTTTTCAGCGGCTTCGCTCGCGTGTATTTTGCCTGAAGCACTGTAAAATTTTGGGCATAGGATAGATTTCTATTACCCTAATAGAAATCTATCCTATGCCTAACAGTTTTTGGAATCGGATCTGGTCTTTCAGAGATACCTCTTACAAACAAACAAACCTGTAGAATATTTAGTAACGTAGATATTTTCTTATAATCCAACTGGCCAGGTGCCTGCTCGTGTTTAGATTCTCCTCAAAGAGCTATTTGAAGGGAATCCAAATGCATCTATGTCTTGTCAAGCTGCCCCAGTTTCCAGCCAGGTACATCGTTTTCAACTTCGACTGTCGCATCCAATTAGACTTTGTGACCAAACTTGCCACAGCCAGCTATTCTCTGTTTCTAAGGCTATACTGACCCTGTCATTGGCATCGGCTATCGGATCCAATTAGACTGCGGACGAATCTGCCATACTAAGCAGTCTATTATCTCGTTTTCTTTGACCTAACTGAGTCGTTAAGGTGAAGGCTTTTAGCAGATTTATCGATCACCGCTGTCAGCATTTTCGTATTTAGTAATTGAAACGGCAAATTAACACTATCTTCTGGTTCTAAGCTGGAAGTAGCAATCAGAGTAAGGCCACACTAGTAAGCTATTTCCACTATATTTTTTCCAGGTCTGCAGGTTGTTTACTTAGAGGCTTTTTGCCGCAAAATTATCATTTTGATTTCAACACTGTCAGCATTTCCATATGTATGTAGTAAATCGATTCATGGCGAAACCCACTTCGTAACCTGGGTTTCGATTTTCATTCCTACTAATTCAGAGACTGTTTCATAAGCCCTCTAGTTGACTTAAGATCTCGTCTCGACTTAACTTTACGCAAAATATCGGTGTTCATACGAATTCTTGAGCAAAAAGATATTCGCGTGTTTACACTGACCTTCTGACTCTTCCTGCAGCCTGCCATAGATACAGGTCACGTCTGGGGAATAAGGATGTTGCCTCAAAACACAAACTAGGCTTGTCTCTCTCGCACAATGGATTGAAGCTCTCACTGGAATCCATTGTTGGCGGATTATGGTGGAACGAAGTGGAATTTCTCTGTGAATCCAATAGTTTGAAAGTGAAACTGAATAAAATAAATACAGACATAGACGTAGATATATCTTAACGTGAAATGTATAATTTTCAGATTTCTAAAGAAACTATCAAATTTTTTGCGCCGAATGATCCGATCTAAAAACACAGCCCTGTCTAGAAGAATACTAATGTTCCTACGAAACTGGCTCCGTTAGACCATCTTTATTACTATGTAGTATCATCTTAGCAACATTGAATTAATTTTTCAACCCAAGCCTAACTTTACGATGCTACTTTGGTCTACAAACTGTCTACGAAGTGGTGATAGCAGCAGATGGCGACACAAACTTTTAAATTGCCTTCAGATTCCGCTTTTTCTTGGCAGAACTTCAACGTCGTTCACTTCATTATGTCCACGACAATTAGGAAAAACTCAGTTTCATTACGGGATTGTTGCAGTTAGGTCAATTAAATATGGCCCAGTTGGTGTACTCGGTAAAATTCAAGCTGTTATTAGCATTATAAATGTCAGGAGCGGCAAAATTATTGTTGCCGCCAACTGTGATGTTAATTACTGCACGAATTGTAGGACGTAAATGTTTTTTTGCTTTATTAGATGTTTGTATCTAGTTCAAAATAATGAAATTGCGTTACTGTACGCGTTTGTGTTTCTGGATATTGTTAGCCATAAAGAAACAAAAACGAACATAAGTTACCTTCCAAATAAACACTGGAACAATGTGAAACAAGGGTCCTGTCATAATTTATGGGACGAAGGACCTTATTTAGTAGAAGCTGACATGGGTACTCCGCTTTATACGGCTTGAAACTTATATCAAATTAGTATTCTTTTTTACCACCACGGCAAGAAGATTAAAACAAATGTAGCAGTACTGTAAAAGAAATGTAGTGTAATAAGTCTATCTAGTACCACCATTACAGTTTCAAAGCCCAGTATATTTTGCGGAACAAATCCAACGTAGATAAAGGCAATGTTTTTCTCTCTAAAGTAACTAATGTGGTTGCCAGTTTCCTCTTAATGCCTGAAACAAGTGGGTTTCGCTATTGCACAGTCGGAAAACCAGCTATGTATTCACTGTTGTAGAAACTCCTTGGAGAATGGAAGCTTTTTGTGAAATAGCTTGTACTTACCTGTGAAAAGGATTATGGTTCAATCGGGTACTAGTCATGCAAGGTTTTAAATTATATTCCTTTATTTGTTCGTTTTTTTTTTCTTTGGAATATATCTTATTTATTGCACCATGTAACCTTGCGCTATTGATTGGGACTGTCGTCGACCACATCATCGCTTACCTTCAGGGGACAGTGGTCAGACGCGAGCCTGAAACACCTTTTAGAGCAGTCCTATAAAAAGTGCTTCATCATATCAGCCGAAAGACGTCCACTGCTGGACATGGGCCTCCCTTAAGTGTCGCCACAACAACCAGTCCTGTTCGTCTAATAATTACCAAAATAGTGCAACAAAACGACATTATAATATTATTTCCACCATTTCAAGAGTTAATTTCCTGTCGTGCCTGAATTCTTCCCGTTATTATGATCGAATACTGTTGCCAGGTGAAGTAGCGGATATGATTCCGGAATGAAACAGGATACAATGTTTTAATTGTTTCCATGATTGCTGTTCCTTATTTCCTTTGATTTTATAAAAGAAAGATACTTTTAAATCTTAACTTATTTCTAGAAGGTAAACTATGAAACTAATACGATTACCAATCCGTTTACGAAAAATTTCTCACCGAAAGCTTATCAAGAGTGCATTTTTTGTCGGAATTTCAATGGGACCGAAACCGCAGCAAAAAGTCAATATTCAAATAGAAAACATTTTATAATTTTAAATACTAAACTAATTAGGTCTCGCCTTAGGGTCCCACTTAGACGGACCGTCTGCTTAAACGGAAGGGCCCGTTTTCACCAAGACGGGCCATTTGTTTAAAAGGTAGGGCCCGTTTTCACCAAGACGGGTCGTCCTGTTTAAACGGAAGGGCCCGTTTTCACCAAGACGGGCCGTTTGTTTTCTCGGTTCATCTAAACTTTAACTTTAGATGGACCTGGACTTTGGATGGATTCTTTAGATTCTAAAGAGACGGATATGCCAGAGGCAGTGCAATTTATATAAAACTGTTCACATTTAGACGTGTCCGAGAAAAACACGGATTAGTGTTTTTAGACGGACGCTTTGCCACTGCGAAGAGACGTCTAAATGCCGTTTCGGATATAGTGTGAATGAATCTACCGACGACCTGGCACCAATGTGCCTCCCTCCTACCCTGCGGTCCTCGCAGATTACTTCGCAAACATCATTTGGACCGAGAAAACAGACGGTCCGTCTTGGCGAGAACGGGCTCTAAGAGTTAAAATAAAAACTCCAAACAAAAATATTGCGTCAAAAATTCGTCCGCATCGCTGTCGACTGTCTGTCTCTCTGTCACACTGACTGTCAGTCTGCCCAAAAGACTGGGGACATTGCAAAATTGTGTGGCAATGCTTATCCCAAAAAAAAGTATGACAAACTTAAAGATGTAACAAACTTTTCGGTACAAACAAGGCTTTTCTGCACAATGGCCACTAAATCAACAACGATAGCAGCGTACATTCACAGTACTGTACTTATTATTACTTGGTAACGATTACCAAGTTTTAATTGCAGCTTTCATTGTTATTGCAGTTCACCGGATCGATGCTCGTAAAATATTCAGCGTCGACGAACAGGCCACACACCACATTGTACCTACTTTGCTTTCAAAATAAATATCATGGAAGGAAAATTAATAGTTGCTGGCACAATAGAAACCAGGGTAATTAATACCTATAGATAATACCTACAGTTTAACGAATATGATAGCCGGATAGCCGAACGAATGTGTTAGGTGCTATTCCATAAAGATTACCCGTTTTATTGTTTTACGGATGGGAAATCGTCAAATGACTTCTCTCGCAGCTCTGGGTGGAGTGAGAGGGAATGTCAGACTCATACTGACTAAAACCCACCCGTGTTCCTTAAAATGCCCTTTTGTTTATTAATTACAAGGCCGCGGTAACTCTTTCGAACTGTTCCGCAACCCTGGCAGCCATAAGCTTACCCTTGGATTTTGCATCAGAATATCAACCGTTGGCCGGACACGATTTAACGATTCCACCAAATAACGACAACCTGTCTTTGTTGTTATCGTCTTGTTACAAATTTGTATACTACGTATCTTAGAAATAGCATTCCACGCTTTCATCTCAACTTCCGCATTCGCAAACTCTCCAAAATACACATAAAGCAACACAAATTGGAATAACGTTATAAGTCTCGAGATCTCGCAAATATGCCTCTAAATCAATTTATAGCAGAATCTCCGCCGTAGAATCGTAGTGCTGATAGATAAATGGATCCGATCCAAGATTGCAAAGTTGCAATTGCTACGATTGATGAGATTGCGACTTTAGGATTACGTTGAACTGCACTGCGAAGCATTCTTGCTTTGATGATTTGTTGTACGACTTCGGTTTCTAAAGCCGTTCTAGATTGGCAGACTTTTGCTAGCGCGTAAGATCTGAAATTGCTTGACGTATCAATTCTATTTTTGGTATCAATGTGTTGATATATAGATATCTCCACTGATGATCGACATGAGAAGTTAACTGACATTATAACCGTACCATAATATGAGTCTTCATAAGGTTCTCTTTATGAGGATGCAAATTATGCCCCTTAGGTAAGACAGAGCCAGCTAGCTAAAAGGTACGGCTTTCTAAAATATTTTCTTGTTTCATACTTTTCAGATCACTTTTATTTTTCTGTAGTCGGGTTACAGTTTTTTTAACTTTATTTTTTACATAAAGCTCCATAATTAAGTAATGAAGTCGTCACGGGTAGACAGAAGCCACAAAACCTGACACCAGTTTTGCTAAAGGGCACCGTATAACCCGGTTACTGGGTTGCAGTCGCTTCATGTAGAATACAGGTACAGTAATGCAGTATCATGAACATTTTGATTTTATGAAATGTTCTCCTAAAAAATGTAACTGCGGTGATATTTAAAAAAATATATCGACATAACGAGAATTGTAAAAACCAAACTTGACGATAATAATTATTTCCATTACCTTCCTGCGAAGTTATAAGAGCCACGGTTAATTGCATAGCTCCAAGCCAAGTATTTCTTGACCATTGCTATTAACGTTCAGCCACAATTTTATTGCTGTGCAAAGTTGGAGAAATTAAATGATTCTGATTCTACCTTGGTAATTAATTAATGTAGCGTTATACACATTTCTTTTTTTACTGCTATTTAATGTATTTTTAAATTACCTTTATTATTGTGTGTCTGTCTAATTGATTTCCAAGTCTCATCAGAATAAATAAGAAAATAAAATTGTAAAACAATATTTTCTGAATGTATTATTTCAAATCGTTATTGCAAGTATATATATCCAACTTTTCCAACGTTTGTAAACAATTGAATAAAATTCTTAATTTTATTAAAAGAAACAAGGTAGATATTTTACTGTTCACAGAATATACCAGATTTAAATATTATATGTGATACACGAGCAATTAACTTTATCCCAGCTTACCAGGTGCATTCAACCAGTTCGTCTGAAATAAAACAACGATTTGATAGCAGGTATTTTATACCTTGAATGCTTAGAAATGCGAGGTTTAATAGGGACGATTTTGTTCCAATTAAAGCAAAATTCTTTCACATACCCATTGGAGAATTATAACGTAATTGGTTGCCCGTTGCGTGTCTACTTTGCTAGTTCAATTACCGTACGTAGGTATGCAAAATTATTTCCACGAATTGGACATACGTCATAGAAACAAATATCAGAAAATCTGTTTGGTATTTTCTTTTCCAGGATAAAATTATCAATAAAATTTGACCCAAGTAACAATTCTTCGTGTATAAAAATCTCCGTGTTTTATATTTATAAATGCAAAAACTATCATCATTCTTTTTGTTCCAGGTGCGCTCGACGAGGCTATGATGCAAGCTTTAGAACACGATCGTATAGACTTTGTCAAACTCCTGCTAGAAAATGGTGTATCCATGCGCAAATTCTTAACAATACCTAGGCTAGAAGAGCTGTATAACACCAAGAGTGGGCCCAGCAACACCTTGAGGTATATTCTAAGAGACGTCAGGCCGCACTTGCCGAGAGGTTATGTTTATACCCTACACGATATTGGGCTGGTCATCAATAAGCTCATGGGTGGTGCATACAGGTAAGTTAACATTCTGATCATTCTAGTTTAAGAAATAATAGTTTGAGTAATAATGTGAGTTTGTTTGTTTGTTACACTTTTACGCGTAAATCGATCGATTTTGACATAGATGGGACCAAAGAGGGTTATTAAAGGCTACTTATAGTGGGTCCACATGATTCAGACTTTGAACTCTGAATAAAAAAAAAAACGTAAAAAAAAACGCAGAAGTGAAAACTTGAACATTAACGTTGTGCATTTTTGAATATTTTGGAATGGTTAGGGAATAATTTCGCACGAATTGCTTTATTTATCAGTATAGAAGTACTATCATTTATGTGGTTACTACACTATCCGTCTTACGAATTTTCGCTCAGGTTTAACATTTTTTACCCATCTCAAAAAGTGCACAACGTCGCTAAAGAAGGTTTCACATCAAAAAAAAATCTATCACTCCGACATTTGTTTGCATTGCTCTGCTGCACAGACAAAATTATACAACGTGTAACAGAATAAACGCAATACCTCATAAGGGGGGCGCGAAAATAATAAAATCATCTGTTCAGTACTCTTTGTCGAGTTATATGCACACAAATGTAAAGGGCAGTCGATTTTTTTTGCAATTTCTGTGTTGGTCCCATTGTGAAAGTTATTCATAATGATGAGTACAATGAACCCTTAAGAGGTATTGCGTTTATTCTGTTGGTTGGTGCAGGTTGTATAGGAGTTTATGGAAGTCTGTATCGTGTAGACCTACTATAAGTAGCCTATACCTAACCGTCTCTATGGTCCCATTTATCATCACCATTCATCATCATAGATCACTATTAAACACAAGCGAAGCCATGGGAAAACGCTAGTAAATAAATAAAAAAGAGTTCAAACTTATGTACAATGTCATTTACATATAAACATACCTACTCATATTTAGCTTTTACTCATTTTTTAACGTAAAACTTTGTTTAGTCATTTTAAAGGCCAGTTCTAGCGTATCTTTGAGTGCAATAAAGAGCAGAAACTCATAGTGCATTATTACTAGTCTGAAACGTTGCTATCATAACTTGCTAAAATCCTTTGACACTGGCAAAGTAAATTCTCATAAAACTTGCATATTTTCATGCTTTTATTGTCAGTAAGATTCTAGTAAAATTTCTATTTTAATATTTGCATTCCAAAGTGGAGTAGATATTTTATGTTTCATACCTTCATTACGATTGTTGAACTTAGTAACTTTTTTGAAAGCTAATATGACTCCAAAAATCATTGCGCTCATTCTGAACTTCTTCTACTATCTTTTTCAGGACTTCTACTATCTTTCTTTTTCTTTCGTCAGGTGCTACTATACCAGACGCAAGTTCCGTCCGATCTACGCGAAGGTGATGAACAAGAGTGTGAACGTTCATCGGAACAGCGCCTCCTTTACCAGACACCAGGCTGGAGGCTTGTCCCTCATCACTGGCTTCATGCCCGTTACCACGGAGATGGCGCTCTTCGACTATCCTTTTAATGAGCTTCTTGTAAGACAACTGTTTTTTTTTCAATTATCTTTTAGAGATCCGAATATCCGTAAAAAACGGATTATACAAGATCGCTCGTGTTTGTGTCTGTCCGTCTGTCACAGCCTCGGAAGCTGCTGGACCGATTCTGTTGAAATTTGGCACACATATATTAATATGAACTTTGGTGTCCCAAATTCGGACGTAAATTTATTTATTTATGTAAATAAATAAATTTTTAGTATAGAGTTTAAAAAAAAACATTTATTTACCTATCCGCAAAACTCGACAAAATGTACCTACTGAACCCGCTGATTTCTTTCTGGCGATTCCGGGGTTTGTCCCATAGTAGTTGTTCATAATGATGAATACAATGACCATCAAAAAACTTAAGACATATTTAGTAAATAAAGCATACCATAACATTAATGAGTTCCTCGAGGAAAGATTTGAATTGACATTTTAGCTTATTTGTTTTGATTATTATTATTATTTTTGTTAAATTACAATGGAATAGTTGAATTATTTTTTGGATTCTTTTATTATTATTATTATTTATTGTTGACATGATTATTGTTTCAGTCTTAAAAACTTATTTTTTGTTTTAAATGTTCTATTTGTTTTTTTTTTTTTGTTATTTTAAATTTAGTACAATATTATTAGTATTCGTTTTGACATTTGCACGTCACATCATGTGGCAAACATGCCTGTACCTAATAATGTTATTACCATCTTGCATGCAAGTATTTCCTTGTATGTATGACACATGTTTAAGCAAATAAATATTATCTTATCTTATCTTATCTTATCTTATCATCTTTCTAGGAATTTCGTTCATTCTGATACACGTTTTGTATTAGGAAAGCCGAAATGAAGTCCGCGGTTTGAAAGTAACACGTTACAGAATTTTCGTTTGGAAGCCTTTGCTCGCGAGTTCGACTCGCAATTGACCGGTTTTATATTTTAATTTTTATAAATAGTATTATAGTACCATCATCAACAAAAGTCGATAACCACTTCACTTCAGTTTTCTACATCATTATTGTTGAGGAAAACATTTAATAAAAATCGAGACAGAATTAAAACTAAATGCATATTAACACTTTTTGTGTCAATTTAGATGAAGTGTAAAAGTAACAGCGTTAATCCATTTTCGTACGTGATTTTTTAGCAAAGTTTATTTCAGAACTTAAAGTTTTCGAGTTATCCAACCTCGAGTACCTATGCTGCGCTTTCACTATTAGCGAATCAGACAAAATACCTTGTTAATCGCTGTGTAATTTATAAAAAATATATGTATCTATTAAATTGTAACCAAAATGCATTGTACGTAGAATCTAAATTTATCAGAGAATTCCCTGATCTAGGAAAGTACTTAGATCTATCATTCTTGAAGTTAGCACTCGTACATCATTTGCCATCACAAAAATAAGTTCTATTTACCACCAGATGTGGGCAGTATTAACAAAACGGCATCAAATGGCGTTACTGATGTGGACGCACGGCGAGGAGGCATTAGCCAAGTCGTTGGTGGCCTGCAAGCTGTACAAGGCGATGGCACATGAAGCTGCTGAGGATGACATGGAGACTGAAGTCTACGAGGAGCTCAGGCACTATGGGAAGGAGTTTGAGAATAAAGGTGAGGAGTTTGTTGTATTTGAAACAAGTCTTATTAATATTATTTATTTTGACAACAACTACAGAGATCCACAATGTTAGTAACAATATTTAACTTAGCCTATGTTAGTACCTACTTCATAACTAATATTCGAGTGTTTAATTAACGCCCACACGAGCGGGCAGTCTGCCCGGGCGGCTTCTGCTTCCAGAAGACTATTGGGACTGTCGTGTACAGTTCTCGTCAAATAACTTTGCCCCTCTGAAATTGTGTCGAGTGGCTGCGTAATAGTCAAAATTACGAACACATTGCAACTGCGCATGCGCAAGAGACATGGGGGCGGGGCGCGATTTTATGTCTCAGTCGCTCGTTTACGTTCGATGCATGCTTGCGTACCGTTTGCTCCCGTCTACGTGACTGCACCTGCGCGATCTTTGCAAATGGCTTACTTCAGAGGGGCAAAGTTATTTGACGAGAACTGTAGTTTGCGAAGTAGAGAGGTAGATTTTTTATGCCACAGTGCATCGAAGCTGTAGGTGCGTGCATCAGCAAACATTGCTGAAACGCTACAAAACCGCGGTAGTTGCAACAATACCCTGCAACACTCGCTTCAGCAGTACTCGCTTTAGATCAAACAGTTGCTCCTCTTAGATAAATTATTCACAGTCTTATTGCTGTGTTGATTGAAACACCTCTACATAGCTTTAACTTTTGATAACAAAACTTTATTCATTTGTCTTGTAGTCTCTGTTCTACCTCTAACTCCAACTCTAACTCTAACAGTTTTATTAAATTAAGGTGTAGGTAAATATGTTATACCTCAGTTGACAAGGTTCAATAAATCATTATCTGAGTCGCCTCCATAGGCGGAGAAATTAAATATATTTGGTCAAAATTGTAAGAACGCTGCATAAAGTAATCGATAAAGTTGCCATAATCACCGAAGTTTTGATCACGTTTTATTTTATGACCAATTTGTATTAAAACTTTGCGAATCGTAGATTTCTTGAATGTGACGAACTCATTTCATTGAGTTCAAAAGTAAAAGCTTACGCGTGTAAACTTTGCTGAAGAAATATTTGTAATTCGCAATTCCCAGTAGGTAAAAAATATTTGTATAAATTAAAACTTTAACCACAAGCTTAAGTTTTCTTACTCCAAGAAGCACGTCTAATTAACGGCAAGTTCACTTTAACGTTAAATGACAAACGTTTACCCGTTAATACAGCAAGCTATTATAAATTTAACAGCGTCATAAAACTAGAGACGTGAGGGCTAGACACCTAATTATGTTAGACCGTAAACTTTAATTAGCGGCGGTTCAACAGGACTCATTTTAAATTTCATCGTCTTTATCTAGCCTTGGAGCTTCTAGACTACTGCTACCGCCAAGATGATGATCAAGCCCAACAACTGCTGACGTGTGAACTTCAGAACTGGTCTGGTCAAACCTGCCTTAGCTTAGCCGTCGCCGCCAACCACCGCGCCTTGCTCGCACATCCTTGCTCACAAATCATACTAGCTGATCTATGGATGGGAGGTCTCAGAACAAGGAAAAACACAAACCTAAAGGTAATTGCAATTTAATTTATTTTTTTATCTCTTTTCTTTTAGTCATTCATCTTATTAACGCACAGACTTGTCATTCGCACATTTCAGAATGCGAAAAGAAAGGAGACGTGTTTTGGTAACTTGGGGATATAGTGGTAGATACATATTCAGCAATAGTTTTCCACGTATATCTCGAATACGTCCAATTAGAGAGCTTCACTCTATGTGGGGGTGCGACATAAATATAACACGTCTCCCTTGTTAGTAGCAAAGGGCACGATCAGTAGATTTCGATGTTAGATTATAACTTAGATATATAACAGAGGAACTCGATTGTAAAGATATATAATTTGATGTCTGTGTGTCAATGAGTCGCTTTATATATTATAATCATTTGGAAATTCGCATGCACTTTGTTTAAGACGCCGATTTATGCAAGTCCAATTTGATTTTTCAGAAATTCATTAATGTTTTGAAGAATGTGTGTCAAATTAATGACAGATTAAAATCTTTAATTCGACTCATAGACATGCACACAAGATTTTAATAATACAAAAGTATTGCTATCTCACTTGCACATAATCGGCGTCGGAACCCCGTTTCAATTAGAAACATAGCATGTACCGCTTAAGTCAAAGTGAGTTAGCATCGACGAGCGTTTCCTTTGCCACATCGGCTTTGTCGTGATGTGTGAAGGTAATTCTGAGCCTGCTGTGTCCGCTGTACATTCTCCAACTGGAGTTCAAGTCGAAGGAAGAACTGCAGCTGATGCCGCAGACGGAGGAGGAACACCTCGAGAACGAGAGCATCGAAGATGACAGAAGTACCAAGGACCCCAACGACGCTGAGGTAAGAGTTCGTGTTATGTTGCTCACCATCTTAGTTTTACATTCACTTGGGAAGTATGACGTCACGTTGGCCATATTTTATTTACTTAGTCACCTTATTGCAAACATAATACACATTTCTAGTTTTAAAGTCTCTTTGCTGTTTTCTGACTTAATTGCATCTCTACATAGAGTGAACTTTATTTGAAATACCATCAAAGAAACTTTCTGTAGAGGAAAACTTATTAAATTTAAACTGTAATATCTTAAAGAATTCCTATCTTCAAACTTTGCTACTTTTGAGTAAAGAGACTAATGCACATAACCAATTGGTGATGGAATTATTTGTGTTCACACATATTCCACGATCACTCATATAGAAGAAGATAATATTATGTATATGTAATATTTTACATTTTCAGACCTTAGATATAGTATTAGAATAAACTATGTGATTGTTGCGTATGTAGGTTGGAGTTGCGAAAAGGCGAACGTTATCTATCAAGAAGATAATTCCGCCTGGGCCACCGAGTAAAGTAACGAAGGTAGACGAGTCTTTGAGACCTCAGTGGTCTACTGTGATACGAACACAATTCGCACAAAACTACTACACATGAGTAGAAACGTAGATACTACATTCAATTGTTTAACTTTTCACAGGACACAATGTCTTTCAGACTGCACAGTCTATACATGTTTAGATGATAAAAACCCAGATTTATGTACGATATCATAATTGGCACAGTCATATTTGTATGTCTCTTCTTCATGAGCTCTTTACACTTCACACAGTTTACCTTCTTGTGTTCGTATTACATCAAAGTGCACACAAAAAACAACATGTCTGTCGCGCGGTACGTCGATGGCTTTGCGTGAAAGTAGGCTTCCGTGGCGCTCCGTATACTTCCATTCCAGCCTCTCAGTTCACCCCCTTTCTGTCTTTACGCCCGTCTTTATGGGCCACGTCATTCGTTTATAGCTCACCTTGAATTTTAGCACTCCAAGAACATTTTCGTACAAGACGAGCCTCTAAAGAAGCTCAATTTACGACGTCTTTCTAATTTACCCAGACATCAATATTAAAATTGTAAGGAGACATTTTTCTAAAGAAACTCGATGCTTTTGAAAATTCTAAACATTCGCAGCGGTTTACTGCTGCCATAAAATATAATGACGACACTAATTCAAATGGTTTTTAATTAAAATAAATCCGAGGTGAAGCTTAAACGTTGACAATAAAATTCTCTGTTCTTATACATAATTTCAATTTATGTCGATGTGGACCGTAGTTAGATTTTGTTATTATTTTCGATCCTTATCTCAAGCTGCCGTCTCAATATTTCAAAGATATTTTGTATATTTCCTACCGTTTCGTTGGAGGCTTTTACGTTTACAATTATTTTATGACTATCTTTACTCTCAAAATATGGATGATTTTATTAAGATTCAGCTTGTAAACGTCGACTCTTACACTTGATGTGGTGTCGTGAGCTTATATTTCGATATTGTATGCGTTGTTATTATCAATATTCTGCTTATTGTCATGCTTGCGTCTTTATCTTGAACTAACGTACTGTCATCATACTCGTTGTCATCTCGGCCTGGTCTTTGGAGAATGATGCCGCAGCTGTTCAAATCTAATCACTGTTTACTATAAAATTCAAGCTTACTATGAATGTTTTCTATTACCAAGTCTTGTTCTATTTTATTTCGGTGTAAACATATTGTTGTAACATTTAAATACGATTTTGTCTGGACTCAAGCAGGCGTTGATTGGCTCAGGGGCCGAATGCGAAACTCGTGTCGATCAGAACGGGAAAGTTGGTAAAATAGGGTGGGAGCCCTCGTACAGGGAGCTGCCGGAGCCCCACTCGCCTGAAGACAAGATGATGAGGCCGCTGAGGCTCAAGAAGAAGATTTATGAGTTCTTTACAGCGCCCATCACCAAATTCTGGGCCGATTCGGTGAGTAACACCTTACTTGTTTGAACTTTCTCAGTGATAACTTTTCGTGCGGATAATATTTAATTTAATCCTAACTTAACTTTGATTGTGCCATGTCAAAATGATTTAGAAAGGCTTTAACTATTTGTTAGAAGGCACAAAATGTAGTCCAAATCATTAATAATACATAATGACAGTTAAAAATAGAGCACAATTTAAACGCAATGAATAAACAAAGACTCCACAATTTTAGCTACTCGGATCTTTTCCTCGTATTTCCGGAAGATCGTGCTATTCGTGCGTTCTATTATATTAAGTACAGAAAGAATAAAGGAATCTCATTTTACTCCATATCCGACAATAATTACCGTCCAAAATTGCGGACCGTTGCCTTATAATTTTGTAGGATTAGAATAATTTTTTGTTCATTATTTTAATTTTCTGGCTTTTCCCTAATTTCACTTTTATTCCCTTTGTTATTTCTTTGTTGTCCATGGCATTCCACCATTGCTTCCGAAAATTACTTCCTTGGTCCTTCCTTTTGTCAATTCAAAATTAACCTTAATTTTTAAATCACAAAACATTACTAACATAGGTACCTTTCACTTTATGCAAATGTTACTGGATTTTGTTCTTGATCAACTTAAATTTAGTTAACTTCCTTGCGTACATAAAGCGAATTCGTAATTGCAATACAGGTATAACGTAGCAATTGCAGTTGACTCAAAGAGACACTAAATTACATTTCTCAAAGCTGTATTTTCCGTTAACGACGCTACAACTGCATGCATCTTTTTACAATTTCTATGTAGGTGTGCTAGGTTTATTTCAACTTACGCTTTTACCTCTGTTGATTAAATGTTGTTTAACTTCTTCGGCAGATAGTCATGTAAATTCAGTACCATTCTGTAACCTTCTCGTGGATAATGCCTTTCAATTATATATACTCGTATTTATATAATGTTTATTACTTAAGTACTTAAAAACAAGTTGAAGCCAACCCTAGTTTTAGTGACATCATCTTCTATTCGAAATTTCAACTGTTACCAATTAAATATTGATGAACATAAATGGATACTTTGTTGCAGTAGGTACACGGTAAATGACAAATCTATCGATATCCGGCCATTTTGATTGTTTCGCAATTCCCTTTCTCGTCACTTTTAATGAAATAATTGGCTTTATTTCATTCTGTATTCTTATTAAAAATACACGTTGCGATTCTGTTTGACAGTAAAAAATTGAGGTCAATGCATATACAATGTGGACACATCGATACGACAATAAATGAAAACACTGACAATATTGGTTCATAGGAATATTTTGAAACTATTAAAAATCATGTTACAGAAATTAAATTAAAAATAAACTTTCCAATTACATAAAAGAACAAAAAAACTCAAACTAGTCAAGGATAGTGACTACTATTCTGACGAAATATTCCAAGCAGACTGTTGCAATTAGCGACATCAAATCTGTGGTAAAAGACAACATATTCGTATGATTTAGTATTGCCAGTGTTTTGATTTATTGTCGTATCGTCATCTTCACCTTGTGTATTTGTGTAAATACAATTCTTTGAACTTGATCATCGGAGCAAAAGAATCAAAACTCATTTCCTTTTTGTGATGTCAAATGTAAGGTAACTAATTTATGTATTTTTGTTTCCAGATAGCCTACATATTGTTCCTATTGATGTTTACATATACAGTATTAGTCAAGATGGACCCGACGCCATCTTGGCCCGAGATATATTCTATATGTTATATATTAACGTTCTTATGTGAGAAGATAAGGGAAATCATTACGTCCGAACCTGTTGCTATTAGGTAAGTTATTGCTTCTTCGTTTCTGTTGGTATCGGTTTGGAACCCAAGGTTTTATAAGATAGTTAAATTACAAGCAAGCAATAATATCCTACAATTCAAAAAGTATCTCTGTAACATACTATTAAATTTCATATTTGCAGATTCAGATATGTAGAAATGTGTGTGCATTTTGATTTTCTTAATAAATTGCAGTAAGAAAGCTTAGCTGTCAAATCAGAATCCAATCCAAAACTTTCATGATCCCCATTCCATAGCTTCGATCCCCTTCCTTAGTTTATATTGAAGTTTCCCTCATCTCAATTAAGATGATAGGTCCATTAATCATTCTATCAATTTGAAGATCGTTTGCGAGACTATCAATAATAATAATAGTAACTTTGATATTGTTGGGGCCGATCTCTGTATTCAAGCTTAACTTTAGTAACTTCTAGAATAAAATTCTGTCGACGTTGTTTGAGATTTTAAGATGGAATAAATAAAACAACGACTGTGGAGATTTAAATTATTCTATTACTTTTTTTTTGTCCTTGACCAACATTGCGTCTATACAGAAGACATGCAGTAACTGCACTTCACTGCACATGTGGGTCATTGTAGGCTCTTTCCTAAATAAATGCAACAAAAGTTGCAATAACATTAAAATCCGCCTGTGGCCACGCAACAGTGTGATCAGTCATTAAGACTGGGAAAAGCAAATTAGTATTCTATTTGAAAATTAGTATTTCCCACTATTCTGTGATATGTGGAACACATTCCGGTAATCAAACTGCATATTAATTAAGTTTCAGTCATTATAGTGGCCGAAATAATATTTGCGTCCGGTTAAATGCCAGAATTAAATTATGACTAAATTAAAGAAAAGTTTGAAATATTTTTGCTTCATTATAAAAGAAAAAAATGTAGAGTTATGAAAACAAACTAAAGGAATAAATAGAATAATGGAAGCTGTGATGTAAGCTGAGCTTTTAACGAATCACTCAATGATAGAAACATACATACATTATTTACCGAGACCGGACAACAGTCTCACAGTGCAACACATCCGAACTGAGTGTGTGTGTGTTAGAATTATAAAATAAAAGTAAGAGGCACTATTTGCGGGAACATCATCCAGGCACATGTACCAGAATATAATTATATTGAAATAAAATTTAAAAAAAATGTTTGTGGCAGGTGGATAACAGACAGATAGACGATCCGATAGATACTCGTGTAATCGAAAAAGGATTCCGCTTTTCATTCGGACACACGGAACCCTTCGAACAGGAATATTTCGTAACTCCCAGCGGCCTTTTATTTCTTACAGACATAAGTTCAGCGTATGGGCATGGAATCTATGGAACACGTACGACGCGGGTTTCATCATATTCTTTCTGGTGGGCCTGACCTTGAGGCTGCGATCCGTATCCATGGACGTGGGCCGGGTCATCTACTGCGTCGATATTATTTATTGGTACTTAAGGATATTGAATATATTGGGTGTAAATAAGTACTTAGGTAAGTACTGTCAGATGTGTCATCAATTTAAGCTCTCACTATATCTTTTCAAATTATTGGAACATTTTCTTTTGTAAATACTATTTCCATTTCCATTGTAGTAATTTCACCACCGGGATAGCCCGCTATGACACCTTTTCCACTTTTATTAAAGTTAAGTTTCCTACCAATGTCATTTTCGTCAACAGGTCCTCTAGTCACAATGATGGGTAAGATGGTAAAAAACATGATATACTTCGTGGTGCTATTACTGGTGGTGCTAATGTCTTTCGGCGTGGCGCGACAAGCCATATTGTATCCAGACGAGGAAGCGAGCTGGCATCTCATCAGAGAAGTAAGTTTGAACTTTTGACAACGATGGTTTTGAAAATAATGATGAATATAGGTAGTAAATATTTTTTTTGAAAAAATGTTAAACATGCAAAATATAGAGATGAAAAATTGATTGCAGTTACTACACCTGCAATAAGAACATATTGTTTTAAAAGCGCAATAGATATAGCTCGAAACATGAATTAGTGATGGCAGTTTGTTGTTAAAAGAAAGATAAAAACTCATGATGAACCAATTAAGAGCCAAAAGGCATATTTTTTAATGAAGTACATCTTTTTTATGTGGTATAAAAAATTATACTTCATTAAAAATATGCATTGCCATCTTCGCATAAACTAAACGCAACTACGTTAATTGAAAACTAACAATACCACAAACCATAATCAAATATACCATCCAAATCTACTAACATTTGCAGGTATTCTTCCAACCGTACTTCATGCTATACGGAGAAGTGTTCGCTGAGCAAATGGCCCCCCCTTGCGGCCTACCCGGCCTCGAGGAGTGCCGCGTCGGCCACTGGGTCCCCCCCGTGGTCATGAGCGTGTACTTACTCATCGCCAACATTTTACTTGTCAACCTTCTCATAGCCGTCTTCAATAACATCTTCATTGAAGTCAACGGTGTGTCGCATCAGGTTTGCGGCAAACTCGTTAACTGTCGTAGCTTTTATGTTGTTATAGTGCCTGTTGCGAGATTTGATTACGTCACGGTTGAAGTTCGAGGATTTATTTTGTAGACGGTAGATTTTCACTCTGTATTTAGAAGGGTTGCTTTTACATTTGGAGATTTAAATGTTTCACAGTAATTCTACTTTGGCATTATAGTTGGGAAAGGGGTTGGTTAGGTTTGGTTGGTGGGGTTTGGTTTATAGTTGGGAAACGAAGTCTAGAAAATGTAAAATAAACGCTTCTGTTGTACAAAGTGAAATGGTCGGCTGTAGTTATATTTCGTTTATCATCCTGAGTAGATTAGCACCTAGGTAGTTTCAGTTTATTTAGTTGATTCGTATTTAGTTTCCCAGTATATTGAGTTGAATTGAATATCATCTTACTTTAAATATTTCTTTTATAATTACCTATTTTATTTTTACCGTCATTTTAGTTTGAACTCCCGTTGTCCGTAGATATTCTTCCAACCATACTTCATGTTGTATGGTGAGGTGTTCGCTCCTGAGATTGACCCCAAGTGCGGCAATAACCCTGGAGAGCCCAAGTGTGTGACCGGCAGGTGGATCACGCCCGTCGTCATGACCATATACTTGCTCGTCGCGAACATTTTACTCATAAACCTACTTATTGCCGTCTTCAACAATATATTTAATGAAGTCAATGAAGTCTCGCATCAGGTTTTTTATTTTATTTTTTATTTATTTGCCTTTTTAGTTGTCCGTACCAGAGAAAAACTAAATTGTTCAAGATGAGGAGTTTCTTTGGCATCCGCCTGTTGATGAGATCACATATTACAGATTACATGTTTTGAATATAATAGGTATTATGAATACCGAATTTTCAGAATCAATTTCTTGTTTGTAAAAAGTGCACCATAATCATTTTACTCTCTGTAAAACCACTTATGTTATGGTATAAGGTAGTGTCTACGTGCTTCAACCTGATTTCTGTTTATTTGAACTCAGGATTAAAGTAAATGCTGGTACGGAAAACGAATGTTGCAAGAATGATTTGCATTTTTGCTTTTTTAGTAGTTAGTTAGAATCTTTTTCCTAGTGAGGTTCTAATGATTCTAACGAACTTGCATGGTAGACGTTTTTCATTAGGTGCAGATCTTATTTCTCTCTAGGATTAACTTCTAGTTGATCAAATTCTCTTAATGAAATACGTCTGCGCTAAGTGTCTTAACACTTTTTTTTAATATACACTTTTATTTAAATTTTACTTTGAAAATAAATGTGAAAATGACTTATTAAAATAAAAAATACCGATTACTGAGCTTCTTCATCCTAAATCAGCCAACCAACCTTTCAGGTATGGATGTTCCAAAGATTTACAGTGGTGATGGAGTACGAACAGAAGCCGGTGTTGCCACCTCCGTTGATAACGTTATGCCACATATACGCTTTAGGCAAGTGGGTGACGAGGAACGTGTCGCATAAACGGTTCCAGTATGACAATGGGCTCAAACTATTTTTAGAGAAGGAGGATATGGAAAGACTATATGACTTTGAGGAAGAATGTGTTGAAGGGTATTTTAGGGAACAAGTAAGTAGCGAATATTATTTTGTAATAATAAAAATAAACAAATATGATCAAATAAACCATATACTTCGCTCAATTCATTTGAATAATGCTTTCAGGAAGTTAAATTGTCAAATTCTATAGAAGAGAGAGTGAGAAATACAACTGATAGGGTAGAACATATCACGACCAAAATGGAAGACTTGAATCAAAAAGCTAATTGCCAAATACAATCGGTTCAGGTAATTGTTAAAAGTTTTGTATTGAGCGTTTGACATTACAATTCAAATATTAAGTCTCATAAAGATTTTCTCAAATAGTGACTATTTAAAATGACGTATATTCAACATTTCCAGAGTGTAGAATTTAGGTTAAGAAAGTTAGAAGACGTGGCAGAGCAGACAATGAACCACTTAGCGGTAATCCACCGGTTCATGGCTACTCACCCGTCGTTGGTGAACCGAGGTTCCACAGACACCTTGGGACCCCCGCCACCAACCTTCCAGGCTGGACCCGCCAGACTAAGAACTGCTAGCGATCGATCAGAGGTAACTAGTGATCAAATTTGGAAAATAAGATCATAAAAAGAGTTGTGTTACAATTACTTGGTGGTAGAATATCCCATCCAGAATTAACATTAAAGATATTGTGCAATACTTGTTACCTACCTTTATTGATTCGTGAATTTATCACGCTGGTTCGAGCCCAACAACAATTTTGAAGGTGTAGTCTAAAACTAATCATATATTAATTACCATCGAGTTTTACCAAGATCTTCAAAATTGATAGATGCAGAGTTTAAAACCTGAATCAGTATCACTTAAAGCTTAAAATCAACATTTGTTTTTGGTGTTTCTATTAATTTCATTATGTGTTTGATGTCGACCTCAACAAGAATGCTTGAGAACACTAATCGCAACGTTTTATGTTTATCATTAGCATGATAATTATGTCGATGTTTGCGTTTATGCTAATTTTAACTTTTGTCTTTCATTCAATGTTTGTGACCCCCACCTAATCAGCAGATTGTCAGACTTGTTTGAAATTCTTGGAATCCAATTTTAATATTTCGTATTTTATTATACGAGGTTCACGAAAATACGTGGTCATCATTTCAAATAGTTCGGTAATGAAAAGCATCTGACAGTCTGCATACGCTTTAGTGTATTTGGTTCAGCGTCATTCGGAGATTTACAACTATCAATATACAATGTCAACACGCAACAACGCATCGTACAGTCCAACTTGGACCAATAGAACTCCCCCAATTCCCTCTTGCACTAACAACTTAAAGTTCCACAAAACTGTGGCTAACTTCTACAAATTGTGTGATATTGTATTTTATAACTTCTTGTTTGCCAACCTTGAGAATTGTAGCTGTAATTTTGAAAAGGAAATTCAAATATCTTTCTGTAATTTGAAAGTTCGTTGTTTCAACGGCTTTTGTTGAATATGTATTTTCAAAAGTACGGCGTTATGTATTTTTTTAATTTTACGATAGATCTTTCACATGAGAAGACTGTTTCTATTGACTATTTTTATTTACTTAAATAAATTCAAGGATACATTTACGTTCTCCCAAAACTAAACGAGACTAGTCTTAGCAAATACCTTTATGTTAACTCGACGATTTCATAATTAAACCCCTGGGGGCTCAATTAGTATTCCAAATCAAGTTTCAGTTTAATGTCAGCGCTCGAACTGAACTAGATATTTGTCTTCCTAAAACAAAGTCATTTTGTAAATATCAGAGAATTCTAGTCGCTAACATCGTGAAACTGTAAATCCTATTATATTGATAAACGCTTTTATAAACGCCATTGCTTTCATTAGCGTTCATAGCAAGATTCATTTAGATATAAATAGCCTGTTTCACAGTATCTAAATAGGCACTTTCCAAAAGCTCAGTAAAAAAAAAACAAAATTATACGGGATTTCCAACTGGATTAGCAAATTCAGGAGTGCAAAAGTAATAGTGCAAAAAAAAGCATTTATTTCAATTAGACCATTTACAGTCACTTTTGAATTGTCAAGGTCGGTCGGTCAAAAAGATGAAGCTATTTGCACGTTCCAAAACGTAGATCTCTATGGAGAATAACGTCCAAGAAACTCCACGGACACTCTTTTAAAAAGTGCTGTACACCAAGCCTGTCTGGTTGACGGTGCTGTCGGTGAACAAAAAGCATACTGATTTCGTTAGTTCCAACAACAGCCACCAAGTTTGTCAAATTTGTGGTCTTCGAAAATCTCCGAGTGTCGTTGAACCAAATGCTAGTTAGGTAGCTATGTGTGACGTCACGACAGGTGCTGTCGGACAGCGACACGGGCGTGGCGCGGTTTGCTGTGCGTCCGGTACAGGAGGAGGACGAGCGCTCGCGACCCTCCGATGTAAGCACACCTCTCGGCCCTCGGCCCCGAACAAGCTGCACGGGTTTCATAGGCCATGACAAAGAACCAATGATTACTGTAGACGAAAGTGTAAGCTATATGAATGAACTTTAACCTGTCATAACATCCGCGTCTGAAGAGACTATAGGACTGTTTGGTGAAACACATTTTTTAATTTTGAAATGTCATTTATACTTATTAGATTTCGAAATTGAGCAAAAATTTCTAGAGAATCATTGGCTATTCAGCAGTCTTGTTATCTCATTTCAAAATTTTACTATCTTTTTCAATTATGATGATGCAAATTATTTGTTTCAACCATAGGACGACGGCGAAATATCGGTTGTACATCAGGCAAGTTCAAACCATTTGGTTGTCACATTTTAGAGCACTAAGGTGGAGCGTCTATCTTCTAGAGTTCCCCCTGAAACTTAAACAGGATTATCTCCTGCGTGCACAAACGCAACTTCGAAAGCTTTTTAATTAACAGAACTGGAATAGCCTCTGTACACTTAGCATTTGCTACAATTTATGTTTTGCTGTCCAACTTTCCTATAATTTTGTTGGTCCGCAAACTTTCTCGGCATTAGTGTGTCGCACGTTTGTGTGGACAGTCAACCAACTAGCTGTAGGTTTTTAGTTGGCTATTAAAACTAGTATTCATAAATTGAAAGCCATTTCGAGTAAGTACAAAGGAAAATGCTTTTGTGTCGTGTGGGACAGCACCGTGAACCGCATTGTTTTATTTTTGATGATTTTATTTAATATGCAGATTTTTTATTAATTTCTTATTCAGCTCTACAGTTTCATAATCTTGTAGTTACTCTATTTTAATTTTAAGTGAGTTTTTAAGTAAATTCTCCTCATTACTCACACTTGTACTATGCAAATTAGTTTTAATTACAGCATAGCACTAAAGCTTGTCAAAATTGTTTAATCACGCGTTAACTATGTACGCACTTTTGGCTTTCTTATTTGGCTTATCGGCGCAGTCTCACTTGGCTTTCTCATTTCCAACTTTGAATTTAATCTCAACTTTGATTAGCAATAAAACCTTGAAGTTACACCTTTTAGTATTGTTGGTCAGTTTGCTGAAAAATATTTTACAAGTCCTGTCAAATCTTAAATCATGAACTAGCTACTTGAAACTCAAGGTATTATTCACTCCATTTTCTTTAACACGCTTAGAAAACTATAATTGTGCTTTCTTCTATATTAATTTTAATGCTCATTATCAGGATGAAATGCCTCAATCTGGTCCCGAGGCTGCCATAGAGAAGGAACCAGAAGCAGACTCAATATCAACATCATCTGGGGAAGGACATGCGGGACCTAATATCACAGTGATCAAGGCTCAGCCGCCCATCACTCCGGCCAGGCAGAGGTCTACAGATAGTAACAGGACGGAGCCTAGTGATGAGAAGAAAGGTAAGATAGTAAACAACTGGAAATAGGATTCGAAGATTCATCTCTCTTATTCTTGTATCTCACTCTAATGATGTTCTAGATATCTACCCGCACCCTCGTCTAATAGCTTCGTCAAACGATGATGCTTTCTTGCCGGAAGTGCGTGAAGTACCTACTGATCTTCAAAGCCTGCGTCCGCGCACCACTTCTGCTGGAACCAGACGTACTGCCAACACAAGACGGTAAGCTAAGCAAAAAAATGACTTCGAATTATCACGTATTTCACAATTTGAGGGTTTAGGTAAAGCAATATAATGAGTTACACGTCTTTGCAAATGTTCCATAAAGTTCGCAGAAGCCAATGATATAAAACCTTCTGAAACTAATTTGAGTTAAATACCAGTTTCAGTAATGTTCAGGCCGTACTTTGGATTCATTTGTAACTTACAAATGAAGCAGTTCTATGTAATAAATATGTAAATAAGCCCATCCGAGACAATAACATTAACCAAATGTCACTAAACATGTTTACTCAGTATAGTCTGGGCACCAATTCCATGTCACTAAAGGTAAGCAAGAAAACAATAGAATCATCAAATTCACGCAAAGATTTTTTTCAAAGAAGCATGTGCATTCATTTTCACTGAAGAACCAAATTACGACCAAGACATTACATAATGTTTCCCAAGTCATAGGTACAGCTTCAATGGAAGTGCCATCTAAGATGGTCCCAAGTCGTATCGTCAAGCATGACCGCGTTACCTTTTGTTCTTGATTGCCATTCTCATTAACCATTACTTCATTTGTTTTGGAAGAACTATATTTGATGGAGTTTTGGACGCTTTGGACTTGAAAATTTTGTTGGCACAACAAAGTTTGGGATATAGTTCTATGTAAGATATAAAAATTGTTTAAATAATATAAAACAGGAAAACAGGTTTTCTACAAAACTCGAGAACCTTAAGAAAAAAGTTGTCGATTTTCGTGAATGCAATGAAATCATCATTTGCATTTTCCACAGCAACCAAATCTCATCATTTCTTTATCTTTCATTCACAAAATCGGCAAATACTGTGTTTATTTGTATAAAACCAAAATTATCATCGCCATAATTGTTTTTAATTTTATTTTTTGTTACCTTCTTGCATCTGTTAGGAGACGGTTGTGGAAACAGTAAGTCAAATAGAGTCATTGGCGATTGGCTTAGCTTCGTAGCGAATGTAGTTAGACGTAGTTGCCTTACTGTATAATAAACATTCACTTATCTACAGCTTGTGTACACGCTCGATATCAATATGTGTAGCATTAACAAGCACTACTTTCGACAGTCACACACAACATGGTTTTTAATGTGACGCAATTTTATTTGAGCATTCTGTCTGTGTATTTTCTGTACATCTCCACACAAATCAAATCTTACTTCAACCATAATCAACATTGGTCTTTCTATTTGGCTATCTATTAATTTATATTGATCAGCTATTATGTTCCATAAAATGTCATATTATGCCAACTTGGAAAGTATGTACTGCGATATTATGGCTATCATTATCTTCAACATTTTTATTTTCTGTAATTACAATGATTGCTATAAGGTAAGCTTCGTCTAAACTCAAAATTTCTAAATTTAAAAACTTTACAGTACTACAATTATTTAATTTTCTAACGTCACTGTTGTTCTCTGTTGTATTTTCGACTGTCTTTTCTTCACACTACTTACTAATCTCAGCAACTATAACCACTTTGATTTGTTTTTCAACAAAGAGTTCTACCTACATACTTCTACTAAACTGCCACTGCACACATACTTCTGCCACTTTCTTGTGGGAACATTATTATTTTACTTTTCTAAGGAGATGGGCTGACTTCATCGTTTCATTAAATCGGAGAACGGCAAACAATAATTATGTCAAAAGCTTGCAAGCAGCCTAATAATGATACAATAGACATAACAAAGTCAGCGCATCTTCAAACGACGGACACTCGCTACCAAATAGTCGAAGGTGTAAAACGAGGTGATTATACCAGGCGCTCGGAGGGCGGCAACGACTGCGGCATGGGCGGCCACTATTCCGCCCAGCACCTGGCGCCACGCCGCCAGCACAGTCAGACACACTCCGAGCCCGACAACTCCGCCGTTGATGCTGGCTCCGTGCACAACTCCGTCACTGGCACAAGTACGTATATCTACTAATGGACATGGTCTTTTACTGAACAATTAAAACAACACGAGTAGCATGGACACCACAGAAACGAAAAAACAAAATGGCAGATTGTAAAAAGATTTCTACAGCGTACCTAATATCAACAATGAGCGGTCATTTGCCAGGGTTGCGGAATTTGTTCGAAAGAGTCACCGCGGCTTTGGAACGCAAAGGGCATTTGGTGGAACACGGATGGGTTTTAGTCAGTCAGAGTCTGACACTCCCTTCCGTTCCGCCCAGAGTGGAAGGAGTCATTTGATGATTTTCCATTATGTTGTGAAAAAAAGAGACAGAAGTAGCCATGCTAAGTCGTGTAGGATACTGCTGCTTTATTCACGTTTTAGGGTTGAGTTTCCTGTAATCGTCATCTTTTAAACGTACGCCGCGTCAAGGTACTCGCAAAAAAATCTGATGATATTCCGTAGAGTCGCTTTCTGCAGCTTGAAAAAAAATCGAATTACGTTTTGCGTCTCCTGCAAGACGAAAGAGAAATGTTTTCTTTACGATTAATTTCACTTTTCACCATTCACCGTTTTGTTGTGTCAGGTCGTCAGTCCGGTTGGGAGGCGACTGGTGGTGCTACCGGCATTCCTTCAGGCCAGAGGCGAGTAGGAGGAGCACCACGGTCCCTTCTGCTGGCCATGCACGAGTACACCAGCATCACTGATGAACTGGAGACCGTGTATGGACTCTTCTCACCGCCGCATACGCCGAGGTAAGAACATTGAAGCTTAGATAATAATCCTTTATTTTTTATACAGAACACTATAATCAGAGGAGCATAATTATATCAAAATCTTGTTTAAAAAAGGTGTAAAGTACAAGGGGCACGGTCCATATAAAATTACCCAACGTCCTACTGAAAATATTGTAAGAATCTCAAAAAATATAAAAATGAAAATTATAAAGATGGGTTCGGAAATATGCTATATTTTGAAACATATTTTATAACTAGCTGCCACCCGCGGCTCCGCCCACGTGTATGTCGAAAATTATCCCATAATCCTGGGATAAGTATACTATGTGTTATTCCAGACTATAATCTACCTCTGTGCCAAATTTCATCAAGATCTGACGTGACTGAAAAACAAACATGCATCCATCCAAACTTTTACATTTAAAAAATATTAAATATATGAATATAAAGTCCTCCTGACCGATTTCGGCCATGGCGGCCAATCTCAATGAATACTAGCCATCGGCGCAGAACCTATTACAGTGCAGGCGTATGTGCGCAAACACAGGTGCGCTCCCTCTTCCATCACTCTCATATTCCGATGGAACAGCAACCCGACACGACTGGAGAGACATCTGGCGCAGTACCAACTGCTTAACATGTTTTCTGAAAAACGGAGATTACACACCACCCACTTCCAAACTCCGGGGTGACAACGAGAAATTCCTAATTGAAAACCCAATTCTCTCTTTGCCCGACCTGGAAATAGGACCCAGGACTCCACACTCGGCAGTCGCACTTACAAACGCGAGACCATTAATGCCATGTTTTGACAATTTAGTTTGACTTTCCAAATCAAAGCTCTCAAACTCGTCGCTGGGTTTCACTGTACTTACGATCCTCAAATATGCAAAAACACTTAACCTTTCCTTCCCCACAGAACACCCATAACCTCTCGCCTCCTATCACCGGCCAGAGCAGCCTCTCCTTCAGTTCGTCGTCGCCACGCCAGCGAGATGTCCAACCCTGAGTTCGCACTCTACATGGAAAAAGAGCACCTTCGAGGAGCTGAAGAAGATGACTACATCATCATGGAGAACCTGATCCAGAGGCGGTGAGTGATCCTTAAGGAGATGGAGCGGAATTGTGCGTTGCTTGCGAGGAAAGTCACACAGATCATGAGTGGTGGAGGATATTTGGCGCACACTTATTTGTATCTATTGCTGTAAATGTATCATAATATGATGTACTAGCTGAGCACTGCGATGTGGCAAGTTTTGAATGAAAAGTAACGCCATTCTTTGGCGTTACTTTTCATTCAAAACTTCTGATTGTTTTTACATTTTACTATGGCAAGTGTTCATAAAAGGCTCGCATTGCTCAGCTAGTGCATAGCCTTACAATGCAATGATTCTACAAAATTTAGCACATACTAAAGTACCTCCACGCAAAGGCGATTTGGAAGACATCAGCGACTAACTTTGAATACGAGATAAGTTGAAACCTAAAAGACGAACTCTTTTCGTATATCTGGCCAAATTAACGAATGTTTCGCAATAAATCTACACTTTGAGTAAGATGTCTCGAGTTCAAGACTCAAATAACTAAGCAGATTCCCTCTCATCGCCCCAAAACTTTATATGTTACGACATGTCTGCCCTCAATAATTACGACCCCACAAATTCCAAACTTTCCGAACTGTGGGCCCGAGCGGTGATATTAAATGTCATAGATCAAACATTGCTGAAGTTGCTCAAGTGGAAGACTATTTTCTAAGACTACAGATAGAGAAAATCGCTTTTCCGATAAAACACGAAATTATTTTTTTCTAGCTTCAATCTTTCATTTAATAGATATGTAGCTATAGACTTTAACTCTCAAAATAAACTAGAATAGCGCGTCAATTAAAAACAGAGTAGTATTTTTTTTCCTTGTATGCTCTTTTTTAATCTCAAAACATGGCATGCAGATTTATCTAATTATCAAAGAAAGGGACCCATGTCCGTTCGTTTCCCAACATTATTGCAAAAGACGGACAAACATGAATAACCCCAACAACAGGAATAATTCTACGGTACCCAAACAAACAAACAAAACGAGCAATCAAACGCACCGCACCAGCAAGGCATGACAAGGAGAGCTGAGCTTGCTTCAGCCTGTGCTTATAGCTTTTGTGAGCGTCCTGAACTCGATCCTTACTCACCAGCCGTTTGTACTGTAGCCTAGAAATGGGTGGGCTTGGCAGATACGAGGAGGAGGAAGGCGAAGGGGTTGAAGGTGACGGGGGCGGGGTCAGTGGCATCAGCATCAGCGTCTGCGTCAACACCAGTGGAGCTGACGACCACTCTGTGCCACCACAGACATCCTCGCATCTTACTGTAGGGGATAGACGCCTACCGCATCAGAGGTATAGACTTGTGCATTCTTTTGTTTGTGTCGTATCTTGGTCATTTAACTTGCAGTTTTCAGAGTTACATACTTATTGTAAGTCCAAATAAAATTTATTTTATCTGTCTTTCACTTTTTCTTATGTTCCAAAAAAACAATTCTATTGTATTTTGCTAAATTTTACTTTATTTGAGTCTAGTAATGTAATTTCAATATTCCTCTTCAATTCTTCATGATTCCCGAACTTAAGAATTAAAACTAATTTTAACTATTTTCTTCCTTTAAATAATTTTTTATCCATTCTCTCTTCATTCTGGTTAATCCGCTGTAATCAACAATATTAATTTCCCATGCAATTTAGATACTCCTTTTGCAATTCTTCATATTTGTCTGTCTCCCTGAACCTTATTTACCTAAACTGAGGTCTTGTATGTTTTCCTTCTTTTCTTTAAATCTCCACTTCCTCTGCTATTTCTTCCTCTAGTATAATATCAATTTCCCCGGTTACCATAGGCACTCGCTTAGAAGGTCGTCAGCTATCGACAGCCGTGAGTTGCCGTCTCCGCTGCAGCCGTTGTTAGACGAAGACGCGTGCGGGGAAGTGCTGCTGCCCGTGCCGAGGCAACCTTCTGGTAAGTCGATATATAACTTCTATATTTTAACTATCGTTGCATTAGTACTTGGATATATCTTGACTGTTGCTTTAAAATAAAAACAGATAGTTTTTTAAATCGTAAAACCTATATTACTGGATTTCAGGAAATGATTTGTAGGGATGCGGTAGCGTTGCAATACTTGCAATTTTCATGATTCAAAATGTATTTTTCAATACGTCGTTCTAATATGTTGTTTTGATTTAGATTTCAATCTATGTGATTGATATTCTATCCCGCAGCTTAAATTTCAATCATCATCATCCATGATGATATTCTTTCCCGATTTACACGCTATCTTCGCACAGGTGATACCAACGCGTCGAGCGAGCTGTCCCTCTCGCACATGGTGAGCGAGAACCTGCCACCGCGACCGTCCATCGTGCTGGACTCGTCGCAGCTGCCGCGCCAGCGCTCCGCTGACCAGCCGCCCACGCAGCCGCCTGCGCCAGCCCGACCTGAGACCATGTGCTAGGACCTGGTAATTACAGCAATACTAAAAAAACAATACCCAATACCCTCAATGCTCAATACCCTCCTACTACTTTTATAATTGTGAAAGTCAGTTCCTACTTTTAGGTGTTTGTTACTCAATCACGCCTCAACAGCTGCACGGATTCTGATGACATTTAGGACACGTAGACGCGTAGACCAGAGCCTCAATTAGAGGTGGCAGTATTTTTTTGCGGCCAAAGCCGCTGGCAAACGCTAGAATTAATATTTTTGACCAGCCAATAATGTTCCCGCTGCCAGGACTCAGACTCTATGTGAAATGATGGCGGTGGTGGAGGGCTTGCCCTTGCCACTGGCCTTTGCGGGTGGAGCGCAGGCCTTGCTGGAGCCCGGTGTTCAGCCGGCTTGGCAGCTACTGTACAAACGACATAGCTTGGCGTGCCGTTACACAAGCCGGCCTTGTGATCGGGCTGACAACGAAAGCACACAGAGAACAAAAGAGCACAGCAAAAGAGTGGAACTCTCTGCCTGCGTGTGTGTTTTCAAATGCTTACAACCCTAATCTCTTCAAAGTTAGGGTGAACAGGCTCCTTCTGGGTAAGCTTGCTCCATCGTAGACTTTGTCTCTGTCATCTCTGACATTGACTAGAGTCAAGAGCAAACCTATCACTAATAAAAAAAAAAAGCACAGACCGCTGCGGTCCAGATCCGAGGTGCCGAAAGCTCCCACGTGGTTACCCTCCTTTTAGCTAGCAGTGAAAGTTACTCAGATGTCTGGGTTCCAGTATTTTTACCTGCGCGTAAACCCAGCGATCCAAAAACACTGACTTCCGAAATTAAAGTTATTTTCAAAAATTCAAAATTCATTTATTTTGTGAACACAGGGTACAATGATCTTATGTATTATATAGTGTTTGGTCCAACCTATGTTCCGCCGACAGGCATACAAAATAGTGATGCTATGATCAAAATTAAATTAATTGAAAGTTTCTTAAACTCACATTGTGAACAAATAAAAATTGTCAAGTTAAATAAAATAGTCCAAAAAGATAAAACAATGTCAGCGATATTACAGTCGTCAAAATTAATTAAATTAAAATAATCTAAAATAATAATTCCAAAATTATGATTAATTAAATTTGTCATTCAGAAACTGGTCTAATGTGTAATAGCAGTTTTCAAGTAGCAGCTTCTGTAGAGTGTTTCTGAATTTTTGTAATGGCATACATTTAATTGCATCGGGAACTTTATTAAAACTTGGGGAGCAATACCAAAGAAACTTTTCTTCATCAATGCAGTTTTACATTTAACATGGCATAATGTGTTCATATATTGAGCACGTATGGGTAATTTCTTGACTGTGGCCATTTTTTTAAATAAGTGGGGATTATTTTTTACAAACAAAGAAGTTTCCAAGATGTACAAAGCAGGAAAAGTTAAAATATTGTATTTTTTAAAATACGGCATGCAACTGTCAGTCCTTCTTAAACCAAACATAGACCGTATACATCTCTTTTGCATTTTAAAAACAAGTTCACGGTTTGTTGACTGTCCCCAAAAAACAACACCGTAACGCAAAACCGAGGCTACCAATCCAAGATAAGCCGTTAAAAGTGTTTCAGTACTTACTTTTTTTGACAGTTGAAATAGAAGGTACGCTGATCTGCTTAATCGTTTACAAACTTCTTCCAGATGTGGTTTCCAGGTCAGTTTGCAGTCTATAGAGATACCCAAGAATTTTGCAATGCTAGCCTCTTCTATTCTAGACTGATTATAGGTGACATTAACTGGAGTATTTACAAGCCGTTGGTGGAAATGCATAATTTTAGTTTTATTTAGATTTATTACAAGATTATTGTCCTTAAGCCAATTAATCATTTTCGAGAGAGTGTCATTAATGTCAAGTTCGTAATTATTAGGATTGTTGAATTTTATAATAACCGTGCTATCATCAGCAAAAAGAACCATTTCATGCCCTGATATTTTTGGTAAGTCATTTAATCGTATCGTAGCTAGTCATTAGGCGTATTCAAGCAAACATTGACAAAAACAAACTAACATGGATAACAGTAAATGTGAAACTAGTCGATTTATAAGTTTTAATTGCAAACCGGTGAAACGGTCTGCCGATGCAGTTAAACTTCTGTGCCAGTCAGCCGACTTAGTAGCCCTTCAGGAAACATGGCTGCTTCCCCATGATATACCTTACCTGGGCCAATTGCATGAGGATTTTGAATACACAGGAAAGTCAGCCGTCGATACATCGGCTGAAATTCTTAGAGGGCGGCCGTATGGAGGTGTTGCGATCTTGTGGCGTAAGCGAGTGTTCAAAGTGTCTGTAATCATCTGTGTTAGTGCGCGTTTGACTGCTGTAAAAGTGTCGATCGGAGATAGGACTATGCTTGTATTTAGTGTATACATGCCGACAGACTCAAGTGAGAACTTAGTGGAATTCACCGATTGCTTGAGTGAAATGAGTGCGATTATTGAAACCACTAACATTGAAACTGTTTACATACTCGGTGATTTCAATGCCCACCCCGGTGAGTTATTTTGCAATGAACTTTTGGTTTTCTGTAACGATCAAAAGTGGATCTGTGCAGACATTGACAAATTAGGTTTAAGGTCAAATAGTTATACCTTTATCAGTGACGCGCACGGTAGTAGGCGATGGCTTGATCACTGTGTTGTCTCACAATCGGCTTGGCTAACGGTTACTGATATAGGTGTGGTTCACGATGTGTTTTGGTCTGATCACTTTCCTTTATTTGTTGAGTGTAGATTGGACAAAATTAAACCAAAGACTGTAGCTACAAACACGTCTGGTAACAAAGTTGTTTGGGGGGAAAGGGACAGTGATCAAATCAATGTGTACAATGATATCTGTAATACTAAATTAAGGTTGATTGACTACCCTCAAGAGTTTGGTTTGTGCAGTAATAAACATTGTGATAATATTGCGCATAGGCAGATTCTTGACCACATGTATGCAAATATTGTGTCGATTTTGTCGGAAGCCGCTATTCAAAGCAAAGGGGAAACACGGTCAAACAGACATGGTGGCCGTGTTGTCGGGTGGAATAAGCACGTACGAGATGCCCACGCGAAGGCCAGGCTTAAGTATCAGCTATGGTTATGGCATAACAAACCATCTTCGGGTGATATTTATGACGACATGTGTCTTACTCGTAAAATATTTAAAAGCAAATTAAAGTGGTGCCAGAATCATCAAGAACAGATCAAGCTAGATATTATTACTTCTCACCATAAGAGCAACAACTTTCAGAAGTTCTGGAAGGCGACAAAAAAGCTTGATGTTAAGCCTGGTCTTCCTATGAGTGTTGGGGGTACGGATGAGCCGGAAAGCATTGCCAATATGTTTGTAGACCATTTTAAAGTGGACTCACCGCTGCGAGTGCTCGATGACGTAGACTGTCGTGATACTGATCTTGTTCGTTTTTCTGCCAAGGAAGTGTCCAAAACAATAAAAAGAATGACTAGAGGAAAGTCCCCAGGTCACGACGGGCTGAGCATTGAGCACTTGCAGCATGCCGGTCCTCACATATCCAGAGTACTGGCTATGTTATATTCACTGTGTATGTGTCACTCATACCTCCCCCAGGACCTTATGCGAACTATTGTTGTGCCCATTATTAAAAATAAAACTGGTGACGTGGCTGATAAGGGCAATTATCGACCTATCTCCCTTGCTACGATTATTGGAAAGGTGCTAGACAGCCAGCTGGATACGCGTTTGGATGGTATCCTTAACATACACGATGCGCAATTTGGGTTTCGTAGTGACCTGAGCACTGAAAGCGCGATTCTTGGCCTCAAGCATACGGTGCAATATTATACGAAACGCCAAACACCTATTTATGCTTGCTTCTTAGACCTCTCCCGTGCTTTTGACTTGGTATCGTACGATATCATGTGGAAAAAACTACGTGAGAGAAGAGTGCCAGCTGAACTGTTGCGTATCCTCCAGTTTTGGTACTACAATCAGATTAATAGTGTGAGATGGGCTGATAAGCTCTCTGTGCCATATGGTCTGGAATGCGGAGTGAGACAGGGGGGGATAACGTCAAAGCTCTTCAACCTCTACATCAACGATCTGATCGTTGAGCTCAGCAGTAAGAAAATCGGCTGTCGCATTGATGACATTACTGTCAATAACATCAGCTACGCGGACGATATGGTGCTGCTGAGCCCAACGATCAGGGCGCTCAGGGAGCTATTAACTTGTTGTGAGTCTTATACTCAAGCACATGGCTTAATCTATAATGTAGCAAAAAGCGAGTTCATGGTCTTTAAGGCGGATGGTGGTAAATGCCCAGAATCCGTGCCCGCGATACAACTGAACAATACTGAACTCAAACGGGTCTATCAGTTCAAGTACCTGGGGCATTACGTGACTGACGATCTTAGTGACCAGGTAGATGTTGAGCGAGAGCGTAGGGCGCTGGCGGTCCGTTGCAATATGTTGGCACGCAGGTTTGCGCGTTGTAGCGAACAAGTTAAAATTAGTTTGTTTAAAACTTATTGTCAGGTGTTCTACACGTGTAGCTTGTGGACCAATTATACTCAGCGGACCCTCAGCGCCCTCAGGGTACAATATAACAATGGGTTCAGGATGCTGTTGGGTTTGCCCCGTTTCTGCAGTGCGTCTGGTATGTTTACACAGGCTCACGTTGATGGATTCCATGCCATTGTCAGGAAGAAGTCTGCCTCACTGCTCTGCAGATTGCGGGGGAGCTCCAACTCCATCCTGAGCGTCATAGCAAGGAGATACGACTCTCCAATAGTTTGTAGCCTTATAAGGAGATGTATCTCAAAAAATCAATTGGTCGCAAAATAGTAGTATGTACATTATTTGTTATTTTATGATTACTAACATAGTTATAAGATTCTTGTTTACTAACCTATAAATTATGGATGTTACATATCTGAAATAAAGAGTATTTTATTTTATTTTTATTTATTAATATATATTAAAAATAACAGGGGTCCCAACACGCTACCCTGAGGAACTCCATATTTGATCAGCCTTGCTGCCGAGGTATATGTTTTTTGCAACTTAGTTATTGGACATATTCTTGTGATTTCTGTGCATTGCAATCTATCACTTAGGTAAGGTTCTATAAGTTTAAGAATATTTCCTCTAATGCCGTAGCTATATAGTTTTTGCAGTAAAATTTTATGATCCACAAAATCAAATGCCTTTGTCATATCTGTGTAAATGGCGCAAACCCTGTTTTTCTTATCGACAGATGTTAGGACACTTGATAGTAGATCAAATAGAGCCATGTTTATATTAATATTTTTTCTAAATCCCTTTTGCTCATTACAAAATAGTTTATTTTTTTTAAAATAGGCATATACACTGTTATAGATCACTTTCTCAATGATTTTTGAAAATATAGGAATTTTCGCAATTGGCCCATAATTTTTTAATTCAGTTCTATCGTCTTTTTTGAATAGGGGCTTAATTATTACTTTTTTCAGACGAGTTGGAAATATACCATCGGAAATATAGAGATTTATTATATAAGAAAGTAACGGTGCTATTATCTCTTTAACTTCTTTAATAACCTTAGTTGATATGTTATCAAATCCAACAGTATTTTTATTTTTGAGGCTGTCAATAATTTTGATTATATCTTCGCATGTGACTGGTAACATAAATAAGGATTGACGAGAAAAATTGTCCTTTAGGTGTTGCTTATTATTCGATACATTATTTGTTTGAATATTATTTTCGATAACTTCAATAAAATATTTATTAAATTCATTGGCAATGTCAAGTGGGTGTGAAAATGTCAAATTCTTATTATTAATACATAAAATTGGCTCTTATGGTAAATTATATTTCGATTTGTTTATTACTTGCCATGCAGCTTTTGATTTATTTTGGGCAGTATTTACGTGATAATTATTTTGTGTTTTTTGCGTTAGTTTTATAATTCGCCTGTAAAGTTTTGAATATTTTATACTTTGTAGTGTTTTTTATTAGGAATTCTGTTGTATTTTTTTTACTAAATTTGTACATCACCAAAACTACTACTCCAATTTTGATGCGGTTTTAAGTGATGGGTTCGGGTTTGATTGGTGCATATTCTTAGATCGGTGTTACGGTGACAACTCTGGCACTTGCACGATCGAAGTTTAAATTTATTTCGGCTAATTCTTCTGGAGACGACATCACTTCGTTGGTGAAGGTTGCAAAATGGCATCCATCGCTAGTTCGACCATGTCAGAGCCAGCACTGGAGTCCGATCCGATGCAAACCTCCACCGGTCCACACTATTCGTAACAAGTCCGCGCAAGGATGTCACGGTGTTCGGTTCGGCGAAATGTCATAAATGTGGTCCTATACCTTTAAACAAAAAATTGGCAAATTCTCGGATCCTGTCACCTACCATTGTATTGGCATTGGAGAAAACTTTTATTCAGCCAGTAACGCTAATCCTTTTGAAAGACGCCATTATTAGACATTCTGTAAACACAGCAAACAAATTCTAATAAATAAATCCTCTTGCAGGTACATCAACGTCACAACTCCAAAGAAATCCAGCTCTTCAAGGTGACAACCAAATAAATTAGTAAATTACAGAACAGCAGTGAAGGACTGACCTAGTAAAGTATTAGCCATAATAATTGTTAACACCAAATACTTAACGTTAGAGTTTCGACGACTTGTAGAGCCCTTTGTAGGCCTTTTGGGACCCTTTTCAATGTTACCTAGTTGATACTTTTGTCTTCTGCGTGATGCTAACAGACTGAATTGAACACAATTCTAAAACTATTCATATCGGACCTTTTCAATTACTACACTTTTTGTGATATTGGGGTTTAGTTCGTTCTTGTTTTTTTAAAGTAAATACGAATCCGTTCATAATATTGCATTATAGAGAAACACGTTAGTCGGTCATGAAACTTATTTTAAATACAACCATGAGCAATATTCATTGTAGTGGCGTAACTTATGGTTAAGTGGCTCAAAAATACTTTAAAATGAATATTGTTCACATAATATTAGGGATTGTTTTATCTTTATTAAAAGCATTCATCACGACGCTTCAATAACGAAGACTGTGAATTACATCTTTTAATTTTAATTATATAAAAATAGGCCTTGTGCTTAATAAGTAAGGTTCGAAATCACTTCAAGCGTTCTATCTTTCTTCTTCGTTGGACGGAATTTATATTTAGCTGTAAATACGCCACGTGTCGCTATTTAATATATCGTCTGTAGATACATAGTCCAATGTATGTCATTTCGTACTAGTTTCACTTAGATCGAATCTAAGGAGTAGGATAATTTTATACTTACTACTTTCTTACTTGAGCTAATAAGGATCGTATTGAAGATTTAGCATAATGTTAAAGTGCCGAGGGGACAGAGTACTTCAATACAAGTTGTCCTACTCTCAAGATTTGTACATAGGTTTATAAAAATATTGTACAGAAGTAAACGGTTCAGAAATAAGAACTAAGGGAAAGACAAACGACAATACTAGTGCTCACGTTGTAAATACTGGTGTCAGAGTTAAAGGAACTGAGGTTTATAAATTAGGACATAGTAGTTATAACGATTCGGAACCATATAATATGAACATGTTGAAACTTAAGAGTTTAACGCTTCTTCAAAGCTTAATGATTCAGTGAGCACTAACGAGCGCATCTCAATTGTTTTAAAAACCACTTTCTAACATTTCGAACATATCAGACACAATTACTAAATAAGGATTTTATGTTCTGAAACGTAACAATACGTAGATTGATAACATTTTATACTTGTGTATTTCATTTTGAATACCTTCATTTTATTTTACTATTGTTGACCAATTTATATCAATGTACTTACAAAGCATTTTAATAATTATACACTTAATACTGTTATAATCAAATGGGTCAACGAATGGACTATCAATAGTACATATTTTAATAATTTCGAGTCCTAAATAAATAACGGTCATCACAATGTGTTCAATTATACCAAATATTTTGTGCAAATTTTACCTTTTTTTATATTTTCAGTACAATAAAATAAAACACATCTTTGTATATAATTGTAGAAACATGAAATAATATGATGGTGATTATGTATATTTAATAGGAGGTTATTAATATACTGATTATTATAATATAATTAAGCATCGATGTATTGTTAAGGTGAACAGATGCAATAAATTATTTTACTTTTTAGTAGACAATGAATAGGCGTTAAATCATATCTCAAAATCGCGTTTGGTCGGGCGATATTAATGAAGCAATAATGTTTGTACGTACAACATTTATATCTGTATTCCTACGACTTTTTAAGTGAAATAAACTTAAAATAACTTAGTAATAATAGATTTTCTGTCAAGTGAAGCATGAATTTTATATTGTAGTTTATCTGGACGACCTTTTGAAAGTACATAAGCTGGCTCACAGTACCCATCCGAAATATTTTCTGTTCAGTGATTCTTTGAAACTTTGTGAGAGACATAATAGTAATATATATTTTGGACAATAAAAGGACAGTGAACAGCCCCGATGCTCACACGAGCTCCAGTTACCGTTATATCTACGAACTCTTTACTTTTTAATAGCAGTCGAAATTGCTATTGAATCGATGGAAACCACGTATGTGCTTATGTAATAAAATTTTATTGGCTACTATTAAAGTCTATTCTAACCTTTTGATTCCAATTCCAATGTTATTTTAATTCAGTCAGACAAAGACAAAAAGTCAAAGTCGGTAGTAGGCAAAAAAAACCTATAGTGGGCGCCAGATAAATGAAGAATAACGGTTATTGACCTTTCCTTAATATCTCTTCGTAGGTACCCCCGGACAGTAAATTATGAATCGTTTTTCATTACTAGAACAGTAAGGATCACGATAGATGTCGATTCAGGACAGCTTTATGGCATTATTTCTGTTTTTGAAATTAACTGTGTCAATAAATGTAGGTGGGTCAATGACCTTTATTCTTTGTTTATCTGGCGCATACTATAGAAAGAAAATGTTATTTAATTTAAATGTTTCCATAGCACTAGCTTAGACTCCCTGTTTTTTTACCAAAATACAATAGAAATAAATGTCAGCAATCATGTATTGAGATCATACAACCGAGGAATTGACACGTTAAGTTATGTTCCGAATAGTCCAATGATATTCCATATAGTTTATTAATAAGAAATATTTTACGGAGAATAGCGAATAATGATGTACATAATGTGTAAATGTTAAAGTTGTTATTTTTTACCAAAATGAAATGTGAGAGAGCGAGCCGAGCGCTTCCAACATCCCGATTCTCGATGCTTCATGAGCACAATCTTTTAATCATCATTTTTAAATCTTTGAATCATCTTTATCTTAAGCACAACGTTTTGATTATTCAAGAGAAACGACTTGTCCTTATTGGGATATTTTATTCTAGACTCGATTCATTAAATATTTTTCAGAGTGATAAAAACTACTTCATCTGAGTTATATAAATTATGTACAATGGTAAAATAAATATTATATTTGTGATATTACAACCTGTTTGTTTTATTGATTTCCATTTGTAAAAGGTACCTGCAGCCCTACCATGACGTGTTGAAGCGAAGGAGGGATGGAGCTATACACCCTATATAGCTCCATCCCTCCTTCTCGCTCGAACTACTCACGCTTTAACACGTCATGGTAGGGCTCCTTATCTCTTTACTGTCTCTCAGTACATAACCTCAAATTTTGCGATCCAATAAATAATGCGATAAAAGGGTAAGTAATAACGTAATATTTGCTGATCGCCTATAACTATTGTATCGGTGGGTATCAGCGGGTTATTGCTGCTTGTAATAGCCGCTCGATTTCACTGCTTAATTACACAGGCCACAGTAATTATTTATTGGATCGCTCGGCCAACATCTGCGTCACTGTAAATACTATTACTGCGATCTTTCGCACTTTATATTGTAAAAAACCATTATACAGGGTTACTGGTAATTCGACGTATATCCGTCAGGGGCTGATAAGGGGGCCAAAATGCAACAAATTGAACCCCCCATATGTATGGCCGAAATTCAATAGTTTTCGAGATATTTGAATTTTAAGGGTTTTTCGAAATTTACCCAAAATTTGACATTTAATTCCAAATAAAAAAACCTACATACCCATTCAAGGGTACCATTAAAAATGATGTTGTAGCTGGCACTTCAATAAAGCTATGGGCATCATTAAAACTACTTAATTTAACAAAATAATTAAAATAATGACCGAAGTAAGAATAATATCTAACCAATATTTTCATTTTACGCTTCAAAAATGTTGTCTCGTCAAAAAAAATTCTATGACATTAATCGTACAAATAACTAAAACAACTTGCCTATTCTGTAGGCTTTCCAAAAAGGTATAAAAGTCAATTTTAAAATACATAATTCGTGGCATGGCATGTGTTTGAACCGGCGCGGGGAGAGAAATCATCTGTGTTCTTAGTTTATCATCCTCGCTAAAACAACCGATTTTACTGGCGAAATTCTTCCTGATGGGGAGAGGTGTGCGGGCGGGGGAGTACACGGCGTTTGCTGCGCTCGCGTCGCCTTCCTTAGTACAGTTCGCGTCAAATAACTATGCCCCTCTGAAGTTAGCCATTTGCAAAGATCGCGTAGGTGCAGTCACGTAGACGGGAGCAAGCGGGACGCAAGCATGCATCGAACGTAAACGAGCGACTGAGACATAAAATCGCGCCGTCATAATCCCCGCCCGCGCATGTGCGGTTGCAGTTTGTTCGTTTTTTACAGTTCGTGTCAAATAACTGTGCCCCTCTGAAGTTGGCTACGAGTGGCTGCGTAGTAGTCAAAATTACGAACAAACTGCGCATGCGTAAGAGACATGGGGGCGGGCGCGATTTTATGTCTCAGTCTTACGTTTACGTTCGATGCATGCTTGCGTCCCGCTTGCTCCCTCTACGTGACTGCACCAAGCGATCTTTGCAAATGGCTAACTTCAGAGGGGCATAGTTATTTGACGCGAACTGTACTAAAGAAAGCGACGCGAGCGCAGCAAACGCCGTGTACTCCCCCGCCCGCACACCTCGCCCCATCAGGTAGAATTTCGCCAGTAAAATCGGTTGTTTTAGCGAGGATGATAAACTAAGAACACAGATGATTTCTCTCCCCGCGCCGGTTCAAACACATGCCATGCCACGAATTATGTATTTTAAAATTGACTTTTATACCTTTTTGGAAAGCCGACAGAATATGCAAGTTGTTTTAGTTATTTTTACGATTAATGTCATAGAATTTTTTTTGACGAGACAACATTTTTGAAGCGTAAAATGAAAATATTGGTTAGATATTATTCTTACTTCGGTCATTATTTTAATTATTTTGTTAAATTAAGTAGTTTTAATGATGCCCATAGCTTAATTGAAGTGCCAGCTACAACATCATTTTTAATGGTACCCTTGAATGGGTATGTGGGTTCTTTTATTTGGAATTAAATGTCAAATTTTGGGTAAATTTCGAAAAACCCTTAAAATTCAAATATCTCGAAAACTATTGAATTTCGGCCATACATATGGGGGGTTCAATTTGTTGCATTTTGGCCCCCTTATCAGCCCTTGATGGATATACGTCGAATTACCAGTAACCCTGTATATTTTACCATGGCTACATATATTTTATGGCTTTGTTGCCTCGGAGGATCACTGACTCCTAAGACACAGGCACATACACCTAGTTTAGGAGTCAGAGTATTTAAGAATGTTGTTTTTTAAGCCTTTAATGTTTCAGCCCTAATGTGAACATTGTAATTATTGGTGAAATAAATGATTATTATTATTATTATCTTTATTTATTGGCATACACATATATTTTACATTTTTAAATATTTCTATAAAAACAATTAAAAAAAAAACATTTAAAAATATAAAAAATAGTAGTCCGCCGGTGTCGGGAGCGAGGTCCAAGCTACCGGTGGTTAGGGCTCCAGAGAAAGGAACCTCCTCACAATACGAGCCGTATCGAGGAGAACTGCCTTCTGTATCAGGCCCTTTACCCAACTGCGTAACGCCAGCTTCGACAGGTGGTCGTCGAAGCTTTTGGCTATCAAGCCATTGGCCGTAACGACTATCGGCACAATGACAGCCGAGTCCACATTCCACATGTCGACAACCTCGTGTGCTAAGTCAAGATACTTGATTTGTTTCTCTTTCTCAGCTTTCACGAGGTTCTCGTCATGTGGAATGGTAACATCGATTATCATTGTGCGGCGCGCTAATCGGTCTATCACCACTATATCGGGCTTGTTAGCTATGATAGTCCTATCAGTGATGATAGACCGATCCCAGTACAACGTGACATGGTCATTTTCGAGAACTGGGTCGGGCACATACTTGTAATACGGTACCTCAGAATCCACAAGTTTGTATTTCAAAGCAAGTTGCTGGTGAATAATCCTAGCCACTTAGTTATGCCTGTGCAAGTACTCGCCGTTAGCCAGACGAGAACAACCAGAGATAATATGTCTGATGGACTCACCCGGACGGTGACATGCCCGACACACGTCAACCGTCCCGTCCTTCATAATATGCCTCCGGTAGTTGTTCGTCAAGATAACTTCGTCCATAATTGCACAAACAAAACCTTCAGTTTCTCCGAAGAGATCACCGAAACGTAGCCAGGCCACGGACGCTGAGAAATCTACATCGGACCCATAGAGAGCCCGATAGAAGCGCCCGTGAAGCTCCTTGCCTTTCCATACCTCCTTGCGGTCATCTGTAGTAAGTATCACAGGTTTGCACCAGTTCTCTTTAGCCATGGACAACGGGGTGAGTCCCTTGTCCACTGCGACCACATCTCGGTGCATACCCACATCGACTTTGAGAAAATATTCTCTGAGACTGCACATCTCGCGGTTGTGGAGAGTCTTAGCATTTAAAAAGCCTCGACCTCCACACTTCCGCGGGATGTACAGTCTCATCACCGACGATCGTGGGTGATGCATCCGGTTTGCAGTCAGCAGTGTACGGACCCTCCTATCCAGGGCGTCGAGTTCAGTTTGAGTCCATTTGAGTATGCCGAAAGAGTACATTAATACTGGCATGACCCAACCGTTGAAGGCGCGCACCTTATTTCCGCCCGACAAAAGGCTGTTCAAAACCTTTTTTAGGCGGCCAAAGAAGCGCTCCTTCAGCGATTGTTTCATGTCAGTACCGTTAATGCCCAACGCTTCCGACATACCCAAATACTTATAGGTTTCGGTCGAGCTGAGGGATCTAACCTGTATGGAATCCGAGAGTTGAATTCCCTCAGATTCCATAATCTCCCCTTTCTTTACATGCATGACTGCACATTTGTCCACACCAAATTCCATCCTGATGGCGCTACTGAAAGTTTCAGTTACCTTCAGTAGCTCCATCAGTCGCAAATTGTTGGGGGCAAAGAGTTTCAAGTCATCCATGTAAAGAAGGTGAGATATGGTTTGACCACCTCTTCTCAACCGATAGCCTAGACCTGAATCCCCCAGCAGTGTGCTAAGAGGATTCAGAGCTAAGCAGAACCAAAGTGGACTCAAACTGTCGCCCTGAAATATTCCCCGTTTAATCCATACAGGCTCATCGTTCCCTTGAATCGGTCGACATCCTGGATAGCGAAGGACCGTTTTCCAATGCCTCATACATGACTCAAGAAAGGTGCGTAGAGTTGCATCTATTTTGTACAACTCCAGCACCCTCATGAGCCATGTATGTGGCACAGAGTCATAGGCCTTCTTGTAATCTATCCAACATGTCGACAGATCCTTGCGGGATCGACGAACCTGTTGGCTTATGGCCATGTCTATGAGGAGTAGCTCCTTAGTGCCGCGGGACCCCTTCCTACATCCATTCTGAGAGGCGGACATAATTGAATTAGTGTCAATGTGATCATTAATTTTCACTCTCAGAATGGATGTAAGAAGTTTATAGACCGTCGACAAACAAGTAATCGGTCTATAATTCTTGGGTTCCGCGGGACTACCAGTCTTATGGAGCAGGTGGGTAACGCCAGTTGTTAGAAACTGTGGTAGTGACCCAGACTCCAAGGATGACTGGAATTGAGATGCCAGGAGCGCGTGTGAGCTGCTATACCACTTAAGCCAGAAGTTGTGCAGTCCGTCCGGGCCTGGAGATTTCCAGTTCGGTAATGGACGGACTGCTGTGGCTACATCTAATGGTGTGATGGAAATAGCTTCCATTTGTGGTATAGCTTCACACACGCGCTCGACATCGCGCATCCAGTCACCCTCGGCATGACAGACGGGCACCGACCAGATGTTTCGCCAGAATGTACTCGTGGCGATATCATCCGGTCGGCACACGTCCGTCACACTTTGTTCAGGTCGCTCCCAAGCTCTGTATACCCACCTTTCATCGCTCTGGAGCATGCGATTCTGCGAGTATCGATCAACCCGCCGCTTATACCGCCGAATACGGTTTGCCCATGCACAAACTTTCTGCTTCAGGAAGTCGATACGCTCTGTGACACGGGACGTGTATTCTCGAGGGCTGATTCCAGTCCCCGAAAACGCCCGCCTCACAAAGCGCATCACACGTGGTCTTGTATTGCCCTCCCTGAAGCAGTATAGTTTGCCGATGAGTGCCCTAGCCTCATCGATACGCCGCTCGATCCTGCACTGCCAGGCTGGTACAGCAGATTTTGGTCGTATAGCCTCGTCACAATTTGGAAACTTGACGTTTGCTATACGACATGCCGCAACAGCCCAGCAGTACAGGATTGAGTGCGTATCAACGAGGTTCTCGCTGCTTTCGAAGATGTTCTGCAGCAGCGAGTCTAAGGCACACACCAGCGCCCTATTCTTTTTGTGCATAGGTAACCGTGGTAATCGGGGCCTAAGATCGGTAGGAGTCGATCTATACTCGCGAAGCGCATCCTCCAGCGCGCTCCTCAGTCGATCGTTGCACTGGCTACTTACCGTGACAACCCTATCATCTACCTCATCACTATTATTATTGGGCCGCGGTATGATTGCGCCACTAGTTGGCGCCGGTACCACGGCCTGTGTCGGGGTCGAGATGATAAGGTTGTTTAGTACCTCTGAGCGCAGCCTATCAAGTGCGGCATCGTCCAACTTGTGACTACGTTGGATGACTCGCACCTGATCCGACAATCGTTGGGCCGAGACGTTCACAGCCGGTTCCAGGTCCTGAAACAGAGACAGCATCCTGACACGGTACGCAGTGAGGTTAGTTCCCCCCTCTGTAGACCCGTAATATGCGCGCATGACGTTCTCGTTCATGGACTGAGTCCATCTCATGCGCTGCACACAACCACCGGTAGCGGGGACCCGGCTCGGGGCCGGTTGGCCCCTAGTTCCCAAGCCTCTCGGTGGCCGGCCTCTCCCCTGCCGACGCACAGGTGTTGGCGACGTCGGCGGAGAGAAATACTCGTCGCTTGAGCTCGACGCGACTGCAGCCGCCGATGACACCACTGGTGATCCGATGTCTGGCGGCGGCGAGGCGGAGCTGAGCGACGAGTCCGGGGGTGGTTATTATTATATTATTACTGTCGATACGGAAATTAATTGTTAATTATTTAGCAACGTGCTGAAAATTACCTGCAGTCTACTGTAAAATAATTATAGGCTACAGAGCTTTCATGATTCATGCTGTCCAAATTAAACAGACAAAAGATGTCGAATATTACAAAAGTATAGGACGCAGTAAAAGTTTTATTACATGTAAACTATACTTATAGGTGTTTTACATAATATACCTGACCATCCCTGTACTTTTAAACTTGTCACCCACACGGAAATCTTTAAAATAAGGGATTCACCAGATTTAGCCACTCCTATATGGCTTTATTGCACAGAAAGTTATTTTCTAAGAACAGAAAACTCTTTTACCACGCAGCAATGTATTTGATATAGATAAGCTCCGCTGTATAAGTCTGCACGAAGCTCGAAGTCTTGCACAAACACTGCGACTACCAGATACTCGGGATAAAATTACCATTTCCAATAAATGTAATGAAAAGCAAATATTGGATCAGTCGTAAAAAATAATATGAGAAAGTCACAAATTACGAAATTTGCAAGCTTCTATTCAAAGTTCTAAATGAGAAACAAATTCCATTCAATACCGGCGCCATTGAAACTTAGAACAAAGGTTAATTGAGCCATTTATTGAAATTGATTTGCTCTAAGATTTAGAAAGGCCAAACAATATAGAATTAATGGAATAAGTGAGTTAACATCTGTTGTTAACTGAGGATAAATAAATTAGTTTGGTGTGGCTGACAGAATTTCGTTTTAATCTTGTGAGTAATCGAACTGCGGAGCCAGCTGACTCCTACAGAACAGACGTAACTTTTTCTCGCGGCTTCGCTCCCTTACGTTATTCTACAAGAATCGTGCATTTTCAGTAAATCAGCCATAGTGTATCAGTGAAACAATTGTCGTGATTGGATTGGAAGCTAAGGTCAGCTTTACCTGTGGACATCCTCTATTCTTATTCTCTATTTTATTTAACAAAATCTGCGAGTCAAACGCAAATAACATTTAAAAAATCGTAATGGGTATCCAATTCTTATCACGTTTACTTTTCTTGGTGGTGTTCATGGGTAAAGCTGTCCTTAGGTAACGACACTTGCCTTCCTACCTATCCTACAATCAAACAATAGGTACCATTTACATGTTATAATATAACCTAATGAACGCTGCCTTCTGACTAACCTACTGGGCCTAAATTATGTAAAAAAATTAACCCATCGATTCGAAAAGATAAATAGTAGGTACTACTGGATAAATTTATCAACCATCTAACCTACTATTACTTACGGTAGGAGTTGAAAATGGCATGCATGTAAACAACGCTACCCAACTAGGTCAAAGCCGGCTTGAGAATGCTACAAGAAAGATTGCGGTAGATACAAGAAGCTCGCAATGCAACACATCAGTGAAATGGAAATGTAATCCTATATACGTAATGTTATTTTAGCAAGTGTACGAACACAGCTGTAACGTTGGTCCTGTTGGAAACATGACTGCAATATTAATTAACACTGTAAGCGGAGTGAGAGCGAGTTCGTTATATATATGACGAACTCGCGTATATACCTTACATTAAATATATCACCCAATCTGTGTATTCCGTGAAGGATTAAGTAGACAGAGGTGTATTCCTGATCCACATTTCACCAATTCTGTTAAAGTTATCAGGAGCGTTAGTGTAGGCTCCAGGACGCTAGTAAAACCTAACACGACGTCTTATAGTGACGCCGTAGAACGACGCCTTAGAACGATGCCTAAGGCGTCGTTGGCGACGCCTTGGGACAACGCCTTAGTGCGAGAAAAAACGAAAACAAGAAAAGCGCCTTGCTCGATTCGGGCATGTTCCAAAAAAATACATGGCTTTTCATAAGTCCCAGCATGATGCATAGTATTTCTCCTTGAACACATTATGTGGAACGTAATTATCTTTGAGCTCCCTCAAAACGTAATTTTGTCTAGAATTCCAGCACATTAACTAAACTTGTTGCTTATGAGGTTTCAGGGGTTTAATGCATATTCTAGTTTGGCAGGGAATTTTACTTAGATCTACTGCACGTAGCGCAAAATGAGCATATTGCTCTTGGGAATGTACCTAATTGTTGAAGGTTTGTAATTACCTGTGTGTAATGATTATCTTTGTATTTTGTTTATAGTGGCAAGTCCGCTTGCCACTGATTCAAAACTTAGATATGAAAGTATTGTAATGTATGATTAATAATCAGTTGAGTACCTATTGCAGCACATAGCTCGTGGTTATGCCTGCCCTTAACGTCCTTAAAACATAATTTACGTATTCAAAGAATATAACCATTTATTATAAATAATTACATTAGATACTAAACAACAATCATAATAACAGACACATGATATTTTTACTCGAAATTAAATCTGGAAAGTTTTGCAATAGCATATTCAACTGAGTCAATAAGTATACCAGTATTTCAAAACATCAACATCTAGCAATTCTGCAGCAGGAGTAACCACAGTGAGGGCACGACATGTTTGACCGACAAGAATCCGACGAGCCGTATAGACTACGATCTTTTCTACGCACAATACTCAAAGATTTTGTCTTCAACTGTCGTGTTTTATCCTTACGCAATGGCCGCTTCTTCGGTTTCCTTTTCCTGATTCTTTGCTGAAACGAACTCTTTACCACGATCCCCTTTGCAATGTTCTGCAGCATTTTGTAAGCCTTGCTCTTAGACTTCCTCGGCAGATGTGGACGGAGAACCCTAAAGAACTCTTGTATCTCTTTCTTCTCCATGTCGGTGCTGACGCTGTTATATTTGGTCTTGCTCGAGGTCGCAGATGGATTATCTAATGTTAGAATTGCTACACCGTCCCCGTTTTGTGGCATCTGTTCTGTAACCATATTCACGGTCATGTTGTCTGTAGGAGTCAGTGTGGTTTGAATTTTCTCTGAAGATATTTCATTTTTTATTTCGTCTGTATTCACGTTTTGTAGTTCCTCGACTTCCATTTCCAGGAAGTCGTTAATCAATATATATGCTAACAAAAATCAGTAAAATTACTAATACAGTTTACAATATTAATAAGCTGTCAAAATATCAAAAAATCGAATGAACAAAAAAAATGTTGTTTCAACATGACAATTTGGAAGAACAAAAAGGTTTTTCTAAATAAATAAATGGCTTTTTGCATAGGCTTTTTGACAACTTATGTTTTTTCTCAAAGTTAGAAAATAAGGTTTGTTAGGTAGGTACTTCTTTTCAAACTTTTCGCAGTTCCAGTTCGCATAAATTGCAAACCTTATTACAAATCTTAATTTAATTTATCCAGAACTTTAAAAATAAGGGAAACAAACATCCTTTATCGTAGTTATTCAAGTTAAGTTATAAGATAAGGTGTTACGTATTTTATATGAATTAAAATATAGTCATGCAGACATAGGAAACAGCATGGGTAAAAAGCAAACAAACACAAAACTTACGAGTGTCAACTTTATTACGTTACTGATAGATCTTACATCTAAAATGAAACTTATAACAATTCACACGATTGGATTACAATCAACATTGTTTACAAAGGCTCTATACAATTCAATTATTTGAACAACAAACAGATTCTCAACATCAAAGGTTTTGATGATAAATACGACAATTTACTGAAAGGTTTTTTTATTTAAGTAGTACAAAATGGTACCCGATGTAAATACAACATTTTATTTGTTGCTCGATTTGTTTTGGAAAGTGTTTTATTTACGTATACTGGAAATGTTGCAGGGTTACTGTTGTGTTATTCGACTAAACGTAAACGAAATCGTGGTCTATTTCGAAGCTGTTCCTCGTTGATAGCTCCGTTGCTATGTTTGAAGGGATTTTATCTGTGAATAGAAAATATGTTTCAGTATGTTTAACGAGAACTATTGAATCATCATCATCATATCAGCCGAAAGACGTCCACTGCTGGACATAGGCCTCCCCCAAGTGTCGCCACAACAACCGGTCTTGTGCGTCTCGCATTCATCGGCTATCAGCGGCCTTCACTCGGTCATCGGTCCATCTTGTGGGAGGCCTTCTAACGCTGCGTCTTCCGGTACGCGGTCGCCACTTCAGAACTTTTCGGCCCCATCGACCATCTGTTCCGCGAGCAATGTACCCCGCCCATTGCCCTTTGGGTGACTTTAAGCCTTCTGATGAGGCCCATTGTGTGTGACTATTGAATCATTAGGGGATAAACGAAATCCATTAAGTATTGACAAAGTGTTCGACTTGCTCATTTTGGAGTGACAAAAGTCAAGTGTAATAATGGTCAACTTCTTCCAAAGCGAAGGGGGATTTTTATTGTTGTTGCCATTGGTTAACAATTTTATGGGTACCAAAATTTCGTTGATGTGCGTTTCACAGTCAATTTTTAGCTCGACCAACGGTCAAATTAATATCTTTTAGTTTAAAACTATTAGTTAATAATAATTTTACCTTTTTTTCACAATATTAATTGACTACGGATAAAAAAACTGGCTCATACAGAAAAAAATATTTGATTTACTTATGTTTAAGGATGAAGAAAATGTCGTTATTACAAAACGCACACGAAAAATCTAAGGCTACGTGAATATTTCGAAATTATCCTGGAATCGCCAATGTCAAAGCAATTAGCAACGTACCAAGTAGGTACACAACCAAGCTAAAGTATTAAACAGGTTCACTGTCTGCACAACAGACACAATAGTTAAACAATAAGCAAAGTCCACATGTGCTCCATAAGGCTGTGAACCAGTCAAAGCCGCAACAGTACTCACCGTTACACCTGTACACGAGGTTGGACCAGATGATCATCTCCTGCGAGAAGCAGAACACGCCCAGCTGGCCGCCCTTAAGCGTGAAGTCGTACACGTTGCCCGAGTCGGCGACGAGGCGGTTGTTTTCGTACACCTAAACATAATAGTTTTTTTTAAGTAAGTAAATTATTTCATACAATCATTACATACCAGGGCTGTAGGCAGTAGCTGGGTAACACGATACCCTTTGTATAATGTATGTAAAGGTTACGAGGTTACGCTGTGAGTAAAATAAGTATTTGTGAGGATATTACAGGCTTTCTTTGTCTTTGGTAATAGTTGTTGGATTATTAAGCTCCTTAGGTTTAAGTTGAGCTATACGATAGCTGATTCAGACATAACAATCCTGGACAGGTCTACTCAATTCTGTACCTGAGGTTCTTTCCTCAAAAGGTCTTTCTTCTACATAAACCAGACTTTAACATACTCGTACAATGGTCCTCAATGCTCCAACTAACATTGTTACCAAAAAAAATTACATCGTTAGATGAAATCTCTTGGGTCGGTGAAGGTGTTTCTTTACAATGGCAGTTGGCTAGGCAACCAAATTCAAGTTTTAAAAATGTATAGCCGCGTTACACGTTCTTACAATTCTATCAGGATTTGGATTCCACTCTTAATCCTTACGGTTTATAAACTATGTAGTTCTAAAAATATGAATTACCTTCAGTCTGATGAGGCCGAGTTTGGGTCGGTGCAGCAGACGCCAGCGGTACGCAGTCTTCTCACGCCAGCCCACATTGCGGGGATCCTTCCAGAGGAGTGTCACCTGGGTGAACGACATTTTGAAGATAAGTAAAAAAAACCGGACAATAGCGAGTCTGACTCGCGCACCGAGGGTTCCGATCGAGTTTTGATTTTTTCAAGTATACCTTACTTACGGAATTTTATAAACTATGAAAGTAGTCTCATTACTCTGACAAGAATATAGCAAGTAAGATTGAAGGACAAACTTAGAACTATCTTTCTGTCAAATCTCATCATTCTAGCTCAACGGAAAGTCGCTTAAAGGTTTTAATTCCCTTGCAAGCAAAGCATGCGACATAAACGATTCGTTCCGTTTCTAATATATTGTAGAACGATGGATTATATTTTGTTTTTGTTTTTAACGTCTAATAAGTGATCAAAATTACACTTCATACTTAAAGAGTGCGCCTGCACAATGTGTTAATGATGGTCCAGCGCAGAATCTTAAAATGTCGTCTGTTAGACATTCTCACATGCTTAGGACTGTCATCTTGTGTAGTTTGACACAAAAAACGTATTTCGACGTATATTCGTTACGACATACATCGCTAGTGCACTAACTAGTCCAGTGGTATTCTACATAGATGGCGCTGGCGGCAGTGCTAATTAAACTTGAAACTAAAGCCGGATTTACATTACGAAACTAGTGGCATGAAAGTAGTTTCGTGACATTAATTTCACCAACAATTTCACGTGTAAACGTCAAGTTTTACAATGCATGCATCGATTTCACGACACTGAAACAGTTTCGTGATGCGCGCGATTTTTGGATAAAACTAGTGTCATGCAACTAATGTCATCGTATAAACGCGACGCGAAACTAGTGTCGCGAAAGCGCCTGCGCTGATAGGACGTGTGTTTATTAGTAGTGCTTGGTTTCTTGCTAGCCAGGCTCGAATCCACCAACATCTTTTCTTTCGAGACAACTTTTCTTAAGTTTTTACTATAACATTTGTATGACAACATTTTGCAATGCAAAATAAAGTTTTGATGTTGGCGGAGCCATGAACACAGACATACTGTGGGTTTCACGACACTATTATTTTTAATGAAACTAGTTTCACAGGTACTGAAAGTAGTGTTATGAAATTAATTTCATCATGCATGTAGGGGGGGGTATGTGGTAGACCCAAATAAAGACGCTTCGTTGCTATGAATCTTCTTTTATTTTGTAAAACTTCTTAACTTCGTAAAATACGTCTTCCTCTTTCGTCGTAAAAATCTCAGTCTTCCTTCCCTTTCACACACATACTCTCTCGTTCACTCATCGCTGCGTTCATACATCCATCACTCATTTATAATTTTGATGCGTTCTGAATTTAACATCCCACAACTCGGCCATTCTGCTTTCAGTCTGCCCTCAGACTGACTCTAGTACAAATTATACAGATTAAGCTGAACAAAATTTATAAATCTAATAATGTTACACTAAGTTTATTTATTTTTGTTTTACAATCTATAAGGTTTACAACCAAAACTTTATCAAAATGTTTCCTAAATAAAAACAATCTAAACTTTACCTATATCACTCCTGACTTCTAATACACTCAGCCACACAGCCAATCACTCCTTTAACAATACTCTAACACTTAAATATTATCTAGGTACATTCTTACTTTACTACTTAAATGTTTAGGTACATTTGTTACACAGAGTTACTATCATGGTTAGTTACAAGGTAGGTTCTTTTTTTTTTATTATCTCTTAAATTATTACATTACCGATAGCTACATTAAGTTACACATACTAGGCAAATAAACTAACTCCATTATACAATAATTTAAACTCTTTAACTTAACTTCATACAGAATTACAATGCAATTTATTAGTACTCAATTACATCTTACAATTATATAAAATGAATGATACAATTCAATAAGTTTCTAACTATAGTAAAACAGCCTACTAACATTACTCACTTTATTACAAAACAAATAGAATGGTATGTTAGCTGTATTCTACGGTGAGTATGAACATTTTTTTTTTTTTTTCCTATTGTTTCCTTCGTCATTGAATTAAGGCCATCTTTTCATGAAATCTACTCCTGTAGTGGTGTTTTTAGGTCCGTCCTTGCTGTTATCTAATTTTCTAACTTCATATCTGTCTTTCCCTAAATCTTTTACAACTTTATAAGGTCCAAAGAATTTTTGTTTTAATTTTAATGCATTACCAAATTGAGTTCTTTGAATTGCTACAATATCCCCTATTTTATATTTCTGACCTTCCTTTCTTTTACTATTAAAATTTCTCTTGTTTTCTTCTTGAATTCTTAATATTTGAGCTTTTGCTTCTTTCCTTAATTCTTCTCTTTTGTCTATGAATTCTCTTCTATTTTGTTCTTCTAAATATTCTAATATCTTCATGTCTTCTTTAAGCCTAATTTTAGTCCCTGTTAATAATTCAAAAGGTGATGTCTGGATAGATCTTTGATATGAACTATTTATTACCCTCTGAACTTTACTGACATATTTGTACCACAGTGCAGGTTCTTCAATGCACATTTTGCTTAATACAGAGATAATGATTTGATTCATTCTTTCGGCTTGACCATTTCCACGAGGCATTCCTGTTGTTATTGTAATATGCTCTATTTCTTCTTCCTGACAAAAATCTTCAAACTCTTTTCCTGTGAATGCTGTTCCCCTGTCAGTCACTATCCGTCTTGGGTTTCCATAATCCTTTTGATGTAATTTTAATTTATCAACCGTTTCCTTTGCTGTAACAGTTTTAACTGGGTATATCCAAACAAACTTTGTGTATCCATCTATGACAGTCAAAATATAGTTGTACATCTTCTTGGTAGAATCCAATGGTCCTAAATGATCACAATGAAGTGTATCTAATGGTAGTTCTCCTTTTGGTATCGGGTTTAAGAATCCTTCCTTCTTTCCTGTCTTCCTGCTAGCTAGTAGACAGGGCACACATGCAGAAATTACTTTTTCAATTTTATTATCCAACTTGGAGATGTAATAATCTTGTTCTAATAAGTCTCTTATTTTCTTTTTTCCAAAATGTCCAATGCCGTGAGCTCTTCTAATAATTTCAAAATCCATTAATTCAGGAACAACTAACTTTTTATCGTCTCCTTTATAGATGACGTCATTTTCAAGCATATAGTCTTCATACTCATTGTTCTTAAGAACTTCTTTTATTGCCTTCAAGCCTTCGTCTTCTTCTTGAGCCTTCTGTATACGAAAATGGAGTTCACTTTGAATAACGCATATATTTCTGCTTAAAGCGTCAACATGTTGCATCTTCTCACCAGGTCTGTGCACAATAGAATAATTAAAATCTTGCAGGTACATGATCCATCGAGCGACTTTAGCTGAAACATTATTTTTTGTTAAGGTCTTCTGGAAAGCTTCACAATCAGTGACGATGGTAAATGGAATTCCTATTAGGTACCTACGAAATTTTTTCACGCCTTCTATCACTGCCAATGCTTCCAGTTCATAACTGCACCACCTTTGCTGAGTTTCACCTGTCTTTCTGCTCATGTAATGAACAGGGTGCATTCTATCATCTGCAGGATCCTTCTGCATCAGTACCGCAGCATATCCGTACTTGCAGGCATCTGTATGTATTTCGGTCTTTGATTGTGGATCGAATATTTTTAAAACAGGCTCACAACATAGAATTTCTTTCAATTTCGTAAATGCATTCTTTTGATCTTCTTCAAAATAAAATTCTTTCTTCTTTAACAGCTCACTTAGAGGTCGTGCTACCATAGCATAATTTGGAATAAATTTTCGAAAGTATGAGGTCAATCCGATGAAACTTTGAACTTCTTTAAGATTATTAGGTACTGGGAATTTACGCACTGCTTCTGTTTTCTCCTTTGATGGCTGCACTGTTCCATTGCAGACCACATGACCTAAGTATTCCACTGATCTTTGTAGTAACTGTGTCTTCTTCCAATTGATCTCCAGACCATACTCTGCGGCTACCTTCAGTACTTCTTGAAGTCTTTCAACTGCCTGGTGTTCGTCCTCAGCCAGGATAATCAGGTCATCGATGAAAATGAGAAGAACTCCTCTTCTTACAAAGTCGGTGAAAATAATGTTAATATATCTGGTAAAGAATTTAGGACATATGGATAAACCAAAAGGTGCTCGTAGGAATTCAAACTGTCCTTCTGGGTTGCTGGTCACAAACGCAGTATACTTTATAGAATCTTCATCTACTGGTAGATGGAAAAATCCATTCTTTAAATCTAAAGTACTAAATACCCTAGCTGTACACAATTTATCTATGTGATCATTAATTACCGGCAAGGGATATTCATCCTTCACCATCTTCTGGTTTATCTTTCTATAATCCACACAGATTCTCGTATTTCCATCTTTCTTCTTTACCAATACAAGGGGACTGGCATATTCTGAATAGCTAGGACGTATGATGCCATTAGCCAACCAATCTTGTATTTGATGTTTTACAATCTCTTCTTCTTGTAAGGCTAGACGCCGTGGACGCTGTACTACTGGTATGTCATCTTTTAATACTATTTTCAACTTTATTGGGGCTTCTTTTGTCTTTAAAGGTTTGTAATTATCTATTATAGTCTGAACCTGAATTGGTATTTCACTTTTATCAGTGAAGTTAGAAAGTAAACACTGCAAATAGGAACTATCATAACACTGAGGCCTTATTTCAACGATACCTTTGTTAATCATAGTTATAGTATTAACTAGAAAAGTTTGTCCAAGAATAACTGGATACGGAATTACACCTTTAGGCACTACATGTAAACAGACCTCATAACAATGACGATCTATTATCAAATTAATGTTAAACTTACCCATTGAATACACCTTACTTGAACCAAGGCCGGTTAACAACATCGTTTCGGATTCACATTTGATTGACAGCATCGTAAAAACATCGTAAGATATTAGATTTAGATCACTTCCCGTATCTACTAAACACTTTAATGTGATACCGCCTATAATAACACTCTTAACGGATTTATTTATCGCGTTGTTATTGTTTACACTTAGTACGCTATTATTAAGGTTATTTTTTTGACATTGACAACAACTATGACAGTTCTGACACTGATGGGTTATTTTCCCGTTTGACACTAGCGTGCTAAAATCTCGTTCACTCTCCGTTCCGTCATCTGGGGATTGATAATGAGCGAACATTGAACGCGCCTTGGAGTTAGCTCCGCCTCCGCTGCTTTCGTCACTGCCTCGCGTACTGCAATCTTTCCGACTTGTCGACGGTTCGCCTTTTCCTTTTCCGCCAGCGCCGTTAACATCTTGACATTCGGTACCAATATGGCCGTATTTGTTACATTTGAAGCACTTGGTACCTTTTATGCATGAACTCGCTAAATGACCTCTTTCTCCGCACTTGAAACAACGATGAACTTTGTCACTGACGTTTTCCTTAGCGTTAGCGTTTCCTTGCTTTGAGGATTCACGACACTCACGCTGCTTGCCTGTACCGCTTGAATTTCCTCGTTGTTTCAACATCTTCTGCTTCATAGCTTCGTATTGTAACAACTTTTCCTTGAGAACCGCATATGTCGTAATACCATATAGGCCAATTTTATTCTGCTCGTAATCGGCAATCCCGTCTATTATGTATTGAATTGAAACATAATCGGCGAACTTTGCTCTTTTGCCGAGTTCTTTCATGGTAAGCATATATTGGTAGTAACTCTCATTGTTACGTTTTTTACGAGCCGCCATGATTTCATGCATTTGCTTGGTATTCACCGAATCTGGGAATTCCTTTAGCAGGGCATTCCTCAATTCTTCATACGACTTGAATGGTTTTTCCGTACGTAACCATAACTCAGCGGTTCCAGTTAGCGATCTTCTGGCTATGATGAGTTTTTGTTGAGCCGTCCAATCGAAAATTTCGGCATTGTCTTCGATGTCTTGTGACCACTTGGAAGATGAGTAGGTCATATCTTCACCATCAAATTTAATTATGGTGTCCACCATACCATACTGCAAGGGTTGGTTTTTTGTTTCCATGATGTCTTCGTAAAATATAACTTTTTTTTCTTCACACCGGTGGCACGCGGTTTTCGTAGTAATGGCCGTTACCGTTGACCGGTTTTTTTTTTTCTTTTTCTTCAACTTTCTTCGTAAAATAGCTACGCCTTTATTATAACGGTCTATCCCGGACGAGGCTGTAGGGGGGGGTATGTGGTAGACCCAAATAAAGACGCTTCGTTGCTATGAATCTTCTTTTATTTTGTAAAACTTCTTAACTTCGTAAAATACGTCTTCCTCTTTCGTCGTAAAAATCTCAGTCTTCCTTCCCTTTCACACACATACTCTCTCGTTCACTCATCGCTGCGTTCATACATCCATCACTCATTTATAATTTTGATGCGTTCTGAATTTAACATCCCACATGCATGAAACTAGTTTCGTAATGTAAATCCGGCTTAACACTCACATTTTAAGGTACGGAATATCTCCTGTGCGTGAAGACTGTGTAAGAATATTTTGTGCCATACCTTATCCTCGACGCTTTGGATTAGGTACGGACTCGCATCGAAAAATATCTAATCCAAAATTTATGCCTCACGTCTATGTCTTTCACTAAGTTCCTGTGCACTAATTAAACTAAATTACTGGCATGTGCTAGTATACGCGTGGCGCGGAAGGGGACGGCAAATTGAATACAGTGTAAATGGCATTGTCTAGGGCTGAGAGCCCGTGAGGCGTGATGAGCTTATGTTTGATTGCCTTGCTATTCGAGATGCGTAGGGAAGAGTCAATCTAGCTATGGGAGTGGAATATCAAAAAAATCTTGGCACAACTTTGATTATTATTCAAATTATAATTGCAAAAGTGACTTTGTTTGTTGGTTACACTTTCACGCCTTTAGGAAAATTAAAGTTTGATGAATTTGGGTACAGAGATAGATGTGATCCTGGAGACGATCATAAGCTACTTTTTTGCGAATATCTACAATGTGGAGACATCAATTCGACAATAATTGAAAACACTGGAAATACTGGTTCATAGAAATATTTTGAAACTATTATAAATCCTGTCACCGGAATTTAAAAATAAACTTTCCAATTACATAAAACGTCAAAAAAACGCAAACTAGTCAAGGATAGTGACTGCTATTCTGACGAAATATTCCAAACAGACTGTTGCAATTAGTGACATCAAATCTGTAGTAAAAGACAACATATTCGTGTGAACTAATATTGCCAGTGTTTTGATTTATTGTCATATCGTCGTCTCCACCATATTAAAGCGAGCGAAGTCACGGGTAAAAGCTAGTATTGTCATAAGTTAAAAGCTCGTCATTGACTGTCTCATGACAAATTTTGGTAACGCTTAGAGTAAGCTCCAATCCAACAGTCGATCGATTCAGCAGTGCGATTCTGTAAACATGTCGAAGTGAACACCCGGGCGGGGCGCACGACAGGTGAGTTGTCAAACCATACAAATAAGATGGAATGACAGCTCTATTGTCGTTCACTCGGCCTAGGTGAACACCGTGAGATGTCGATAGAATCGACCGGCTGTAAATATGTCGAAGTGAAAGCCTTGGGTGAAGTGATCACGAAGTGAGCAGCTGTCATCTTGAATACATGGATGACAGCTCACTTCGTGGTCACTTCAACCAAGCCTTCACTTTGAATTTTCTTATACATAAGAGGACCCCCCAACTAATTTCACTGTGCACACAAGAATTTAGTTTTAATCTATGCAAACTATGCCCGCAGAATATGGTAAAACTACATTTTCTTCTGTTAATAAGTTGCATTGTACCCAGATTACAGTAGAGATGAAAATCTAAAATGAGTTTCGTTTTTAATAATAGAGAAATCTTGGGTATTTCTTTACAACAACTACAAGGTACATAGTTTATTCATGAAATTAACTTCTCTGGTCCCTGCTAAATACATTCCAAGAAAATTAGTTTCTAGAGTAAAACTTAATTAAGATGAGCCTTTAAAAGTAGCTAAATTACACTTCAATTACTATTCAAGCATTACTTACTATTTATGTTCGTTTTGTACAAAACATGATTAAAATTTAAGCAAAAAAAGAGTGTTATGAAAGAGACTTTCAAAGAAATACGCATTTATTATGATTCCAAGTCCACTCTACAATCAAATCAAATCAGATTCATTAATTGAAATAAGACTGGGAATTAGCACTTTGCTAACGTCTTTTACATGACTGATAACAAACTATACCCCAAAATACCCGCCGTCACCATTTCCTAGAACTTTATCTGAGAAAAGGAAATGGGGCTACAGACTTCCCAAAACATATCTGTCTGTTAAGAGCGTTTACGCGGTACGGCTTTTCATACAAACTTACAAATTTTATTAAAATCGGTTCATTAATTTCGAAAAATAAGGATTTGAAAGTTTGTATGAAAAGCCGTACCGCGTAAATGCTCTTAAGTTGAAACAACTGTCTGATGATGTTTTTTAACGTAATGATTGTTAGAATTTTAGAAAATAATATATGTGTACCTAGGTGTTTCCTTTGGCACATTTTTAACGATAAAAAAAATTGAAACAATCTAAATGCGTCCCCATTTAGATCATAATTTTGTATTTATTATTTTACTCACACAAATGTACAGAGGCAGCTCAATACCTTGGGCTTTTTCTACAACTTTTGGGTGATGCAGAGAAAAATAGTAATCTATCACAATCAGCTACATCAGATTCATAAGACCTTTAAAGATTGAAAGTTTACTCCGTCAAGCTTCTACATCACTCACCTGATCAGGAGTACTTTCAGTATTCCACAGGGCGTTCCTCAGCGTCTTCCCGGGCCCAGTCTTAGAGTTGACCAGTTTGAGTTGTATGCCCGGTTCAGCGACCGCCCTGAACGGAGTCGTCTGCCAGTATGTCTGTGTGTTCTTCTTCCACATCACTACATAGAAACGCTTGTTGTTTTGATAGCTGGGTAAGCGAAATTTTACATTAGTACCTATACATTTGAAAAGGAATAAATCATACTGGAAATAAAAACTGGCACCCAAAAAAGTCATCTGTTTCACATATTTTTGTATAAAAACAGAAAAGTATACGGATGCGAAACAGGGAGTAAAGTCCCGCATACCATAGTCCGTAGTCCATTGAAAAGAGAGGATTCTCCGACCGGACAGTTTTTGTGTCCGGTGGGCAACTGCCCGATAGTTAATATTCGGACTGTTGTATATGTTCAAATCGAACGGAAAATTCTGATACCGCGATTCAGCAGTATTCAACAATAGTCACTTTATATTATTATAAATGTAAATGATGACGTTCAAAAGTGCCGTTAATGGCCTAATTGAAATAAACGTTTTGACTTTGACTTTGACTTCAGGATTTCGTTACGTTAGTTCGCAGCTGGCGGGATAGATGGCGTCGCGGTTCAATTTATTTTTTTGCGAAGTAGATTTTACTACGTTGATTTTTTGTGGCGGCATAGATACCGCTACAAGTATTTGCTCCCGTAACAGAAGTGGCTTATGTTCGACTTTCATCCTCTGGAAGGACGCCAATAAGTTCAAAGTCACCAAGTTCATCCAAAATTTATTCTTATGTTTATTCATTTGGTTTAATGTTGGTATTTTGAGAATATCTAGCTAATTAGAGACTTGATTAGGCTTTCAGGAGCTCGAATTTAAGGCATTTCAATTTAATTGACACATGCTATTAGACTAGACATTTGAAGATAACATGATAACTTTGCGCTGGTGAAATTAGTTAGCATTACAAAATGTAGATGAATATTTGTAGAGCTTAGATAAACAATCCTATTTTCTGATGTAGTACTTCTATCTTAATCAACTAATATAAATTCTGCCAGCATAAAAAGATATCGCGATTTTGCAGCCATTCTACATTGTTATAGGACAATGAAACAATAATATCGTCTTCATAAACAAAACTAAAAACCACTCAGAAAATTCAGTGAATTTTAATTCAAGTGGGATTAAAACAGCTTTGCGCATCACGTATGGTTTTCATTTTCATTGAAACGATGTAACTTTGTGAAAGTCTAACTGTTATTGCAGTTTAAGCGTAAGACCCTCATCGAGTTTTATTTGACAGAAACCTTTTGCCGTGTCAAGCTGATTAAATTCTATTACATTTTCGTATTAAAATAGTTTTAATTCTGCGTGATTTTTTATTTTATTTCCTAGAAAAGGTCTCCATATATTGGAAGTACTTATGTTAAAGTTTCTATAAAGCTCTAATGTATATTATTCCAGATACATAACAATACACGACCCTTTTTTGCCATTGTCTGGACTATTGCTTGAGGTCCGATAGTTCATTCTAAAACTTAAAGAAACAAACATTTGTCTTGCCCTCAGTGTTGGGAATACGTTTCTGAGTGAGGTGTAGGATTTCCAGCTATGTTGTTGAGTATATGTGTCCTGATAGCTACAATGGGGGGTCTCTTAGTCAAGTGTGATAAGTTACCACATGATCGCTTTCCATCAGGTGAGATTATGGTCAAATGCGACCCTATAAATCTATATATATATATAAATCTCGTGTCACGGTGTTTGTGGTCGCACTCCTCCGAAACGGCTCGACTGATTTTATTAATTTTTTTTATGTGTAATTGGTAGGTATGAGAACAGGTCATAAATTATATTTCATACTTGATATGCGCGTATGAAGTCGCGGGCAAAAGCTAGTAGGCACAAAATAAAATTCTTACCCAAATATAAATCCAACATAGTCATCATCGATCTGCGTGTCAACAAACAAGGTTCCCTCAAAGTCGACTCCATTAAAGCTCTCGAAGCCCACAGCTAGCCCAGGGTCAGAGTTCAGGGTCTGAAGGATCTCCGCGCCCTTGTTCGTTATCTCCCAGTTAGGATCCTGTTGGGACTCGCCTTCGGGGTCCAGGCGAACTGTCATGTAGTTCCTACAAAGGAATTGCAGAAAGGTAAATAAAAAGGATGACTACTGAACTGTATCCAATCTTGGTCCTGAATGAGTGTGACTGCTGAGTTGGATAACAAGACTTTCTAGACTTGTGCACTTGTTATCCAATCCGATATTTCATTTAGATAAGATCATCATCATTGTGTTCATGTAACGTTCTACTAATATTTACACTAATTAAGAAGTGTTTAAGTCTTATTTATTTATTGCACATATTGTGAATACTCATATGTACGTAACTTTATATGTGTAGGTACATTTAACACATTACACAAATGTAGTTACCGAGGTTTCACTAAATGGATACATGACCCTGTTAGGACACAGCAAATCAAATCTAAATAACTTATGTTATGAATGACATTAGAAACTACTTTGGAGGTAGCGGAACAAAGAGTAAAGTACCGCATACCTCCATTGAAAAGGGAGGATCCTCCGACCAGACGGATGTAATGTCTGGTGGGCAACTGCCCATCAGTTGATATTCGGGCTTTGCATACTTATGTTCTAATCGCACGGTAAACTCTGATATCGCGATTTAGGATTTTGTCCAGTTAGTTTGCAGCTGTCGAGACAGATGGCGTTGCGAGTCTATTCGTCGAGTCGCCTACACTACAACACGAATAAAAGTAATATCACATAACAATAATAACATTACGAATCAGGAAATTATTCTTATTAAAGAGAATTTCTTGCTTCTACAGTTACGATGGTAGAAAATTAAGTTCAAGGAACCAAACCGAACACAAATCCTGACCGTATTTAGAACCTGCGAAATCCGTTCAGACGTTCACAATCTCGTTTAAGCTGTAATTTAACTTTAATCCTTTCCTTGAGAGCTAAACTTCCAGTGAAGTACGTGAGATGCATCGGTGATAGTGATCTGTTGCGAAAGATTTTCCCTCACCTGCTGTCTTGTGTGCTTTGTTTGATTAACTGCCTCGCACTTCATAGGCTACGAATACAATTATCATCACATTGTAAAGATATACACTACTGAACAAGCTAACAAACGTCTTACACTAGGCAACATCTAAAGGCAATGCCTAAATAAAAGCGCAGTCTTTGCAACGTGCAACAATGTAAAATATTTAGATTTTACTTTTCGATATCACCCAGTTATGATAAAAACGGCTTGTAACATGTAATTTTTACATATTTTTACTACATGTATTGATATAGCAAGTCATGAGATCAATCATCTTCAAAGTGTTCATTATTAAATAAAAAGTAGAAAATACAACGAGCTTACCTGAAATCAGTGCGATAAATCTTGGAGTTGTTCGGACAGTTGTCAACCTCGTCATCCACGTGGTCTCCATCGTTATCCTTGAAACACGCATCACCAGTGCCGTCGTCTAGTTTGTGAATAAATTGATGTTTAAGTAGAATTAATCCCACATTTAAATTTTACTTATTTTACAACAAAATATTTTTGTCTATATATTTTTAAGTCACCCAAAAGTGACACCATGCAAAGTTTACTTTAAATGTCCGTTACGTGTCCGTGTTTGGAGAATTCGATAATTATGTATACCAAATCCAACTGAATTGGTTCAGTAGTTTCAGAGTTGGCTGTGATAGACTGACGGACAGGCACATGAATGGTCTTTTATGGGTTCTGTTTACTCATATGGACTTTTGGAACCCTAAAAATACTACACCTCTTAGGTATCAATGCATTTGCAAAATCAATAACTCCATTCCTTTTACTTAAAATCAAGCGCACTCACTATTAGAATCCTCCTGGTTCTTGTTCTTGATCAAAGGACAGTTGTCCTCCACATCAGGCACTCCGTCACCATCATCATCGTCGTCACATGCGTCTCCTATACCATCATCGTCCACGTCGAGCTGGTCACTGTTGGGCACCGTCACGCAGTTGTCGATGCTGTCTTGTATGCCGTCCCTGGGAACATGTTATTATTTTAATCTAACACCTTTAAACGAGCAATTCTTGTTAAAAACGGCTCCAACGAATTTCATGAAATTTAGTACGCAGGGGGTTTCGGGGAGGATCGCCCGGAGGACACGGTGGAGCATACGGTGGAGGTCTGCCCTGCTTGGGCAGAGCACCGCCAGGTCCTCGTCGAGGCGATCGGCGGCGGCGACCTCACGCGTCCGGCCCTGGTTCACTCCATGGTCCGGAGCGAGGAGGCATGGGAAGCAGTCACCTCCTTCTGCGAAGCTGTAATGCTAGTGAAGGAGGAGGCGGACAATCCTCACGCCCAACAGCCGCCGCGGCATAGGGAGACGCACCGGACCAGTCACTGCGGACGGCTCACGTTGGGTGGCTCGCCGTCCGATCAAGGCCAGGCCCAGGCCGACGGCGCGTTGTGTTCCACGCGCGCCTCAAAGAGATGTCAGCATAGGAGTAAGGGGCCGTTAGGGCCAGAGCCTGCCAGGGTAGCGGATTTTGTTCGAAAGAGTTACCGCGGCCCTGAAAAGCAAAGTGCACTACGAGGAGCACGGATAGGTTTTAGTCAGTAAGAGTATGACACTCCCTTCCGCGCCAGAACTTCCAGACTGCTTGAAAAGTCATTTCTTCGGAAGCTTTTGTCGTTTTTTCTGGGAGATTTTTTTTTAAGAAAGTCACATTTTTTAGGTTTTGACATTTTTTCCTTAATGTATATCAGCTACCCAACATCACCCTTAAATATGACCACACCTTTCTGGAACAGCCTGTTTATGACTATATACTCACTGGTCTCTATCGACATCGCTATCACAGGCGTCGCCCACGCTGTCTCTATCGACGTCTTCCTGCGCAGGGTTCCGTATCCGGGGACAGTTGTCACAAGCGTCGCCCACGCCGTCGTTGTCCATGTCTTCTTGAGCCGGGTTGTGACGACGTGGACAGTTGTCCATCTCGTTTGGTATATCTGGTCAAGGAAAGAGAAGTTGATATAAGAGATATTTGATGCATCCAATCAAAAACAAAATCTTCGTACAAACACTATCGGTGAAACCTTTCAATACGAATTATACGATAACTAATATTAAATCTGACTTTATTGATAAAAACTAGACTTTATCGTCAATATATTCAAAGTCTTCTTTGCTTCACAAACACGACGTTCCAATTCATTATAAGGATACCGTTAACAGACAAATTCGCTTACGAGCTTTAAGGCCTCAAAACCAAAAGCAAAACGATACGAAAACGTGATTTTAATGTCACCGAAATTACAATTTTGCAAAAGCCAGAATAATAATAATCACTATGATTATATCAATTTGGCATAATATTTTCAGAACCAGGGTTTAAAATGAAACTTTTTCCAAGCATTGAAAGCCAAATTAGGGTCAATAATATCAACATTTACCAAAATGTTGGTCGACTGCCACCAAATGATTTGAGGACACCATTATGAGGATTCCTATAAGATGACTCTACTAAAATATTTGACTCTAAATCAGCATATTCCTTAATATTCCTTCTTACCATCGTTATCCATGTCAGGATCGCAGACGTCTCCGTACCCGTCTCCATCGGTGTCCTCTTGTCCAGGGTTGTACCTTCGAGGACAGTTGTCGCAGGCGTCACCTCGCTTGTCACTACGGTCTTCATCGCGGTCGAGTTGGTCAGGGTTGGGAGTCAAGGGGCAGTTGTCCTGAAATAGAAAATTATGATAGTGGCATTTTTTCTAGCCTTTGAATCAAAGGTCAGTAGGATACTCATTGGTTCTGTTGCTCTTTTTCAACAGCAACAACTCTTTTAGAGGACCCCTTCTTCTTAACTCAGCTACATATAGATAGGTCTGGTCAGACTTACGGGATTGTTCGACACCCAGAGCGAGAGCTGAGGGTATGCAGTACTCTCATTGTTCAAACTTAAGCTAAAAACGCAGTATTCTCATTTGTTCTTAACGTCATTCGCTGAAGCATTTTAATAAAAAGTTTTCAAGCGAACTGATTTTAATTATTCTTTCTACTAGATAGAATCGTTCCTACGTGACTGCTACAAACAAAAAGTATTCATTAAGTATTCTCGCTATGAATAATATGGCGGTTATTGTCTCTCAGTAATTAAAGCTATTGACTTCTACAATTCTTTTATCTCCGAGCGTTCGTCGTGAAAATGAGAATAATTTAGTACTTTAATATTCATATATTGTGAGCCAGGGATTTTATTTGTGCTCAGTAAGAATTTTGAGACAAAGGGCTCAATTATTAAGATTTAGAACACTCTTATTTACATGAGCACTTTATAAAACAAATAAGAACAAAGACGTAGACCGAGTCGTCTAGCCATCTGCTACTAAATAAATAAAAAATCTTGCAAATGTTTTATGGGAGGATAAGCTACTGTAAAAAATACGTTGAAATATAAATCCTTTGAAAGATTACTGCCAGTGAAAGCTGCTTGGACACCCTAATCTTATCTTGTTTAGAACATTAGGTGTCTTCGAAACTGATGGACTGAACTTGACGAAGAACTTTACGACAGAAATTCACCGTTTTAAGTAGAATCAGTCACTTCTTCGACTACATCTAAGTCACTCACCGGCAAATTAGCAATGCCATCACCATCAGCATCAGGGTCGCACGAGTCTCCTTTACCATCGCCGTCAGCATCTTCTTGTCCTGAGTTGGAGACTTCAGGACAGTTGTCAGCCTTGCACCGAGGTTCGGAGCAGCCTAGCTGGTGGTCAGGGTAACCGTCAAGGTCCTTGTCTGGACCGCAAACTGTACCGTTACCTGCCCAGCCGGTCTGAAAACACACAATTAAAAAAATAATATTGTGAATATTTTTCTGTCAATTAGATTCGTGACAAAACATCCTTAGGACGCACTGTTTATTCTATATTTCTCGTACTTTTTTATTAGCATTCATTGTCTAACAAAGGGTCGCGCCACGTTAGGCTTCATACAACGTTGCCCGCTGTTATGAAACGTTGCCAAACACGTGTAGCGTCACGTTTTGCTCATAAATATCTTGCCTAGCCTAGTGAATATCAAAACAACTCAACTGTGAAACAGAGTACATCAAGCTTTTCGTGACTCTCTACATGTTTCTATACTGTCAAGCAGCCTTGCGTTTACCATTTTTACCATAATTATTTGGAACCAACCCCGAAATCGCGAAAAATATAGGCTTTAATGTAAATATAAAAAACCGGCCAAGTGCGAGTCGGCCTCGCGTACCGGCGCACGAAGGGTTCCGTACCATTATCTTTAAAAAAATACAGCCTGGTGACAGAGAGACAGACGGACAGCGGGGTCATAGTAATAGGGTCCCGTTTTTACCTTTTGGGTACGGAACCCTAAAAACGACAATTGTAAAGCTGAGTATAAGCTTGGGCGGAGCACCGCCGTGTCCTTGCAGTGGCGATCAGCGGTGGCGACCTCTCGCGGCTAGCCCTGGTTCAATTCATTGTCCGAGGCCGGGCGTGAAGATTGCGTCTTCCTCACGCGTCTCTACTCCCCCTTCGCTTCCATTACTGCTTGGCAGAAGGAGGTGACTGCTTCCCATGGCCGGCACGAAAGCCGGAGCTTTTTTTATGTTTTCGGCTGAAGTCCATTTTCGGTCGTGGGTCTACCGAAAATGGCTTTAGGCCCGCCGCAGCAGAAAAAGACGCCAGGGCGTCGGGAGTTGCAGGGCGATTCCCGGTCGAAGGTGGCGCGGGCCTGCAGACGGCGAGCGTTTGGTGGCTCGCCGTCTGATAAGGACCAGGCTGGAGTCGGTTGTTCCACGCGCGCCTCAAAGAGATGGCAGCATAACTGATGGGGTCCGCTAGGTCCAGTGCCTACCAGGGTTGTGGAATTGTTCGAAAGCAAAGGAGGAAGCGCCCTGGAACGCAAAGGGCATTCGGAAAACGGATGAATTTTAGTCAGTAAGAGTCTGACACTCCCTTCTGCTCCGCCCAGAGCGAAAGGAGTCATTTGATGATTCTTTTTTTGATGTGTTGATTCCCAGACAAAAAAAAACACGAGTGGACCCATAGCGCACCCGATTCGCCGCGTTGTAGCGTCGATAGTGCGCGGGGTCACAGCGCTGCACCAGCTCGCCCGGCCCGATGCACGGCCGCGTAGTGTTCACGTAGTAGTATAGTACGTACCGCGCAGACACACTTGTTCCCGAAGCTGCACACGGCGTTGTAGCGTTGACAGTGCGCGGGGTCACAGCGCTGCACCAGCTCGCCCGGCCCGATGCACGGCCGCGTAGTGTTCACGTAGTAGTATAGTACGTACCGCGCAGACACACTTGTTCCCGAAGCTGCACACGGCGTTGTAGCGTTGACAGTGCGCGGGGTCACAGCGCTGCACCAGCTCGCCCGGCCCGATGCACGGCCGCGTAGTGTTCACGTAGTAGTATAGTACGTACCGCGCAGACACACTTGTTCCCGAAGCTGCACACGGCGTTGTAGCGTTGACAGTGCGCGGGGTCACAGCGCTGCACCAGCTCGCCCGGCCCGATGCACGGCCGCGTAGTGTTCACGTAGTAGTATAGTACGTACCGCGCAGACACACTTGTTCCCGAAGCTGCACACGGCGTTGTAGCGTCGATAGTGCGCGGGGTCACAGCGCTGCACCAGCTCGCCCGGCCCGATGCACGGCCGCGTAGTGTTCACGTAGTAGTATAGTACGTACCGCGCAGACACACTTGTTCCCGAAGCTGCACACGGCGTTGTAGCGTTGACAGTGCGCGGGGTCACAGCGCTGCACCAGCTCGCCCGGCCCGATGCACGGCCGCGTAGTGTTCACGTAGTAGTATAGTACGTACCGCGCAGACACACTTGTTCCCGAAGCTGCACACGGCGTTGTAGCGTTGACAGTGCGCGGGGTCACAGCGCTGCACCAGCTCGCCCGGCCCGATGCACGGCCGCGTAGTGTTCACGTAGTAGTATAGTACGTACCGCGCAGACACACTTGTTCCCGAAGCTGCACACGGCGTTGTAGCGTTGACAGTGCGCGGGGTCACAGCGCTGCACCAGCTCGCCCGGCCCGATGCACGGCCGCGTAGTGTTCACGTAGTAGTATAGTACGTACCGCGCAGACACACTTGTTCCCGAAGCTGCACACGGCGTTGTAGCGTTGACAGTGCGCGGGGTCACAGCGCTGCACCAGCTCGCCCGGCCCGATACACGGCCGCGTAGTGTTCACGTAGTAGCTGCCCCCGCATTGCACGCACGTGAACGAACCCTGGAACAAAACGTAGCAAATATTTTTTACGGTCAAAACTATATCTCCTTAGACTATTGAAAAAGCTCTTGCTGACAATCTCACCGGAGTATTAACACAAAGCCTGCCTCTAGGACAGTTGGCTCGTCCGTCGGAACACTCGTCCACGTCAACACACTGTTCCCTTCGCCGCTCGTTACCAGATCCTCTCCATCCAGAGCTACCCTCGTACCCGGCAGGACAGGGTCCACAAGTGAACCCGCCTTCTTCGTTGCGACAGGATACTACCTCGTCGCAAGGGCGGATCAGGTCGCATTCGTCAATATCGACGCAGACAACTCCTGAAATTTAAAGATTTGATTGAAAATACCCTGGGTGATACTAAACCAATCGATCGAAGATCAATGCCATCGAGCGACGTTGATCGATTGATGTGGTAGCTTTAGCTGATCGACGGATACCGGGCGATAAACAATTGATCGACAGCCCATCGATGCAATCGATCGACGCTGATCGATTAGTGTAGCAGAAACTATCAATCGACGTCGACCAATCTATTCTACCATAGATCGATGGCATCGATCGACGATCGATTGACTGGTGTGGTAACACCCTAAAGCTAACTCGATACTGCTTAATCGACAGCAACTAGATTTGGAGTCATCTCCATTGTACTGTTTTGTTCAAATTTACCGTTACTATTATTTTACTAAAAAAATTTCGCTAATTTTATAGTTCTCTAAAATGACACTCACCATTCCATTCAAATCCTTTGGGACATTCCTCACATTCGTAGTACGGGCTGGTGGACTTAGCACTGCACCGTCGTGTTCCACAGGGTCTGTGTGTGTCACAGATTGTCTGGCACTGTTGTAAGTTAGTATTCCAATTGAATCCTTTAGGACATCCCTCACAATCATAGAACGGACTGCTGGATTTGGGGCTACACCGTCTAGACCCACAAGGTCTGTGGGTATCACAGATGTGCTGGCATTGCTGTCCATTGCCGTTGTAACCTGCTGGACAGGGCCCACAACGGGGACCTGATGCTGTCTCTGTGCATTCCACTCCTGAGAATTTGACATTATAAATGGTTATATGCTCTAAAATTAGTGCATCAAAAGAGCTAAATCTAAATTTTGCTGCCGTTTTAGAAAAAAAATACTTAATAATAAACAGTTTACCTTGAAAACAAGAATTCTGGCGGCAGCTTATTCTGTAGCATTTTTCTCCGTTTCCATGGTAACCCTCTGGACATGTCCCACACCGATAGCTACCATCCGGTAAGTCGTGACATATTACACCTGAAAAAAATATTCATTTCTTATCTTCTAATATAATTTCTTATATTCGTAATAAATAAAGAGAATATAGACTATACAACCATCTGAGCTACAATTTGTATGTTCCTCTAGTATACTTGAAGTTTTACTCACGTCCACCGAAGCAAGGGTTGGCACTACATGCGGGGCGACAGGTCTGGCCGTCGCTGGTCTGTCGTCCTGGACATCTCTCACAACGGTAACCTTGGTCTGTGTCCACGCATCTTTCCACTAAAGGACAATTAATGAAAATCAGCTAATGTTAGGGTCAGTATGTTCGTTGGTTTTTTACGAAATGTTACCTACTTCTCATCTTCAAACTCATTAACTCTTAGGCATTACACCTAATTATCACTGTACGCAAATGTCCATGAAATATATTGTCCCCTTATTGCCACTGAGGCTTTGGAAGAGCGATTGTTTATTTATTTATTTAAGGACCTCACACATAAATTGATTACATACATAGCATTCTAGATTTGAAGACATGCAATTTTAGTTTAGTGCACTCCTTGTTGATCATGTTGCGATTGTTTTAATTAGTTAGCTTTTGTTTGCTATGATTGGCTAGGTATGTACAGTAAATGTCTCGTTTTGTTAACAAAATGAAGTGTCGATCCGCATATGGCTCATTAAACATCAACGTACAGCTTGTAACAATAGCAGTTAATGGTTCTTTGAACCTATGGTGATAACTCCCAGTCGCTTTGCCAACAAGCAGTTAGTATCTGGATTTGGAGTTTAGCCAGAACTTGGTGGCACTTTATCGTTTTTGATTAATTAAAAAAAACGATCATTAGAAAGCTTCATGTGCCATATCTTGATCTTCTTCTTATTCGTGTGGGTTGTAAGGTCTAACGACCCCACTCACCCTAGTGTCAGAGTTTCTGAGCCATATCTTGATACAAATCGATTATTTTAGCTAGCAGATTTCTGACTTTAGTTTCTTTGTGCTCTGTTGTCTCTACCAAACTTTGATTCCAGGCTCAGACTCTCTTAGACGTTACCAAATTCTAGCGAATATTTTGATGGACACAAATTAACTTCCCAAACCATTTCTTATTGACTTCCCATTTTTGAAACCATTTATTTTTGCCAAGTGTTTCATGTTTTTTGTTCTTAGTTTTTTTCTCATATTGTTAATCGTGTGTTTGTAAAAACTTTGTGAAATAGTGACCTAACTACCTACTACTTAAGTGAGTGATATTATTATTATCTTTATGACTTACCTTGTGAACAGGGTCGTCTGTTACAGCTGATGGGTCTACACCTCTTGCCGTCTCCCTCCATGCCTTGCGGACACGAGCCGCACTCGAACCCAGTCGCAGTGTTACGGCATTCCACGCCTGTATCATCAGTTTGAATGGATAACTCGATAAGATCAAAATATTTCTGCTCCTTCATCTTATAATCAAACTTAAGCAACACTTGATCAATCCAATGGTACAACTACTTCAATGAATATCCAATTTAATCCGAAAAGTTAAAAATAACTCAACCGAAAACAAAACTAACTGTATCCATTTACCTAAATAACCATCAACAAGGAACTTCGTTACATTTCTCCTACAGAGCCACCAATCATCCCGACATAATTCTAATTGACAAATCTAGTCATTCATTCACAAATATGAATAAGGTTAATCAAGCAACTTGATATTAGGTGGGCGATACATGTGACTCTGTAGGCAGGTATATAGATGTTCTGACATATTATGTAGACTAGTCAATATATCAAGCTATACATGTCCACTATGTTCTGACCGCTCACTGTATAGATTTTCCGTACAATGAGAGGACAGATTAATACTGAACATGCATAGCCTGATATATCGTGCAAACTAGAAATAAAACGCGATTTTAAAAGAAAACTTTTAATAAAAACCCACACTTTGAATATAAAAGTTGCTTGATACGCCTTATGTTAGATGATGATGCGATATGGCAAAAACTACATGAGGTTACTATAGTTAATGAAGCTAACAAAATCATTAATGATTGTAAAGTGAATTCAGATATAGCACATGACATGTGTTACTAAATCCTTAAGTATGAAATATTAATGTTTACAAGTACCAGTTATTGAGATTCATACAAGCTAGTGCTAGATTGAAGATCAAATTCAAGACAATAATTATAAACGAAGATCTTAAAATATATTTCTATTGATTAGCTTCTTACTGTAGATTATAAAACCAACTTTACACAACACAATAATAAAAAAAACATTAGACATGTTTTATCCACACTACCTTCACAATGCGCCAAAACCTATTTTCAATAAATGAAAATTATGATTCTTCTGAAATATTGTCAACAGCGCCCAGTCATAGAGTCAAACTAACTAGTGGTAAAAGCTAAAACTGACAAGAAAGACTTATAAGTTGAATTTATAGTTAATCATTAGAATGTTTAATAACCAGGATAGCATGAAGATCCGGTGCATCTATCTACAGGAGGCGGTGGAGGCACGCGATTGCAGCACTGGCGCAGTTGCGTGCGCAGGCTGTCGATGGTGCCTTTCTGTTCGCCGATCTCGGTACGGAGGTGCTCGATCGTTTGGCGAAGGAAAGTCAGCTGACGGATCACTTCGTCTGGAACGATGAAGAAGAAAGTAATTAGAAGTAACTTAGGATACAAGACTTTGAAGTTCTAAGAATAGAGGTCATGTCGATTCTTGGGGATGAAGAAGAAGAAGTAAATGACTTGAATGATGATGAATTTTACTGTAATTGTGAACATAAGAAATGTTCCACGTTTAGTTTTGAAGAACATTTATGTAGTGAATGTTTCGTATGCATAATAATGTGTTGAATATGATATGGCGGAAAAGAGCACTACTGAGATGGCTGATAATATAAATATATCGGTAGATGTATTAGAAAAAGAAATTGTGCGACGTTGCCAAATACATTGGCAAGGCAAGGCAAGGCAAGGCCAGGACAATGATGAACTGAATAAATAAAATCCTCACCATCACAAGACTCAATAGCATTCGACGGAATATCTCCTCTATTCGGAGATGTCTGCGGCAGGTTGATATTAGGATCGATATAGTTTCCTCTGTAATCGTCTCCTTGCATCTGTTCCTCTCGCTTCCTCCTCGCGTCTTTAGCAATAAAGTCTCGAACTTCTTCGAAGTCAGTCTCTCCGACCGTCGTGAGTGCGGGAGGTCTCATAGTGTCTTCATGATGATCACAGTTAAGGGAGTCCAATACTGCTCGTTCGCTGTTGTATACCTCTACTGGTGCATTTTCTTCGTGGTACTGTAACAACATAGAAATACTCGTATATACTGGAAAAAAACTTTAGCTAACTTGGAATGAATTTTTACAATCATCTTTTTTTCTGAATAAATTATGCTAGAATAAATTTTCCTTTTGATGAAATAGGGTAGGGTTAAATAAGTTTTTAGATGAAATCCTATAAATTTTCAAGCACACTCCGCAGTATCGTTAGATTGGGCCTTGCTGAAGGATGCTTGAAAATAAAACGCTGGCCACTCAAGTATTATAACCTCGTTTATTTACTCGCCTCGAGATTTGGTAAAATAATCTGAAAAAATTGATATTACCTACAAAATTATACTTTTAAGTTTGCCACTGATTTGTTGGTGAACTTTCTATTAGTTGAAAAGAATTGAAGGTTGGAATACTTCGAAAGAAAATAGATCGTAATCCCAAATAATGAGAATCTTCAGATCTTCAGTAGACGTTTTGAACTTAGTATGTACCGCCTGTACATCTATAATTATAAAGAAGTCAAATCTCTGGAAGGACCAATCCGATTACAAAAAAAATCTTTTCAGATAGGTATATCACGAAGTATCAAAGGCCATTTTTATCCAAAAAATCACAGTTCTTGTAGGATAGGCCACAAGATAAAAGCTGCGGGAAAAGCTAGTAATTTACACAATAACACGAAAATAATCTCTCTTAATTCAAAGCACTTACCAGCTTCATCTTCAGACTAGACAACATCGCCAACATGTTGTGCCTGCCGGACATGGTGTGCCAATGCAGGGGCTTGCAACCTACGACCAGCTTCACTCTGCTAGGAGTGATGATCAAGGCTAGGGTCCCTCGGGGCTGATCGCCCAAACCCCAGGATACGGACTTCAGGTGACCGCCGTGAAGGCTCTCCAAGGATACTAAAAAATACGAAAGTAAGGTAGGGTGCGTATGCCATAATGAACAGATAAATTAAAATTGAACAAAATCTTTATGCAATTATATGAAAATAATAAATTCGGTTCCAGGCCGCGATAGTGAGATTCTAGTTTCCAGTATTTTATTTATAGCCAAATGCATCTTCAATCATATCAGTTTACGACATTTTTTTCCTTATAGCGTTCTTGAGATCTTTTGTGAATTCAAAGATACCAAATAAGATTTTTAAGATTCTCTTTATTTTATCTGAATATTTAAATTCCATTTTTAGCTTCTCCGCTTTCCCAATGAACAGGTATAAAAGTAGCTGTAGGTAATACAGCTGAGTGGTTTTATTCGTAACGGCACATATGTTGTGGAAGTTTGAGCACAAAATGTGGCCGTTTAGCACATTATGTGGTCGCTCTAACATTAATGCTCTTAGGCGTTACTACTACATAAATTGTACACTTTTTTCTTGCTCAATTGACTGTATTTTTCATTTGAAAGTATATATTTTTTGTCTTAGTTACAGGAATACAAAGAAATAAAAGTGGTAAGTAGGTACCTGCGTACGTAGGAAGCCGTTTACAGTAGAACGACGAATCCATTGTTGTAATATAAATTGGAAATGGCTTACGGGTTCATTCAGAGGTAAAATGTATCCTGTTTCTTTTGCGTAAAAGCAAATACGTACCGTTTCGGGGACGTGGTTAAGTTATCATTTCCACCGCGTTTATTAACATTTTAGATAGTATCTAAATACTTTACTCCCACGGGTTCTCTCGATATTGATACTGAGACAGAACTTTGATATTAACGTGGTTTTGCGTTATAATTATTTTCAATTTGACTCTCCTCTGTAAACTATGTAGACGGAAGTTTTCTGGTCCCTAGCTCATATTTTTTTTAAACTTGACAGTATACAACGTTTCGGGATTCGGGGACAAATTTTGGGGTTGGTCCCATAGTAAAAGCTTCGTCATATGATGAGGACAATGACATTAATTAATTCTGTTCCACGTTGTATGATGAGATTATCCATCTATTGGTAAGAGACATATAATTAATAATCCTTCTTCTTTCCTACTTACCCTTATTACTCTTCCCATTATAATAAAGTGAGACGGCAACATCTTCAGCACCCTTCGCGTGAAGAAGCTCCTCTCGTCTGGTACTGCTGCTGTGAAGACCTCGCACCAGGATGGCTAGCTCTCCACCGTCGCGGACGTTCCCAGCTGCTGCTATTACGCTGCTTGTTGCGTCTGGAAAGATGATTGGAATAATTAATTTCGGTTAAGTTCCGGAGTTTCGGTTTCGGTTGTTATTTTTGTGCGTCATTTCTGGCGGAATAAACGTATTTCTTTCTTTTCTATCTTTCTTTCTTTCTTTTAAAAACTACCTCGGTATTAAAAATATAATAATAATAGGGTTTTGTCTGTGCGGTTATGGACGAAGTTATGATCCTTTATGAGTCCTTTACAATGTATTTCCGGTAGTTGTTCGTCACAACTACCGGAAATACATTGTAAAGGACGGCACGGTAGACATTATGTCGGGCATGTCACCGGCCCGGGGAATCCATCCGCCACATTACTTCCGGTTGTTCTAGTCTGGCTAACGGAGACTATTTGCACAAGCACAACCTTGTAGTCAGGATTATCCACCAGCAACTTACTCCTCAATACAATCTTGTGGAATCGGAAGTACCGTACTATAGGTATGTGCCCGACCCAGTTCTCGAAAATGGCAATTGCACATTGTATTGGGATCGGTCTATCATCACTGACAGGACTATTGTGGCTAATAAGCCTGATATAGTGGTGATAGACCGACTAGAGCGTCGCGCAATGATTGTTGATATAGCAGTCCCTCATGACGAGAGCCTCGTGAAGTCTGAGAAAGATAAACAAACAAAGTATCTTAACTTGGCTCGCGAGGTTGTCGACATGTGGGATGTGAACACAGCAGTCATTGTGCCGATAATCGTCACGGCCAATGGCGTAATTTCCAAGAGCCTCGACCAACATCTCAAGAGGCTCTCGTTGGGCAGCTGGATCAAGGGCTTGATCCAGAAAGCAGTAGGTACTCTTGGACACGGCGCGTATCGTTAGCCCTGACCACCGGTAGCTTGGACCCTGTTCCCGATACCGGTGGGCTACTATTTTTTATATTTTTAAATGTTTATTTTTTATTTTTTGTAGAAATATTATATTTAAAAATATAATTTATATGTACTACGATGGATAAAGGAAATAATAATAATATCATTCATTCGCATAATATATAATTATAGATACCTGAAACTGACAGAAAAGGTAACAAACGATATCACATTATTCACACACATGTTACCACTATCTGCTATATATCGAAATATCGATGTATGTAGAAGTAGAAACCTATAAAGGCCAGTTATTTTATTATTAGTTATTAGTAAGCTACATGTTTCATGGTGTGTCCGTTATACCGTTAGTACCTATACGTACGTAAGATATTTTTGTTTACACAAGGTCAAAGTAAAGTTCCAAAAGTCAGTAAACTGAAAAGCTCTAAAATCTTGAAGCGTTGGTACCAAAACACAGATTTCATAAAAATAATGGCTCCCGTACTTATTGTTCTTATTGGAAAATCTCTCAAGAAAACGTTCGAAGTGTTTACTTAAGTCAGCAGATTTGGCTCCTAATGGGCTTTCGTGCCACGAATCACTGACTGCGCGTAATTGGATTATTATTAGAGGATTAATTCAACCTACTCAATGCTTTATTAATGATTTCTGTTATTGTTTAATTTTTTGCCTGTTATTTCCAAACGTATTCGGAACTTGAATGTTTCGTCAGGTCGAGATTTTATTAAGTTTATACAATGCAAAAGGTTAACGATTCAAATTAATAAAAATACTTTTTCCTTTTTCTTATCATAGCAGCTTAGTGACTATAAAAGAATATAAAAAAAATATATATGATAATTCATTCGTTTGAGCCTGATAACAAAGCGTTTGAATGGTTCAGTGCCAGTCTACATTTAATTTTATTAAGTTCTCAACATTATTTTAATGTTGAGAACTTTCAGTTTTGCGAATAACTCTAAAATAACACCTTCAAAATTTATTCAGAAAAATTCCAGTGATTTACTTAAATTCGTAAAACTTTATTTGGAATAAAAAAATCTCTTAGATAAAGTAATTCTTAAAAGAGAGCAAAGTTTTCTGTTAAAGCAAGATAAATCTAAAATCTTACTTAAACCGAGCGAGCAAGATTGGCAGAATAATAGACTTTTTCGACAAAAGAAGCCCACGAAATGATCCGAGTAGAAATTCGTTGAAATTGTCACAAAGATCACAAGTTCGAGAGATAAGAGTACCTACCTATTGTATAAATTGTATTGGATTCATAGTTGTGAACGATAACAGCTCGTCAACCCATTGAACCGGGAGATAGGCGGATATTATTATTGCTAAATCGAATACTGTGTATAAGACGATATTTCTTAATTTAGCATGGAGGCCCGATATCAATGAACTTAGAACGCTTGGAAGCTAGATAGAAAAAGCTCTAGTCCTAAGCACTTACATAGATTTCGTATTAGGTTGGTGGGCAGTGGATACTGAAAAATTCTAATTATAAATGGTGTGTGACGCTGAAAACGGAAATCATGCCACCTGTCGCCTAGGCCCGAATTTACGATGAGAAATTAATACAAACACCTGGCTCTAGCATTTACAGTGACGAAATTCAGTCCATAAATCATCTTAGTTTTCGTTACCACGCTTCTACTATGCCTGAATGAATTGTGATTTAAGCAATCCTACTGAACTGTACATTTCTTTCTGAACCTGTTTTTAAATCGTAACCCTTGAGACAACCAGTTAGTTGCCTACTTATAAATATAAAGTGGTTTTCATTCCCTACCAGATTCGGGATCCCAAAACGTGAATTATTTGAAAAACATTTAGCTTTGTTTGCTTTAAAACCTTGGCATTGTAACTAGAAGTAAGTTAGCCATTCCCCCGTCAGTGGCAGGATCTTCAAAACATTAAACACATGTATTTTAAAAGCAACAAGAACAAGATAGGCAGTTTAACAGAGCTTGGAATCGCAGCGCTGGCAGCGACGAGATTATTCTTTATTATGCGCTCTTAATTAGGTGCCATTACGAATAATATTCCTTCATGGGATACAAGTTTCGGCTGTTACAGCCATAATTCTGGATTGCCGTCAATTTCTTTGAGTAAACGGTGACACACACGTTGCGGGAAAGTTTTGAAAAGGCAGAGGCCGCCGAGTGGTCTCGTTGCTCTATGGGCAGTTCCAATAAAACGGTGGTCGGTCGCTCCCAGGAAAGTTATTCTGGACCGTATGACACAACCGTTGACTCACACGAGACGGATCACTGTTTTTACTTGTTTCTTAATTATTTACTTAACTATCGTTTGCTCTCGTCCCATATTAGGATTTAACAACGCTTTTCAACACAATGAAGGAAAGTTACTCAGAGAATAATAGACGGGCTACAGAAAGCTCGTAATCACACCTCATCAGCATCAAGCTACAGCAGATTACTGCTGGACAGGAGGCTTCTAAAATTACACCTCATTTAAACGAGTATCTCAATTCTCGATAGGTCTCATTGTGCGAAACGTGATGTGTCAACTGCCAGCTACCAATCACACCTCGTAAACAAAAATATAAATAGAAAAAAAAATGAGTTCACAATTTTGTCGCAATAGTGAGAATCATCAAAAATTGTGTTTCAAATCCTGCAGTGCGATTCTGTAAACATGTCGAAGTTAATTAATATGGAATGACAGCTCACTTCATCATCACTTCACCCGAGCCTTCATTTAGACATGTTTACAGAATCGACCGGCTGGAAATAACAACAAAGAATGAGTTGAGTGAGGTAAGGCGGAACTTTTTAATATAAGAACGTTCCATCAAAATCTACTATACATTTTGACATCTTGATGGACATGTAAAACAAGAGCCGTTCTCAATAATGTATAAACACTCGATCTTGTTGTTTATTTAAATCATATACGTTTTATTGTTAAGGTACCTATTAATTCAATTCAATTTATTTTTATTTCAGACCAGAGTCCATATAGTGTTAGTAACAAACTTAAAACTATGTTAGTATTATAAAATACATTATTTAACATGGATGTGTATCCATTGCCTCCATAGAGGACTTTCTAATTTTTCAGCAATTACCTTCAGGTAGCTGTTGGAACTGTCCCTCACCCTGCGCATCAGCGATGCCGCTCGCTTACGGATTATGGCATGGAAACCATCCACTTGTGCGTCCGCAAACATCGCTGATGCACTGCAATAGCGAGGCAGTCCCATCAGCAACCTGAAGGCATTGTTGTATTGGACCCGCAGGGCGCTGACGACTCGCTGTGTGTAGTTGACCCACAGGCTACAGGTATAGTAGGACTGGCAGTAGGCCCTGAATAAAGTCTTTTTTACCGCCTTACTACACCTTGAAAACCAGATTAATAACACTAAGAATTTTTATTTTATTTTGAACCACAGCACAAGGAATTTATTATCCCATACGTTAACTTATGGTTGATTCCATAGGTAAGCTTACAAGCAGTAGGTATAGCATAAAGCATCGTTATAGACAGCAAAAACATAGAATATAAACTGGTATTGACATTTGTAGTGAATAGACAATTGATCCACAATGATTTGATTAGGTACCGAGAATTACGTACTTATCTATTTACTTATTATTTTTTTTTATTTTTTTATTAGTGATGGGTTTGCTCTTGACTCTAGTCAATGTCAGATATGACAGAGACAAAGTCTACGATGGAGCGAGCTTACCCAGAAGGAGCCTGTTCACTCTAACTTTGAAGAGATTAGGGCTGTAAGCTTTTGGAAACACAGACTCAGGCAGAGAGTTCCACTCCTTTGCTGTGCGCATTATAAAAGACGTTTGGAAACGCTTAGTGCGAATTGGTGGAATAGCTACAAGGTAGGGATGGTAAGATGCAGTGCGTCTGGATGTCCGATGGTAGAAGGGGGCCGGTGGGATGAGGTCGTGGAGTTCTTGGGCACACTCACCGAAGTACAATCTGTAGAAGACCGATAAGCAGGCAACCTTACGGCGTTGAGCCAAGCTATGTAGCTTGGCATCCACCAGTTTTGCGTCACCGATGAGCCTCCTAGCTCTGCGTTCCACCGAGTCAAGCGCGGCAAGCTGATACTTAGCTGAGCCATCCCAAAGGTGGCTACAATACTCCATGCAGGATCGGACTTGTGCTTTGTAAAGGGTTAAAGGCTGTCCAGGCCTGAAGTATCGCTTCACCCTAATTAGGATGCCCAGCTTTTTGGCCGCAATTTGGGCTTTGTACTCGATGGTGGCGCCGAAGTTGAGACTGGATGTCAACTCCATGCCTAGGAGCTCGAGCCGATCAGTAACGGGAACAGATGCACCCCGAAAAGTAGGAGCTTGGTCAAACCGACTCCTTTTTGCGGTAAAAAAGACACGCCTGTGTTTTGGTGGCGTTAAAAGTGACCAGATTGTCGTCACCCCACTGGGAGACAACGCTTAAGGTCAAATTTTACAGAAGTCTTCAGTAATAATAAGTAAATAGGTACCTAATTCTATAGTTTATATTCTGTGTTTTTGCTGTTTATGAAGCAAAAGGAAATACCATTGATTTTGAAGCCATAAAGTCTGAGAGTATACAGGAAGACTCCAAGAAGACACAGCTACAAAGTCAATACATTGGCATAACAACACAATGTAGAGCTTTGGACAGAAACAATAACATATCCGCCACCATATCTGCAGAACCACTAAAAGCATGACATTATTGGATGCCTTTTTTGGGACAGTTTGCGTCGAGACCAGTCTGAGCAATCTGAACGAATATAATACTAAGTATTTTAGCTTTTGACGAACATGAATAACTCTGCAACCCTACATGGATCATAGGAGTTCCCGTTACTTTATTACAGATGTCCGCTGATCTCGAAGCCTCGCACAGTTAGTAATTGTAGCGACATAGTGATGTCACAGAGGAGCCGATGGCGTAACGGTACGAGATAAAAAGTTAACTCGTATCTCCTTGTAGGGTCTTCCTGCTGAGCGCACCTCGCGATCCTGACCCCGTTGCGACTCTATAGCGTTATGCTTTTTTTCTTTGAAGACTTGTATATGGTATCGCTAATATTGTGATGTGGACAGCTAGGTTTATTTTTTCATCGACCACATTTCCGTTGAAAGTTGCTCTACGAACTACTTCAAGTGAATGATAGTGTTGCTGTTTAGCATCAAAATATGTTGGTAGGTGTTCTTCTGCTAGGGTTGGGGATTTTGGTCGAAAGAATCACCGCGGCCCTGGAACGCAAAGGGCACTAGGAGGAGCACGGATGGGTTTTAGTCAGTAAGAATCTGACGGCTCCCGCTCCACCCAGAGCGGAAGGGTCACTTGATGATTTCCCATCCATAAAAAAAAGGTATTAGTGCTCTTAATTTCGTTCAAGGAGTCCAATCTCATAGCAGAGACTAGCGATCGACGGTGAGATACCTATTTATAGTGCACAAAAAGCGAATGTACTAAAACAAGTGGACTCTCTCGTAACGAATATAAAGGGCAACCAAAAGAAAAATGTGTCTTAAATTCTCCTAATTTCTTTACTTTTGTAGGCTTATCCGTTCTAACAGCATACAATTTATAAACAGGGTAAGTACTACTGTGATCGTCTACGGCCGGATTTCCATCAGGGAGTCTAATACATAAGGCAACTTAATTGATCTTCAAGTGTCGTCAATCAACGTCGGTGGTGATTATCAGTCTATCCGATAGCGACTTAGTTTACCGACAGGTTGTTACTGTAATTTTATGAGCTATTCCTATTTCTTTACGGATCCTACGTTCATACAATATCTATGTAAGTAATCTTGGGTGTATGAGAGGGTTATTCATTTTCAGACAAGTCCCATAATGCGGTAAAATGGAAGACGTCAAGCTATCCTATCGTAGTTATTTAAATACTACATGCGTACGTATGTTACCTACATATATACCTACAAATTGGTATGGCAATGACAAGTGACTGTGACTCAGGCATAGAAGCAAATATCTCCTCAGCGAAACCAATGGTACAAATAATTAGCAATCGTGATTCCTTTACACGTTAGAATTGAGGGCGAACATCGTGAGTATCCGACCCAAAAACATGACCTGCATTCTACCATACTTTTTACAAATGTCAATTTTCTATCTGTGTCATAGTTAATTGCTAGTCTGGCTGCATTAAATTAATGATATCATTTCCATAAGCATTCGCAACAGGAAATCTGTATACATAACTACATGAATACAAAGGTATTGCTCGTATATTTGTCACAAGGCTCATGTACAGTGAGGGCGGCACAAATTAGGCTATCAAAGTGTTACGTGGGTAGTGTTAGGGTCCGCCTTGCCTAATACAGTAACGAAGCTTGGCGGATGCATAATCAGCTGATCATACCGGTTCTTGTACTACGAGGCATTTGGACAGATTATTATGATATAAATAAGTCGGACTCCTTAAACTTATAGGAACATCATGAGCTTGAATGAGCCGGATCTTGCTTGCTAACAACCTAGCTGATTAGCGTGAATTATTAGGTATCCCTAACTTTACACAGCTGAAAACGAATTTGTGCCCAGCCCACCATGTTAAAATACAAGATTCAAACGGTCAGTCGGAAAATCTTGAATGGAATTCAAATTACATAGCTGTTTAATAAAATAGATAAGATTGTCCGAATTTCAAACAAACAGGATTCAAGGCGGAAACGAGGCCTGCGAATCAAACGATCCCCAAAATTAAAATTTTCTTTAATATTTCCGGAGGCATTTTGAAGTTCGGAAGAAATTATAATAACAGATTGTATCGGCTGTTCCGAAGTAAAAATGTGTTTTTATTACAAAGATTATGGAAATTATCAGAAAGTAAAAAAAAGAAGAGAATGCGTAAGTTATTACGTTGAAGTTACTTCTTTTAATAAAGATTATCTTGCTTGGTTTTAAAACCGTGAATATTTTGTCTCTAAAAACTCTTCGCAAATACCTAAAACATTACCTTAATACTAGAACTCCAGTTTCAGTTTAATCTCAGAAACAGCCTAGTAAAGTCCCTTCAATCCTAAACTCTTCAAAACATACAATATCTGGTCCTTCGAGCCGGATTCATTCATTAAATGGTTAACGATCATTATTAAGAACCTCCAAATATTAACGACCTATATGTACTAACATAACATACCAATCATAATTCGCTGCCTACATAGATGATTTCATATTACGATTTCATAACAGTTCATTGTATGCATGATACATTACTTAAGTGCTAAAGTAGGTAATTCAAATGATGTCATTCAAAACCAAAATAATGACTACTCTATTAAGCTCTATTTTGAAGTTACTATAGAGTTACGCATCTCTGAAAAGAACTGTTTTATGAAGCTCTATAGTACACTAAAAGCTAACGTAGCTATTACTAAATATAATACTGTACAGGTAAATACAGAAGACGAATATCGATGCAATGGAAGCAAGTGCGTGTAAGCTCACATATGTATTATGTATACTGCTGATTACTGTCACATTGACATTGCAAAGTTAACTGAGGAAGTGGCTACTCAATTTGCAAGCGATGACAATCAGTGTCTGCACCACTTCCTACTATGTTAAGGAGAGAAACGCTTGTTAACTTACCTATTACATAGGGATAAAATCATGTACAGTCATTACTCATTACCACCCAATACAAACATTACTACATGCTTCCTGGGTGGTTCTAGCCACTGAATAAATAATGTAAAAACGTTAAAGAAATAAACTATTTTTTTTTTTTATTACTTAAACTACAAAACTTAAAGAAGACTTCTGACTTGATCTAGCAGCACACAACCTACTAACATTCCACAGGAAGAAAAACTCATGATACAAAGTATTTATTGAAACAATTTGCTCACCATATCAATAATTCAAGGAACAATAAATCTTAGGCAACATAATTAAACTTGTAGGACCCAATTCCCGACAAAATGCGTAGGCGCAGGCTCGTAACTATCCGCACCGATGAGGTCATTGTTACAACCTGCTCACTGCAAATTTTATTGCAGAACCTAAATACGTATTTGGTTAAAAGATATTTTGCTAAACCATCGTAAATAAGACAATCCATATGAAGATACAGTCATATGGAGTGGCTTTGAGAGCGTTTTCCTTTTTACCGAGTTTAAGGAAATGGGATTTCTTAGTAAACTGGTGTGGTGACGGTTGGTACTTATGACATGACTAGATATTAGATCATCACAATAATTAATCACCAATAATATTAGGTCATTGTCCAGTGTTGACCCAAGTTTCCTAGATTTATAAACTAACACCCCTTCTGAAAGTTTAGTCACCATCGTGCGTTACTTAGTTTAGAATAGCCTACTGAAACCGGCTGTAAGATTGCCTCAAGTCACACAATACCAAACAATCCCAATAGATCAAATATTGCTTGCAAGATTTGTTAAGCCAATGATGCATTCTGCCTCAAGTATGGCCGGTATTTTTATAAAATTGGTATCGAAGAAGAAAATGTTTTGCTATTTTCTAATATGACATTTTCTCAATATAGTTTTTATGAATGTTCCGTAGCTTTTGTACCCTTATCGGCTTTGGAAAATCTTACGCTTAGAAAAGAAACTTATTTTAAAATCAACACCCTTGGTTCCCACAATATGTACAAACATTTTGAAGTGTTCTCTAGCTTATAAGTAGTTATAAGTCTCGTTTATCTGGGCGAATTTTTGCATACCTATCCAAGGTCCAGTAAACAAATCTAATTCAAATAAAAAGGACCACACTATGTAATATGCTGCTTAAAAATTCCCTTCTGGAAAGACTGTTGATGTTTTGAGCAAATAACTGTCACAGATATTAAACTTTAGGAACAGTTGTCAAATATTCGTTGAAGAATAAAATAACTTTTGAAAAAGTTTTATAAAATTATTTTAGAACTGTCCACTTTTCATCCCATAAATTCGCTCTCGCGAAGTTGTGAATGTGTTTGGTAAATGGTCTGTCTGTCTCTAGCTCAGACCAAAATTGGTAACAGCAACGTAAGATACTTTTCGTGAATGGACGTTTGCGCGAATGTCTTTCCCGAAAACTTGAAAAATATCTTGAAATACATGTCTATAACAACTTGAAAAAAAATGTGTTTTAAAGTGTGATTTCATAAATAATGCTCCACACTCTATTTGATTTGAGAATGGCCCTTAGCAACAGATTTTATTATTTAATTGAGTCTGCAAGCTTTAAACTATTATAACCATTAACACATCTGTGAACTTAATCAAATACTAGTTCACATAGAACGTCATTTGGTGAACATTTCGTAAGGTCTAACTCATTATGGCTTTGTAAACAAATATGATGTCTAATAAATTATGTATAATGTACCAACCAGATGTGTTGCTAGCCATTTGAAACGATTTGTATTTGAATTTAGGTGAGCTGACACTGTATTAAGTAACCATAATGTAGGTAACCGAATTCTCAGAAAGGACCCAAGACCCAACCAACAGTGTTTCTCTTAGGTATTCGTCGTCTTGGGTATTGACATACACGTAGATATTAGGATAAATTTACCTTCGTTGACGTTCCAGTTTCAACCCACAGAGTGTAGGAAATAAGCGACTGATTATTTTTTTGTGAATATTTCAAAAAAAGACTTTCTTTTGCTAGTGAAATACTAGTAGGTATACTTCGTAACGAAGGGAATTGCTTAAAATTATTTACAAGCAAAACTAAACTTGATATATTGCCGACATAAAGGAGGGAAGGTTTGATGGGACATGGAGGTTAATACCAGCCGCGCCGTCAGAATATTACATTATTTTTCGTGAACGCCGCAGAGAAAATACCTAGAAAATTCCTTGTTCAACCTCCAAGCCAAGCTTATTAATATTAATTTACGATGTAAACGAGCATCAAGTGGGGTATTTTGTAGAAATAAATAGGCTTCGTACCTAATTTTGAATGTACCTACTCGGGAAATGATTTGATCTCCTTTCTTCAGAAAGTAAAAACGAAACTAAATGTTAAAAAGCTTATTTTGTGAAAGTTCCTATATATCCGATTGATCTACCTATCTACACATAGATACCTATTTAATAAAATTAATTATGGTATCAAGTGTACAATATCCTTTCTAAGTTGGAAGCTTTTCAAGTGACCATAGTCAATGAGAATCCTTAGAAATTCATCATAATAGAATCCGCCAGTCCACCTATCACTTTACCTAATTAAACTTTGCTAAGTTTGTGCATCTTCTACCATTAACTAGGTAGCTACTTAAGGAGACATTCCAGTACTTTAAACAAGCCTTCAAATGAGTTCTGATGATGATTGATTGGCCAGACAGCTACTCTAAACGTCCTCGTTTCGTAAGATGTTATTTAAATTACAGTTTGAAGTGCGCCACAACACCCAGTATTTGCTGTATAGTTTAGTTCGGGTAGTAAAGGTTAAGTAGAGATGCATTAAATATGTGAAACATGATATAAAAAAGATAGTGACGGTTAACAGAAGAGAACGATAAAAGAAAATTTGTAGGGCCGAACCCAAGTAGGTATAGTACCTACCTAACATGGGTCAGGGGCAGGGGTGATGAATGTGATGATAATAACTACTTTAGGTATCTCTGATAAGACACGATTTGACTGTACAACTGACGACGAAGTCAATCGATTTTTTTTTAAAGACAAGCTCCATCCTAACTCCACAAAGCAGTACTTTTGGATGTCATTGCCTAAACAGCAGTGAGATTCTGTAAACATGTCGAAGTGAACACACTTGGGCGGGGTGTACGACGGGTGAGTTGTCAAACCATACAAATAAGGTGGATTGACAGCTGACTTGTCGTTCACTCCGCCTAGGTGTACACCGTGAGATGTTGACAGAATTGACCAGCTTTAATACTGCCGACTCGATTTCATTTAACAGCTCAAAACGCATTATGCAACACTCAGTTTAAAAATAGCAACGGTGTTCAAATGGTAACAAGCTATTTCCACTAGAGTAGAACAATCAGTCTCCATTAGTGGACTCACAAAATGCAAGTGTTGATTGGTGATTGCGTAGATAGGTTCCAGGTTGCTAGGTACCAATGTGTACATGATTTACATGAAAATGGTTGGTAACGAATTAAAGAAGCCCATTTTTAACAGGGACTTTTAGAGGGAATTAGAAATCACACAGATTGCCATATGTGTGATTTCTAATTACTTTGTATAAATAACGATTATTATCATTCTTCATTTTGTTGCAACTAGAATTTTGAGGCAATTTGCTCATATTATTTAAGCTTTTCCATATTTTTTGGAACTAATTATAATGCAAACAAGCTTTTTGCTTCATTGACTCACGCCTAGGAAAAGGTACTTTCTCCTTTCACGAGCGACGGTTGAATGAGGCATACGAGCTATCTATGATATAACATCCAATAAAATATAAGTCAAGGCACAATAAGTCCTTCACTAAGCTCTTTTTCCTCAACAGTAAAGAAATTCCAGTAATTTTGACTCACAACTGGATTACGACACCACAACAATATTTAAATCTTACAAGAGTTCGTAAACATTGTGATGATGCGCTATGCGTTGTGTGAAACCAGTATTATGCTCTCTATAAGGACTACCATATGTCCCTTGACCTGATTATTGTGATGCTTCTCTTTATTCGGACTTTTAAACATCATTTTGTACTACTTTGCATATGGCATGGATGCTGGTGGAGACATGTAAGGGCAGTGGTATTATGAAGCTTTTATGAAAGTAACGGAGCATTTTAAATAGGAAGTGTTTAAGGAAAATACATTACAACTGATTTTTGGCGAAGGCGAAGTTATGTATCGTGGCGTGGATGAACGATGATAATAAATTTTACTTGTAGGTAATATAATATTAGTCTCACTGAATATCATTACCATCATCTGCCTAGACTATTTCTTATTTTTCAAGTATATTGTGAGGTCACCTTTCAGTAAGAACGAATTCTTTAAACATGCAGAATAGTCTCATTTAAATGACTAAGAAAAGACGCAGACAGGAGGAGCAATGAAAGATGTAAAAACTGAGATGGCAAATGGCAGAGGTACACGAATGAAAGAAAAGATATATGCCCCGACGGCAAATAAAGTACAAGAACAAAAATATATAAATATTAGAATGCCGAGAACCAACAAACCAAAAAAAATTCAACACTAACTTAGCTCTAGGTTCTCCATTTAGTAGTACCATTACAAGGTATCTATAGGTATATATTTCTCCTACCTACCTACAGCAGACTAATATTCGTCCATGTTAATATCATTTAATCCTGAGGCCACTAGACGCATCCCGGACTAAGCGTGACAAATAGATTACGAAACGGCTTGTTTACCTCGCCGGCAAATTCGGTGGCTTTGTCTATATAATAACGTGTCGCTGGAGCTTCTGGGACTAGGGGTCTTTTTAGTGCCTAATCATAGTAATCATGCTGATAATATACTAGAGGAAAGTTTTAATTACGTTAACTACGTAATAAACGGGATGTCTCTGATATCGAACATACTAAACTGGGCAATGTCCAGTTTGATAAAAATATACAAGAAAAGATCACAGCATTAGACATTTTGAAGAGCTATATAATGTATGTAGGTACGTAGGCAGGTACCATTGGGATAAGAGCAGGAAGACGATAACTTAGAGAAGAGTGTAGAACGTGGGTGCAGAGGGTGCAGAGCTCGGGAGTCGCAGGGCGATTTCCGAAGTCGCAGGGCGATTTCCGAAGTCGCAGGGCGATTCCCGGCCACCGTAGGCGTGGGTCTGCGGACGGCGAGCCCTGATTGGCTGGCCGTCCGATCAAAGCCGGGCCACCAAGAGCGCCAGGAGTCATTTGATGATTTCCCATTCATAAAAAAAGAGGGTGCAGTGCAGACCTAGCTCTTTTAACTCAACTACGGAGAAGCAAACGAAGGATTATGATTTAGAAAAAATATTATCATCCGAGGGGTTAGTGCGAGTTTTTAACGTACCTACTCGATCGCGTTAACGAAAACGTTCACTTGTCAAATTGTATGTATGGAAAAAAGGTTTTAATACAATAAAAATAATAGGTAAACCATTTGTTTTCAGGTTACAAAGTATAAATATAATAAGAATTGTGTTAGTAAATAAAAACTTAAAACTATGTTAGTACTTATCACAGGTATATTAATTCAAACTGGACGTTTACGCTACCTAACGCGATCAAGAACGGTAAAAATCTCGCACTAAGGCCACAGAAAAAACAATACATATGCTCGACAACCTATTATAGAACCCCTAGACCTACCTACTGGACATTTCACAAGAAGACAGAGGTAGAAACTAGTGAGTAGTATCGTGGTAGTATCCCTAAATAACATAAAAAAGCCACTGAATGCAAAAAAGGCATTACAGCAGTCTAGCACGAACAAATGCACCTTGTTGACGTAAATCTATTAATTGAACTTCCATCTAGTATCCTAAGAAAATTCCTGAACTTCCGCTCCATCTAATTACGCCATTTTATGTGTGCATTCGTTCTATTTCTCTTCGGCGCTAATGAGCCCAAGAATAGTATCGCGGCTGTCCTAATGGGAATTTATGTTTATTTTGACTGATGTATTTCTGTGCCTGGGGGTGAACGTATTTTGTAGCGTAAAAGCTTGAGGTTTAATGAGGAAAGTGTGTATAATAGAGGTGCTGGTCATAGCCCCTGATGAGTTTCATCATTATTGAAAATTAATGAAAATTTTGAAAAATAACCAATAAGTAAGTATCAGTTTTTCGCTATTAACCATTCGGTGATCAATCCTTGTCCTAACTTCTTTCGTATGTATATCTACAGTCAAAGAATCGTATTTTTTTTTTAAAACGTTGCCCCACACTAGGAATTTCTCCTTTATCGTGGGTGCGTTTACAACACATACAAAGTCACATACACAAACAGCCAGACCCGGAACAACTATCTGTAGGCCATACAAATATTTGCTCCGTGCGGAAATTGAACCCGCGACACGCAGCGCAGCAGCAGCCGATCGCTCAACCACTGCGCCAACCGTGTCGTCATCAATTTAGTTTAATGATAACTACTATGATGAACCTACAGGTCTATATACTAGGTTCCCGAACACTACCTGTTCATCATCATCATATCAGCCAAAAGACGTCCACTGCTGGACATAGGCCTCCCCCAAGTGTCGCCACAACAACCGGTCCTATGCGACATGCGAAACTACGGGTTCAATGCCAATAAATTACTTATTCTAGAAAAAAACATGCTTCGTCATTCATTGTATAAAGAAATCATTACCATGTTAAACTTTCAACATTAAAAACACCGTAAAATAATTAAGTAGGTAGGTAATTGCACGCAAACCAATAAAAAGTAGCTAGGCCACCACCTACAGTCTTCGAGTAAGTATGGTATGATATAGTATAATAATACCTACATAGGTATGTATTAGTACCCAGTTGTAGTCAGATTCCTTCAAGCAACTCCTACGCATAGTGATAAACTGATAGATAACACACGGACTCGCATTGTTTATTTTTAGTACGTTTTCTATCTTAACGACCTCTACCCTTTCAGATTGAGCAAAATTCCAACGAAAACGACTTGAATGAACTCTTTAATAATTAAGATATTTCGTAAGTGCAGCTATGTCCTCAATTAGGTTGTCGTTGGCTCGTCTCAAAACAACTGAAAGTCAAATTAACGCTGCTCAACTTTTTTTGTTTACGGTAAAGTGAACGAGTTTTCATGTTTGAAGCCGGAATGCAGTCCAAGAGCCTAGGTACTAAGCTAAGTTAGTTTGAAAAAAAAATCCTCAGTTACCTATGGCGTTTAGAAATTTTTTATGATGTATTTTATTGACATTATGTTATACCTAATGGCAGCATAAGAACGGTACTGCTCTCATTTATTGATATTTTGTTTATATAGGTATTATTGATATTGGGGACAAAGATAAATAAGAATATGTAAATCTTGCCCTATGACTTCGATTTGTGATAGCATTGGTGTAAAAGATTACGAGTTTTCGACGTTGTGAAAAAATAAAAAATATTTTTTGACTCACCTTCATCCATGGTGAGTGATTGTGTGACCACCACCACAGCCAGCAGCGCCAAGGCTCGCGCGCACATGGCTGAAGTAGCCATGTCTGCTGAAACACCATACTTTTTTGTAGAACATTAAATAATTAAAGCACTAGGTACTACTCAATGAAACTATAATTTGTTTGTAGGATTTTTTAAGCTTTTAATGTTTTTTAAGCTTTTAATAAAAATCAACCATAGATATTTTATTTATTTTATTTACGGGCAGTTTCTTTTTTTGCAAATAAAATTCAAGGCTATGGCTTTGCATATCTACCTACGTAAACTAGCGTAGCCGTACTATAGTAGTGATCTTTAATAATATCTAAAAATATAATAAATTTCCAATTTTTATTTACCGCGATTTTAGAAGATTTATTGGTGCACTATTTTCCCGCGTAAAGTCTCGATTGTGCGCAAGCTCGGATGGCCAAGTGCGCGTGCGCGAGTCGCTTTACGCGCTTTTCAACTGCCGCGCTCTCGGGTTAAACGCACCTATAACAGTTTCATATTGAAAAAGTCGTCATGATTTTTACCCTAACCTACCTACCTAACCTAACTTGAATAATCTTCTTATTTCTGTTTCGATTGACTCAAATTAAATTTTAATCGTCCAGTTTTTAGCAACCTGTACAGCTCTACCATTGACCTCATTTAGATCCTGAAAGGTGCAGGTGGTAGTATACGAATGGCAACAAACAAAGCAGGTAAGTAATACATGACTGAAATGACACAAGCGAGAATTCATGACCAACAATACATAACTAAGTACACATAAAAAACCATAGATTAGGTACCTAGGTACTTTCTATACTTAGGCACTTATTGCAAACCGTTGCTGTGGCCTTTGGTGTTCATGATTTTGAGAATCACAATCACATTCACATGTTATGTCGTCATTTTTTTGAATAACCCGCCCTTCAACCCCGCTAAAATGATACGTCATCCATCTTAGCTTACGTCACTAAATTATGTCTATGGTATTTTTCACAATCGTCGACTTTGTCGATTCACGCTGATCTGTGGAATTCAATTTTCTTTTTTAAGGTGGCAATAAGTTTGTCCTACTGTTTGTCGATGGTCAATGTTTGAGTGATTTGTCGCAATCGCAAATGTCATAGTATTTTTTGAGCTCAATAATATCAGGATGGCAGAAAACAGAGAGGAAATTCTAGCAAATTTTCAGGTAAGAGTGCCTTTCTATGATAGCGTCTTCCTGCTTTACCTATCACTGCCCTTTAGGGTTGCAAAAAGGTTATGTAGTGTATAACAACAGTGACTCTTAATTCTCGTTTATCTCTTTGTGCTTTGGTCTTATCGTGGTTTTTAGAGATTTTTTAGAAATTTCTTTGTGCTTTTTGTATAACTGCATAGGTTTTTCGATCGTGCATCATACTCAGGACACGTGTTATACGTTACAAATTATGCCTTCATTGTTTCTTTGTGCAGTCAATGTTCACTTCCTTGAAGCTACTAAGCTACAAGGTAAACCTTGTGGTTGGCGTTTACTGCGTTCTGCAATTGCGTAGTATATTTAATTAAGGCAATGCTTTACTTCGTTTAAATTAATTAAACAAATAATTCTAGGGTATAACAGCCATAGAAGATGTGGCTGAAGCTATATACCACCTAGAAGAAGCAAATTGGGACTTACTCGTAAGTACACTATTTTATTTTTCTTTTTTTAACTGTCAAATCAATAAAACATGAAATAAATGAGTCACTGCAAAACATTAGTTCTATACAAAGGGTTTTTAGCTTTCTTTATTTCATGTCCATATACGGGTTTGTTTATATTTTTAGTTCTTCCGATGTCACAAGTGTCATTGATCAAAATATTTTGAAATTACCAATCAATGAATTCTTTATAAGTTAACATTTTTTTAATATAAAATGTAATAAGTATAATGTTAAGTATATAAAATGTAATATAATTATTCTAATTTAATATGAAGAACGTATTGTAGAAAGATATGAGAAAGATAGGTATGGTTATGTGACCTTCTGAAAATCTGCATGTCATTTCTGCATCTGCTTCTATCTGTAACATTATTATTAATGTCTGAACATAGTGATTTGAAATGGTCTTGGCTTTATGGCTACACCAATTATTTGATACTTAGCTTATCAGGTGGAACATCTTTCTATATCATGATTGGTTATCAAGTGCAATATTTCTCACTACATTCAACTTGTTTTTCCTTGTTCAGGCAATACATGTTCTTCTTGTTCCTCAAAGATATGACCAGTAACAACATTTAACAATTTCCATGATGCATGTTTATGGGACCAACACTATAGTACATTCATTACGGTCAAGACTGAACTCTGCAGTTAACTCTGCTGGTAGTTCTTGTGTGTTTTAATATCAAGTGCAGTTACTGTAATGCTGTTCATGTTCAAAAGTGGCTACCTACAAATGCTCACTACAACGGTGGGCTGATATTAGAAGTGTCCATTCAATCCATTTGTATAATGATCTGAGGCTAAGTTATAACTTGTTAAGAGTGTGTACGCCGTATATCATTTCATACAAACTTTCAAGTCCTTATTCTTCAAAATGAATGAACCGATTTTAACGAAACTTGGTATGCATACGCTAGATATCCAGGTCTAAATAGTTATCAGAAAACATTGAAAAAGAGTTCAGAGGGAAGGATATAATGATTTTTCACTTTCTATAGAAAACTTAAAATCGCTCTCTGTCTCCCTCTGAAATCTTTTTCAAAAATGTTTTCTGATAACTATTTAGACCTGGATATCTAGCGTATGCATACCAAGTTTCGTTAAAATCGGTTCATTCATTTTGAAGAATAAGGATTTGAAAGTTTGTATGAAAAGCCGCACCGCGTAAACGCGTCTTAAGGCCATCATTATTCCTGTGTGGGAGAGACACAAGACAAATAACACTATCCCTATTTAACTGTGTAAATCCATGCCATTATGGCATTGACATATCATAGTAAGGCCATTGATATCTTCAACTCCATGTCTGAAAGCAAGACTTGTGACCGTATTTCAATCGATTGCATGATTACGTATTCACTTGAATTGCAGATTTATGAAACCCTCTGTTAAGAATATCATTATGTGCACAAAAGTCTGTGTTTAACTTTATTTTTAAATATTGGTTTGCTATTTGACATTTTGTGCCATTCTTGTCCAGGTTTTCCTTGCAGTCTTGACTATGTTGTCCACCATCTTTTGAACTCTTTGTTTTCTTACTGACAGTATAGTCATCAATAAAAGCTAGTTAATTATATCTCCACAACAGATACCTGAATGTAAAATGGCTAAATTGCTAACACAACATAAAATCAATGCCTTATGTTCTGAACTCCAATTAGTCATAATGAGTGAAGCAAATCAATTATAATTACTTATCAGCTTTTGAAACCACTTAATATGTATACATGTTTGTAACAAATAATTAAGACATTTCTCATTAAGAATACTTTCATTTCTATTGTTGGCTAATTATAGTCATTACATAAAGTTGACTTATTTATAACAGCCGCAACAAACGGCTAGGGGAACTCAACTCTTAGTTATAAATAAAACATTTCTTTGTTTCTCCTTTGCAAGGTTTCTTTTTTATTTATTTTTATTACTGAAACAATACCTTTATTTTAACAGAAACAAGAGATTGATATACTAATCGGACATAATGGTAGTCAACACAAGCATACATAAACTCACGCGTTTTTCCCAAGACAGGCAGTAACTATAGAATTCCACCTGCTATGGTACTTACATGTCAGATGCACATGAGATAAATTAATATCCAGAGATGATGGGTCGTGCATTATGTCATGATATCAAGACCGCCATACCGACGTACCTTATAATACTGTTGTCAGTTTTTATTCATCATCTTTATTTCAGAGTATAAAACAAAGTCGCTTTCGCCGTCTGTACGCTCTTATCATTTAAACTACCTACGCAACGGATTTGAATGCGGTTCATCAATCGACTGAGTGATTCAAGTGGAAGGTTGTATAATTTGTCCCGAAATTCGTACGCCAACGGCAAAATGGGATATGCGCGTACGAAGTCGCAAGCAAAAGCTAGTCTACAATAATTAATAATAAGAATATTTTTACCGTAACGTACCAACATACCCAAAGTGTAAAAACGGGACCTTATTACTAAGACTTGGCTGTCCGTCTGTCTGTCACCAGGCTGTATCTCATGAACCGTGATAGCTAGACAGTTGAAATTTTCACAGATGATGTATTTCTGTTGCCGTTTTAGTAATTGTTGTTACAAATACTAAAAACAATAAAATTACGTGGGGCTCCCATACAACAAACGAGATTTTTTTGCCGTTTTTTATAGATAATGGTACGGAACTCTTCGTGCGCGAGTCCGACTCGCACTTGGCCGGTTTTTCACTTATCATTATAATATTTATGATGACTGATAATTGATAAATAAATATATGAAAGCTATATCTCCATGCTATAAAATATTGTAAACTGATATTGTAAGATCTGTCCGATATCGAACTCATGTGAACCCATTGCTCTTTTCTGTCATCACCCCGCCTCACCGCAGCTTCTTTATGCGCGTTATAACTCTCTTCAGTCGCGCACTCTTAACAGAGTGGTCGTGGTCACGGTCATCCTCTGCGAGTACGGCATCCCTCGCGATGCGTTTCCAACGGCTTTTGTTGTAGGTGTCGCGAGAGCATTACAGAATGGAGCATTTTGTGATGCTTTTTATTACAACGGTTCCTGTAAAATTATAGTGCCTTTTTTATACTATACTAGCTGTCCCCCACGGCTTCGCTCCCGTCAACTGGCTACCTACCCTAGCCATTTTTTTTAAACCTTCCCTGTATTCTGGCGAAACAAACAAAAAAAGAATTATTCAAATCGGTAAAGTCGTTCTCAAGTTATGCGCGTACATACATTTCTATTTATATTATATAGATATAGATTATTATACTACTAATATTAATTATATATATGTCGCAACCATCAAGTTGAATCAGCCGTTTCATTAAAAGTCTAGCCTTTTCATTGAACTGTGCCGTTTAATCAGCAACATAAGTGTCATGGGCAAGTCATTAAACGATATTGAAAAAAAGATGTCACTTAAGTCGCAAAAAGAATCAGCACATTTAAATGAAAAGGCTAGGCAACCAATTAAACGGCTGATTAAGCTAATTGGCTGCGACATATACATTCTATATGTGTATTCATGCTCGATCGCGTTTACGTAAATTATGTCAACTTGTATTGAAAGCCGACTGGTGACATTAAGGCTACTGGTCATACTCATACGCCGCCTAGATTCTATTACAAAATTTGCTATTAATTTTGTGTTTCACATTATCATACTACTAGGTACTCGTAATAAAAACATGTACTTAATGTTAAAACAATGTTTCCTTGCATTCTATGTAATTATGTAATTGGCAACATGAACTGGACTTGATTTATAGGTCATGTAAAACAAAGCTCTTTATTTTAACAGTTTGAGAGACTAAAACATAATAAGATTCTTCAGAATAATAATTTAGCTCAAATTTCTTAAATCCCAGGATTCAATGGTCATGTTTATGATTCCGGGATTTTAGAGGAGGTATTATCAACTCTATGTTACTTACTTCTTCGAACTTTAAGGTGCTCCCTCCCGGGAGCATTCGCGTGTAATGTAACGTTACAGATTTGAGCAATACATCAGTGAAGGAGAAGAACCGAGCATTACAATGCGCACCTTGTAATGATACAATGTGAATACATTGTACATTACACGCGAATGCTCCCGGTGAGGGAGCACCTTTAAATATCCAAACCACCGGTTTTGAAATAATTCATGACACCAATATCGTTTCTTCTGTGTTTTTTTTTACGTAAATAACAATGTCGAAATTATATTGCCGCACTCAGCACAACGACCGCTTCGTCTGACATCTTGCTATGAAATACTCAAAGTCGAATCAATATGTTACACGCAAATGCTCGTTAGTCAGGGAGGTATTATTGTAATGTAATGCTCAAAGTCGAATCTATAATGTTACAATACACGTGAATGCTCCCGGTGAGAGAGCACCTTAAGGTAAATATAGTCTACCTATTCCGATCTCTGGTAATAATCTTCAAATGCAAGAGTATGAGTCTACAGCCAAGATGTTGGGCGCCAATTATTCCTTGTGTTGTGCGCGATTCGATGACGTCATCAACTGTCATGTTCCATTATTATGATACCTTCTAACTTTCTCTCACTATGTGATGCTTACAGGCAGCCATCAACCGAGTGATGCCACAGGACGCGACCAGCTCGGCAGCACATAATCATGATAACGACTCTCATGACGTTGAGATGATAGACGATGATATATCTGTGATAACTCCAAAAACACACCCACCAGGTATGTTACTACATTGTAATATTGTTTGCTTATTGAGATATATTGCTCGTAATTTGAAACACAACTATTTTTAGCATGTTACTTACGTAGAGAATGGACTGAGCATTTCCTATCCAAGTATGAAGTAAATGTACGTAAGTACCCCTCACCTCCACTGTCACAAATTGGCTACTGCAAAGTCGGAGTGTTCCAAACCATTAGATTTAATTTACATAGAGAAGCTGCCCTTTGTCACTATGACCTGCAGAAAAGAGGCAGGTATTGTCGCTGTTGCGGAATTTGTTTGAAAGAGTCACCGCAGCCCTGGAATGCAAAGGGTATAAGGGGGAACACAAAGACAAATATTGGCGCTACGAATTCGCTTGGTCTCTTTCACCAGTATCTTGATTTTTTTAGGGTATGCTCAGTCCATGCTCTAATGTCGCTCGCAAATATTTTTTTTTATATAGAATAGAATATTCTTTATTATGTACACCATATAAGTTACAGAAAATATAGATGAGGAAGACATTATTTGTGAGATCTTAATATCTTCACAAATAAACGAAATATATTTTACTTACTTAACAATTAATTGTTTGTTCCGCAGACCGGGAAGACCGCAATCAAGCATCAACCTCGACGCTTTTAAATATTATCCCCACTCCTATTGTAGCACTACAAGTTCACTGTAATAATAAGATACATGAAGTTCAAATATCTGCGAATGCGACAGTCGGTAAGTCTTATTTTAATGTATGTTTTTGGTGCTATACTTGTGCGTAAAGAAATACGGATGCAAAGTGCCTTTGTGCTGTCGAAAACTACCTACGTCAAGTAGTTTTAACTACGGCTACATAACATTACCTTTTTCATATCTTATAATAACATAGACTTGTAATTACATTATATGTTATACTTAGATTATATCTTCAAACTCCGAGCCGCACTAATACACGCTACGCGCCAAGCCAATAGCTCTGCTGTTTACGAACATTGTAGAACGCTCGTTTCACTTCCATATTCGCCAGATGGCTCAGTAGGCTCTAGTAGTCTAGGACAATAATTGGCAATATTACATGTAATCTGGGAAATGGGATGCATGAAGGAGCGTGTAGCGTAATTTGTTCCATGAGACACTCAACTGAACCTCTCGCTCGGCGCATCCTGGACAGTCTCACCTAACACCTTATAAGACTGGCCAATCCTTCCCTTGCGGGTGTAGGGCTAACGCCCGCCTGGTTCGCGACCACCCTCCCCCCTCCCCCCGGCGTCAAGCAGCCTGCTGTGTTTCGTCGACGCGTGGGAGTACCAGTGCCTCAAGGCATCTTCTGGGCACGCTCGCTTCATCATGGACCTCATCTATCGTGATCAAGGTCAAGAGCTAGCCCATTCATAAATTAAAAAAAAAAACTCTTTTTCCTCAGGTGATTTAAAAAAGGAATTGGAGACCAAATGCGGCGTGCCAGTGTGCCGGCAGCTGCTGTCGGGGCTGGGCGGCTCGCGCGCCACCAACAACGCGACGCTACAGACGCTCAACCTGCCGCAGAATGCCGTACTGCGACTCAAAGCTTCTGAATCTCTAATGGCTGATGATGAGTGAGTGTTATTTCTTACTCTTTATAGTTACTCTTCCTGTAGCATAATAAGAGCTAATGTGTTATAATACATGCAAGCAGTACACAGAAAAGTTAGTAACACATTACCCAACCTGAGGTTCAATCCTAGATTCGATTCTAGCTCTACTCTTAACCCATACTTTAGGTGATTGAATTTTGTTTCAAGCTACTATGTTCTCTTATTAATATTATCTCATCTAACAGGGTCGCCGAAAGGCTGACAACAACATACGTCCTGCACGTGAAAGTGGACGACAAGGAGTACACGCTCAAGTACCCGGGCACCAAGACAGTGCAGGAGGTCAAGAGCGACATATACTCGCTCACAGACATACCCGTCAGACACCAGGTCAGTAGTTCCCTTTGTGTACATTTTGAGGGAAAGAGAAAGCGATTTTAAGTTTTCTGTAGAAAGTGAAAAATCACTATCTTTCCTTCTGAACTCTTTTTCGAAAATGTTCTTAACTAACTTTTTAGACCTGGTTGGATGGCGTATGCATACTAAGTTTCAATAAAACCGGTTCATTCATTTCGAAAAATAAGGACTTCAAAGTTTGTATGAAAAGCCGTACGGCATTAACACTCTTAAGCTCTGGTCAAACGGAGAATATTCCGTGCGGTATGTGACTGTGTGCGTCAATTATTATGATAAAGAAATCGAGCGACAATTCATATCAGTTTACCACAATCACACCTCCATACAACTTCACACAGTCACAGACACAGTTGGTGTGAGCGAATTTCTTTCTAGTTTGACAAGATCACTATAGTTCTAAATTAAAATTCTTGTTACGTCACAGTAAACTGTACTCGATCCACCATTACACACAAGTCTAAAGTGCGAGACTCCGTGCCAAAATCAAAAATCAAAATCAAAAGTCATTTATTCAAATTAGGCTGAGGGCCAGCACTTTTTGAACGTCAAATTTTACATCAAGACAGTCCCTCAAAACGCCCACCCGTCACCACTTCCTAGTGTTTTAGCTGGGAAGAAGAAGTGGCGCAACAAACTCCCCAGCAACACATCTGTCTGTTACGTTTTAAGAACTTCAATTAAACAATAGTACGCAAAGTATTTTAAGACACGAACAAAAAAATAAATATTTATCCAACAACATGGAAATCATAAAATTAAATATTAAGTATTTACAACATGTTAGCTAGCACACTCCATTATACGAGTACCATTAAAAAAACGGGCAATGGTAGAATTTTGCGATTGAACTGTGACTCGAACCACACGTGTTATACCAATAATTTTTCCAGGGTCTATGACCGACCCGGTAGATCGTTCAACTGCAAAACAAGAGTGAATTAGCATCTTCTGGGTTTACTTGTACCCATCTTAGAACTTACTTTTATCCTTTAGAAAATCCAATCCATTAAGTCAGACATATCACCGAAACGAAACTCATGGTTTCTTTTGTTACCTCAAGTCTGATGTGTGATGTACTCACACATGCTTATGCGCATGGTCTGTTCATGATAGGGCCATGAATAAACCTCATTGTCTATACGAGGCCAAAAAGTCTTCTAAAAGCGCGTCCTTTGTTCCTAATTGAAGCTCTATTTCCCCCAGCAATGGACAGGCTGGCCCGCAGCGCCGGCGGCAGGGCTGGACGACACGGTGCTGGCCATGGCCGGCCTGGAGCTGCCGCTGCACGAGCTGGCGGTGCGGCGCGCGCCCAAGCAGAAGGAGTATAAGAGGGTAAATAGTATGGTACTGGACCCTTCACTAACTTATCGGTGTTGTGCAGCGCGGAACTAAAAGGTTAAGCAGCTTTACGTAAATCAATACTTCTATAGTAACACAATAAAGCTGAAGAGCTTCTTTGTTTTTTGTTTAAACGCGCTAATGTCTGGAACTACCAGTCGGATTTGGAAAATTATTTTTGTCATGAATATGGCTATCATATGATAGCCACATTCATGAAGAAGGCTATAGGCTATACGGGAACGAAGTAAAAGATGCTTATCTTTTTTATTCCGCGAATATATAAAACTATATTTTTAACTAACACACTATCTTTCTCTCATGTTAATAATTCCACCAACTGCATCACACTGCTTGAAAAATAAGAAATTGGATTTTTTTTTGTAGTTTTTTTGCAGTTGAGTTGTTTGGTACAAGCAATTAAATTTTCATAGTTTTTGTGATTTTATTCTGCAGACCTACAGTCTTAAAAACTCCTTTAATGAATTTCAGATAATAGTGGAGAGCTCGGACAGTGAAAACAGTTCGGTCGAGGAGGTAGAGGACACGGCTGAAGGGTACACCGGCGAGGACGACATGTTCGTCGACCTCGTGCAGTCAGAGAGGCTGCAGCCGCTCAGTGAGTACACACTTACTACTTGAACAGTGCAAACAGTTCGCTCGAGGCGGTAGAGGACACAACCGTTGATTGACAATTTTTTTCCCACGAAAACGTGACTTTATATGGAAGTTTCGGTTTCAGCCGTAAAAATTACTTTCGGTAGGATACTATTAAGTGACCTGACTGATTATTTCTTGGTCGCCATGGACCTGTGTGACGTCAATTTGACCTACAATTTTTTCCCCAGTGTCAGACAGTGTAGAAGACGAGGCGTTGGGCTGCATCGAGTTCTCGCAGCGCTTCCGCACGCGGTACGGGCCCAACACGCCGCACTTCTTCGAGGGCACGCTGCAGGACGCCATCAAGGAGTCCTGTCTCAAACCTGCCAAAGAGGTGAATACTGTAACAACGGAATAAAATGTGCTTAATATTTTATTAGGCACCGCTTCTAACAACTAGATACTACCCGCGACTTAATCCGCTCGTTTTGATATAAAACACATACCTACAATGCACTCGGCAGTAGTATACACTTCTTGAAGAATTGTTTTAATCTGATCTGTAAATAAATTACCAAAGACAAACCTCACACATTGGTTTTTTTAATTATTTGGGATTATTTTTTGATTATTTTCCATTTCTTTAGTGTAAAACCACTCTCTTAACTGCTTTCGACTTCATTTTTAAAGCTAAACCGATCCAAAACAATGTATTTATTAAAACTGTACAAAAGTGGAATGTTCTACCAGTCGTCCTTCGAAGCAAACCTATTATTACCACCAACCGGGCTTAAATCTGGATTATTCACTGCTGCTAAGTTACTAATGATTATTTCTTCTTGCAGCGAAAACTCCTAGGCGTATACTTACACCACGAACAGTCGGTGCTATCCAACGTGTTCTGCGCACAACTATTGGGCTGCGAGGCGGTCCTACAGACCCTCGCCGCCAACTTCATCGTGTACGGCTGGGACCTCTCACACCCCGACAACAATAACATGTAAGATACGAGCAACTTGCGCCCTTACTACCTGCAACTTGTAGGCTATTTTTTTTAATCAAGTCTGAGCAGTCAAATATCAGTTAAGCTACTCCTTTTATAAGGTTCCATACCCAAAGGGTAAAAGCGGGACACTATTATTAAGACTCCACTGTCCGTCTGTCACCAGGCTGTATCTCATGAACCGTGATAACTAGACAATTGAAATTTTCACAGATGTATTTATGTTGCCCCTCTAACAACAAATACTAAAAACAGAATAAAATAAATACTCCCATACAACAAACGTGATTTTTTTGCCGTTTTTTATGGATAATGGTACGGAACCCTTCGTGCGCGAGTCTGACTCGCACTTGGCCGGTTTTTAATGAAAATGATATCAACAACGATGTTTAATAGATATTGTTTTGTTTGACATGTTTCCAGGTTATTATCATCAGTAGCCAACGCGTTAGGGCCGGTGGCGAGCATGACGATACGCAACATCCCGGTGGACCGCATGCCCGCTCTCGTCATCATCATGCGAGTGCGCTCCAACACCGAGATCTACTCCGTTATCAACGGTGAGTGATAAGAGAACGATCAAGTTATTTGTATTGTGTTAAGTAACTGCTAAATAGCACTACAAGGGTCATGAACTCATGACCACGACACGACCTGATGTATCATCCACAACACGACTACGCCCACTGCTGATTCAATCCTTTCTTGCGCCAATCCCTACGTTCCGTGCCAGCCGCTACCAGGTTCTACCCACGAAGGCAGCAATGTGGTTGTCCACCTCACTACCCTCACTTGTCAACGCCTTGATCCTATCTACCTGTGTTGTGAACCGGACACTTTTCAGGCACTTTTGTTTTACCTGATGCAGCTGTGTGTGATTGAGTTATATGACGTACTATGAATGTCCAGGTGCGGACAGGTATAAGCTTATGATAATAATTTCATTGTTCTAATCAGACATAAAGAAAGATGTATCCCTTCTGGTCTTTATCATTTCAGGCTGCGTTTCTTGTCTAACAATAAACTAATTTACGTTTGGACGTGTTTTAGGCAACGTCGGCGTATCAGAGTTACTAGGAGGTCTAGTAGAAGCGCTAGAGCGGTTCAGTTCGACGCGGGAGGAAGAGGCCAAGATGGAGCGCGAGCGAGACGCAAGGCAGCGTGTCAAGACAGAGCAGGACGAGGCGTACCAGCGCAGTTTAGAAGCTGACAGGTAGGGTCAATGATCGTCTTGGTATTATACTATGCTGAATAGGGAACAAGTCCTGAGGATGTATACAGGGCGTAACGAAAAGTGCAACTGAAAATTTCAGTAACTTTGTATCGAATTTTTTTGTGCAATTTTGCTCTGACTTCCTTGCAGACAGGTTTATTTACATGGGCAGAAGCTGTATTAGAATATGTCCACAGCCTGCATAGTCCTGACCGATTACAGAAACGGCGGCATTGCAGACTTGCCTTCGATGTTACGATAGTGCACAACTGTGTGTAGACACAGGTGCACCTCTTTCTTCACTTCCTCGTTCTACATTGGGAGTTATGTATAAACAATAGTTTCTTATTTACAGAGCTAAGGAAGAAATAAAGAAAAAAATAGAACTAGAAAAAAATCAAGAATTAGAACGAGCAGAATCAGAAAGACAATTGGAGGAAGCCAAGAAAGAGGTTGGTTCATTAAAAAAACATTTGTGGATTTTTCTTTTTTCATTTTCGATCCAACATGTACTAAATGTGAAATGACAATCCATTTTGAGCCATATGTAGTGCAAATTTGTACAAATGTTGCTTTGATGTAGATGTAGATGTTAATTGTAGTAGGTATTTATATAACCTTTACGTTTACCGGTCAAGCTCCGCTGAAACACCGGTGTGTCGTATTGAAAATGTCATTGAGCGCCGGCGACACACCGGTGTGTCGCCCCATTCACGGTTTTAAAACCTTATTATTACTATAAAATAGTAGTTTATGCAACAATCGTATAAAAGGGGTTATTAAAACACGAGTGTGGGTTTATCAGTGTGATAATAGTATCACACGAGTGTTTTAATACCCAATTATATGCCGTTGCATACACTATTTTATCTTCACTCATACAGTTGAAATAAAATTAGTGGAAAAATAGTTTATTCCAATATGGCGGATATTCTCATTGCGTATTGGAATGACTGCGCAGCGCGCGCATCCATAGACAGTGATAAAAGCTGGCTCATTGACTTACGGTGCGCGCTTCGAGGTAGCCCGCGAAATTCAAATTGATTGACAAATTTTATGATTTCATGAAATACTACATTTGGCATCAATTGTAACTGAAAGAGTTGTATTGATGATTTTAAAGATTGTAATTCTATTAGTACATACTTACTTACATACTGCAAATTGCAAAAAACGTAACAAAATTTGAAGCCTCAAAGCGATCCCCGCGCCAATAAATTAAAAAGTAAAAGTGTGCTATAAAAATTTAAAAAGTTATTTTATGACGCAGTTGTTTAAAAATCGAAGGAACATGTTGAACTGTAATGGATTTTTTTTAATTTTACCCATCCACGAAAAAAAAGTACGTGCTTATGCATTCGTTTTTGAACTCATAATTGGAACATTACGTTGTGAGTGTAGATAAAGGTATTTTATATTTAATATAAAAAATGCGGGCGGGGCTGGACTGTTGTTCTGTAGTTTCGCGCGCGCGATGCCTGACCGGTTAAAGTATTTATCTGGTTAAAGTATCGGTCTGTGTCAGTCACCGAAAATAAATAGTTTATTTACCTGCAAAAAATGACGCGTAACTAGAAGGTTTTTCCTTTTAAGGGTTCCGAACCCGAAGGTTAACCAACTGGACTCTATAACTAAGCCTCCGCTGTCCGTCCGTCCGTGTGTCTGTCAGCAGGCTGTATCTCAAGAACCATAATAGGTACACAGTTGAAATTTTCACAGAGTGTATTTCTGTTGCCGCTATAACAACAATAATAAAAATAAATTACAAGGGGCTCCCCTACTAGAAACGCGCCTTTTTTGGTGTTTTTTGCTCGATCTTTATAATGGCAACAGGTAGACACTTGAAATGCTTACAGTTTGTATATTGATGTTTGCAAAAAAATTAAATTAAATTATATTTAAGTAACTAGCTTCGCCCGTATGGTGCCGGGGCGCAAAAGAATAGCACCATCCCATCGCTTCCTGTGGGTGTCGTATGAGGCGACTAAGGGACTCACCAGAGAATGGGCAGCAGCATTCTTTCGGTACATTGCAACAGCTATACTGCGATCGCCAACCCGCCTGCCAAGCGTGGCGATTAGGGCAAACCCCCCTAAATGAAAAGCACAACAAAAAAATGGCCCCTAGTGCCCGGCAGCGCGTCTACCCTTGACTCCGGTAGCGGTCAAGGTTATGACGATGCAAGAGGTGCTAAGAATCCCCGGAGTGGATACGGCTACCGTAAAAAACACCGACGACTGGACCTGGCAACATTAAACACTAGAACACTCCGGACCGACGAGAAGATCACCGAACTTGAGGAGGAATTGAGCAGGTTGCGATGGAGTGTTGTGGGATTGTCTGAAGTCCGAAGAGAGGGGGAGGACACGACAATTCTCAAATCCGGCAACCTGTTCTATTTCCGGGAGGGTGACCAGAAGTCCCAGGGTGGTGTCGGGTTTTTCGTCCACAGGTCCCTCGTGCCCAATGTGGTGAAGATCGAGAGTGTGTCGACCAGGGTGGCGTACCTTATACTCAGAATATCGTCAAGATATTCGTTGAAGGTCGTACAGGTTTACGCCCCAACCTCAACACACCCCGACGACGAAATAGAGACCATGTATGAGGATATATCCAGAGCCATGCATGGTCATAAAACTCATTTCACCGTGGTCATGGGGGACTTCAACGCGAAACTGGGCAAACGTGACGGTGACGAGCTGCGAGTGGGGCAATTTGGATATGGACGTCGGAACCACCGGGGACACCTACTGGCCAGTTTTATGGAGAAGGAGGGCCTTTATATGATGAACTCCTTCTTCAGAAAACGTGAGCACAGGAAGTGGACCTGGCAGAGCCCCGACGGTGCAACTAAAAATGAGATTGACTTCATCATGTCGACGAAGAAGCAGATATTCAATGATGTCTCTGTGATCAACGCGGTGAAAACCGGAAGTGATCACCGCATGGTAAGAGGCACATTGAATCTAAATATCAAGCTGGAAAGGTCTCGACTGATGAAGTCTACGCTCCGTCCAGCACAGATCCAGATCCAAAACTCCGAAAGCTTTCAGCTCGAACTTCAAAATCGTTTCGAGTGCCTAGGGAGCTCCGTGGACGAATACAACGATGGGTTCGTGGAAACTGTTCATACGGTCGGGTCTAAGTTCTTCAAGACTCGCCGTATAGATAAGACCAAGAGGCTCTCTGATCCGACTCTCAAGCTCATGAAGGAGAGGCGGGAGATGATTCTGCAGTCTTCAGACGATGCGTGCAAATACCGGCAGCTCAATAGACGGATCTCCAAGTCCTTGAAAAGCGACCTCCGCCGCTTTAATACTGAAAAAATTAAAGACGCGATAGAGCGGAATAAGGGCTCCAAGGTCTTTGCAAGAGATTTGTCTATTGGGCAGAGCCAGCTCACAAAACTGAAGACCGACGATGGCAGAACCATATCCGCCAAATCGGAGCTTCTGAGGGAGATCGAGACATTCTATGGACAGTTATACACGTCAATGACCAAACCCGCAGCAAATCTAGCGAACGACCCAAGAGCTAGATTGACCCGGCATTATACCGAAGACATCCCGGACGTCAGCCTGTATGAGATTAGGATGGCTCTGAAGCAGCTTAAAAACAACAAGGCGTCGGGTGAGGACGGAATTACGGCCGAACTCCTGAAGGCGGGTGGAAAACCAGTCCTTAAGGCCCTTCAGAAACTGTTCGATTCCGTCATACTCGAGGGGAAAACGCCACAAGCTTGGAGCAGAGGTGTGGTGGTACTCTTCTTTAAGAAGGGCGACAATGCCCTACTTAAGAATTACAGGCCCATCTCACTTCTGAGCCATGTCTACAAGCTGTTTTCCAGAGTCATCACAAACCGTCTCGCACGCAGGTTTGACGACTTCCAGCCTCCCGAACAAGCCGGATTCCGAAAAGGCTTCAGCACCGTAGACCACATACACACGCTGCGGCAGGTTATACAGAAGACCGAAGAGTATAATCTGCCCCTCTGCTTAGCGTTTGTGGACTACGAGAAAGCCTTCGATTCGATCGAGACTTGGGCTGTGCTGCAGTCTCTCCAACGGTGCCAGATCGACTATCGGTACATCGAGGTGCTGAAGTGTTTGTATAAAAACGCCGCCATGTCAGTCCGACTTCAGGATCAGACATCAGAACCTATCCTCCTGCAGCGGGGTGTGAGGCAGGGAGACGTAATATCTCCGAAACTGTTCACGGCCGCAATGGAGGACGTCTTCAAGGTTTTGGACTGGAAAAGGCTAGGCATTAATGTCAATGGCGAGTACATCACTCATCTTCGATTTGCCGACGATATAGTCGTCATGGCTGAGACCACGGAGGACCTCAGTACAATGCTCGATGACCTCAGTAGAGCTTCCGAAAGAGTGGGTCTTAAAATGAACATGGACAAAACCAAGGTCATGGTAAATATCCATGTAGCACCCACTCCTATCAAGATTGGAGGCTCTGCACTCGAAGTTGTTGATGAGTACGTCTACCTGGGACAAACGATCCAGCTAGGTAGGGCTAACTTCGAGAAGGAAGTCAACCGTCGAATCCGACTCGGATGGGCGGCGTTCGGGAAGTTGCGCGGTATCTTCTCGTCTCACATACCACAGTGTCTCAAGACGAAAGTCTATGACCAGTGCGTGTTGCCAGTGATGACCTATGGACTCGAAACGTGGTCGCTCACAATGGGCCTCATCAGAAAGCTTAAAGTCACCCAAAGGGCAATGGAGAGGGCAATGCTCGGAGTTTCTTTGCGTGATCGAATTAGGAATGATGATATCCGCAAGAGAACCAAGGTTACCGACATAGCCCGAAGGATCGCCAAATTGAAGTGGCAGTGGGCAGGGCACATTGCTCGCAGAACAGATGGTCGATGGGGCCGAAAAGTTTTGGAGTGGCGACCGCGTACCGGAAGACGCAGCGTTGGAAGGCCTCCCACAAGGTGGACCGATGATCTGGTGAGGGTCGCGGGTAACCGATGGATGCGAGACGCACAGGACCGGTTGTTGTGGCGACACTTGGGGGAGGCCTATGTCCAGCAGTGGACGTCTTTCGGCTGATATGATGAACTAGCTTCGTACGCGTATATCCCGTTGGAATTTCCCGTTAACGTATAACAGCCTCTATAGCCTTCTTCATGAATGTGGCTATCATAATTATACAAAAATAATATTCAAAATCGGTTCAGTAAATCCAGAATACCCCCTACAACCTACAAACTCTTTATAATATTAGTATGGATTATTTAAAGGACGTCTCCATACAGGACGATTGTTTTTTGGCCCAATTTTAACGGCATAAAAGTTGATTATAATAATGGCGATGGTACGGAACCCTGCATGCGCGAATCCGACTCGCGCTTGGCTAGTCATTTATTTTAGTGCATGGAGGACTTACAGCTAATAAAAACAAACATAAAAGGGAGAAGAGAATTTATAGACATAACATATAACACATTATAGCTTCATTTGTTATCAATCAGCTTAGTTAAAATTTTACATGGATCTGATCTGGGGGCCTAGACAAAAAACTTTTCTGTATCGTTAACGTCAGACGCTGACGACAAAATATATGGGAATGACATTAGGTGTGGAAAGGAAACGTCATTACCTAATGTCATTTTCATACATTTTGTCGTGAGCGTCTGACGTTATCGCTACAGAAAAGTGTTTTGTCTAGGCCTGCTGATCTCCACAACCCAGTAAAAGGGTCGCACAATACCGCTTGGCAAGACGGGTATCCGATTGCCTGCCTTCTGAGTACCCGTGACGACTGTTGAAATCTGCTGATGATAGCCGTGAGATGGTCTGATCACTCTGATCGACCTCGACAAGCGTGGCTTAACCTGGAAGATCGATCCGTGTGGCTGTTATTATTTAGACATGAGCTTTTTTTATGGTAACCGAATGTTTGCAGGCGGAGCGCATGGTAGCGGCGGAGCGTGTGCCGCCCGAACCGTGCTCCAGCGCCGCCGCCGGAGACATCGCGCGCATCCGCGTGCGCCTGCCGCCGCCGCACGACCACGCGCTCGAGAGGCGGTTCAACGCGCACGACACGCTCGCCGTACGTATATAATTAGACTCTGAAATAAATACTTCTGAAATCGTCTTAAAAGAACCATAACAGCCGATGCACACGATGTACTGTGGCAGCTGCGCGTCGCCGAAAGTGCTGTATCGTAGTATCGCTGCGGCATTTTGCATTCATACATCCACGGTATGCCAACCGGGCAGGGGGAGGCGATGCGACAGAGTAGCGTGCACTACTAGAGACTGCACTAGTCACTACTGAGGTCTAATGTCACGTCACGTCCTTGTTGAGATATTGACCATCTTTTTTTTATTGGGTATTTTTGTATAAATTAAAGCACTTGCTAGCAAGTCACACTTGTGTGGACGTGTCAACAGATTTTTAATTGGTTTCTTTTAAACCGAATGTCGTATAAATAATCTCTTTTATAATTCATTTCAGGCATTACTAGACTTCCTCGCATCTAAAGGTTATCCACAAGAACATTTTAAGGTCATCTCCAGCTGGCCTAGGAGAGATGTAAGTACTTACTTGCTAATACTATAATAATAATTTTATTATGAGGCAACTGAGGACCATAGATAAAATATACAAAATTATCATAAATAATAATAAACTAATACATACCACTAATTGTATGCCACGCAACTAGTACTATGCTATGTTACTTGTTATTTTTATGAAGCTTGTGTTGTTCCACTCCTGAAGAAATACCCTCTATTTCTGTAGCCACTTTTCTCAATTCTGCGCTTCTTCTCGCAGTTTTTCAAGAAGATTGCCATGCCCTGATCTTTCCAGTGGTGTGCCACGACCGAGTCCTAGCTATATCAGAGCCTCAGTCTTTTATTTAATACGGGTCCAATGTTTTGCCAGATGTTACAAAACTTATTTTTTCCAACAGTTTGTATTTGATGAAAATCAACAGTGACCTGTCTCTTGTCTCTGTTCTTCGAAGTTTAGGCAAATAGGCACTACCTATTCCTATCACTGGTGATAAGACTACCATTCAATCCATAGATTAATGTTTCTGTCAGAGTTGTGGACTGTTTTTGGTGTACAATAAAGTAAATTCAATCAAACGTCCTTGATAACCTGACATAAGAATGGAAATGGACGAAGGAGTCCAGACTCCGCCAAAAACCTGCCATCCACCTGCTAATAGTCAACAGACTGATCGCAGGTGAAACACATTAAAAATAAATACGTCTCTTACAGCTCACACTGGAATCTCCAAGCAGCACACTGAAGGCTCTGAAGCTGTACCCGCAAGAAACCGTGATGCTAGAGGAGCGGTGAGGCGCGCAGTCCGCCGCACGCAATACACTCCGCTCTCCCGCAAGCCTGCGCCCGCGCCACACAATACTCTCCCATACACGTATGTCGTTGATACAGAAGCTGTACGTACATTCAAACCTGAGCTTTAACTCCTCAGAAACAATCTTTCAAGTCCTTATTCTTGGAAATGAATGAAGCTATTTTTATTTAATCTTGGGATGCATACGTAAGGATACCTAGGTCTAAAAGGTTAGTTTTAGAACGTTTTCGAAAAAGACTTTAGAAGGGAAGAGAAAGTGATTTTTCACTCTCTATAGACAACTTAAAATTACTCTCTTTCCCTCTAAAATGTTTTTCAAAAAGTTTTTAACTAACTTTTTAGACCTAGGTATCCTTAAGTAGGCTTTCCAAGCTTCAGTAAAATCGGTTCAGTCATTTCCAAGAATAAGGACTTGGAAGTTTGTATGAAACATCGTGAGGAGTTAACGGGTAAAAACGCCAGGGTAGCCCGCGAATTTTTTTGTTGCAATAGAGTAATTTAATATAGAAATATACATAAAAGAATAATTATTTTATTCTTCTATTTTTTTCAAGCAACACGTATTTTGTTGCGTGACAGGCGCTATGGTGTTACTGACGTTTGTGGCATGTTTTGCTGTCTATGTTATCTTATCATAGATATTAAAGCGTTTACAACTTAGATATTTTTTTAATACTGAGGTATAAATTGCAAATAAAACAACTTTTTCGCGGGCTCCCTCGCACATCCTCCTTAATGGCGGTTCGGAACATTGCGCAGCAAACTCGCGCTACGCAGCCGCTATTAAGTACAAATCGTACTATACCTGATTCAAATCCTTGTTCAAATCTCGGCATCTTCTTTTCTTAATTTCATATTTTGTATAATTAATTTACAAACTTTTTTCCAACTTGTAATTTTGTTTATTTAGAATGTCACTATTAGCCATAGATAGACCTTTTAAAGTAGAATTTTATATTTTACTATGACTATGATTGCGACTTGAAATTGGTTCTGAATCGGTAATGAGAGTTTAAAATGGATGGCTGAGATGATTTTAGCGCTATGAATTGAAGACAAAAGTGAACTAATGTTGATCTATATAGCTTAATATTGATTATTATTAGTCCACATTATACCAATCACCCAAAATTCAAGCGCTATCACTTACCATTATTTTTGGACTCTTAATTTCTTCTACATCTAACGACATACGTCCCGCATTTCAAAACTATGTTAATTCAAGCATAAATTCGTAATTGTTAGGACTGCAGTTTGAATTTTTGTAACTTCCTTCAAGGCTGCCTTTTTACCTCTAATTAGTATTAAAGAAAAAGAATGTCAATGATCATGAAGCAGCTAGTATAAGAAATACGTAAACGAGGCAGCCTTGGAAGAAGTCTTTAAGCGGAACACGGTACTTGTTTATGCCTTAGGAGAAAAATAGCGATATTCAAAACTTGGTATCTACACCGAAAACGAAAAATTACTAGAAGAGACATCATTTCGTGAATTGACTTCGGTCTGATACCAAAACTAATCGTAATATGTGTGTTGTAACTTGAAACAAATTATTTAGTTGAGATTAAGAGTTTTAACATTGATTGTTATTCTACCATTTGAATTTGAATCTTATAATACAATAATAGTGTTTATATTGCGTTGCGCAACCACCGCGGATAACGGAGCTCCTGCGATTGTGAGCTTTATAGCGAACAATATTGTCAAATAAACGGACACTTGTTTGTATTCAGTGCAGCGTTTAATCTTCATTTATACCGATAAATGATTGTTAGCTTAATATTGTACATTGATTGTTTGACTGGGTTCAAGAAGCGGTGCTTTAAATACAGTGGAGTGACGTCATTTATAAGTAGACAAAAAAACTATATTAAAACATCACAATATAGCCAAAGAGCTGCGTTTAAAAAATGTTATAATGTTACGGCGAAACAACAATGTGTTTAAAACCCCGCTTCAGTCAGCCATGTACTGATCTTATGTAAACTTCATTCGAGTAATGTGGCCGACTGAAGGTTCCAGGTTGAGTGGGCCACAGTGCCGTGTATTATATACATACATGATAATAGTATAAATTATTAAGAACGTGGATATCCATACTGTTTTGGAGGATGTTTGTAATTTTTTCACGAATCCACTCTGGAGTGTAACTGTGTAACGCGAGGAAGTTATGTACCCAAAATAATAAACAGATGGACGATTATTCGTTTCTTTTATTTTATCTATATAAACATCATCACAGTTCACTAGGTAAATACATCACATGTAAGCTAAGATTTATTTATTTTATTTTACAGTTTTAGGAAAACTTACAGCTAAACATTTTCACACATGAGAGAGTAACAAAAATAAGGCCAACTAAACGTCAGTGCGGATGTATTCTTGGAACATAGCAGCTAAACCTACATCCGCACTGACTTCAGTAGTATCACCTAAATTACGAAAACCGCCCTAAATACTCACGAAATAAAGACGCCGCCAATATCAACTGCTACCATTAACATAAGGTTAACTATTCTAATCTCTACTCGGTCTCTAGTCTAAATGTACTTGTCGGAAACTAAAAGTAACTACCTCCTTATAAATACGCAACGTAGGTACCTATATAATGCCAAACTTCCTACTAAACCGAAATTCCCCAAGTTAACTAATAAAGGTTAATCCACACTTATCCGGGACAGACTAAACAAGACCCTAGTCGATCAATTTCTAAACTCCCTAACACTACTCCTAACCAGCCTATTGACCACTACCTCACACATAAGCACCACTACAGACGTGATCATGCCAAGCATCAGCGCCAGCAGTGGCGTGGAGAACTCCAGGATGCCGACGCAGAACACGCTGGAGTCCGGCGTGTGTGCGCACTGCGGCATCGGCTCGTCGATCTCCGACTGGATGCGGGGAGGGAGCCCCACCTCATACATCTTGCGGATGCTGAAATGTGGAGTAAACTGGTATAATCCACACAGAAGGAATGGATGCCAGACCTTTGCTTGGGAGTGGGACAGATCAGGCTAGCAAAAAAAAAATGTATAGCTACGCACGGATTTTATAGAACACGCGGCAAGCTTAACATGTCTTGTTTAAACTGACGTGCGGTTGAATGCACATGTAAAGAACGCCTTCGGCAATTATTATTACCTACTTCCGTACAGATATTAAATGAGTTCACGCTCCTAAAGAGCCACGAACAGATGGTGCACACATGGCAGAGATACCTACTACCATGTTCCCTTGCAAAGCTTTATAGTCGGTTGGAATTTGTTTTAACCGACATAAATCGAGAAGTTATATTTCCGAATCACATTTTCGTTCACTCAAAAACTTACGCATAAGCAATATGCTCCTTATACGGCGAGTTCTTCCTAACAACGACGCCCATCCTCTGCAGCGGATACATCTGCACCAAGTTCGTTTCACAGATCTCCCTCTCTGTGAACGTCGACTTAATCAAGGGGAAAGCGAAGGTGGTTTCGACGTGGAACGCGAAGCCTCCCTTTTTCACCAAAGCTATGCCTTCCTCAGGGGTGAAGAAATTGTAGTGGGTTGCTGTGGCCACCTTTTTGTGGTACAGTTCTATGGCTACTGGGTCAGTTGTGCGCTGGAAAATAGATCTTCTGTTTAGAATCTGAACAGCATTACGCCTGCATCCCTCGAAAGGAGCGGCAGAACTGTACAAATTGACACACACACCTAATGGGGAATAGGAATAACCTCATAACACCAATGTTTAGGGTACCTATCCTATTCTCCATTTACTACTAAGCACTTCAGTTATATGAACCGAGAACGGTAGATTGTTGGCATTTACCACATCCCGCATTATGATGCGCTGGTTGTGTACCATACATACCTTAAAATAATCCTTATCATACACAATATCATGAGAGCCGGCTTTCAGATCACTGTCCAATAAATCCTTCAGTGTCCTGATGTTCCTAGGGGCTTCCAACAGTAATGAGGACACTATAGTCGCGTTGTAATACTGGTATAGAGTCACAGCATACACGAACGTGGTGAAGACCACCAATTTCGTGGAGGTTGACTCTCTGTTTATTGAGATGCCTAGAAGATAAGTAGGTAGTATTTGGATACTGATAGTTTATCACACACACACATCGCACAGCGAGAAGGAAGCTTTTTCCTTCTCGCTGTGCGATGTGTGTGATAGTATAGAGAATAACAAAAGCAATGGGATGTGTGAAGGATGATAAATTCCTGTAATGGATAAGGACACAGTCATATTGCAGTGGCTAATAAATGGAAGACGTAGGTCTACTGCAAATAAATTGGCAAGCTAACTTCGACGTATAATCAGCGCACAGTTGACACATTTGCTGCCGTAACACAACACATTGGTAGTGTTGTAAAATACTGGTAGGTAAGTATTCACCTGCATCCGGGTAGACTGGAAGCCGACCCCAAAATAGTTAGAAAAAGGCTAAGCAGATGATCATGATGAAGTAATGCATATATTAATGATGCGATTGAGGTAGGTAATTAGTCTTACCCTGTTGACAAATCGCGCCCCAAATAACCAGCCCAGCCAGACTCAAGGAAGAGTCTTCATTATCGCCCCTATTTTTCTGCACCACCAGCATGGCCCACAGTGTGACGGCTGTCACGACCAGCATGGTGATGACGCAGTACCACACCACGACGCTCAGAGGCCGCGTGTAGATCGTGTAGAAACCACCGGGGTACTTCGGGTGACGGAAGATAAAACTGTGCCTGTATGACGAGGAGGCACTTCATTTAAAGTAGCAAGACTCTGCCTGCTCTCGTTTGAAGGGGTTGTATCGATACAAACAAATCAATCAGCCAGTTTGGCAGTTCAAACGGACCAACTACCTAGAATACGTTACGCATTCATAACTGAATAGGTTAGGTTTTATGCACTTAAACTGCTGAGGCCGTAAAGCTACCCTAATAATTATACTGCATGTAATTACGTAGGTACTATTTCTGTCTCAATAAAATGTCCGCACATCATTCCCTGCAGAATAGTTATAAGCCATATGCACCATTACCAAGAGTGTATGGCCTCATCAACAGTGGATAATAGCCGCAAGTTTTACCTAGACATCCAGACCTCTGAGATGTACTGCACGTGCTGCCCTCTATCGATGCGGTAGAAGATAGGGGCTCCGCCTATCTCCGCCATTCCAGTGTACAGAGCCTTCACCATCCCGTCGAAACTGCCGTTGCGATAGTACCCCCACGTACTGACGCGATGTATGTCGTAGCTTTAACAAAGGATGTATGTGGCAGCGAGTGGTGTTTAGGAAAGTAGGTAGGTACCTAGTGCTAAAGCTTCTTCGAACTTAAATCTTGGCTACAAGCTAATTCATGTGTCAACCTGCAGAAAGAGCAATCGGCAGATTTCACTTTGAATTTCAGTAACTACGATCATACAAGGTCATAGGACTTATTAACTTATGATAAAGCAAGGGGGGGGGGTGCTTGAATTGCGGGAGATTAGTTCTTCTTCTCTGCAGCGTCATAAAGTCACCGGTTGGTGCTGGGCAGCAGTACACTGCGAGGAATCAGTACTTTAGTACTTAGTTCAAAACTTACCTGATATTATACATGTCTCGCATAAACTTCAACATAATGAAATATTTCATTCGATGCACCGTGTCTACGCTAATCTGCGATTGAATAGGCTTCTCCATGTACTGCTCTATAGTCTGGTTAGCCAACCTGGGCGACGAGAGTATAACCACGGCTGTCTTGACGAACGCGCCTTGTAGGTCCCATCGCTTCGATTCATTGATAAATAAGATAGAATCCCAACGTCCTATCATTCGAATGTTGTATTTACCCTTGAAATTATATCCAGTGTTGTAGACCTCATACAGGTTGAATGTTTCATTCATCTTATGTGCGAGGATAACATCTGAGTCCACTTCTAACGGGTACCGAGACAAAGTGTCCGCAGTTACAGACAGATGTTCCGTAATTATTATATAGGAAGACCCCTGAAAGGTGGTGGTCGAGTCCAATACTGCGATCCATCCTTCACAGGCAGTGTCTATCACTAATCCAAGTCTAGGATAAGACTTCGGGACATTATAAGTACTATTATTTTCAATTTTAGCACTCCCGATCAGGATATCGTGATCATTGAACATTTTATACATAGCATTCATGAAATAGTTATCATAACAATGGAACAATACTCCATTTTTTATGTTTTTATGTTTAAGAATATCTATTATTAAGGGAACGTCTGTTACCGAAAGAGTTAGCAATACGTTGCAGAACAAATTCATGTTGAATAAAAGAACATTTATAAAACCGTAGTTACTTTTTTGTCCACTCCAGTGAACTCTGTTTGAGCAAGTCGAAGTAACTGGTATTATCAGTTATTTGTAAATGCACTTATGCCTGAATCATGTGGTGATCACATTCGATTAAACTTAAGACGCGACTGACAATAAAATGGGCGCGATTATAAAATACCTCGTATTAGGCCACCTGGACACTGCGGCGCACAGACATGCTAACCTCGTTCTATCTGCGTGGAAGCCGAACGGTGCCCACAGTTTTGGCCCGGGGCCATGGCTAATGGCTAATTCGAATAATTGTATTTGCGCAAAATTCGCTCATTCTTGCAGACAATAAAAAAAACAAGAAGCGTTGCAATGTCGGAAACAATGTATGCTGTACCTAGATAATAAATTATAGACAAAAAGTCTGCCAGGCTCAAATGGGACTGGGCGAATAACGCAGTCGCATGCAGGACTACCCGCTGTGCATGTCTCCCCACGTAATGGGTACCAGAGGATGGACGGCGTCGCGGAATTCGACCCAGGCGTGACTAGGTGATCTGGACGAGCACCGTGAAAACTGGTTCGAGTCAGTGTGACGAAAACAAAATTGTGTCGGAAAAGGTGGAGCAGGCCATAACGCAAATGCCTTATATATGTACACACAAAATAACGTTGTGCGGTTCGCCGCAATGAGGTCGCGGCTTTACTGTCAGCAAGTCAACCGAAATTATTAATATGTAATGAGGGAAGCTTCTGTTGACGTTAATAGAACCCCTATTAGCGTCAACATCATGTCGATTTTGATAAGAATAACTATCATGGTTTTTAGTGGTAAAAATAAAGAATTATAGCATACCTAGCTTTATGACAAATTCTAACAGACCATGCAATAGTACCTACATTTTCTTGCTATATAAAGTGAAATTCCTCACAGCATTGTTTTTAGAGTTGTGCAGGTCTTCATAAATAAACAGTTTTTACCAGAAATGTTTTAATAAATATTAAATAACTATTCTAAAGAGGACAAGCAAATTAAAGTCAGACATTTAAAAACTGTAAGTAGATAAAACATCTTGGAACGGAAACTCAGCCTTATCAGGGACAAGTAGGTCAGACAGGAAACATACAGTACCAGCAGTGCCTTCGTACAGACTCTCTGGGTTGTCTGGTAGCCTTGCATCTCTAATAAACTCATCTGAGACCATGAAATCTGCAAACATTTTGGCTCTATGCAGGTATTTCTTGTCGCCAGTTATTCTATGCAGAAGCAAGAATACATATCCATTGCCAGCTACGCCATGGCAAATACCAGGGCCCTTGCGTAACAACCCTTTCTCCCACACCAGTTCACCAGCCTTCACCATAGCATTATAAAATCTCTGATCTTTGTAAATCAAATATGCTTTAGCCATTGTATAGATGGTCCCAGGAGCACCATGACACCAATGCACCAGCTTGTGGTCGCTCAGACCAACTTCGTCCATACAACAAGGCCAGTTTCCATCCTCAGTTTGTAATGAAGCTAGGTATTCTATTGTTCCCTTAATGTCATTAGCAGCATTAGTGTTAAATGTTAAATATCCAGGGACAGATATGAGTATCTGTAAGATGAAGCTCATTCCATGTGCAGCTCCGAGGTACTCAGTGTTATAATAATGGTACATCAAGGGGCAAGGACTCTGGTGTTTTGTAGAGTAATCTTTCCCCGAGGCGACTATTACATCACAGATCTTGTACAACTCTTCATTCGTAAATACTGGTGTTTTAAGTTCCCGGCTCATCCACAGTGCTCCAGCCAGGTAGCCAGCACGTCCAACAAAAAACTCATCTCCCCCACATTTGAGGAACTTAGGGTTAAGATATTGGGTGTACAAAGACTTGTATGATTTAAGCATTTCAGCAGAATTTTCATCACCCATTTCTTTGAACAGAACTGTGGCTAATGCGTACGTACCGGCGTCACCCAATAGAAACGAAGTCTTGTCTCCAGCGGACACTTCCAAAGCTGGCTTTAAATAATCGATTCCCTTTTTTAAGTACACAGATTTATTTTCCGACAGTAATGGGTTTTTAGAAAGATAATAGAACATATAAGAAATGCCGGAGACGCCGACATACAGCCCACCGTCGACATTCCTCCGTGAAGGATGCAGGCGTTTGGTAATATTATTGATGTGATCATACATTTGAGCAGTCACCTCTTCTCTCTCAATCGTAAAAGGGTCCCCGGGCTTGTAATCATCGTATGTGTTGAGAAAGAATCGTACCATTTTCTCTTCAAACGTAACGAGAGACAGCCAATTTACTGACAGCAAGCTTTTATATGTACTAAATACTGTTGAAGCAATCTTTTCGAAGCTTCTGCGCATCAATGCAACTTTTACTGATATGTAACCTATAAGAAATTAAATAGAGTAGAAATATTTTATCTAGCAAACCTTTCTTACGCTAGAAAGAAGATTCGATTTTGTTTTGTTTTTGTAAAATAATAAACTTGACAATTTATTGACATCTTCTTTACAAAGTTGCCAACCGAATAGTAGAGCAGCTCCACAAAGAAACAAAAATTATTCTGTTGCGTTCACGTTCTCAATTTTATTTCGAGACTAATGTGTCTTGTACGATTCTCACAAAAATTACTTACATCGATTAGATAATTCTAAATAAATAAATAAACATCGCTAACTGTTTCTCAATACGATTATATAATTTTATAAAATAGATCAAGGCATAATAAAAGTACTCTGTGATCAAGGCCGTGCGTGGTTACTAGGCAACCTGTTTTTCTGGATGATAAATTAAAATGGACCAATACCTACTGTCTTTTTATTTTTCGAATTTATTTAACTAAAATAAAGTAAAATTGTATCAAATGGGGCCAACTGCTTCATAAATCTCTTAGTATCGTTTTTGTTAATATATCTTAGAATAGTGCCTGTCATGTACAACCGTGGTAACGTAAGTAACTAGGACGAATTTAAATTACATAAATATGTAAATTCATAACTTCTACCCATGTCGATTGTACCTATTTATTATTTTATGTAGGTGAGGAAAATAGCTTTTCGCACAAGGGGCAGGTCAGCTCAGTCTCTTGATGCTGGTGGGCCTCGAGTCGACTCTGGTGCTGGTGGTGACGGACGCTTATTTTTGCAAATCAGACCAGCGCTACCAGATCCGAGAGCTGCACTAGCTCAACGATCTAACACGACGTTATCAGGGTAAGTGGAAAAAAAATCTAACTACTCAAACTAAATAAGTACCTACTTACATAGTAAAATATTTAAATTTTTGTTTTTATTTTTATTATCAGCCTATATTGTCCCACTGCTGGGAAAACGTCCTCCCTCATAGCCTTCCAATCTTTCCTAAGCTTTCTGCGCGATGACGCCCGTCCTTTGGATCCCAATGCGTAGTGACTCTAGCCCATCTGTCTTGATGCATCCTATGTATATGACCGTAGGTTAGGATGAGTAGAATCGATGTCATATGTCGATAAATTTGCGCTTGAGGGAAAAAGGTAGCTCACCCTTCATCAGTGACTTCATGGACTAGTAGCTCTTTCAGACGTCAACCAACGTGTCGATTCACGTCGGTTGACTTCTTTGTCTTGCCTAATTTCGAAGGATACCTGGCCCAAGTAAATATACGAGTACTTATCGACATAGTGGATTTCTTGTCCAACCCTATTTTTTGTGCTATTGCAGTCATGACTACTCATGACTCATGTCATGACTTTAGTCCTACAAATATTCAAGGCTTTATATAGGTAGGTACCTCTTCAAGAGTGCTAGTGAAAAGTTTGGGTGAGAGAGGGTCGCCCTGCTTCACGCCTTTGTGTATTTTTAAAGTTTGACCGGGAAAATTAAGTTTGAAATTGGCTGTGCTATTATTATAAATTATTTTGAGGATGTTGATGTGTGTTCTAACTGTTGATTTTGTAGAGTGAAGAAAATATGGCTGAGTGTTTGTCAAATGATTTTGTGTAGTCAACAAAAGGCGAAGCTTGATGGGAATCTAGTTGCTCGTCAATGCGGTTATGGATGACTTTTTTAAATGCTTTGTATCGATGTTACGCTTATTGGTCGGTAGCTGTCGTTTTTATCGCCATATGAATACTTTATTTCTAATCTACTAGTAATGATGTCAATTTACAGCAATGATTTTGTGCTCAAAGAAGATAGCAAAGATGAAACAATCAATTTGCAAGCTGTGGGTGAAGGAAAAGTTCAACTTTCTAGAACACCACAAGAAAAAGACCGACTACCCGACAGGATCAGTCTTGATAGGTACCTTTACATATTGGCTCATTAAATTAACCAAAACTTGTGCCGCGGATATTAATCATGATTAAGTTGCTTGCTTCGGTTTTCGTTTTTCTTCACTAGCAACACGCCTAAGCTTTACACGGATGCAATTTTTACGCACAAACCTTTCTTATATAAAGCTCTTTCTGCTTTCAAAAACCGTATCAAAATCTGTTGCGAGGTTTAGAAGAAATAAGCCGATAAACATACAGAGGTAGACAGCCTGCTGTTTTATACTATTTAGAGATCTTTGATCTTTTAGCGTTTTAGAACGTACACATCTCGTCGTTTTTAACAAAGAAAGTGTACCTATGCAAGAAATTGGCGATGAAAGCTATATTTGGTAGGTCACTACTACCTTAAAGCTTTCATCGCCAGTTTAATAATAATTAAATTGATTTCAGGAGAGGCCTTTCGTCAATACCCCATATAGTCGGAGAGCCCTGTCTACGGCTTTTATCTTTACAGCACAATCTAATCAACAGTTTGTCGGGATTATCTCCTTTAGACTTAGGTAAACTTGTTTTTCTGGATGTCTACGACAACCAAATTGACAAAATCACTTCTTTGGAAAGACTGTTTGGCTTGCGAGTGCTTTTAATGGGGAAAAACAGGTAACCAACACACAACGTGACGAAGTATTGTGTTATGGTAAGTAAAGAAATAAAGACATATATTATAATCTTCCAGGATAAAAAGAATTGAAGGCCTCACGAACTTAATAAAATTAGAAGTTCTAGATTTACATGGAAATAGGATAGGAAAAGTTTGCGGTTTATCTAACTTAAGTGAACTGAAAGTGCTCAACTTAGCTGGTAATCAGATCAAATGTGTCGGACAAACGGATCTTCAGGGTCTTGTATCTTTAAGAGAATTGAATTTGAAACGAAACCGTTTGAGAAAGCTGCTTGGATTTCAAAACACGCCAAAATTACAAAAACTGTATCTTGGAAATAACGATTTACAAAGGTAAAGTGCCTATCCAAGAGTGTACATTTCTTTTCCTCGTATTTACGTCATACTCTTTTGCAGTTTATTTTATTTATAATTTTCAGTGTTGAGGATATGTCGTCACTTGCTGAAGCGGAGTCTCTGGTTGATGTGTCGCTAGACGGAAATCCTGTGGCTTTGGGTGGGGATTGCGTGCCGTTTCTTGTCTCATATCTGCCTAATTTACTTACTCTGAGCAACATGCATGTCACAGAACAAGTAAGAAAAAACACAACAATCATTTCGAAATACGTTTCACCGTCATAGTAAAAACACATCAAGAAAAAAAAACGAGATTGATAAAAATGTGTAGTTAAATTTTTTTCGTTTGTTACAGGTGCGTAAAGCTGCAATGGCTTGGCGAAGTAACAAGGAAGCAGCACATGCAGCTTACTGTGCACTAGGCGGAGCCGCGCAGCAAGAAGCCAGACGAGATCAAATCATCAACAATGCACGAACTAACTGGGAATTGCTTAGGTTTTTATTGCATTTTTAATATTCACCTCGACATATAAATGGCAAAATAACATTCGAATCAAGTTACATCTTGTTTTTAGATCGGAAAATAAATGCTTCGTTCCTGCAACTAGTCTAACCAAAAATGTAGACGCTGACAAAGAATTCTCCATAGAAGCGACAACAGTGATTACACAAAGTGGTGGAACTCAAACATTGGAAGCGGCAGCACTTCCAGATGTCGTTGTTTCTATGCAACAAGCCGAAACCGAAGACTCCGATTGTAAAATTAACAGCGATGCAATTGCAAAAACAAGCACAGACCATGTGCCAAAAGCGTCTCCAATGAAAAAGTTACAAAGAAGTTCAACAGCTAGAAAACCTTCAGAGAGAAGAGTCAATTTTTCTGATAGAAGTGCCTCGCAAGACACAGACGCATCTCATTCTACATCCACTAGCAGTGATTTGAGACTACCACCTATATTATTACCGATAATTTCTTCTTTGGAAAATGTTAAACTGGCGGATAGTTCAGAACCGATACTAAAACGTTGGGAAAGTATTTCAAGTGTGGAACCAGTAGTTGATTCTTCTTTCAGCTCACTGCCATCTTCCAGTAGTGACAGTGAAGAGGAAACAAAGAAAAGACCTATTCGACGAATGCCAACAGCTTTGAGGCGTCGAGAAAACTTTAGTACAATGAGGTCAAAATCTGTCTGTGATCCAGAAAGTCGTAGATCTAAATCCAAGAATTCAGATGTAAGCGAAAATGCTAGCAATATTTCGAGTAGTACAAATGTTGGTTCTGTTGCCAATTCCTCGACTTCAGGAAGTGATCATAATAGTAAGGTTTTGCGACGTGAAGGTTCTCTAAATAGCCGAACAAGCAGAAACATAAGGAGTGCAACAATATCGCGGAGAAATGAAAGAGCTTCTTCAGCTAATAGAGCATCTACTGCTAGAGCAAAGTCGGTTAAAAATTTGAATTTAGCTAACTTCAAATCTTCAGAACCTGTGCCAAAGACAATGCCTGCTTCTAAGGACAGAGAACAAGGTAGCCTAATAAAAAATAAAAAAACTAGTATTTTAATTGCACGTTCACCACACAAACTTCCTTTTTGTACAGGAGTCGATTATCTGGTGGAAGTCTGTGACGGAGTGGTGAGCGCATGGGGAGCCGGTGCTGTCCGTCGTCTGGCTCGCGATTGGGACTGGGAGCGTGCGCGCACGGTCACTCATGCTGCCTACCACTACATTCATTATAATGCAGTCGCGCAGTCACTGCCCGAGCTAAAGTCCAAGTAAGTTAAAAAAAGCATAAAATAGGTAGTATTTATTTTGACTCAAATTCAAACTTCTAATTTGGTTTATCAGGTTTCCAAATGTCAGCCACATATCCGTTCGTGCAACGGGTCTGCAATGGCTTGGACAACTGCATGCTTTAGCAGAATTGCGAGGCGTCACCGGTTTAACAGTACTACCGGAAGGTAACCCCATTTATGCGAAAATCTGGAGAGAGTATGCGGTCTACAGACTCGCTCATTGGGGATTAAAAGAGATCAATGATGAGCCGGTGAGTAATTATTATAAATACAAAATAAATGGTGTAATATTGGTCATCATAAAAATGGAATATTCTACAGGTAACAGATGAAGAAATAAAGAAGGCAAACAGAACTTATGCAGGCCTTAGTGACATAGTACTTCGAGCTATACCAGACGCTCCATTACAACCTCTTCTGTCGAGACTAGGAAGAAGTGGTAACAGCGCTGCTAGTGCTAAAGCCTGGCTTAGAGCTGCTGATCCAGCTTTAAGGGACGTCATTGCAAAAGAAGCCTTACAGTACAAAAAAGGAAATGTGTCGCAGGTACGATTGTCAAAATTATAAAAATTACTCTATTCTTAATTAGCAGTAAATTCCACACTTCCGCATTGTTCCTAAGAGTGTGTATGTAGTTATAAATATTTTAATTTATAGATAATTATCCAAAGCAAAATTATTACAAAATAATTTAATAAACAGGAGGACATGAGCTGGCGTGTTCGTGGTCGCGGTCAACTGTCTCACGCAATCGATTTAGCTTGCGGGGCTGCGCAAAGACTTAGAGCCCTCGAAGTTCAATGGCCGACAATGTTAGTCGAAATGATTGAAGACATTCTGAGGGACTTTGCAGACATGGAAACACATGTGAAGGAACAAATGAAAATGCTTATGGACACAATGTGAACTAAAATATAATAGGAAAAATAGCTTTACTTGGTCTAGAATTAGTGTCAAATGTCGCGTCGCCAAAGACTAGATTATTGTATTGATTACTGTATCAACAAAAATATTTCACATTTAGTCAAATTTTCACGGGCTAGTTAGTTAATTAGTGTTACTTATTTCAATACCACCTAAATGATTTAATAACTAAACAGATTACCTATCCAAATGTTATTTTTATAAGCTTTCTTTACTGATAGATTAAAGTGTAGAAAACAATCAAAACCCAGTAACTTTGTGGACTGAACAGTATTGCAATTTGCTCAATCTACGTAGGGAATGAAACTGATCAATTTAATAGCAAGTTTAATGTTTTGTAGTAGGTACCTCAGATGTTAGAACCATTTGTAGTGAACTAGTTTATACGTATTTAAATCTAAGTTATGTAGTTATAGAATAACTTATAGGTAGTATTAGTACTAGGTGATGAACTGCCCTGCATGTGCCTCCTTAATTTTATTAATAAAAATTTATAGATCTTTTTTGTATTATTTTTATTTAATGTTCTTCCTTATACTTAGGTACACGTTTTAGTGAAGTCGGGCTGTGGACTCCGGATGACGATGATGTACAAACGCGAATAAAAAGGGCAGCATTGCCATTCAACTTGGCAATGCTGTCAGTAATCTGGGCACCCTTGAATGGTGAAGAATCTAATCGTTATTCGATTAACAAACTTTCTTCTAAACATTTGCAAACATATTTAGGCACGGCATCGTTCACGGGCGAATCAGGACGATCAGCGACGATTCACAGACGAAAATATCCTCTCGTGGAGACTTCTACAATATTTTTCGGATAGCACGGTGTGGACTCTTGGAGATAGCGCCACATAGAGCCTAATGATTCTGCTTTAGTGTGGAAAATGTAAAGGGAGCCGTTTGCAGTGGGACAAAACAGGTTAGAAAGATGCTAAATAGCAGTGAACACAAACTAGGAAGCGATTTTTTATTTTGAACGACGCCAAATAAACAACCAATCGATTGAAAGCAGCTGAAACCAGAAACAAACAGACATTTGATTGACGTTGACAGGGGACACTGGGTGACACATGCATGACAAGAAGCTTGAACTGCTGTCTAAGGTCAAATAGGAAAAAATAAAGCCTAAATATTTGTAATTAAAATTATTATTCACTGTAAAATGAAGCAGTGATTTCGAGTAAATACGAAATGGACGACACTGAGAGTACTACAACATCGGCTGATGAGAACACCGGTAACTTGTGCGACAACCCGACAAGGGATACCCTAGCAGAGGGCTTGCTCGGGCTTCTGAAACCCACTGTGGACCAGTTAGACGACAGGGTCAGAGCTACTAGGTAAATAATTATGTGGAACACCTATACCTTTACCCACCCATACCTTTCGGAATTCGTGATATTGTCGATAAATCGCCTATTATCTGCAAGGTCGACATAATATCTCAAAATTTAAGATTTTTAGTGAACAATACAGATAAATGTTGAAAAACTTGCGCTATATTCTATTCAATTCATTTATTGTGGATCATGGATCACTGTAAAAACGAACCTAATTTCTCTAAGCTTCAAGTAAAAGAGAGAGAGAGAGCAGATATTCACAGAGAAATAACGTTTTTGTACAGTAAATGGAGTGCAATTTTTTCAACACAACTATAATAAAAAATAACTAAAAAAAAATTGAGATGTGTCAACCTTGCAGCAAATGAGCGGAATCAGACATAATTGCAATATAACCTCTTTTTGTTGAAGATCTTCATAACTCTTTTTTATTTATCTAGATATGCATCTAGATAAATAAAAAAGTTTAAGTTATCTACATAGTAGGTATTCTAGTTGATCCTCAAACTTAATACCTACACATCAGCATGGATGTAGGAATTACAAAATCACAACAATCCTAAGAACAAATAGCAAAAACTAGGTCATAAGTATCTTGATATTTGAGAACCTCCTTCCCTACTAAAGCACCTGAGTCATCCAACCCTCTGCTTCTGTGTAGAGCTAAGTTAGCCAGGACTCTCATTTTTTTTGTGTGTGGGGGGCACACAACTATTTAGGAGTCTTATGTGTGTGGACAATGGAAACCACTGATCATAACAATCCTTTCAAATTTTATATTGTTAATTTCCAGGATATCCCAGTTAGAACTGAAACAGCAGATAGAATCTTTGAACGAAGAGCTGCAGAATGTCCGAGAGGCTCTGAACAACCATCCTGACTTGGATCCCTATGTGAAGAAGCTGATATCCTGCAAACACAAGGTCACTGTAGTACTGAATGTGTTACAGGCATCACAGGTTGGTTGGAACTATATACAAGTTAAATAAGAGATTTTCCTGTTGATAAATAATAAATTGGCAACACTCCATATAATTTTCACAACATTTAAACAAAATAAATTAAAAAGCAGTATTAGATAAACTTGTAATTTCTTACCAAAACTTTGTCATCATTTCAGGACAGACTTAATGAGATAAGACGGATGGTAAGCAAAGAGAAGACTGTACGCACAGCTGTACTTCCTGAACTCGCACCCCAGGAACCTGAACAGAGCACTAGCGGGGTTGTCACAGACAGAGGAAGTATCAACTGACAGCATGGAGACTCCGTACCAGAACCACATCAACAAGGCTGATTATGACCATGTGTACGAACCTGCAGAGGATAGCTTCCTACTCATAGATGCCTTAGAAAAAGACCTAGAATATCTAAAGAACAAAAACCCCACATTCTGTTTAGAAGTTGGTTCTGGCAGTGGTATAGTCATAACAGCTTTCGGTATGGCATTCCCACAAACTTTTTGTATGAGCACGGATGTTAATTTTAAAGCTTGTGTTATGTCTAAGCAAACTGCTGCTTTTAATAAAGTAAATTTAGACTCATGCAATATGGACTTGGCTAGTTCCTTTACTGATGAAGTGTTTGATGTTATCATCTTCAATCCTCCGTATGTGGTGACACACAGTGAGGAGTGTGGTGGAAGTGACATCACTGCTAGTTGGGCTGGTGGGGCTAAAGGCCGAGAGATTACAGACAAACTACTCAACATGATACCAAATAAACTAGCCAATAATGGAGTCTTCTATCTTTTACTTATTGAAGAAAACATTCCCGATGAAGTTGTTCAAATAATGTCTAGTTATGGATACCAATCTGAAACTGTCATACAGAGAAAGGTCCGAAATGAGCAACAATTAGTTTTAAAGTTTTTCAAGTAGAGTATAGATTCCTAATTTGCAATATTGTTACACAAGTTGATGAATAGTTATTTATGATATTAGTGCGGTAAGTCGGTTTTTACAAACGAGTAGACGAATGTAAGCACGAGACGAAGTAGCTTACCATAGTCACGAGTTTGTAAAAACCAAATCCGCACGTGTGTCATACAACGTTTTTCGACACATTTGCGAGAAAACATTACAATTAGTAATGAAACAAACTTTTTGTCTCTAGAAATCAGTCGGAAAGTCGCAACAATCTTTGACGTTTCTAATATGAAAATGGCGCGAATTTGCAAAGGGCGCCACATGCGCGTGGTGAAAATTAGAACCACATACTTTTTTTTTTTTATTTATCTTCTCTCATTTTCTCTATAATATTAAAATGAGACAAACGTATACAGCAAAAGCGCTTCCAAGGAGGTTCGATTATTCAGCTTATTTATTCTCGTGATGTGAAACTCCTTGGTGGAATTCTTATTAATTTTTATGGAAATTAAAAAAAACCGTAAAGAATACGCACGGCGCTATACAACGGAGTTTGCAGTAAAATATGTACTTAGGTGAGAGTACCTACTTTGCCGCACGCTCCATTGTGTGGTGCATAATTTTTAACTTTCGAACAATGCATACAGGCTTCGTAAATGCATTTTTTGAGCAAATGTGTTGAAAATAATATTATGTTCTTATTGCAGTGTGTTTATAGCTAGCAAGAGGTCAAATCAAACAAGTCTTAAATATATTGCAAATAATTATATATAAATAAGTTTAAAGTTGTATATGAATAAGTTTAACAATAATTTATAATTATATGTAACAAAAATATATTTTGTATGTAAGAAAATATTTTTTTTTTTCAAGCGAGATTCTTTTTGACAGCATCTCCAAAAGCTTTAGCTCCAACATCGTTTTCTGCAGCCCCTGGCAAGGCAGAGCATATGTTCACCCATCTTTCAATGTTTGGGAAACTGGAGATGTCCCAGCCAACAGCCTGAAATTCAATAATATAAGATAAATAAACTGAATAGCTTTTTGTAAAATAAATAGACAAGAATAGTGTGGTTTCAGTGAAGACTGAAGACGACGATGATGTCAGACCGCTTTTGAAAATAAATAATTATGTATGGTTTACCTCAAATTAAAAATAGAACATGTGTGGGTAAACACTTCTGGGGAAGGTGGGGAATGAAGAGAAGTGCTTTTTAAATAGAAAAATGGTTTAGCCTATTTAAAATAAAAAACGTAATTTTAGTGTAATGACTAATGATCCAAAACTCGGCTACACAAGCCCTCTACATCTCTGGTTGTCTAGCCAGAGTTGCCATACAGCATGAAATCTTAGAAATTGACAAAAAAATAAATTTTATAAAATTGTTCCTACCAGAATGCTGCTCAGTGATGCATATATTGATGTATCTGCAATAGTAGGATGGTCACCAGTAACCCATTTGCTGTCATTGAGGAACTGGTTCAGGAAGCCAAGAGTGGTATTCAGGTCATCTTTCAGGGACTTCTTTATTTCCGTCTCTCCAAGGAACAATATCGGGAACTGGAAATCAATTGGTCGGTTATTTTTTTATTAATTTTATTGATTGGACGTACAATCTTTATGTGCCTCCTTATTCCAAGAGAGAATGAAATTTTAGAAACTGGAACAAAAACGTTAGGTACTTCTTATTAATAAAGAAGGCCTTGCAACTATTGACCGACTTACACAAATAGCCCTAATCTTCACATACAAAGAGGAACTGTCGAAATACAGTCTCTGATTGACCAATGCGCGCTTTTTCAAATCTTTAGGATAGTACTGGTCATCCTTCCCATATTTATCGGCCAAGTAACACGCTATAGCTCTGCTCTCCCATATTATAAAACCATCGTCATCCAATGTGGGTACGCAGTGTTGAGGATTTATTTTCAGGAAACTTTCTTTCATCTGTTCCTTTCTGAATAAATTAACTATTTCCACTTCTATCGGCACTTCTACTGCTCTAGCTGCAAGTAAAGCTCCGCGCGACGGGCCGCTAATAGGAAAATGGTAAAGCTTCACAGACATTTTATCAAAATTTAATGAAATTTCCAAATAAATTATACAAATCAAGTTTGAAGAGTTTGAAAGTTTGTCGGGATTACGGGGACAGATTTAGTGCACAGACTAACTAAAATATGAATAGCACAGAGTAGGTACAGTTACTATGATGAATAGCCTTGAGTGAGTTAGTGACAGGTGACAGGTCAAGACCGTCAGGACCAAGGAACTTATATTAGAGTCCATCCAACAAAAGAAGTCCCGCGGAAATAAATGGAACTAACAAGATTTGTTAGAGGATAGCGTACAGTCGCATAGAAACTAGCGCCGCAGTTGCGGAACTTCTTTCGTGGGACGGACTTTACAACCTGGAATGCGCACAGGCTGTCGATACGCGGTCCGAGCGAGATAGCTTCGCGAGAGCCCTCTGTCCCTTTCATTAGGGTGACCAACCAATATAATGTAGGTAGAGACTAATATAATAGGATATAATATATTAACCAATAATTTGATTTCATAATATAATTATGCTTTAAGGATGGATTAAAGTAAAACGCATTAAACTATGTTTTATTATATCCTGGGGCCTGAAATGAAGACTGCAAATAACGGAATAATTTTTCATATTTGAATGACTTGGAATGCAGCAAGCCATTTTTTCCTCCCTGATTCTTCTCCAGGCAGTCTGAAATTATCTTTTTTAAATTTATTTCAAATATACGAAGTGACACACCTAAATCAGCGATTAATATGGGAAGTTGAAACTTTTTTGCCATTTCCCTACAATGTTCCTCGGGAAATGTGAAATTTCATGATCACGTCTTTTAATTGATCGTGTAAGTGAGTTGTATTCGGTACACCATTCCATATAAAGTTTTATTATGCTTACGTTGAAGACTACCTCCTATTTATATGCTGCATTGTGTAAATAATCTTATAATTTCGTTCATTATGGACACCCTACTTCAAGAATTGAAATATACTTACTTGAAGAAAGAAACACCGCATCCTGCATAGGATTCGCTTTTGCAACCTTGAATCGCACACTTTTTAACCATCTTTATTACATCCGAATAAAGAAATTGATTGTTTTACAACAAATAAATCTCTAATTAGTCTAACTTAAATTTATATAACTAACTAACTTAACTAACTAACTAACTTAAAATTATATATTCTACTAATAATCTTTTCTTTTTTAATTACATTCCAATACAGTATCCAAATTATTGCTAAAAAAATGTTCTCATTCTAACAGATAATTTAAAAATATTAGAAATATATCAGAGCGAAAGTTAATGTTTTTTTAATTAGACACGACAATATTATTTTTTCCTACCATTCCTACTAAATTCGGGAATAATCCTCCTGGCAACACTTTAGAAAGGGACACAGGGCTCTCCAAGCGCTTTCTCCCTCGGACCGGATTTCTCTTTGACCAAGTGATTGTCTGTAATAGAACTTAATTTCATAAACATAAGGTTTATTTTTATATTGGTGTCAAATTGACAATGCACATTCCAGTAATATAAGTTCCTTGGTCAGGACAGATAGACATATTCGTAATTCGTTCAAGTGAACAAGAATGAAGGTCAGTGAACTAATAACTGATATACCGAACGAAACCTGTTTAAAGTCTATGGTAAACAAAGACTATAATAGTATACTGGCTATAGACAGGCAACTCTACCTTATTTTTTAATACTAGGAAGTGGTCGAACTCAGCGCCATCTAGTTTTTAGTTAAGGGAACTAATTTATATAAGTAAATGTATAGGTTGGTAGGTATATAGCTGCTGTCTGATCCTTTATGATATTAGGTAGAGAGATGAGTGTATCCGCTATATACTACAAACATACGTACTACATAAAGGAATAAAACCACATAATTGAATATTAAACCATTTTATTTAGAAAAACATCACACATTTTACAATAAAATTTTATGTTCGCCTTTTTCGTCCCTTATGATTAAGGTAGTTCCGATTAGCCTTTTCTTTCATTGAATCCTTAATATTCCAAAAAGTTATTTGGCCAGTGAGAACATTATTGATATCTTTGCACCAGTTGATTACGACAACAACATACACAACACAACATAACACGAACGTACGAACGAATTGTAACGCGGCTCAACAACATTGAGAAACGAAAGCTCAACTCAACCTGCAGATACACTAGCGAAACAACAAAAACTCTATTGCAAAAGGAAAATAAATGCGCACGAGTAGTTACACTCTCACGCAGCCATTTGCAATTTAAGTGTGGCCAGTCAAAAACAAACTTTTGCACGTTTAAATACCAAAATATAACTTCTTCACTATTAAAGCTCATAATAAAAACCTAATTATGTACTAATTCAAATATTCTATTATGTTTATATAAGAAGATCGTGAAATTATATTATTTTTCTTGATTAATGTTACAAAGTAACTCCCAGAAAAAAAAAATATATTTGACCGTAGCAACACCAATTTGTTTCCCGTAACTAAAAACTAGATGGCGCTGTTTTCAATAAAAAAATGGAATTTTAATTTTGTTCTAAGTTGCCATAGCATGATGGTAAACTATGGATGAGGACGAAGCATGGGGCTATATTATCTCAATGGGCTATACAGCGTTTACTATTTTACTTTTCCGTCGATCCAACTCTTCAACCAACAGTGGTTTTTAAAAGATAAGTAATCACTTTTTAGTAAAAGTTTTTGAGCATGTTCAACGAAACACAGAAAGAATTCAGTCATTGTAAGCATTTTGTATGGGAACTTGAACAGCGCCTCTGGTGTGCGTAAATTGAACTAATTTTCAGGGTCTGAGCATTGAGCAACCGAGCCATAAGACTGGCCGCATACACACGATTTCCCGATTTGGTTTCCTGATCAGGAATTCAGATTCGGAGTCCTGAATGCTTATCTTACATACAAAATACAAAATGTTCAACTAGGAGCACACGTTCGTTTTCTTTCCTAATAGAAAAAAAATTCTGACGATCCTTTCGAAAACAAGCTTTATGCTCGGGTCATAAGAACAGAAAATCGAACTTCTCAGTATTTCCGAATCTGAATTCCTGATCGGAAATCCTAATCAGGAAATTTATGCGTGCGTATTAAGTATTAATCCATGCGTATATATGTGGCCAGCCCAAAAATTTAAAAGAAAAAAAGTTTGTCAATAGTCAAAGCCATTCAGTCAAAGCTTGGTTTATGTCAAAAAGACGTAAGACAGGCATTATGGTCAAAAGACTATAGCCTTCCAATCAGGATAGCACAAAAAAAAAATTGGCTTATGTCAAGTCAAATTATTAGGTTTTGTCAAAAATTAATGTCAATGTTTAATGTTTACACTAACACTACAGCAGTAAATATTTTACTCTTACGAATTCGTGTATAAAATATATTAGATTGATACATTTAAAATGACGGCGAATATTTGCAGAGTCTGTTTAAGCCAAGATTTGCTAGTAGATATTTTTAAAAAGACAGCTTTTCTTATGATATCTACTAAATTAATGGCAATTGCAAAAGTACACGTGAGTATGATAATATTATTGTTTTGTTAGTTGAATTTTTAGGAATAATAATGAAAGTCTAGTAAAAATTATATCAGACACCATTTCAGCGTGTAAGTGGCTCCAGAACTCATTGAACAAATGAATAGACAGGCTAGAGTAGGAGAGGGCTGGCCATATCCTAGCAAAAGCATACATTCATTTTACATTTCCCGCGGCCTCGGTATTTGTGTCTTATATCTGGAGCCTTTATCATGGAAACAAAATCAAAAGATTTATATAAACTAAAAACTATTACTATTATTTTTAGATAGCACCAGAAGATGGCCTTCCAGATACAATATGTTCAAAATGTGTTCAAAAATTAGACAATTGTATAGAATTTATTGAGCTATGTGAAACATCTGATATGAATCTGAGAGCCTTATTAGCAAATAACTGCACGGAAAACAAATTAATGATGATCAATACACACATAGAAAGTGATAACTTCATGTCTGACAATGATCCTTCATTATCACCTAAAAGTGAGGCAGAAAAAGTTTTATTCATTGATGAAAGCATAGATCATAGTATTATGGACCACACCACTTTATGTGATGACCTTATGGGAAATGAACCTACAGTTATGGACACAAAAAAAGAAATAAATTCAAAAGTCATAGATAAGAAGACTCGGAAACAACAATGTTTCACTTGTGGAAAAGTCATGTCATCACGGCAAGTATCATCATTCTTATCCCAAATAATTTGAGGTCAAGGCAAGTAAATAGAAATAGGTAGGTATATCAATTATTATAAATATTTCATTTAGATATCAAACATTGATAAATAAAAAAAGGTATTTTATATTCAATGAAATTATGAAATATGTCTTACAGCACAAGTTAAAGAATAAGTCTGAAAATTGTACATAAAAAAACACTTTGCAATTACAAACTTTGTATTTTCAGTTGAAGAAATTACAGTGACATGACGCTATGTATGGGAAAACAATTTTTTAAACAGAAAAGTTAAATTTGTCTTTGAATCCAATAGGTAGTTGTCAAAGATGAAAGGGCCGTTTTGACAGCAGGATACAATAAAGAGATTTATTTCATGTCTCTTTCATACTGTCCTGCTGTCAAAACAGGCCTTTTATTTTTTGACAACTTTACCTACTTACTTTTTTGTTAGACTAATGAGAGTGCTTTTAAACTTCAGTACGTAATGTATCTGGTCCTTGAAAAAAAAATCGATACCCGATTCCCTTAATACTCATAGACGAACTTGTATGGAGCTGTCCTCGGTGCGGCAGCCAGACTCGCACTTGTCCAGTTTTTTTTTACTTTTGCAAAATATTTTTTTGTTTTTTAAGACCAACAAACTTTTCTTGTGGAATTTTCAGATTTCGCCTCAAGACTCACATGCGGACCCACACAGGAGAGAGACCATTTTCCTGTCCACATTGTAATAAGAACTTCTCACTGGCACAGAACCTGAAAGTGCATTTAAGAATTCATACAGTAAGCAGCATTCATTACATTGGCTTTTAATTTTGATTCAGTCTTGGATAGTTTTTGTAACATACTGCCATTTGGCTGTGGTCCTAAATAAATAGTCTGAGAATAACAATAAAATAATATATACCATACTTTTTACATCAGTCGACTATGGATTTTATCGTCATGACAGGAAATGTTACAAAAATGCCTGAAAGGGTACTCACCATTGTCGAATATTATGGAAACAAAAATGTATGGTGCATTTGGTTTTTTTTTTTGCGATTGCGCCGTGCAAACGCGCCGGCCGCGCAGTGGCGCCCTCATCGTTTGTTTGGTTATTTCTTTTATTTTAGAATGAAAATGCAGAAAATAAGTTGTAACGGAAAATAGTTGCCACTATTTTCCGTTTTAGTGATTATAATAAAACTAAACAATTTAAAACTACCGTTTATAATAATATTAATGTATAGTGGAGCACAACTTAACGTGCTTATTTTCTGCATTTTCATTCTAAAATAAAAGAAATAACCAAACAAACGATGAGGGCGCCACTGCGCGGCCGGCGTTTGCACGGCGCTCTCTTAATTAATTGTGACCCTAATACAATGTGGAACAGAATAAACGCAATACCTCGTAAGGGGTCATTGTAGTCATCATTATGAACAACTTTTACTATGGGACCAAACCCGAAATCGCGAAAAAAAATAACAGTACATTTTGTCGAAAAATCTGAACCTGAGACTGCTCCATACATTTCTTTGTGCATACACACAGAAATGTATGGAGCAGTCTTCGCGATTTAGATAATGATGACTACAATGACCCCTTAAGAGGTATTGCGTTTATTCGGTTACAAGTTGCATAGATATTTTAATTTCCAACACTAATTATTTGCCAGGGAGAGAAACCACTGCAATGTCCAATATGTGGCGACGCATTCGCTCAGTCGGCGGGGTTAGCGGCACACAAACGCAAGCACTCGGGTATTCTGCCGTACGACTGTAAGCTGTGTCCGCGCTCTTTCCGAACTATAGGGCACTTGCAGTACCATACACGGTAGGTATTAATTAATGAGGTACTTACATATTTTACAAAACTTAAATGTTTTTTTCTGCAATTAATATATAGCCCAAAGTTAATTTTAAGCATCTTGTTGTCGAAAAGTCAGTCATCCCCAAAAACTGCCTGCAATAATAAAGTCAGCTTTGCAGCAAAACTAGAGCTGCGGGTTACGGATTTATAAACACGATTGGTTTCGCTTCTACATCAACACCAAATATCTCTGTTAATTCATCCCTGCTCTGTTTTTTGCTACTACAGAACTTTTATCAACAGAATTCTTATATGAATTCTTATATCTCTAAGACAGTTTTGAAGTATTCTCTCATCCTCCATTTCCAAAAGTTAAAATGCCTTAACTATTGCAGGCGACACACAGGCGAAAAGAACTTCGAATGTGACACGTGCGGTCGAGCCTTTATCACTCGCAGCGATTTAAAACAGCACTTACTGACGCACACCGGAGCCCGACCCCATGTCTGCTGCATCTGCGGACTGCGGCTCACCCGAGCTTCGCATCTCAAGAGACACATGCAGCTCACACACGAAAAAACTGTTTACTCATGTGACCATTGCCCAGCAGAATTTGCAAAAAAAAGCGAGTTAGAAAAGCATATTAAAACTCACGATGATTAGATAGACATTCTTAGGAGTTTTACTATGCATTGGTAATATATTTTATCTGTAAGTAAGCTATTTATAATGTAACCTGTAGATAAACAGTATAATTATTGAAGCAATGATATAGTATTTCAAAAGTTTGAGTACAAAACCAAATAATGTATCTTAAGGCCTGGTCTGCTATTTTTATAATTCGTCATTCCAACACGATCCCATTGTCATTTTGCTATAAGTTCGTAATCTGCTAAATTCATGATGGTCGATCATTGGTCGGTCAATCGTCTCGTAATAGAATCGTGGTTCTAAATATTCAATGTCTTTGAAAAGCAATGACTGCACAATAGACCAATTTTCCCCCCAAGGGGAAGAAAATTGATATTTCGGGTCTTGCCGTAGGCCTGACCTCTGAGATTACCTCTTCCATTTACGTTCACGTTTCGGTGTGTATATAGTGCTTTTCATCGTATATTACCTATGGCGTTATGTTGGCAGCAATGTTTTACAGTGTTTCCACATTACCTATAATAACCTACCTCAAAGTAAGGGTGATTTGTATGTTTTTTAGTTAGATTCTTACATATTTACAATTTTTTTTATTCTTATCATATTAAAAATCAGCACAGTTATAAAATGATAATTTAATTATTTTTATTATAATAATGCTCAGACAAAATAATTGTGTTTGGAGTAGTTATGCTCATCCAACGGACTTATACCCGAGCGGTCGTCGTCATCTTCATCTTCCATATCATCCTCGTCATCAGAAGTGTCACTATCGTCTCCCACTTCAATGATAAACCTGTCCATCTCGCTATCAATAACTGGACCATCTGCGTAATATTTTTCTTCCACTTTTTTCACGTGCTCACATTCTGCAGTTCATTCTTCATCTAGTTCGATTCTTTTAGGCCGGGGACCGCTTTTGCGAGGTGTTGAAACCTTAGTCGACGTGCTGGCTGCGACTTTACCTTCTTTGGTGATTTTAAACACGGTTTTTTCGGATACACCTAAAACATATATTTCGGTTTATTGTCACAATCATACATAAACCAATAAATTCAATAGAAAATTGCATTTTAAGTTGTAAATTTTATTATCTGCTACTGGTAACCCTATTTTCACTTACTTGTAAGGGCGGCAACACGAGCCTGAACACATCTTAAAGGAATTAATGAGGCATCATTACGTTTTTCACGTTCACAAAAGTTCTTCACCTTTAACACCATCATTCTTTCACCACTTTCCAAAGTTTTGGGCATGATTTCAGTCGGAAATCAAATGAAAGTAAACAAAATCTGCGGGAGCGTCTTCTCGTGCCAATTTCATCACTTTGACATCACTTTGACAGACAGGGTGTGCCATCATAACGCCATAGGTACTATTTGTTGAAACGCACTATACCCCATTATCTATCGCGTTCCCTCCCTCTATGACCTACCTATCGCTGTCTCTTTCTAATGCTGTGCTTGACGGCTAGAGACGGGCCGTGCAGAGGCCCGCCTACTTACTTCAGTACCATAGATCAGCCGGCAAGAAATTGCCTGGTCAGGCCTACGGCAAGACCCGAAATATCAATTTTCTTCCCCTTGGGGGGGAAATTGGTCTATTTCGGCTCTGTGCCTACGGCCTGACCTCTGAGATATGTCTTAAATCTGCCGTGTGTTATAGTTATCAGCACAGCAGCGTACTGTGACAAGATTCCTAGGGAAAGTAAAATTGGATAGATTTTGAAGGTGGACCAGAAAAGAAAGAATTTATTAGAGATCACCATAGTTTTATTCTAGAAGATATCCTTCAACTAATGGACATTTTAGACTTTTTAACTTCTTATAAGTATTATCTTAGGGTATAAGGGTACAAAGGAGAATCTAATCAAATTGACTTTAGCTCAGTCTTCTCTTAACAATCATAATAAACTAAAAACCAATAACTTCTTGATAAAGATTAACAAATAAACAAACTTCTGAGTACCTACTAAGTAATAATCTCCCCTATGCCTAGGGCGTATAGGTAGGTACTATAATTAACACGTATAAAATCAATTACAGAACAAACAAAATAATAGGTCTTTACCTATGAAATTGCCGTTTTGTATGAAAAAATTTAAACGATTTTTTTTCATGTATTTTTTATTTGTATTAATCGAAGTAATCACCCATGCAATCAATGCATCTTTGCCAACGCAGTGGCAGTTTATTGATGCCCTTCTTAAAGAAATCAGCTGGACGGGAGGCAACAAATTCTTCAAAGGCATTTTGTACTGCCTCTCGGGTATTGAAATTTTTTCCCGCCAAGAAGTTATCCAAATTCTGGAAAAAGTAGTAGTCTGTAGGCGCAAGGTCTGGTGAGTTTGGCGGATGACGGAGAGCTTCCAACCCCAGTTCTTGCAACTTGGAGACCGTCTGCTGTGCAGTATGAGGTCGCGCGTTGTCGTGCAGGAGCAGCGGAGACGAGCGATTGACCAATGCTGGTTGGAGATGTGCCAGCTTCTCCATCATTGTGTTCAGTTCTTCACAGTACACATCTGCAGTAATGCTCACCCCGTTTGGTAAGAAGCTGTGATGAATCACACCGGCGCTAGACCACCAAACAGTGACCAACACTTTTCTAGGGGTAAGTTTTCGTTTAGGGCATTGTTTAGGTGCTGAACCAGGATCCAACCAACTTGCTGAGCGCTTGCGGTTATCAAACAGAATCCATTTTTCATCGCAGGTAACAATGCGGTTCAAAATTCCTTCATTTGTGTGTCTGTTGAGCAGTGCAAGGCACGTCTCGACGCGTACTTCGGCGCTGGCGATCATTGAATTCGTGGGGCACCCATTAGTCAAGCTTTTTTACCTTGCCAATTTGACGCAAATGGACCAATATTGTTTTGACGCTAACGTCGAAAGCTGCTGCTAATTCAGCCGTAGATTGTGTATCGTCAGCTTCCACAATCGCCTTTAATTCGTCATTGTCGACCAAAGTCTTCGGACGACCGCGAGGTTCATTTTTCAGGTCGAAATTTCCAGAACGGAAGCGAGCAAACCAATAACAGGTGGTGCGTTGGTTTGTAGTGTTAGCTCCGTAAACGTCGTTGATGTTGCGTGCCGCTTGTGCCGCTTTGCTGCCACGACGGTACTCATATTCCATAATTACTCGAATTTTAACGTATCCATGATGACGAAAAAGATTGAAATGCGATGAAAATGTAACACTAATCAATAAACAAATGACTACTTTTGGAATAAAAACACCATGTTTTTAAAATAAAATTAATTGGAAATTAGAATTCTTAGCCAAACAAAAATTATTTTGATTTGAAATGGCCAGTACTGCAGAACGGCAATTTCAACCTAATCTATACATATAATAAAATCGTAGATTTGCCGTGTCTGTACATTGAATATTTTCGCATAAAAATAACTGAGAAATGTTAGGAAAAAGGTACAAAACGCAAAAATGCCATTTTTGAAATTTTTGTCTGTTTGTCTGCTTGTATAAAATAAATGAGATCCTTCGTATTATAATGGCACAAAAGTTTCGGTGACTATGTTCTTATTATTAATATTAGTCTCATCGTTTGCAGGCTTTTCAATCTCTCTAGTAATGTTTAAAAAAGTTGCTTGGGCCTTGCCAATTTCCTCTCTTTAATACTTCATCTAGTGGCAGACAATTATTAAATCTGTAAGTGGCCACTGCGGATCGGGTACTTCCTGCCCCTGCATCTATTCCAGCTGAAAGTAAGGCTGTTCGTACCCATCCAGCTATTACAGAACGAGAAGCCGGACCTGTTTTTCTTCGAGTCTTCACAAATAAATATGGAATTACCTGGCTATTGCTATGTCGCCTTGCCTGTGATATGCCAATATATTTCTTAACCCAGTTTACAATATCCCATAGATCCTGGTCGTTTTTCACTATTTTCCATCCTGATTGTATATGTTTCAGTTTATCGGTCTTCGACCCATATTGTGGCCAGAAAATAACTTCATTTTCTAACTGTTCCATGAAACTTGCATCTATTCTAAGAAGGGTTAGGTCATGTACTCTTCTTCCAGATGCAAGAAGCAGTAGCATCGCTAAATGTCTGGAGACTTGAAAAAGGTTCTTTGGGTCCGGAGGATTGTGGCGTATCCAGGTTAATAATTTATTAACATCCCATATTTTCGCTCGTAAGGTATGCGGGTTTGTATTTGCAATTCCTTTAAGGGTATGTTTTATTAGCGGGTTGTTAGAGATTTTTTCAGAGTTTATAGGATTTGAGAATGTTGCTATTGTTGATTTGTGCAGATAGATAGTTCTGTATGACATGTTTTTCTTATAATATAAGTAACAAAGGTATTGTGCTACCTCTGTGGGATTCGGGTTATTTATTGAAACTTTTCTATCCTTAGCCCACAAGCACCAGCTCTTCCATGCTGCCGAGTAAGTGCCAAGAGATGATTTGCGCCATGAAGACTAGAATTTGTTTTTCTTGGCTTGACCAATTTTTTACTAAATCGGCCCACCCCGTACTTTCCATGCTTCCAAGTACAAATCTTGTGTTTTGGGAGGAGGTTGATTGGTTTGAAGGTCTATCAAATGGTCGACTAGATTCCGTATTGTGAATGGTTTGTCTAAAGATCTTTTCTTGAGTATCGGTCGCCAGAAGACATTCTCCCACCTGGGATCTATCAATATGAAGGTCCCTTGGCATTGGTTGAGGTGTTGTAGGAACCGGGGTATTAACGGTGGAGGAGGGAATATCCACCCTAGTTTGTAGTTCCATATCTTTGTGAATGCGTTCACAAATTCTGCCTGTCGGCATGGAAATCGTGTCACATATTTTGCGACTACTGCCGATTTCTGTGTTGCGAATAGGTCGATACATGGAGTGCCCCATTTTCTGAAAATAATTTTCAGTATACCGTTCGATAGGTGCCAGTCTGGTAAGCTCTTGCCCCTGGATAGATGATCTGATATTACGTTGTACTGACCTGGAATGTGCTCTATTCGTATTTCTATATTCTTGCGTAATGCCATATTCAAGATGTCGCCTGCGAGTTTTAGGAGTGATAGCGATTTGGTCCCACCCTGGTTTTTTAAGTATGCAACAACCGTTTTGCTGTCGCATTGTATAATGATACTTTTGTTCTGTAGTATGGTCTGGTAGTTTGACAAGATTTTGTAAATAACGAACATTTCTTTCTTGTTTATGTGCCATTTCTTTTGGGAAGAATTCCATAGTCCTGATATCAGTTCGTCTTCTAACTCTGCTCCCCAACCCGTATTTGATGCGTCGGTAACTAGATGAATTTCTGGTTCTTTTAGAATTATCTTTGATTTCTTTTCTAAGTTTGCCAACCACCATTGCAACTCTTGGATATTTTCCGACTTTACTTTGAAGTGTAGGTTGGGTAACATTTGTGGTAACCTGTTCACGGTACGTTGAATCTTTCGACAGTGTAGTCTAGTCGAGCTAGCGGTATCACGAACGAAGCAAATTCCATTTTGCCCAATAACGTCTTTGCTTGTTGCCAACTCCATTTTTCGCTTTTTATTATTTTTAGGATGGTTGCCTCTAGTGATTTTATTTTTTGTATAGGTAGGCTTTTTAGATTCAGCTCTGTATTCCAGTTTATTCCGAGGAACGTTGTCTTTTGTTGGGTTTAGGACTGACTTTTCCCAGTTTATTCTGAAGCCTAGATTTGTGAGGGTCCTTAAAACCATTGACACTTCGTTTCTCAGAAGCCGTGGGTTTTGATTCGCGATCAAAAAGTCGTATTATACGACTAATCGTATGTTCTGATTTCTGAGTAACTTGGCAAACCAGTTTATTATCTTTGCGAATATTTGAGGCGCAGAACTTAGGCCAAAAGGAAGTGCCGTTAGTGCGTAAGTTGAATTGCGGTAGTGAAGTGCTAGGTAACGCCAGTGTCTTTTTGCTACCGGTACATGAAGGTAGGCCTGTGATAGGTCTATTTTGGCCATGTAGTCTCCTTTTTGCAGGAAATATTGCAGCTTTCGGTGGTTTCCCAGTCGGAACTTTTGTAACTTGACGAATTCGTTCAGTCTTTTCAAGTCCACTGGCCGTCTGATTTTGGTGTTAAAAACATTTTTGAGAGGAAGCCAGTTTTGCAGTCTAATTTTATTATGGTCTTTTGTTGAGACATTTTTGCAATTTCTTGGTCAATCAGCGAGGAAGTCGGTGTTCGAAATTTTTCTAGTAATGAAGGTGTAAGGGTTGTGATCGGTGGTTTTTCCGAGAAGGGAATTACGTAGCCTTTTATGATGCATATGATAGATTTCGGTGCACCTAGATTTTTCCACGCTGATATGTGATCTGCCAGTTGTCCCGCCTGAAAGCATTGGTTGTCAAAGGTAACGCCGTCTATCCCCTCCGCCCCTTTCCTTAAAATTGGGACGTTTATGATCCTTTGATGACTGTGGTTTCTGGGTTCGCTGTTTGAACTCCGATTTTTTTAATTTTTTGACACCTTGATGTGGTTTTCTGAAGGAGTTAAGGTCTCGGGGCTGTTTTGGTTTGTTTTCCTTTTCAGTATATATGTAGTTTGATAATATTCGACGAGGGGCCGGAGCAATTTTAGAGACACCATGTGTTTTGATCGTATCTTCATCCCATAATATATGTTCCCGATGGTGGGATATCATTGAGCACAGATCGGTAAAAATTATTCTTCGGCTCATACAGCTTTCGTCTAGACTCAATTACTTCGGCACGTTTGCCGCAGGTGTATTGAAGCAAATCGTCGGATATTGAGCGGAACTCACTCTCTGAAGCTAGCATCTTCTTTAAGCTTTCTGTGGCCTCTGGGTGTTGTTCCGCTACTTTTTTTTAGAGCTTCTTGAAGTTTCAGTCGTTGAACCAAAAGTCCATGAGTTATAGTACCAAACGCTGAGTCACATTTTCCCAGTAGATCTTTTAGCTGATTGGGGTGGGAATGTTGGTACATCGTTGCATTGATCCGAAGACAATGGAAAACTGGTGAGGCTTGAAGTTTTTTCTGGGAGTCAGCATAGCGGATTTTATTCCATGTTGGTTCTCCCAGCCTTTGGCATTTAAGACCTTGCTGCTCCAGAATTGGATTTGCTCTGGGTATGGCAGGTTCACTCTCTTTTGTCGACGGTGAGAATATGTCTCAATTGTTATTGTTCTCATTGGGGTTTTCATCGGGTAAATCTAGTAACGGGCTGGGAGCTCGCCAGCTCGAATTATCGAGTCTATCTTCATTCTTATTTGTGCTTATCATTTCATATAAGTTTTGTATCATGCCTTCCATCCGGTCTAGTCTGGAGTCGGTAATAGTTCCTTTTGGCGAACGGGAAGGTGATGGTGAGTAACGCCTGCGTTTGGGGAAGTTTAGCTCCGGTGATGATGAATAAACGTGGTCACTTGCTGACTGAACCAAGTCTTCGTCCGATGAAGACGATGGTAGTCTCGGTCGTTTTCGCTTTATGCGTTTGCTTGGGTTAGTTTCGGAGTTAGACCTAGAGTAACTTCTTACTCTATTTTTGTGTGATTCTATGTCCGATGTCAATGCGTCTGAGATCTGTTCTCTGGAATAAACAGACGCTCTTATTGTTTCTACTGCCCTTCTAAATATTTCTGCTTGCACCGAAGATCCGCGCAGTTTTGCTGCTACGTGGTTCGGGTTAGTGATAAGAGCTCTGCAGATATCCCAGTCTAATAGCTTCAGCTTCATGTTTTTGTAGGATTTTTCGCCAATTGCTTTCGCCCCAGGATAAAAGGCTTTAACCAGTTCCACTGATGGGATTGCGAAACGTATTTTATTCAAGACCCTGTGGTCCATCTTCCTGCCGAGGAGTTCCGCCTTGGACCAATCGATGACTTTCCAGTCTCTCCAACCCGTAGGAAGACTCTCTTCGATGATGCATTTAACTTTAGCAAAAAGTTCCTCTTATTCTTCCTCGGCATTTCGCGTGAACAATTCACCCAGTGTGATGAAATTTTGCGAAGTCGCCATCTGACGATTAGAAAAAGAAAAAGAGCGCTTAAGAAATTGGCGATCCTTAGAGAATACACTACTTATTTAAGTATGGCGTAAGTTTATAGCATGGTCGGATCAGGTTCTCGATCTGGTCGGATCAACCTTTAAGCTCAGCCGGATCAAATATTGGACACGTATTTTTTACACGTTAGTACAAGTGACGTCACACGAGTTTTCAACGCACTGTATCGTTTTAATTTTTTGTTCAAGTACGTGTAAAAAGGAAAAATACTTGTCTAATATTTTTTAGAAATCTATCTGACGGACTAATTATATCTTTTTAGTCATCTACCCTACTTTCAGAGGTAGCAGTGACCTGGATGTAACCTAATCAAGTTGTTTGACGGCTTCAACGTTTCCCAGAGAAGGCAAGGGGGACTTAATGACTTTATAAGACACAGGGGCGTGCTTTGTAAAGGTTTTAGCTTGTAGCTGTAGTTTTGTTGCCTTGGCTGGGGGCCTTAAATTCATTTGAGACCACCACAGGTTAGTCCGGTTAAGCAGTTGATATCCCAAGTGTCTTAACTTGCTAGTGGTCATACAAAAAAAAAATACTGTAAAGGTTGGGAACCACTGACATAGATCATCAGAGAATTTCAAATTAAAAATCTGTGCAAGTTAAATGGAGCGTTTAGCCAGACCGGAACAGATCGTGCTAATGATATTAATAGTCACGCGAAAAACAGCATTAAAGAATCTGTGAGGAAATACTTGTTACTGAACAAGTATTTCCTCACAGATTCTTTAATGCTGTTTTTCTGTAATATTTTTCCATAATAATAATAATATGATGATATGAATACGGTTACTTATTCCATTCCTCTATTATTCCTTTTTTACTTCCTGTGATATTATTCGGCAACTAATAAATGTGTCTTGAAAATAAACTATTGATGTAGTTTTTATTCAAATTAAGAATCAACACCTACACACAGTGATGTCCAATAACTGGAACAGAGGGGTAGCCTGATGTTCCAGACATGATACTTCTGCCCAACCCCTCGATATACATACCTACCTACTTTGCTGCGAAATCTAAAAAATCCATGTCGAGAGCAAAAAAAAAATGTGGTAAAGTAATCTTTGATGCAGAGAAGTTTTCAGACGACGCTACAGTGAATGGAGGCTAGCATTTACGAATTCGGGAACATTGATTTTAATTCCCGTTCATCATCATCAATAAATTAATGACTTCTTCCGCTCTGGGCGGAGCGGAAGAAGTTATTTATTAATTTGATGATTTTGGAGTGTCAGACTGACTAAAACCCATCCGTGTACCTCCAAATCATCTCCAAATGCCCGGCGTTCCCAGGGCCGCAGTTACTCTTTCGAACAAATTCAGTAACGCCTGACGGTTCTATGACTATTATAGACGATGAGTAAATAACTTCTTAGGAAAACTTACTAATCTTATCGCTTTATTTCATACTAGCTTCTACCAGCTGCGGCTTCGCCCGCGTGAATATCGGAAATAGCAAGGTTTCCTGATTTGTCTTGTACATTTTTTACTCAGGAAACACCCACCCTACACCTATCCAACACCTACCTTACACCTACCCTACACCTACCTTACACCTACCCAACATCTACCCTACACTTATCTTACACCTACCCTACACCTACCTTACACCTACCCTACACCTACCCTAAACCTACCTTACACCTACCCTACACCTACCTTACACCTACCCTACACCTACCTAACACCTACCCTACACCTACCCTTCACCTACCTTACCTACATAATTATACCAGCCATACAATACTATGACATGTTTCTGGTCTCCTGGTACTTGATGTTTCTGATCTCCTGGTACTTGTGAATCTGAAGTACTAAGGCAGCAGCGGCTCTGAGTTTCCACTTCCTCAGTCTTCATTAATCCACGCCACTTACCGGGATAAAAAGTAGTCTATTTTTTATTCCATTTTATGAACTACATGTGTGCCAAATTTCATCCAAATCCCTTCAGCAGTTTTTGCCTGATTGTTACACAAACATACAAACATTCACCTTTATAATATTAGTTGGATTGAAAAACATTATGAAATAAAAGGGTTTGACGCAAAATGTGCACTTCTCAAAATGAGCACATCTAAAAATGAATTTGAATTTTATCACAATGGGTCAAAATAAAAACCGTTTGCTTACAATTTTTTTTTATTATTTTCACGTTTTTTAGTACGATAACAGTAGTTTCTTTGTAAAAAGTAATCAAGTTCAAGAAATGTTTGACTAAGTATTTTCAGTACACGTCAGCTATATACATAATATAAGTACTCCAGCCATTCATTGTAATATTATGCTGTTGCTAATATAAATATATACACTAATACTAACTAACATTTTTATGTAAGTAAATCGACCTATTTTTATACCAACCTCTTTAGTAACTTTACAAACCGAATTAGGGAAAATTTAGTACGCCGAGAATATCATCTCCAACTTGGCGGAGATTACCGATTTTTTTGTTATTCTGGTAACATTCGCCATTTCGAATTTTAAAATCGTTAACGCTTCCCTGTCGTGTTTGCTGTGAGCGCAAGTTTTCTTTGTGATTTTCTAGAAAACTGGGCAAAGTAGAGTTGTTTTGTAAACAGCGCTGCTGTACCCTTATCAATAGAGCGTTTCTGAGAAGTAATTGTGTGACTATCAAAATAGCGAATTGTTTCTGTTTCGGCAGTTTGAAACATTGTGACTGTCATCACCATGTCGGCGAGAGAAATTTATTACTCTGAGAAATATTACGACGAGGAACACGAATACAGGTACATAATGGATTTATTAACTACCGTTATATAAGTCACACTACATACAATAGTCAAGTTATAACCCTAAAAATTTAAATTTTCAATAAGTTCATGGGGTTACTTTCTTGGTTCTGTGTCGTTCTACGTTTTTAAACCAGTACCGGCAACTGAAATTCGAAGTATGAGTTATTTTATACTACATTGAAAATTACTCGAATACTATTGAAAGGCTTCTTGCTATCATGGGGCTTGTTTCGATTCTAGAGTATTCACGGAATTTCGGTAGGTAAGTTCTTGTTATTGTGAATTTTTAAGAAAACGGTTTACCAGTTTGGAGAATGTTTGTTTACATGTCTCAAATATGACCCTTTGTTTTGCTAAATCTGTTGTGTACTTAGTTCATGAAAATAGGATTTTACTTTGAGGTGGCTTTCAAAAGTTATTAAAATGTTTGTACTACTTGTTTGAAATGTTAGGGTCATCATTGTTCCTCGCAATAATAATAATTTGACTAAACTTTCCAATAAAACTACTATCAATCCTTGCTTATCAATTCTTATTAACGGATTGGTGTTTCCAGGCATGTGGTTCTGCCGAAAGAGATGGTGAAGCTGGTTCCAAAGAACCATTTAATGACTGAGCAGGAGTGGCGCGGCATTGGTGTTCAACAGAGCCAGGGGTGGGTGCACTACATGACGCATCAACCTGGTGAGTAGGGGTCATAAAAATACATCAATGTTTAACTGTCTCACAAGACAAGCCTGGTAAAATGAATAGGCATGAGCTTTCATAACTGTTTAAGGAAAGGTGGAAAGAAAAATGGAGCCAGTGAGATGTGTAGCCAACATTCTAACTTGATATAATTAGAAAGAATCAGTCTTTATTTTCAGTTTCTAAGTCCAAGTTACAAGTCTTGATTTTTGTGTCAGTCAATAATCAGCATTACCGTTCACAGCATTGTATTTTTTGATAACCAACCTAATAGAAGTTTTTTTAATAAGTTACTAGTTATTCATTAGAATCTATATTGTAGTTACATACTGTTGTAGTCCCTGATAATTTTGTGCTGCAAAATGTTATGTTTAGAAGATAAATCTTATTTTTTATTGAATTTTTATTCTATCCTTCCAGAGCCTCACATCCTGCTATTTAGGCGAAAGAAAGAAAAGAAGTGAGAACATTAAAAGCGAGTGATGCAAGGTGTAAATGTATAGTTCATAACTGATATTAGGATTAATGCTAGCTTTAATTAATGTTGCCCATCTCAATCAATGATGAATCTCTTGCTTCCTTAATAGTTAATGATCGAAAGAAAAATATGAATCATTAGAAGTTTTTGTACATTTGAAAGTTAAATGATGTTTCTTAAAAAGTTGTATGCTTTTATATATAGCCAAATCCAAATAATAGTTGAGAAATATTGGTATACTTTGGAGCAACACCCAATAAAAATCAAAATGTTTTCCTATCAATCAATATAGGAATTCTGTACATACATGATCATGCCCTAACAACTCTTGATACCTTTTTAGTGTAAATTATATATTTGTCACCAGAAAATGGCAGACTCCGTAAGATTGTGATAAATCTTGATTAGATTACAATTTCTCGATATATTATGAAACAATTGTTTTGTTACATACAATAAATCCCATTCAAATTCAATAGTTCTCAATATATCCGTGTCTTATTTAGAAAAAATAGTTTATAATTTCACGTTTTATTTTACAATCTTACGGTGTTGCCATTTTCCGGTGACATATTTAAACTTTTACTATTTCATATTACATTTTTTGGTTAATAATAACAGCAAGTTCATATGTAATGAAAATTTAATTGTTACTTGTCGTCCGGCACTAGCAATTAACAGTATAGTATACCTACTATATTATTTTATGGGCTTTACTGATCTTCATTCCATAATTATTAAGTTTTTGTTAAAAGGAGCATGGATCTATAACTGATTTTTTAGAATTTGATCATGATATTCAATTTGTAATAAATAGTTAGATTCAAATTTAATGGTGGCTCAGAGCATAAGGTGAGTCGCTGCGCAGTAGAAAATTCATGTGACACAGCAATCTGTGTCATATGAATTTTCTACTGTGCAGTGAAGTAGTTTTGCTGCACAAGTATCAACTTGTGCAGCAAAAAGCAAACTTCACAGCTACCATTGATCCAAAGATGGATCTATTGTTTTCTTAGATAAGTTCTAGATCAATGAACTTTCATTTCTTAAATTAGTCATTAAATGTTAAGAAAATCATAAGTGTCCTCACCATGACTTGATTTGTATTATACCAGAGGGCTTAGTGCGACTTTTTTAACGTACTCTATCGCAGTAATGTAAACGTTTGCTTTATGTCAACATGTATGAAAAAAAGGTTTTCCGTTATTGTCACCAGACGGCACTTTGCGGTTTACGTTAATGCGATCGAGACCACAGTTAGGTGCTGCACCTATTTTGATTAACAATTTGCTCCTATTTTGATTAACAATTTGCTCCTAGGCATTCATCGTTATTTTTTTGCCTCTCTTGAAGTTTCAACATAATGTATTATCTTTTAAAGGTGTAAATAACAAAAAAATTAAAGGTTAGTGTCCTAATACAATTTCAAAAATTCATGAGTAATATATTTTTAGGGATTTTCACATAGTGCCTTAGTGGAGAATTTATGAGAATATTGTGATAAATGTTTTTGACTTGAGAAAGTAAAATATGGTGATGAAATGAGGTTTGTATGATGACCTCCAAAATGTTTGACTCCCAAGTAATTGTGTATAATCCGAGACCATAGAATGATTGCATGTTGTAAATACAGTGATGTAATTATCAGCGTTTTGGCAGCACTTATTGTTATCTAACACAGTAATTGGAATAAATTATTTGGTGCTATGTTACAAGTTGTTTTATTTTCTTCCTTTTTTTGAACACATAGGTATAGCAGAATAGGCAGGGAAGATTATATGGAATTATCCTATTATAAAATATAATATAAACTAACTAATGAGCGTGACTACCGCAGGACCACGAACTCCAATCGCTTCCATATTTTGCAAATAATTAGTACTCAATTGGTAGGTACTAATTGGTACTCGAACAACAAAATTGGTACCTTAGTAGTTTACGAGAAAATTGACTTTGAAGGTGGTCCTGCGGTAGTCACGCTCCTTTCAGCAGGACCACCATGAGCGCAGAAAAAGGGCATGCTACAGCTATTCTAAGTATACAAATAATTAGTACCCTTAAATAAATGTGGTTCATTTCGTAAAAAAAACAGAACTGAAACATTTGTATTTACTGAGGAATCAACAATGATAATTTTCGTGTTCGTAAAGTGTTCAGCAGGACCACGACTTTGAATGTCGATTCCAAGTTTCAGGAGCTTGTCGCTTTGCTCGAAGCTACATAGAAAATTAATGCCCTGCCCTCTAGTAGTTTACGAGATATACCATGCCATTTTGGTGGGGTGGCGGTAGTCACGGTGTTAAATTTTCATTTCGAGATTTCCCTATTAAAAACTAATTCCTCCCTAAATTTATACAAAAAATAGTACTCCTAAAGAAGTCATTGTGACCAAAATTTAGTCGCTAATCAGTCGCCATAATATCAATCTGTCGGTCACTGCCAGTCACTGGTTCAAAAACTAAGCGTATCGTTTCTAGGTGGCCGATTGGAGAATCTCCTCAGCTTGACTACATTTGTGATTATTTAAATGTGGCCAAGTCGGGAGATTCTCCCCAGGTTGGCTACCTAGAAACTATTTTGCTCTAAATGTGTGGATTAAGTACGTTGTGGAGATAGGATTCAATATGCTATGTCAATTGCAGATTGTTGTTCCGACTTTGCGGCAATATGCCTTGACCCTTTGATTAGATTTATTGATCTGCTAGAGAGACATTGTGTCTAACAGTAAGTGTTAATCATTGGAAAATTAAATTAAAACATACGCTCTTCAACATAGTTTGAGACTGAAATGGAGATGAGCAGGACATTTAGCCATATGGCTAAATGTCCTGCTCATCTCTATTTCATTTTTCCATGGGTCCACCCCTTATCCCTGTATCTACAGGTACAGGATCTAAATGGTTAGGTCCACCACACAATAGGCAATAATGGGCTGACAACATCATGAACCTTGCATATGGATGTTGCAAAGAAAATAGAGTAATGAAAGGAAATGGAGAAAGCTTAAATATCCACAAGGGACCACTCTGGCAATAGTAGTAAAGTGTTATTGTTGTTTTTTGCTAATTGTATGGACCTGACTAGCAATAGGTTTGCCTGGAAGTATGTATTTAAACTTACAGCAAGTTAATGAAAATTCGGGATCTACAAAATAAGAACACTGTGTTTGTTTGAGTCAAGAGTATTTTAATCCATGTTTGTACTTAAAATAAAGCAGTTGCTAAAACCTTAATATAATTAATAGAGATAATTCAAAAATTAATTATTTCCTTTTCTTCTTTGCACTGGGTGATAATGTTGGTAGTTTTGCAGTTGTCTCTGGTTGTGAAAACTCCATTGGTTCCATTTTAATATCATCTGCAGACACAGCATCCAGGAGTTCCAGCCCCTGCAGCTGTTCTTGTTCTAAACTGTGCAGCATTTGAAAACCAGGTTCCAAAGACGGTGTGAATGCACCATCTAGGGCAGCAGGAAAGTGCAACTCGGGAACTTCTTCTAATTTCAATTGTGGAGCTATATCTCTTATAGCTAATGCTTCCACCTCAGCTCTTAAGTCCTCACATTTCTTTTTAGTCTTGGCATGGTACCTCACAACTCTGTCATCATAAAATTCATGTAGATTGCCAACATTGAGTTCTGAAAATACTTTTGTTATTGCATCGGGATATCCTGATTTTAGGCCACTTGCTTCCTTGTCAACCACTGTCCTGAGTAATTTGCACATATTGGTTAAATGAAGGTCTAAAGTGTCGGCTAGGGCAGTCAAAACGACATTTGTTGTTGTTGAAACTCCAACATGGCCAAGAGATATGGCCGCACATTGACGCAATGCTCTTTTATGACTTTCGGGTGTAAATGGCAGAATCATGGGGCCTTTGCCTAGTGAAAAGTCACAATACTCTTTCTCCAGGAAGTTTATTGGTGGAACTGTGTCGTGTTCTAGTTTTAAATCTGGTTCTGGCGGTTCTAATGGTAAACTCACGGGACCCAGACGTGCACCTTCATAGACGGCAGCTTCTGCTTGCTCCAGTATACCCGACAGTTGTCTTGCATGTGTATGAAGCTGTATCGTGTGAGTTATTAAATTCGGCTTCGGGAGTTCGATAGGTGAAGATTTCACTGTGATGGATATTTCAGGAATGTTTTGCATCCCCAACTCTATGATGGGGTTGAAATTTACGTTCTGTAGTAGCGTCTCGTCTGTTCTTTCGTCTTCCATTTCGCCCCAGAGCTTTCTTGTGATCATTATTACGGTTTAAAATTAAACAATAAATAATAGCACGCAGCTTTGTGTGTGAGTTTAACAACAATTAAACTGACACTGACATTGACATTAATTGATAGTGTTGCCATGAGTCGACCTAAATCGCCGAAAATTTCTTCCCAAGTAGCCTAAATTCATAGCCTTATGTACGTATTTTAAAGTTGATCACTTCTTTTTTACATTTACATTATTAATTTAAAAAAATTGAATTCTCACCAAAATCACCTTTTTTAGGGTTTCGTATCCAAAAGGTAAAAACGGAATCTTATTACTAAGACTCCGCTGTCCGTCTGCCTGTCTGTCACCAGGCTGTATCTCATGTACCGTGATAGCTAGACAGTTGAAATTTTCACAGATGATGTATTTCTATAATGTATTTGTGTCTGCTATAACAAAAAATACTAAAAAACGGAATAAAATAAATATTTGAGTGGGGCTCCCATACAATAAACGTGTTTTTCTTGTTTTTTTTTTATAGATAATGTTACGGAATCCTTCGTGCGCGAATCCGACTCGCACTTGGCTGGTTTTTTAACTTTTTATTTACAACAAATTTTTGAAAATGTGGACCACAGATTTTTCCCTCTAATGTTTCTTAAATTGTGATGTTATTTTCCATTTTGAAAAGACAAGAGGACCAAAAACCGGACAAGTGCGAGTCAGACTCGCAAACCGAGGGTTCCGATTGAGTCTTGATTTTTTCTGAGTGTACATTACCTACGGAAGTTTTATTCTTCCAAGCGTTCCTGAGAAAAAGGGTCTTGACAGAGAGACAGACGGTCAGATTGACAGACGGACAACAAAGGGATCCTATAAGGGTTCCGTTTTGGCCGACTGAGGTACGGAACCTTATTGACCACGAGATATTCGATACTATAATGATAAAAGATTTGTTATAACGTACGTACCTTACCTAAAAGTGAATTTAATATAAAAGTACAAACATGAAAAATAAAATACATGAATGCCTAGCTTAGCAGAGTATCCCAATACACTACAAACCAATGTAGATTTTATTTCATTAGTCACAAGAATCACAGGAGTCAAGGAGCCTGCTGTGTTTCGTCGACGCGTGGGAGTAGTACCAGTGCCTCAAGACATCTTCTGGGCACGCGTGATGAATGAATGAATGAATGAATGAATGATTTTTTATTCACTTAAGAAATCTTAAAACTAAGTACATTGCCCCACAAAACTGCTTACGCAGTTTAACTGTGAGATCGCTGAGTCTCTTTTACAATAAACTAAATATCTATATTATCTATAACCTATACACATATTCTTAACACCTACACTTACATATGGGATTATAATGACCACCATAAAATGCTTTGATGCTTTTTTTTTTTTTTTTTTGCTTTGCTTTGCTTTGCTTTTTTGCTTTGCATTCCTCAATAAAAAAAAACATTCTTAGTTATACATAAAAACATTTTTGGTGATGCACTGTTGAACGCATATTTATTACCAATCATGTTCCTCGTTCATTATTATAATGTTGTATTAGAGAGTATAATCCTGAAATCGCCTTAAGATACACAATTTTTTTTTTGATGTAATCCAATTGGCGACCAGTCACCGATCGTAAAAGTTGGTTGCCCCGGCACCATTCCATGTAGCCTAAATGGCGAATAGTCGCCTAATCGGGCAACACTGTTAATCCTATCATAGAGACATCAATCTGCCAACCTGCAACGCAGCCAACTCGCCACACCAACGAACTCCTGTTGGAAGCGCAAACCCGCAAAGTGGCTGTGGAATGGGTCGGTTGAGAAGGATGAAGGACTACCGGGGCGTAAGGGTCTTCCAGAGCTCTGAGGGTCCTAAGGGACTGAAAAGGCGGCAACATATTGCAGTAGGTACCTACCCGATTAGAGCGTTCAAACAAACAAACTCTTCCACTTTACAATCTATAAGAGTAGGTACATAGAGATTTAGATATAAATAAATATATCAAATATAAGAAAGTAGGTACCTACCTATAGTTTTGTTTAAAAACACGATGGACTCTGGTTGCTCTTCTAACATTCTAATGGTTTGCGTGTTTGGAACTTTTGGAGAGACCGCTGTGTCTTTTAAGTGGAAGTCAGCGCCCGGTTGAGCAGATCTGAGACCTGATGAGCAGTGCAGTGCCATGGCAGTGCACTGCTCAGGTCTCAGGTCAATTCTCAGGTCTCAGCAATTATCATGACAAGGTAATCGGTACTACGGGGAACCTCTCGCTTGCGGTCCCGGTCGTGGTTACTGCTATGGTCGAGAGGGAATGCTAAATATAAGGTGGCTGAGCTGACCTTGACATCTGGCGGGTTAATGCTAAGTTCAAGCATTCAGCAACAACACTCCCACTGCACGGAGTGGTATGTGAATGCTTGAGCTACTCCGTCTAAGTCAAACCATCAATTAATTAATCAATCAATCAAACTGTCTTGCCTTTTCTGAACTACGTTGGGGTCGGCTTCCAGTCTAAATCGACGCAGCTGAGTGAGTCCAGCATTTTATATTCGTCTGCCTATTCAGATAGGCAGTAGCTTGTAAAATGCCGACACTCTTTTGGCAAGACTGGGTGTCAAATTTTCTCAGCAAATCAATCAAAATACCTCACTACTTTATTATTTTATTGAAAACTGTAGGTACGATTCTAGTCAGGAGTCTGATAAAGCCCTTTGGAAATCCTTAACATTATTATAAGGGACATTTAATTCATGAATTTGTTGTGATACGCGTCAGTCAGTCAGGCATCTGTTGTCCTGTGTAGTAGGACTGGTATATCTACTTGGTATCGTGGCAATAAGTGGTGGTGTTCCTCTCTAGCCACTCCTCAAAGAGGGGCTTTGAGGAGTGGCTAGAGAGGAACACCACGGCGTCCTAAACTTCCGCCTGACGTACCTACGTCAGGCGGAAGGGAAGGAACTGTGTTCAGGACCTCCTGAACACAGTTGTTTCGGGAGGTACTTGTTTCGGATACGGCGGGAGGACACGCCAGGGTGTCATCATTGTATGGTTCACCCGGAGGACAGAGTGGAGGTGTACCCCGCTTGGGCGGAGCATCGCTCTGTCTTTGTAGCAGCGATCGGCTGCGGCGATCTCTTGCGTCCAGCTTTGGTCAATCAATCCATGGTCCGGAGCGAAAAGGCACGGGAAGCAGTCACCTCCTTCTGCGAGCAGCCGGTCCGGCTCGCCGTTCGGTAGGGCCTAAACCACAGATTACTGAATAGTTACTACGTAACAGATACTTCACTCAGTAGAAAATTTCCAATACCTATTACGATAATTGCCTACTCCCTCGCGTCAACAAACACTGTATGCTAAAATGCGCATAAATGCTCAAGCGTACAGCAGTGATTGCTTCGCACCGCGCGATTCCACAGTAATCGCAGGGCTGCCTCTTCGATAAAATTAAATTAACATAACTTTTTATCTATGTTATTGAGAACTGTGAATATGTTCTGACTTTTATGTGGCAGTTAAAAATTTTATCATTAAAATATTTAACCAACTTAAAAAAAAGGAGGTGATCAGACATACAGGCCAAACTGAGAAGTTTGACTTGTATGGTTTGTAGGTATGTATGTATGCTTGATTTACACCCATCTACAGCACATAAGGCACCACACGGCATCGTAATACGCGTACGAACGAACAGCACTATTAAAATTGAACGGCGTGCGCACGCTTCGCTTGCGAAAACCGCACTGAATTTGATCCGCCGGCGGACCGAGACCGCTCGGCTGGGCGGTAGGCACTTATAGCGCGCAAGTACATGGAGTGACGGAGGCCTGCCTAAACCACCAACTCTTAAAGCAGTATTACTTCAATATTACTTCCAGTGGGAAAGAGACGGAGCTATACAGGATGAAGGAGAATAGGCCCCTGGCCCGGGTCGATGGCGCGTTTTTGTTCGTTGCGGAAATGTTCTATATAGTTACCGCGTTCCTGCATGGAACGCAAAGGGCATTTTGAAGGTAAGTCAGTAAAAGCGGGAGAAGTTATTCGATGATGTCCCATTCAAAGAGGACTGCACTTGGTAAATAGTAAAATAAAATTATTAGTACCTAGGAACTGTAAATAGCCAGCAGCAGATGACCTCGCCCCATAGTACCTACTACTATGGGGCGAGATCGTCTGGCCGTACCAATATTATATGTACCTACCTATCTAATAATGAATATGATTTCTCTTTTGACATAAAACATTAGATTTAAATTTATTCGTCATTTAATTAATTCGTTTTAGAACATGAATTCCCATATCAGGTTTGATAAAAACAAAATTCATGTGTGTTATGTTCAAATCTTCTATCTATCTATCTAAAAAGTTCGATTTTCAAAAAAGTGTTCAGTGAGTGACAGCAGTTAGTGCCCCCGCCATTGAGTTTTCTATAGTGAAGAATCATTCAATTCATTTTGAAAAAGTTAGTAGCTAACTTGTATAACAAATAGTATGAAACTAAGTCACACCATACGTATATAAATTAATTAAAGGTCGCCAAAAATTCATCGTTTCAGGAAACAACCAAATAGTTTCATGAATTAGATCCGACATTGAATAAAATTATAATTAGTCGGATGTACTAATTATGGCGGTTAAGGTCGTCTCATTTGTGTTAATTATTTTTAATAGACAGGCGACAGTGTTGGGTAAATAGCATTTGGAGCGAGGTTGTTATATAATACCTATACCCCATTTACATAGACAAATGGGACATATTTTTATATGTACCTAGTCATTTCTATGCAGGAATAAATGCTCATAGACCTATTGTCGGCCTTAGGTTTTCTTTACAGAGGAGCAAGAACCGTGTACATATTAATATGGTGCTCCTTGCGCCTTAGAATACACGATATTGTTCACATTTTATTTTAATTTGGAGTTTGCATGTTTGTTCTATGCAGGGGCGCACTGTGGCATAAAAAAATTTTTTTTTGCTAGATATAGCTTCTGTCTCCCATCACTATGCCCAAATTTATCATCGGAGTTAAGTCAGCATAAAAACAAAAGATTTAAAAAAAATACAAAATTTGTATGGTGATGTAATAAGAAAAATATTTATCTCGAGAACCGCAAAAAAAAAACCGTAATATCCTTACAGACAGTTATAGTGCTATTTATTTATATTATTTTGGCATAGGTTTCTCGGTCATTCATTCATCATTCATCAAATGACTCCTTCCGATTTGGGTGGAGCGGAAGGGAGTGTCAGACTCTTACTGACTAAAACCCATCCGTGCTCCTCGTAGTGCCCTTTGCGTTCCAAGGCCGCGGTGACTCTTTCGAACAAAATCCGCAACCCTGGCAGGAAAAATAAGGGATACTATTGGAGAACGAATAACAACATCAGCGACATCGACCCACTTGTGCACATAATCAACTTCTTAACAGGTCCACGTACATCCTACGCACATCATTAAAAAAAACATATAATATTGATCATAAAAACAACCAATAAGTATCGAATTAACAACCCACACTACTTTTCCGTTACAGTATTTTATTTCTGTAGCAAGCTTTCCTTAATAATTGGCTATGATCATTGCGCGTAGCACTTTCGTAGCTTCCGCCTACGAGGCCGCTACCTGCCTACAGTGCCTACGTCATCGTCGCCGAGATCTCGTAGCACAGCGTAGGCGTAATCTACTCGTAAGTTGCTTGCTAAGTTTAGCTACGACGAATTTTGGTTTGATTTGCTGTGTTAATAGATTTGTTTTACATATTTTTATAAACTTAAGTGTAAACAGATAATTGATTTTTCACACCACCTGATCGAAAACGTCAAATTATATGTCATGCCAACCTAACCTAAAGTGAGTCATTTTTGGCCGGTGGCACAGCCGGGCAATAATATTGTACTGGATTTCATTATAACCCGCTGGTCAATAATGTGATTTAAATTTGGAACCTCATCTGTCTGCTCAATTGGCGGTATATTAGGTACTTACAACGCCTTCTGTCTCTGTCTCTCTCTTTCTGTTCCAGAAAGAGGAAAGATATTCTCGATACTCTTACTACTTAGGGATGATATTCTCGAATTTCTACAGAATCATAAGGATTGACCAGGATTGAAGACAATATTATAACAATAATTGGTTATGTACGGATTATTGTATAAAAGGATAAGAATAACAGTTAAAACCCATTTATAGTCGATTTATTAATTTAAAACTATTTTCTCGAGCATCTCCTATGACGTTCTAAATTCAAATTACATACAGCCAAGCGTCCGAACCCATTCTACCAGCTCATAGAAAGCTCTGTATAAAGCTTTGTGTACACATAAATTGTATTAGGTTGCTAACAATAGGCCTGCACATATTTACTTACCCACAGAGAAGTAAAAAAAAACGAAAATCGAGTTGGTCGTGGCCGCTTTGTGGTAGGTATACCGAGTGGAATGCAAAAAAGGCGCGAATATTGCAAATCCGTATGGTATTAAACTAACTTTTTTTAAGTAGGTATACATACAGTATAGTTCTGAATACATATCTCTACTTAGTGTTTGTAAATTTAAAATACTTTGTTTTTCGTATTATGGCTTCTTATTTTCTCACAGGAGGTGTGAAAAGTAGAGTATCCTCCTCGGGGATAAAGGTGTCTTTGACTTGGGCTAGCTTGAATCCCTCGCTGCATTCAGGATTCTTGTATTAACTCCCTCGCTTCGCTCGTGAGTTAAACTCTAAACACCCTCGCTACGCTCGGGAGTTAACTCCCGAATCCTTCATTGCGTTCGAGATTCAATATGACGCCCGTAACACAAGACACTGCTTTATCCCCTGGGTGCATAATCTACTATTATTTGCAGTGTCAGTGTTATTTTTTATACCTCGTAACTTTTACTTACAGAAAAATTTCAAATGGGTTCTAATAAAATAATGTTGATTTACTTTGTCAAAAATAAAACGTAAATTACAGTTTGAAAATTAAACAAAACGGGTTAATTTATGTTTATTTTATTTATAAGAAATTAAACACAGTTTTAGAGATTTGGAAAACATGAACTGAAGAATATTGTCTCAAGTTTGTGAGCATCCTTATTAAAGTTACATTATAATGAGGATAATTAATTACAAAGCCTTAGAATAAGCGATAAATTACGTATTTCTCAAGTTACAGCCCGCATCAGCTCTTTATTATGTTTAAAATCGTGCTAGAGATTTGAAAGAGATCAATATGTAATATGTGTACCTAATAGTACTTATCCATATTTTGTCGTTAAAAATTACCGTTCTTGCATGAAGTTTTTATTTCACTATCGCTTTACGAATAAAGTAGGAGGCTATACTAGTCCTTTTTTGTCACGGTTTATTTTATTTATCCTCATAGAAGGAAGATAAACAGCGCGAGAGCTTTAACTGGTAACCTACCAATCAAACTACATATATACTTACCAATAAAATATGAATCGAATTAAAATTTTGAAGCTGCAAAATCTATAAGTAAGTAGGTAAAAGGAAGCTAAGTAGCCATCTGAAATTCCAACGCAAGCAATAAATTCATCTTTGTCATCGTTGTCATAAATCGTCGTAAATTACCTACGCCAGCCGTAGGACGACCGCGACTGACGATAGGGCGCTTTCCATTCAACAGGACATGGTGAAGCTGGAAGTACAGATCAATCGTCACGTCCCCCCACTCCCCCCCGTTCTGATCCCTAGCCAGGAGGATATCCAGACAGAGTGGCTTGTCAGTGAGGTCCCGACTGGCGACCGCGACGCATGTGGCGCCCGCTACCACGACCGCTCGAAAACGAAAGTGATGCGGTGTACAATTAAAACGAACAAGTGATTTGTGATAACTGTACTGTAATTCAGCTGTTTTTATTGTGAACGGTAAGTACTGAAATACCTGATTCTTAAATATATTTATTACACAACATAAACACTTTTGTGTTGATATATGTAAAATTACAGAAAATGACGCGCTATTGTAAAATGTTAATTGCGTCGTTTATCAATTAAAAAGCGTTCACAAATTAATGTTAGTTACAATTAAATTGAGTTAATTAATGGGTGATAAGTTAATCGTAAATAAAAGAAGTAAAAATTGGTTAATCTCGATACTACAGAATAAACAGGAACGGCATCCAAATATTTTTCCTGCGCAATTTGAAAACGTGTCAGGAGACCGCTCTTACAACCAATATTACCTACTACTTAATTTTACGCTATTCATAAATTATGATGTCTACAAATATGTATTATTATTATTGTAATAAATGGTTTTTCCCTAAAAGCAACATGGAGTCTTTCCTTTTTGGCTGGAACAAGTTGCGCGGGAAAATCGCCAACTGTTGAGATTGCGTGCCGTTGTTTCACTACCAGTTCCATTATCTTTGTTTATTTTCAGCTAAGTTGTTTATTTGTCCTAATGGCTTGCTAACTTAAATCTTAGATTTATTAAGCGAGCTGTATTTAGCTACATAGGTATATCTTATGTATTTTGATATACGCACAATAACCTCATACTTCATAAAACTACGTAAACGAGTATTTTGTTAAAAAATACACTACACAATAAATGATTGCATTCGTTTGCGAAAAATATTGATAAACAATGTACCAGTTGTGATTATTTTATCAGATAACAACATATTATAGTAACAGTAACTATTATATAAATTACATAAACGTACATGATAAAAACTATTTTAATTTTTTGGATTTTCTAAAACAGTTGGTCTCTGTCTGCTGCCTAATGGAGTCAGCCAGCCAGAGTCCATTTAGATGTCCTAAAAAAATGTGGTCTGAAAAAAAATAATAATCTGTCAGTGCCATATGATACTAACCAGAACAGTTTCTTCGTGGCACTTTTATTGCATTTTTTGACCAATCTTATTTCAAATTATTCTGGGTCCGAAGTTACTTTGGTCGACTTTCCTATCTGACTACATCGTTCCAGATCGTTCCCTTAAACTCTTGGTTTATAAAATTGTTGCAGAGTGACATCCACGTTGGTATCTCTTCATTTAAATAAAAGCAGAATTGTATTTACTAAGCAGAACCAGATCATCATCTATCTAATCTTTCCGCTGTAAACGTACGTTTCTTTAAGCCATAACTTTGGTAAAAGCGAACTTCAATTCATAACTAGGTATTAATTACTTTTGTTACAAAACTACTTATATTACAAAATCCAGTCCATTTTTGTTCCTTGTGATAAAGGTCTGTCTGGTACACATTCATCCTGCCCTCTATATTTAAATATCTCGATCCGATGAGTTCGAACTATTTGCGCAGGAAGAGCTCAGTGCTTCCACGGAATTGGCCACTTCAGCTGCGTATATCAATAAATAAAACAAGTGGTTTCACTGCCGGATAGAATGACAAATTCGATCCCCCCTATTGCTCTATTTTTATCAATCGCCAGGCAGCTAGTTTGCGAGGGACCGCAACCATAAGTACTTAAATATTTCATGTCCGCCTGTTTCGCGCGGAAAAGTTTTGACGTCAACAATAATCTCTTTTTTTTTTCTATTCCAAGCAGATTGGACTGGCTGTCAGTGTCAAGATAGGCACAGGCATCCATTACAATATTTAAAAATGGAACTGAATTGAATGCAAACTGAAAGGCAATTAAGCTTGGAATTAATAAGTAGATACTTAAACAGTATCTACTTATACTCGTAAAAACGAACAACCAAACAAGTCACCCGAAAGTTGTTCGGAGATGCCATGATTTTTTTGGTGGGCATTCACAGTAATTCATCTTACGTTAAATAAAGTTTATATTTGGGTCAATCGGAGGACCTTTTCAGTTGATGTCCATTGTACTACTATTGGTCAAGTGTCTTCTTATTTTGTTCGCTCAGGCAAATTGAAAAAGGGAAAGTTGTATTTGTATAAAATATACGTCCGCTCTTTTTATTTGCCAAGTTGTGACAAAGAATGCGAATTGAAGAAGACCTCTTTCAAACTATTTCATCGTCGAGCGTCGACCTGCCTTGTGATCGCAGGAACTCATAGTAGGTATTCCGAAGGGCCTTTGGATCATCCGACTATTTTATGGGGAATGGGTCAGCTAAACAAAAAATAATGCATCCTTCTCAAAATGATATTTTTCCCTTCGAGTCGCTTGAGTTACTACAATGTCGGTTTAACAGTTCATTTAAAAGGGATCAGGGTAACCTAAATTTATACTGCTTTTTCAATGTTCAGAGGTGGTGAAAAGTCTTGAATTGTTTAACGAACAATCTACGCCAATTTTTCCTTATAAGTACAAAAATATTAAAAACACTTTTAATTTTCTTTTTCGTCCCTGCTGTCTTGACAATAAGGTTCATATTTTATGTTCAGTTCAGACAAATATAATATTTTATTGAAATCCCTAAGGAAATGGTATAAGAGTGTCAGGAATCCCCTCGCAATTGTTGAGTGTCAATTGAATAATATAGGTCAGTGTGCTGCTAGCTAACTGAATGTTGTGAAAAGCGATATTAGAGTCAACAATCTGACTGGGGCGGAGACACAGTTGAAAGGTAGATTATACAAAGTGTAACAGAATAAACGCAATACATCTTAAGGGGTCATTGTACGCATCATTATGAACATCTTTTACCTTTTAAGGGGTCATTGTACTCATAATTATGAACAACTTTATGATGGGACCAACACCGAAATCGCGAAAAAAATCAGCCGTTTAGAACATTTTGTCGAGTTATGCGCGCATAAATCTATGGGGCTGTCGATTTTTTTTTCACGATATCAGTGTTGGTCACATTATAAAATTGTTCATAATGATGAGTACAATAACCCCTTAAAAGGTATTGCGTTTATTCTGTTACACGTTGTATTAGAGATACGTGTGAAGCTCGACTTGCTATCGTCCGTATTGGAAATCGTGGGCATATTTCCCCCGTGATTTTAAAACGACGGCTAGGGAGATTGAACTAAAAGTTTCTTTGTCCATTTGCATCGTGACAAATTCTGTGTCATTTAGTAGATATCAATCTCGATTCAGCTGACATTTTTACTTGCCTAGGTACTTTTCATTCTTTTCATGTGAATAGAAAAGGCATTCTAAACTCCAGCGAGAAAGCTTATTGTATAGGTATTATAACATCATCAAGTAATTTTTCTTAAGAAAAGTCTCAATGGTAAAGAATGGAAAAGAACAGACAAGAAACTCCACAGTTATTGTTTTCAAATGTAAGTTTTATACAATACTAACTGCCGCCCGCGTGAATGTCTATAATTATCCCAAGGGAACATACTCCCGGGATAAAAAGTATCCTATGTGTTATTCCAGACTATAATCTACTTCTGTGCCAAATTTCGTAAAGACCTGTTCAGCTGTTCAGACGTGATTGAGTAGCAAACATCCATTCAGACATTCACTTTTGCATTTATAGTCTCTATTTAAATGAGATCTAATATATATATATATATATATATATATATTTTTTTTTTTTTTTTTTTTTTTTTTTTTTTTTTTTTTTTTTTTTTTAAAACGTTGCCCCACACTAGGAATTCCTCCTGTATCGTGGGTGCGTTCACAAACGTATAAACTCACATACACAAACAGCCAGACCCGGAACAACTATCTTACTTTCTCTAAATAGGGACATCGTACTCACATAATTACAAATATTGCAACCATTGATTAGTATTAACCACAATGAAAATTTTTATACCTCCAAAATGTAAGTTACAATCTGTAAGTACTCGTACGAGTGTTACAATTATCTTCCAGTTTCCAGTACATCTAACTCCCTAACCTTGCTCTACACTGTCACTCAGTCATTGTACGAGTATATCTTCCATGCGTTCTATAATCTAGATGACTGAATAAATAAATTGCACGGCATGCAGGCGCTCCAGTCCACATGTTGACACCGGCGGCTTCGCCTTGGCACCGAGCGGAAATGCTCGTTGGCGCAAATTGTATTCGCCATACTTCGTTAGGATTAACTCTTGACGCTTGTACGAGTAAACACGGTATGAAGGAAAGCTTTTGTTTCCGGGTTTGCTGGGTCTTGCAGTTGGAATTGACCTCGTGATTTAACTGAACTTAGAAAGAGGGCTAGTGAGAAAATCATTAAATTTTTTTAGATGACCGATGCCGGTTGTTTCCTCAAATCTTGAGTCTGTAATTTGGCCCAGAGCAGGGCAAAGGATGGAGACTTCCCCTGAAAGAAAGAAAAAAGTTTAATTGGGACTCGCACAAGACACACAGGAAAAATAAAATAAATAAAAATCTAACAGTAATAATTAATTAACATAAGCTAACAACATGAACACATGAATAACGCCGCCCCCCTGTACATAATATTCAGCCTATTATATGTCTGTTGCTGGCACATAGGTCTCATCTCAGCGAGTGAAGTGGAGCGTAATCTACCATAGAGGTACCGTCTCGATTGGTCCTACAGATTGGTGTGTTGGAAACCCTATTATGGTTAAAATACAGGCACAGACCAAGCTCTGACTACCCCTCATGAGTAGCCCGGGTAAGTCGAAGGGTGCCAACGGGTCCCTCTATTACTAAACGTTTGGTGTCCGTCAAGCCGTCTGTCTGTGGGGCTGTATCTCATGAACCATAATACGTAGAGAGGTGAAATTTTCCCAGAATTTGTATTTCTCTAGCAAACAAATAATAAAAATAAAATTATTTTCAAAATAACATACGTAATTTTTTCGGTTTATGGTACGGAATCCTTCGTGTGTGAGTTCGACACGCACTTGGCGGTTATTTTACTATAAAATTAATAATTAGTTTTGTCCATTAATTCTGATGGTCTTGTAACAAATAAATAGAATAGTAAAGGAGTTGATTAAACAAGCCATCGTACCAGGGTATCTCGTAACAAGGGCCTCTTTGTTTGATGTCCGGGAATTCGGGATAATCCGAGATTCGTGAGCGCCCAGGGGACGCTGGAGTCCTGTTTCGTTAGTGGAAACACTTTCCATTTCCCGGGCCTTTTGTTATCGTTACTTAGTGATTGTTTTGTTGATGAGTATTGTGTTACACAGAATGTTTTTTTCTAAAATATTGTAAGGCACGCGCTTGACCACTATCTCACCTGATGGTAAGCGATGATGTCGTCGAAGATGGAGCACGCTTGCCTAGAAGTAACCTATTCATGATTAGACGCTCTTAGTGTCATCGAGGGCTTCTGACTTTAAATCACGATTATAGTAAACTGATGAGTAGATTTTATTGTTTCAGTCTTAAAAACTTATTTTTGTTTAAAATGTTCTGTTTGATTTTTTTGTTATTTTAAATTTAGTACAATATTATTATTATTCGTTTAATTAATTAATTTATTGTTTATTAATTTTTTTATTAGTAATATTTCTTGACATTTGTACGTCACATCATGTGGCAAACATGCCTGTACCTAATAATGTTGTTACCATCTTGCATGCAGGTATTTCCTTGTATGTATGACACATGTTTAATCAAATAAATATTATCTTATCTTATCTTATCTTATCTTATCTTATCTTATCTTATCTTATCTTATCTTATCTTATCTTATCTGTTTTTTTCCTGCGTTATTGCTGGCTAAAGTAGCTTAATAAGCCTCTCTAGGGTCTCATCTATTTCTGTACCAATATTAATCAAAATCAGTTCGACGATTTGGGCGTGAAAGTTATTTTCACATTTGTACTATTAGTGACAACATATCGTACGCGTCAAATAAACTACTCGTACATCTCTCGTACAAAAAGTACTCGTACATTGCCACCTAATACACACCTTTCCCGAATATCCCTTTGCAAATAGGTACACAAACAATAAATTATATATAATCATTACTTATGTACTAAATAACGATATCAGTCACGATAGAAGTCGAATCAGGACCGCTTTTTATGGATGGGAAATCATCAAATGACTCCTGCAGGTGGAGCGGGAGGGAGTGTCAGACTCTTACTGACTAAAACCCATCCGTGGTCCTCGTAGTGCCTTTTGCTTTCCAGGGCCGGGGTAACTCTTTCGAACAAAATCCGCAAAATCAGGACGGCATTGTGTCTTTATTTCTGTTCTAACCATAATTGCACTTTTATCTGGCGCCTACCATAGTTTGGAGTTTTACGTGCGCTTATTAAAATTATGCAACCTTAGCTCTAAATGATCCCTATACATTTATAGCTAACACTCACATTCCGGGCCCACAACAAAGCGTCCTAATAAGGTACTTTATCCGTCGCAGTGGCCCTGAAAGGGTATTTCCCACGCAGCCTCCGTAGGACGGGCGGGGTGGTCGGTGAGGGCGGGCGAAATCAACAAGTGTCCTTCAAGCCACCTGAGCTGCCTTTGTTGTGTATGTAAATAAAGCCTTCTTTAATGATGTCCCAGGCCTGTTGCTAGGATCCGGTCGGATGTGGAGATTGTAATGTTTTAATATTCATATTTACTCACACTACACAACTATAAGTCGAATAATCTATCCGATTGGATTTCCCATAAGCAAAAATGATGAATTTCCTTAAACATTTTCATCCCTTATTTCCCCCTATTTTAAATTTCAAAAATTATTCCTCAACTCCAACTCATAATTTTCAGACAGTTTTGCACGTTCCTCAGCGTAAATTTCTATACAGAGGAACGTGCAAAAAATTCTACGGACACTCTTTGAAATCAATAAATAATCCTTAGTGCTGACTTTCGTTACATAAGAAAGGAACTCGATTGCAACATTTCATGCTTTTAGAATATGTGGTTTAGGCTGTGCATTCTGTCGTGAGCTAGATAGGTACATATGTAAACAGTATACTTTTTCCTGTCTTTATTTGCACTTTGTCTCCAGCTTCAGTCAGGTTAAGACAGAGTGTAAAAAAACTATGTTCTACCCCACATGTAGGTTTTATTATTACTTTTAACCGACTTCCAAAAAAGGAAAAGGTTCTCAATTCGAATGATTTTTTTTTGTATGTTTGTGCAGTGATATTTTCGCCAATTATCAACGGATTTTGATGATTCTGTTTTTGTTTGGAGAGTTCAGAGTATTTCCCGGACTGATCCCATTTCAATTTGGTGAAGATCTGATGAAGAACTTCAGAGATAGGTAACGGAACTCTTCAATAAATGATAGCAAACCTGCCAGGATTGCTAAAATCGCATGTCTGTTTATTGTTTACACCAGTTCATAACATAACATCACGTAAAATTGTGATATAATCTTGTAAGTAGCTGCGTTTTGATAATGTGAGATTGAGGCGTATCCTAACCATGGCAGACGCCATATACATTTGCAAAAAAGTATATTGACCTTTCCCTAATATCCCTTCGTAGATACTCGAACAATAAATTATGTATCGTTTTTCATTACTAGAGAACGTAAAGGATCACGATAGAAGTCGATTCAGGACAGCTGTGTCTTTATTTCTGTTCTTGATATTAAGAAAGTCAATAAATGTATGTAGTAGGTCAATGACCGTTATTGCACATTTATCAGGCGCCTCCCATAATATTAAAAATGCGAAAGTGACTTCGTTTGCTTGTTACGCTTTCACGCATAAATCGCTTTTATTTTTGAGAAAATCTCTATTTACGCGAGCGAAGCCGTAGCAAAAGCTAGTAGATTATAAATTGTAAAAGCCGTGCTCTGTATGACACTGGGCTGTAAACAAACATACATTGGAGCATTTAAGTAAAGAGTGAATAGGTTACTTCTACCATCGCTAACCATCAGGTGAGATAGTGGTCAAACTCGTGGCCATCAATATAAACAACATTAGGCAAACTGCCTGCCAGTTCAATTATTTTATTGATTTCATTCCACCAACTGCATCAGACTGCTTGAAAAGTGACTTGTTTGGAACTTTTTAGTTGTCTTTATAGTCGGGTGTTTTGTTAATATTCAATTTTTTAGATTTCGTCGTGAGAGAAGAATTTAATAGTTCATTGGCTAGGATATTCGGACGAGCCGAGAGCCGTTTCATAAAAAGACATTATTATTAAGAGCGATAAAGCTTTACGGGGTCGATTATACCTATCTAAGGCATGTGTGACACACATTTCATGTAAGTTTCCCCTTATTTTTTTCAAAGGAAGGTGATACCACTATAAGTCGGTGTTATTAGCTACAAATCCCGCTCAGAATACAGGTCGACATCAGCGTCTTGTTGAGAGACGTGAAACGGCACAAGTGAGGATTAAAGCTTACCTTTGCTGTAATACAGCCCTGGAAACATCTGTTTGGAGTTTGGTGTATTATATTTTATGTTTTGGCTGAAAACTCTGACACGATGGTTGATATTGGTATGAGATTGGTTAGGGCCACTTTTTTATTTGTAGTCAATTCAATCAATAGTCAAAAATTGTAACCAATGGTTATGTTTGACTCTAGGTAAAATAAACATTCAAATAAGAAAAAGTTCTTGAATGATAGTTGACCAGTTAGCACTATTTAATAAAACAAATTGTTATGTTTTTTTTTACTACGGATAAAAAAAGTCACCCTTATTGTTGCTTAACGATTGATTTTCAAAATCGAATTTTGTAAAATGTTTAATCCCTAACGGCCGCTTTCTATAATATATCTCAATCCCAATCTTGATCCCGATCCTTGTCTGTAACCAATCAACGGCCGAGTTTGTATCTTTCACCGCACAATCCTCACCTTTGATTGGTTACAGACAAGGATCGGGATCAAGATTGGGATTGAGATATGTTATAGAAAGCGGCCGTAAGACAACATTCATTTCTAACTTTTTCGTTACGTACGAAGGTTTTATAAGAAGACAGAAACTCTATAGTTCTTTATATTATTCAAAATAATTCAGATATTCTACATCAAATCAGCCTAAGTAATAGGACCGTCAAACGGCATATACATAATCCTACGTTGGTATCCCTTTGAGCTACGGAACCCAATTTTAACGAGATTGGGACAAATACATGAGCGTCAAGCGTAAAGAGAGGCAGTATGTCGGCTCGCCTACCTATTGTGCTAGGGTCACGTAAACCATTCAAGGGACAAATATTTGGACCTCACGAATATTTGCTAACAAATATTGGTGCCTAAGTTATAGAACTGCTATGCTGGAAAGGTTCCTTACGGGGCCTTTACGACTAAATAATTGATAATCAAAAATAAATCCAACATCAAGGTATTTCTAAAGTCTTAACATCGCGCATTGCAGGTTAAACCGAATAGATATATGTACCTTTAATACATTACTACAGGCGGCCAGCAAAAGAGGCATACTTAGGCTGAACTTTTTATTTGAAATAGTTATTTATGATATTAGTGCGGTAAGTTGGTTTTTACAAATGAGTGGACGAATGTAAGCACGAGACGAAGTCGACGGCTTACCATAGTCACGAGTTTGTAAAAACCAAATCCGCACGTGTGTCGACACATTTGCGAGAAAACAGTACAATAAGTAATGAAACAAACTTTTTTGTCTTTAGAAATCAGTCGGAAAGTCGCAACAGTCTTTGACGTTTCTAAAAATGGCGCGAATTTGCAAAGGACGCCACATGCGCTTGGTGAAAATCAGAACCACATCTTTAATTTATTTTATTTTTCTTCTCCTCATTTTCTCTTTAGTATTAAAATGAGACAAACCTATAGAGCAAAAGCGCTTCCATGGAGGTTCGATCATTCAGCTAATTTATTCTCGTGATGTGAAACTCCTTGGTGGAATTCTTATTATTTTTTTTGGAAATTAAAAAAAAACCGTAAAGAATACACACGGCGCTATACTATACAACGGAGTATGCGGTAAAATATGTACATAAGTACCTATTTAACCGCACGTTCCATTCTGTGGTGCATAATTTTTAACTTTCGAACAATGCATACAGGCTTCGTAAATGGATTTTTTGAGCAAATGTGTTGAAAAAGTACTTTTCAAAATCAATGACGAACAACGAACAACAATAATTTTTCCCGCATTAAAGTGTTCATTTGTTTTTTTTTTCTCAATAAACAGCTTTCTATTTACAAGCCAGTTCGAATCTCCTTGGTTGCCATGTTTCGGAGTAAAAGATCGTTCCATTTTTGAATTACACGACAGATATGAGTTTATGTATGTAATTTATTTGGCCGCTAAACCACGACTGATATTTATTTTCATACAACTTTTGCCGGCCGCCGCTCGCATGTATTTGGCCAGTACAGCAATTTTGATTTATCTCGAAGAAGGTTGTCAAAATAATGCTCAAACCAAGCATGCTTGAGAAAAAAATAATATTGGGTACGTTATGTCTGGACTGCCACCTGGTATGGCTTTATTAGTCCGGGCAGGTTTCGTTCACGATTAGTCTTATGTTTCGGGAGCTCTTTTGTTAAACATTCTACAGAATAAAAATTGATGCTAAATGTAGGTTCACTTCGAGTTCAGGAAGTCCAAACCTCATGCGATTTGTCACTTTGCAACCAGCAAGTTTTTGAGACCTCATTTAAGATCTCTCTCTCTATTTAATCGAGAATCCACATAATATGATGAGTGTGAAGATATACCCAATTTAAATAAATGTAAATCTGACTAAATCTGGTTTTTGGTACAGTCAACAAAGCTATTTGGTATACAGGCAAAAATATTCCACTTCAGAGCCAATATTTATTTTTAATGTGTACATTATAATATGCCTAATGTAGGAGGGGGTGCCCCTCCGGAGACCGGAGGTCGATAGTGAATGAGTCGTCCATACATCTTGAGATGCTTGCCAAGCCAGTGGAAGGTTGGTTCCAGTGAGTCGGAACCGGAAGTCGCAAAGTTTACGGTGAGTCGGAACTGTCTGCGGTGTCCCAGTCAGTCGGGATGATGCTGCAGGCTCCAGTGAGTCGGAGTAATGATGCTGGCTCTAGTGGGTCGCCGTAGTGTAGCACCGTCGTGGGCGACGTAGTGACGTGACTGCTGGCGTCGACCAGGAGAGGCTCTTCAAGGCTCTTCATGTGACTGGCCGAAAGTGCAGTGAGCTTGCCCAGGTTGCTGATGAGGTTAAGGGTAATAATAGAGGCTAAGGATGCTGACCAGGAATGCGCATCCGCTGCATGCTAATGGTCAGGATTCCTGTAGAAGCCGTGGGCACTGGCTGGCTGTATGACTCGCTGCTCGAGAGCTTGAGGTCATGATGAGGAGAAGTGAAGATGACGTCACGCTGTGGCAGTAGCACGAAGGCTGTGCTGACGTTCAACGTCGACGGTCACCAGTATGGAGGTATGTGGAACAGGGTGCAAAGTCTCGCATATCTCCGTTGAAAAGGGAGGATCCTCCGACCAGACGGTTGTTGTGTCGGGTGGGCAACTGCCCGATAGTTGATATTCGGACTGTTGTATCGAGGTATGTTCAAATCGCACGGAAAACTATGATACCGCGAATAGAAAAGATGGCGTTGCGGTAGATTTTGATACGTCGGTTTCTTTTGTGGCGGCATTGATGCCGTTACATACTTCGAGTGTGCTGTACAATAATTGTTTACTCAGCACACTTACAACATTGTTTACAAGAAGTTGCAAGTTAGCTGCCTGCCTACCAAATAGCTTTGTTGACTGTACATGTTAATAGTAATCCTAAGCTGTCTTCGCTGAGTCGTGTCGATGAATAAATGGTGATTAGCAGATTAGTCTTGTTTAAGCCGGAAAACTTAATGGAAGAGATAGGAATAGAGGCACGCGCTTATTTGATATGAGGCAGTTTGTTAATGTAGGAGGATTCCGTGGCTTAATAATAACAGCCGCACATGTCGATCTTCGAGGTTAAGCAAAGCTTGCTGAGGTCAATCCGAGGATGGGTGACCATCAATTTCATATCGAGATACTTCTACTTCTCTGTGTCGTTATGCGGGTAGATAAAACGTAGGAGCTTTATGAAAATAATTCGTGGAAAAACCGCACTTGGTACTTACGTAATTATACGGTGAGTAGGTAAGTAAGTCACTTGCGCATGTGTTAACTTATTTTGAGTTATTGACTAATTTCCTGAAAACTTACACCAGAAATAGTTTGAAGGAACAACAACCATAGTAGGTAGTTAAAGTTTTAGGGTTCCGTACCTCAAAAGGAAAAAACGGATTATAGAATCACTTCGTAGTCCGCCTGTCTGTCAGTCTGCCATGACCCTTTGCTCAGAAACGCGTGAAGCTATGATGTTGAAATCAAATACTGAGGTCGGACCGTATCCCTAACTGACGCCGCTAAGCCGAGGTCGTATTCCACAGGGAATGCCCTTAGCGAGCGGTCAGTAGTTTTTAGCTTGTAGCTAGTTTTGTTGCCTTGGCTGGGGGCCTTAAATTCATTTGAGGCCACCACAGGTTAGTCCGGTTAAGCAGTTGATATCCCAAGTGTGTTAACTTGCTAGTGGTCATACCTAAAAAAAAAAAAAGGTCGGACCATAGACTCATTAATTTAATTATGTATCTTAGTATTTGATAATCATTTGTTTGGAGCTCCAAAGAAATCAAGCTTCAAGTTAATTATTTATTGTGTTGTCTATGTGCTGATGTAAAAATCCCACACTCCCTGGTCTTTACCCCAAAAGTCCAGGTGCTGCAAAAAAAAAATCTTCTCTTCTCGGTTCTCGATCTTCGGTTCTCGTCGACCTAGAGTCATGAAATTTGGCTAGAAGGAAGGTCCCACCCCACAGCACAAGTAAAGAAAAATGTCCGAAAACTGTTAGTTTGTAGTACAAAAAAAAACTAACTAGCTGGCTATTAAAAACTTATAAAAATTTGAATTTGGGGTATTGGCCGGGAGGTTGATGTATGGAGGGAGTATTTTTTCGACTAAAAAGTTTTGCTTGGTCTTCAATTCTACTTTAATTAGGTATCTCTTCGACAGAGTAATGTTTGATGCTTTCATAATTAATGAATTTCAGTAGGTACTGTTAACATATTTCACCATGGATGCCATTTTTATGGCTATCGCTCATAGCGTAAATGGGCTCGAAATTACATAAATTTTTGTTTGTGCCATGGTTTCGCGAAAGAAAACTACTTTTATGAGGCAGTTTATTGGTAATAATTGTGTCACTTCACGTGCAAATTACAGGAGACATCTACCTTGTTTAATGAGCTTTGTAAATTGGTTTATTAGTGTACAATTTGGACACGTTTGGAAAAAAGACTGTTGCCCCGACAATACCTTGTCGGGGCAACAGTCTTTACAGTATTTTGATGGTGCTTCTTAGTATGTTTTTTTATAGTCGCCGTGCTTATTGCGGTTTGCCTTAATATTGCTATGTGATGTAGGTACTGCGACGGGTTCTGGTTGATCAGATCCGGCAAAATCTGTCACCAACAGATTTTTTGTATCATTGTTAGGTCACGGTTTACCACTATCTTTCCTGGTGGTAAGGGATGATGTGGTCAACGATAGAGCACGCTTGTCTAGAAGTAACCTATTGACTCTAACAAGTTCAATTTGAGTTGGCGATTTGTTCGAAAAAGTCACCGCGGCCCTGGAATGCAGAGGGAATTAGGAGGAACACGGATGGGTTTTAGCCAGTTAGAGTCTGACACTCCCTTCCCGCCTAGAGCGGAAGGAGTCATTTGTACACCCTCGACATACCCTATAGGTTATAGCTATATACCATTTAAACCTATATACCCTATAGCTCACTCACTTAGGCATTCTTCATATTCGGCACTAAATATAATAAAGGCATGGCATATTCTGATAAAGTCCGATACCAGTCTGACCAAGGGGTACCGTGTTACCCATATACTGGGTTGTGGAGGTCAGATATAAGCAGTCGCTCCATGGAATGTACCGGTATAAGTCAGCTGCATCCGGTAGGACTGAAAGCCAACCCCAATAGGAATAGGCTAAGCAGATGGAAAGTAATATTCAGTGATGCAAATACAAATAATTGATTAGGCAGATATGTAAATAACATCCACACAAACCAGTTGTGTTATGATTGTCCAAAGTAAGAGGGGCGAGAACCTTATGGCACTACTTAAAGTTTTCTTGTAAACCTATCTCTAAGTTAAATCAGACGGAAATTTCGTCTGAGTGAGTCGCCACAGCTCGTCAGCTCGTAGTACCAAGTAGGTAGATGAGGGCAGGCAGTGCGTGTGAGCGAAGGGGGCCGCGGATTGATAGCGATGCTGCTAAATAAAGATTTCCGCGCCGGCATCCGCGCGGGGGGTCTCGCATGCTCGGGAACGTGCGACCGCGCCGTTCCACGCGAAAATGGATGTGATTGGATGAAAGTTTTGACAGCAAAATGTTGATGTTTTTGACCAGTGCTAGGAATTATTATCCTGTATGTTTGAGCTGAAAGTTCTGGAGTGGCGACCGAAGTCGCAGAGTAAGACTCAGCCTTTCACAAGGTTTAGGTATAGATGACCAGGTGAGGGCCTCGAGATTCCGCTGGATGCGAGATGCATGTGCTTAAGCCCAGTAGTGGAAGCCTTTTGGCGTTGTCAAAAAACGAAGAAAACACACCATAAACACCGACTTCCAAAATTAAAGTTATTTTATACTTTGTAGTGCTTTTTGTTTTTAAGTCTTGTATTTTTTTGTGTTTTTTAGTGCTGTTACCCCCTAACATTTCAACAATTCCAACCAGTCCATATAAATTTAATAGGGTAGACGATTAAAAATCTAATTAGTCCGTCAGATGGATTTCCAAAAAATATAACACATGTATTTTTTCTTTTTTCACGAAAACAAAAAATGTAAACGATACAGTGCGTTGAAAACTCGTGTGACGTCACTTGTAAGTAAGTTCACTTTTTACGTACTCGTGACGACACAACCCCCCACTCCTGATCTTTGATGCGTTCGATTGCGTTCGATATTCGTCTTTTTTATAATTGATTTGATAAAACAGAAAATACGTGTCCAATATTTTTCGATAATCTAACTGACGGATTAAATAGAATCACTTATTTTTTTTTACCAGGAATCAAATCTTTACGAAATTTAAATGGGACCAAGCGAAATAAACCTCTTTCGAACAAAAAAAAAAGAATTTTAAAAAACCGTTTGTATATGACGGAGTTATGCCCGAAAATACATAAAAACATGCTAATTGATGACCTTGAGGTGTAGTAGTACTACCTATAGTATAAGGTCTATGACCCTATCCATATGAATGTATCTTCTATTAATATATTAACACATTTATACTCTTGCAGTCAGTAATTAAAGGTAATCGCTTGAGAACAGTTGTTTCAATAACACTACATCCCCACATGGCGACCCTTGCCATTTTTGGGGCGCGTGACGCGACTTCTATCTCGGCGTAGTGTTACGGCTCCAAAGCAAAGTAAATAAATTAAACTCTTTGTAATAAATTGGCGTGAAAATATTTGTGGATAATGGAACTTTCGTAATTAAAATGAATCAAGTACATTTTAAAAGTTAATTTAACGTCCGGAAATCAGTGAGAATGTGTCGTTCCAACGTAGAAAAGGAGACGGTCTTCGTGAACCAGAATTCTGCTGGTTCCAATAATGCACACGTTGAAGAATTGAAGGCACATATTTCGACGATCAGTATTATCCTCATAGTAATTTGCGTTTTACTGGGTCTTGGCATTATATATTTTGCGTGGAAGCAGTACAGGAATTGTCACCATTCCTGGATCAGGGACCAGATTTTGCAGAACAGCCTGCGACGATCGTTCAACCGTTCCAGAGCAATTCGCGGAGAAGAGCAAGCAAATCTTCCAATGACGTAGAAGTCGGAGTATTCATCATACTCATCTGGCAGCTGTGCGGTATCATTTATTTAGTGAAGTGCATACTAAGTGCGTCTCAAGTGCGTTGTGCGTATTAAAGTGCGTAAGATGAATTCGCGAATCATCATATAATAAAGAGACGATAAAATGATAATAGACATTAAGAATTAAAATAATGAACTCTAAGATAAATTAGCAGTTTAAGTTTGTTTTGAGTGATCGTATATCATCATGTATCATCTTACACGCTGTGTCCCCTACTACAGTAATTCACTGTGAGAATCGGGTATGTATTAAATGGTTTAATTAATATATATTACTTTTGCATGAGGGAATGGAAGATGAATTGTTACTTTGTTTAAATGATCTTGTATCAATAAGGAAATATTTAATTAAAAAGGGAAAAACACGATTTAAGGGTAATATTGTTAAGAATAAATTATGTGAAGTTGAAACAATTTATGAGAAAAGTAAAGGATTAATAAAGCTATTATCTACAAAACCAGGAGTAAAATCAGAATTGTTAGAATCATTATCAGTTACGAAAAGCGAAATAGAATCGTGTTATTCGCAAATTAATGTTTTGTGCGCTGTAATTAAATCAGACTGTGATAGTGACAGTGATATTTCTGAAGCAAGTCCAAATTTAGAATCAATCATGGAGTTCGATTTAAAAACGGCATGTAGTTTGATTCCTGTAATGACCAATAACGAAAATAATATCAGAAGTATCATTGACTCTATAGAAATGTACGCAGACATGTTGTCGGAAACGGGGAAAAAGTTACTAATGACATTCGTTTTGAAAAGTAGATTATCAGAAAATGCAAAATTACGTATAACCAATAATTACACATCTGTGAACGATTTTGTCAGAGATTTACGTGTTGCACTTTTACCAAAAAAATCGTTTACTGCAATACAATCACGATTACAAAACGCAACGCAAGGCCGGCGTACAATTGACCAGTTTGGAACAGAATTAGAAAAGTTATTTACTAATCTGACCGCAAGCAAATGGTAATTCTGATAGTTATTCCGTACTCAAGCCCATAAACGAAAAATTGGCAATTAAGCGATTCGCAGATGGATTGAAGGATTCGAGACTAAGTACGATTATTGCTGCACGTAATTATGACAGTTTAAAGGACGCGATCCAGGCAGCGAAAGATGAAGAGTTGACATCGGCATCGACTTCGACCAACGAAAATGTCATGCAGTTTTCACACCGCGGAAGAGGTAAGTTTCATAACAATAACAACAACTTTAGGAATGGCCGTGGTTCTCATAGTCAGCAGTTAAACCAACGCAGTCGAGGACATCATTATCAGCATAATTCAAATAATTTGAGAGGTAATTTTGGCCATAATTCAAATAACTTCGGCAGACGTGATTTCAATAACTCACGTGGGCGATCATCCCATAACTATCGTGGTAACGGACGTGGACGAGATTATCAAACTTCGAACGAGAATCGATCGAGTAATGAAACTCGTAGTAAAGGTCGTACCAATAGAATATTTTATTCCAGCAATGAACAAGATAAGAACGATAGTATGCCTACAACAAACGAAATGCAGTTTTTTCGATCTTAAACATAACATTTTAGCTTTGCAAGGTAAGGCAAAATTTTTAGCATTATACATAGGTAATAGGAAATATTATTGGCTAATAGATACCGGAGCATCTTTGTCCGTAATTAAAAAAGATGCGTTACCATACGATAGTGCAGTAATTAGAGATGAAACCATCATAAATGGTATTGGAGGTAAAATTAGTTCATCAGGGTTTGTTCAACTTAGCTTGACTCATCGTGATGACCAACACTTTGTTGACTTTAATATCAAGCTTCATGTTTTTGATAACATACCATTAAAGGCAGATGGAATATTAGGTTTAGATTTTCTTTGTCAGTACGCTTCAAATATAAACTTAGAAACTAATGTCATTAACCTATCTAATTATGGAAAGTATTATTCATTAGAACTAAGTGATGTCATAGATTACTCAGCTGAGGTGTTACATATCCCAGCACGAAGTGAGTCGATACATTATTTGCTATTAAATATTGAGAATATGAATGACTGTATTATCCATAGCGAACAGTTAGCGGAAAATGTTTTTCTAGCGGGATGTATTGGACGAATAAAAAATAATAGATTACCGGTTAAAATTTTGAACACTAACGAGCATGATATTTACCTACCAACTTTTCAACCACAGATATATTCAATTGAAGAGTTTCACTTATGCAATTTTAAATCAAACGCTAACAGTTTAGAACGAGCAAAGAACCTATTAAACATTTTAAATTTAAATCATTTAAAAATGGACGAACGGAAATCAATTGAAGAATTATGTTCTAAATATTCGGATGTTTTCTTTTTACCAGGTGATAAGTTAACGACTACAAGTGTTTATGAACAATCCATAACTATAAAACCAAATACAAGTCCGGTTTATACGAAGCAGTACCGATTGCCGCATTCTTTGAAAAATGAAGTAAATAGGCAAATTCAAAAAATGATTGACAATGACATTATAGAAGAGGCGAAGAGTGAATGGTCGAGTCCTGTTTTACTGGTACCAAAAAAAAAGTAGCAACGATAAAAAATGGCGACTAGTGGTCGATTATCGGAAGCTTAATGACCGTATTGTAGACGATAAATTTCCTTTGCCAAGTATTACGGAAATTTTGGATTCGCTCTCTGGCTCAGTCTATTTTTCGCATTTAGATCTTAATCAAGGATATTACCAAGTAGCTTTAGATAAAAACAGTAGAGAGTATACAGCGTTTACAACTAGTACTGGGCAATACCAGATGAAGAGGCTACCTATGGGATTAAAAACAAGTCCGAGTGCTTTTAGTAGAGTAATGTCAGTTGCTATGTCTGGGTTAACATACGATAAATGTTTTATATATTTAGACGATTTAGTAGTCTTTGGGAGAAATTTAGATATCCATAATAAAAACTTAACAGACGTCTTGGAAAGACTTAGGAAAATTAATTTAAAATTAAATCCAGAAAAATGTATTTTTTTAAAGAAAGAAATTCTTTATTTAGGGCATTTAGTATCAGAAAATGGAGTCTTACCCGACCCAATTAAAGTAGAAGTATTGAAAAATTACCCTGTACCAAGTAATACCGATGAAGTAAAAAGATTTGTAGCATTTTGTAACTATTATAGGAAATTCATTAAAAACTTTGCAAGAATAACTTGTCCATTAAATAAATTAACTAGAAAACATGTACCATTTGTTTGGACTGAAGAGTGTCAAAGTGCGTTTGAAGCAATGAAACATGCTTTAAGTACACCACCAGTATTAGATTTTCCAGATTTTTCAGAAAATAATGAGTTTGTCATTCAAACAGATGCGTCAGGGACGGCTATTGGAGCAGTCTTGTGCAATCAAAATATGAAACCTGTAGCTTATGCTAGCAGACCTCTGAATAAAGCTGAACTCAATTATCCAACCATTCAGAAAGAGTTAGTTGCAATTGTTTGGGCTGTAAAGTATTTTAGACCCTATGTATACGGTAAATCATTTACAATTATGACAGACCATAAGCCTTTAATATATTTATTTTCAATGAAGGACCCATCTAGCAGACTACTTAAATTTAGACTAGCACTAGAAGAATACGATTTTAAAATTTTATATTTAAAAGGAAAAGATAATAGCATAGCAGATGCATTATCTAGAATTAATATAACATCGGATACTTTAAAACAGATGAATAATGAAATTTCTTTAGTTATGACTAGAGCTCAGAAAAAACGTTTAGATGTAGGAAAACAATTGGATACACCTAGTTTTAGTAAACGAGACGAAACGTGGCCTGATCAACCACGAGTAGTTGAGGTACTAAAAATTCCGAATAATTCTGTAGAAATGAGTTTTATAGGAAGTGAAAAATTAAATAAATTAAAAAGACAAAATAATATAGATGAAGAAAAGGAATGTTTTATTTATAACAATCGAAAGAAGATGTTGTATATTAATCTTAACTTTAGAGCACAACTTACGCGAGCCGAATTTGTGACTAAGTTAGGTCATTTTTGTAAACGAATAGGTATAAATGAGCTATGCATAGTAAAAAATAAGGAATATGAGAGTTTTATTAAAGATGTATTAAAAGAGATAAAAGACAATAAGGATTGGACCGGTCCACGTATTTATGTATTGAGAGGAGTTAGGAGAATTTATAATGAAGAAGAAAGAAAGTATATTTTACATGACTTTCACCTACTACCTACCGCAGGACATGCAGGAGTACGTAGGATGACCAATAATATTAAGAGACATTTTTACTGGCCAGGCTTAGACAACGATATTAGACAATTTGTGAGTAAATGCATTAAATGTCAGAAAATGAAGCATTGTAGGTATATCAAGGCGCAAAAAAAAAAAAAACTATATATTTTTTTTTTTTTTTTTTCTATCACCCCTGAGGTGAGGTGTAGTAGTACTACCTATAGTATAAGGTCTATGACCCTATCCATATGAATGTATCTTCTATTAATATATTAACACATTTATACTCTTGCAGTCAGTAATTAAAGGTAATCGCTTGAGAACAGTTGTTTCAATAACACTACATCCCCACAACCTCCTCCTTTTTTGATGTCGGTTAAAATGATGATGATGGTGTTAAGTGTTTCCCGTTCCTATGATATCTTGTATTAAATACCGGAAATGCAGTTAAAAATCCGGGTTACCTAATTTTCTTACAATTTAATGCGGAACAAAGAATGGAAAGCATACGAAAGTATAATCTCAGGCATAATTGATCCCGGTCACAGGGCCGGCCCGTGCAACGCCGCGCTGCCGCCGCACTGCTTCGCATGTGCGGCAGCTGGCAAGCCGGCCGATCACTGGGCTGGGGGCAAAGCCTGCGTTCCACCCGCCAGGGCCGGGGTAAAGAAGAAACCACCCACCGCCGCCGCCGCCGCCGTCGCTTCCGCCGCAGCCGCCGACACCGTTGCCGCCGCTGCCACTGCTCGGGAGGGGGCTGAAATGGAGTACCAGTAACGGCCCCATTTTGCCTCCTCCAGACGAACGTTAGTTACTGCGCCTCTCAGGAACTGATGCTCATGAGCAAGTCGCAGTGATTGACGCCTGTGGACGGCGAGCAATGGGTAGCTCGCTGTCCGATCAGAACAGGCCCGAGTCGACGGCGCGTTTCGTTCCAAGCGCGCCGGAAAGAGTAGTCAGCAACGGAGACGGGGCCCGCCAGGGCCAGAGCCTGCCAGGGTCGCGGAATATGTTCGAAAGAGTTACCGCGGCCCTGGAAAGTAAAAGGCACTAGGAGGAGCATGGGTGGCCTGCCGCTCTACCCAGAGCGGATCATCACCTGGTTTACCGTCTTTAATATTGCGGATAAGGCATCTCTGCAGTTTGGATTAAAAATTTGTATTTCACTACCATGAGGTAACATTACACTGACCATGAGGTAACTCAGTGTAGGTACTAGTCGAGGAATCACGGCAGCTGGAGGTGACAGTTCATTTCATGCTGGCGATATAATTAATTGCAATGTGGCTAGTCTAATCATACTAGGAATATAGGTGTGAAGGTCTATGTACGTATTTGTGATTGCTCATCGAATAGAGACTTGTGCATCAATTTATTGAGTGTTATTAGCGCACGTGGTTCGGTCAGACTACAATAGTTCGTCGTGCTTGCCAAGAGCTACTCCTAATATTAACCGAGGAACGCAGCGCGGTCACGGTAGAGTGACAAGCAATACTGTGTCATCAGGATATATGGTCTATTTTGATTTGTTGTGATCCTATAACTTCACATGACACTTATAATTTCCGTAGGGTTAGGCAGAGGTGTACTAAAGTCAATACATATTTCTCCAGTTCAGAAGACCGCTTTTAGTACTAGAAAAGCGTTATAATTCAAAATTCAATATCATCTCAGCGACAATCAATATCAAAAACTTGTCAAATGGAAGAAAATTACTGGGGTTTTAAATTTTGACTTTCACATATAGTGTAAAATATTTGTGGCGGACTCCACACATAATTAATATAATTATTTGTTATGATCATTTTTTCTATTGTAATATTTTACAAACAAACCGTCTCACAGACCATACTTTAATATTAAAGAATTAGTTAGCGCGCAACGGCAACCGGTTCCTTATCGCCGCAGGCACTGGAATGTGAGGGGAGCGCGCGCGCCGCGGGACGGGGGTCCGCGCTGCGCGCGGGCACTCCCGCCAGTCTACATAAGCCTGCGACACGAAACGCATGTGGTCTGCCCTCTCGCGCTTTGCTTTGTATATACTTCCGCGTGTTCATAATTAAGTTACGCGCTTACCTGCTGTGCTAAAAAGCTAGTAATCCTGACTCTTTCTCCTTCTATTGTTTCTTACGCTTTTGCCTTGATTGTAACGGTGTTGTGGGACATTATATCGCATAACAAGAAACCTGTGCATTATTATTGAAGCTACCCCCGAACCTGCGGCAAAGTAAGTTTCCTACATTGGTGACCCCGACGGAGCACAGGATGAGTCAGAGTCAAGCGAATCAAGATGGCGGGACAAAAACTCCAAGTGACCACTGCCGCTACTACGACGTGCATCGGGTCGGAGTGAGGGTACCCCCGTTTTACCCAGAAAAACCAGCCCTATGGTTTTCACAACTAGAAAGCCAGTTCGTATTGGCAAATATAACCAGCGACACGACCAAGTACCACTACGCTATCGGCAGTCTTGACCCAATCTACGCGTCTGAAGTCGAGGACATAATCACCGACCCGCCATCCTCTGACAAGTACGAGCGATTAAAGACGGAGCTGATTAAGAGATTATCGGCGTCACGGGAGAAGAAAGTAAATCAGCTCCTTACACAAGAGGAGCTAGGCGATCGAAAGCCATCGCAGTTTCTGCGGCACCTGCGTCACCTGGCAGGACCGAACGTTCCCGAAGAATTTCTACGGACCATCTGGACTAGCCGATTGCCCAGCAGTACGCAAACTATTATCGCCTCACAGTCGAAAGCCTCGTTAGAGGAAGTGGCCGAACTAGCGGACCGCATACATGACGTAGTGCCAACCAACATACAGGTCGCGTCCACATCACGGGCTGTACCAGGCAGTAACGTCGACCAGATGACCAACCAGATAGCTGAGCTTACAAAGCAAGTACAAGCGCTCGCTACGCAAATGGACAGACTGTCACGGGCAAGACGCCGGTCTCGCAGCGACAGCCGAGGACGGTCGCCATCTGGACGCTCCAGCTCAAACTACAGGAGGTTCCCCATATGCTGGTACCATTTCAAGTTTGGTGACAGAGCCACCAATTGCATGAAACCCTGTGACTACTCGGGAAACGCGACCGGCAGTCAGTGACAGCGACCGACGACTGCCATGCCTCTGGTCGCTTATTCGTGACGGACTACACCACAAAGACTCGATTCCTTGTCGACACCGGCAGTGACGTTTGTGTGTTCCCCAGGTCAGTTATTAAAGAGCGACGTATAAAGACAAACTATGAACTGTGCGCGGCTAACGGCAGTGTTATAAATACGTACGGTTACATACAATTAAAATTAAATATAGGCTTGCGACGTGACTTCATGTGGAAATTTATTGTTGCAGACGTTACTAAGGCGATAATAGGAGTAGACTTCCTGTCTTACTACAATTTAACAGTAGATGTACGAAACCAGCGCCTCATCGACGCTGAAACCACACTAGTTACCCCGGCTTTGCCTGCGCGTCCATCCGACATTGTCTCATCGGTAAAGGTAAGAATTGGTGACACCACTTACCATGACATACTACGGGAATTCCCAGACATTACCCGACCTTCTGGTATTCATCGCAAACCAACACATAACACTGCACACCATATACGTACAACACCTGGACCCCCTGTATCATGCACACCCCGACGTCTAGCTCCCGACAAATTAAAAATCGCAAAGGAGGAGTTTGAATCAATGCTAACAATTGGTACTGCCAGACCCTCAGATTCGCCATGGGCCTCACCCTTACATCTCGCCCCAAAAAAAGATAACGGGTGGCGTCCATGTGGAGACTACAGAATGTTAAACGCGCGAACAATACCGGACAGATACCCAATCCGGCACATTCACGATTTTACACATAACCTATCAGGATGTCAGGTCTTCTCTACAATAGACCTAGTAAAGGCCTATAACCAGATTCCTGTAAACCCGGATGATATACCAAAAACCGCCATCACCACACCATTCGGTCTTTACGAGTTCCCGTATATGACGTTTGGCCTTCGCAACGCGGGACAAACATTTCAGCGATTTGTCGATGAAATGTTGCGGGGGCTAGACTTCTGTTACGGATATTTAGATGACTTCTTGGTCTATTCGAAAGACCAAAAACAACACGAACACCACCTGCGTCAGCTGTTCTCCAGACTACAGAAATACGGGATGGTTATTAACTCCTCTAAATGTGTATTTGGAGCCCAGGAAGTAACATTTTTAGGATATAGCATCACGGCCAAAGGCACCAAACCCTTGCCAGGAAAAGTTGAGGCCATCAGCAGCTTTCCTCCACCCAAAACCGTACGCGGGCTGAGAAGATTCCTAGGTATGGTAAATTTTTACAGACGGTTTATCCCAAATGCAGCACAGCACCAAGCCCCTCTCAACAAACTCTTGTCAGGGTCGGTAAAGGGCTCGCACCCTGTGAATTTTGGACCAGACGAAGAGGCAGCCTTCGAGGAATGCAAGAAAGGTCTCTGCAAGGCCGCAATGCTGGCGCACCCAGACACCGGGGCAAAGCTCTCTTTAGTTACAGATGCCTCAGACACGGCATTGGGGGCAGTACTACAGCAGCAGAAGAACGGTACCTGGGAGCCATTAGCCTTCTTCTCTCGCAAGCTGAGTACAACACAACAGAAATACTCTCCTTACGACCGAGAACTGCTCGCCATATACGAGGCTATTAAATATTTCAAACATATGGTCGAAGCCAGGGAGTTTGTAATCTACACAGACCATAAACCCATCTGCTACGCATTCCACTCCCGAAAAGAACATTGTCCTCCTCGACAATTTAGACATTTAGATTACATATCACAATTCACCACGGATATCAGACATATCTCAGGGAAAAACAACATTGTGGCCGACACACTGACACGAGTAGAAGAAGTCGTACAGCCCATCAATTTGAACGAGCTAGCCAAATCGCAAAGCACCGACCCAGAACTCAAACAACTTCTGAACGGCAAAACCTCGCTGCGTTTGAAAAAAGTAGCACTTCCCGAACTACAGACCGAGCTATACTGCGACGAGAAAACCAAGACACTAAGACCATACGTCACCAAAGAATTCCGACGCCAGGTATTTGACAGTTTACACTCGTTTAGCCACCCAGGTGCGAACGCCAGCGCGAAACTCATAGCGGAACGATACGTATGGCCAGAAGTCAGGAAAGATTGCAGGGCTTGGGCGCGAAGCTGCTTAGCCTGCCAACGCTCTAAAATTACTCGCCACGTTTCTGCACCACTCAGCAACTTCAAGTTACCTCGTTCTCGCTTCATGCAAATACATATCGACTTGATTGGACCACTACCACAGTCACAAGGATACCAGTATTGCCTCACCGCAGTCGATCGGTTCACGCGATGGCCTGAGGCGATACCTATCAAGGACATGACAGCAGAAACAGTGGCGAGAGCACTTCTGTACGGATGGATCTCACGCTTCGGTTGCCCCACCCAAATCGTTACAGATCGCGGTAGACAATTCGAGTCAAACCTCTTCAAACGGTTATCAGAAACAGCAGGTTTCGAGCACCGTAAAACGACCGCTTACCACCCGGCATGCAATGGACTAGTTGAGCGTTTTCACAGGCAGTTGAAGACGGCTATTACCTGTCACGGAAACGAAAATTGGGTAGAAACACTCCCGCTGGTTCTCTTGGGTATGCGAAGCGCCTACAAAGAAGACATTAAAGGGACTGCAGCAGAACTGGTATACGGGGAGACATTACGACTACCAGGAGACTTTTTCCAACCGGATAACAACACGGTAGCGAACGCAACTGAATATGTAGAAAGGTTACGCATGTACGCTAGAAAGCTACAACCATCACCTGCTGCACGACACGGTAATAAACGAGCAATATTTATCTTTAAAGATCTAGCTACAACATCGCACGTATTTCTAAGAAATGACGCCACTTCCGGGTCATTTAAACCATCTTACACCGGGCCTCATAAAGTCATAGAACGGGGGGAAAAAGTGTTCAAACTCCTCCTAAGTGGTAAGACAGTCACAGTGTCGATAGACCGGATCAAACCAGCCTACATAATGAACGACACAGACACCACGATCAACAACAACAACACCAACACTAACAGCAATAAAAAATACACAGACACTGATCAAACACCACAACAAACACCAGTCACCAATTCTACCCCTAAAGCCTATGACCCTAATGTCGAACGGACGCGGTCAGGACGTAGGGTGCACTTTCCAGACTATTATCGCCCGTAGTGACGGTCTCTGGAGGGGGGTGATGTGGCGGACTCCACACATAATTAATATAATTATTTGTTATGATCATTTTTTCTATTGTAATATTTTACAAACAAACCGTCTCACAGACCATACTTTAATATTAAAGAATTAGTTAGCGCGCAACGGCAACCGGTTCCTTATCGCCGCAGGCACTGGAATGTGAGGGGAGCGCGCGCGCCGCGGGACGGGGGTCCGCGCTGCGCGCGGGCACTCCCGCCAGTCTACATAAGCCTGCGACACGAAACGCATGTGGTCTGCCCTCTCGCGCTTTGCTTTGTATATACTTCCGCGTGTTCATAATTAAGTTACGCGCTTACCTGCTGTGCTAAAAAGCTAGTAATCCTGACTCTTTCTCCTTCTATTGTTTCTTACGCTTTTGCCTTGATTGTAACGGTGTTGTGGGACATTATATCGCATAACAAGAAACCTGTGCATTATTATTGAAGCTACCCCCGAACCTGCGGCAAAGTAAGTTTCCTACATATTATTATAGTAATTTTAAAACTATTTATATTATTAGTCTATGTTTTAAACAACGTTCGCATTCGCATTTTATAAACAGTGTTAAAAATAATTAGACATTAGGCAGAATGCAAATACTTAATTGACTCAAGACAAAGTTAATATTTAATAATTCAATCAAAGTGTATTAACAAACGAATCCAATATATTAATCGGAAACAATCTAGCTATTTTCACTATAAAAACTACATAATTTAACACAAAACCCGAGCGCGCGTTACGGGGTTCTACAAAAATCGTTCGATCACGCCACTCGATTCCCGCGCCCGGCTCCGCCCGACCACGTCACACCCGTTCTCGCTGGCTTTTTCCAGTGTTGCCAAAAATAGGTACTTATACACCAATTCAAAATTGGCGTTTGGGTCTAAAAACTTTTGATGTTAAATTGCAGTCAAAAGAGAAAGCCATTATGTTTCGCAACAGTTAAAAATGATTACAATTGTCCCACGCCAATCTTTAATTTAGTCCCCCTACCCGACCTGATTGCATCGGGAGCGATAGGCATTGTCTCGTCATTTTATCAGCGTATAATTATTATGATTTATGGTCAATCTTGTCCCGGACATTCCCAGGAATCTCTGATAGTCTAGACCAAGTTTAAGAACTAATTAGTATTTGAGCTAAATAATCACAGCATAGTAAGATGTGTCATACATCTTACTATGCTAATTGCAAGATGAAGTGAGATATCACAAACCAAATTAATGCAGTTATGTTTAGTTAATTAAGGTATTTACATTTTTAAACAGCTCATGAATTTAGGAATGTTAATGACATATTTGACCGTTAACATACTGAAACATCCTATAAAGTGTTGAATTGCTGAGTATAATTATTATAATGACACGATATAATATTTATCATTGTTTCAAAATAAGATGAGACAAATTTTTTACAGCTATGGTTAAAAAAAAATGACAAAAAAAGAATGAAAATGGTTTGACTGGAAGCCGACCCCAATATAAAAGTTAGACAGATAATGATAATGATGATCATTAAAAAAGTGTTTTATAAGATTCTATAACAGACACCGGAACTTATGAAACGAAACAAAATCTGATGAAATGACATACACAATTTCATTTTCCCCAGAAACATCAACAAACCATCATGCCGCTCCAAATTCGAAGAAACCGTTGCTCGTCGTTCGTGCGGGACAACCTCCTGACGCTGCTAACAGTCATCGGCGTGGTCTCCGGCACAATCCTGGGCTGCGGCCTGCGCGCCTCGGGCCAGGAGTGGTCCCGCCGAGACGTCATGTACTTCCAGTACCCTGGAGAGCTGTTCCTCAGGATGCTGAAGTCTCTGATAGTGCCCCTGCTGGTCTCCAGTATCGTCTCCGCTATAGGGTCCTTGGACTTGAGCTTATCTGGCAAGTGAGTTGGTTTTATTTGACAGTACTTATGCTTATGTTAAATGTCTATGGATTTTGGTTTAAATTCGTCCACTGGTGGACATAGTACGTTTAAATATATGCTAGTAGAGACCAGTACGAGGGCATGGCCTCGTCCTTTGTGTTTTTAGGAATAATAATAGGAATATTTTATTTGCTTTAAAACATGCCACACTTTTTGCCATTCAAAGTGTTTATTAAAAGTCTGGAGAGGATAATTCATAAAAAATGGAATTTACCAGATTTCCACTAATTCCTGTAAAGCCGGCACGGTACGCGCAGTGGTTGAGCGATTGACTGCTGCGGTGCATGTTGCAGGTTCGATTCCCGCACGGAACACATATTTGTGTGACCTACAGATAGTTGTTCCAGGTCTGGCTGTATGTGTGTGAGTTAATATGTTTGTTAACGCACCCACGATACAAGAGATATTCCTAGTGTAGGGCAATGATTTTTTTATAAAAAAAAAAGGTTACAAAGTCTCTGGCTGCAACTAACTCCTCATTCCTTCCAGGGTTGGTCTTCGCGCGATCATTTACTACATGACGACGACGGTATGCGCCGTGATGCTGGGTATAGCCCTGGTCACCACCATTAAGCCTGGCAAGGATCCGGAGGCCTACACTCAGCCCAACGCGACCAAACTCATCGTGAAGGACACTCTAACGTCTGATACGCTTTTGGATCTGATCAGGTTAGTGTTTAGAGATATAAAACTGAGTTTTGAGTAAGGATTTGACTTGAGGATGACCCTTGAAGTTAGGAGTATTCCGCACTTTTAGACCGGTGTTGAAGTTTGATGCTCAGGATTAATTGAGTCTTGTGTCCTTAGGGCCAATTCTACTCATTTTTTAGACAACGTTCGCATTCTTTTCAACTGTTTAAAAAATATATTTTTGACAGTTTGCAATTGACATGCTTGAAAATTAGTAGAATTGGCTCCCAGGTCTCATCAGGGAGACATAGCTTACTCTTCACCCGACCCCGAATTGATCAAGATTGAACTAATGGTATGACACTCTTGTTATAAATCTATAGATCTAGGACCATTTAAAATCTTCGACGACCATAAGATAGTTGTGAATATCACTTATTGGGACCGCAATCGATCAAAATAAAAGTATCATTAGGAAAATAACAAAATTGCGTAACATAAAAAATAGAAAACGCTACACGTGGATGGGTATGTTATACGAGCTTCTCAGAAGGAATCTATATCTGGAGTTGCCATGGAGAATCGAGCCGTGGGTTGGAAGGCTGCTCGTTAATATTTTTCCTCATATTCCCGGGAAAAGGAAACATAATATTAAAGGTACATTTCTGTACAAAAGTGGAAATGAAAAGCCTCCTAGAGGGACTATTGAATAGAAAATGGCGCGGGATTATACGAAGCAATTTTGTGGCAAGCTCTTTGGTAATAATCCCTGAAATTAACACAACTCTTGTTGATTGTTATTTTTTACCTGAGAGGGATATTGTTTTACTTTTCTTGATTTTAAAGTAGGTAGTAACTATACGACTTATCCTCAACCTCTCCTAAATTGGTGATAAGTCGTATAGCTAATATAGGTAGGTTCGGGGTTGGTTATCATTTCTGTCTAACTAATTGGATCTAAATAAGAATTCCAGCGTAGGAAGGCCTCCCACAAGGTGGACCGATGACCTGGTGAGGGTCGCGGGTAGTCGATGGATGCGGGACGCACAGGACCGGTTGTTGTGGCGACACTTGGGGGAGGCCTTTGTCCAGCAGTGGATGTCTTTCGGCGGATATGATGATGATGATGATGGTGAAGAATTTCTCGCATTTTCTGTAGCAGAAAGCACAAGGGAAGATGAGGAAACTAATGCTTTAGTCTATGCATTACAGAACTAAATCGATTCTTTTTATTTAAGGGACCGCATTCATACAGCAAAGTAAATTTTGTCAAAAATAAAATGCGCGACAGTTCTAGAACATATGACTGCGTTAACTAGACCGTGTCATACAACTCGTATAATGTGACGCGGGATGATTGGCTTAATAATCTTAATAGGTATTACATAGCGGGTAATTTCGCCATCCGGCTGACCCGGCCGAATTAGCCTGATAAATGATATGCATGATTTGAACATTACGTGTGCAGAGGTGTTAAATTTTCCGGTTCCGGCTGTAAATGACGTTGTTGTCGGTTACGTTTTTAGTTATAAACTCGGAAAAATGTTATGAATATGTCGTGAGCATTTGACGACACGATTGGCGCAGTGGTTGAGCATTTGGCTGCTGAACTGATGTTGCGGGTTCGATTCCCCCACGGAACCAAAATTTGTTCACTCAATCACACAATCACTCAGTTACTCAGTAACGTAAGAATTATATATAAGTACCTCTATTGATTGATCGATATCGCGAGGAGTAAAACAAACTTCTGAATAATTCAACAGTACCTTATGCCGCACTTAATTCAGGGTTGCTTCGGAAATTATTGTTATTTCATTATTTTTGAAAAATTGGCATCACTTACCTATCTCGTTGTTAAGTATCGAAAAGACTGATCATGATTACTTTACTTTTGTTTTTTTTTATTAGAAACACGGCAATAATGATCTTGCATATAAAACTAGCTTTTGCTCGTAACTTCGTACGCGCATTTTCCGCTTTTCTCGTTCCCGTAGGAAATTCTCTCTTAGCCCTCCCCTACACTCCCCAAGGAACCTACCAAATTTCCGCTTTCTACGACCAGTAGTTTCGGCTGTGCGTTGTCAGTCACTCATCAGTAATGGAAGAATTTTACATATTAGGATTTGCGGACTGTCTTCGAAGTAACCCAGTATAAAAATATTCCAATTGTTAGCATCGCTCTCCTGCGGCCTACTGAGATCGGAGGTCACAGCTGTCGCTATCGGCCATAATTGCCCATCACCTGATTTATTGCTCTATTGCCACTCCTCGACGCTCTAATAATGTGTCAATTGTTTAACACCTTCCGTCCTTATGTTAGAGTAGATAACTGAATGTTGATTGCAGTAAATTTTTATTGAAGCAGTACTGTAGATGCTATAATTGGTTGTTTTGTTTGGTTTAGCGCAGTTTAAAAGGGATCTTGAACTTTTTGTCTATGGAAGTTCACTTAATCCCCATTTCCAAGTTTCGGCGCGTGATATAAGTATATGAGTCAGGAGTAGGACACTTAAACAATGAAGGATATGGTGTCCTAAAGAATCGTGCTGCTGGGATATTTGAAGGCAAAGGTTGCTATGAAAACTGAACTTATCTCGGCAGCGAGTCACTTGGGTGCTGTATTAGACCTATCGTGGATGAAAAGTTTTGTTTGTTGACCCATATTTTCCTGGTAACTATCCAGATCGATTATATACCCTTTTGCTCACACATAGAAGACAGATATTGAGTGCTTTATGTTGACTTATCCAGTGAGCTTAACAAAGTTCATGCATATTAAAATGACGTAACAAGTCATTACAATAATCAATCAACAAGTTATTTCAGAAACTACCGGATTTAGAGCTGCTGAAGCGTAAATTAAGCGTTGGTACATTTACATAGCTTACGTTGTTTGTGTCCATGAAGTAACCACGTTTTAAAGCGAAGACAGAGGCATTAATCAATATCAAAATCTAAACTACGTTATTAGAAAAACGTAGTGAGTACTTAATACAAAAATAAGAGACTTGATTCTCTCTCTAGGCTGAATGACTGTGAACGCTGTACGCCGTATGTCATTTCATACAAACTTTCAAGTCCTTATTCTTCAAAATGAATGAACCGATTTTAACAAAACTTGGTATGCATACGCTAGATATCTAGGTCTTAATAGTTATCAGAAAATATTTTTGAAAAATACTTTAGAGGGAGAGCGAGAGCGATTTTAAGTTTTCTATTGAAAGTGAAAAATCGCTATATCCTTCCCCATGAACTCTTTTTCAAAAAAAAATTCTGATAACTATTAAGACCTAGATAACTAGCGTACGCATACAAAGTTTTAATAAAATCGGTTCATTAATTTCGAAAAGGATTTCAAAGTTTGTATGAAAAGCCGTATCCTTGAACGTCGAAATCAGTAATTTTGCATACGACTGCAAATTTCAAATTCACTCGGGATAGGCAATATAGCACGGACGAAGTCACTGGCAAAGTAGTTGTCCCTGCTATTGAAATCAACACGTCCGTCTGTTAACTTGGCAAATGATGATTATCTTTGCTCAAAATCCATGAATCATCAAAGTCATTATCGTTGACCTACGTATTTGTCATGACACGAAGCGTGACAATAATGACATGCTATGCGTGTCAGCGTGACACATGGCGACATAGGTGGGTAATTGTCAATTGCAGCCGGTGTGCGCTGTGAGAGGAGCGATGCGAGATAAAGTACACGCTGTCGGTTCACTCGCGTATTTATACTGCGCCCTACATACGGGTGCATAGGGCTGCCCATCTCCACGCAAATCTTATTATATTAGTAAATAGTACGCTATAGCACGAAACTAAGATTTCCTCGGTCAGGAGAAGTCATCATCGGCCTAACCTTTTCCCAACTATATTGGGGTCAGCTCCCAGTCAAACCGGATTCAGTTGAATACCAGTACTTTACGTGGAGCGGCTGCCTACCATACCTCCACAACCCATTAACTGGGTAACACGGTACTTCTTAGCAAGACTGGTGTCAGATTTTCTGGCTTCTGACAATCCGTAACGACTGCCAAAGATCTACAAATGACAGCCGGGACCAACGGCTTAACGTGCTTTCCGAGGCACGGAGGAGTTTCGGTATGTTAATATGGTCACCCATCCACAGACCAACCTCGGCAAGCGTTGCTTAACCTTGAAGATGGTCCGTGCGGCTGTTATAATTTAGCCATGAGCTCCTGTCAGGAGCTCGGTCAGGAGAAGTATCATTCATTAATCATCATCAGAAGCAGGTCGGAGATTTGTATTGCCACTATTCGCGCGCTTCTATTATGTGACTAAAATGACAGCAAAGTGTGGTATTGGTACTAAAAACCTCTGCCTAAGTCTTTGGGATATATGGTCGTGATGTTATGTTGTTTCGAAGAAATCTACATAGTAATCTCAACGATCATGAATGTCAGTCCATTTGTCATTCCCTATTTTATCGTTAACTTCGTACGTCTTTTGATTTTTCTTTAAAGTTTTCTTAGTTTAGTTAGTCTTGAAATGGTACAGAAACCAGCGCATTCATCTGCAACAATTTGCCAAATTTCTTTAATATATTTTCAACTTTATCTCTAAATAAAGCATTAGGTTCAAGGTTGATTGGGAAAATTTTACAGTTTCGACTAGCTTGATGTACTTCATTCTTCATGCTTTTTATTAGGGCTGTCATTATTAACCATGATTACATTACTTACCACTATTTTTGCGTGCTCTTAGCTTAGCTCCTCTCTTACTTAGTATTCTCCTGAAGCCTATAATATTTGCCCTAAGTCTAGGTTACCATAGATACGAGTCCTTTCACACTCGAACTAACTCGATACCAAAAAACAGGGTTCTATCCCTTCCCAATGGCTGTTAATTAATTAGTTAATAGCTCAAGTCCCAGGGGTACAGCTGTTAATGAAAGCTACTTTATTGTGCTGTCCCAAGGTACAGAAACCTTTGGCAAGTTTCGTTTATAATGTACAAGGGTCAGGTAGCTTAGAAACTTACGTAAATAATGCGTTGCACACAATTAAGCAAATGTTAAGACGATTCATGTATTATGTTATATATAACTAATACAAATAGGAAAATTGTTGCTTTAGGAACTCGTCCTAAGATTGAGTTTTAGGAAATATTTAGTTCTCCGTTCCCAAACACTAATTTAGGGACCCATCTACCTATACTTTGAGGACATTCTTTGAAGCTGGTTCTATTATTATTACCCAGTTTTTTTAGCCACAATTTGCTATCTATAGCACTGAAATTCAGGCCGGAAAAGACAGATAAACCATTTATTATGTACATGATATAATTTATCTATAGAAAAGATAAATTAGAGAACTATTTAAGAGGGTTCCAAAAAGGGCGGTCTTATAGCTAAAACCAGAATCAATCAGATTATGTAATCTAAAACCAGGTTTGAGCAGCTGTTAAACTCCTCGTTCTCAAACGTTGCCTTCAGTACTAATTCAGATAGTAGCCACTTTAGACAGCCCTACGTACCACAACAATCAAAATAAGATAATGGTGCTCAAGCGACTGGTGATGGGGCATCAGTGTTGTGTCGTCACTAGATCCAGATCATACACATAGTAGTATACATATATAGTATACACTGTACATATTGTCTGTGTCCTAATCACTAACTGTTGAGCGTGGAAACATACGCATGGTAAGGACAGACGGCACCGCCAACAAAGTAAGTACATGCAATGTCGAATATCAGTGAGAAAAAGTCAGCAGTCTTCTTGTTACAAAAGGGCTCTTTTGTAAGTTTGTTCTCAAAAATCATACATTCGTATGACTTTTGTTTTTGACCTCCGAGTCGGATAAAGTGATTTTGGGTTTTTTCAGTATGATTTCTTAATAGCATAGATATAAATATCTGGATTTGTGATCAGACCTTCCGACAAACCTAATTTAAAAACTCCGCTTCCAAATTCCGTTCCAATATAACCACTCCACTCACCAGAGAATGGGCAGCAGCATTCTCTGTAGGTACATTGTAACAGCTACACTACGATCGCCAACCCGCCTGCCAAGCGTGGCGATTATGGCAAACCCCTATGTCCAGCAGTGGACGTCTTTCGGCTGATATGATGATGATGATAACTTCTTCCGTAATATTCCTTATTAAATCAATCATTATATTATTTCTCCAGATATACATCTACTGGGACGGCCTAGGAATCCCCCAAGACCCCAAACATATTCACATAGACCAGGCCAATTCTCAGTTAATGGCGAATAGGCTAGTCCCTTATATTATGGGATACATAATTATCTTATTAGAGAAATATAAGTGTGCCTATTGTGTCCGAACGCGTAGGTATAACCAAACGTTCGGCCTTATCCTTACTATTTACATCAATGGATGTAGCTCAAGTCCTAAAAGCAGAATTGAAACTTATCTGGCGTGTTTGTCCGTGATCAAGATCCGTATGTTTCCACCCCATAACCATATTAAAATTTGCTCGCGGTCGCCCCCGGCGGGTTCCATTTACGGCTGTTAATGGACTGATTCGATTTGCTACAAATTCGGTTTGCCGTCTTAATTTTTGGGAATATTTATTTGCGCTGAAAATTCCTGTTAGCCTAGGATATACCTACGAGATTTTTTAGTCTTTAAAATGGTACTCAGTTAGGTTTTAGGCTCATAGTAGGGTTGACGAATTATTAAAACTTATATCGATCTTTCATTTAGTGTTTAGGGAAATTGGAATATCGAATGTGTGAAGCTCATAACGTTAATTAATTTAAATGGTAATCAGTTATGTCAATTATAGGATAGAATATTATGTATTTGTATCAATCATTTTGTTATTAGTCACTCATATTACGTCAATCCAGATTTTCCTGGTACTTACTGGTCAGAGATAGTCTAACAAGTGGCCACGAAAACTTACATTTCAGTAGACTTTGTACGCTGTAATATATTGTAGGTAGTACATGTACTTTTACGTCAATAGCAATACTACAAGGAAATAAACAACCACAACATTTTTCTTGGGAGTGACAGTAGATACCTAGCTAACTCTGAACACAGTTTAGATATCCTGAGAACATACTAACTTATTCCCGTTGCTTCGCTCCTGTATCTTATCCACAAAGACCGTGCATTCTTTTGAAATATATAGTCATATGGTGTACTCGTATTATGTCACAGCTAGGCAGCTGGTGTAGGAAACTCTTACGGATATTTCAAACAACAATTAATTTTTACTTGATTAAGAGGGCGCCGGGCGCGCAGTGGCGCCCTCATCGTTTATTATAATAGTAATAACGGAAAATAGTGGCCACTATTTTCCGTTATTACTATTATAATAAAACTAAACAATTTAAAACTACCCTTTATAATAATATTAACGTATAATCTTGTGGAGCACAACTTAACGTGCTTATTTTCTGCATTTTCACTCTAAAATAAAAGAAATAACCAAACAAACGATGAGGGCGCCACTGCGCTCGGTGCCCTCTTAAAGAATACGCAGTATTAAATATTTCGTCTTTTTCGTCACATTGATCCCTATTCAATGAAAGGCCTAAGCATCTGCCAAGCCCTTTCATTAAATGTTGTATTATACAAGTTGGATGGATGTCATTTAGGCAGTTAGTTAAACGGCGCCATTCAATGAAAAGGCTAGGCAGTCAACTAAACGGCTGATTAAGCTAATTGACTGCGACATAATATAACACACAGCGAGCGTGTGGCTTTCTATTAGCGGATATTTTTTTAAATCGGCTGAAAACTTCGAAGACTACTTTCTTCCCAAATAACCCTTTATAATATCAGTGTCCGAGAGAACCTACTTTTCCGAGAACGTTAGGACTCTTAGCAACAGACACAATTTTCGTAAAAATCTCCCGCTAACTTTTAAAGGCACGCACGTCGTAAGAAAATAGGTTAATAATGATTGGTGACTCTGGCAGAGGGCCAGTGAGTGCCACTGACTTGACTACTGTCCACTTATGCACTTTTGTAATCTCGAACGTTGTTGTGGCCGGTTCAAGGGCAGTCAGCAGCAGTGAACACACGTGTGCGCTGTAAACTTATGTAATTTTATATTTTGTTGGGAAAAATAGACACAATAGCACACAAAATATCACGTTTGTTTTCCTTGGAGGTAAGGCAGAGGTAAAGGTACCGAAATTGGCGGTAACTCACACGTGTTACCATCACCAGTAATGAGATTAAATCCCATGTTAGGAACTTTTAGCTAGGAGCTAGCCTCACCAATAAGGCTAGCTTATACTGAAAAATCCAGGAAAAAGCTTCCAGACTCGAGGATCGATCCTTAGCTCAGCAATAGTGTTTGATTTTACTAGAGTAGTATAAATAAGTGAATTTAGATATTTACTTTCAATATTGTACCAGTTTTTTTTGTAAAAGATTCTTTGGTTAGATAAAGCTTAACATCAAGGGCATTTCCCACAGTCAAGTTTAGACTGAAAATTTATTAAACTTTGCCATAAAACTAGACCTTAACACGATCTTTGGAGTTAAGATTATTTCACTCATCATCACTCAATTTAGAAATCAGCTCATAGATCTAGTTGCCTACCGATACTAGTCAGATGCTCGGGATGCACCTCGACAGTAAAGGAACAAATACGACAATAACAGCGGAAGAGACGAACACTTAACATTCACGACATATCAGCTGGCCACTGACCACCCCTTAAGGCCAGGTTTTCCGGAAAAACGTTGTTTTGCATTGTGTAAAATTGTGTTTTATTCGTAAACAACACGGATTTAAATTTTGAAAAAAATATATTACATATTTCACACTTCGATCTTGCGATTTCGGCCGTGCGATACACGATTACTTGCACTTTACTGCATCCAATTAAATCGCAAAGGCAAGTCAAAATCAAGATGTAATTATCATTTCATTTGAGTTATATAAGGTTTTGAGTAATAAAACTTATACCACAATAAAGGTCGTAAAAAATGTGATATAAATCGGCCGTCATAATGTGAAATATGAAAATACGTATCCCACTAATTCCAAAATCAAGTGATTTTGTCGTTTCATGAGCGCGCCCCGTGTCATTTAGTCCCGAGCGGAACGTGTTGGAGGTCGGACGTGTGCCAAATTTTTGCGATCCCGCCACCCCCGCTAAGTTCTGTTACTGGCTAAGCCTAAATTGATTACCGCACTAGCACTGCCGGCACACCAGTGTGCCGCGAATTTAATGTTTATGTTTATTTACGTAAGATTTATTTTTTATTTTGGAATTTTCACGTGTCGAGTGGTTAAATAATATTACTTGTATACAATTTAGTGTTCAAACAGTTGTAATATAGTTAGTTTTTATTAGATGTAGCTATAATTTTGTAAAAAAAAATGGGGGAAAAAAAAGTTGTCACGGCTCTTCGTTGCAGCGGTGACTACTTTTTTTTATAAACTTTGGCTGAATAAACAAAAAGGTATATAGGTATATACATAATTTACTTTACTAACTAGGTAAGTACCGACACGAAACAGATAAATTTCCACACCGCAAACATGTGTGTAAACAGTTTAATTTAAACCTTATTTCAGTACGCATAAAGACGTGCGCTTTAGTGGTTTAGTTTTCGCGCGGAATAGATTTACCAACCGCATCGAGTATGTAAAACAATTGAATTTGAACCCTATTTCAGAGTGCATAAAGCCACCTCGCGCGCACATGATACAATGATTTACTGTTTTCAAATGTCAAATAGGTAGTTCACCCCGCTACGTTAGTCTTGATGGTTTCGGAGAGTTTGTATAAGTCTTATAATATTTGTTATTTATTAGAAATGTCCGTTTTCACTTATCTTACTCCTAAACAAATGCAAAAATAATAGCTCGTATTTCCTACATGAGCAGCTCATTTATGCGCTGTACACTAGAGTCCATCCTCTTACTAATTACTAACAATGTATCAAGTTATGACAAGACATACAAAAAACTATGTGGTCAGTTTGGATAGTTTTTCCAATCCAATGCGTTACTTTATCGGTGTTTATTGGCAAGAGGAAAAATGCATAGAAATTATAAATTACATACACTAAACTGTTTTTAATTGACTATTGTATTGTATATTATTAACCGACTTCCAAAAAAGAAGAAGTTCTCAAATCGACTGTTTTTTTTTTGTTGTATGTTTGCTCAGCGATATTTTCGCCCATTGTCAATCGATTTTGATGATTCTATTTTTTTTGGAAGTGTATCTTCCCGGACTGATCCCATTTCAATTTGGTGAAGATCTGATGAAGAACTTCGGAGACAGGTAACGGAACTCTTCATTCCCGTAAGAATTCCCGTTCCCGTATAGCCGTACAGCCTTCCCCATGAATGTAACTATCATAAATTCATAATCATAATACAAAAAAGAATTTCTTGCACCGCGTCGCACGCAGTCACGCAGGCTCGACGCGTTCTCGTTTGGTGGTCGCGTCTCGCGCACCGCCCGTTCGGTTTAATAATATTGTTGAATTATTTTAATTTTACATTATCTCCTAAACGGTGAGTTCAAATAACATGCTGTAAAAGACAAAGTTTATCTTCACAAAATTATCTTGATGATGAAGTAACTTTCGCTAGTAAGGATTAATATGCCTGCCTAATATTAATGCTGAAAAACCACCTTTAATTTTTAAATAAATTATTTGACATAAAATGCCTTAGTGTGGCATATTTATAAGAGATAGATGTAGGTGTAACGTCGCGGACTTTTTTTTAGATCGAATGAAAAACAATATCTTTGTTGTACATGGTACTTACGTATAATTAGCTATTACCACAGCGCACTTAGCGCACTTCCACTTTATAATATTATTTAGTATAGATTTGAATAAAGTAGTATCTCATTATCATTATTGTAACACCATAAAATACATAAAGAAATTAAACACACACCATATTACAATTCTATCCTATTTATTTATAACGGTTTGCTATCTATGTTTCTGTGTACGTGCGTCTGTGTGCCTGTGTATCTGTCTTTGGCACTGTAGCTCCGTTATCTTTATTGAACAGGGATATTTTGTAAGTTTTTAAAATTTTACTTGTTAATTACCAACAAATCAAAATCAAAATTTGCGTTACAGGGCAATAGAGCATGCGGAAGGGCGTGACTTGTCTCCAAAATAATACTCATTTATTGGGGTTACCCCCGACGGTATAGTTGGGAACGACACCATTGTTGAAATTAAATGTCCAATAACGGCATTTAAAAAAGGGAAATGCTGCTATTGAAGAAAGTAAAATACATATATTTAAATTCGATAGAATAAAACATACCAGGGTTATAAACAAAAAAAGTAATTGGTATTACCAAGTGCAGGGTCAACTTCATGTAACAGAAAGGAACCAATGCATTTTTGGAATATGGTTCGGTGAAAACTAGTAGTAGAAAATATTTCAAGAGATGACGAATTTTGGCGGGTGCATATGGAGAAAAAAATTATAGATTTTTATTTGAAATGTATATTGCCAGAGATTGTGGATCCGCGCCAAAATCGCGGTATGCCAATACGAGACATAATATTGAAAGAAAACAAAGAAAATGTTAATGATAAGCCTGTGCAGCCAGGTCCAAGCAAATCCAAGGACCATATTCCGTGTCAATCTACTCAGCTAGGTCCATGCAAACCGAGACAGCTACAGTTCAACGAATTTTAGCCAGTTGCATTGGTAACTTTTATTATGTTAACTATTTGATTAAAAAATATAAAAACGTTTTTGTTTTTTTTTAAATAGCATCTAGGCAAATTCCAAACCATTTATACTTCTAAGCTTTCTTGAATTATAATATTCAAGAATTGTAACATAATTTTCCTAAAGTAAGTGTGCCTACCTACTACTTGATTTTTACGAAGGTATCGCACCAAAGCCAAATAGCGCGCGACGCGTATTTTTGTATCGTACTCGTATTCATAATTTTCGTGTCAGTCAGATTTTAAATCCACCATATACTCTAAAATAAATAAGTATTATTACTGATTTTTAATGATTAGTAATTGGATTCAAGTTTGTACAATACGTACTTAATCCATCTATAACCTTAAAAAATACTTAATAGAAAAATAAAACAAAATAAACTTATACTAATCAATTCAAGTTGATCTACTGCATTACTTTATCCTGTGACGGAACTTAGTACCTACCCGAGTCCGTGAACTCATGAGCGAGCGGTGCGCTTGGTGCGCGCGTCTCCCGCGCATCGTAACTTATTACGTATTGCTACTCCTTGCGGGGCCTGGGGTAAGCGTTAGATGCCTACGCGCTCAAGTCAGGCTCGCCTTAAGAGCGTGTACGCCGTATGTCATGTCATACAAACTTTCAAGTCCTTATTCTTCAAAATGTTTAACCGATTTTAACGAAACTTGGTATGCATACGCTAGATATCCAGGTCTAAATAGTTATCAGAAAACATTTTTGAAAAAGAGTTCAGGGGGAAGGGTATAGTGATTTTGCACTTTCTATAGAAAACTTAAAATCGCTCTTTCTCTCCCTCTGAAATCTTTTTACCTGCACGTGACGTCACGAGCCCCCACTCCTGATCTTCGTGGCGTTTTATCTTCGTCTTTTTTTATTGATTTGATAAAGCAAAAAACACGTGTCCAATATTATTCGATAATCTAACTGACGGACTACATAGAATCACATATTTTATAACCAGGAATCATCCCTATTCAAAAGTCTCTGTAATGCATCTGTAATTTATTTCCGAAAATAGTTGCTAGTACCTATCATAATGTATCTTTATTATATTATTGTTTACAAGTTAACTTCATAATGGTGTCTGTTTGTTTCAGGAACGTGTTCCCGGAGAATCTTGCGCAGGCGACGATCGCGTCCTACCGTACCAAGCTCGTGTATGACAAGAGCGACAATAAAAGTCGACTAGGTAGATTTATTCCTCTCTGTCAACTATTTACCTTCCGATAAATATAAGCTTAAATGCTGTGTTACTCTTCCAAGAAAATTTATAATGAAAATTATTTGAGATTTTGTGCTGAGTACACGTTATGTAGCTAGCTCTCAATAATTCATTTAAAGTGCTTGTCACAGAGATATCTCTCTCTCTCTCTTCCGTTTACTCCCAATGCTGAGTGTAGGTCACCTCCATTTCACGCCACTTTATTTACCCACTGGGCCTCTCGTATCTAACCCTTGTCTGTTACTTTGACCAAGCTTTCGGTCCACCTGAATCGTGGCATTCGTGGACTGTCTACTATCCTCTATATCCTTTTTTTATGGATGGGAAATCATCGAATGACCCTTTCCGCTCTGGGTGGGTGGAGCGGGAGGAAGGGACATACTCTTACTGACTAAAACCCATCCGTACTTAGTGCCCTTTGCGTTCCAGGGCAGTGCGGTGACACTTTAGAAAAAAAATCCGCAACCATATCTACTATCCTATGGCCAGTTTTGGGTCTTTACTCCACTACCTTACCCCATCTCTCACTCCACCATATGTGGAAATGTACATAATTTCCAAAATTAATAAATAAGTAGCCCACGACAATGATCATCAAAATTGGAAAATTCAATGGTTTTCATATAGCGTGGATATTGCCGCACTAACCAACAGTACCGTACCATAAATTGTAACCTTACACTAATTTAGGACAAAACGAAACCAGTCACAGCACTAAACGACCGCATGCAGACAATTTGTGAACAGCTAACTGAACGATGACTTTTATTGCCAAATGATGATGGACTGCTCTATTCACGAACAAAAGACTCGAGTCTTTATTCATAAATAGAACAGTTAGCAATTCAGGTCTTTACGTCATTGGGGTGGAATTGAATTCATTACCTGCTGTTGCAGTGCTCGGCATCTGAAATTATTGAATTTTCGTTCAGTATTTCCAATTTTTGAAATAATTTACCAAGCTTCTCTTGAATTTTGGGTGTGCCGTTTACTCTCATAGTTCACAGTATTTCTGCTCATCACTAGGCAATTTCCAAAGAGCAAAACTCCACATGAGTTTGCGAAACCTTTGATACTTGACTCCTTAGTTTCGTGGTAGTTAGCGACGCAAAACCAAATCATCATTCGCATGCCCTAACCTATCCTAATTTAATGGAAGTCAGCGCTGAGCCACACGTTGGAGTGCCCCAAGTGCCCATCCACCTGTACTATGGAGGATCTGATGAAAGCCACCGACGCTGCAATTGCCGTGGCCACCTACTGGGCCCAAAAAATCTAAGGAGTTAACCATCGACTCGAAAAGGAGAAGAAGAAGCTACATATCTTCTTCCATATTTCTTTGTAGCCGTCTTCTCAGCAGTCACCCACATTTTACTAAGATATTATCATATCCCACACAGTCCATCCATTGTTTCTTTGGTTTTCCCCACCTCTAATAGCCATCCACTTTCATTCAGACCTCAAAACTAGCCACACCCTCATTACTCCTTAAGGCACCGTAAAACTAAAATCAAAGTGAAAGAGACAATTCTTATGCTTAACTTTCCAGGTGAATTGGAGACGTACCAGATCACGGGCGAATACCAGAGCGGCAGCAACGTGTTAGGGCTGGTATGCTTCAGCATCGTCCTGGGCATCACTCTCGGCAAGATGGGCGACCAAAGCAAACCGCTGCAGGAGTTCTTCCACGCTCTGTCGGAAGCCATGATGATCATCACTGGATGGGTTATTTGGTAAGCACATACCTAAGACATAATGTCGATGCAGGTGTTGTAAGTATATGAGAGACCTGAGATTGTAGGATAACTCACTATCATGCTGTAAAGTATTTTCCTGTTCGCTTATTTCTGTTACAGTTTTTTGAGTCATCATCATAAACTTTGTCGTGTAACAACTCAATGTAAAGTATACCTACTTTCTATAAATATATCGTTTCTAATAAATGGCCGTGTTTGTCATTGGAGGCCACATTAACAAAACCATTTGAATCGTTGTTGCTGCAATGTATCCTTGGCCCTTAACCTAAATATTATTTCACCTTAAAATCTTCCAGGTTATCACCCCTTGGTGTATTCTTCCTGGTGACAGCAAAGATTATGGAGATCGATTCATTTGCGGAGCTGGTGGGCCGGTTGGGGCTGTACTTCATGACGGTACTGCTGGGGCTGTTCCTGCACGGGTTCGGTACGCTGAGCATCCTGTTCATCCTGGCCACTAAGAAGCTCCCCTGTCGGTACATTGCGAAGATGGGACAAGTCATGGCCACTGCTTTTGGTACTGCTTCTAGGTGAGTTAATAACACTGGCATCTTCTGAAAATGTGATTTTATAACCTTTATAGGTACCAAACGTTTAGTATCTTAGTATTGGCAATACAGATACTTAAGATAAAGACATTAACTGCAGGCACTGATATCATCAGGTGCTTAATCTTGAAGTGTGGCGTTGATATAACCGGAATAATTGCATACACAGTATTTGAGAAAGAATTGCTGAGCTGTTTTATTCCCTCTATATATTTTTTTTTCAATAATCTTAAAAATACTAGCCTTTTCACAACTATATTGGGATCGGCATCCAGTCAAACCAGATTCAGTTGAATACAAGTATTTTAAAAACACAGTCAGTATCATTAATTATGCAAATAATAATAAATATTTGAACCAAACCAAATAATAACCAGCCGATATTAAGTTGTTCCTTTTCGTATGCATAGCTTAGCTCAATTTTGTTTATCGTGTTTTTCTATAATTTTTAACGTTGTGATCGTTGCTGTTGTGTTGTATTCATAAACCCTGTTCTATTTTTTATTCTCTCGTTTCCAGCTCGGCGACCATGCCCATAACGATCGGCTGCTGCGACGACATGGGGCTGGACCCGCGCATCACGCGCTTCGTGATCCCCATCGGCGCCACCATCAACATGGACGGCACGGCGCTGTACGAGGCCGTTGCTGCCATCTTCATCGCGCAGCTGAGGAAGGTCGAGATGTCGTTCGGCAAGATCATTGCTGTCAGGTGAGAAGTAGCCACCGACATGTAACTTTATAGGACATTTCACCGGACCACATCAGAGAGAATTGGTATGTCAAAAAATATAGTTTTATACAAGTCAAATGACATTGGCCCCCATGTCAATCACGTCGCAAACGGCGCTTCTCAGTCATTTGCTTACAATCAGTGACTGATAGGCGACTTGACGGTGTGATGTGACCGAGACGTGTGTTATTTTTATAAACCTTTAAGTTTGGTGGTTGGAGGAACAAAGTGTTAAGCTCTAACATGGGTAGGTAGTAACCTAGCTAGGGCTGCCGTCCGTCCAGATTTCCCCAGATTTGTCCTAGTTTGGAGGGCGTCCGGGGAGCGTTCTAGAAAAAAAGAACTAGTCAAGTGCGGGTTGTACTCGCGTGCAAAGGGTTCCGAACGAATACCATTATGTTCCATCAGCAAAGTTAAAGTTCCGTAGTAGCCAATGGATTCAGTTCAGTTATCGCATACTAAATAGGTGTTTTTATTTACGGCCCAAATACTTCCTATGGGTCCCATTCAAATCTCTCAATCAACCAATACAGCCTTCCCATTCATGACTACCTACCATCATACAATGTCTGATTTAATTTTATGAATTTGTCATCATTTAAATGTAATTACGTATAGAGGTATGAGGAACTGTGTGGAACTACATTATGTCCTACTAATCGCGCGAATAACTCTGCTTGCGCGATTCAGGTTTGCAGATAATTTTGCAGGCAAAAATTGTATATTGATGAAAAAAAAACAAGTTTTGTCTCGCCATATAGCCAAAATTATCAAATAACATGAATAACACATTGTTTTCCAACATTCCCAGTGTGACGGCCACGGCGGCCAGCATAGGCGCGGCGGGCATCCCGCAGGCCGGGCTGGTCACCATGGTCATGGTGCTGGACACCGTCAACCTGCCCGCTGAGGACGTCTCCATCATCCTCGCTGTGGATTGGCTGCTGTAAGTGTGCCTTTTAATTGTTTTGTTTTTGGGAAACAAGCGGTTGGCTTGTTGTGAGTTAGTTATCACTACCGACAATAAAAATCTCCAGGCCTTGACTTCCCAGGTAGGTTACCATTGTCTTCTGCCCTTGTCCCATGTTACTTGAGGCCGCGAATGGAACGTGTTTTCTTCTTCCGTATCAACCTTCACGCCGTTATTCAGCCCTGGGGCCCTACCTTGACGTGTTAAAGTGTGAGTCGTTCGAGCGAGAAGGAGGGATGGAGCTATATAGGGTGTATAGCTCCATCCCTCCTTCTCGCTCGAACGACTCACGCTTTAACACGTCATGGTAGGGCAGCTTTTCTCTCATGTTATTCTTCACACGATCTAGTATGTTTTTCTTTAACTTTGGCTCTCCATAAATGAACATATTGAATATTAGGTAACAGTAATCACTCTTTTAGATACAGGTATCCTTAAGAAACACATGTGGTGCCATCACAGGTAGATATGGCATATCTCTTGGTTTGACGTCTGCTGGTGTACCTATTTAAGTACAGGAATGACCCGTAGGCCATATCCAACAAATCATATCGCAATGCTATAGTAATTTTAAGAGTTTTCGACATTAAAGGCCGGCCGTACACATGGCTGTAACACGCACAAAAGTATGCAAACTTATCTTGCATGCCATTGTGCCATAAAACGTTCTGATTGGTGAATATGGCATGGTGAAATGGCATGCAAGACACTCGCATACTTATGTGCAAGTTACAGGCATGTGTATTACGGCCTTAAGCGATTAATTATCAATGAATGGGGCAATAGAGCTAATTGGTTAGTTCAGCTGGGTTGTGTAACAGCAAGTAGGACATGTATTTGTGAATAAGGATAACGTTGCCAGTAATTGATACCAGCTTATTCACAGTCGCTTGATGAATTGTGTCATCAGGCCCTTTTAATTATCGTCACAATATACATAATTGCTATGACGTCATTTGCGTAATGTTATACCTACATAACTACTGGCACATTTTGATAAGAAATCTTTTATTTTTGCTGCGCTGACTCATCATTTACCTTTACCTATTTTTGGGATGAATTCCATTCTAAATGGATGCAGTTCAATACCAGCATTTCACATGGAGCGACTGCATGATTAACCTACCAGCTTCCTCCACAACCTAATCACTAGGTAACACGAGGGCCCTCGGTAAGGTGGTTGTGAAACTCGACTACTCGTAACTGTCAGGGATCTACAACGTGTAACAGAATAAACGCAATACCCTGAAGGGGGGCGTTGTACTCATCATTATGATCAACATTTACTATGGGGCCAAACTCGAAATCGCGAAAACAAAACAGCTGTTCAGTACATTTTGTCGCGTTATGCGCACAAAAATGTATGGGACGTCGATTTTTTTTCGCGATTTCAGTGTTGGTCCCATAGTGCAAGTTGTTCATAATGATTGCGCTTATTCTGTTACACGATATATAAATAAAGCCAGGACCAACGTTTTAACGTGGTCTCTGAGACACGCAGCGGTCATAATATATAGTGGTTACCCATCTACGGTAAGCATAGCTCTACCTTCGATCAACCCGTTTAGCTGTTGTAATTTTGCTACGAATCCGTTACCCGTTATACTATTGTGATTAAAATAAATATATATTTTTTTAATTATACTCTACATAGTCTACATAATTGATAACTTCATTCCAGCGACCGCTTCCGTACAACGATCAACGTGGTGTGCGACGCTTTGGGCGCCATCATAGTGACGTCACTATCCCAGGGTGACATAGAGAAGACCCGCGCTGTCAATAACGATAGGGACGGGGCACCCAGCCAGGAACTCACGGAGCTTGAGAAAGGAGATCACTGAGCTATAACTACCACGAATATACGTCCTCCACTGACTGTTACGGACAGAATACGGAATAACGTAACGATTGATTGAAAAATATTCAGTTAAAAACGGTTCTGAGTTATAAACGACGATTAACGAGTACAAGACAGAAGCTTTAAATTCAAATCATATCGTATCTATAAAGAAATTGTTCAAATATTTTCAAAAATTTAATTTTAATTATCTTGATTTGTGTGTTTGGAAAATAAAATTTAAATAGCAAAAAAAGATAACGTTAAATAACTTATTATTCCATCGCGTTGCGAAAACTGTTTTGTGTTCAAATAAAATTACGGTTACCGTTATTTTTAGATTAATAACGTTGCAGCTTAAACTGTTGTTATGTGATGGGGTGTATGATTTTTTTTGTGTATTATAATTATGATTATTATTTTATTGCAAACCTTTATAAATACTGTTTCAAACAAAATATTTGTAATTTATTGAATAAATGGTAATGTTTTAGCTAATGCATATTATTTTTCAACGTGTTTTTGTAACAGTTGATGAGGCTCTCTATGCACCGTATTACTCACGAGTCAATCCATAAACATTATCATATTTACCAAATGTTGGTTATCGAAATAATGTATTCAAATATTCAGTATTTAGGTTTAAAATATTGATGTAAATGTTAGAAGGAGCTTATATAATGTGTCGGTGTGTTCTATATGTGCCATTTTATGTAGCTTTAAAGTAGCTGTCGTGATGATGTGTAGGATTTTCGACTATCTATACCTAAACTTTCGTGTTTACTTTAACTCAAGGCTCGATTGAGAATTTGATGTGTACATTTCGCTTAAGATTTATTCTCATTTAGAGATTAAGAGCCGTACTTTCATTATACCTACTATATGAAATTTAAACTACATATTTTCAGGTATTTTGCTACTATAAATATTTTCCAGATTTTTAAAGTAGGTTCTATCTAGTGATTGGACACGAAAAGTAAGACCCAGAAAATTAACCTTTGGAAACATTTAAAAAATCTGTAGCTGAAACTTTTCATGTATTTTTGTATGAATGTACATAAGTCGATCCGAATGTTTATTTAATGTATCTAGAATGTGTTTTTAATATAAGTAGGAACTATTATACTCCAACAGTTGATTTTACCAACAATTATGTTAATTTAATATGTTTTGTAGTTTTGATTAAATCGTTAGTACTTTTCGACAAGTTTCCAAGTCAAGCATTGTGAAAAAGTACTTAACATCGTTTCATTGCATAACTTAATTCCATCTGCATTGTTTTAAATTAACATTGAACTGCTGGTAAAACCAAAAAATGTGTTGTTAGTAAATTTACAGAGTTGTAATGTTAAAGACAGCCTGCATTCCAGTGTTTCAAACGAATGACACTTAGTGTTGTGCTTCTATTTATTTACATTTGTTATCGATTGTTTTTATCGTTACAAACGATATAAAATTTACCGCTAGTAGTGTGAAGTTTTATTATATTTTCTCCACTGTTTCACCATTCCCTGATTCGATACAATTATTTTTAAAGTATAGCATATTTATTGCTTCGATAAACATGAGCACATGTGATACTTCATTAACAGTAATCCAATAATCTCAGCCATCTTTGATCGAATCTCGACACAACTCAGAATTGGTGAAACAGTCCCTAGTAGTGTATGAGTTACCAAGTGATTCTCTAAAGCAATTTATTTTAGAAAACTAGTTATTATTCGAATAAGTTACGACATAATAAATAATACCAAAATAATTTATGTTTTCGACCACAGCAGAAGGAAAGTCATTTAATTGTGGCCAAATATTAGCTGTAGCCTATAGGGATTATAGTAAGATATTTAAAAAAATATATATAACCACATTTATGTACGTAGATGTAATGTTCATAATAGTCTCTAGTCCGCACTTTAATTGTTATTATTAGTACGTTATTTTAATATTGAAGTTAAAATTAAATTCGATGATATTATCGTGAGACGACGATATTTTTAACGGAAGCCTATTAACACCTGTTGATGAATCTTTACACGAATGTCGTTTACTTGGTAAGGAATAACTTATTTTGTTATGATTATGTATTATCGCTATGTGTATGTATTTTCGCACTAAGTCTTATATTACTGAGTTTAAAATAATACCAAATATTGTAATGTAAGTACAAATATTAATTGATGTCGGCTCATGATTCTCTGTTTTATTTAAAATGGATGTTATTTTAAATAAATATTTGTGTGAAAATTGTGTTTTACTCAGGATCATAAATAACAAAACATATTCATTTAAATTTTTATTTAAAAAATTAGTTCTTGCATTAACTTAGGATTAAGATTTGGTACAAAAAATTCATTTCTCTTTGTATGTATAGAGCTGAGTCTCTATCACCTCACAGCCAAGGTACACATTTACACTACTAAATAAAATAATAAAATAATCTTTACATTAAAACTATAGTTTAAACAAAAACAACCTTCAAAGAAATAACAATTAGTGTTTGGTATCAAAATACCTACTAAGGACTTATCGTCTGTCAGTCAGTCTTATTGAATAAATATATACGTAATAACTTAAGCGTGTTCTCATTGGAATGTATCAACTTTACATGCTGGAAAGACATGAGTATCCTAGTTGTGTCGAGGAACTAGAGAATCAATGTCGATTGTCATCATAACGAGTAACAATATCAATCGAAGAAGCCTCATTAAACTAGCTATCAGCTAATAATTAAGGGCTACATTTATAGCTAAGTCACTTATAGGAATGTTACATATCAGTGCGTAACACTCTACAATTACAATAACCTACTCACAAGGCATGGCACAAACCGCACGAACCGTAGTCTTTGTGTAACTTATCGCGACCTAGATATGTTTTCAAGACTCCACCTTAAAGCTTTCTTTAACACACATAGGAATTCAACCCCAATTCAACGGGCTATCGCGCCCAAAAAAAATATAATCGTTTATAAATGTTATTTTTTGCCCATCACTGTTTGGTCCAGAGCGTAGACAACGACTGAATAATCTTGATCAAATCAATCGACAAACATAACAACACAAAACAGTAAATAGTCTAAGGTGGTATCTAAGTGCATCATTCACTATATTATCGGCAAACTAAAAACCCTAAAACGAATGTCCTTCAAACTACGAATTACGACTTCTCGAATGATTTTTAGTCGTAACTTTCCCAAAAAGGTTTTCAACACAATTATAAGGCGAGAGAGAGAGTGAGATAGCTATACCATGCCGTTGCTCACATGGTTATTGTTGATGGTGTTCCAATGTTTCTGTGATCCGTTTTGTGTGTTGTATGGGGAGTCTCTTCGGCCGTTTCGCTCACTTCCCATAGAGTTTCTTGCTCTAGCCAGGGTTGCTGCTGATATCTCCATAGATTCACCGTAAGGTAGTCTCGATCCTCGCCTCATGCTGCCGCTTCGACATCGGACGTTCTAAAATTAAATTAAGATAGGGATCATAGAGTTTCTTTTTTTTTTGTTTGTGAAAACATACCGTTTCCAGTATTTAGAAGCGTGGTGATTATGATTTTGTTAGTAATAGGTATTTAAACTATGGAGCTGTTGGGTTATTTAGGTCAAGTAGCAGTTGTCAGCTTTATCCTACGTTTTCATAGTAGAGCTTTATACGGATTTTGGGCTGTAGATTTTCAATAGTCAAAAATGTGTGGACGTTTTTGACGTATCAGTAGCACTTGCCAATCTCATACGTTTTGAACTTTTCGTTTTCGATTACTTAAGTATACAGGGTCATTTGTAAAACACCAACAACCTTTCAGGGGGTGAAAGCACTCATCATTATAAACAACTTTTACTATGGGACCCACTCTGAAATATCAAGAATTAAATGAAAATGTATGAAATAGCAGATATTTTTTTCGATTTTTCAGGGCTGGTCTTATAGCAAAAGATGTTTACAATGATGAGTACTTTCATCCCCTGAAAGGTTGTTGGTGTTTTACAAATGACCATGAAAAAATATGAACGTGTCAAACCTGACCGGTTTTCAGACTAAGATAGAATTCAATTACTCAACTTTAAATGCTTAATTCAGACATCGGTCGTCAGAGAGTTAGAAGTCGAGTATTTGTCATATTGTAAACCAAACCAAAAACTTAGTGCCAATGCACAATGCTACTAATTTTCAAACAACGTTCGCATTCACATCACATTCGTAGTCTGTCAAAATTTAGGCTATTTGGCCCTCCTGTCAAAATTTCGCACTTAATAGAGGTTTGACAAGTACTCTATCCATAAAATTAGGTGTTTATCTAGAGCCTCTCGAACCTACCGACGTGTGCTTGACCTTTAAAAGTATAGATAAGCAGATAGATAAAGAAGTTTAAATAGATAGATGATGGTGGCGACTTACAAAGTAACTCACCCGACCGGCGCGCCACGTCCAGCGGTTGCGGTTGAATACGCCGTACACGATGGGGTTTGCGCATGAGTTGGTGCATGAGAACAACCACATGGCCTTCTGGATAGCTGGGTCCAGGCTCTTCACAGATTCTTTGTCGATCCAGTACCTGGCGATAAATATAATTAATTATTATATTAAATAATAGTTGATGCAGGATATAATGTTTATTCACAACGTAATGTTCCAAATATGAGTTCAAAAACGAATGCATAAACACATACTTTTTTATCGTGGACAGGTAAAATTTAAAAAAAAAACATTACACATCAACATTTTCCTTCGATTTTTAAACAACTGCATCATAAAATAACTTTTTAATTTTTATAGCACACTTTTTCTTTTTAATTTTTCCCCGCGGGCTTATTGACTTAAGTCAATGCCCCAGCTTTTATCTTTGTCTATGTTTGAGCGCGCTGCGCAGTCATTCGAATACGCAATGAGAATATCCGCCCTATTGGAATAAACTATTTTTCCACTTATTTTATTTCAACTGTATGAGTGAAGATAAAATAGTGTATGCAACGGCATATAATTAGGTATTAAAACACTCGTGTGATGCTATTATCACACTCGTCTACGCCTCGTGTGATAAACCCACACCCGTGTTTTAATAACCCTTGTTATATGGTCGTTGCATAAACTACTATTTTTTTTTGGTTTAACGTACGCAAACCAAAAAGATATTTTAATATGTAGTAGAGTAGAGAATTGGCGAAAAAGTAACTCAGCTTTGTAGTAAAGATATACAATAAGAAGTGATTTACAGTTGTAAAGATATTACTAGGAATACATACCTACCATACCCAATAATTAATCTATGTGCTTATGGAGCTCAAACCGTTTTGAGACCCATAAGCACATAAATTTACTGAAAAGCGATTGGAACTTGAAGAACATAATTTTAGGGTGCACACTGCACATATAATTCTAATTTGAATTGCTAATTCAACAAAACTTACCACAAACAGTAACAGTAGTATGGAGACCAACAAGTAAAAAAGACTAGAACTATGGTGACCGTCATCTTCAGCGTCCGCGCCCGCGCACGGCCCAGGATACCCACGCCGCTGCGACGCATCTTATCTGCAATCATTAGGGTAATATTTGATGATATTAAATTAATCATGCATGAAAAACAGAGTAAAAAGACTAAAATATTCGAAAAATGGGGAAGAAACCACACAGATACCGTAATAAGCAAAGAAATACATGCAGTGAATGCGTTTTGGCAAAAGTGCTTGTTTGAAATGTTTGGTTACAAACATATTAATGTTACGTTTGTGCTTGGTACCTACTAAGGTATCAAACTAAACGTTCTGTTTGGTGTTCCATGCTGGACATAGGCCTCTGAATTACCCATCAAACTAGCGGTTCTCCTATCCTCGATGTTGACCGATTCGTGGTCTCTACACGAGGTAAAAACCAAAAAAATGGAAAATGGACCAGGGTAATGGGACCAGGTCGGTCCCTGACATTTTGTCTTTTTGACGTTATATCATCTGCTTAGCCTTTTCCCATCTATATTGGGGTCGGCTACCAGTCAAACCAGATTCAGCTGAATAACAGTATTTTACGTGGAGCGGCTGCCTACCAGACCTCCACAACCCATTAACTGGGTAACACGGTACTTCTTGGCAAGACTTTTTGACGTTATAGCTTATAGAATATTACTTTGTCTAGACAAAGTAACTATAAGCCTCGGACACTTCTCAAAGATCTTCGATGCTTCGATAGACATGGCTGGCCCCAACCTGTGTTCCAACTCCTAAAACGTCCCCAAAAACTCATCTCTCTCTTCTCCTAAGAGTCTAAGTTCTTTCCGCTTGCTTACCATTAGAAGTGTTAGCTCTCCGAATGATCTCAAGCAGCGCGGCCGAGGAGCAGTACAGCGTGGACAGCAGGGGGATGACGTACATGAGGATCATGTTCACCAGGAAGTACGCGAACTCGTGGCACTCCGTCGGCAGCGAGCCGTAAGACACGCACTGGTAGTATCTGGAATCGAAAGCAGATGGCTATTAATACTTTGGACTTGTGGTGTAGTGTGTGGAAGCTTGTTTAACTATTTTTGGTGTACAAAAAAGTATATTCGATTTATTATATCCATATATCTTGGTTTTCTAGATATACTGAGAGAAGGTCAGATCAGAAACAACAAAATAGGTGGGACAAACTGATAAAAGAAAAGAGGATAGACCGCGAAAACGGTGGGCAGATGATATCATCGTAACTGTCGTTACCAACTGGATGAAGCTGGATGGCACGGGATGGAGGAAGCTTTTACCCAAAAGGGATCCATAAACTCTCAACTAAATTAAACATACATTTATCTACACACACAACGTAATGTTCCAAATATGAGTACAACAATGAAATAACTTCAGCTTTATTAACCGTACGAAATAAGCAGAAAAGTTCCCCCGTATCAATTTCAATTACATAATCTTTGTAGATATCTATGTCCCATGATAATTGATTCTTATTTCAAGCCCTAACGGCTGACGTAACCAATAAACTCAGGCACTCGTAATTTATTGATATTCGATCAATCACTTCCAAACTTTCGACTGTTTATTAGCGATCCACATTAGGGAAACTCATAACTTTTATTGATATTGGAAGGAAATATTTACTTACATTAACGTTACTATACGTCAAAACATTCGTGCTAGGCCCTCTGTTGTAGAACAAATGAGTTATCTTTACGAAGTAATGTATTGCGTTACCTTATCGAGAGCCATTACCTCTGTCTGAATATAAATGTGAGCATACTCAATTTAATCTGAACCAATTCATCTTCGATTTTTACGAAATGAATTCTAAATAAGTTTGGATTTGTCTTCGAATAAAATTGCTCTTCAGTATTTTTAGCGTCCCAGATACTTTAATAATATTGTAATAAATTCAGGTTGAATTAGTATTCTTATTATCCATTCCTGCCTGAAGGAAATTAAAAACGTTGTTGTGAATAAAAAGAAGCTTTGAAATTACTATAAGCTCGTGGACTATTTATAAAAAGAAACAAGCAGTACCTACTGTTTATTTATTTTCTCTGCAATGTTGGGACAAGAATATAAGAATGCCAAACATCAAGACATCACAAAACAAAAAGAACATAACAGAAAACCTAAACCAATAATTTTAAAGACGTAAAATAGGTTCGTTGTTGTTGTTAAAGTAGAAGAGGTTTAAAAAATATGTTTTTTTTTTAACTTTGCCCCACACTTAGGAATTTTTCCTGTATCGTGGGTTATGATTATAACCCGTATGTGTTTCCCGGAAAAAAGTACACTTCTGGACACATCTATTGGCCCACCTTGTATTTTCAGTTTCGTTTGGTCCTAGCTAAAATTTTATATTAGGTCGAGCAAAAAGTTTTTATGCAGTTTTGAACCTGGCACATTCACAATTTCATTCAATAGTCTTTTTTTGAATTTCGAACACAGAATTTAAAGAAACAAAAGACAATTTGGAGCCTGTTTGTTGATATCAAACAATCGAATACTAAGAAAACTTGGTTTTATTGGTTTACTTGGATTTAATTCTTGAAAAAGTGATTGATATCTTTGGTTTTGCAACAAACATTACTTATTCTTAACATTAAGGTGAGGTTCTATCAATAATCTATGGATACTTCACCTGAAGTCGCCGCCCAAGCTGTGGCACTTATTCTGGCCGGACACAGCCAAAGAAACGTGAGTGCTCAACTTAATTTAAGTCGATCTGCGGTCCGAAATGTTTATCGGAGGTACCTAGAGACTGGCGGCTTTGTTCGTCGCCAAGAAAGCCCACGATCTCGGGTCACAACTGAAAGGCAGGATCGATTCATCGTGACGACCAGCTTGAGAAATCGTCACCTTACCTCCATTGAGATACAAAACCAACTTCGCGACTTCCACGGAGTATCTGTGAGCGCTCGAACTGTTCGGAGAAGGTTAAAAGAACGCGATATGGTACCACACAAGCCAGCTAATGGACCCAAACTAACGCGAGCCCACCGAACAGCGCGCCTTCATTTCGCACGCAGTCATTTAAATTGGACACAGCAAGATTGGAGCCGTGTACTCTTTTCTGATGAGTCTAAAATTGTGTTACATGGCAATGATGGAAGGAAGAAGGTCTACCGACGTAAGGGAGAGCGTTTCGCACAATGCTGCTTTGAAGAGAGGGTTGCTTATGGCGGTGGCTCATGGACTGTCTGGGGCGGTATATCCGCGAGCGGCAAAACTCAACTTGAGGTTGTTACAGGACCACGGCTGCCAACATTAAATGCTGAAAGGTACATTCGTGAGTGCTTAGAACCTCACGTGATACCATACGCGGACTATGTGGGCCCAAATTTCCTTTTTATGCATCATAATGCAAGAGCCCATGCGGCCGGCATCGTCAGGGAATATCTTCGGGATGTGAACATCACAGTTATGGACTGGCCAGCCAGAAGCCCAGACATGAACCCCATTGAGCACATGTGGGACAAGCTAAAAAGACGTGTTAGGGCTCGTCAGCCAGTTGCCCAGACGATGCAGGAGTTGAAAACTGCCATAGAAGAGGAATGGGAGATGATCCCTCAAAATTTCATAGAGCGGTTGATAAACTCTATGCCTAATCGTATGAGAGCTGTGGTAGATGCCCATGGAGGCAACACGCGTTATTAAATTAAACCTTTATTTGATAAAACATGTTTTTTATTCAAAAATCAATTGCCTTTAACAAGGCGCATATCCGACTTGTTAGGCGTAGCTCCATGTCGTATGGTATTCTGAATTCAAATTTAAAACAATACGATCGAAAAAGATGGTAAAATGTATCAGGTTTAAAACTGCATCAACAGTTTTTGTTCAATCTAGCAATCATATTTCGGTAGGGGCCATCGAAACCTAAACTCTAAGGTGGGCCAATAGATGTGTCCAGAAGTGTATATTTACTGTAATATCACAAGAGCGAGGCCTTGGGAATAAGCTAGTGCTGAATTTACAAACTAACCAAATTTCATCTATGTCTCATACAACTAACGATGTAACTATTCCTGCATAGCAAACTATTTATATACGAAACGGAAATTCCCTCAATACAAATAGAGTTCGTATGCGTGTTTATGTAAATAAATGTACTTTATGTTATTAGTTCGTTAGTTGCAAGCTGAACAACCCTACCCCATCAATCCGGTTTTACGATTGGCGTCTATCGGCTGGCCTAGAATTTTAACGCCATGAAATATATGGATATAAGATTATGCTGATTGGTGTCGTAAATGTAAATTTCATTACAGTGGTGTTGGTGGTGATGATGGAATTTTACAGAGCTGCGTTGGTTCTTAGTTTCTACACAATACTATTACTAGGGTTAAACCCGTTGCGGATTTTGTTCGATAAAGTTATCGCGGCCCTGGAACGCAAAGGGCACTAGGAGGAGCACGGATGGGTTTTAGTCAGTAACAGTCTGACACTCCCTCCCGCTCTATCCAGAGCGGAAGGGGTCATTTGATGATTTCCCATCCATAAAAAAAGGGTTAAACCTGTGTAGGTAAATTGGAAGAACACACAAATACGAATATGAAAAAGATGACAAAAGGAAATTAGGTATATGTAGTTAGTTTTCATTATTTTCTGCATTCAAGTAATGCCCACGGTATTTTTAAAAAAAAAATGACTTTCGATCGTATAATTTTGGACACTTGATATGAGAAAAACTTCAATGAGAAAAATACTCTTATACTAGTTAGGACCATTACTTGTAAATGTTTTAGCAGGAGGCGAAGAGTACAAACAAAACACATTGTACGTTTCTGTAAATTACTAGTGAGTTAGGTCATCGTACCTACCACACTATTTCGGCAACATTACAATCCATATTATTATCATCTGAAACATTCACACGATTCACTAGCTCTAATACTCAGAGGGCTCAGACATGTTCTATCATCGCCCGTTAGATCTGCATCATAAACATTTATGTTATCATCTAGATTACAGGCTGAACTTTAGGCGCAAATGTAGAACAATCTGACTGAATTGGTGCCAATATTGCTCCGGGATTCCTTCCTGTTCGCTTATGTTTATGAAACTTCAGATCAAACGGTATTGAGTACATTTGTCACTAGCTACTTTCCGTGGTTTCACTTCCGCTGCCTATTCTACAACGCCTCATTCATAATCGCATTCACAATCGAAAAGGAATTCCAGATCCATTGCTTCACATGTTTAAAAATTCGTCCGCTCGACACGATAACGCAATGCATATGGTTGAAATGACAACATGAAGGCATTTATATGCGATCGATCGAATGAATTTGTGTATTGGATACATAATTATGCTGCACTTAGCTGATAGTGATTGGATCTGTAACTAAGTACTGTCGGTCGATTCTGTCGACATCTCACGGTGTTCACCTAGGCGGAGTGAACGACAATAGAGCTGTCATTCCATCTTATTTGTATGGTTTGACAACTCACCCGTCGTGCGCCCCGCCCGGGTGTTCACTTCGACATGTTTACAGAATCGCACTGCTGATTACTGATTGTTCTGATTATTTTCTACAAACACATTAACGAAAAAACAATTTCATCTACCTACGCCCTAGACAATGTGCCATTCAATTATCGAATGCGACAGTCGAAATGCCAAAACATAGAAATTTAATCACGTGACATTTCGATGGCATAATTATATCAATCCGATTTTTTGACGTTTTGACAATCGCCTTGGGCACGATACCGTTGACGGAATCTCACTTGTCTCGAACCCCTTTACATTGTAGTGTTTGTTCACTCATCGCTTTGCATTCGTATTCATTTTAGAATTTCCAGTAACGTGTGTGACAGTTATTTAAACAAAGGCAAACCAGGATTGTTGCGAAACAGGGTCGAATAATATTGACGAAGTATTTGAAATCATTTGGGTTTATTATTCAATTATTGTGATTGCTGGGTTTAGGTTTAGCAGGAGAGGGAGATTTCAGGAGAGATGATTGATTATTTAATTAGAGGTTCTAGGAATCAAAGATAGAATAATACATTTAGCCGCCCCAATTCCGTAGTGAAAAAATCTCAAAATATTCATCCGAGAGTTAAATATTATAAAAATAATTATGAAAATAATTATGCGTAGAAAGGTTCAAAGAACAACCAAAGATTTTATTATTTATTATGCCTGGAGGCTAAGTGGCATTATATTCAACAAAGATTATACCAGATAACTTCAAAGAAGACGTGATAAAACGAAAAAAATGAGAGGAATAAAAACGGAGGAAACGACTCGCTTCTGTCAGTTGCTCTATGATTTTGATTTTAGTGCCTTTTTTTGTTTTTTTTTTTTTACCCTGACAGCTACTACCGAGTGGAAAGTAACCTGAATAAATAACTTTTCTCTTTACTTTCTAAGTCAAGAGTGAACAGGTTACTTCTAGACAAGCGTGCTCCATCGTCCACCACATCATCAGACCATCAGGTGACATAGTGATCTAAAACGCGAGCTATTAGTATATTAGTACTTAAGTGGTCTGAATCCCAAACCTCGCGGTGATTCGTTGACCTTATCAAATGCGTCACCAACCTCCCAAGGCGGCTATACTGACCTTATTTCCAATTTTATCTACACACGTAATATTCATACATTCAATGGCAATGTATAGTAATATCTATATTAATATAATAAAGCTGAGTTTGGTTGTTTGTTTGAACGCGCTAATCTCTGGAACTAGGTAAGGTACCAGTTGGATTTGGAAAATTATTTTTGTATATGAAAGCCACATTCATGAGGAAGGCTATAGGCTATACGGGAACGAGAAACAACGGGATATGCGCGTACGAATTTGCGGGCAAAAGCTAGTTTTGGTTGCGGAATATGTTCGAAAGAGTTACCGCGGCCCTGGAAAGTAAAAGGCACTAGGAGGAGCATGGGTGGGTTTTAGTCAGTAAAAGTCTGACACTCCCTGCCGCTCCACCTAGAGCGGAAGGGGTTATTTGATGATTTCCCATCCTCAAAAAAAAAAAACAGCTAGTTTTTTTTTGGTAACAAAGCTGAATGTGTTTGTTTGAACGCGCTAATCACTGCTAACTACCAGTCGGATTTAGTTAATTATTTTTGTAATGATAGCCACATTAATGAGGAAGGCTATAGGTTATACGGGAACAGGAAAAAAGGGGATATACCCATACGAAGTCGCGGGCAAAAGCTAGTATGCTTATAAAGTAAGGCTTTTGATAGGTTTCATCAGTTCTAAGTCCGTTAATAGTCGATGAATATTAATCTTGTGTCAGAGCACTGTTCTGTTGAGCCGAAATAAGTTTTACATAAAAAATGTTTCTGTTTTCATCATACAAATATAAAAAACGGGTTTTCATCTTTTAATTTATTAAGTTTAAACAGAAGGAATGTGTTTAACACTGGTTAGATTCGTAAGAAAAATACGTCAACTATAAAGTGATGCGATTGGTATTTTACAGTTTTATTAAAGAAAACTGTTTTAAGAGGTAGTTAATTGCTTTTAGTTTAACTTAAAATTGCAGAAGTTCAGCAGAAAGCTTAAAATAAAAATAAAAAATGTATTTAAAATGCTTTGTTGAACTAAGCTCTTTTATCAAAGTAAATGAAAAATCTCTTCATATTTTTTTTGTTTCATAAACTTTCTGATTAAACTTTCTGATTTCGAAGGATAAGGCAATTGACCGCTCTTAATTGAGTGCACAACGCAATTCTTATTATTTGTGTGTAATAAATGATGTCTCGCCATCAAAATAGTAAGTTTGACAACATAGTTAAAGTTAAAGTAAGAATAACATTAATTGTGGATTTTCTTGTCTGGATTCTAAAACTAAGTTTTCTATTCGACACGCCCACCACACGACCACCTTTTTTTCAAGCAAATCGGGCTATTTTTTTTAATGCCCGTTCAAAGTTTTTTTATCCACAACTTCCGACCCGGACGGCTCTGCACGGGTGCAATTTAACTCCCAGTGATTTTTTCATACAAAAAAAGTGTTCCATCGAGACGGTCTCAAGTGATGTTCCGCCTGAACTTTATGTACGAGAGAAGAAGTTTGTGAGGTTCGTAATGAACTATTAAGTTCGCGAGCCATTGTTAATTTTTTTTTCATTCAAAAGAAATTGAAACTATATGACATTGACACTTACTTCTTAACATCAGGATGCTCCTCCAGGTGGAAGATGAAGCTCTGCGGCAAGCTGGCGAGGCCGGCGCACACCCACGCGGTGATCAGCGCCCTGCGCAAGCGCGCCTCCCACGTCACGTTCAGGGGCTTCAGGATGGCATAGTATCTGAAATGTCAATGTGTTAACAGTGATATAAGTAGTTTTGTCTGAGGGTTATAAAAAGTACAAGCTTAGTAACAAGTCAGAACAGAGGCAGGCGACGACCTAAGTTGTGGAATTGTTCGAAACAGTTACCGCGACTCTGGAACGCAAAGGGCATTTGAAAAAACACGGATGTGTTTCAGTCAGTTATAAGAGTCTGACCTCCCGCTCCACCCAGAGCGGGAGGAGTCGTTTGATAATTTCCCATCCACAAAAAAGGCTTCACCCTTGAGCGAGATAGACAAAATCCACCACGCAAGGCCAATCAGGTAAGTGCATTTCACCACCCAGAGCGAAATAAGTGATTTGATGATTTCCTCCGTGACGTGATGAGTGCATTTCAGTCGAAAGACGTCCACTGCTGGATATATAGGCCAGGGTCGCTACATGCACCGGTCCTGTGCGTCTCGCAGCCAGCAGATTCCCGCGGTCTTCACCAGGTCATCGGTCCACCTTGAGGGAGGCCTCTCAATTCTGGATCTTCCGGTACCATAAGGGTAGATAATATTGTTTTAGTAACATTTTCATTTAACTTTTTCAAGTAACATGTAAAACAATTCGTTATGACCTACAATTTTGGTTTACAAAATGTGTATTCTTTTTATCTACATTATAACATTACAAACAAAGCGACTTCTTAGAATATTATGAAACTGTTCCTCTAAAAATCACATACTACATTGAAACTCATTTCCTTTCACGCAACTCAACTTAAAAGTATCTCAAACGCAAACTCTTGTATCTGCCATTTTTCGTTAAAAAAGTTCGCATATTAATTTTCAACATACTTTAGCAACTTGGCTGTGGCAGGCCGTTAATTGCCTAAACAACAACAAACGGTAGATACTCGTGTAAGGTCTAATTAAAAGTTAATCTATTATGATAACGATGAACCGGACTAAATTGTGTAACAGGTAGATTAAGGTTTAAGTTTGGTATTAAACAGATGCCTATACAGCGTGTAAGGAACATCGATGCACAAATGAATACCATGGATCCAGGACATGATTCTGGACCCCCCCGCGTTAGAATTTTTCGTCGGCTTTTTCGACATTTTATCTTTTTTTTAGGCGTTTTTTTTTACTTTAGACTGTTCATAATCGTTATTCTTACCCAACCCAATGTGATTTTTTTATAAAAAAATAGTTAAATCACTACTTTCACTAAAAAAAGCAATGTAAATAAAACTAGAATTAGGCATCTGCTCAGCTGTTTTGTTGCAAAAGGTCAACGCATCCTGCCTAATAGCAAAACACTAACTAACCCATGTGTGTGTGGCGTCTAACATACTGTCTAGAAAAGACATTTTTCATGTGTGGTCTGTAAACCGATCATTAGCGAGATTAATGACTTCTACAATTTGGTTAATGGCATTAAGTGTAGCCTTTTCGTGAAGTTTGCGTTACGATATCGTAACGCAAACTTCACGAAAAGGCTACACTTACAGTTTACAGTTTCGATTATACAGGGTGTTAGGGATATCCCTAACACCCTGTATAATCGAAACTGTTAAACGCCATTTGTAGAATCACGAGTAGCATTAACACTCGAATTCCAGTCCACCGCCAGTAATTCAGGTTTCGACTTTAGCGATGTTATTTTAAGTTGATTTTTAAGTGACCATTCGTCGTGTTTTGTTTATGGTACGCACGCACGTGTATGAGTCCAATTCGCAGTTGGCCAGTGTGTACCTGACAAACTGTCGTCAAACTCTATTTCTTGTTTCAATTCCACACGCCTGTATAACTTCTGCATATTGCAGTCTGTGAACTACTGGCACTTTTCAACCCTGGTAATAGTAATACATTTGTAATACGTTAACCCTTCTAGGAACAACCTTGGCACTTGTGCTTCAGACAGCTGACTGATCGATCTCGTTCAATGACCCTTCTCGACGCACTCATATTTAGGTTCGTCATTTTGACGGGGAAGTACCGATGTGGGTGGGTTGTATTGTACTCTGGGCGGAGCGGAAGGGGGTGTCAGATTCTTACTGACTACAACCCATCCGTGCTCCTCCTAGTGCCCTTTGCGTTTAAGGGCCGCGAACAAACGAACGAATTCCGCAGCCCTGGCAGGCTCAGGTCCTGGCGGGCCCCGTCCTAGATGCTGACATCTCTTTCAGGCGTGCGTGGAACACAACGCGCCGTCGACTCGGGCCTGGTCTGATCAGACGACGAGCTACCTAACGCTCGCCGTCCGCAGGCATCAATCACTGCGACATGCGGCGCAGTGGCTGATGTTCTCCTGGAAGAGGCGAAATGGGGCCGTTATTGGCACTCCATTTAAGCCCCCCTAAGCCCCTTGTGGCCCTGTGAGGGCTCCACCGCGGCAATCGCAGTAGCAGCGACGGCGGTGGCGGCAGTGGCGGTGACAGTGGATAAGGAAGCCTTGCGATCAAATGTAAACATGAATAAATTCGTAAACTGTTATTTACAAGGAAAACATTAAATAAGAGTTTATGAATGTCACTTAGAAATGTATCAAAAGGAAAGTACTTGGATAAATTAAACAGAAATAATTATTCAATAAGCTCTTGAAGTCTTACTGACTTACTGGGACATTTCAATTAGGCTAAATAATTCGAGACACTAATAAATTACTTTCTTTACTTTGAAACTATTTTGTAATCAACGAAACTATGAGTACGGTAAAACGGGGTAAACACGCAGGGGAATATAAACCAAACGTAGGTGTATTTGGTTGCTTCTTTGTTATTTGATACCGACTTCCGAAATTAAAGTCGGTTTTTTTTTGTGAAAAAGTTTTTTATTTTTTACTTCTTAGTGGTACCCCCACACCTAACAAAACCACTGGAAAGTCACAGGAAAGCAAACATACGCAATTTCGTATACATGGATGATTTTTCCACATATTTGTTCCAGCTATTTGGATTTAAAAACCAAACCACTGAACCGATTTCGATAAAATTGAGGGAGTTATGCGCGAAAAAACATAGCACCAAGGGATTGGAATTTGTTCGAAAGAGTCACCGCAGCCCTGGAACGAAAAGGACATAAAGAGTAACACAGGGTTTTAGTCAGTAAGAGTCTGACCCTCCCTTCCGCTTCGCCCAGAGCGGGAGAAATCCTCTGATGATTTCCCTTCCATAAAAAAGGGTGAGAAAAGGGATGCTAGTTTTGCTGATAAGAAATCACTATCTTCCGGTTTGAAGTTTATTAGGGCCACATGAGACATTTCAATGTTATCTTTATGATCGTCAAACCAAGGCCAACAGTCGTTTTGAAAGCTAAAGCTTGGATTTCAAGGCAGCTGTTTCTGTGTTTGCACGAGGTCTTTGGTGGTATTTATTTTCCAAAAGCCTTTGGCATGTTTGGCAATCTCATATGAGTACATTGTTTGATGTTCCAAGCTTTATAAAGCGTTGTTTCTTAAAACAAGCTTCTATTTAATTTGCAATGTTTTCTGTTATGTATGTTTTCCGATTTTAAGGTTTCGTATCCTAAGGGTAACCGACGGAAATTTCGGAGGGCCGAAGGCTCTTGGTGGGCTGGGTCTCTGCGCAGGTGAAACTGCTGGAGCCCAGACCTCTGAGGTGCTTCCGTTGCCAAGTTGGCAACCACGTCGGAGCACTCTGCACCTCGGAGGTGGACCGCAGTGACCCTTGCTTCCGCTGTGGTCAGCCCGGTCACAGGGCCGGCTCGTGCGATGCCGTGCCGCACTGCTTCGCATGTGCGGCAGCTGGCAAGCCGGCCGATCACTGGGCTGGGGGCAAAGCCTTCGGTCCACTCGCCATCGATCTCTAGCCTGATCTGAGGACAGCGAGCAATGGGTAGCTCGCTGTCCTCAGATCAGGCTAGAGTCGACGGCGCGTTTCACTCCAAACGCGCCGGAAAGAGCAGTCAGCAACGGAGACGGGGCCCGCCAGGGCCAGAGCCTGCCAGGGTTGCGCAATATGTTCGAAAGAGTTACCGCGGCCCTGGAAAGAAAGGCACTAGGAGGACTAAGGGTGGGTTTTAGTCAGTAAAAGTCTGACACTCCCTGCCGCTCCACCCAGAGCGGGAGGGGTCATTTGATGATATCCCACCCTCTAAAAAAAAAAAAGGGTAACCGACGGAATCTTAATACTATCCGTTTGTCTGTTTGTCAGCTGGCAGCAGCATCTAAAGTTAAAAGTTTCACAGAATGTTTATTTCTTTGCCGATTTATCGACAAATAATAATACGGCAACAACGAAAAAAACGAAGAAACGTGATTATTTCGGTTTATGACAAGAGACCAATGTTCGGTTTCCGAGACGTCATCGTTCGTTCGTCAAGGTGGGAGTTGAGACGGTCTCGGACACGTTTTTATGCACTGTATTAGTAAGAACAAAGCTCTTTATAAAAATATTATAACATAGGCCAAAAAATAATAAGCAATATAACTTATTATTTTATGTTGTAAGGAGCCAGATGAACTCAATTATGTATATTCCTAGCTTTGGAAGCTTTCTTATCAACGTTTTACAAAAACGCAATATCCAACAGAAGCACTATCTACAGTGTTTCAGAAATGCGTGGTCATATTATTATTAGTATTCTGTATCTGCTATATAATTAGGAAAAAATGTTAAAAAAAATGACTTTTTCAAAAACCCGTCTGCAATAAACGCCCAAAAAGTTTTGGAACATCCTGTTTAACCGCCTGTTAAAATTCCTCAGTATCTACTAAGAACAACAGGTTTCTCGAAGCTACAAGTGTGTTGTGTGGAGGCCAGCACTTAAGAGGGCCCTTCCCGGTTCGTCTATTGTCAACGCGAGCTTGATTGAAAAGTTTGTTGTTTCATCCAACGCAATGTGTTTGACTAACAAGAACGTGAGAACGCGATAACATTGAACGAAAATAGTGTTCGAAAATTCCATAAAACTAGTTCCAGGAAATACGTATTTTTGAATGAGCCTTACAAGTTTGTGAAATGAATATTATTTATTTAGAATCTCAATTACATGCGCAAGGTTTCTATCACGATGTTATTTTTACTTTTACAATTTATGAGTACATACGGCCAAAGTTCAGGTGAAATTTGTGCAAAATGCAGATTTTTGGAGGCTTATACTGAATTTGTTTTTCTAAATTTTTAATTCTTGCTTTCATAGAAACCTAGATATAGTGCACAAGATACCTTTTACTTCAAAAATAGCAAAGATAGATCTGTAATAACGGCATAATCACGTACGATCGTTTGTATGAAAAGTATGACGGGTTGGCCGCTCTTAAGGGTGCGCTAGTCAGTCATTGTTTCATACAAACGTAGTATGGCGATTACTCTACTGATTGACGGAGTACGTTCAGAAAAAAAGTCACATTTATTTATCTCGGTATTATCTACGCCTGTATGGAAATCAGAAAAAAAAAATATTGATATGCAAGTTATTTGTGTCAAAACTTCCAAATTTTAACACAACTTTAAGCGTAAATAAATATATTATGTAGTACTAAAATGGCAAAATATTAACCATACAGGGATAGATTATTATATTAATAAATTTTACGAGCTCATTTTCGTTATAAATCATCTTATATGATTTGGAACTGTAAATTTGTGTGCGCACTAGCTTCATGTTACTCATCACAGCGTTTATTTCTTCCTATAAATGATTTTGGATGAGATATCATGCATTAAACCGCGCCTGTCAATGAGTTCATCCGTTCGACTAGGGCACTCTTAAGCTAAAGATCAAGTATTCGCATCCGACCGGATAGCAATTTCGGATCTCTTAAGAATTTCTTTGAAAGTTCAAAGCCGGTTTATAATTTGCCATGCCTTGGCTCTTGAGAACAATCCAAGGGCTCTTGTTTTACGCAATGAGTACGCTTGTAGTATGAATATAAAGTCTGGAACTCACAATAAATTCTATGTTCATACCATTTCTATACGATACGAGACTCTACGAGAGACATTGGCGCTGGATTTTCTCCTAAAAATAGATACTTTTGCCTAATTTTGATATTAGGAGTAGATATATTATAACGTGTTCGAGTTTTTGGAGAATGCTAGAATGTTCCTGTTCATATTAAAATATGTACCTTAAAGGCGTCACAGATCTTTAATCTTATTCAAACAAGTCTCTGAACTAATTAGCACCTGTAAAGCAACTCATTAGAGCAAAAATCTCTATACATATTTATTGAATTAACCATCTGCTCAACAGGTGCTAAATTCACACATTCGCCCCATTTTTCGTCCCCATTTATAAAGATACTATTCAAACTAGGCCGCAATATAGGGACGAATGCGGAATAAACCATTTTCTTCATTCGGAAGCCATTCCTAATTTGAAGGCAGTCAAGAACATGTCGACTCACCTATCAACAGCTATACAGATGAGCACGAAGCTGGACAGGTACAGGCCGAAGGTGCGCGTGAACATCATGACGCGGCACATGAGGTCGCCCGCCAGCCACTGCACCGTGCCCGCCCACGCGATCTCCAGCGGCATCATCAGGAACGTCACCTGCAACAATACTGCGAACCGTTGTATTGGATGTTGGGGAAACGTCAAATGGGGGATTGCGAAATCGAATGCCCGTTTCAGAGGAGAGGGAACATCACCCGTTTATAACTATTGTATGCGCATGATCATGGAAACATGCCCATTGTATAATATTTTCGCGGCAGGCTACGCAACACCTCTCAGCGTAACTCGACGCCGTCACTTGGTCGAAATAAAGGACTAATACTAATAATAATAATAATGCTGAATCATTGTACCGATAGTCATGTCAGCCAACGGTTTAACAGCCACGAGCCTCGACCAACACCTTAGGAGGCTCTCGTAAGGCAGCTGGATCAAGGGCTTGATTCAGAAAGCATTACTTCTGGACACGGCTCTCATTGTTAGGAGGTTCCTCTCTTTGGAGCCCTGACCGCCGGTAGCTTGGACCCTGTTCCCGATACCGGTGGGCTACTATTTTTTGAATATCTTTTTTTGTATTTTTTAAAAAACATTAAAATGTACTAAATAAGTTTACAAAAATGAATAAACGGAATAATGATGAGAGACGCCAAAAAATCTTTTTGTTGCTTTTCATAATGTCACCTGCAACAAAACTCCGTATCCTTGTATTAGATATTGGGGAAATGTCAAATCGGCGTTTGCGAAATCCAATACACGTTTCAGAGGATAGGAGAACATTATTCCGTTTATTCATTTTATGGTGATGCTCTTCCTCAAAAGAAATCTTTCCAGCCACCTAAATGGAAATATATCATGTTATAACAATCGTGTTAAATAATAATAATAATAATAATAATAATAATAATGTTTTATTTTTCTCACCACAATATTATACATTAGGTACATTATGTGAAATGTTATGATTAATTATTATTGTGGGGAGACTGGTGCCTGAGCTAAGCTGCAAGCTTGTGTTTCAGGACACCAGGACTCCGCCTTTTACATAGAAATCAGCATCACGTAAATAACATTAGATATTGTACATTGATGGGTGAACCCGAAAAAATAAATAAATAAATATTATCTAAAAGTTATAGTTAGTATGATAGTGTTTATGTATGTATGTGAGCGTAAGTGTGTGTGTGTGTGTGTTGTTTATGGGATTGTGATGGTGTGTGTGTGTATGTGTGTTTGTTTATGTTTGTTACAATATTACACTAACGTTGCAAGTAGTTTTTCAGTGTCTACATAATTTATTTCTTGTAGGAATGAAGTAATTTTCATTTTACACATGGTCTTATTAAGATTGACTATCGGTAGCATCCCGTTAATTTTATTATAAAGATAACCACCTAGATGGCAGAAGAAACGTTTGGAGAATTGGGTTGAAAGGCGAATGTCAGGGCGATCTACGGGGCTATATCGTCTCTTACCTTGTGAAACTGAAGGGTTGTATGTAAGCAAAGAGTGCTGTTTCAATATTATGTTTTTAATGAATAGTTGGCGCACTGTCAGAACTTTTGCGTCTTTATATAGGAGCTCAGTTGAGTAACGATAAGGTAGAATCAAGGACACCTTCAGTATGGCTCTTTGCGCTCTCTCCAAGACCAGGAGTGTAGACTTCGGAGCTCCACCCCATACATTGATACAGTAATTTAACAATGACTGAGCGAGGGCAAAGTATACTGATCTCTTCAACTTTGCATCTGCAACTTTTCTCAGAGTTTTAAAGATGTAAATAAGCTTGCGTAACCTAGTGTTAAGCGCATCTATGTGTTCCCGAAATCTAAGGGTATTGTCTATTAATATACCCAAATATTTAACAACTTGGGTGCTACGAAGGTATGGACAATTACATGTATTCTTTTCATGTGGAGGAGGACAAGTGTGTGCTGTAATTGCATATGGTGTTACTGTTGTGGGAGTGTTACAATTAGCTTTTATTGTGAATGTTATGTAATTAGTTTTGTCAGTATTTAGTGTTAATTTATTAATACGTAACCACTCCGACACAGTGTTGAAACCCAATTGTGCGAGTGAAAAGACCTCACTCCACGTGTCAGCATTGAAGAGTAGGGCGGTATCGTCTGCAAATGTTATAATCCTCCCTTTGGGTAGTGAGAGCATACCCAGGTCGTTGATGTAAATGAGGAAGAGGGTTGGGCCAAGTACACTGCCCTGGGGCACGCCGTATGAGATTGTTCGTTCCTCGCTAATGAACTCATTTATAGTATAGTAAAAGGAAGGAAGGAGTATAGTTAAAGGAAGTCTAGTGGTCTAATGTCACCTGCAGCTACACTGCGTTCGAAACTGTTTAATCGGGGTTTGCGAAATCAAATGATCGTTTTAGAGGAGTGGGGAACGACGTTTTAATAATTTTAATTGTTACTGTGTCAAATCTCTTGTTGACTGTTACTAGTAATTATATGTACACTAGAGTTCACTTTAGACCGATTTGAGACTTTACATAAACGTTAAAAGGGTGATGGACGCATTAAATTCCTAGAAAAATTAAATTATAATAAACTGAAAATTGATGTACCAAACGTTTTTTTTACAACGATTGGTTTTTATTTATTTATGAATGGGCTAGCTCTTGACCTCGATCACGCCTGACGGAAAGCTATAGATGAGGTCCATGATGAAGCGAGCGTGCCCAGAAGATGCCTTGAGGCACTGGTACTCCCACGCGTCGACGAAACACAGCAGGCTGCTTGACGCCGGACTCCGGTTCCACCCTCCCGGTGGTCGCGAACCAGGCGGGTGTTAGCCGTACCACCGCAAGGGAAGGATTGGCCAGTCTTATAAGGTGTTAGATGAGACTGTCCAGGATGCGCCGAGCAGTCGGTTCAGTTGAGTGTCTGATGGAACAAATTGCGCTACACGAGGAGGCTCCTTCATGCATCCCCAATTGATTTTAATTAACATCATAATGAAAGCTTTTAAAAACATTCCGAAGGCTAAAAATCACTTGATCGTGGCAGAACCGTAGTAGTGCGCTGCGTAGCGAAAGCCAAGTGCTACATGCTAACTACTTTTTGTGAACAACGCAAGTCGTTTGTGGTCAATTAATTCTGCCATTTATTTACCTATAACATTTTAATTATTCAAATCTAACATGTATTTTTTACTAATTATTAAAAGGTAAAGCTAACATCATAGGCCAGTCAAATTAGCTTTGAACCTTGCAAAAAGTCCTAACACTGAATTATTCCTTGAAACGTGTATTTGATCTTTGCTCTTCTAATAATTAAAAATAAACATTTTACATCACCGGATCATTCTGAAATAAAAACGAAAACGCGTTTATTTGAATTATAGCTAGAGGATAATCAAGTTATCTCTATTTTTTACAATATATAAGAATAGATAACACTAATTTATTTTGTCAGAATTAAACAATTTCGCCCTCAGAAAATATGTCGTTTAAAAATTAAATACATTTTTTTAAATACTGTTACTTATTTGCCTGAATCGCTGATGCATCAAAACTGATATTAATAACTTGCTTTAACAGATATTGTTCAATTTTGTTGGTTAGCGTTTTTAATTTTAGGGAAAAAAAGCAGTTAATATTTAGCTTGAACTACAAAATAAAAAAATTACATTCTTTAAAAAAGGGTAGTTGGGCGGATTAAGAATGTTATATTTACTGACCCCAATATAGTTGGGAAAAGGCTAGGCAGATGATGGTTCACTGACCTAATTGTAAAACTCAATCTCTTATAGAAATGCTCCAAACGGTTACGTATTTTTTATTCCCGTCGAGTTATTATTAAATATTTTGCCAAACTTTTTGCGGAATACATTTTAACATACTTCCCTGCCTATACCATACACGTTGAAAGCATATTTTTTTTTTTTTTATATCTTGGGACAACTCACACACGGCCATCTGATCCCAAGCTAAGCAGAGCTTGTGTTATGGTAACCAGACAACTGATATACATACTTATATAATTTATAAATACATACATTATTATAGATAAATTACACCCAGACACAGAACAAACAATTATGCTCATCACACAAAGTTTGTCCTGGGTGGGAATCGAACCCACAACCTCCGGCTTTGCAGTCAGGGTCACTAACCACTAGACCAACAGGCCTGTCACATAAAATCAGAGTTAAGAATTATTGCAAAGTTAGCGAAATTTGCCTAGATTTGGATTACCTTTTAGTTACCTAACTATTTATAAATGTGAAAGTGAGCTTTTTTTGTTAGGCTTTCACGCCTAAATTGCCAAACCGAATTTGTTAAATTTTGGTAAATTGATAGATGGAAACCGTTTTTTCATGGATAGAAAATCATCAAATGACTTCTACCGCTCTTGGCGGCGCGAGAGGGAGACGGATAAAGGCTACTTTAACCCGAGCGAAGCAGCGGGAAATATCTAGTGAAATATAATTGAGATACCGTTACCCCCAAATATTTTTAAAAACGTTGCCCCACACTAGGAATTTCTCCTGTATCGTGGGTGCGTTTACAAACATATAAATACACGTACACAAACAGCCAGACCCGGAACAACTATCCGTAGGCCATACAAATATTTGTTCCGTACGGGAATCGAACCCGCGACACGCAGCGCAGCAGTCAATCGCTCAACCACTGCGCCAACCGTGTCGTCGATACACTAATTTCTTTCAAAGAATCCAGTTTTCTTGTCACTAACAAGATAGCAACTGATATCTTACGTACGTATTGAAATTATTATTCACCTCACGTGGAATAGAGAGGATACATACGAGACCACACGAAGGGAATTGAAGATAAAGTTTGAAGGACACGAAATAATATCAATCACCGTCAACAAAAGGAATTGAGAATAATAAACAAAGCAAGAACTTATACTACAGTTCTAAGGCAATAAAGAAAAAAGAAGAAAATGCTAATGTTGATTAGTTTTTGAAAATAACTATAAAAACCTTCATTTATTTTTATACCCAGTTTTATCGAACAAAAATTATCACAAAAGTATTGTGACAAGTTGTTAAACATTCTTTATGTACACTTCTTTAATACATTTCCTTATACTGGTATAGACAACGACCAAGTTCCAACCAAATAAATTATGTCTTCAAAGAAAACCGCCTTGTCTTGAAATAATGGCGAGTTTGAGAAAAAATACATAAAAGATGAGGTTGTTATGGATCGCCGCTATTTACTCGCAAGACTTGATATTCTAATGCTGTGTAAATTATCTTATATTCTGTCTGCATTAAGTGTCGGTCGGTGTGTAAATAATTTGGTGAACCGATCCGGGAGTTTCGGTAGTTTGTTTGGGCATAAATCTACGGTAGCCGGCCACATTGGATTCCAAATTCATCACTTAAATTCACACTCATTTTCACGAAAAAAGCCCTAAGACTGACTAAACAACAGTTGCGTACAGTCACAGCCGTCACAACTGGCCACGGGTCTTTTAATAAACACCTCTATGTCATAGAAGTCACTGACAGCCCACTCTGCAGAGCCTGCATGGAGGAGGATGAGACAGCAGCACATCTGCTTCTAAGCTGCCCGGTAGTCGCCGATTACAGGGCTAAGTACTTCGGAAACCCAGGTACCCTTTGTGAGATAGTTAGTAACACCAAGGCGTTGCTGGCCTTTCTTGGGGAGCTGGGGTGGATCGAATGAAACATTTGTCCCACCTGCTCGCAAAGTACGCGCTTAGTCGTGGAGTTGCGGAAACCGGCCCGATTTACATACATACATACATACACACTCATTTAAAAAAACGTACCATTGTGCAATATCTACTCATCGCGCTTCATTACCTTGGCAGTAAATTTGTGGTTGTCGCTATTGTTAATTTTGGGTACTAGGGGCCTAACCACCAACTCTTAAAGCAGTATTACTTCAATATTACTTCCAGTGGGAAAGAGAGGAAGCTATACAGGACGTTTAGGTCCGTCTCTTTCCCACTGGAAGCAATATTAAAGTAATACTGCTTAAAGAGTTGGTGGTTTAGGCCCTGGAGTTTCAGTGTTGGGGGCCGTGGTTGTCCCATAAAAAAAGCCGTTAGCCAATCACGTATTTCATCAACCAGCTTCATCTTTTTGACTGACAGACTTTGACAGGGGAGCGTAACCCAATTGTGGGTCAAGCTCGCCTTAGTTAGTATATATGCTGTTCCATTTTATTTGTACCTATATATTTATATGCAATAATGAATAAGAATTGACTATTCAGAAGTGACTGTAAACGGTTATTTAAACGACAAAAACATTCGTTTCAAATAAACCGTTTACAGTCACTTCTTTGACCTTGACTTACAATGATTTTGACCTATATACATAAATATCTAAAGATTTCAATCGATAATAAAACTAAAGAACTTTTACGTTGTACCACTTACGATCTTCCTCAATCGCTTTATCATCTACTTTAGTCTACGTACTAAAACATTCTGCTGACGCACTCACTACTCACGTTAAAGTGATAATACTAGATAGTCGGAACATCTAGTTATCTAGAGTGACGTCTGTCTACTGGGTCAGACGAGTTTTAATATTTATTTCTTAGATACGTCTGCTGTCCAGGTTTGATAAACGAGACACATATTTTTAAGAGCCGCCACTTTATGCCCTGGGGCTCTAGACAAGTGACATTCTGTCAGCGGTAGCGTGACGAAGGCGACTGTCAATACGTCAAAAATGTATTGGATTGACAGATGCCATCGAAATGTCACGTGATCATATTCCTACATTTTGGCATTTCGACAGTCGCATTCGCTAATTGAATGGCACATTGTCTGGGGCCTCTGGTAGTTGTTAAAATGAAATGTGATGGTTTTTCATAAAGGTTCAATAGATTGAATCCTCCACAAATCCACTCTCATAAATTGATCTACTCTCATTCAGTGTATCCAAAAGTATTATGTAAGCCATTGTCCTTTGCGATTAAACCACCAATTTTGGAGTTGTTTTAATAAATATTTGTCTTGAGTTTAATATGAGGTAGGTAATAATAATGGGACTATGTGATTATAAAGTTTCCCAAATTCTCAATACTCTCAAGGAATTTTAATGAGACTACTTGAAGTCAGCCACAGCTTGTTGAATCAGCAGCACATCGAGTCGACTGGGTTCTCCCCACTCTCTTCCGCTCTCTTCTTCTTCGCACCTGAGATAGCTCCGTCAGGTTCCCGGTGGCTGACACACCAGTACACTGTGTCTACAAATAATAACCGCTTACCATAAGATCAGCCACTGCCAGATGCATCAGCAGCACATTCAGTGATTGATTCTCCCCACTTTCTTACACTTCGCACCTGATATAGATCCGTCAGATTCCCGGTGGCTGACACACCAGTACACTGTGGCTACAAATAATAACCGCTTATCATAAGATCAGCCACTTCCAGATGCATCAGCAGCACATTCAGTGATTGATTCTCCCCACTTTCTTACATTTCGCACCTGATATAGATCCGTCAGATTCCCGGTGGCTGACACACCAGTACACTGTGGCTACAAATAATAACCGCTTACCATAAGATCAGCCACTGCCAGATGCATCAGCAGCACATCGAGCCGACTGGCTCTCCCCGCTCTCTTCCGTTTCATCAACTGCGACAGCACCGTCAGGTTTCCGGTGGCTGACACCAACATCAGCACACTGTACACTATCATAGACACCATATGTCCATGGTTGAACCGCATGTCCAGAGGCAGTTCATCACTGGTGTTCAGATGCGACCAGTTCTTCTGCGACGCCCCCCCGGGCCCCGACACTTTCTCGTCAATGTCCATGGTAGGGTGGAAGTGGAAATTATTTGGTGAGAAGCCAAGAAGGTGATGACATTTTCGAGTTGTGCGTTGACATTCGATGTTGTCTGTAACAAGGGAGAAAGGTTTTATTTAAATAATAGTACAAAAGATATTTTAAATAGATTCATTAGATAAACTGTCTGCGTAGTGGTTGGTTGTGAAATAAATCAAAATGAAGATCCTTCTAATGATTGTGAACACATTTCAATTTAGGTTAACACTTAATGGTTTTCCATTGAAAAAAAAATTGCCACTCTTTCGCAAGTCACTTATCAAAGGATAAGAAAAATGCAAATTCAACAATAATAAGTGTTCCAAAAAATTACAAGATAAAAATGGTATAAATGATGATGGTTTCTCTAAAAAAACCAATTAAAGTAACGGGTTACTGCGTCATCGAATGCCAGTGGGCGCCATTAAGCATTTTGTCTACGCCGCTGCTACGACGCTACGTCGTAGGCATCGTCGTAGCTGACGTAGCCTTCACCCTGCCACGCAGCTACGTAGACATTATTATAATGGGCAAATGGGCATTGGATGTCTTTTTTTTATAATTTTTGTAAGATTTCACTGACGGGGATTTTAAATATTGAATTCGGTGGGTGGATTAAAAAACTGTGTGGATTTAAAATTAAGGATTTTCGTCATCATCACATTTCAAGAAGAAATTTTAATGTGCCCAGCTAAAAGTTCTTTCAATAACGTTTTATTCAGTTTCTTAGCGTGAGACAGCTTTATATTACCTCGGTACTGCTCCGCTTTCACAAACTTGCGAAGACCACAGCGCGAATCTCTTCCAGAACTATTAAGTGGGACACACCGAGAGCTCGTTCTGCTTTCGCTCGTCAATCCTTCGCTTTTATGGGACCCTTTCTGTACAGTAAATTATTTAAAACTAATAAAACTATAGTGAACCTGACATTATTCCGACTTAAAACCACCATCGAGAAATGGCTTATACCCAAAGACTATGCCCATATCGAGAAGCTCTTAAACATTGCTATTTAACATCACGCGCACACCAACAAACACAGCCATACACGTACCATACCTCACACTCACACACCATCACACCCACACCCACACCATCACACAACCACACACACACATACCATCACACACACAAACACCCACATTCGTCTTCTATTTCATTTTCATATTTTTTTCATTAAATTTAGAAACAACTTTTATTTTATTTATATAATAATATATTATATTTTTTTTTGTTCATTTTTCTTTTATGTTTAGCTACAAAATATATACTTACATAGAAAAATATACATAAACAATGAATATACACAATAAATGCACTATTTTTTTATTTGTATTAATCTTAATCTAAAACGGAAGGAACTGGACCTCACGACACAGGGTATCCTAGTGTGGGGGCCAGTGATATATTGTTCTTTTTTTTGTATCTAGGCCTAGTGATATAATACGTGTATAATAATGTATTGTACTAACGCTTGATTCAATAAAGATTATTATTATTATTTTATTATTATTTTGATACTGTTTATCAAATCTAACATTCCGAATGGATTAATTCAACAATTACTAAAATTTTTTATCTTTCTTTTACACGAAGAAAAAGCTTTTATATTTAACGTCAAATTGAAAGTTTTTTTTGTCTGTAATCGGAGACAGACAAAATTCGTCCTTTGTTGTCTAATAAACCTTGAAATAGCTCGTTACCATAGTGATAATACTCTTACTAAAGTTTCTAACAAACAGAACTATTTTTAATAAATAGGAAGTAATTAAGCAACGCTTGCCGAGGTTGGTCTGTGGATGGGTGACCATCTTAAACATACCGAGACTCCTCCGTGCCTCGGAAAGCACGTAAGAGCGTTTACGCGGTACGGCTTTTCATACAATCTTTCAAATCCTTATTCTTCAAAATGAATGAACCGATTTTAACGAAACTTGGTATGCATACGCTAGATATCCAGGTCTAAATAGTTATAAGAAAACATTTTTGAAAAAGAGTTCAGGGGGAAGGATATAGTGATTTTTCACTTTCTATAGAAAACTTAAAATCGCTCTCTCTCTCCCTCTGAAATCTTTTTCAAAAATATTTTCTTATAACTATTTAGACCTGGATATCTAGCGTATGCATACCAAGTTTCGTTAAAATCGGTTCATTCCTTTTGAAAAATAAGGATTTGAAAGATTGTATGAAAAGCCGTACCGCGTAAACGCTCTTAAGCCGTTGGTCCCGGCTGTCATTTGTAGATCTTTTGCAGTTGTTATGGATTGTCAGAAGCCAGAAAAAAAGTATTGTGTTACCCAGTTAATGGGTTGTGGAGTTCTGGTAGGCAGCCGCTCCACCTAAAATACTGGTATTAAATTGAATGTGGTTTGACTGGGAGCCAAGTCCAATATAGTTGGGAAAAGGCTAGGCAGATGATGAGAAAGTAATAGGGACGAGCGGGCGTTTTGGGGGACTGCCTTCTAGTAGAACTTCAAAAAGTGCTGGCTCTGGCTCTCAGCCAAAATATGAATAAACGACTTAGGGCAGATTTTTCAATCGCCAGTTCAGTGATGCCACGGATACTAAATAAAAAGAAAATAAAGGTACAAATAAAATAAATACAAAATAGATACATACAATAAATAAGCCAACGCCCACTGGCCGCAGTGCTCCAGTATCATTTGTCGATGTCATAGACAAATGATGGAACGCAGTTATTTGTGTATACATGTGTGCGTGTCTATAAGTTCGTATTCTTGTTACTCGATCACTCCTCTACGGCTGAATGGACTAGCGCTAAATTATTATTTATGTAGATTTCATACCTGTCGTTTAAGAGCGTGTACGCCGTATATCATTTCATACAAACTTTCAAGTCCTTATTCTTCAAAATGAATGAACCGATTTTAACGAAACTTGGTATGCATACGCTAGATATCCAGGTCTAAATAGTTATCAGAAAACATTATTGAAAAAGAGTTCAGAGGGAAGGATATAATGATTTTTCACTTTCTATACAAAATTTAAAATCGCTCTCTGTCTCCCTCTGAAATCTTTTTCAAAAATGTTTTATGATAACTATTTAGACCTGGATATCTAGCGTATGCATACCAAGTTTCGTTAAAATCGGTTCATTCATTTTGAAGAATAAGGATTTGAAAGTTTGTATGAAAAGCCGTACCGCGTAAACGCTCTTAACATTGGCCAAATCTAGAATAATTATTTGTAAATGTATGTTCTTTACGTAATATACCTATAGGTACATTGACATTACTATCCCACCCACGCAGCACCTACTACTAAGTGCTTAATAGGCTCAATAGTTAGTCGAACACAAAGCCCGTCAATTACCACAAGATTATCTCTGTCAGGCTTGTTAGGACTTAAACTAAAGGCTTTATGTTAGGATTTGGACACATTTCTAATAATAGTGTTGAAAGCGACATTACATTTAGGTAGCTGCTACTGAGAATTTCCCGCGGTAACCCTATCGACCTAACTTGCGGCGATTGGGTCAGGAAGACCCAAAATTCTTAAACATAGACATACATATTTCGTATAAGCAATAGAGAATGAATTTGGGTGATAAAGTCAGTGACTTTTATATCACTCATGCAAATTCAAGTAAGCCAATATTACATACTAGCTTAATCGGTCCCCGACTTCGTCTGCGTGGTCTTTCGAATACCTAGGCGAAAGAGAGAGAGAGAGACTTTTTTGTATGATTAAGTAACAAACATAAAAAACTTTCACATTAATGATATTAGTAAGAATGTCATGGTAAGATTCTTTACAGTTAAAAAAAAAACATGACTGTCAAAAAACCCGACCGCTAAAACCGACTAAAAAGTTCCAAACAAGTCGCTTTTCAAGCAGTCTGATGCAGTTCAGTCACAGATCTGAGGCCACAAACTGCATCAGACTGCTTGACTGGTTGGTTTTTTGACAAAGTATTTTTTTATTTCCCATATTTTACTGAGTTATTTTTTTATATAGCATACGTCACTACCAAAATTCTGATAAATTTAACGACATCTCATATGTAAAATCCGTCCAGCCATTTGGGCTGTGAGCCAAAGAAATGGACATACACACAAACATACATACGCTCGAAAAACATTACCTTCCTTCTGACGCAGTCGGGTTAGAAGCCATATAAATGCCAGAGATCACTAAGATTATTTTAGGAAAGCAAACCGCCAATTATAATACTTTGACTTTAAGAAATGAATATCCTGTAGATTGCAAATTTTCTTTTAGTAGAAATTTTGAAAAAATAAATTTTCTTCTTTACAAGTCTTTACAAGTAATAACCGCTTCACTAAGTGGCTCGATTTAAAGCCTTCCCAGCTTTAAATAATTGCTCAGCAATTAACTGTTTTGTGTTCTAAAGTACTGTTCTGGTATTTTCACATTTGAATGAAGTAATTAATGTTTAAGTAGCTCGTAATTTCAGCATTCGTCTTACGAATTATATTTTGAAGAGTACACAAGCCCTAATAATAAGCTCCTAAAAATGGAATACAAAAAATGCCAAGTTGTTTGAGTATATTAGACGTAGACTATTAGTCACAAAGAGACCTCTAATGATGTATGAGCAAATTATAAAACGTCAAGTTTAGAAATCTCGAAAAAAAATACGAATAAACTTTAGCAATGTCATCGCAATCACAAAACTTTTGACTTTTACTTTGCTTGTAATCTCCAAAAATGTTAAACTGATACGAAGTAACACTATGTTTGAGTATCCTTATGTTCATTTTATCTCGGAGAAATGAACCGTTCATGGGTCACGGGATCGAAGCTAGCAAAAAAAAGCTAAAATCTAACTTATTTATCTTTTGCCCGCGACTTCGCGCATATCACGTTTTTCCCTGTTCGCGTTGGAATTTCGGCAAATACTCTCTTAGTGCTCCCCTGCACTCCCCAAGGAACCTACATGCCGAATTTCAGATTTCTACTACCAGTAGCTTCGGCCACAATATAAATATGGACAGTAGGGAAACTGCCTACAAACGCTCGAAACGGCACACTCACACAAACATGCACACCGACGATACTCCTAAGGTAACTTCGCGGGACTCGCAGTAGCAAGTGCCGCGTCAAGACGAGTGGTCACGTTTAACTTTTTATTTTTGAAAATGCCAGGAAAGTATTGCGTAGTATACGGCTGTTTGAACTCGGCTTCATCAAAACCGGAGCTATTGTATTTTAAACTTCCTGCTGATATTGAAAGGTAAGAATGATTTCTAGTTATTGTTATTTCATCGTTATCGAATTACGTATAAGTCCGTGTGATCGATCATAATGAATTCGTGAACTTACTTCTAAATCATGAATGCGGCGGTTTTGAGGGTATTTAATAGTGCAATTATTGCACTATCAGTTTTAAATACCCTCAAAACCTCAAAACTATTATAGTGATAGTGGTAACAAAAAGTACATCCAAGATGGCGACTGCAATAGGTATTCTATATCAATATTTTCGTCATGGGTGTCGTTTTCATAGTTTTCGAGGGTGTTGAAGCCGATAGTGCTGTCAAAACGTGAATCCAAGATGGCGGCTGCAAAAGGTACCTATCTATTTTTTCGTCATGGGTGTGTGTATTTTTTTATGTAACGGGTTTTTTAATTACTAGATATCACACGCATTTTCGGATTGAAACGCGGTACGGTTCGTAGCCACTCATGAGCCCAGCCCGCGCGCCACCTGCGCTGCGGCGTCTACCGTGCGCCCACTCCGACGAGCGCCCGAAACCTTTTCGTCCAACCGCGGCTCGCTTACGCTCCCGCTAAAACTTGTAAAAAGTTCCGCCGTAATGACAAAGTTAAAGGTCTTTAGTTCTACAAGTTGTTGTGTGTTAATATTAAATGGATTTCCGTGTTTAAACTATCGTCTTTTGCTGAGGTTAACCGACGCCATGAGATTACCTATCTAAATTATGTTTGTAAGCTATTTATTCAAATTCGATTGATTGATCACTACAGAACAAAAATGTAAAAAAAATATATATCAAAAACATTATATCAAAAACATTAAAAGTGACAACCCAATTGCTTCAATGGAGCGTAGGTAATTATGTTCTCAACTAGGCTTAGTTTCCCTACTGTCCATATTTATACTGTGCTTCGGCTGTACGTGGTCTGTCAGTTACTCAGTCAGTCAGTCAGTCACCAGTAACGGAAGAGTTTTATATATTGAATAAAACATTTACAGCGTGCAAGAAACTCTTTTAAATCAGTAGATAGTCAAAAAATAATGGTTAGATGTTGAAATTATTTTTAAATGATTAAATGCGTAGATTATTTAACTAAAATCTATGTTTCATTAACATAAACATTCACATATTTCCACTCCAAAATACTTCAATCATCCCTTTTCCAAAGAGATGTCATCTTAATTCACCCCTCGACGACTCTGGTATCGAGATAATGAAAGAACACTTTTGACAAGGGTCGAAGTATAGCAAGGCAACAGTTTCACTGGTAGGATTAAACCTTTGGTGACGTCATAGGTCAGTTAGTGGGATGGAAAGTTAAAGTGCTTTTCCATGTTTTAATAAGTAATGGGTCAGGTAATGTTGTTATTTTTAGTTTGACCTTCATTTTAAAGCGATGGTGCCAGTTTACTTTTCATCGAATGTGCATAAGTAAATATAAGTCTTTATTTTTGTATGCTCATACCTTTTAATTTGACTACTTTGACTTGAATGTGCCCTAGCTGTTGGGAGTGTCATGCTCACTCAACAAATGTCTCTCTGATGTGTTTCATTCATCATTTGGCTCCGTCAGCTGGACTGGTCATCTCTCAGCTGCCACGGTTTCTTTTAATTGTTAGTACTTACTTTAAATTGTGCCTTTTTTGCTCTGGACGCTTTTGTCGTACACGTCTTTCTACTTCGTTCTCACATATATGAATAATTTCAACAAGAACATTATAACCTCAACTTTGTAACAATTTATTGATTTAAAAGAGTCCATGGAGTTACTTGCACGTTCTTCTCCATAGAGATCTACGCTTTGGAACGTGCAAATACCTACACCTTTTTGAGGACCTCAAAGAGGTGATTGTAATTCACAAGTGACAGATCGTCAGATAAAAAAATACTGCCGTCATCTACATAGTTAATATTGACAAGATATGTTGACGTGTAAAAGTGTTATTTTGAAACAAGTTACAAAACCAATATCATTTCGTAACTTTACCTCGAATTTTCTAAGTAGGTAGGTCGACCGAAATATAGCCCGCTATTTTGGAAAATTATTATTCTTTATTGTCACAACAGACAATATATTTCCAAATAGAATCTAAAAATTTTAACGCAATTATGTTCGTGTCTAACGGCTACGTTGTGGTGTTAAAATTAAATTATTGTGAAAGCCATGACAGGCATTTGCCATTACCAAAAATAGCAACAATTAAAACGGGGATTTTATTGTAATTAATGGCTCGTTATAATTTATTTATATAAGAAAGTCCCTGTTTTATGGAGGTTTAACTTTTAGGACATTTTAAAACTTTCCATCGTTTTTGCCTTCCGTTCAAATCTTGTACAATAAATTCTGTGCCGTATGGTGTCGGATGTAAAAGAATAGCACCATCCCATCACTCTCCGTGGGTGTCGTAAGAGGCGGCTTTAAAACGTTTGTACCAAAACTAAAAAGCTCTCACAAAAGGAAACTAATTAGTACATAATTATCTCTGCCATTATAGCATAATTTTATTTGACTTAAATATTACCTGCAAAAGGTAACAAAGGCTACGTTGATTACGTTACATTTTGTTGGCGCCGCTTTTTCAGTCAGGTTTCGTCGCTCAGTTTGCAGACATACCTACGTTTGAAATAAGTATAGCTTATGACAGCTGCAACAGAACTGTTCAGAGTGCCAATTCGAGTAGAATTGGCCCTCTTGAGTACGTACAAGATTATTGTCAAGCATGATAAGTTTAATTAGATTCTGTTGTACTTAGCGATGGAATCAAAATATATTCACTGCAAATAAATAAATCGAAAATAGTAATTTTCCACATAGGTGAATTAGTATAGAATAAAACATTTGCAACCACTTAAATATCAATAAATTAGATAAATTATACAAATAAATACGGCAATATTTTGAAAAGAAGCCAACGGCTTTATGTTGTGGAATTTTTGCATTCAAATATAAGAACCAAATTAATATTTACAAGTATGTCACTAAAATACAAAGATCGTATTCGTCGTGGTCCGACATGGAACTTTTGTCTGGTGAAACGGGTGAAACACATTTTTTTCCCTACGGTATTTTCGAATGTCCGAAAATCTGCGAACGTTGAACGGCGAACGCCGTTCTATATCGCACTCACAAAGTTCTAGTTCTATATCGCACTCACAAAGTTCACACCATTTTTATTCGATGCCAAATAATCGATACTACATACCATTTAAAGTGTCAATAATCGAAATAAAATGATTATTATATAATATATAACTTAAAAAAATATTAATATAAAATTATTATAAATGATAATCATTCGGTGACATATTAAATGAATAAAGGCGTCATTTATTTAATATGTCACCGGATAGTTGCAAATGCCGTAAGATTGTAAAATATCGCGTCAAATTGTAAATTCATTTTTCTCAATAAGACACGAATAAATTGACTTTGACTTAGAATAACACTACACTTTTTATCCCGGGAGTATGTTCCCTTGTAATAATTTCCGACACCACGCGGGCGAAGCCGCTGGCAGAAAGCTAGTATTTACAATATTAATGAGGCAATTTCCTATGTTAAATTGCTTGATTGCGGAATTTGTTCGAAAGAGTCACCGCAGGCCTGGAACGCAAAGGGTATTGGGAGGAACACGGATGGGTTTTAGTCCGTAAGAGTCTGACACGAACGAAAATGAAAACGAAAAGCGAACCGTTTGCTTGTTAAACGGTTTATGCAGACTAGTGGAAAATAACAATGAAATAACATTGGTTTTATGTGGTCAAACCATCAACACTACCGGTGTTGATGGTTGGCCGATCAAAGTAGTGCGGTAGGAACTGTAAATGCGTCTACCATTTTATCTCTAAAAATATTGCAATTCTTGAAGCTGTTTGATAAGCTTTTAGCTAGAAGTGCTTCGTTCCAGTATGACATTCGTTGTGATGACATAAGTTGTCAATTTAACCAGTTTAAGGCTGACTTTCCACTGGAGCGGAGAGGAGAAGAGTGGAACGGAGCCGTGCCAGTATTAACCAGAGATGTTTTGGAGCTCCATAACCGTAACCGAATCCGATTTAAAAGTTTCGAATAATATCGGATAGGGGCGGAGTCCAAATGAGACAGTTACGACAGGTTTTTTTGCACGGCCGAGACGGTACACTAGCCGATTTTGTGTTTTACTTTTACAATTTCGAAAGAATCTAATATCCGAAACCGACACTAAGGGATAATCGGAAATAATTTCATATCCGTAACCGTATCCGAAATCGGTATAATATTATTTCTATATCCGTTATCCAGATCTGAAACTTCATATCCATAACTTCCCTCCTGGTATTAACCAATGGAACTGCATAAAATCTCCGGTCCGTTTCATTGGACTGGGATTTGCAAACTAATTTAAATATTCATACAAAACCGGGAAGCGGAGCGAGGCAGCGGAGTGGGGAAGCGGAGCGGGGTAGCGGAAAAATGTAACCGACCGTTCAAATTACTCGTCGAGTGAACTCCGCATAGTCCGCAATTCCACTCCGCACTATCTTACTCCGCATCAATGGACAGCCACAGTAAGCAACTCCGCTCCGTGCTTACTCCATCGCTCCGCTCCGCTGCCTCGAAATGCGTCAATGGATATGCAGCCTAATGCTGCCCTCGGCTGTAGAAAAGCTTGAACTGTTAAAAATAAACTTAAGTATGTTTGCATACAATTTACAAAAAAATGTTAATTTAAAATATCATAATGCGAGATAATTTCAATCCATCGCCACTCACTAAATATAAAAGAAAAAGAAAAATATTTATTTAGGACTCGCACAAGACAAGCAAAAAAGTAAAATAAATTAAAAGTAACAGTAGGTGGTTAAAATTAATTAACAAACGCTAACGGCATGAATTTAATCTCTGCGAGGCGAAGAAGGTATCTCAGCATATGCTGCCAATATAAACTTTAGTTGAGTTTTAAGAGACCATTTATATTAAAGGGACCTAAAAAGGATAGGTTTCAGTGGAATATGAACTATTTAATATTTTTCAACATGTTTTTATGACTTAGGCCCATATTCCAAAACGTAAACTCCAACTCAACTCGAACTCCAACTCCATCGGAGCTTGTCATAATTGAATTTATTGCATTTGTTTGCTCATCTCTCGAGTACGAAAACGTCTATTAGACAAGCTTTCATTGACATTTTCGTGCTCATGTTGGAGTTGAAGTTCGAGTTGAGTTGGAGTTCACGTTTTGGAATATGGGCCATAGAGTCCATTGACCCAAAGTTCTGAAGTCAAGTACTTACGGACAGTACAGCTGTTGTAATTTTAAAGGATACAGGAATAAAATTCCTTTGGTCGTTGGTAATTGTCAATAGGTTATTTTATCGTAATAAAATATTCAAAACACCAACCTAGTAACACAATATCTTTCCCACAAGATATATTTAATCTGAAATTGAAGGTCCCCAAAAGATCCGTTATTTAACACCGCCACCGGACTTACAGGGTTTTCCTAAACTGATTGGAGTGATTAAAGATTTCGGCACCGGGAATCCGGATTGAGAACCGGTGTTTGTTTAAATGAGCAGTTCACGGGTTTCGGCGGACGGACAAACAAGGGATCTCTTATTTTCCTCAATCTTACTTAGGATCGTCACGAATTTTACGTTGTAGTTCTCGCACACTTTTAGATTATTTTCGGCTTTGCGGTTTGTTCTCGATATTTTTAAAAAGGCATGGTGGTGTTGTACACATAATTATCTACACTTCTACACTAATATTATAAAGAGGAAAGATTATTTTGTTTGTATTCCTATAATTTAAAATACGTCCGTGTTACTGGGTACTGTTTCAAAAGTTAGCTAGCTTAATTATCCTTATAATATATTTTGCCAGAGGTTTCGCTCGCGAGAAAGTCGGGATAATCCCAAGGGAACGTACTCACAAGACAAAAATTATTATATATCCTTCACCAAGGCAATATTTTTCCCTATTCCATCATCTGCCTAACCTTTTCCCAACTAAATTGGGGTCAGCTTCCAGTCAAACCGGATTCAGCTGCATACCAGTATTTTACGTGGCGCGGCTGCCTACCAGACCTCCACAACCCATTAACTGGGTAACACGGTACTTCTTGGCAAGACTGATGTCAGATTTTCTGGCGTCTGAATTTTTTTTTATTCTAATTACAATTGTCAGTTTGTAATGCGGCCAGTGTGTTCTGGGCACTTTTCCTGTTGACAGCGATGTGGACGAATTTTTCGATGCCCCATGAGTTCTTCCCCTCCCCTTTTTACTCCGATTTTATTTTTTCTACAAGTTTGTTTTCAGTATCTATAAGTTTTATGTATTAGTGGTAACTAGTTTTAAAATTGATAAATAAATGAGTTTGTAAATTTTGTTGGTCTTGCCTCAAATACAATTTTGAAAGTTCCCTAGAACTACTCAAATTGAATTTCAACCTTCTAAGAAAAACGTCCCTGCATGAACGATAGCTAACATCACCTAAACAAGTTTGCACAGTGGCCTGTGTTCAGGAGCTGTGAAAACAAAGAAAATGTTCTTTCTTTTAAGGGTTTTTCAGGTACCGAGGACAGTTGGCCTGTAAACCCTTTTATTTATTTATTTATTGTGACCTCGAACAACACATCAACATAAAAAAATGTGATTTATAAAAAAATGCCGCTGCATGCTTTTATGAATGAACTCAGTTAATAAGAAGCGAAACTTAATTTTTCAATTAGGTAAAAACATCTCCAGAACCTTGGAACATTATTTAGGAAACGTTTCAACACTATATGAAATGATGCGTAAGTAAGCTGTTTAATTTGACTAAGTATAGGAAATCGTGATCAATGTTTTCTTGGTATTTTTATTAGATTCTATTTAAAGCTAGTTGAATTCTGTCACAATTAGGTATCTATATGAGTGCGTTCACTACTTTTCAACGAATTATATGTATGTGCACATATCTATTATAACCACAATTTTACTTTTGTAACAGTTAATAAAAACGACAATGGCCGCCTGAAAGAAATACAGGTATAGTGAAGGATTTGCCAAAGCAAGCCTTTGAAAGTAATACCTACACAGTTATGCTGCTTGAATGCACAAACTCTATTTTTCTGTTTATGTTATATTCACTTTAAAATTCACCATTGTATTTGCGACTTGCGTAGGTACCTATATTCCTGACAGGGTTGCGGATTTAGTTCGAAAGAGTTACCGCGGCCCTGGAAAGCAAAAGACACTACGAGGAGCACGGATGGGTTATAGTCAGTAAGAGTCTGACACTCCCTCCCACTCCACCCAGAGCGTCAGGAGTCATTTGATGATTTCCCATCCAAAAAAAAGGTACCTATATTAGGAATAATAGGTATACTTAAAAACTTTACTAGACTAGGTAGTATACCTATTGTTCCTAAAATTATTTGTGAAGATGGGTAATTGAATTTAGCTTATTGTGTTCTACTTGTGGTGTCCTCGTTTGCTGCTGGGTTCGTAAATCAAAGCCAAACACTCGTTTCACCAAGGAGCGCATACACGTCCGCACCGGCCGGCGGTTGGGCAAGCAATGCCGTGACGTGTATGCGCCGCTTGTACTTTATTAATACGTCACACCTCTTCCTTTACATAAGAATTTAAACAAACAAATACAATAACTGATTAATTATTTTAATTACACTTAATTATCAAATAGTTAATTAATTCTCCACATTCTATAATTTCCAACAAGGTAAAATTTATCTTCCACTGAATACTTATTATACAATTTAACAGAGTTATTTATCTATTCTTTTGCTTCTATCGAATCACTTTTATCCTCTGAATCATCTGTTTGATAATAATTTTTCCCCTATTTCCAGGTATATACCATACTTTTCCCTTTTTCCTTCACTTGCTTTCCAAACTGTGTTTTATAAAAGTCTAAGTCAAAACGTTCATTTCAATAAGGCCATCAAACGGCTCTTTTGAACGTCATCATTTACATCCAAATACTATGTAAACAAAATAAGGTGACTCTACTGTCCGTTCGCAAAGGTAGATTCTTATGGAGAAGAACGGACAAGAAACTCCATAGTTACTCTTTTCAAATAAATGTTTTACAATATTTTGAATACACACATTAACTTTGATATATGTGAGGTTGATGCACCTAGAGTATACTGCTTATGGAAATCAAAGTATTACCAGCAGAGGTAAACTTTTTCATTTTCTTAATAAGTACATGGTACTCACATATTTACAAATATTGGATCCATTAATAAAACAGTGTGTGAGTTAATAGAAAAATAAAAACTCAAAAAAAGAAAGAGTACATCTATAAAGTTAATACATAAATTGACCAGTTTGATTTTGTCTACACTACACCCTTGGTTATTCTATGCAGCAGCCAATGGCGTAGTCATTTATACCGTAGCACCATGATTCCACGACACTGCCATCCGTGACTAGCACCCATCCTCGGGTGTAGTACAATATCCAGTCATGAGGGCTTTGTGCACAGCGCTCCCCGCATAACATTACTCAACGGAAAGATATCCGATCTAACAAAATAAATTTCTGAAATGCATACTCACTCATGAAAATTCCGTTATAATCTGTGCACCAACACAGACCAGAATCGCAACAACAATTTGAAAATATCTAGCACGATATGTGCAACAACATATTAAGCGCTGTGTACTTGGTGGACTATTCATGAGGTGCGGTCAAGAGTTTAGTAAACAAGCCATCAGACTTGGTTTCATTATCACTGTCCTCAACTATGTCATCTAAGTCTCGAGGCAGTGATCGGGGGTCTTTCTCACACGATCATGGAGTTATTTATACATTCGCTTAGAGTCAAGCGCCCTTATTCGGGGTATACCCAGGTCCATCTCCTTGATAATTCTTAAATGAACCTTTGAATTTAGGATTTTAATTAATCCAGTTTCACTCTTAGTTTACTAATAACGCGAAATCGTTCACGGATATTTTTTTTTTTTTTTTTAACTTCTGTGCAATCTAATTGAGCTTTACCTTATACCACACAGCGCTTAAAACTCTCTATTGAAATCTCACGGACCTCATCTAATCGACTTTAGAATCTACATCACTAAACATCAATAATAACGGTCTCGCAATTTCTACAGATGCCGCTTTTTACGCAATATATTGCACCTATTGCGTCTTGTTACGATTTGCTATCGTTAATCTCTACGGTAATTATCTAAAAACTTTTCATGTTACAGAGCTATTCCATGTCACTCTAATGTCGTTCAGTCGGTAAACCTTTGACAGACCGACGTGGCTGTAAATGGTTTCATTGAAACCAATGTTTTAGGTTTGATCCGCGATTAGCTGGTATTCATGATTACCAAGTCTAAGCAGCAATAATAGTCATCGAAATCACACTAATTTGAACAAGGAAAATAAAAACCTCTGACTCTACGTGTAAAATTGTACGTGATTTTACATTAGACTTTACATTCGATTCTACGTTCGACTTTACATTTGACGCTTTTCAGTGTTTTGGTCGATAATATACTCCTCTTTTTTATGAAATTGACCTTTTCCGGCATGATTTCTCAAGCTTAATAAAATCGTTAAAATGTTTCTACTTCCTCCTGTTTTCTTTTTCTGTTAGAAAATATAAATTTCGTTAATCCGACTTTGTTTCGAACTTAAGGAACTGTCTCATTTCTTTAGAGCTAATGCATAGACATCGACACCTTCCCCTTCTTCAGCATGAACGTTGACTATAATCTACCCGGAAGATTATAGTCAACTTCTTGTTTGTAGTGCTATTCCCCCAACGTAGTAGAGAGTAGCTCGTTTCTTAGCAGGATTGTCGATGATGACAGGCAATATGTTAAATTCAAGAGCCCTCTTCCATTTCTCCCTGCGAGTGTCGATAATTATGTCTGATCATCTTCGCAATCAGGAAGTTTGGAAGTGTGGATGACGCATGAGTCATTTTGGGTTTTAATAAAATTGACTCTTACTTTTGCGTGGCTTTTTACTGAAAATCATTAACAGAAACACACAACTGCGTAGCCCTAATATAAAGACGCAAGTACTCTTTACGTGGCCCTTTGTGTGTTATTTACTCTTTGCGTGGCCCTTTGTGTGTTATTTACTCTTTGTGTGGCCCTATGTGAGTTATTTACTCTTTGCATGGCACTTTGTGAGTTATTTACTCTTTGCGTGGCCGTTTGTGTGTTATTTACTCTTTGCGTGGCCCTTTGTGAGTTATTTACTCTTTGCGTGGCCCTCTGTGAGTTATTTACCCTTTGCGTGGCTTTTTAAGTCATCACTGGTTTAGCCCTTTCCCAACTAAAGATGGGTTAATACCGATATTTATCAGTATTGGCCAATAAGACTATATTAGTCTAGAAATATTATAATATTTTAACTAACATTTATAACCAGTAATATTTAACTAATACTTATTAATACGTATCACTTCACGAATGTCAGAATGATTGAGTGAGTCTAATCCCACCGAATCGTGTCAAGTGAATGGAATCCCAGATTATGATAAAGATTATTGTACATGTTAGTAATCTGTGGATTATGTGAATATTAAATATTAGCATATATAAGTTCGTCGGATTACTGACACGTGAATCCATGGAATATTACTAATCTCTTAACTAGTACCAATATGTTCGTTACACTCCTATTCCCAACTACATCGGGGTCGACTCCCAGCCAAACCGGATTCAGCCGAATACCAGGATTCTACGTGGAGCGGCTGCCCACGAGACCTCCACAACTCATTAACTGGCTAGGTAATACGGTACTTCATGGCAAGACCGGTGTCAGACCTTCCGGCCTCCAACAATTCGTAACGTAACTGCCAAAGGTCTACAAATGACAGCCGGGCCCAATGGCTTAACGTGCTTTCCGAGGCACGGAGTAGTCTCGGTATGTTAAGATCCACAGACCAACCTCGACAAGCGTTGCTTTACCTTGAAGATTGGCCCGTGCGGCTGTTATAATTTAGCCACGAGCTCCTTGCTCCTTTAGGTAAACCTTTAATAAAATTATGATTCTCTCAATATAAATTGTGCTAGTATGCTATTAGACAAGTACCTAATCGCTAAATCTTACCATTGCCCGTTTTTTTAATGGTACTCGTATAATGGAGTGTGCTAGCTAACATGTTGTTAATACTATTTAAGTTTATGATTTCCATGTTGTTGGATACATATTTATTTTTGTTCCTGTGTCTTAAAATACTTTGCGAACTATTGTTTAATTCAAGTTCTTAAAACGTGACAGACAGATGTGTTGCTGGGGAGTTTGTTGCGCCACTTCTTTTTCCCAGCTAAAACACTAGGAAGTGGTGACGGGTGGGCGTTTTGGGGTACTGTCTTTATGTATGTAAAATTTGACGTTCAAAAAGTGCTGGCTCTCAGCCTAATTTGAATAAATGACTTTTGATTTTGATTTTAATTTCAATATTGTGATGTAATTATCGTTAATAATATAATAAAAGTAACCATGAAAATAATACATCTTTCATACCTTGTCCAAACCCAATTGAATTGTTAAAAAACGTAAATAATTGTAAATGTGGGTAGGTATGATATATTTTTAATGGGCTGTAAATACGCTACTCGACATTATGTCAATGTATAAGTAGACTAAGATAAAACTATGAGTTTTATATGTGTGTGCCAAATACACTCATTTTCTTTCTTTCTTGGAACACCCTTCGCATTGCAAGGGTTTTGCCGGTGGTAAATTGGACATTTTGAGCGACCTGAAACAATGTCAATTTGCCTTTGTATTGCACCCTTGGAGCCATTGATTTGCCTTTGTATTGGACCCTTGGCGCCATTGGATAAGGTGTTTCGTATTTTATTTATGCTTTCAGTAAAATACAGATTACTGGTCCTAAATTTCCTCATAATATTGTTATTAGCAATCTGTAACCCAATCTTTTTTTTTTTTGTATTTGTGATGGGTTTGCTCTTGACTCTAGTCAATGTCAGATATGACAAAGACAAAGTCTACGATGGAGCAAGCTTACCCAGAAGGAGCCTGTTCACTCGAACATTTTTTTTTTTTTTTTTTTTAATTTTTTTTTTCTTTTTTTTTTCAAAATTACTATCTGAAATGTGTATACCATGTTCTCACACTGCAAAATCCTAGATAATTCCTAGATATATTTTACCACGATGACTGAATAATGAATAAACTACAATATATGTCTAATTTACATATTATTATTTCCCTGAATTGAATTTTATTGTTACTTTACTTTTTTAATTTTTTTTTTTAGCGGTGACATTTATTACATTAGGTTTAGTGATATTTAATGTTGCTAAAACTTCAAAACGACAAAGGAATCAATCAATTGATCCATGTAATTTGCATTTTTTATGGATATATATGCCCTTGGCAAAATTACACCTTAATGCTCCTTGGCACCTTGATTCACCTTGGAAAAATACTACTTTGTGCTCCTTGGCACCTTATTGCACCTTGGCAACATACACTAATACACTTTGGTACATTTGTTATGATAGCATATTGTATTACCTACCTATATCAATAAGTAGTACATGTACCTATTGCGCTGATTGATTGCATGCATTTGACTTATCTGCTTTAATATTACTAACGACATTTGCTTTAGGTACCTCAACCTTAAAACATCATTTAACTTAAGAGAACGCGATGAATAGTGAGGAATCATAATTTTGCACTGAAAATTCTTATTACCTACGTAGGTATTTAAATAAATAATGTCACTGGATAAATTACATTAACGTGGACTTACACGGTATTTCTTATTACAATTTCTACTAATAGGTACCTACGTCGAAATTATCGTCACAAGATATAAGAAGACTGTTACCACCGAGTAGGTACTTATATTAAAATTTTAATTTTAACTTATTTTAGAAATATCCACGGCTATAGTCAAGAATATAACAATAATTATGATAGAAATTATTTTTAGAAAAGTATTCATTGCTTTTTTTCATGACAGTGATAATAATAACCTATCATTGATCGATCAGAAAAATAACACTATTTGTTATTTGTAATGTCTAGTCATTTGTTTTAATAGTACTTGGACAGATAGATACATATACCACTGAATCGATAGCACCATAAAACCGTGAGGTTGTTATTAGTGTTTCATTTTTTTGTTTTTTTTTTTTTTTTTCGTGCACGTGAGTTCATATTTCTAATTTTTCATATAGCAGCATAATTTACCACTTACTTGAGGCTCGTCGCCACTGTGGTGTCCTCGTTTGCTGCTGGGTTCGTAAATCAAAGCCAAACACTCGTTTCACCAAGGAGCGCATACACGTCCGCACCGGCCGGCGGTTGGGCAAGCAATGCCGTGACGTGTATGCGCCGCTTGTACTTTATTAATACGTCACACTACTAAAACCGCAAAATCAATCGTGCGTAAAATCAGATAAAGTTATCACTGTGTTTCGTCGGAACATTATGTAATTTGCCTGAAGAATTATCTTTCCGCTCCAGTTCACTTACAGATTGAGCTGTATTTAATTTGCGATGCACTTCACGTGAAAATGATTGTTGTTTTTTGAAGTAAAGATCCGATCACGAAAATTCTTTCTCGTACGAAAAGTTAGACTATAGCTGGGTGCCAGGTTATCCCGGAAAAATGGACAGTTCCAGTGGGTTGGTATAGAGAACAAAGAAGTAGTGTGGAAAATGCTAATGTAGGTATTACAAAATTAATTCACAAAAAAGGAACGTTTAACTTATGACGTCGTTGATTTTGAACTTAGAACTAAACTGACTAGGCTAGCAGGAGTCTGCCAGGGTTGCTGAATTGTTCGAAATAGTAACCGCGGCCCTGAACGCAAGGGCATTTGGAGGAACACGGGTGGGTTTTAGTTCTTCTATCTTTTTAAAAAACGTTGCCCCACACTTGGAATTTCGCCTGTATCGTGGGTGTGTTTACAAACATATAAACTCACATACACAAACAGCCAGACCCGGAACAACTATCTGTAGGCCGTACAAATATTTGTTCCGTGCGGTAATCGAATCCGTGACACGCAGCGCAGCAGTCAATCGCTCAACCACTGCGCCAACCGTGTCGTTAATTTAATAAAAGTCTGACACTCTCTTTTGCTCCGCCCAGAGCGGGGGGAGTCATTTGATGACTTCCCATCCTAAAAAGGCAATCAAGAGTGTTAAGAACCCACACATTTCCCTAAAGTACCTACATGTCCTACATACAACCTCGGCCGCGTTACCTTTACTATGATACTTCATTAAGTAAACGAAGAGAACCTTAGCTAACCTCAAATATGTAGGGCAGAGCCCAGCCTCAACCGGGATCCCAATTTGAAACTTAAAATATCTCTAACTTTGCATAACTTTGTAGTCAGGGACGTTAATTGTTTGTCAAAATTCCCAATAAATAAAAACTTCACAGAGGTTGAAAATATCTGTCGCATAAACAAAATGACAGTGAAGTTTAACGAGACCATCAGCAAATGACTCCTCCCGCTCTGGGTTGAGCGGGAGGGAAGTGTCAGACTCTTACTGACTAAAGCCCATCCGTGCTCCTCCACGTGCTTTTTGCGTTCCAGGGCCGCGGTAATTCTTTCGAACAAAATCCGCAAGCTTAACGAGACCTTCAGTGTATTTAAGCGGTTTTTAACCGACTTCAAAATGAAGGAGTTTTCTCAATTCGATTTAAAAAAAAATGTTTGTTACCTCATGACTCCGTCATTTATGAACCGATTTCATTTTTTTTTAAGTGAAACGGTTTACTTTTTTATTGATGCCATAGAAATTTCATCAAAATCGGTAGTAGTTTGATTTTTAAATCAAAATAGCTGGAAAAAATATGCCATCCAAGTAAATGAAATTGCGTACCTATTGCTTTCCTGTGACTTTCCAGTGGTGTTGTTAGATGTGGGGTACCACTAAAAAGCCATACTTATTAGTATTGGTATAGAATTAACCCAGCTCACAATTTAGGACCCATTCATAATAGTGTTATTTTTATTTCGTGGTGCTAGGCAACTGGGGCTCTAGACAAGTGACATTCTGACAACGGTAGCGTGGCGAAGGCGATTGTCAATACGTCAAAAATGTATGGGATGGACAGATGCTATCGAAATGTCACGTGATCATTTCCCTACATTTTGGCATTTCTACAGACGCATTCGCTAATTGAATGGCACATTGTCTAGGGCCTCTGGGCTTACTTTAGTTGTACCCTAGCCCTGTCCCGTTTTCTGCTTGATAAGGATGGAAATGGAAATCATGCTTTTTCTCATTCATCCGCTGTTCTTTTGTTTTGTTTCGGGATCAAAGACAGTTGAATCGTTTCTCCGGGACGCATCGAACTTTATTGACGCGACGTTTTCTGGTGGTCGCCAGTGGTGATCAGGTATGGGAGTGGTTAGGTGTGGCGGGCATGTCCCAATAAAAAAGACCTTGCAGTACCAAATCATGATCTAAGCTTACAGTTCTTACTGTTCCTATTGGTATTTATAACTAACGACCCGTAGCTAGATTAAAAGATTGTATTATTTTCGACCGCAGTAAAGATTTTTATCGAAGTTTAGTCAAAGTTGAAGCTATAAACTAAAAATATCAGTCGGTCAGGTTGTCCTAAAAACATCCGAATCTAATATTAAACAAAATATATTTAGGAAGGTCTCAGGAATATGGAAGGTACAATTTTTTTATCTGATCCGGGACTATGTGGAAACGTTGTGATTCGCATTTCGGGAGCCTTTTGTGCTCATTTCGGAAATAGGGCCGATACAATGATTGATTTGAAAGATAAGTGGTTCTTTTGTGCGGATTCAGCGACAAACACAATCGGAGGCCTGTGTGTTATGATACAAATCTTAATTAGATAGATGTATACTCTTTATTGATGGACTCGAAAGGTGGTCGCTCACTATGGACCTCATCAGAAGGCATAAAGTCACCCAAAGGGCAATGGAAAGGGAAATGCTAGGAGTTTCCTTGCGTGATCGAATCAGGAATGACGATATCCGCAAGAGAATGGTGAAAGGTTTCCGACATAGCCCGAAGGATCGCTAAATTAAAGTGGCAGTGTACATTGCTCGCCGAACAGATGGTCGATGGGGCCGAAAAGGTCTGCAGTGACGACCGCGTACTGGAAGACGCAGCGTTGGAAGGCCTCCCACAATATAGACCGATGATTTGGTGAGGTTCGCGGGTAGCCGATGGATGCGAGATGCACAGGACCGGTTCTTGTGGCGACACTTGGGGAGGCCTATGTCCAGCAGTGGACGTCTTTCGGCTGATATGATGATGATACTCTTTATTGTAGGTACACCATTGTAAACTACTTACAATAGGATAATCGTCCCTTAACGCTTGACTAGTTTGTTAGGGTTTGGCTAAATAACAACAATGGCACGGGTCCATCTTCAAGGTTAAGTAACGCTTGCTGGCGTCTGTTCGAAGAGGGAGGTCACCCATTACATACCTATCACAATCCGTGCCTTGAAAATCACGTCCCTGATGGTATTTGTAGATCTTTGAAAAACGTGACGAATCCAGAAGTCTGACACAACCAGTCTTACTCAGTAACTGTTACTCTGTAACCTGGACCGTGGAGGCACTCGAAACATGTGAAGTACTGGTATTCAGCGGCTTCCGGATACTCAATACTCAATATATTTATTGCTTCCACATGTGAACTTAGGTGGTGGTGGGATAGACTGAAAGTCGACCCCAATGTTGTTGTTAAAGTACATAACTATCTAAAAGTATATGAAAAAAAAACCGGCCAAGTGCGAGTCGGACTCTCGCACGAAGGGTTCCGTACCACTATCTACAAGGAAACGGCAAAAAAAATACGTTTGTTGTATGGGAGGCCCCACTTAAATATTATTTTATTCTGTTTTTAGTATTTTTTGCTGAAGCGTCAGAAATACATCATCTGTGATTTCAACTGTCTAGCTATCACGGTTCATGAGTTACAGCCTGGTGACAGACGACAGACGGACAGTGGAGTCTTAGTAATAGGGTCCCGTTTTTACTCTTTGGGTGCGGAACCCTAAAATGAATCCCAATTTCCCTTGGTCACGCTATAACATTGAGAACGACTACCGAATTCATTCATCTTTTTATTTAAAGTTTTCTATTACTTTGTAGGTTCATCATCATCATCATCATCATCATCATATCAGCCGAAAGACGTCCACTGCTGGACATAGGCCTCCCCCAAGTGTCGCCACAACAACCGGTCCTGTGCGTCTCGCATCCATCGGTTACCCGCGACCCTCACCAGGTCATCGGTCCACCTTGTGGGAGGCCTTCCAACGCTGCGTCTTCCGGTACACGGTCGCCACTCCAAAACTTTTCGACCCCATCGACCATCTGTTCTGCGAGCAATGTGCCCTGCCCACTGCCACTTCAATTTGGCGATTCTTCGGGCTATGTCGGTAACCTTGGTTCTCTTGCGGATATCATCATTCCTGATTCGATCACGCAAGGAAACTCCGAGTATTGCCCTCTCCATTGCCCTTTGGGTGACTTTAAGCCTTCTGATGAGGCCCATTGTGAGCGACCACGTTTCGGGTCCATAGGTCATCACTGGCAACACGCACTGGTCATAGACTTTCGTCTTGAGACACTGTGGTATGTGAGACGAGAAGATACCGCGCAACTTCCCGAACGCCGCCCAGCCGAGTCGGATTCGACGGTTGACCTCCTTCTCGAAGTTAGCCTACCTAGCTGGATCGTTTGTCCTAGGTAGACGTACTCATCAACAACTTCGAGTGCAGAGCCTCCAATCTTGATAGGAGTGGGTGCTACATGGGTATTTTATTTATTTTAGGAGGTTCATATGAAAAGAAAAATTGCACAAAAATAATGCATGGTAAAACGTAAAAACCACCGGGATACAACTAAGATGTATTTAAATTTTGAACTCAACACGGACAAGATCGCGGGCAGAAGCAAGTAATTAATAAATCAGATGATTTGCTTAATAGTTCTTAAGGTACCGTTCTTCAAAACAATAAATTCCTGATAATAACACAAACAGTATACTAATATAAAGGTGCGTCGGGTACAAAAACAAATCAATATTGGCCTCGGTTCTTTCAATATTAATATTCAACAACGTCGCAAATATTACGCAGTCAACTGCAAAACGATATCATTCCATTGAGCAATATTTATGAATATTTTGTTTCTGTGAGAGCTACTTAGAGGATTTCTTTTTTAACGATGGTAAGTAGGTTTCTAAGCAGCATTAAAATGCAGGTGAAGTGACCTGTCATTCCTATTTATATTCTGTAAACATGTGAGAGGTGGAGTGACTGGAGTCAATTGTTATACCACTTGGATTGGATGAACTGACTTCACTTCAATCTAGAAATCGAGAATGTGAAGTGAAGGGTAGTGACCAATGAAAACTCTTTGTGTCCAAACTGTTTTTGATGTTTATGTACCGTAAAGACAGACAGCTATTGCCCTTTTTTATGTCAAACTAAGTGGACGTCATACAAAGCATAGTCTTAGAAAATAAACAACTTACATTTTTTTTAAAGTATTTACTGTAATTGAGAGAATACTGCAAATGTTATGTACATATATTTAAATAAATCCATCTTAAAACGAGAGATAAATGAATCAGGAGCCTAAACGAATCATGTCACTCACTGTAACCGAAACCAATATTAAAAAACCGGCCAAGTGCGAGTCAGACTCACGCACGAAGGGTTCCGTACCATTATCTATAAAAAAACCTAAAAAAAATCAGGTATGTTGTATGGGAGCCCCACTTAAATATTTATTTTATTCTGTTTTTAGTATTTGTTGTTATAGCGGCAACAGAAATACATCATCTGTTACAATTTCAACTGTCTAGGTATCACGGTTCATGAGATACTTACAGCCTGGTGACAGACAGACAGACAGATGGACAGATAGACAGACGGACAGCGGAGTCTTAGTAATAGGGTCCCGTTTTTACTCTTTGGGCACGGAACCCTAAAAAAAACGTCAGGCGACAGGTCAATAAGCGAAGTCATTATATCCCAACTTTTTAAACCAAACTTTGCACTGTATTTACTTCATAAATATAGGCGGAGTCATAATAAACAGATTCTACTGTATTTCCTTTAGGTATTTCGATCTGTAATATATTATATTTATTTAGCACACACTGGAGCCAGCGAGACGTTATTTTACAAGAAAAAACACATAAGAGAATATTTTAGTCTATTTTTACTAAACTTCAAATTTTAATATCATAATTTAATAACTTATTACGGTTCATAAAGGTATTCTAAGATCTAATAAGAATTGTAACGAATACCAACGTGGGTCGATCCTTTATTACTTATATTTGATCGCGGTTTCCTTAACGTTTTTCCTCAATTTATTAGGTACTACTAATGAAGAGGCTATACTGGATTACTCTAGGTTCCAATTACCAAAGAACAATAAATATATAATTATAATATTGTTATTGTGTAGAATTTACTACTTTAAATACAGTAGGTAGATATAGAATTACAAGGCTTTATGGCAATATTTATTTGGCTCACAGTATTGTCTGATTCCCGGTAAAATCATCATAGATTAAATTATGATAGCCACTATGACCCAAATTCCAAAACGTAATCTCCAACTCAACTCAAACTCCGACTCCAACATGAGCACGAAAATGTCAATGAAAGCTTGTCTAATTGATGTTTTCGTACTCGAGAGATGAGCAAACAAATGCAAAAACTTCAATTTTGGATAAGCTCCGATGGAGTTGGAGTTCGAGTTGAGTTGGAGTTTACGTTTTGGAATATGGGCCTATGTTTATTGGAGAGAGAGAGAGAGAGATTTCTTTATTTGTTTAAACATTGTATACATACAAGAGCATGCGAGATATTTAAGTACATTGTTTGAGTCCATTCATGTTTAGCCGTAAGAGAAATAAAAGAGAAATTGTTTTCAACCGTTTCAAGTAGCATCGTTGAAATTTAGCATGTGGGTTCCTTAGGGAGTGTAGGGGAGCACTAAGAGAAGATTTCTAGAAATTCCTACGGGAATGGGAAAAAAACAGAATATCCGCGAACGAAGTCACGGAAAAAGTTTGTAATAAATTCATATCGATGTGTAGAAGAAGCTCTAATTTTGGTATCGCTGAATACACCGGAATTAGACCCAAAAACACGTCGAAAAGGCCTACAATATTGTTTACCCGTATAATTATGTGCAAATACTAATTAAAGATTTGCCTTGTCATAATTACAAGATGCCGATATAGAACTATTGAAGATCTCAAGGCAAATGGTGGGAAGTCACGCCCACATAATCACAAGGCTTGCAGGATTAGCAAGATACTATATTCCACAAACCGGGTCTTGCCATCCAAAAATGTTAACAGAAAAGCAAAATGCTTATGAAGTTAATGATTCACTAAATAAAAGTAGAAATCACTCAAAAAATATAACTGTATAATTTGATAAAAGTATAATTTTGTACAATATACTCGTATTAAACTGACTGATTTTACAAGGTTGAAAACTTCCAGTAATTTAAATGGACTAAAATGCGTCAACTAAATGCTGCAAGCAATTAGTCGACTCACGTGACCAAAGGGGAGGCCTTTTCTTCGGCCAAAGAATTAGTATTGCCATTTGACCAGTGTTCTGGGCACTTTTCCCGTTGACAGCGATGTGTACAAAATTGTCGATGCCCTAAGGGCACTAATTTTTAATCGACATAAAAGAGAATTAGTGGAAACGCAAAATTGGTCCATAAATTATCCCAGGCCTAAGAAACGCGACTCTTAATTTCCCTTGAAAAAGCTTTGAATAATTATTTTACGTCCATCTCCATGAAATTGGGTGTCAGTTCCATCTTCCAAGAATTGGAATTGTGTGGGCACTTGATTTTCTTTGTACCTTAATTAATAATTTGGTTTATCAGCAGAGAGTTTCAAAGTAAATCACGTTCTTTGTAGACTGCGTTTTTTAACAGACTTCCTTCAAAAAGGAGGAGGTTTGACTGTATGTATTTTTATGTATGTTCACCGATTTCTTCGCCAATTGTGGACCGATTTTTAAAATTATTTTTTTATTCGAAAGCCTATTCTTCTGAGGTGGTAGAATTTTCACCAAGTCAGAATCTGATGATGGGATCTTAGGGTAATCGAGGGCAACCCTCTAATTTTAAAGGCAATTCAGATATTTGTGCCTGGTTATCATCATCTCATGTTGCTGAGCTAATGATATAAGGTATAAGTCAGGATCTGGTGATCGGATCCCAGGAAAAATATTTGTTCTGCGATATTTTTTCTAATTGTCAACCGATTTGGATGATTTTTTCTTTGTTTGGAAGAGTATTTTCCCGGATTGGTCTCATTTCAATTTGGTGAAGATTTGATGAAGAACTTCTTCAACAAATGATAGCACATCTCCCGGGATTGCTGAGATCGCATGTATGTTTATTGTTTACACCAGTTCATAACACAACATCACGCCGGTACGTTGTGAAGGGCTTCGCAGATGCATATACAAGTCAACTTGAATTTCCATGCGTTTAGGGTTATCTATGCCAAGCTTTATTTGAATTGGATGTTGAACTTAAAAGATATACCAGTGACCTCCTCAGCTTAAATCCAGTACAAAGTATAAAACTTTAATTTCGGAAGTCGGTGTCAAAAAACGAAAAAAAACAACTAAAAACTCCGATTTCCAAAATCAATGTTATTATTTTATAAGTCTGTTGCTATTTTTTCTGACAGATAATCCTTCATTCCAAATCTTACATACTATCTGCAGAAACCGGTGCCTATTTTTGTATATCTCTTTCCTAACGACTAGGTACTCTTCTCCTTTTCGTATCAAGCCATTATAAAGAAGACTATTTACTCGTTGAAATAATATCATAGTGTTGATACAAACTCACCAAGTTTTCTCCATTCTCATGAGCTTCTCTATTTTCCTTCCTAAGTAACACTTAGTAAATACTTACTTACTAAGTAGAAACTTGTGTTATTTCGCACTAGGTAGCATTACAACTTCGAATACCATGAGCTAACTTTGAGAGCCAGAGTGATGGATCGTAGTTGTAAGAACTAGTTATAGTAAACTAAGTTTAACTAAGTAAATGTAACAACATACTTCACTAAGTTTAACTTGTTCTCGACTGTTTTATTTTTTGCTCTTAGTTACATGATCTGTCTTTAGGAAAGACTCCAACACAATTTATTTCAGTCTTATTCTATCTCTGTGTAGCCGAAATAATACCACCACAAAAAAAAAAACAACGCAGCAGAATCAACAAATGAGACTCGCAGCGCAATCTATCTCGACAGCTGCGAACTAACTAGACAAAATCCTAAATCGCTATATCAGAGTTTACCGTGCGATAAGAACATAATTATGCCCGAATATCAACTCTCGGGCAGTTGTCCACCAGACACAAACAACCGTCTGGTCGGAGGATCCTCCCTTTTCAATGGAGGTATGCGGGACTTTACTCTCTGTTCCGCTACCTTTAAATCTGAATTGATTTTGGTCCAAGCGCACCATAAAGGTAACTAACTGCGATTCTGCGAGAGGGAAAGATATTTTTGTTTAAAATAGTTAATTCTCATTTGTTTTTCGATCAATTTTGATTCTATTTTCACTGTCAGTATTTTTTTTTTCATGCATATTCCCTATTGGTAATTAGATTGGATTTAAAGACATACATAGATAGGTGACTAATAATAGATTGTCAGAAGCCTGAAAATCTGATTCCAGTCTTGCCAAGAAGTACCGTGTTACCCAGTTAGGTCGTGGAGGTCTGATAGGCAGCCTATCCACGTAAAGTACTTTGTTTATTATATCTATGTAAGCCTAAATATAATTGACTGTTCAGGTATATTTATAGCTTTTTGACTTTTGTATGCAGAAGTATTTCGCCCATTCTCTCTTTTACATATTTGTTTGGACGTTTCCAAAAATACAATACTCACACCTATGGGATCCGAAGAATACGGTCCCAAACAATGCGAGAGGTTACATTTATTTCTTTGTTAAAGTTAACGACGGGTTGACCCGCTCGGGAATAGGACGGGATTACGGTCATAACAATAGCATTGTATTTCTCATTTTTTCTCAAATCACTTCCAAGCAGTTTGATGCGGTTGGTGGCATTTCATGCCATTGTTCTTTTTACAGTCGGGTTTTTTTATACAAATATTTATTTTATTTTTTGCAATATATATGTCGCAGCCAGTTACCTTAATCAGCCTTTTCATTGAACTGCGCCGTTTAATCAGCGACATAAGTGACATGGGCAAGTCATTCAACGATATTGAACCAAAGATGTCACTTACGTCGCTGTAAAATTGGCGCAGTTAAATGAAAAGGCTAGACCACCAATTAAATGGCTGATTAAACTAATTGGCTGCGACATTTATATCAGATAAAGAACATCAACCTTTAATACGACCACGCACAGCACAGACAATAATAATGAAATGTGGTTTCACGCTTGAGAACGGCTGAATCGATTTTGAGTATTTTTATCGTTTTGAGGTTTTTTAGGTCGATATATCCGAGTAAGGTTCTTTGAACAAGAAAAGAACAAAGAAAATTCGCTGGAAAAATTCGAAAACACGAGGAAAATTTAAAGAGATGTTTTCTATGGAATTTATTCCATGATCTTAGAAATGTCGACAAAATTAGGCCTGGGGGTGTTAGTATTTTACAAAGACATGAAATTTAAATCTCTTTGATATTTTATATTGTTTTCTCAAATATAATCACGATGCCAAATGGCAGTCATGTAGCATCCTTTCCTAATAGTTTTGTTATCAATTAACGTCCTTGTAATTAATTCGACATTGTGTAACTAATACTTATTCATGAGTTCACACGATAACATGAGTGCGAAGGTTTCCAATCTAAATGCTAAGCTAAGCACAATTCGCACATGTTCACATACTTCCAAATATTTACATTTCAGATACGACCTTACGTACAAGGACATATAGTTATAACTACAGTAGTCAGTATGTTGGGCAAGAATTAAAATCACGCCTAAAAAACGTAAAACAAAACCGATGGGCTTAAAAAATGTCCACATTATAAACTACGCGGTCGTAGCAGAGTGCTACGCCGTAGCACTTTGCGTAGCATCGGGACTGCTACGCAGCCATTAATCTATCTTGAGTTCTACGTGGATAACACTATTCATGTATTTATTAAGGACCTCCAACAAAATTGTACAAAAAAATTGAAAACATATAGTTAAGTGCACTCCTTCAATTACTGGAGGGCTTGCTTTTGCGAGTCAGACTCGCTCCCCGAAGGTTCCGATGGAGTCTTGATTTTTTATTTATTATTTATTTATTTATTCAAACTCTATGATACTCTATGAGTATACATGACCTACGGAAGTTTATAAACTATGAAAGCTCTCATTACTCTGACCAAAATATAGCAGGTAAGATTGAAGGACAAGTTGAACTTTTTCTTGAAAAAATGTTCCTCCATACATCAAATTTTCGATGTCATTATTTTTTGAGAAAGTAGTCAATTAAAGGGATTTATTAAAAAGTTTGTACGGAATAAAAGACATTTAAAATAGCGTAAAAATGATGATAGTCATTAAAACACACTTTAAATCTGTAAATGTAAAAATATTTTCAGTGTTTCTAAGAAAAACGTTTGCACGTGTTTGGTCACGCGAAGGTTTTTATTTTTCATCCATTTGTGACATTTTTGGCAAGCTAACACTAATGAAACTTATGCACTAATATTGTGTTTTTTACGAAAGAATAATTAATTGCCCTGCTATAGGATATAATGTAAGATCATCCCGCTTTTGAACAATAACCCCTTATTAGTAACCTAGAAGATAAGTTAGAACTTGAATGACCTTCAGAATCATCAATACATCCTTCCTGGATTAAGTTTTACTTAACTTTAAATCGAATAAATTCAGTTTCAGCACACGATGATTCCCTGCACAGTGAGATTACGTCAACCTCTACACATTATTTAAATACGAACATTCAATTTAAGTTTCGTAAAGCATTTTCAATCATTTTTCTAACCCGACTCTGAACGACGAAAGCCGTATTTAGGCAAATTACTTTGTCGACCTTTTAAACCTGTTGGAGCGATGTATTTGCGAGAAATAGGATCGTTTGGTGATAAACGTACTACAGTAAGTAATCGCGTTGAGGTTTTGTGTATCTAAACGGGAACGGATTTGCTCGTATGAGTTTTTCATATTTAATAACTATTTATTTATTTATTTATTTATTAGCAATGTAATAATAAGTAGACGTGGGTAGAATTTAATAATAGAGGTAGAGAGAACAAATACACTACTCACAACGTTATCCACATATTACTTAACATAACTTTTAGTTGGTAGAAAGAACGATATAAAAACAAACAGAATAAAAGTAAACATTACTTAATTGTTAGCTGAACTGATCACCTTAAATAGTAACAATTTCTTTTCTAAATATAGCCTTTTTTTTGAGGATGGGAAATCATCAAATGACCCCTCCCGCTCTGGGTGGAGCGGCAGGGAGTGTCAGACTTTTACTGACTAAATCCCACCCTTTGTTCTCCTAGTGCCTTTCCCTCCAGGGCCGCGGTAACTCTTTCGAACATATTCCGCAACCCTGGCAGGCTCTGGCCCTAACGGGCCCCGACCCTTGCTGACTGCTGCTGGTTTGGCGCGCGTAGAACACAGCGCGCCGTCAACCCGGGCCTGTTCTGATCGGACGGCGAGCTACCCATTGCTCGCCGTCCACAGGCATCAGTCACTGCGCCATGCTCAGGAGCATCAGTTCCTGGGCGGCGCAGTGTTCTAAATATAGCCTTGCTGAGAAACATAATATCAGTTGAGCCAAACTGTCTATTGTAGGTGTCTAAACTAATCGATGCAGCGATTTGGTTCTACAAAAAGTAGTTGCAAACAAGTGACTCGAGCGAACTTCGCGACCATGCACGGTACGAGACAACTTAACATGTCTTGTCAAATAGGTTAGATACTAACTTTTATCTGTTTGACGTTTTTATTTATTTCTATACCTACAACATATACAAGTTATACGACAGAATAAAGTACACAGCTTATTTTCATTTTCTACCTTCATTTTGAACTGTGTACTTATGATAATATGTTCCAATGTGCTTATATTAATACATACTCTTTTCAATTAGGGGTCCTTAACCGTACACATAAAAACGACTCTAAAATCAACTTCCTATTCCTATTTTATGGCATAATAAATATCCACTGTTTTATGTCAATTTATAAGATGTGATAATGTACGCAGACCTGTTTCCGACAAGTGACAACATCACTCTAAATATCTTTTCTCTAAAAATATCTCATGTTTCCAGAATTGTACACGTCCTTGAAGCAAAAGCTCATCTCAACGACAATGATTGGCAGAAAACGTCAAATATCTATAACTAGCTGTTGCCCGCGACTTTGTACGCGCATATCCCGTTTTTTCCCGTTGGAATTCCCGTTTCCCGTATAGCCGTACAACCTTCGTCATAAATGTAGCTACTTTGATAAGAAAAGAATTCTCGCACCGTCGCCGTCGCGTCGCACGCACGCTCGATGCGTTTCTTTCGGGGGCCGCGCGTTCGATTTTAAGTTATGTTGAATTATTTTAATTTTACATTATCTCCTAAACGGTGAGTTCAAATAACATGCTGTACAAGAAAAGTTTATCTTCATAAAATTATCTTGATGATGAAGTAAGTTTCGCTCGTAAGAATTAATATGCCTGCTTAATAATAATGCTCAAAACCACCATTTATTTTTCAATAAATTATTTGACCTAAAATGCCTAATGTGGCTTATTTATAAGAGATAGATATATGCTATCGCGGACTCTTTTTTTAGATCTACTAAAAACCCATATTTTTGTAGAACATGGTACCTACACACGGATAAAGCCGTTCGATAGTGCTTTTTCTTCCGACTTACTTTACAAATATGAATATAGCTATCATTTATAAAAATAATTTTCCAAGTCGGACTGGTAGTTCCAGAGATTAGAGCGTACAAACAAACAAACAAACTCTTATAATATTAGTATAGATAGTATAGATTACTGGGTCGTATATGGTACGTCCGCACACCCCAATGCATGGATTTTCGTACATCTCACGGTTTTCACACCCAAAGGGATTTCTTATTTGTAGACAAATAAAGATGATCTCTCAGCAAATAACATATGTGAGAAAATGCGTTCTGTTCAAAATGATTTATTATTGACAGGCGTGTGTCCGATGGAATTTTGCTTCGACAACTTCGTTAACTTCCTAATTCCGTACCTAACCTTTGCGAATTGTCCCTTCTTGTTATAGATTAAACCTGAGCTCGGGACGTATGTGGGCTAGAAATGAACATATCGCCACAGATTACTGAATAGTTACTACGAAAATCGCATATATAAAGTGTAGCATACCTTCATCTTGTGAAGCTTCCTTTTTCCTACTTACTGCAATATTTCTTAGGATAAAAAGTAGGCTACGTCACTAAAAGTTAGCGTACTTTTGTGTGGCTGTTATTATTTAGCCAACAGTTACAGGCAACAATAGAGACGTTTAACTAGGCCTTTAAGATTACTCATCCTACCTTTGAAGTTATGTGTATCAAAGCCATAGACAAAGCTAAGAGACCCAATGTCAAAGAAAGAAAAAATAAATTATCTTTAAGGATATCCATGGGTAAAGACCGGAAAATGAGTATCCTTGTGGAATTGGGATGATCGTTATCAGTTACCCGTGTCATATGCGGCTTGTATGTGGCTTCAAATGTCACCAGCAGACTTTACTGTACCTTAATCAACGAAGCAAAAATACACGAAGTAAATAAAAGTCAAAAAAAGGCATTTATATTTTAAGTTACAATTTAGGGCCTTATTTATAATTAAAAAGTTTCTAAATATTTATTAGTTAACATGAAGATTAGCAGATTCTTAATTTATTTCGACTTTTTTATTAATAGCTCCGTCTATTTTGCTGACATGAGGCGCACGTGGAACACAACGCGCCATCCACCCGGGCCTGGTTCTTATCGGATGACAAGCCACCCAACGCTCGCCGCCCGCAGGCCCGCGTCTGCCTTGGTTGCGAATCGCCCTGCGACTCCAGACTTAAAACTAGCCCTGCGATAATCAAGTCATCAATACAAATAATAGGTAGGTACTAAGTACTACTTGCTATTGAAGGGTCAATCTGTTTAGCTTAGAACAAACGTGGTGCATGATCTTTATTTGCATTAGAAGTGCGAAGTTTGCGTTTGCCCTGCAGTGGTTCAATGCAGCTATTTGTTTTGGTAACTAGTAACTTAAAATTAACACAATAAATTGTACTGTTTTGTTTAATAAAAAGCACGTGTAAATTGCGCTGAATAAATAAAAAGAACTTCCTTTGTGTTCTTAATTATGAATTAATTCGTATCTACGTCTTTTTGATACATGACACCTCAGAAGTCGTAGAACAAGTAGGTACATTCTCGAGTGTATTTACCTCTTAATTAACGAGCAAGGTCAATTAATGTGGGGCAACGAAGTATTTCCCTAGAGTTACCATATTATTATTATTATTTGCTTTTATTTCCTGCTTTTTCATTTTCTCAGCAATGTTTTTTTCTGAAATCCGGTTTTCTTACCAGGTTTATAAAAGTAAATCTGGGAATGTCGCACTGAAACATTTTATGACCAGATTTTTTTCAATGTTTCAGTTTAAGTGGGGCTACCTCGACGGATCAGCAGCAGGGTGTGGAGGTGGAGCCGAGTCACATCTATATATTTGGTCACCTTGTCTGCTACAATATATCTGACGGCGACTGTACTTGCTGCATACCATATATGCATAATTGTAATAATTGGAAAGCTACCAATTATTACAACCATACTTAGTTTACATAAGGAGTATGTAACTACGATTATGGGCAATAGGTAAGCAAAGCCAAAGCATAAAAAAATACAAATCAAATAACCTTAATTTGAAATAAGCTAGAAAAAGTTTATGAATTCTTGGGAGTTTCTTCTCAACTTGAGATATTTGTGATCAAAAATATAACGATGGCGACATTTTTGCGATATCGGCTAGGTTCAGTGTAATGACATCGAGTTATTGAAAAACTAATTCAGTTAAAAGTAATTAAATCTGGTTCTTGACCTTTACTTACAAATAAAGGGCGTAGCACGAATGTTTTGACATATAGGTAGTAACGTTTACAGTATCGTTAACGTTAGTGAATTTTTAATGTAAAAATCTACGAAATACTGGGGTATTTCAGTATAATTTTATGCTACATTCAAAATTTGTATCATACAAAAATATGAATATAACAATTTAAATAAATATTATGTGCGAAACGAGTATTAAAATTAAATTAAAATTTTGGATTACGTTACTATACGTAAAAAACATCTCCTTCTGCGAAGCAGTAATGCTGGTGATGGAGGAGGCAGAACGCGTGAAGGAGAGACAAACCTCACGTCCTAGCCGCCGCAACAGAAGAAGACGCCCCGGGCGTCTCAGGAGTCGCAGGGCGATTCGCGGCTACCATAGGCGTAGGCATTCGGACGGCGAGCGTTGGGTGGCTCGCTGTCCGATTATAACCAGGCCCGGGTCGACGGCGCGTTATGTTTCACGCGCGCCTCAAAGAGATGTCAGCAAAGAAGACGCGGCAGGGTTGCGGAATTTGTTTGGAAGGGTCACCGCGACCCTGGAACGCAAAGGGCATGAGGAGAAACACGGATGGGTTTTAGTCAGTAAGAGTCCGACTCTCCCTTCCGCTCCACCCAGAGTAGCCCTCTGATGTATTTTTAGTATCGATTTTTTTACGAAAATGAACGATTACCTATAGCTACTTACTTACAGATCAACGGAGAAAAAAGAGACACTTTATTGTACACTATATTTACACAAACTTAGATAACGATATAAGTAGGTGCTCCTACTTCTATCAATATTTATAAAATTCTTCCGTTACTGACTGAGTGACTGACAGATAATACACAGCCGAAACTCCTGGTCGTAGAAAGCTGAATTTTCGGAACGGGAATAAACGGGACATGCGCGTACGAAGTCGCGGGCAAAAGCTGGTGTTTCTACAAAACTTTTAAAAACTTTACATTATAACTTACAAAACTTTCTTTGTCGAAAATTACCGCTATGTCAAGTGCGCATACACTACTGTGATTGGTTGAATAATTTGCATACCATCTATTTACCGGTTAAAAAGTATAAAAGCGGTTTAAAATTGAGATTCCAGAATAATCAAGTGACAAATAATTTATCATGTAGACGACAGATACAGCACTACCTTGTGCATAACATCAAGTTATATACACATGGACCTTACGACCTCATCTGCAGTAATTGCACGATTAAGTGCAACTATCAACTATATTTTACACCCTAACTATAACTGGCCACACAAATATCAACCATATGTTCATTGAATTAAGTCTTATAATACCATTAAATTGTGGTGTTATAGATGAAATTCGCGTGGGTGTGTTCGCTTGGGTCCCATATATTATTATTATCAGACAGCAATAAAATTAATAAGCTCGATGCCAACGCGGCCATGTTCGTAATAAGAGATTCTATAAGTACACAATTTAATGCAAATTATTATTATATTGGACTTTCATTTTCAAAGGAACTCTTATGTTTGTTGAAAATTATTCTTTACTAGCTTTGTGTGAGCAGCTTCATTTGAGTTTAATTGGGATTTATTTTCTAAATGTTATCCACATAAAACTCCGTTTAGCTGTTGAGACGTGATTGACAAACATTTCTACATACATACTTCGACATACTCGACATATTCAACATATTTACTAACACAATTATTATTGGTATTACTTGTATACTTTGTTACCTGAAATTTATTATTATACTTTTGGTGACAGGATTTCTTTTACATAATAAGATTTTTATTCAAGCATTACTAGCCCATGACTGAATATTTTCCGAAAACCAAAGTCATAAGTCATAAGTCATATATTCATTTGTTAACATAGGTACAATAAATAGGTGTTACAAAAAAAATGTAAGTGCGCTATGTTATACCCGAAGGTGTACAAAAATTTATAGAGGTACTTCATTCCTAATTAATAATTGATTATGACAAAAAAAAAACAAAGAAAAAAATATAAATGTCAAAATCTAAGTAAAAAAAATAATAATAATAATAATACAAAATGTCACGTGCAATGTTAAATTAATCTAATTGAAAGAAAAATTTATAAATGTCAAATGGAAAAATCAAAATACAATGTCAATAAAGAATAATGCATAATTAAATAATACAAAATGTCATGTGCAAAGTCAAATTAATGGAATTAAAATTAATAATAATATTCATGCAAGGTCAATGAGTACCAATTCAGGTCAAAAAACAGTCATTACATTTTGTCTGTCAAAAATTCGGAAATGCTGTAATATGCACAAACAACCAAGAAATGTTTATAGAAATTGTTTCTCATTAGTCCATTTGGATCGTTAATTAGCTACCCAAACAGAAATTAATGATGTCCTTGTTTGATGGAACAAGGATTTTTATTAGCTCTGTTCAACAAAATGTTTACCAAGATGAAATCACCTACTTAAGAATCCTCCTTCTTGGACCTTCTTAGACCTTAGATTTTAGACAAGTGGCAAAAATATTAAATTATGTTTGAGTTACGATCTTATTACGTAAAAAAATCCTTGTATTGTAACTAAATATGAAAGTATGCAGGTAGTACATATTGTAGCACCATAGCCCATAGGACTCCGTGGTACTTACTACTTAATACTATATCAAAAAAACACATATTATGATCAAACGAATATTTATTTACACCATCTGGCTAATCTACACTAATATTATAAAGAGGAAAGATTTGTTTGTTTGTTTGTTTGTTTGTTTGTTTGTTTGTTTGAAATTAATAGGCTCCGAAACTACTAGACCGATTTGAAAAATTCTTTCACCAGTAGAATCCTACATTATCGATGATGGTCATAGGCTATAGATTATTTTCAAAAAAGTTAGGGATCCGTATGAAAACTTCGATAATGTGACCCAAGGTGTGAGAAAAAATCCTTATATCGCGTACGCTGCGGAGTCTATTGACAATAGAGCAAAGTGATGTACTACAGTTTTATAGAAGTCATCAATGTCTACAAAAAAGTCCGCGATACCATATGTCTAACTATTATGGATAAGTCACCATGACCGCTTTTTGTTAATATTAGTCAAGCAAATCCCATGGTGAAATAAAAAATGGTGATTATAGTACCATGATATTAATCCTTATCCATTTAAATGGTTTGATAATTAAGGTTGATTATGTCCGTGTAAATTACACTTTAAATCATTCAAATCGCACCTTTCGTTCAAAAGTTACGACGGTAATAAACATGCTCGGAGTAAGAAAAATGTCGCGGCTTGAGCGAACTGGGGAGAATCGTATCAATGCTTGGTCCGATGAAGTTGAAACACCACGGCATTTAAATGTTTTCGATAAAACAATAAGAATACAAAATGTTTGGATTTTTCGAAAATCAACTAAGTACATACATAATAAGGGGTGAAGCAGGGGTGAAAAGTTTTTAGGGGAGGAAATTATAGCTTGCTTTGCTTGCTTGCTTCAATTTACGTCGGAATTCTATGAACAAACTAAAAGTGGGATTATTGAAACTGATCATGTCCCTAACAATTTTTGCATAATCAACCCCTGACGGGCTGAACGGGGTGAACAGTTGTGCTGAACCAATAATGAGAATCGTTGTGCTTAATTTTCCAAAACTAACCTTTGTAAGGGGATATGTATAGGGGCGTTGCAGTTTGTGGAGTACCTACTATCCCCACGCGGACGAAGTCGCGGGCGAAGTGCTAGTAAATAATAAGGAGCTAATACATGACGGACGTTTAGAAACAATCAAAGAGTCAATTCTACTGATTTTTAAACAACGTTCGCATTCGCATGTCAATCACAAACTGTGTGTGTGTGTGTGTGTGTGTGTGTAAATCATACATTTTTGACAGTTTGCGATTGACATTGATTGACAAAGATTTGTTCTCGAAAATGACCATGTCACGTTGTACTGGGATCGGTCTATCATCACTGATAGGACTATCGTCGCTAATAAGCCCGATATAGTGGTGATAGACCGATTAGCGCGCCGCACAATGATAATCGATGTTACAATTCCACATGACGAGAACCTCGTGAAAGCTGAGAAAGAAAAACAAATCAAGTATCTTGACTTAGCGCACGAGGTTGTCGACATGTGGAATGTGGACTCGGCTGTCATTGTGCCGATAGTCGGTCGGCCAATGGCTTGATAGCCAAAAGCTTCGACGACCACCTGTCGAAGCTGGCGTTACGCAGTTGGGTAAAGGGCCTGATACAGAAGGCAGTACTCCTCGATACAGCTCGTATTGTGAGGAGGTTCCTTTCTCTGGAGCCCTAACCACCGGCAGCTTGGACCCAGCTCCCGACACCGGCGGACTACTATTTTTATATTTTTAAATGTTTTTTTTATTGTTTTTATAGAAATATTTAAAAATGTAAAATATATGTGTATCAATAAATTAAGAGAATTATAAATTGTCTTGGTAACGACGACTAGTTCAGAGCCTTTATTTAATTCAAAAGGTGTTCAAACAGGTGTTCAAGTATTACCCACAAAGGGTGTTCCAAAAATGCGTGGTCATATTTAAGGGTGAGGTTGAGTAGCTGATACATTAAGGAAAAAATTGAGTAGCTGATACATTAAAGAAAAAATAACAAACCAAAAAGTAACTTTAATAAAATTCGACCAAAAAACAAGTAGAATGTTTCGAACAAAAGAATTATCAAGCAGTTTGTTACAGTCGGTAGTATTTACTTGCGTTAAATCACAGATTTGATGTCACCAACTGCATCAGACTGCTTGAAAAGTGATATGCTTGGAACTTTTTAGTCGTCTCTAGTGGTTTTTTTAAGTATTTTTTTTGTTTTGCTATATTTTAGTTATTATAATATTATATCAGCTACCTAACATCACCCTTAAACATGACCACGCACTTCTGAAACATCCTGTAGAATAACACAAAGCGAAACCGCAAATAATAATACCTACATTCCACCGTACGTGAGACGTGAGTTTATTTACGTAGTGTCTATCGTGTTTCTGTAAATTAGATTTTGTGAAGTGTGTCAATTAAACGTCAAAACAACGCATAAACTAGATCCCAGCATCTCTTGCCACCAACTGTCTTTCACTTTCACATTTTCTTTACACACAATGACACAGTATAAATTAATCAGTCAAACCCACACCATTGAAACCTTGATGACTAAACAAAATTTTACTTTACTTGCCAACATTAATTTTTACACTACAAACCTAAGTCACTTAACTCGAGTCAGAAACTACATCACGTAATGTTCTCTACAAGACCTAGGTACTCACAATGTTCATCTCCCTCAAGTCTAGAGTTCTAAGTACTTGATAGTAAACAAACATACATACTATACAGAATGTTCCAGAGTGGTCATAATTTAAGGGTGGTGTTATGTATCTTCTATACAATTAGGAAAAGATACAAAAAAAAATTGACTTAAAAAAAACCTGAACGCAAAAAACTTTTTGACAAAAAAAACCGACTACCAAAAAAAAACACTACAAAGTACAAAATAACTATAATTTCGGTAGTCGGTGTTTGGTTGCTTCTTAGTTATTTGACACCGACTTCCGAAATTAAAGTTATTTTGTACTTTGTAGTGGTTTTTTTTGGAAGTCGGTTTTTTTTTTGTCAAAAAGTTTTTTATTTTTCACTTTTTAGTGGTACCCCACACCTAACAACACCACTGGAATGTCACAGGAAAGCAAAAATACGCAATTTCGTAAACATCGATGAGTTTTCCACATATTTTTTCCAGCTATTTGAATTTAAAAACCAAACTGCTAAATGGGACCAATCGAGAAGTATATCCTTTCACATAATACAAGAATTTCTCAAATCGGTTCATAAATGATGGAGATATGAGGTAACAAACACAAAAAATTTAAAAAAATTAACAACCTCCTCCTTTTTGGGAAGTCGGTTAAAAAACGACTTAAAAGTTAAGAAAAAATCACTTTTTAAGATGTCTGGTGCAGTTAGTGGTGTTTATTTTAGTTTAATTTGATGCCACTGACTGCATCACACTGCAAGAAAGGTGATTTTTTGGAACTTTTTATTCGTTCTTCGAGGTCGAGTTTTTGAAAAACGTCAATATTTTTTATTTTTATATTGTGTATAGTCTATAGCAGCTACAGGACACTCTTAAATATGGAACATCCTGTAGACATTAAAACCGATACCGCATAATCAAGTCGTCAATCGCTTAATACTAATGACAAATTAATTAATTCACTAGGTTGTAGGGTTAAGAGGATACCAACATAATAACTAGGTGTCTGTATTAAGTTTCCTCTGGCTTGTGACTGGCATCTAATCTTTTAATCTTTTAGTCTCAAATATAAGAATTTATTAATACATTATTTATTTTATTTATTGCAGCAGTGCGTGGCATTTAAGGCTGGTGTTTTATCTGATAAACAGTAAAGAAACAATTGTAAAAAAAGGCTTGTATCAAAAACCTCACAACTCACTTTTCAAGAAAACTGATACAATTTATTATTTTTTAGCCGGTTGTGTCCCACTGCAGGGCAAAGGCCTCCGTTTCTTCCTTCCATTCCTCTCGGCTTTGGGCAAGTGTGGCAATCTTGCTGATGGCGTTAACCTGGGTCCCCTGCGATGTCGTGGGTGGGTCGTTGGTGGAATTTATTTTAATCACAGATTTCATGCCGATGCTAACCTAATTTATTATTATGAGTACCTACACTAATCAAATAATTCCCTTTGAGTAGGGTTAAGCGGATAACAGTATAATTATTAAATTCCTTGTGCCTGTATCAAGTTAACTCCGGCTCGAGATTGTCATCTAATCTGGGTTGATCTGATTTACTGGAAGTTTAAATTAAAATGATCCCCTGATCCGCTTGTTCATTTACCTCTCCTTTCAAAAAAAAATGTCACCTTCCATACACGACACACGATTCAACACGTACAATCCTTATCAGTTGTTGATATCGTCTAGAACGTACGCAACAGTAGTTGTCCTGCAGCCCGTGCGGGGTCGCAGCGACCTCAAAGGTCACCCGTGGCAGGTGTCACCTCGTTAGTCCTATCAGCAGATCTTGACGGGTAAGACATACGTCTGCCGGTCTGCTTACTACGACTAACCGTGAACGGTAAATAGATTTGTACATGGATATTGATTTACGATGGAGAAAAATATTTGTAGGGAAAGTACCCTAGAAATGGTAAAAGCTCAATTTAATTTTGACAGTATAACAATATCCACAGTGTCGTATTTGACTGAAAAACTCGTGTGCTCGAGACCGTCTTTGTTGTTATCTGATGGTTGGTAGTTACAACCTCTCTGAACATCGGCCGGCCCTCCCCGTTTTACCAAAGATAATACAGGTGCAAACCTTCACTGGGGCAAAACTGGTAACTCTCATCACAGAACATAATAGACCCTAAAGAGACACACACGTCATGCCAAAATAACTATTTTGGGTGTGCGTCAGGTGGAAGGTGAAGACGCCGTGGTGCTTCTCCAGCCACTCCTCAAAGAGGGGACATATCGCCACAACAGTGGCGTTCCTAGAGTTCTTATGCTGACAGTACATTTTAAACTCTAAATTAAATGAATCTATATAGTGCTAGTCTGCTTAATAATAAGCTTTGCTTCATGTGTAAAATGCTAATGTTCATCATATAACTTTATTTTTGGCTTAATCAAACCTCATTCTCCTGTGTTATGTTGAGCAGTTTTTAAAGCTAAATATTTGTTTTTTCAGCTTAGTAATAATGCAACTCGATCGAATAGCACTCATGATTCCCAGCTAAATAAAAGCCTTAACATTTGAACTATCGAAGCTTAAACTGAAGAATTTTTCAAGCTTAAGCCACAAAACACAATATCAGAGCGATTGTGTAAACATGTCGAAGTGAAAACTTAGGCCACGTGAACGACAAGTGAGCTATCAACCCACACAAACACGATGGAATGACAGTTCACTTGTGGTTCACTACACCTTTAAAGTGTACACGCCACACAGTGAGATGTCGACGGAATAGACCGGCAGTAGTCAAAATATCAAACACACAATATCAGTCGTCTTATTTACATAAACGGCGAGTGATTACAGAATAAGTGTTTGTCAACGTTAATCACTCCACGTTTTATGACTTGCTCAAGAGCATTTTAATATAATTCTTAAAGGTAGGGACACAATAACAAAAAACATTTTTTTTTACAAAATTTTTGCTTTTGTTTTAACAGAACTACTTAAGATGAACTTAACTTGAAAAGCAATTACTTAAATGTAACTAAATTATGATCCGAATATTTTGTTTGAAGTAAAACAGAACAAACTGTTTTGTCGACTACAATAATGAAATATTATCATACACGTGTTTTATAATGGCTGTGCGACTTCCATTAGTTAATACCATATAATGTCATTTATGTCGCTGAATAAATAGCGCAGTTCAATGGAAAGGCTAGGATTTTAATGAAACGGCTGATTGAGCAATTTGTCTGCGAAATTAGCATCATCATTCAGATTCACTGACCCAAAATAGCACTATCCATCACTGATTATAACCCCATAGCAACAGTCCCTATTTCTTTCCTCCATTTCTCGGCCAGTGTGTCACCCTCCTAACGTACTTAAACACGAGTATCCTAAAAGCGAACTTGTCGCCTCACTGACAGCTTGGAGAGGTATTAAATGGAGCCTAATTTTTCTTCGGGCCACGAAATATTCAAGACACAATTTCACTGAAATTAACTTGGCGAGAGAATTGTGGGGAGCTGGGATAGTGGAGAGTAATTAAATAGATTGGTGTAAGGTTGTGTTGTTGTGTCGTGGAATGGAAGAGAAATTGTTTTCGTTACAGAAATGTAATCCGTTTATTTATCTTTTCTGGCCTGTTATGTAGTGCTTCCAGTGTGCAATGAATTCAATCGACACAACAGCTAAGTTTCCCAAACTAAACTAATATGGCACACAAATTTTATGATTTATAAGCCCCGTCTGTCCTTGCCATAGGTTACATTTGTGTGACCTGACGTCCCTTGTTTTGATGTCATATAATATGCGTTGAAATTAAGAGCTTTAGTACTTTCGATGTCTACATGTGACGGCACCAAGCTTAGAGCTCTCTCCCTTGTCACACTATGTCAAACTTTATTGACCCCCCTCCCCGACCTTTAACGTATGACGTGATTTATATAACCTCTAGAGGTGCTTATCCTTACAGGAGGTACCTGTTTCGGTTTCGGCGGGAGGAAACGCCCGGGTGTTTTTACTGTGACGATCGCCCGGAGGACACGGTGGAGCATACGGTGGAGGTCTGGCCTGCTTGGGCCGAGCACCGCCGTGTCCTCGTCGAGGCGATCGGCGGCGACGACCTCTCGCATCCGGCCCTGGTTCAATCCATGGTCCGGAGCGAGGAGGTTTGGGAAGCAGTCACCTCCTTCTGCGAAGCAGTAATGCTAGTGAAGGAGGAGGCAGGCCTCGTGAGGGAGAGACAACCCTTACGCCTCAGCCGCCGCAACATAGGGAGCCGCACCAGGCGTCGGGAGTCACAGGGCGATTCCCGGTCACCGTAGGCGCGGGCCTGCGGATGGCGAGCGTTGGGTGGCTCGCCGTCCGATCAAAGACAGGCCCAGGTCGACGGCGCGTTGTGTTCCACGTGCGTCTCAAAGAGATGTCAGCATAGGAGTAGGGGCCCGTTAGGGCCAGAGCCTGTCAGAGTTGCGGATTATGTTCGAAAGAGTTACCGCGGCCCTGGAAAGCAAAGGGCACTAGGAGGAGCACGGATGGGTTTTAGTCAGTAAGAGTCTGACAATCCCTTCCGCTCCGCCCAGAGCGGGAGAAGTCATTTGATGATTTCCCATCCATAAAAAAAGAGATGCTTATCCGAATACGAAAAAACTATCTTATCTTATCTTATGCACCGAGTCGTGAAAAGCTCGCAGAAAGGTTTCCCTCGGAAACTAACCAAATTAGGTTTACTTTATCTGCAACGAAGCGTTAAATAAAAACTTTGAAACATCGCTTCCGAAATGAAGAGATGTTGTCACGCAAATCAAGTCACTTATATCTAGGTGTTGCTAGTCGCTTCGCCGGCGTAAAGTTATAGTAACTTGTGTAGTACCGGTTTAATAAGTATATGCTGATGTGAAAATGTAACAAAGAAACAGTCAGACCTAATTAACTTTTTCCTTTTTTAAATGTGGATGCACTTTTACGTATAGCAACAGCAAGATCAATAAAAATAAATAGACACGTAAATTTTTAGTTTTACCATGTTTCGAACAAAAAAACAATCGTAAAATAATGCTAATCACTATTTTCTATAATAAACAACGAGAAAAGTGACACCAATTCCAAAAAAAAAAATTGTTTCTGAATTAATTTAAAAATGCGCATTGTCTCCGAAGTAACCCTGTTAATTACTTTATCCATTATTACGTAATAATAATCTTTCTGACCAGTGATAATGAGCAATCTTGATCCCACTTTGTATAAGCGTTACCATTAGTTAGCTACCCTTGCGACACCCATGGGGGGTGACCTATTGGTGAACGGCGATACGTTATTGACACTTATGATAGGATAAATTACTTAAGTTATACAATTTGTAAACTAGGTTACAGATATGGAACAGAAAATTATTTAACTTGGTTAAAAATATCTGAGTGGGATTGCATCAGTTTATTTTTTTATTATTCTGGTTTTGCTCGCGTTAGACCATTATCTCACCAGTGTGAATTCTACTATTTTTGGAATTTTTATTTACAATATCATACTAATTTAACTATATACACTTAAAATAAAATACAAAAAGAAAACTCCTAACTAAAAGGCGTCAAAAAATTCAAACGCATCGCTGTCGACTGGAAGTGAGCCCAAAAGACTGGCGGCATTGCCACGTTGTATGGCAATGCTTATCCTCTGTCCGAAGTAAAAGCCAGCTCTTGGGTCACGAGACGTGTCAACTATTTTTTAAGCAACGTTCGCATTCGCATCTGTCGCAATCTGTCAAAAAAATGCCTCAATTACCATACAGGAAATTTAGGCTTTTTTGACAGTTTGCGACTGACATTCGAATGCGGACGTAGTTTAAAAATTAGTAGAATTGACCCTCAGGCGGAAAGCGTTGATGTGGTCGACGATGGTCCACGCTTGCCTAGACCTAGATACACACACCCACAAGATACCTAGGTCTTATAAGTTAGAAAGAACTTTTTCCAAACAGAATTTGGAAAGACAGAGGTGTGTTTCTATAGAAAGTGATTTTTCACTTTCTATAGAAAACTAAAAATTGTTCTCACGGTTTTTCTAAACTCTTTTAGAATAAACGCTGTAAACGATCGACTTTGATTGGTGTCATATTATGGTTTTCGTGTCAAAATTCTCTGAGGGCGCGCATCTTAGGCTTAGCACGGAGTAGAGTAAAGTAGAATATTCTTAATTGTATGCCAAAATAATTACACAACTGTAATGTCGTACTCACAAGAAATCTTAAAGTAACTACGACAAAACCTTACTATGAACTGATAGAACTTAATTTTGGCATCTTCATCACGGCTGGGGATTATCTTTCACGTAATAATATAATTGTCCGGTGGGATGGTATACTTTTTGAGGCTACTGAAATCTGAAATATAAACTAAGGTTCCAACAAAAAGCGTAAAACCCCTTAGTTTTCCTATTTATGTCTTTGTGTAATCCCTATATTATGTTATGAATGTATCACGCCGATCCGAGACCAGTGCACGTTGCTCCGAGCAGATAGCCGGGTCATCTTGCGACCTTCCGAAATGCGATAACCTTACAGATTCTTGTTTTTATTCATATCTCATGATACTGCTTGTATGATGTTTTTCTAGTAATATTCTCTCTTTGTCATTGTTTGTTTGTGTGTCACTAAGGTTACTTATAAAGTTACGCATACAGAAAGAACATACCGAGACTCCACCGTGCCTCGGAAAGCACATTAAGCCAATGGGCCCGGTTGTAATTTGTAGTTCTTAGGCAGTCGTTAAGGATTGTCAGAAGCCAGAAAATCTGACACCAAGTTCAGATATGCAGTTGCTCCTCGTGAAATACTGGTACCTATTCAGCTGAATCCGGTCTGACTGGAAGCCGACCCCAATATATTGTGAAAAGGCTAGGCAGTTGATGATGCATACAGAAAAACAAACTAGATAACTATGGAATTAAAAGTGAAGTGCTTCTGTTGAAATATGAGTAACTGTCCCTGTAATAAAATTTGCAATCATAATTATTAGTACCTAATAAATATTTTATTTAAGCTTGGCGAAACGTAGTGACTAAAAAAGATATTATCTCGAGAGAGAGAGAGGTACTTAGAATCCCCGCGAGGACGACAATGAAGAAGCTTCATTTACACAAGTTTAAATCAAAAAAGCATTAGGATGAATATCCTAATGCTTTTTTGATTTAAACTTGTCATAGCAAGGTGAAAAGTTTTATGACAAATTGTTGGACGTATCACAGTATGCAAGGTCGTCTGTAACAATGCTCAATCTATACTGTATGTACTATTACATTTACCTAACCTCTATCCTAATATAACAACCTCGTTAGTAGTTATATTTTCGAGCCGTTTGGGGTTGAAACTCTCGGGTCGTGGGGTTCGAGTGCCCATAACTCTCAAGACATCTCTCAAGACGCTTAGTTGACACTTCGCGTGACCCAAGGGCTGGCTTTTACCTTGGACAAAGGATTAGCATTGCCATACAACGTGGCAATGCCGTCAGTCTTTTGGGCACACTTCCAGTCGACAGCGATGCGGATGAACTTTTTGACGCCATATTTTAGGGTTAACTTGGTTAGGATTTTTTATTTTTATTTTTAGTGTATATAGTCAGTTAAGTATTTATTGAAACAACTGTTATTATCTAATAATATCATAGGTTACTTAGACCCCATGTGTCGGTAAATTAAGACCTCTATTATTTCTATGTTGATGAAACTATGTTATTAAGTTGGTTTCCGGACTAGTTTGGATGTAGCTAACCTATATTTTATTAGATCGAATAAGGAATTATAAAATCAGCAAGAGAACCAAGGTAACCGATATAGCCCGAAAGATCGCCAAGTTGAAGTGGCAGTGGACAGGGCACATTGCTTGCAGAACAGGTGGTCGATGGGGCCGAAAAGTTCTGGAGTGGCGACCGCGTACCGGAAGACGCAGCGTTGGAAGGCCTCCCACAAGATGGATCGATGACCTGGTGAGGGTTGCTGGTAGCCGATGGATGCGAGACGCACACGACCGGTTGTTGTGGCGACCCTTGGGGGAGGCCTATGTCCAGCAGTAGACGTATTTCAGCTGAGATGATGATGATGATGATACCTTAAAAATGTTTCATTACAACGCTTTGATATTTCTGGTTAATTTTCATAAAAACTGAACCTGGTAGAAAAATTGCTAACTTACTAATGGAAGTCTCAACACAATCAGTGGCAGCAAGTACAGCTTACAGCTTTCTGCGATTCTGAAACAAAAGAAATACCAAAATTTAATGTTTTCGACGTAAAATGCTATAATTATCATTATGTGCCACAAAGGGATTTTGACAAAAGGATGGGTAGCGGTGGCCTTTGTGGGAGTTTTACAACTTTTTATTGGAAGGAAATAAGCGCCGCCTGGTGATACTAATGCAAAAACATCCTATTTTATACGAACTGGCAAAAATGAATTTGCTTTAACTCGATCGAATACGTTTAAAACTGGTACGAAGACCTCAGAAAATATTATCTGCTTCCCCTAATCTGCCAAGATGACGTGAATGTCGCCTGAACTTCAACTCATCGTTAGTGATTTTTGTGAAAAAGACGCCAACAATAGATCCCAATAACACGCTTTCAATAATAGACGGATTCAAATATAATGACAGTCGCTTTTAGCTTCAATCTTGAACTTAATTAAACGAACTACCTGAATTCCGGCCTGAAATAGGACCACCAACATTTTTTTAATTGTAGTAGGTACACGTAGCAAATTCAGATTTCAGAACGCACAATCTACCCTTCAATAATTACTTGATAACTTTAAGGTAGAAAACAAGTAAAACAGTTCTACGTGGTAACAGATAAATAAATCTGTTTGAGATAGTTTGGTAATCAATTTTGTAATTAATAAGTCAGTAATACAAACATTCTGAGACTAAATACAAAATGTTTGTATTCATATTATAACAGTAGGTAGGTACAGTCAGCGACAAAATTCAACTGCTACTATTACCTATCATCTAAAATGTCACAAAATTATTCGATATCTGCTTTTTAGCATTTCTTATAGTAGTGATAGCTTTTTGTTTTTCTGTTGCGATTTTGTTTTGCACAAAATATAGATCTAAAACTTACTTTTTAATCATTTTTTGTCGCTGACTGTACAAATGTGTATGTGTGATCACTGATCAGACAGTTAGTTTCGGTATTCCAAACTTTAGTGCGAATATTTTGTAGTAATTATAAGTTTTAATTACTTTTGCGGTTTCGGGTTTCTTTTGGGGCGTTATAATAAAGCTATGTGTGTTCCAATCGACTGTCTAAATAGATCCGAATAATCGAGATCCCAACATCAATTAAAATTAAAAAAAAAATAGTTTTGAAGGAAGTAGTTTAGTAAGTAGTTTTAATAATTCTTACCTGAAAATTATTCTTTTGCAATTTAATAATCTCTAGAAGTAGATTAAACAAAATAGCGAGTGCTAATTAAAATACTAAACTCTTGTTTCTATACAACGTGTTACAGAATGAACGCAATACCTAAAAAGGTTTATTGTACTCGTTATTATGAACGACTTTTACAATGCATAAAGCCTTTGCATAAAGCCTCAAACTAGACATGGTTTTATAAATAAGTTTTATGTATTTTTAGGTCCGTTCTTATATAATAAAATCAATAAGTCTCTTAAGTATATATAGTGAAAATTTTAAAAAATGTAGTGAAATGTTGAGTCAATTTAATTACTCAGACACTGAAAAATTGCTAGAAGTCAATTTTTTATTAAAATTATAATTATTCTTTATCAATGTAGTAAATAGTCCACTAAAACTCTCAGCGTTGTTAAGTGATGGCCTGAAACACAGGTTTGAATAAACCTACATCAGGCAGGTCGCTATTGAATTCAGTAGGCCTTTAACCAATATAATATCAGATAAGCTACACCGCACAGAAATGATAAAAAATGAAATGTTTTTGTCGCAATTTCAGTGTTGGTCCCATAGTAAAAGTTGTTCATATTGATGAGTACAATGGCCTTTCAGGTATTGCGTTAATTATGTAACATGTTACTCGTGTGGCTACCTAAACGTTACAAGAAATACCCTGATGTAGCACAAACTTATTGAAAAGGAACGAATTCACTTATCCTTATTTTCTCGAGATTAAGTAACATTATCCAATTGTTTTTCTTTTCACAATGACACTTCCTCAGAAAATGATGTCCCACTGCAGGGAAACAGCTTCAAACTTTCCCATTTTCTTAATAATTAATTTGCTAACAATGAATAAAGCCAAAAAATAACACGTACGGCCGCTGGCAAAATCTCGTAACATCGCTAACCGTCTCGGTAATTAGGCCACCAGCCGTGTTAACAAATGGAACTGTTTTTTTTTAAGATAACCTTGTGTTTTCGGGAACTGTGGATCAACAGATAACCATGCACTGGCGGTCATGTGATGCTTACATAGTAATCTAAGCAAAAATGTTTTATTGTATGTTCGATAATTGTAATCTGTAATACTTATTGTAAAAGGAAAATAAATAATAAATAATTGGATAATGTAAATGGATGTGTTGATTGAATACAAGAAATTTGTTTAATTCTGATTGATATTTAATGTATGGTGTAAAATTTAAAAATTATTGATTGAATCAATGATTTTTAAATTTACCTAATAAAAATTGTACCTATGATATTTGCACGCCATGGGAAATGGCAGACATGTCCTGAGCCACTTTTATTTATGACCTTGCATGCATGTATTATTTTAATTATGTATGTAATGTTTTAGCAAATAAAATTTCTTACTATATTCGATATAATGTAATTACATTTTGTGATTACATTACATCGAATATAATTACATTTTGTGATGTAGGTAAAAAAGTATGACCTGTGAAAAACGTATAAAAACACTTATACCCCTAGTATAGTAGTAGGTACCACTCTATATTTAACAGATCCAGTTACATACGTCGTTACTTTTTCACCACTGATGAAGTTGTCAATAGACACATGTACCTAGACAAGACAACATGCGTTTCGGTTTTTGTGTAGATGGCAATCCTTAGGTACTATTTTCGCTTCATTTACGTTAATTCATATGATCGTACAAGTACGCCGATTGTGAATACAACGCACTTGATCTTTCTGATGAATAAACCAATAAGCTCTGTGTATATTCTTCTAGGATATCATCCGTAAGCAGGAGTATCTGATCAGAAAATTAGCTTTTATAGCCAACGTCGAACAGTTATATTAAACTTTAATCACCACCTTCCTACACACAGTGATAACATGGCAATATTGACGAATATGTCCGTAATATTGTTTGTCCGCTGATTGCATTCCCTCCCGGGCGCTGCGATAACATCTGACCCGTAGGTAATTTAATTTTGAACAACGATCACAACAAAGTTGTAAAGATAAAGTAAATTGGAATAACATCAATAGAAAAGAGATAAATAAACACTCAAACTTACATGAACGGTTAGCAAGTCACACTGGGCCCGCGTGGCCCAGTCTCTCACTGAGAGAAGAACATTTAAAGGCTGACTGTGTATGATTTTAGGTACAGGGCCAGTGAGAGCGAGAAAAGAGTAAAAACACCTGAAGGGCAATCCACGTGCTTAAAAGCTTTCGAATTCAAGCCGCAATATCAACAACTCACGAAAAAAAATTTTGACTCAGCCGAGTCTAAATTTTCCTTTAAGCGTAAAATCCGGAAACACTACCTAAAAACCTGTCATTCTTAGTAGTTCTTCGTCATGATTATTATAAGTTCTCTTAATCAGAAAGATCGGCTTGACTTATCACATAAAATTAATAGTTTATAATTTAAGCATTGTATTTGGTTTTTTTTTTATAATATATCATCATATCAGCCGAAAGACGTCCACCGCTGGACATGGGCCTCCTCCAGATGGGGGGGGGGGTTGCCATAATCGCCACGCTTGGCAGGCGGGTATAGTATAATGTATATACTTGTAGATATATTTCTCCGAAACAAAATTCTATTTATTTTGCGACTTTGATGCGAATGTGAACGCTCGATAAATAAAATAATAAATGACTTTGTCAAAAAACCCGACCGCTAAAAACGACTAAAAAGTTCCAAGCAGGTCGCTTTTCAAGCAGTCTGATGCAGTTTGTGGCTTCAGATCTGTGATTGCACTGCATCAGACTGCTTGAAAAGCGACTTGTTTGGAACTTTTTAGTCGTATTCAGCGGTCGGGTTTTTAGACAAAGTTATTTTTTTATTTCCTACATTTTAGTGAGTTTCGAAAATGTATATAGCCTATGCCACTATCACAATTCTGATGAATTCAACGAGACCTCATATGTCAAAATCCATCCAACCATTTGGGCTGCAAGGCGTGTCAAAGAAATGGACATACATACAAACATAGGTACACGCGCTCGAAAAACATTACCCTCCTTCTGACGCAGGTAAATACAAAAATTGCCCCTCTGTTTTTGTGCACACACTTTTGCACTAAAAGTAATAAATTACGTGCCGACGGTTCGTCTCCACTGAGACTGGTCCCATTACAAAAAATTGGTAATGAGGATTATTATTATGCTTTCAAGTAGGTAATGCATTTGTTATCACAGCAATATCTCATATCTTTTCTAAATATAACGAATAATTTTGTATTATAAGTCGATATAGTGATCTTATCTATGATGTCCTTCATAGGTCACGTGCTCAGAAGTCTCGAACGTTGTCGGCGTTAAGGATTAAGTACATTATGTGTATGTCACCAGAAAATTGCAAACGCCGTAAGATTATAAAATATCGCGTGAAATTGTTAACTATTTTCTCTTAATAAGACACGGATATATTGGAAAATATTGAATTTGGATAGCGTTTATTGTATACAAAACCACTTTTTTCATTATACAAAAAGGATTTATTACAATCTTACGGGATCTGCAATTTTCCTGTATATATCGAAGCACATAGCTGTCTAGAATTTCTGCTAACTCACAAGGGAAAGGCTGGTAGCTTTCAGATAAGCTTTATTAAACGACAAATAACCTAGTACATTTTGTCGAGTTATGCTCCCAGAAATGTATGGGGCAGGCGATTTTTTTTCGCGATTTCAGGGTTTTTCCCATAGTGAAATTTGTTCATAATGATGAGTACAATGACCCCTTAAGAGGTATTGCGTTTATTCTGCTACACGTTGAATATGGCATGCAAACATTATAGTTGTTGTTTACATTCATTGTGCGTACAGCTAAGGATTGGAATTCCCTGCCAGAGTCTGTTTCCTGATAGCTACAACCCGGAAGTCTTTAAGTCAAGAGTGAATAGGTTACTTCTAGGCAAGCGTGCTCCATCTTCGGCTACATCATCGCTTACCACCAGGTGAGATAGTGGTCAAGCGCGTGCCTATAAATAATAATAAAAAAAGTTGTTGTTGTAAAAGAAATATTCTGAAAATTGCGAAAAACAAAATAGAAAAAAAGAAGGAAAATATTTAACGAAGTTCCTCATGATTCAAGATAAACTATAACCTCAATTTTCTTTCAGAAGAGATGAAAGGCATCTGTCAAGGAAGACATAAATCACCATAAAAATAAGGGGAGGAAAACAGGTGAAAGAATGATGAGTGACAGTGAGTGCCCCTTTCCCATGAATATCTCACGCTCCATATAATTTTCTGTAAAGAAAGATATCAGTCACAGAAGTTTACCAGTTTATCGTTTGTTGCGTAACTGACAAAAATACCTTAAGAGCCTGTACGCCGCCGTATGTCATTTCATACAAACTTTCACTCTTTTTCAAAAATGTTTTCTGATAACTATTTAGACCTGGATATCTAGCGTATGCATACCAAGTTTCGTTAAAATCGGTTCGTTCATTTTGAAGAATAAGGACTTGAAAGTTTGTATGAAATGACATACCGCGTACACGCTCTTAAGTATAATACCTAAAGTTTAAAACCGTATTTGAAATTTTTATTCAGTGGCATATCGTCGCGTCAGTGATACTGCCATACCGCGAATCTACACTTTACTATAAGGCCTAACTTTGAATAAAATAACATTGAAAATTAGACCTTATAGCAAAGTGTAGTTTCGCAGTATTGCAGTATCACCGACGAATATGCCACTGAATTATTTTTCAAAAACAGTTTTTAACTTTCCACCGACGATTTGACAACTCTATACGTAACTTTTATGTTGTAGCTGTTCAGTTTAAAAAATATGGTAGATGATCTGAAAGCCCAACAGCTTGAGTCAAACCTACTTGAGCACATAGCTGTCCACAAGTACTTAGGTGCATTAAATACGGTACCTACCTACCTACATTTGGTACGGAACTGGAAAACAGGGTTGTTTTTCCTGACAGCTACAACCTAGAGTGAAAAGGTAACTTCTAGGTTTATTGTTATAAATTTTATTATTGTTGTGTTTCCGTTGTCACTGTCAGTCAGCGTCGGACGTCATGCCATAGACAACAGCTGCTGAACTGTGTTCGGTTTTGTATGTGGTGTGACCATACTATTTATTTTTCTATGCCAGAGACTTGGACTCGTTGTAGATAATGTCCGGTCCTGACATCGCAGGACAGTGCAACATAACCTGTTGCACTGTCCTGCGATGTCAGGACCGGTTTTAATTTTTTTGAAACACAAAAAATGAATAGAAAATATCTTAACAACTAATGTTGTTAAGATATTTTCTATTCATTTTTTGTGTTTTTTGTGCGTCATGTGTGGCAAGCGTGCTCCATTTTCGACCACATCATCGCTTACCATCAGGTAAGATAGTGGTCAAGCGCGTGCAATAATAAAAAAGGTAAACGTAAGCGATCTTTAATGTCTACACAGTTTGTTTGTTACAGAGTCAATTACGTACTAATTTTGTACTATCACTACAGTACTAAATAATACTCTGAACTTAAAGGAAAAAAAACACAGACTATTTCCTAACGGCCGCTTTCTATAATATATCTCAATCCCAATCTTGATCCCGATCCTTGTCTGTAACCAATCAAAGGTGAGGATTGTGTGGTGAAGGACACAAACTCGGCCGTTGATTGGTTACGGACAAGGATCGGGATCAAGATTGGGATTGAGATATATTATAGAAAGCGGCCGTAAGCCTGTATGAGTCCCAACTCACGACCACGTCTAAACGATCACTGTATTCCATGATCCATATCGAAACCATTTACTCCAACGGTAAATAAAAACGCTTGTATTTCATTTTAAGTACAGGCTCATGAAAGATGTGCCACATCGATATTATCGTATATATTATTTATTACCTACGCACGTAGCTAGGTCATGAAGCTATCTAAAGAGTACGTCCATTCAATAGCAAGGTTATACGGGCGCCATTGATACAAGACTTGTGTCGTTAAAAGCACCTGTATTGTGACGGACGTAACAATGGTAGCGTCGTGCTTTGTTCTCAATGTTAGGGTAGGTCATGGTTGACTTTAGATGGCGGTGGATTATGTCATAAGTATGATATAAGTTAAAATTCTGAATAAAGGATTTTCTTTAATCAAAATAATTACACAATTATTTTGTTGGAAATAATACTTTTAGTTAATATTCGGAACGTTAGAAATGTATTTGTAAATAGCTATATAATAACAAGCCAATAGAAAGAAGAAGGAAAGAAAACTTATTTATTTGGCACACACAGCTAACACAATGTTACATATTTTATAAGAATACTAAATTTGAAACAATGATATTGTGTGCCCCACGGCTGCGCCAAATAGGTCCAGTTCAGCAAAATGCCAGACAAACAAGTTGTCTGACGCTGGTTTTCAACTGAACCTTACGTTGAAGTGTACGAATGTAAATCAGTTTTGTGAGGTGTTAAGTATAGAGGTAAATAAATAAATGTTTATGAACAGTCAATAAATAATAACGAACCAACTGTAACGTTCATGCAATGATTGCCGTCATCCACCTATTATATACGTAGGTACTGAGAAGGTCCCTCCTTGTCTGGAAAATCGTGATAACGTTTCGAGAACTCTTCACGATGTTTCATACAAAAGTCCTCATTCTTGGAAATGAATGAACCGATCTTTCGTGTGCTTACCAAGTTTAATTAGTTAAATCAATCATGTATTTCCAAGAATAAAGAGGTGAAAGTTTGTATGAAATACGTGAGGAGTAAATACTGCTAAGCCGTTGGCCCTGGTTGTCAATCTTAGAGCTTTGGTAGTCATTAGGAGTTGTCAGAAGCCCGAAAGAGTTACAATGGAGACTGTGTTGTTACCCAGTAACTGGGTTGTGGGGGTCGTTTAATCAGTCGCTCCATATAAAATACTAGTATACATTTTTAACTGGTTACATATCAAATCCAACACCAAAATAGTTTGAAAAAGGCTTGGTAAATGATGACCTGGTACATTTTGGAGCTTACCCTTTATCAGGCATAACAATTTAGAAATCGAAATAATATGCCAGAATTGTCATAGGTTGGTAGGCATTAAGGATAGAACATACAATTTTTATTTTCTATCATAATTGAATATTTAATAAATGATTAATGTATTTAAATAACCATTTTAAAACAATAGAATACCTAATGGTAATGTTGTGATCGATGAACAGTGAAATACGGTGTCGTAAAAATATTCCCTCTGCCTTAAAAAGGGTTAAAGATGTTCAATGAAATAGATCTAAAGGCGAATACCTCATTCATCGTAATTGGTTAGTAACAAATGTAACAATTATTTTTTAATTCAAAAGCAGACTGTTTTCCAATTAGTAACAAGAATCAGAAGAGCGTTCAAAACAATCTTTCCGGCCGTGAAAACGTTTCCATTTGAGAGTCGATTGGTTCCAATGTTGAATTTCTTAACAATTAAACAGAAGAGGGTCAATGAACTTGTAATGGGGTACTTTGGGCAGGGTAATGTTTGCGTTGAATCAATTAAGGGCTTTATATGTACAGACAACAGCAGCACTTGTTTAGAAGCTGATGTCTTTAATCTGTAACAGGCGCGGATCTAGCCCTCAAAAAAGGTTGTGGTCAAAGTCACCCGAAAATTAAAAAAAAAGGTCCGGCCACTTAGTGAAGTAATCCATTACAACCATGAAATACTTGTTACCACTTTCACTTTCCGGAAACGGTCCCGCAACGTCTAGGGCTATCCTTTCCCATGGTGCACCAACATTGTACAACTTCAATGCACCTCTACTACGAGTCTGTGGTCCTTTTACGGCCGCACAAGTTGTGGTCAAAGTCACCCGAAAATTAAAAAAAAGGTAAGGGAACAAATCTTGGTCGCATGCTTCAATGAGATGAGCTATTTACTCCGGTATGGCGGAATTGTTTTCAGTTTTTCACATTCTCTTTTTCATTTGGCCATCCAGATAAGGTATACGATATCAGTTGATTCACTATCGTTATTGAGTAGCCGGAACACGGACGTTACAAGTCTATTAGGGTTTTGGGCATGCCCATCGTGCCCACAACGGTGGATCCGCGGTTGTCTGTAAACGAGGCAGATAGCTAAGTACCTTCTTGAAAAGCTTGTCGGTTTAAAACAATTCATAAAGTGACGGCTTCTGAATTAAGAATTTGGAGTCAAGAACATGGCAAACCATATTGCAATGTCATTGCGTGTGCGTTTTTTAGGGTTCCGTAGTTAACAAGGAATCCTTATAGTTTCGTTTATAGGTGCGATGCGACAACGAGTTTTCATAGACAGTATCCTCTAATTGCTCTGCAGAGAAATATGAAAAAAACCGGCCAAGTGCGAGTCGGACTCGCGCACGGAGGGTTCCGAACAATTATCTATAAAACAAACAATTATAACAATTATCTTTAAATATTTATATTATTCTGTTTGTAGTATTTGTCGTTATAGCGGCAACAGAAATACATCATCTGTGAAAATTTGAACTGTTTAGCTATCACGGTTCATGAGATACAGCCTGGTGATAGACGGACTATTATATTTTTTTTGACATTTGACCTATTTTAACAGGGAATTGCATTTTTTTTTTTCTTTTTGATTTTTTTTTTGGTTATGCACTGTTATATTAATAATGTATGTTGTAATACTTTAATTTTAATCATTTTGTGTAATTTCGATACAATGTAATAATTGTTACAGAAATAAATAAACGAAATGGACGGACAGCGGCGTCTTAGTAATAGGGTCCCGTTTTACCCTTTCGGTACGGAACCCTAAAAACGTAATTGTTGCGTTGACGCATTGTCGCCAATCTCTGAGCCTTTAAATAACTCACTACTACTTTTAATAAACCACATCCCATCATAGGTATATGTAACCACGTCATCATAGACATTTGAGCCGTTGACAAAATCTTGTTGTTATGTGGTAACCGATCATTTGGCACTAATTGTCTCTGGTTAACCGTATATTTGTCAAGGATATGACCCTGCTGGTGCGTAGTCGTATGTTTCTCTGACTTCCAGTTTCAAGGATTTTAGGGTGAAATTCGTAAACAGTGGAATCTGCCAATTTTATGGTGAGACATTTACCTTGCGTGTTACAATTAGCTATGCGGTACTCGTATCTTAACCTTTACTCTCAGCAACACAAAAACATGTTGTTACACATTGTGCTCTAATTTTGGAAATGTATATTATATCGCAGCCAACTACCTTAATCAGTCGTTTCAATAAAAGCCTAGACTTTTTATTTAACTGCGGAGATTTTTGAACGACCTAAGTGAGATCTTTTGAACTTGCCCATGTCTCTTAAGTCGCTGATTAATTGGCGCAGTTTAATGAAAAGGCTGGGTTTTTAATGAAACGGCTGGTTAAGCTAGTTGGCTGCGACATATATATATATATATTAATCAATACAATCAGAGCAAGTAACTAACAAAATATCAATATCATATCTCTTGCTACTTATTATTAGATATCAATGAGTTGACATCAAAACACTGTAACTCTTTGTGACCTCTAAGGTCACTGACAAGATCACGACCTCATCGTCTCTCAGACTGCAACTTTATCCCATGGCTTAATTGTAATTATCATAATAGGCTGATAGGCAAATGACACGTGAACTTATCGAAATTAGGAGAATTGCAAGAAATTGATATCGGAATCGATTCGGAAAACTCAACGTATAACAGAATAAACGCAATACCGATTAGGGGGTAATTGTACACATCATTATGAACAACTTTTACTCCATAGTAAAAGTTGTTTTATTTTGTTCCGCGATTTCGGGGTTGGTCCCATGACCAACCCCGAACCATCTCCTCCCATCTCCATTTATGTAGGAACAGCTGAATTTTGTTCCGCGATTTCGTCGCGGAACAAAATTCAGCTGTTCCTACATAAATGTAAGTATGGGGCCAGTCGGTTTTTTTTTTCGCGATTTCAGTGTTTGATTGTTTCAGATTTGAGTGATTCCAGATTCCGTTTTGTTTTACTTTTAATTGCTGAAAAGAATTCAATTTTGCGTGCCTGACTTCAAATCGCTAACTTGCTTAAATAAGAAGGCGTCTTATTCATTATTCGAAGATTTCCTGCATTAGGTAAATGATATATTTGTTGTGGAACTATAACACAATAATAAGTAAGTAAAATTGTATCTTATTCGTGTTCCATATCTTCAAATAGTATTAAACATAGTCGCTGTCTGCCTCTGTATGTTTATCCGTCTAATTCTCCTAAACCACTTAAAGTTTTTGAAACAGTTTCCACTTAAAAAAGAGGAATAAATGAATAATGAAAAAAGAGTTTTGTATGTAAATTATTTTCACCCATGCGAAACGGGCTGGTTGCTAGTAAATTATTAAATACAATCTCAGAAATCGCTTCAAGTCTCGCAAAATACTTTGATCTTTGTTTATCTTCCTGTGACAATTTCAAAGTCGAACAAGCAACAAGCTTTTAAAACTTCGTGATGGCGACATAGCAACTCTTGGGAGAAAAACTTTTCCTCCATTCCGTACATTGTGCCTTTTCTTTGAGACCGTCGTTCTTTGGAGCCGTCCTCGAAGAAAAGGTACTATGTACGGAAATTAGATTATTTTGTCGATATTTGTGTGATTTATTGTTATGGTATTGATATTAATATTAATATTTATTTAATATGATGGTAGAGAACAAAAAAGGATTATGATACTCGAAACTATATTCGCTAAGGCCCATATTCCAAGTCATATCCTCCAACTGGCTCCAACGAGACTCCACCTCGAATTCACGAAAATCCAATCAAATTGACAATTGCCTATTTGCTAACTTTGTTCGAAGATATTTTTGTAGTCATGGCAACACACCTATAAATATTTGGTTGAGATTTAGCTACATTACTCAATGCCAATGGCCTTCTGAGCCAACGTGATGAGATCGCCACTTTCCTCCGCGACCATCACATAGACGTCCTTCTGGTCCAAGAGACCTTTCTCAAGCCCCAACACCGAGACCCTAAAGTTGCCAACTACCGAATGGTTCGCAACGATAGGACCCGGTGTCATAAGGGAGGTACCCTCATATATTATAAAAACTCCCTCTACTGCATTCCTGTGGATCCACCCACTCTTAAGCAAATAGAGGTCTCAGTCTGTCGGCTGGGCATGACGGGCCATCAGCCCATCACTGTCATCTCAGCTTATATCCCTCCTCCTAGCGCCAGTAACACGGCAATCAACACCTCCGAAGTCAAAGATGACCTCTCAATACTTCTTGGCATGAGCGACTCCGTCTTACTGGCGGGGGACCTCAATGCCAAACATCCATCATGGAACAGCCTCACTACCAACCCTAGAGGCAGAGTCATCTTTGAACTCTCCAGTCCCTTTAACTTTGATGTCATCGCTCCGATGCATCCTACCCACTTCCCCCACGACCTCAATTGTCGCCCCGATGTACTCGACATCGCTCTCATTAAGAATGTCAACCTTCGGCTGCATTCAATGGAAACAGTGGACGAGCTTAACTCGGACCACCGTCCCGTGATTCTGGAACTAGCTCCCAGATCGGGACCAATGGACCCCTCCCAACCCCCTCCTTCCCGAGTGATCACAGACTGGAGAAAAGTAAGCGAAAAGCTGAAAATCACCACGTCTCCTCACTTGGATAAGATTCCAGATCTCATAGAGACTGCCGCCGACACGGCGGCCGCGGTTGACTCGTTCACGGATCACATTCAAGCCGTCCTGAGCGAATGCTCCAAAGAGGTTCCAGCGATGAGCGATCACCGCTGGAAACTCCCGGACGAGGTGCGTGCTCTGCTGACCGAGAAGAACGCGGCCGTTCGTGCCTATTCATCCTTTCCCTGCCACAGTAACAAAGTTCACATGCGCTACTTACAGCGTAAAGTAAGTCGCGCCATCGCTGAACTGCGTAACAGTCGCTGGGATAAGATGCTTGGCGACCTCGAACCCAACCACCAGGCCTTCTGGGAACTCCAGAGGAAGTTACGCGCCTCTGAGGTTACAACCATGCCTCCTCTCACTCGCCCTGATAACACCATCGCCTTCGATGACGATGAAAAGGCAGAGTGCCTGGCCGACAGCCTAGAGACTCAATGCTCCCCCAGTACCTACCCGGTTGACCCGGTTCACCTCGCCAAGGTGGACGCTGAGGTCGAGCGTAGGACTTCTCTCCCCCCCGTTGAGGACCCCGAGGACCCCCTCCCCCCCATCACTCCAGATGAGGTGAAGGATATAATCGGGAAACTCAAACCCAGGAAAGCCCCTGGGTCAGACGGTATCACCAACAAGGTGTTCCGTTTTCTCCCAGCTTCCCTTATCATGTTGATGACTGCCATTTTCAACGGCGCTCTGTCCAACAACATGTTCCCACAATCGTGGAAAGAGGCGACCGTTATCGGTATTCCAAAACCGGGAAAGCCAAAGTCCTCCCCCAATAGCTATCGCCCCATCAGTCTGCTCAAGGTCTTAGGTAAAATCTACGAGCGCCTTATTTATAAGCGACTCAGGGACTATGCCGAAGCCAAGGGCCTCCTCCCAAATGAACAGTTTGGCTTTCGAGCTAATCACTCATGTGTCCAACAGGTTTACCGTATCGTTGAACATATCAGCGACCGCACTCACCGCGGTTTAAAAACGGGAGCCGTGTTCTTTGATATAGCGAAAGCTTTCGACAAAGTCTGGCACAATGGCTTAATTTATAAGCTATACAAACTTGGCGTGCCTGACCGTCTCGTGCTCATCATACGAGACTATTTGTCGAATCGCACCTTTCGGTATCGTATCGAAGGTGCGCTTTCCTCCCCCCACCCTATCCGAGCCGGCGTCCCTCAAGGCGGTGTGCTCTCACCCTTATTTTTCACGCTGTTCACAAGCGACATTCCCAGAAATGACAAGACGCAGTTAGCTCTTTTTGCCGATGACACGGCCATCTATTGCTCAGGCAGTAGTGAAAAGTCAATAGCCAAAAATCTCCAGAAGGCGGCCATCGACCTAGGCGATTGGTTTAAATTCTGGAGATTTGAAGTTAATCCCGAGAAAAGCCAGGCGGTCTTGTTTTACAAGCAGCGGGCTAGACTCGTTCCCAAACCACCGAGTCCGATCACCATGTTTGGTAAGCAGATCCCGTGGGAAAAGCAAGCCAAATATCTAGGTGTGATACTAGACCACAGACTCACTTTTGCTGAGCACATAAAAACGGTACGTTCGCGCGCCGCTTTTGCTCTAGGTAGACTCCACTCCATGCTGAATGCGCGCAGCAAGCTGTCCCTTAAATGTAAACTGCGCATTTACACAACGTGCATTCGCCCGATTATGACTTATGCGTGTGCCACATTCGCACACACAAAGTCAAAGCAAATCCACAGGATGCAAGTAGTCCAAAACCGGTTTCTCCGAAAAGCCACGGACGCCCCGTGGTTTATTAGGAATGAACGACTTCATGTCGACCTCAAAATCCCGACAATAAAACAATTCATGAAACGTCTTACAAAGCGTTTTATTGAATCAGCTGAGAAACACAGCAACCCTTTGATTTCAAAGGCCTCACAATACACTCCCTCTTGTATTAGCAAGATTCGCCGTCCTCGGCATACACTCGTCGAGTCAGATGACGAGATCACAACGATTCAGGAAAGCTGTAGGGAAACCAGCACTCTTAGAAAAAACAAACACAGACCGCGTTCCGTATTCCGACCTCGCCGCCGAGGTCCGTCGCGACGCCCCATTCAAAACCCTCCCCGACTTTTGCAAACGAGCCAGCCCGCGCCGCTGAGCCTTTAGCTTTAATAACCCCTAAATAATAAAACGACCCAGCCTGATTGTCCCTTGCTGTCCCAAACTGACGCCGCTAAGCCGAGGTCGTATTCCATAGGGAATGCCCTTAGCGAGCGGTCAGTAGTTTTTAGCTTGTAGCTAGATTTGTTGCCTTGGCTGGGGGCCTTAAATTCTTTTGAGGCCACCACAGGTTAGTCCGGTTAAGCAGTTGCTAGCCCTTGCGTGTTAACTTGCTAGTGGTCATACCGAAAAAAAAAAAAAAAAAAAAAAAAATAGCTACATTACTGCTTGCGGCCTTGAATGTTAGCCGTCAGGTAGGTACTGACATTTCTTTAAAAGGGTTGACGTAGGAAATGAAAGCTGCTAGAATTGTTAGATTGACCATTTCTTCAGTCAATCCGTTTCTTATTAGTTACTACACACACAAAATTACATCTTTTTCCCATGGGGGTAGGCAGAAAATACAAAAGGCCACCTGCTGTGAGTTGTCCATACTCCTTCTGCTTCGTTAACGTTCATTCATCTGGAAATACACGCACGCCGTTTGTGAGTACTACGCACTTGACCTTTATAAAAACATCACCAATAGGATCTGTGTATGTCCTTCAACGGAGCCCCTCGACTTTTCTACTCACACCTGCCCTATTCGTTAAATTTTATCAAAATCGGTAAAGCAATTTGGTTCTTAAATCCAAATAGCTGGAAAAAATATGTGGAAAAATCATCCATGTATACGAAATTGCGTATTTTTGCTTTCCTGTGACTTTCCAGTGGTGTTGTTAGGTGTGTACTAAAAAGTGAAAAATAAAAAACTTTTTCCCAAAAAAAAACGATTTTTTTTTTGTGAAAAAGGTTTTTTTTGCAACTTTCTCATTCTCGTGTCAGTTGCAACCTGTCAAAAAAGCCTTAATTTCCATACATTTTTGACAGATTGCAACTGACTTGCGAATTTGCACGTTACTTAAACATTAGTAGAATTGGCACACCGAGTACAAATTCCGCCACGACATTTAGTACATAGGTAGGGACAATATTTAATAAAAAAGATCACTATTTCTTATAAACTGGTGTTTTAATTGTTCGCCTACCTCAACTGCCTAATCGCCAAAATGCCATATTTTAAGGGTTAACTTAGTTACTATTTTTAGTTTTTATTTTTAGTGTACATAAATAATATTATTTTTACACCCGGTTAGATTGGAAACCGACCCCAATATAGTTGGGAAAAGGCTAGGCAAATAGATTTTTTGCTGTTATCCTAAAACAGCCAAAAGCAATGTTGTTGGATTAGTCATAGAACTATCCAAACACCCAGACTGAAGTGAATCTAGTGCGATATATTCCTTTGCATCGTTACTTCAAGTTCAAAGTGCATTTCTCGAATGTGTTTGCATGTTTACTGACATTTAAGAGCCAGACGGTAGGCTCGGTCCAATTGACCGATTGACGTCACAGTTTCTGTGACAAGTGCGGGGGCGTGTCACAGCATCGTCAGATACTGACCTGACCCGTTTAATTGACACTATTTGTAATCGTTATGATTGGGAGACAATTTATTTGATACCACGTGTATTGGTTGTTGAATGTTATGCTGTCCTCATCATCTGCCTAGCCTTTTCCCAACTATATTGGGGTAACCCATTAACTGGGTGGGTAACATGGTACTTTTTGACTAGACTAGAGTCAGATTTACTGGCTTCTTACAATCCGTAACGACCGCCAAAGATCTAAAAATGACAGCGGCTTAACGTGCTTTCAAGGCGCGGAGGAGTCTTGGTATGTTAAGATGGTCACCCATCCACAGACCAACCTCGGCAAGCGTTGTTTTTATTAAACCACGAGCTCCTCGTTTAATGATATGCTGTCATTAATGAGTAATGGGTTAATCAGCATTAAAAGCTTAGCCTTTTCATTGAATAGCAAATCATTCAAACGATACTGAACAAAAGATGTCACTAGAGTCGCTGAAAAATCGGCGCATTTAAATGAAAAAGCCAGGCTGATTAAGCTAATTGGCTCCGACAGATGTAATATACATATTTGGATGTTTGATTACGGGCTGTTGTAACTATATGTTCCAACAAATCACGCGGACAACTTTGATGGCGAGATGTAGGATTTTTTTTTGTAGTTCGTTTGTGGCATGTGGACCGACACCGCTACAGTTGAGTTGAAGATTAACACAGTAACATCATAATATTCTTGCTAATGTCCCAATTTATTTGGGTTCGGCTCAATATGTCTTCGTCTTCCGTATTTCTATATTAGTCGTCATCTCAATAACCGCCTTGATGGTCTATGGAGCATATGTGTTACAGTGGAACACAAGGTCCTAGATTCGATTCCCGGGTCGAGCAAAGTATTGAGAGGTTTCTTAGAAGCAGCCCGGAGTCTGGCTTGTGCCCGGTTGATAGACTCACCCCTATGACATATAACAGGTGAAAAGTAGATGTGGGTACCTACACCTCAGTCTCAGCTTTACCATACGGGCGATTACAGACGTAAAACTATGTGTTTTAATTCATAGTAATATGAATTAAAACACATAGTTTACCTATAGACATAGTCGCGACCATAAACAACATCGCCTAGACTTTACTAGACGTTGAAAAACATCCATCAGCTGAACAACAACAATTTGCGTAAGTAGAAAAATTACAATCTCTCACGCGGTCCTCATTAGGAAGTCACGCGATGCTAACAGGTACGCACAGATCTACAGAAAGTAGCAGAAGGTACAATTTAGCTTTTTTTAAACGTTGAAACACCAGGATTTTTTCCTGTATTGTGGGTACATTACAAAAACAAACTCGCATACACAATCAACCCGACCCGGAACAACTTTCTGTAGGCCATACAAATATTTGTTCCGTGCGGGAATCAAACCCGCGACACACTGCACAGCAGCCAACCGTGTCGTTATTTTTAATGGAGAAGAGAAATTAGGCGGTCAAGTGCAGTGCTATTCTGAAAATATTTTACCGTGAATACTTAGATGATCTGAGATTGAGGTGAGTAGACCGTGAGCATCTATCTGTGTACGCTTTTCCGAAAAATGTTTGGTCGAATTTCAGTTTAACCAAATACAGCTGAATACTAATTTAGAGGTAGCGGAACAGAGAGTAAAGTCCCACAAACCACCATAGAAAAGGGAGGATTCTCCGACCTGACGGTTGTTGTATCCGGTGGGCAACCGCCCGATAGTTGATATTCGGACTGTTGTGTATGTTCAAATCGCACGGAAAACTGATACCGCGATGCAGGATTTCGTTAGTAGTTCACTGCTGGCGTGATAGATGGCGTTGCGTTTCTTTTTGTTGCCGTACTTCTTGTGGTGGCATAAATGCCGCTACACTATTAGTTTACATGGATCGAGTGCCTATCTGACCTCCAGAATCCAATAACTGGTTCACGTTACCCCATTGGCAAATCAGAGTTCCAATTCTACTAATTTTTAAGCAACGTTCGTACGCAGTTGCAATCTGTCTGTCAAAATGTATGAAAATTGAGGCTTTTTTGACAGATTGCAACTGACATGCAAACGTTGCTTAAAAATTAGTAGAATTGGCCCCCTGATTTTCAGTAAATGATAGCCGGGTCGCGCGTAACCGCGTAACGCGACGTTTGGTTATTCGCGAGGTGAACATCCCCAGGTAATTTTCAATAAGTTCAGTTTCATTGTATACATTTTTAAGATGTAACTGAGAGAGTGATCGTCGAATAAGGAGAGTGAATCTTCTGCAGCTACATTATACAGCGGAACGGTAATTAAAATGTTCTAGACTCTACTGTCAATCATTAAGGATTTGCAACAACGAGCTATACGTAGAAAAGTTTGTGCGAAACTTTTTCATGATTAAATTATTTGAGCAAAACGTTACGAAGGATTCTTTTCATGTTTATCGCGAAACTACGGAACTTAACCACAATTTCTGAATTATTAAGCTTTCAAAGTTGTGTATTTTCCAAAATCTTTATTAAAAAAGTATTTTAGCCTGAAAATCTGTCATTTGTTCATTGAAGTAAGATTCAAGGATTTTGGTTTTGTTTTTTTTTTAAGATTTTTTCTATTCTATTCCTTAACTCAACATTCTCAATTTAGAAAACACGCACTTAAAATTAATGAATGAATGATAAAAAAAACATTGGCAAGAAGATTATTTTTAACAAGAATAATAATAGGTGACACCACACCACAATTAAAACGAAAACCGATTCTAAATTCGAATCTAAAATAAACTTAAGTAAAATAATATTAATACAATTTTAAACCACTTTTGCGAGATCTAAAACCAAGTTCCATCATTTTAAAATGATAACGTTATTACGAGTTCCAGTAACAGAATCTTATTTTAATGAACAAAAACCTTTATATCTCTATAATCCGATTTAACCGGACAATGGAACCGGAGATTAAATCTAAAACTGAAGACGGAACAGAAAACAACCGTCACTGTTAAAAATAAAAGAAAGAGCTTATCTGTGAAAAGAAACGGATTTTTCCTCACCAAACGAATGTTGACAGATGAAGGCCAGCAGTGCGATTCGTGTAAACATGTCGAAGTGAACACCCCGGCGGGGCGCACGACGGGTGAGTTGTCAAACCATACAAATAAGATGGAATGACAGCTCTATTGTCGTTCACTCCGCTTAGGTTCACCTAGGCGGAGTGAACGACAATAGAGCTGTCATTTTTTTGCCGGTCGATTCTGTCAACATCTCACGGTGTTCACACCGTGAGATGTTGACAGAATCGACCGGCAGTAAACATGTCGAAGTGAACACCCGGGCGGGGCGTACGACAGGTGAGTTGTCAAATCATACAAATAAGATGGAATGACAGCTCTATTGTCGTTCACTCCGCCTAGGTGAACACCGTGAGATGTCGACAGAATCGACTGGCTGTTGTTCGTTGGTTGTTCGACATCTGTTAATTTTTTTTTTGGGGGGAAATTGCAGTCATAACATAAAGGCAAAAGTACTGCAAATTATATATTACTGGCGAGGTGCTAGAAGGCTACCGAATTATGAATAACTTATATTTACAGATTGAAAAATGGTTAAGAAAAATAGAAATTGTCAAAATTTAAAAAACAACATTAAAATTTAATGCTGTAAAACCTTTTTTTATGGATGGGGAATCATCAAATACCTCCTGCTCTGGGTGGAGCGGGAGGGATGTCAGACTCTTACTGACTAAAACCCATCCGTGCTCCTCGTAGTGCTCCTTGCTTTCCAGGGCCGCAGTAGCTCTTTCGAACAAAATCCGCAACCCTGAATACTATTGTACCTACCTATGACCACTGTTTTGCACGGCATCCATTTCTATGCCGATGTGTCGAACACCTTGTATAACTTAACTAGGTCACACGTATAATATCGGTAAATCCCCATTCTAGACTACCTATTGGTAAGTAGGCTACACGTAGAATCTTTATTATCTATCAAAAATATGTATATTCTTCAAAGTTTAAAAGTAGCTAATAAAGAACAAAGTTTCATATAACAGCCGCATTTTAACAAAATTCAAACCTTAAATAATAATTACATTCGAACTTTGATTTCCATTGAAATGGTATAAGAAAACAATCCGTACGTGAAGTTTGGCTATTTGGGATCACAAAATTGCTTTGAGTTTGTTATTCTAATAAATCGTTAGACACAAGTTAGTTGTGATGCAAAATAAAAGTCTGATGGATATGGCCTTCGACAGACACCCGCAGGCTACTTTTCAAGTTATTAAATTAAAAAGTTTTCCAACAGGAAACGCTGCAAGCTAAGTGAATCACTTATAATTCCAGTGAATCACTTATAATTCCAGTGAAGAAGTTTCTATTCAATTATCTGCTTTTGCATTTAATCTTTAACTTCCTGCGAGTAACACCCGCAAGTTTTGGGGTGCTGATCTTCGAGTGCTCGTCTCCTGTTCAAGGACATATATCTTTCCAACTGATCGACACTTTGCGTGACCAAAGCGATAATTCGCTCTTTGCCCAAAGAATTAGCATTGCCATTCAACGTGGCAACGCTGACAACCTTCTGGGCACGTTTCCGGAATGCTTCAACGCCTGAGTGTATTTTGTTTTTGTATATACATATGTATATAGTTAGGTTAGGGCTCACAATGGGCCTCATCAGAAGGCTTAAAGTCACCCAAGAGGCAATGGAGAGGGTAATGCTCGGATTTTCCTTGCGTGATCAAATCAGAAATTATGATATTCGCAAGAGAACCAAGATAACCGACATAGCCCGAAGGATCGCCAAACTGGAGTGGCAGTGGGCAGGGCAGAACAGATAGTCGATGGGGCCGAAAAGTTCTGAAGTGGCAACCGCGTACCCGGAAGACGCAGCGTTGGAAGGCCTCCCTCTCACAAGGTGGACCGATAACCTGGTGAGGGTCGCGGTTAGCCGATGGATGCGAGACGCACAGAACCGGTTGTTGTGGCGACACTTGGGGGAGCCCTATGTCCAGCAGTGGATGTCTTTCGGCTAAGAAGATGATGATGATATTACCTAAAATAAAAAAAATATTGTGAAAAAAAAACAAAAAAAAATGCTAAAAAAAGCTTAGATCTTTGAACATCTTCAAAAGCTATCACTCTGCCTAGCCTTTTCTCAACTATTTCGAGATCGGCTTCCAGTGTAAGCAGATGCAGCTGAGTACTAGTATTTTACATGGCGCGACTGCCTATCTGACCTCTTCTGGGTAGGGTAACACGTTAGCCCTTGGCAAAATTTCATGTCAGATATACTTGCTTTGAACTACCGTCAAACGGGGTGAATTAGGAACAGATAGAAACAAAACTTTGATAAGGTTTTTTACTTTAATATCATAATATTGGTTGAATAAAAAGCAAATTTATTTTCAAATAAAATTGGACATCGCAAATATGCTAAACAAGATTTAAATAACATAAAAATCTGCCATTACGGGTATACCTACAAACGGGGTGAATAGCATTCCTATTCAAACCGTTTGTAGGTACCCATAATGACTGTCAGAGATCCACAAATGACAGCCGGGACCAGCGGCTTACATTATGTAATGGATGGCCTCCATTTATTTATGTGTATTCTAAAACATTATTTATTATTAATATGCAAGAATATATATCTATTTTACTTACCCACGTCCGTGTGTCACTGCGGGGTGCCAACTGAAAACCAGCGCTGGGTGTCTGATGCCCTGCAAATACTGAGATGGTAACCCGTTCGGCTGGGCACACTCAGCACCATTTTAATGTGTATGTTTTGTTACTGTTCTCTTTTTTATCATGTTATTTTTGCTGTTGTGTAGTGTCTGTGTCGAATAAATGTTTTCTATTCTATTCTATTCTACCTACAAACCGACCTTTGCAAGCGTTGCTTAACCTCAAAGATAGAGCTAATTTCACAATAATCATAATAGGAATTTGGATCTCGTATTCACACAGACAGTATCACTGCTTTCCTGAAGACGTCAGGAAGCTAGGTCATAACCTGATCATCACTTCTACCAGAAGTATAGAACATGCAGCCTCGCGAACTGTTATTGCTGATCAAAACCCTGATGCGTCAGGCAGGTATTGTTCCTACTCCTGTTCTTTCCCATGGAACATAGAACATAAACCATTCGACTCTTATAATTAGGTAAGCCACGAGCTCCTCATGTTTATGCTTATGCCATGCTTTATTGATACTATTAACATTGTTTTCGTTCTCCTGCTTATTATCCGAATATTGGCACCACTATTTATCGTTGCAGTCAGCTTCAACGTGGGATATTATTATGCACACTGAATGGTGACACTAATGATTAACATCAGCTCAACGCCTGCTAACATTTCACTATATTTCAGTCGCTATTTCTATTTGATCGTTAAAATTATATGGGTTTGGTCATTGAACTGCTAGCATAGCGATTTCAGACCCTAATCTATAGGTACCTATAATATTTTAAATGCAAAAGTTAGGATGGGTAATTGTTTGTTACTCAATCACGTCAGAACGGCTGCATGGATTTTAATGAAATTTGGCACAAAGGTAGATTATAGTCTGGAATAACACATAGGATTTATCCCATGAGTATGTTCCCTTGGAATCATTTTTAACATTCACGCGGCCGAAGCCGCGAGCGGCAGCTAGTAATATAAATAAGGAACGTAATGTAATAATAATAATAATAATAATAATAATAAATATCTTGGGACAACTCACACACGGCCATCTGATCCCAAGCTAAGCAGAGCTTGTGTTATGGTAACCAGACAACTGATATACATACTTATATAATTTATAAATACATACATATTATAGATAAATTACACCCAGACACAGAACAAACAATTATGCTCATCACACAAAGTTTGTCCTGGGTGGGAATCGAACCCACGACCTCCGGCTTTGCAGTCAGGGTCACTAACCACTAGACCAACAGGCCTGCCAATGTGTCACACAATCACAGTTTGTTGGAGCAGTTTGTGTGCCTACACAATTCGGAAATCGTTATTTTAAGCTAATCACCAGCGCTTAGCCACTAGGGGACCAAAGCATAATGCTGACGCTTGAACCTTTTATTTATTTATAAATTTAAACTTTATGTACAATAGTGGTACATGGGCGGACTTAATGCAACGAGGCATTCTCTATAACAGTTCATTACGATTTTGCGTATGCCTCGCCGCCAGTTAGCTTAATCAATGCGCCGATTTTTCAGCGACCTAAGTGACATCTTTTGTTCAATATCGTCTAACGATTTGCTCATGCAACTTATGTTGCTGATTAAACGGCGCAGTTCAATGAAAAGGCTAAGCTTTTAATGAAACGGCTGATTAAGCTAGTTGGCTGCGACATAGGTATATACCAATACTACTAGCTGTTACGTAAATACTGGAAATATAGGCTGAAAATATTTAGTTATTTATTCTATTCTATAATAAAATTATAACAGACGCACGGACCGATCTTCAAGGTTAAGCAACGCTTGCCGAGGTTGGTCTGTGGATGGGTGACCATCTTAACATACCGAAACTCCTCCGTGGCTCGGAAAGCACGTTAAGCCGTTGGTCCCGGCTGTCATTTGGAGATCTTTGGCAGTCGTTACGGATTGTCAGAAGCCAGAAAATCTGACACGTCTTGCCAAGAAGTACTGTGTTACCCAGTTAATGGGTTGTGGAGGTCTGGTAGGCAGCCGCTCCACGTAAAATACTGGTATTCAGCTGAATCCCGTTTGACTGGAAGCTGACCAAAATATAGTTGGGAAAAGGCTAGGCAGATGACGATTCTATTCTAATTCTATTTTTTTAAGCGAATCGTAAACCAAAGACTCGCAGTGACTTTGCCAAAATACTTTACACAATTAGGCCGCCAGTTTCCAAAAAGCAAGTCAAGTCATGCAATAAACTTTCTAAATTCATTAAAAGAATCACAACAATTAACGCGCGTCAATGTTTCGTGACAGCAACTGGGTCATCGTTTATCTGAGGATTTTTACTTGGAACCATTATTGATAAAGTACTCTTTTTGTCTTTAATGGATAACATAGACTAAATCAAAAGCCTTTTTCTATTCTATAGGTAATAAACCTATAGAATACTAGCACTTTGCCCGCGACTTCGTACGCTCATATCCCGCCTTCCTCACAAATGTGGCTATCATATACAAAAAGAATTTTCAAAATCGGTTCAGGAGATCCAGAGATACCAACCTCACAAACTCACAAACTTTACCTTTTTATAATATGTATTAGTATAGATAAAAAACCCCATCTATTCAAAATACATTCTATCCGCTTTTCTCAACTCTCTCCCTTACTCCAAAATAGATCGTCGTCGTTACATCACAAATTCGTCCACACATTCACTCATATCACTACTCACCACTCTCATACATCAAATAGTATTAATCATGAAGAAAATAACGCGACTAATCTCAATATGTTATCAGTAACATAATTACATGTCGCCGACTTCCGCGTCACTGTTGTTTTATATCATTATTGTATTATAAGTTACATTCTACAATTATGAATCTACACTAATATTATAAAGAGGAAAAATTTGTTTGTTTGTTTGAAATGAATAGGCTCCGAAACTACTGGACCGATTTGAAAAAATCTTTCACCAGTAGAATCCTACATTATCAGGGATGGACATAGGCTATATAAAAAGTTAGGGATCCGTATGAAAACTTCGATAATGTAACCCAAGGTGTGAGAAAAAATCCTTATATCGCGTACGCTGCGGAATCTATTGACAATAGAGCAAAGTGATGTACTACAGTTTTATAGAAATCATCAATATCTAGAAAAAAGTCCGCGATACCATATGTCTAACTATTATGGATAAGTCACCATGACCGCTTTTTGTTCAAATTATTCAAGCAAATCCCTGGCGATATGAAAAAATGATAATTTCAATATCATGATATTAATCCTTATCCATTAAAATGGATTGATAATTAAGGTTGATTATGTCCGTGTAGATTACACTTTAAATTATTCAAATCGGACCTTTCGTTCAAAAGTTACGACGGTAATAAACATGTTCGAAATAAGAAAAATGTCGCGGCTTGAGCGAACTGGGGAGAATCGTATCAATGCTTGGTCGGATGAAGTTGAAACACGGCATTTAAATGATTTCGAGAAAACAATAAGAATAAAAAATGTTTGAATTTTTTGAAAATAATCTACACAAGTACATAATAAGGGGTGAAGCCGGGGTGATTAAGTTTTTAGGGGAGGACATATAGCGTGCTTCAATTTACGTCGGAATGCTATTTGAACAAACTAAAAGTGGGATAATTGAAACAGATGTACCTAACAATTTTTGCATAATCAACCTCTGACGGGCTGAACGGGGCGGGGTGAACAGTTGCGCTGAACCTGGGCTCGAGACAAGTGAGATTCTGTCAACTGTGGCGTGGCGTAGGCGATTGTCAATACGTCAAAAATGTATGGGATTGACAGATGCGCTATCGAAATGGCACGTTATGAAATTCCTACATTTTGGCATTTCGACAGTCGCATTCGCTAATTAAATGGTACATTGTCTAGGGCCTCCTGAGACCGTAAAATAAGTTTCCAAAACTAACCTTTATAAGGGGGTATAGGGGGCGTTGAAGTTTGTGGAGTACCTAATAAATCCGCGCGGACGAAGTCGCGGGCGAAATGCTAGTAGATTTATAAAAATAAACTAAGTTTATCGCCATTTATAGCCGTCTAGAGCTTTTTTCCCAACTGTACTGGGGCGGATGGGCACTTGGGACACTAAAAGTGTCTATGCAACCTTGAGTCACCAAGTTTTGTTTTTGGGATGGGTAAAAAATTTTAAACTCGCGTCAGAACACGTGATCGTCAGGACACGTGACCTGATCGAAAATTCCTAAGACGGATAATGTAATATGTAATATAAATTGTCATGTTTGTGTACGATAGCCCAATAAATGAATATTGTATTTAACCACATAAATGATAGTACTTAAATACTGATAAATAAAGCAATTCGTGTAAAATTATTCCCTAACCATTCCAAAATATTCAAAAATGCACAACGTTAATGTTCAAGTTTTCACTCCTGCCGGCACTCTCTTTTTTTTTTTGTAAAGAAAACGTTCCCCTACTAGGAATTTCTCCTGTATCGTGGGTGCGTTTACAAACATACAAACTCACATACACAAACAGCCGGACCCCGAAAATTTATCTGTAGGCCATACAAATATTTATTCCATGCGGGAATCGAATCCGCGACACGCAGCGCAGCAGTCAATCGCTCAACCACAGCGCCAACCGTGTCGTCAATGAGTTATGAACAAGATACCTATATCCTTTCGATGAGTTCATCGTAGTCAGAAAGCAATTATCTAGTATAATTTGGTAATCAATAGGCGCCAAACGCCAAAGAAAAACGACAAAGCCGCTAGGCTAGCACCACAAGATTAATCGATCGAGCCATCTTTATCTACTTTGAGGTACCGACATGCGCGACACTATGAACTGAAAGATTAATAAATGAAAGTGAATAAAAGGCTCTACGAAAAGTAGCATTATATCGTTAACGATCGAGAAGTTAAAATCTGTGCGGATTACTAGTATTATGTACTTGCTTTTGCCGGCGACTTCGTACTCGCATATCCCGTTGCCGTTTTTTTCTCGTTCCCCAAGGAATTTCCCGTTCCCATATTGCTTAAAGACGCCGCATGAATGTGGCTACACCATACAAAAATAATTTACCAAATCCGACTGGTAGTTCTAGAGATTAGCGCGTTCAAACAAACAATCAAACTTATTAGTTTTATTATATTACTAGCTGCCGTCCTCGGCTCCGCCCGCTTGAATGTCGATAATTATCCCAAGGGAACATACTCCCGGGATAAAAAGTATCCTATGTGTTATTCCAGACTATAATCTACCTCTGTGCCAAATTTCATCAAGATCCATTTAGAAGTTTTTTCGTGAAAGAGTAACAAACATACATCCATCCATCCTCACAAACTTTCACATTTATAATATCGATAAGGAGTTTCGATAAGATAAGGAGTAGGAAGTAGGATAGGATAGACGAAGCGTCTACGAATCTGACTCCACTACCTGGGTAGTAACAGGTTCACGGGTCACAAATTCACATTACCCTTTAATAAGACTGGTTGTCAAACTTTCAACGATTGTCAAATACCACGAATGACAGCCGGTAATCGCTTATTTTCAGTTGACACTTTTCTCATATTTAGGGTTCCGTATCCTAATGGTAGGGAACCAACAGGTCACTAAGCGTGCGCAGTCTTTCCGGCCGCCCGTCCGTTGGTCACCGGGCTGTTTCTCATGATCGTAATAGATTGAAATTTTCACAGAATGTGAATTTGTAATGATGCTTCAACGACAAAAAAAAAGAAATTAACAAAAAAAAAACCTTTAATTTCGGAAGTCGGTGTCAAATAACTAAGTATTTATTTGACACCGACTTCCGAAATTAAAGATATTTTGTACTTTGTAGTGTTTTTTTTTGGAAGTCGGTTATTTTTTGTGAAAAAGTTTTTTATTTTTCACTTTTTAGTGGTACCCACACCTTACAACACCACTGGAAAGTCACAGGAAAGCAAAAAATACGCAATTTCATATACATGGATGATTTTTCCGCATATTTTTTCCAGATATTTGGATGTAAAATCTAAATTGCTTGACCGATTTTGATAAAATTTAAATGGGCCCAATCGAGAAGTATATCCTTACACATAAAACAATAATTTTTAAAAATCGGTTCATAAATGACGGAGATACTCATATCTCCGTCATTTATGAACCGATTTGAAAAATATGTAACAAACACAAAAAAAAAAAAAAAATACAATCGAATTGAGAACCTCCTCCTTTTTGGGAAGTCGGTTAAAAAGGACACAAAAAACGTGATTTTTTAAGCTTAAGATACGGTACCCAACGCGTGCTAGTACAACTCGCACTTGGCCGGTTTTTATACCTTCAAAATACATGTATGTAGCTACGGATATAATGTTCTGTTGACCGAATCTTTTATATATTTGTCTGAATTATTACGTATTGTGTAAAATGAGTAATATCACGTATTGTGTAGTAAAACATAAACATTTGATTTCGTCTCATAATATTTGTATGAACTCTCTTACGTCACAATTTCCGTGCTATTATAATCTATTTATATGTTCCTAGAGAAGTTTCACAGAATTTGAACCTTGTGATGCTTTTTCATGTACAAGTAAAATGCGACGGCTTGACGTAGGTATCTGCTCAGATTGATAAGTTATAAACTAAACTGTAATAAAATAGTAGATGGGTTGAGGTAACAAGGAAAATTATTAAAGCGCTCTTCCTCTCTCCTGATTATTTAAAATTTTGCTGTGCCCGAAATGGTCCATAGTTGTTTCTATTTTTTAATATTATCGACCGTGTACATTATGGATTGCAATAAACGATTTGAGGTTTGTTTTGAAGTCAAGTACATGCTGTATTTATCGGTTTAAAAAAAGAATGAAAGCAGATGCCTAATGAGGCACAAACACATACACATAATGTAGGAACTGATATAATTACAAGGATATAACTCCGCCACATTATTCCCAATGCGTTCTTAAAATGTTTTTCCCATGAATTATTGATAGATGTGCATGGTACGATTCTGAACTATAAATATATTTGTATATAGGTACAGTTTCTCAATAAATGTACCGAAGTGAATTTCTTTACTTCGGTACATTTATTGAGAAAATGTACATATGTTATTTAATAATAATAATAATAATTTATTGTTCTAGTCTGGCTAACGGAGACTATTTGCACAGGCACAACCTTGTAGCCAGGATTATCCATCAGCAACTTGCTCTTCAATACAATCTTGTGGAATCGGAAGTATCGTACTACAGGTATGTGCCCGACCCAGTTCTCGAAAATGGCAATTGCACATTGTATTGGGATCGGTCTATCATCACTGACAGGACTATTTGGGCTAATAAGCCTGATATAGTGGTGATAGACCGACTAGAGCGTCGCGCAATGATTGTTGATATAGCAGTCCCTCATGACGAGAACCTCGTGAAGTCTGAGAAAGATAAACAAACAAAGTATCTTGACTTGGCTCGCGAGGTTGTCGACATGTGGGATGTGAACACAGCAGTCATTGTGCCGATAATCGTCACGGCCAATGGCGTAATTGCCAAGAGCCTCGACCAACATCTCAAGAGGCTCTCGTTGGGCAGCTGGATCAAGGGCTTGATCCAGAAAGCAGTACTCTTGGACACGGCGCGTATCGTTAGGAGGTTCCTCTCTCAAGAGCCCTGACCACCGGTAGCTTGGATTCTGTTCCCGATACCGGTGGGCTACTATTTTTTATATTTTTAAATGTTTTTTTTTTAATGTTTTTATAGAAATATTTAAAAATGTAAATTACATGTATATAAAATAAATAAAGAGAATAATAATAATAAGATTTCTTTATTAAGGCACCAAGACCCAATATTAAAATTAAAATTATAATTAAAACATACAACATACGACAACAACCAACAACATACAACAACAAACAACAACAACATACAACAAACAACAACAACAACAACAACATACTTTTGTGCAAAAAAGTAATGATTTGACTACCCATTTGTAAACGCGTCCTTAAAGAGGGAATCAACAAGTAACCGCACAAAAAGCACTGAGGTAATCAAAGACTACAATAGTATAGAGGTAATGAAGCTCGACGAGTCCCGGAGAAACAAGGTCTCTTTGGGATTTCCATCTAGAATTTCACAGTGGCGAAATCTGAATATTTGGCTGGTTGATAGCCAACCCTATTACTGTGACTTGAAACATTATCTACTGGTGAATTGTGTGTGTGTGTGTGCAATATACCTAGATACACCTCTTCTTTACCATCCAGGGAATACAGATGTATACATCTATGTATTATGGCAGAAAACACAAAATTACACTGTCATTTCCAAATCAATAACGTGAAAAGGTCACGTTCGACTATTTTAATACGACAAGAAGAAGGTATTATATGTCACGGACATCCCAGTTTGTGTCTATTCTAGAAATATCGAAACGGGAACGGGTGTATTGAATCTGGGGGTATTTTGGGCGCGCGTGTAAGACCCAATTGAACCAAAGTGTATGAATGCGGTAGAAAAACAAATGCGAAGATTGTGGCAAACTGCAGTGCGATTCCGGTCGATTCTGTCGACATCTCACGGTGTTCACCTAGGCGTAGTGAACGACAATAGAGCTGTTATTCTATCTTATTTGTATGGTTTGACAACTCACCCGTCATGCACCTCGCCCAAGTTTTCACTTCGACATGTTAACAGAATCGCACTGCTGCAGTGCGATTCTGTAAACATGTCGAAGTGAAGGCTTCACCCAGAATTGATCACGAGGTGAGCTGTCATTCAAGTAAGTATGTCAGTAAATGTAGCTGGATCAATGACCGTTATTGAAAACTTATCTGGCGTCGACCATAGTCTTTCCAAGGGGTATCATTTTACTCAGTTACTGGGTAAGGTTAAGGCCAGTACGCAGCCTCTCTAAGTAAAATAGTGGTATACTGCTGCATCCGATTAAAAAGCAAGCCTACCCCCACGTAATTCGAAAAAGGCTAGATAGATTGATTGATCTTTCCAGGACATTCAACTCTTAATAACTAATTTACCCACCCCACCATCACGGTAATTACTTACCCCGGAAGCGAAATAGACATTTTTGAACCAAGATTATCAAAAAGGAAAGTTTAATCACCTATCTTGTTTATGTTACAGCCGGGGTCATCAAACTGTCGTGAACTCACTTAATTAGCAACTGTTTAAAATTGTTTGTCAGAATAAACATAAACCCTCTTACTAATAAACACGGAATAAAATTATACCAGGATAAACAAACGAATAACCATACATTTTCATAGGTTTAAACTTGGAATAACTTTATTCTGTGTTTATTAGTAAGAGTCCGTAAGTTTACAAAGAGATTTAACCTCCACCATTAGAACTAAAGACACGAAATCAGGCCTTTGTTCCCTGCACCAAGTGAAAGGTGTTTCGCACTCACTGTGGGGTTTCTAGACCCCTCTGGTACGATGCGACGATTTCAGTTCTATATTGATGTCCAGAATAAAAAACCCACATGCTAATGTACCCCAAGCGTCCATTCTCATGCCCTGTAGAGAATGGAATGAACGTCACTGACGCTAATTAACGTGGCCACCTTTTGTGCCCAAATTTATGTAAAAAGTTTGGCAGCCATCGAGTCGATTTGAAGAAAGTCCCATTTATGAAGTCTCAAAAATTCAATTCTGTCTACTGTTGAGAGGAGACCTTCAAAACCCCATTAACTTTCTGTCCAACATGAAAGAGCCTGGATCTCGCGGTCAACAGTCGAGCTCGCGATCAGCAGTGTGATTCTGTATCTCATCGTGTAAGCTAAGGTGTACAAATTCGACCACCATTAAACACGTTTCCATCCATGTGCATATCTATATGTATCATGTTATACATGTTTATACAAATAAATGCATCTTTATCTTTTGTCTTTATCTTTATCTAGTGACAGTCCACGTCATGCTCACTTCACTTAAGTTTACACGGTGATATGTAGCTACGCAGCAACAAGGCAGCGCAATATTTTCCACCAAATAATAATGATGTGATGTACGAGTCTCGTTATTTCGTCACAAAAACCGATGAATCAGTACGAACTAAAACCAAACCCCTGTAGGTATGTGAAGTAGACCTGTAAGTAATCTTATCAGTGTATTTTACGAAAGTTTTCCCTATAGAAGAAAATATTCTTTGATGAATAATGTATCAAACGTATGAGCTCACGAAATTCAAAAGCTGCCCAATTTGCCATCGTAATCTATGCATGACTGAAAGCCAACTACTAGTTGTCTTTTAATTTTTTGCCAGTCTTCGTTGAAATTAAATCGCGTTTTCTGAAGAATAATTATTATTAAAATATAAAAAGAGGACAGGACAAGAATCGCGAAATTTCATTCAGTGCAATTCGTAAAAAAACTGCATTTTGTGAACAACGTCTTAACGTCTTAAGATTCCGACGAATTGAGGACCTCCTCCTTTTTTGAAGCCGGTTAAAAATACATTTTAGCGAGTTATGCAAATATACGAAGAGTGGATTTCACCAATGAAACTGAACGTGTTCAATACATCTAAACTGCGTTCAAGAGCTGTCAGTGTAAATATTCCATAGAAAAATTATGACACTAACGGCTCATAAACGTGGTTTATTCGCTGATCGCGTTCAGTTTCATTGGTGAAATTGGCCCTAAGATCCCAGAGCTGCCATATCTTACTTATTTTCTCACTAACAAAATGTGTGGGATTTTTTTTTTTCTTAAATATGGGAAATCATCAAATGACTCCTGCCGCTCTGGGTGGAGCGGGAGGTAGTGTCAGACTCTTACTGACTAAAACCCATCCATGTTCCTCCCAGTGCCTTCTGCGTTCCGGGGCCGCGGCAACTCTTTCGAACAAAATCCGCAGCCCTGGCAGGCACTGGCCCTAACGGGCCCCTACTCCTATGCTGACATCTCTTTGAGGCGCGCGTGGAACACAACGCGCCGTCGGCTTGGGCCTGGCTTTGATCGGACGGCGAGCCACCCAACGCTCGCCATCTGCAGACCCGCACCTACGGTGGCCGGGAATCGCCCAGCGACTCCCGACGCCCGGTGCGTCTCCCCATGCCGCAAAATGTGTGGGATAGAGTTAGTATGTACTTTTAACATACGCATATCTGCTTGTTTGGGCCCGGCGGCCGATTTCTAGGTGCTACAGCCATTAAATCACTTTTTAATTAAGTCTGGGTGCTGTACGAATGCTGTAATTATGTAATTAAATAATATTTTAACGACTGATTAGTCTAAGAGCTGGTCGCCATCTCGAATGAGATCCTATTCACAAGGCTGAAATTTGGGTGAGTGGTTTTAGTTTATTTACAAGATGCAAATAACGAAAGCTTAAGTCTGCCAGGATTTAAGAGGTTGCAAAACTACCTCCTCAACCATTAAAATACGTTTTATACAACGCAAAAAAAAATTGGCCGCTGTCCCAAGCTTTTAGGTATAAAAAGCATTTCTTTTACCTTAGCCTTTTATTTTTTTGAGAAAACGAACCACCGGAGATTAAACATTATTTTTAAGGCCAGGTTTTCCGGAAAAACGTTGTTTTGCATTGTGTAAAATTGTGTTTTATTCGTAAACAACACGGATTTAAATTTTGAAAAAAATATATTACATATTTCACACTTCGATCTTGCGATTTCGGCCGTGCGATACACGATTACTTGCACTTTACTGCATCCAATTAAATCGCAAAGACAAGTCAAAATCAAGATGTAATTATCATTTCATTTGAGTTATATAAGGTTTTGAGTAATAAAACTTATACCACAATAAAGGTCGTAAAAAATGTGATATAAATCGGCCGTCATAATGTGAAATATGAAAATACGTATCCCACTAATTCCAAAATCAAGTGATTTTGTCGTTTCATGAGCGCGCCCCGTGTCATTTAGTCCCGAGCGGAACGTGTTGGAGGTCGGACGTGTGCCAAATTTTTGCGATCCCGCCACCCCCGCTAAGTTCTGTTACTGGCTAAGCCTAAATTGATTACCGCTCTAGCACTGCCGGCACACCAGTGTGCCGCGAATTTAATGTTTATGTTTATTTACGTAAGATTTATTTTTTATTTTGGAATTTTCACGTGTCGAGTGGTTAAATAATAATACTTGTATACAATTTAGTGTTCAAACAGTTGTAATATAGTTAGTTTTTATTAGATGTAGCTATAATTTTGTAAAAAAAAATGGGGGAAAAAAAAGTTGTCACGGCTCTTCGTTGCAGCGGTGACTACTTTTTTTTATAAACTTTGGCTGAATAAACAAAAAGGTATATAGGTATATACATAATTTACTTTACTAACTAGGTAAGTACCGACACGAAACAGATAAATTTCCACACCGCAAACATGTGTGTAAACAGTTTAATTTAAACCTTATTTCAGTACGCATAAAGACGTGCGCTTTAGTGGTTTAGTTTTCGCGCGGAATAGATTTACCAACCGCATCGAGTATGTAAAACAATTGAATTTGAACCCTATTTCAGAGTGCATAAAGCCACCTCGCGCGCACATGATACAATGATTTACTGTTTTCAAATGTCAAATAGGTAGTTCACCCCGCTACGTTAGTCTTGATGGTTTCGGAGAGTTTGTATAAGTCTTATAATATTTGTTATTTATTAGAAATGTCCGTTTTCACTTATCTTACTCCTAAACAAATTAATGCAAAAATAATAGCTCGTATTTCCTACATGAGAGTTGAATATCGGTGCAAAAATGTTGTGGTGTTCATGTAGAGAAGAAATATAAGTGTAGTTATACGCTAGGTGGGTACCTACTCACAGCCACCACAACACAACAAATAATAATATTTATGGTGTCCGCAACGTTTGTGTAGGTCTCGTCTATGCCAAACAATACGCGCAGCGCACTCGTGAGTCGCGTGCCATAGTGTAAAAGTGTTACAGTATGACCATTTCCTATGAAAATATTATAATAACATACTTTTGGTAACGTTTAGGCTACCGGACCAGCTCATTTATGCGCTGTACACTAGAGTCCATCCTCTTACTAATTACTAACAATGTATCAAGTTATGACAAGACATACAAAAAACTATGTGGTCAGTTTGGATAGTTTTTCCAATCCAATGCGTTACTTTATCGGTGTTTATTGGCAAGAGGAAAAATGTATAGAAATTATAAATTACATACACTAAACTGTTTTTAATTGACTATTGTATTGTATATTATTAACCGACTTCCAAAAAAGAAGAGGTTCTCAAATCGACTGTTTTTTTTTGTTGTATGTTTGCTCAGCGATATTTTCGCCAATTGTCAATCGATTTTGATGATTCTATTTTTTTTGGAAGTGTATAGAAAGAAAGAAAGAAACTTCCCGGACTGATCCCATTTCAATTTGGTGAAGATCTGATGAAGAACTTCGGAGACAGGTAACGGAACTCTTCATTCCCGTAGGAATTCCCGTTCCCGTATAGCCGTACAGCCTTCCCCATGAATGTAACTATCATAAATTCATAATCATAATACAAAAAAGAATTTCTCGAAATTGTCGAATCGTCTCGAATTGTCGAGCCTGCGTGACTGCGTTGCACGCAGTCACGCAGGCTCGACGCGTTCTCGTTTGGTGGCCGCGTCTCGCGCACCGCCCGTTCGATTTAATAATATTGTTGAATTATTTTAATTTTACATTATCTCCTAAACGGTGAGTTCAAATAACATGCTGTAAAAGACAAAGTTTATCTTCATAAAATTATCTTGATAATGAAGTAACTTTCGCTAGTAAGGATTAATATGCCTGCCTAATATTAATGCTGAAAAACCACCTTTAATTTTTAAATAAATTATTTGACATAAAATGCCTTAGTGTGGCATATTTATAAGAGATAGATATAGGTGTAACGTCGCGGACTTTTTTTTAGATCGAATGAAAAACAATATCTTTGTTGTACATGGTACTTACGTATAATTAGCTATTACCACAGCGCACTTAGCGCACTTCCACTTTATAATATTATTTAGTATAGATTTGAATAAAGTAGTATCTCATTATCATTATTGTAACACCATAAAATACATAAAGAAATTAAACACACACCATATTACAATTCTATCCTATTTATTTATAACGGTTTGCTATCTATGTTTCTGTGTACGTGCGTCTGTGTGCCTGTGTATCTGTCTTTGGCACTGTAGCTCCGTTATCTTTATTGAACAGAGATATTTTGTAAGTTTTTAAAATTGTACTTGTTAATTACCAACAAATCAAAATCAAAATTTGCGTTACAGGGCAATAGAGCATGCGGAAGGGCGTGACTTGTCTCCAAAATAATACTCATTTATTGGGGTTACCCCCGACGGTATAGTTGGGAACGACACCATTGTTGAAATTAAATGTCCAATAACGGCATTTAGAAAAGGGAAATGCTGCTATTGAAGAAAGTAAAATACATATATTTAAATTCGATAGAATAAAACATACCAGGGTTATAAACAAAAAAAGTAATTGGTATTACCAAATGCAGGGTCAACTTCATGTAACAGAAAGGAACCAATGCATTTTTGGAATATGGTTCGGTGAAAACTAGTAGTAGAAAATATTTCAAGAGATGACGAATTTTGGCGGGTGCATATGGAGAAAAAAATTATAGATTTTTATTTGAAATGTATATTGCCAGAGATTGTGGATCCGCGCCAAAATCGCGGTATGCCAATACGAGACATAATATTGAAAGAAAACAAAGAAAATGTTAATGATAAGCCTGTGCAGCCAGGTCCAAGCAAATCCAAGGACCATATTCCGTGTCAATCTACTCAGCTAGGTCCATGCAAACCGAGACAGCTACAGTTCAACGAATTTTAGCCAGTTGCATTGGTAACTTTTATTATGTTAACTATTTGATTAAAAAATATAAAAACGTTTTTGTTTTTTTTTAAATAGCATCTAGGCAAATTCCAAACCATTTATACTTCTAAGCTTTCTTGAATTATAATATTCAAGAATTGTAACATAATTTTCCTAAAGTAAGTGTGCCTACCTACTACTTGATTTTTACGAAGGTATCGCACCAAAGCCAAATAGCGCGCGACGCGTATTTTTATATCGTACTCGTATTCATAATTTTCGTGTCAGTCAGATTTTAAATCCACCATATACTCTAAAATAAATAAGTATTATTACTGATTTTTAATGATTAGTAATTGGATTCAAGTTTGTACAATACGTACTTAATCCATCTATAACCTTAAAAAATACTTAATAGAAAAATAAAACAAAATAAACTTATACTAATCAATTCAAGTTGATCTACTGCATTACTTTATCCTGTGACGGAACTTAGTACCTACCCGAGTCCGTGAACTCATGAGCGAGCGGTGCGCTTGGTGCGCGCGTCTCCCGCGCATCGTAACTTATTACGTATTGCTACTCCTTGCGGGGCCTGGGGTAAGCGTTAGATGCCTACGCGCTCAAGTCAGGCTCGCCTTAATTCCGTTCGAAAGAAAAACAGTATTTTACATTTACTGCGACGCAATCTCGCTTGTTTATCGGATGATAAATAAGAAATGTTAAACTAGGTTTTCCTTGCGGAATCGCTCCCGTGGCCTGCAGTAATTCAAAAGAAAAACATGTTTTTTAACCAATAGAACGTAGCGATGCTGCCAGTGTTTTGGGATTTTTTCCTATTGACAGCGATGCGGACGAATTTATTGATAAGTAAAATAAATACATACATTCGAACATAGAACGTCCTCTTTTTTGAAGTCGGTTAATAAAATAGTACGTATGTACGCAAAGTCTTGAAGACTATTTCCCCGATGTGCTATTCCGTACATATCCTGTGATTTAATAAAAAACAATTTTAAAAATAAAAACTGTTTTCTAGTTAAATCAAATCTTGATTTAATTTTGTGACACCCTATAATTATTAGTTTACATAGAAAATTATTTCACTAACGAGTAAATTGAAGTTGTGATTTGAAAGCAGAGAAGCAGAAGTAAATAACATGTTCGAATCGATGCCGGAACACGCGAACATTTCGCCTGTAAATTGGTGAAATCCAATTTGCGTAGAAATAGATTACAACCGCGGATTCATTGCAAACTAATTGGATTCTTTAACGTTTTCTAAAAAATCTGAATTGGTTAAAATATTTTAATAGTATCGTCACGATGGGTTTCTTCAATGGGTTTAGCTGAAATATTAGTCTTGACAGACGTAAATAGCTAAAATAATACCTAGTTAACTATCGTATCGTGTTTATCTGATATCAATTATTTTAAGCAGAAAAATATATTTTTTATGTTTTTTTATTAAGTATTGGGCTTGCTCTTGGCAACGTTGGAAAAGTAAATAGGATAATTTTTATCCCGGGACTATGTTATCTTGGAATAATATTCGATACCACGCGGAAGAGAAGCCAGCAGCTTATAAATATGTGTTTTCTATATTTGAAACACGAACTATACCTTCATAAACGTCATCAGTTACGGACTGAAACAAATACTACTGTTACCAAATTAGCTTTCAGTTTTACCAACACCTTCAATTGAATATTCCGGGTAATGTTCAATGTTCTGGCAGAGATAATTAAGAACCATTGTTTGGTAGTCAGCGAAAGGGTGCTGGTAGCATTGTATTGTAATGAAAGGGAGGAACCGGGAGGATACACACAAACTAAAGCCGGTCCCTTCCGTTCCTACTTGTTGAAAAGCCATCGACAACAAATTCTACGGAGAAACTACGGAGTTGTGTAGTTTGTATTGTGATAGTATATTAAAGCCATGTTGAGTTGTATGCCTCGATGATTTAGACACGTGTCTAATTAATGGCTAAATTCTAAAAAGCAAATTTTTTGTAATTTTGATAATTGATTAATTTAGTTAGACGGCCAATTCTTGTACTAATAAAATGTTTAAATTCATGTCAAGACTGACAGACTGAGACTTAAATGTATAATTAAATCAAATCAAATAGATTTTTATTTGTGTACACAGGCAAAAAGGTGGAACAATTACAGGGTCATTACTCTGTGTCCTCCCACAGTAGGTGACATACCAATATTAATATTAAATTACATTAGTATATTAAATTCCATTAGTATATTAAATTACATTAGTATATTAAATTACATTTCAAATGTGCCAAAATATTTTAAATGATTATAATATAAATTTTTTTAGACTCCCGATAAATACGGTTGAGTACACACTTCAAAATAATAATATAGTTTGCTAACCCGAAAATAATCTGTCACTGTCAGTTTACGGATACCACTTCAATAACAGAACATATTATGCACTTCTTCCAGGGTTGTTAGAGAATTCGAGGGAAAGACGATGCGATGTTATTAATGAGACACATGACAATGTCGTTCCCTTCTGTAAAAAAAACTTGTTATCTTTAACGTTTAATTAACGTTTTAGCGAGAGAGATAGTTTAACAAGATATGACCAAACAAACAATCCTTGCTACGTTTTATACAGAAAAATGGTTAAAGAATTTTCAAATCAAAATTTTTACGGGTACGTTTTGTGGTCCTACCAAGAATTGCTAAAAATAAAATTTATCAAGTCTATACATATAATAAAACTGTAGAAGAGGTCAATTCTGTACATTGAATATAAACTAAAAAAAATACTCCAGGGGTGCTTTATACAAACAGTAGAAACCAAAAATATTTTTTTTTATTTTCTTGTCTGTCTGTCTGTCTGTCTGTCTGTCTGTTGTTCGTCTTTCACGCAAAAACCACTGGACGGATTTTAATGAAACTTTTTTTGTTGTATAGCTATTATTCCTCGCCAACATATAGGCTATAATTTATTTTGAAGATCTGAATACAAGACGTGGAACCTTAGCAGCCCGGCTAATCTACAAGAGATATTAATATACCGCTTTAGGAATAGTTGGTCAACATGATGAGTACTGTCTGTCGACATAAAAAAAATGAAGGTCTAGAGCATCTGATGTGGAACCCTTTCAGGGAGCTATCGGCTATTTTAATCAATTGTCAACAGATCTCATAGTCCGTTTGGTTTAAAGCCTGCTTCTCGAAAGACTAGGTTTGGGTTCGAATCCCACAAATTTTGTAATTATTTTTGAATTATTTTTATCTTATTTATTTCCTTATTTTTTTATTCCTACCAAACCTAATATTTTCAAATATTAATAATATGTTATTGCTGTATTTTGCATATCTCTTTAGAAAGACAAGCAGAACCTATTTTTTGTTTATATGTATTATGTTTCGTTTGCATCGCGATAAAAAATACAAAACTAATGTAGAAAACATTCACATAAACCTGATAGGATTATGGCAATCTAGAAGAAATCAACTTATTATCTACATGCATAGTAAGTAGGGGTAAGTATCTTTAATGACACTTGCAATGCCATCTGTTGAGCGAAACTGTACTTACCATCAACAGCACGAGAATTACACCAAAAAGTATTTTTAGTTAAAGATTCTTTTGATACTTACCAGGCGTTACGCATTTGATGCAAAAATAAAATTGCTCCACTGACTTTGTTTTCATTTTTTTTTACTTTTGATAGGAACGCGTTTGACCACTATCTCACCTGATGGCAAACGATGATGTGATCGAAGATGGAGCACGCTTGCCTATAAGTAACCTATTCACTCTTGATAAGACTCCCAGGCTGTAACTATCCAGAAACACGGACTCAGTCAGGGAATTCCACGCCATGTGTTTCCAAAACGTTTTGTTCATGTGGGTGTGAGGTCCATCGTGTACCGGTGGCGTACCGCCGTACGTCTTGTGGTCCGATGATGGAACGAGCTTGGCGGAATTAAACTATGCAATTCCGTCGCACACTCCCCAAAATGCAACCGATAGAAAACCGAAAGGCTAAAAACTCGGCTTCGATGCTCAAGACTTTCACCTCTTGAATTTCTTTCCCAGGATCTCCCTCATTCCTAATTATTTTCTGTTAATTTTGAAACAAAACTGTTCAATTCCCAGTCAGCTGGTGATTCGTCGTGACCAGCCCAGGGCCAGAAATTACCAGTAGCGGGTTTCACACTCCAGAGCTTCAAGGGGAACTGTGGATCCCTGGGCAATGACGCCACAGAAGAACTCGCCAAGATAGGTTTCGAGATGGTAGTGCTGGACCCGTACCCGCTCCTCCTTCTTTCTTTCTTTCACACAGTTTCGTGCATGAATTTGCCAGAGAACAACTGAACTTCATGACAACAAATGGTGAAAAAAGTGAAAAATGGCAATGACAAGTCTATAAACGTGACTAACTAATTGACTTCTCAGCTTAAGTAAAAATTACCTCCGTAATAATAGGGATTATTATTACGGATCATTGCCCTTAATTTTTTTTTAACTTATGCACTACAGATACCCCAATTTGCGGAGGTTGTTTCGACGCCGGCTACGTCATCCTGGCCATGACTTTCCGACGTGAAAAAATCCTCGGAACGGTGAGGTGCAGGTTTCAAATCAAATCGTTTATTGCAATCCATAATGTACATATACAGGTGGTAAATATAGGTTTGTGAGTGCTAAGTGATTGAGCTGACTTTTATCTCAGATTATCACTCCCTTGCGGGTTGAGTATTATCGGTCGTCTCTCCGCTCAACCTGTGAAGCACACTGGTGGCTTTTGTACATTTGGGCGGAGCTAGGCTTGCAAACTTAGCCAAGACAACGGAGTCTCTACTCTACTCTATCCGTTGTGGGTTTTATATGGATAGGAAAACATCAAATGACTTCTTCTGCTCTGCGTGGAGCGGAAGAGAGTGTCTAACTCTTACTGACTAAAACACGTCCGTGTTCCTCCTTATGCCTGGGCCGTGGTGACTTTTCGAACAAATTCCGCTCCGTTCGGACAGTGAGCCAACCTACGCTCGCCATCTGCGGGCCCGCGCTTAGGGTGGCTGGGAATTGCCTTGCGACTCCCGACGCAATGCCCGGGTTGTCTTTTTCTGTTGCGGCGGCTGAGGGGGTCTACTCTCTTAAGCCCGAAGTCTGTAGTTTCGGCCTTAGTGTTTGGCGTTTTCTACTCCGTATCACCTACGGACTTACGATTGGTCCCGAACTAGGAATAACTATCAAATCGTGCTGTCATTCATTCTTATATTCTTCTCCGGACCATGGAGTAAACCAGGACGCCGCAGCCGATCGCCTCGACGAGGACACGGTGATGCTCCGCCCAAGCAGGGCAGACCTCCACCGTATACTCCACCATGTCCTCTGCGGAGACTTATCTTCTGATAGTTTCGGCATGACCATTAATCAAGCTCAGGGACAAACTATTAGTCGTGTTGGTGTGGATCTGCGGTAGTCCTGTATCTCGCACGGTCAGGCTGTATGTCGCTTTGTCGCATGTAAGCAGCGCGCAAAGCCTGTGTATACGTACTGATGAATATCACATAACAAGTAATATTGTTTACAAAGAAATGTTTTAAGTGTTAATATTCGTTCGTTCTTCGTAATTTTGTAAGTCATGTCATAATCACGATGAGTACCTATATACATTTAGTGAGTTTGTGTACTTAATATCTTCCTAAATACGAAAAGCAAGCGCGAACGAAGTCGCGGGCACAGCTAGTCACTTATATATGAACAGTCTCTTTATTGTCTACTCAGTGGAAATTGTAAAGTGGCTGGCCTTTCATAATATGTAGGCTCTAGGCGTTTTGAAGCTGACATAGAACTTCTCCGTAATTACTTTTTAATCTTGTAATCTGTAAAATAAACAGCAGTCGTTGGAAGATACAGTTATTTATTCTTCTATTTCATACCCTTCGAACGAATTAAAGCTGTTTAATATAAGGTAGCAAGGATTATTCGCGTGTTGGCAGAAGTGATGAGCATCCGACCGACGTGGAGTAGCGAACCGTGAAGCTCAATTAAGTCAGTAGTAGGGATCTTTGATAAGAACGAGTTCATTCACAAAGTATCTTTTACCACCATGTTCAAGGCCGCGGTAACTTTTTAAGCTAGGTTAGCAAACAAATAATATCCTGTCTCAACACACGCTAGAGTTGTTTACACCACCTTTAAGGAACGTACACGGCGTTGACCATGCCATCTAGTGTTGCATATTCGAAACTTTTAGGTAAAATATACTGAGACGGGGCCCGTTGGGGCCAGAGTTTAGTCCGGTTAAGCAGTTGATATCCCAAGTGTGTTAACTTGCTAGTGGTCATACCTAAAAAAAAAAGTTGGGGCCAGAGCCTGCCAGGGTTGAAACACCGAGTCCAACCCCGAGTCTGAAACACTCGCCTAGTGTGACCCAGGAACACAATAAAGATAATTATTCAAACATTAGCCGTCCTGTCCCGCTCTCTAATGAATTAAGTAAGTAGATATTAATAATATTCTTCAAGAGTAATAATGAAATAAACCTAGGTTATAGTAAAAAAAGAAATTAAATTAGATCACTTGGTTTAAATATGATTTGCTCCGAAAAATATCTTTATAAAATAACTGGTAAAACTTTCACAACGTTAAGTGATAGTCCCCTTCACGTTGTGAAGGTTTTTACTAAGTTTATTAGTGTAGTAGTAAGGCGATTAACACACTGCCACGCACAGTCCAACACACAGAAAATGCATCCACCCGCGTTCATTGTTGACCGTTGACACACAGCATGCAGCGTGATGCGTGGCAGTGTGATAACCGCCTTAACGTACGCTTGCTTACTGACAAACAAATTATAATATTCAATCACTTAACATACAAAGTATGATTACGCCTTCGAAAAAAATATATCATGGAAATGTCGCATTTTTTTCGTCAAGGACATCTATCTGGGATATCAAACTAAACGAATATTTGGGGGTCGAGTCGAAGAATCATGAGAATGCAGCGTGACTTTTATATCAATAGCGATTTTCGAGTTTTATACATAGAAAAATGTTTTCGTATGAACTCGAAATAACGGGATCTCAAGAAAAAGGTTTCTAATAAGATGCTTAAGCATAGACTATTGTGCATTCATTTGTAACAGAACATCGAGCATTCGTCGTTTTTAAATTTGTCGAGCTGAACAACGAACACTGCCGAGCATAGAGCCAATCATCGCTACGAACATTTTCACGATCATTCTATTGAACGCTCACTGACAACTGACACTGTCGTTCGCTAGAACGCTCATTGCAAGTGATTGGTCAAGTCTATAGCCGATTGTATAATTTGTTGGGATATTACAAGAAAACTTAATTTATAGTTATCAGTTTTTACCATGTACAGAAAACATAAAATTGGTAAACATACACGACATAAATACGGACATATACAACTGGGCTTACCCCAGTTATGTATGTCCCTTGGTGCCTATATGGCCTAGCTCTTTTATACTTTATTAAATACTTGCTCGATTAAGAAAGACTTGAAAAGATAGTTTCCGAAACAATTTTATTTTATTTTAAATACTAATCATAATCCATGTTAATAAAAAGCCTGGACAACGCTTCTTTTCAACTTAATTTATGTGTAGAAGCTTTTGTCGAGACCACAAAGCGAGGCTTCATTATTATATTCTTCTGAATTTACTCAAAAAGAGTTCCGGAAAGTTGATTATATGCGCTGTTCGTTGTACGAGGTATGTCTAGCTAATTTATTTCTAACAAGCCTGATGGTCGTACGTTATTTTATTAGTTTTTAGGGTTCCGTATTAAAACAATGAAACCTCATAGTTTCGCCAAGTCTTCCAGTCGTCCGTCCGCGGTTTAACTCGGAGATTATTGATGCTATGAATTTGGTAATGTTTGGGTATCAATATTTTTTCGAAATCCTTTTTTTTAAAGGTAGGTACTTCATATGGGGGATGTTTATTTTAAAATTTTTAAATATTTTTAATCACTTAATTAATTTATTTAATTAAACTTGATACACTGGTAAAAAATACCATAAAAAGGCAGACTTCGAAGACCGCGAAAGGAAGACTTCTGCATCGGTAGAAGGGTGGTGGTTCTGCACCACCCTAGTTTTAGCCGGCTACAACTAGCCGGTCATTGGGCACCCCGCCTCGGACAGGTTAGGTTAGAAGGGGATGGCGGGGTCTAGTGAGCGAGCGAAGCGAGCGTACACAGACCCCGCCATCCCCTTCGTGGTAATTTTTTTTTAAACCATTCAGAAATAGGAACTTTAAAGTGTTTTGAGGTTAGGTTAGAATTAGTTGTAGCCGGGTTGCACCTAGTGTAGCTGGCTAAAACTAGATGTAGCTACACTTCGGCTATTAGCCGTAACAGATATACAAACAGGAAACATACATATCGTCCCTCACACCTCTTGCTGGGCCGACCTCGGCAGTGCCGCCCATCCTCAGGCAGCCACTTTGTGGAAGCTATTACCCAGCGGTCACCGTGCATGCGGCTGATGTTACCCGCCCAAGCTATAATGGATAGCTTGGCAGCCAGAATATAATTGTGGCTTTCTAGAATCTGTTTTGATCAAATGTGTCGTACCTTTCGCATTGAGTAATACCGTGCTCAAAACAATAATCTTAACAATAGAGCCTACATTCGACTTTCATTCGGGCGAAGCCGCTGGCAGAACCTTGTTTCCAATAAAGTATCGGTTTCTGCTAAGGAGATATTTGAGGAATTTGATTCGTTCCGCCAATACCCGCGGCCTACTATACGTCTTTCGGCGTATTACGTATGATAGGGTTGACTGGTGACGTAACGCCGATCGTCTTGAAAGTGATCTCAAATATTTAAACGACAAAAAGGCTAGACAGATTAATAAAACCCAAGTTTCTTAATCTGTCTAGCCAGAAGTTTTCAGAAGTTCCTTTTAGAAGTTCAGGTTGTCTAGCCATTTCCAACTACGTTATTCCTGCAGCTGAAGAACCTACCAGTATTTTACATGGAGCTACTGCCTATCTGACCACCGGAACCCAGTAACTGGGTATGATGGACCCCTTGGCAAGATTGGTGGAAGATTTCTAGGCTTCCGACCACCCGTAACGACAGTCAAAGATTTACAAATGACTGTCGGAAACAACAGCTTAACGTGCTTTCCGAAGCACGAAGGAGAAATGGATCTCGGTTTAATGGATGGTCACCCATCGAGTGATCGACCTCAGCAAGCACTGCTTAACCTCGATGATCAAACAGTACGGCTGTTGTTTTTTAACCACTGGGTCCTCTTGGTTTTCCAAATTGTGACCTAAAATGGGTTATTTGGTAACGATGTTCAGTTAGCCGAATTAATTTGTCATTTATACGGCAAATTACCAATTTATTTGAAACAAAGCTCCGCCAACAAATATACGTAACAAAGAAGGCTTTGGAAAATTCTGACCCGGATTCTGCCACTCGTAACCCTAAGTAAGTAGTTGGAAATTATGTTTGAAGTGGTAACACCCCCCACCCCCCCGACTAACTTAAAGCTATGGAAGTGGAAAATGTTATGTTAATTTTTCTCCTGCGCTGCTTTTTTTGCGCAGATTTATTATTAATTCCAGGAAGTTTGAAGTTTCTTTACATATAAGGTGCTATAAAATTATCTGCCAACCTCTTGAGGGGTCATTGTACTCATAATTATGAACAACTTTTACTACGGGACCCAACCTGAAATCGCGAAAAAAAAATCAGCTGGTCATCATCTGGCCTACAGTTTGACGAGTTAGACGAAAATAAATGTAGGGACCAGCTGATTTTTTTTTCGCGATTTCAGGTTTGATCCTATAGTAAAAGTTGTTCATAATAATGGGTACAATGACGCCTCAAGAGGTTGGCAGATATTTTTATAGCACCTTATATATTGTACTTAACCAAAAAAAAACATTACAAGTCATTACCGAGGTTTCATTAATTTGCTTCATAAGCATTCTAACACTCATTTATACTATGCTAACTATATACTAACTTCAAAAATTTGTTGTTGCTATATAGCTATATAAAGCTACTAACACCAAGTGCCTAGACATAGCTGCAGTCGGATAGGCCAAAGAAGATAATACCATAAAGTATTAAGATACAAAGTATACCTACTGCCATAGTTACACGTCTGTCTACCGGCACGTATTGTTTACAAACACACGCGCCGCACTGAATACCTTCATCTAATTAGCTCATATCAACACGGGACAGGCGAGGAAGTAACACGGTTTCGGAATAACTAAACAAACAATTGAATGCGATTTCACTGGTATTTGGACTCATAATGTGATTATAAAGCTAGCCTACCGGAGCAACCACGTAACTGATTTCCAACATTTTTGGCTCGTGTAGGTACTCATATTCTGTTTAAAGACAACTTATAACGTTCGCCACTGACCCAAGGGCTGCCTTTTACCTTGGCCAGAGCATTAGCATTGTGTGCGCGCATTGGTATAGATATAATGCGTCTTTATCATACCCTGCCCCATTTTTTACGGTTCCGTACTACAAGGGTAAAAACGGGACCCTGTTACTAAGACTCCGCTGTCCGTCTGTCTGTCCGTCTGTCTGTGTGTCCGTCTGTCTGTCTGTCACCAGGCTGTATCTCATGAACCGTGATAGCTACTAGCTAGACAGTTGAAATTTTCACAGATGATGTAAGTATTTCTGTTGCCGCTAAAACAACAAATACTAAAAACAGAATAAAATAAATATTTAAGCGGGGCTCCCATACAAAAACGTAATTTGCTGTTTTGTATAGATCGGTCGAGTCCGACTCGCACTTGGCAAGTTTTTTCTTTCTTTCAACGTGGCAATAGGGCATTACTGTCACTCTGGCTACATTATTATCAGCGATGCAAAAGATTTTCGTGACGTCATATTTTAGTTTTTTGGCAGATGCCTCAAATTCAAACTAAAAGGAAATCCTTTTAGTTTGAATATACATACTTTCAAACTTATTAATTGAAAAAAAAACTTGCCATGATAAATGATTAGGTACTTATACTGATAAGCAGATTCTTAATTCAAACTCTCTACAGTTTGAATTAAGAACCACTGGGTCCTCTTGGTTTCTAAATTTTGACCTAAAATGGGGTTATTTGGTAACGATGTTCACTTAGCCGAATTCATTTGTCATTTATACGGCAAATTACCAATTTATTTGAAACAAAGCTCCGCCAACAAATATACGTGACAAAGAAAGCTTTGGAAAATTCTGACCCGGATTCTGCCACTTGTAACCCTAAGTAAGTAGTTCGAAATTATGATTGAAGTGGTAACACCCCCCACCCCCCACCCCGACTAACTTAAAGCTATGGAAGTGGAAAATGTTATGTTCATTTTTCTCCTGCGCTGCTTTTTTTTGCGCAGATTTATTATTAATTCCAGGAAGTTTGAAGTTTCTTTACATATATTGTACTTAACCAAAAAGAAAACTTTACAAGTCGTTTCCGAGGTTTCTTTAATTTGCTTCATAAGCTTTCTAACACTCATTCATACTATGCTAACTATACAGGGTGTCCCAAAACTCAACGTCAAGCCGAAACGGGGTGACAGGATTGATCATAACCATCACGAGAAAAATCTGAAAAAAAATCTATCCCATGCAGTTTGAAAATTATGGGCATTTTAAGAAAAACCTAGAAATTTGATCAAACTGTACCATTTTTCGGTTATTGTGGTTATTATTTTTTATTTTTGTTCATTTGAACTTTAGAAACGTAATCCTAAATAACATTTCTAGAATCCCAATAAAAAATAATGACACAATTGCCTTAAGTTCCCGAGAATTGAGACTATTTGTTAAACTACGAATTTAAAATTTTCAAGATTCGTCGACTTTGACAGGCCCTCCTATAAAAAAAATGTACTAGAGTGCCTTGGCAAGTAGCATTAAAAGTTGGCGCATTTAATCAGAATTCTAAAATGGTACAATACTTGTTAGTTCCATACAATAGAAAAGAGTAAAAAAATTAAAACCTCCAGTAACCCGATTTTTGCTATCAGATTTTACTCAGTTAAAATGTTTTTAATTCGCACAAGCTCAACTGGTAGATAAAAAGGATGCCAACACAAAAGTCCAGAGAGAAGCCAAAGTTGCCGGTATGTTATCAACAAGTCCAATTCACAAAGATTCAAGTCCAAAAAGAGAAGCCAAAGTTGTCAGTACTAAATCAACACAAGCGAATACGAACGTGCGCAGTAGACGAATGAGCGAAACGTACTAACTGGTTGGTGTCGGACTGGTAGCGTAGCCATTTGCTTGGCTGAAACTAGTGCGAATGAAACAGATAGATGCCATAGCATCTATCTGTTTCATTCGCACTCGTTTAAACGACGCATCTCCGTCTCAATGCGTGGCGTCACTATCTGTCTCGCTCACTCATGGTAAACATACCCATTATCCATCTCTCTCATCATTTTGCCTTAAAATTAAGAACCTACCTAGAGCTTGTGCGAATTAAAAACATTTTAACTGAGTAAAATCTGATAGCAAAAATCGGGTTACTTGAGGTTTTAATTTTTTTACTCTTTTCTATTGTATGGAACTAACAAGTATTGTACCATTTTAGAATTCTGATTAAATGCGCCAACTTTTAATGCTACTTGCCAAGGCACTCTAGTACATTTTTTTTATAGGAGGGCCTGTCAAAGTCGACGAATCTTGAAAATTTTAAATTCGTAGTTTAACAAATAGTCTCAATTCTCGGGAACTTAAGGCAATTGTGTCATTATTTTTTATTGGGATTCTAGAAATGTTATTTAGGATTACGTTTCTAAAGTTCAAATGAACAAAAATAAAAAATAATAACCACAATAACCGAAAAATGGTACAGTTTGATCAAATTTCTAGGTTTTTCTTAAAATGCCCATAATTTTCAAACTGCATGGGATAGATTTTTTTTCAGATTTTTCTCGTGATGGTTATGATCAATCCTGTCACCCCGTTTCGGCTTGACGTTGAGTTTTGGGACACCCTGTATACTAACTTCAAAAATTTGTTGTAGCTAAAAAAAAATAAAAAAACAACGGTTTGCACTCCGGGGGTGCCGGCAGAAGTGAAAACTTGAACATTAACATTGTGCATTTTTGAATATTTTGGAATGGTTAGGGAATAATTTCGAACGAATTGCTTTATTTGTTCTGTTCAGTCATATTTTAGTTTTTTGGCAGATCCCTCAAATTCAAACTAAAAGGAGATCCTTTTAGTTTGAAGATACATACTTTCAAACTTATTAATTGAAAAAAAAACTTGCGATGATAAATGATTAGGTACTTATACTGATAAGCAGATTCTTAATTCAAACTGTAGAGAGTTTGAATTAATAATCGGCTAATGATTCAATTTTTTAATAAATCAAGTTCTGTATTTTTATTTGTCGTAAAAGAATTTTCAACAAACTGGTTATTACATATTTATCATGAAATTAATTAGCACAATACCTATTGTTGTTAAATCATGAGATGAATAACAAGGAAAATAGACCATCCAAACAAGATTGGAAGATTTTAACAACAACAAATTAAATGAGTCACGTTAGGTAAAAGTGCAGCAATAACATGTTATGATATAAACTGTACTTAGTCATTTCATATACAACACAAATTTATCATTTCATCAACACAGGAGCTTGTTGCAAGGATAAGTGTAACACGAAGAAGGTCGTTGGATCACTATTTCGGGAGGCAAGCTTGACTCCTGCTGAATGATTAGCTGCCCAAATTGTAAGAAAAAAACAGAATTGTTTGTACTTATAAGAAAAGGGAAGAATTTATCATCCATTAGTAACTTGCGACAAAGACTCATCGTAGCTAGCTAGATGAGATTTTTGTATCAACAAGAATACGCGGAAATGTCAGAAAACAGAGGGCGTTTAGAGTTAACATGAATTCTGGTGCCGGAAACAGCCAAGAAGCTTAGGGCGAGATGAAGCCAAAAAATGATTGACCACTTGACAACACGGTGGTGCAGTCAATCCATACATTTTGGACTTTTGGAACATCGCTGAAAGAGTGAAACTCAGTCTTGAAGGCGAGTGTTAGCAAATGACAAGAACTCTCGTATCGTGATTCAACGTTAGTTGACGTACCGGGACGCACCGCCGAAGCCGTCCCGGGAAGGAAGGAAGGAAGGAGGGCATACGCTGCCCTTCTGCCCCCCTAACTGGGTCCAGAGGCAGCGGACTTGGGGAAGTCCGTTGCCCCCCATTCATCGGGACCCGAGGTGGCGGCGCGTGGTGTTCCAGTGCGCCCCTCTGACGTCGCGGGGGGAGTTAAACACTTCACTCCCCCTGCTTGCGAGATGTGGCCCCGGAGGCGGGTCGGCACCAGCCGGGGATTACGGAATTCGCATACTTTCCCGTGATCCCCGGCGTAGGTGGAAGATGGAACACCGGGGTGGTTTTAGTCAGTAAGAGTCTGACAGACCCCTCCGCCCGCCCCAGAGCGGAGGACATCCATGAAGATTTCCCTCCTTAAAAAAAAGGGTAGGTCATGGCATGGCACTGTGGACTATACCAAATGAATTACCAACATCACGCTATAGGTTCCTCAGTCTCAATAAATATAGGTACGTCCTTTCCTATTTGGGCATTACTCACTCCTATATGGGACCATGCGCTGAGTCGCGTGACAGATCAGTATATATGACCCGTCTGACTCCGCTATCGGATCTCAGAATTGATTTATGATTTAACACTAGTTAATTATCCGTTGTTTACTGCTCTCTAATTAAAGGCATTTTGTTTTATGATGCCGCGTCATGCCTAATTATAACATTTTATTGCATCAATGATTCAATGCTGATATGAACCATTACAAAAACTTATTCGCTTGGTAAAAGGAAGGAAAAAGTTGGAGAAGGAAAAGTTTTTAACACGGATTAGATTGGGAAGAAATGTAGAAATCAAGTTTCCGGTAACTCAACGGCAAAGTTTTTGATAACAGAAAAATTCGACATCCTTATAAATAAATTGATCATAATGGAGAGAGTTTCATAAATCTTACAAAACTCGCTAGCCATATGATTAGTTTAAACACTGGTATGGTCATTCTTCATTCTCACAAATGGTCTAGATTATAATAGGGTTTAGAATCTGCTAATCGGAAGGCAAATCAGGAATCCGCATAAGAACCAAAGTTACGGACATAGCACGAAGGATCGCCAAACTGAAGTTGCAGTGGGCAGGTCACATTGCTCGCAGAACAGATGGTCGATGAAGCTGAAAATTTCTGGAGTGGCGACCGCGTACCGGAAGGCTTCCCACAAGGTGAACCGATGACCTGGTGACGGTCGAGGGTAGCCGATGGATACGAGACACACAGGACCGGTTGTTGCGGCGACACTTGGGGAAGGCCTATGTCCAGCAGTCTTTCGGCTGTTATTATGATGATGAATCAGAAGGTATTTAATAAACTAATAAAATTATCGATTATTTATATAAATAAGGATGATTATGTTTAAGGATGATTATTTTTAATAAACCAAACGGAATTTACAGCACACTGCAATAGACAAAGTCACGAAACGCGTTACTGATGATACATTTATAAGTCATGAATACTGTATTTATTCTTCCACATTACAGACATACCATGTCATAACAGACATACATTCGGCTGATTCCTTCGTTTTCACTCAAACAATCAAAGCAACATAATCCTCTACAAAAATTCAATATTCAGTCATTATATTTGTCCATCAACGAACGACTCAAAGAAATTTTCTCAAAGGACCGCTGTAACATAAAAAAGTGCTTAAAGTTCTCCGACGTACAAAATAATTCGCATTACGAAACCCTATAAAAGGGATCAAACAACGAGTTATTTACTAATTAGGAATTTTCTTTTATCAAGTTAGATTCTGGAGAAAAAGGAGTTTTGAATTAGCTATAATGGCTTCTTAGCCGCTGACCACATGAAAAATCGCCTGAAAGCTGTTGAGCTATAAATCCAAAAATTATTAACATCATTTAATTCGAAACTGGTGGACTAGGGCGTCTCCCAGACTTCGTCACACTAACCAGTCCTTTGCTTTTTGCGTCCAGTGGGCTCCCACGGCCCTTGCACATCTGTCTACGTTCTGCGGCGCCTATGAACGCTGAGTCCTCCGGCACACGATTACCACAAGAGGGTATCTACTCTCTAAGCCCGAAGTCAATAGTATCGGCCTTAATGTCGGGCGTTTTCTACTCCGTATCACCTACCGACTTATCATTGGTCCCGAACCCGAACTAAGAGCAACTGTCAAATCGTGTTGTCATTCATTCTCTATATTTCTGATTCGAATCCCAAGAATATTATTACGAAAGCAACGCGGAAGGCAACAAATAACTCCTGCTGTCATTGAAATACTCTCTTCATTGATACCATATGAATTGAATTCCGGAGTGCGGCTAAATATAAACCCTAAAGGTTAAAGTAATTTGGTTTCTGTGCCACTCAGGCTCCAATCACGCATCCTTCTTTATACATTTTTGATAAGCTACCGTACGACGTCACGGCAAACATGAGGAATTTTATACTAACCGTCTACCATAAATAAAAGAATTTCATCAAAAGGGATTATTTGCTTTCTTTTCGAGCTTTCAAACAATTGCCGAATATTTATAATTGTTTGTTTTGTATAAAGAATGCAGGCTGACTATTCCTTACGTTTCTTTCTTTATTTATTTTGGTCTCATACCAAAATAAATAAATAAAAGTTAGGATAATTCGAACGACTTTATTTCAATTTAGGCTATTTTCAAACATAACATAGACTTGTTAATACCAAGGCATTAATGTTACTGAAACACCTACATAAAGTTCTGGCCAATCTGGGCAATCTACGTACTTACTTACCTAATTCAAAATCTAACCACATGATTTTCGAAGCAACTAGCTTTAGTATTCTTGAAAGCGTAAAGGCCCAATCAAGACCACGCTTCTAATTCGGACATCGTCCCCTACTTTCCGAAGATAAAACATGACTGAAATCTAAAACTCGAAAATTAACCAAGCAACAGACGGTTGTGTGTGATTAATTTTCAGGCTTTCAGAGGAAAGGTTACGACTCAACAAACTATAGTAACTATAATGGCACACTGAGTTTTGCACTGCCCTAGGAAGGTAAATGTTATTCGAGAGTATGCATGTTTGTTTATACCTATGTCTATTTCTTTGGCGCGCCCAAAGTCTCAAGACACTACCGATTTTAACAGGTATCATTAGATATGAGATTATCAAAATAAAGGTCTCGAAAAGACAATTCCAAAAATGTAACGCACTATAATATGGGAAATAAAAAAGCGCCTGAGCGTCTCCTCTATCCCTTATATTTATGTGACAATTCCTCCAAAGACTTCGACGCGTCGTATTTTCACTAGAGTAGGTACTTGTATCCCTTTACCCTCTAAACAATCAGCGACTGAGAACCAAAGTGTTGACATAGGACAAACTACGTTACACGGCCAACTGCGTCCGAACACACCCACATTACGTCGTCTGAACTTTACACTGACACCCAGTGGCGGATCCAGGATTGTTGTTTGGGGGGGCTTGACGACCCCGCTGAGGGTAGGTTTTTATTTCGCTTAACGCATAACAAGTCTCCTTGGATTCCGATTAGCAAATTCCTCTATGATATCGTTAGATGGTAGACTACCATACATATCTGAGTCTTTTTTGTCTGAGGGGCTCAAGCCCCTTAGTCCCCACTCCCCTGGATCCGCCATTGCTGAAGCCCGCGGCCGCCAACCTTCGCTATGAGTTATGGCAATCAAATTCGCGTGCAGACACAATTGTTGCCGCAATTATGTGTGATGGACGACGGTCGGTGGCATATTGACACACTGACCGCTTGTGTTATGTAATGTTTGAATTGACTGTTTGAAGTGAAGCTCCAAATATTGTTATCCTGTTTCTGTGGGTGAAGTTCTATTTTCAAATCTCTGTAATACGGTAGTGGCACAGCAGATTACTCCAGTTAAGCTTCCATTCTACTTATATTACGAAAAAAAATAGATATTTAGCATTTTTCAATGTTTTTATTCTTTCCATATTTTAGTTTTTTGTCTATAATAAAACGAAGGCAAGATTCGATATTGGCATGCATGGCCAAATCATTATTATTTTTTACAAATAATGGCTTAATCAGCTGTTCAGTACATTTTGTCGAGTTATGCGAACATAAATGTATCCCGCAGTCGATTTTTTTTCGCGAATTCACTGTTGGTCCCATAGTGAAAGTTGTACATAATGATGAGTACAATGACCCGTTAAAAGGTATTGCGTTTATTCTGTAACACGCTGTATAGGTTTGCCATCACTGCGAGAGTGCTTGCCAAAACCAAAGTCACGAACAACCTAGTCAATCAATCTGCCTAGACCTCTAACTATGTCGGAGTCGGCTTCCAGTCTAAACGGAGCACCAGTATTTAACATGGAGGGACTGCCTATCTGACCTCCATTACCAGTAACTGGGTAATACGATACCTACCCATTCACCCGCCCACACACGGAACCCATCCACTAACCGACCTTGTCATGAGTTACCTCACCTAGAAGATCTACCCGTGCGGCTGTTACATTACCTATTATTTACCCACGTGAACCAAGTGTGTGAATTAATTAGGATCGTTTGATTCTCATCCTCATTTAAACTCGTTTTTAAATTAACAAACAGATGCTTCCGTCGTATAAGATCTTCTCTTATCACAGTGGGTCATCATTTTCACCTACAATTCATTTTTGCTGAACTTTTATGACCTCATGTGTATTTTCAGCTTGCGTGTGTACTACGTACTATACACAAATGGAGTTCACGAATTAAATTCTTGTTCTTGCGAACTTGCGAAGATCATACGAATCTAAAATTGCTCTACTATTTTTGGAACGGTCTTATTATGTTGACTCAAGAGAATTTCTGTTTCTTTGTCTTTCGAAATATCTGCACGTGCCATAAAACATGTCATTGTATCTCGTTTCACAATATTGACTAAACTAACAACACTCAATTTAGTTTGTTTCACAAACATTTAGTTTTGTGTGAGGTAGTCAGGCCGTGCGTGAGGATAAAATACACCCACGGGATTGTTTTAGTTGCCTGGCTTGAGTTAATGCAGCTCTAGTGGAAGAGGATATAGGAGTTACAAATACCTTCTAACTCCACTATCCTCTCCCGCCAGAGCTACAAAAATGCGAGAGATGTGTGCGGACGAAAGCGCGAAGGACGCGGGCGCCCGTGTATACAATGTGTAACAGAATTAAAGCAATACCTCTTAAGGGATCATTGTACTCATCATTATGAGCAATATTTATGGGGCCAACCCGAAATCGCTAAAAAAAAACAGTTGTTCAGTACATTTTGTCGAGTTATGTGCACAGAAATATAAGGAGCAGTCGAAAAGTGCACCGTGCAAACTCCTCGCGCAGCTTTGGTGGAAAAAAACACACCTAAGAGCAACTACTTCGCGTGCCGGTTTCGGTGCCCAGCTTACGATCAAAAATCGTAAGCCACCACTTTCGCGCTCAGTCTGTATCGGTGTACGCTAGTCGGACGTCAGTTATGTGCTTAGGCCAGCTAGCGTTAGCGTTTTGATTTTCCCATCACTAATAGTGCTTGTGTTGACGTCATAGTATCTAGGTAGTCAAAAAATGGCACGCTTGGTTTTCATACAGATAGTGATACATTCGTTATCTATGTCTATCTGTGAATCACAGATTTTCACAGCACCGCGACACATTCTCGGACATCTCTAGTGAAAACGAACTCTTAGCTAATATTTAAGAGCGTCTGTGTATAAAATTACATTGACGTAATTGAAAACATACTGGTTTGACTGACGCACAATCTAAACTGATATAACAAACAAGAATAAAAATTGTTTGTTTGTTTATATACTCGTATATTTACTAAAGGAGATTAGGTAAAGGAAACTAAAAGTACTGATCCGAGTATGATAATTATTTCACTGATAAAAAGCTACACCCCATCACCAACCGTCGCTTTTTATAATCTAGAAAAAATGTACGTTTTCTATGTAAAAAAAGCCACAGGAGCGAACCCGTAGGAAACGCTAGTATGCAACAAGAAAACTGCGTGTTTTGATCGTGTGGCTTATCTTAGATATATTTAGTTTACCAATGTAAAGTTTTAGTAGTAATAAATCATTTTATTTATACATAATATTTTATGTGTTTGTTGCTTCGATCATATGATTATGATATCTCATGTTGGTTAAAGAGATGTTTTTTCAGTTTCGGTACACGACGGTACGAGATCGTTTGTACAACAACTTCATACCCCAAAGGTTTAAGCACAGGATCAGTGTAGGTAATTGGGAGCGGACCTAATTGTCATAAACCAGGCAAAGATCCAGGCTGTGAGCTACTGATAAATTCAAGATTGTAAAACCCATACCACTTAGCCCGAACCTGGCATCGAACCCTGAACCTCATACCGATCCGGTAATAGTGCTTGCAACCAATAAACCAACGAGGTAATTCTACTTGGAAAGCCTGCCCTTGTTCAAAAAAAACCCACACTTTGTACTCGATGACCTTCACCTAATTCTTTACTCCATTTTGTTCTACCACCGTCATTATCCTAATAATATTATTTAAAGTTTCCTTCTCTGTCTCTTTGGACAGTGTGTCTCTGTCGCAGTAAGATAGATAAAGCCGTAATATAGTTATATCACTAGGGATATAATTATATACCGTAACATAGTTATACGAAAGCGATTCTTTACTATCTCACTAGGAATATAGTTATAAAACCGTCGAAGTTTAGTGATATACTTATATTACTAGATTAAGTTCAGTGTTATAAATATATTAGGGTTTGTCTCAAAAAAGTCATACGAGTATTGTATCATATTGTCATCATATTGTAGTATATTAAAGCTTTTTTGAAAAATTGAAAAAATTTCAAAAGTGTGCCACTTTTTTGAGACAGACCCATTACTTGATTAAGCTTAGTGAAATAGAAATCTACCATATATAATTAAATAAAACAAAATTTTATTGGTTTTATCTTTAATAATAAATCAACTTTATGTATCCTGCAGTTAGTTACAATACTTTGTGACATTATTATTACATATTACGGCTTCATCTATCTTACTGCGACATCTCCATTTCTTATCCCATTCTTCTGTCGCAGGTCTGCTGGAAGAAATTTCTATTGAAATAAGCAGTAGGTACCTTTGTGCTCTTTTCTCAGTAAAAAAAAATATTTTTAAGTATATTGTGTGTACATTAATAAATATCTTAAAAACTTCCTACGTACGGATGGGTTACACATCTATACCTTCCTGTAGGTACAGGAAGTGCTTCATTTGAAGAGAGAAATATCGATTATCACTTTCCGTGGGTGTCGTAAGAGGCGACTAAAGGACTCAACAGAGAATTGCACAAGCAGACACAGCAAGCATGGCAGCAGCATTGTCTGTAGGTACATTGCTACAGCTACACTGCTATCGCCAACCCGCCTGCCAATCGTGGCGATTATGGAAAACCCCCCTATTTGGGGGAGGCCTATGTCCAGCCGTGGACGTCTTTTAACTGATATGGTGATGATGATGATATCGATTATAAGGGAGCCTCCAATTTAGTATCATACTTTCCTTATGATTTATTAAATACCGGTATATGAATGCAATACACTTAGAAATGTGTGTTGAACTATTGAAGATCTCCAAAACGTCAGCAGTTTCTTAGCTAGCGTTGACACGATTTGACATAGCAAAAGAAGCTTATTCCACTAACACTTTTTGCTTATATCAACAGAATAACTTGGAAAATTGCCAATTATTTAAAGTCACCCTGTATTCGTAAGTATTTTGACCCCTGTAGAATGTTAGAATCGACCTCTGAAACATAAAAAAACCAGCTGTTCAGTACCTACATTATGTTTGAACAACTCAATAGAACGTAGGCTATAGCTGATTTTTAATCTCGCGTTTTGAAGGTTGTCCCAAAGTAAAAATTGTTCATATTCCACGGATGTCACAATATGTACCGAAAAACATTTCACAAGAAAAATGTCAAAGGAATTATTTTATTTTCTCAGAAAGACCAGATTGATATCACATTCGTAGGTAAATTCGTTGAATCTCCTTGAGGCTTTCAATGAATATTTACTCAATTCTATCGTTTTCGATTTTTCGATAAGCTCTAAGAAGTACCTATGTGAGAAGAACGATTTCGAGCCAAAATCAATAAAGTAAATCTTGTATTTTTTAAGTTCGTTTGCTATATAATAATATAACAACATCGCAATTATTGTAAACTGTAAAAAATAACTCTAACTTCCATAAAGACATTGATTAATCGTTGTGATGATAAATTACTTGAATTTGAACGCATTTCAAGTACCATTGCCCTAATATTCTGATGAATAGAACATTGTTTTAGCACAGAAGATCTTCTTTAATCTTTTATTTTTACCCATAATATTGAACCTATTCATCAAAAACTCCAGTTGAGGCTCATAAACTACATCGACGGCACAAATCTCCAGTTGGATAACTTTCCGAAAAAGAAAAGTTCCCAATTTTCCGCTGGTCCACTTTCGTCAACTTCCCAAGTCCCCCTTTTCCGGAATAATACGAATTATTCCCAAAAACGGACTTGGGAAGTCGGAGAAAAGGATTCGTATACAAAGTAAAACAGTTTTACTGGTAAATTCCTTTCACTCTCTTAATTTGTTTGTTTGTAAATAGTTAAACAGTAGCTTTGTGTTCGCAATTTACAAAGTTAAGGAAGTAATTAAGAATTACTCTCAACTGAAGTCGTTGTTAAGTTTTCTGAGTATTTCATAACAAACAGTTTTGCTTATTACCTACTTTGGTAAATGTTTTGTTTGTTTGTGTTGAAGAAAAGAAGGAAGTTAAGAAAAAAAGAAAAATGCCTAAAAAAAGAAAGATACCTAAGGCATTAAGTCCGCCTTTGTACAGTGTTTTCAAAGTCAAAGTCAAAGTCAAAACGTTTATTTCAATTAGGCCATTAAACGGCACTTTTGAACATCATTATTTTACCATTACATTAAAAATAATATAAAGTGACTCTACTTTGTTTTACTAGTGCATACAGTTTTAATAAATAAATAAAGTGTAGTTTGTGTATTTTCGGATCGATAAAAAACTATCCTCCTACCTGTTAGGGCGCGTACTGGAGTTCGAGCGTCGATCGATGGTAGAATGGATTTTACTCGACGTCGATCGATCAATTGTTTATCGCCCGGTATCCGTCGATCAGCCAAATCTACCACACTAATCGATCAACGTCGATCGATGTTGATCGATGGCACCGATCGACGAATCTCTCAAAAACGAAACGTCCTGTCGGTGAACAGTCCAAAGGAGAAACGACTGTCGGAGAACGCTTGCAGAATCCCCCTTGGCTAAGCTGGCGCCAGATATTCTGGATTCGGTCAATTTGTAGGTAACGACTGTCAAAGATCTACAAATGGCAACCGACGCCAACGGCTTAACGTGCTTTCCCAAGCACGGAATAGTCCGGTCTATAATAGTTGGTCACCTATCCACAGACCGACCTCAGTTAGCGTTGCTTAACCTTGCAGATCAAACCATACGGCGATTATTATCCACGAGCTCCTCTCTTCTTCCCTGTTTTTATCTTGAATTCTGAATTCAAATATAAAGACAGATTTGAATGCTTATAAAGTAAGGGTGTATATTTTTTGGCAATATGGAAATATCTTTCAAAGAGATCAACATACCTTTTATCCTCCGATATATTTTTAATATCCTTGTATATCAAATGAAACGATCTGTCTGCCTTTGTTTACAAACAAATGACTCGTTGGTACATAATATTTGTATATTTCTTACAGACATTATCCCATTTCATCGTAAACTGTTGTAAGAAGGTCATGTTTTCATATCTGATCTGTATCGACAATAGCCTTTAGCTGAAGCTCTCTCTACAAGAAAGTATTCAACCTGATTGTGAATAATAATTCCTTGAATATTTTTATTTAGCTAATCCAAACCGTCTTGAGCGCCGCGCGCAAGTCTGTATGAAAAGATGCGGTCTTTGCGGTGCAGTGGAATAGTTACAAGCTACTACAATTTTTATCGGTTTGAAATGGCAAAGAATACGTGCCCAATCTCATCTGCCTAACCTTTTCCCAACTATATTGGGGTTGGCTCCCAGTCAAACCGGATTCAGCTGAATATCAGTATTTTACGTGGAGCGGCTGCTTACCAGACCTCCACAGCCCAAACTGGGTAACACGGTAAAAACGAAATATGTGCCCAATATTTTTGGAAAATCTAACCGACGCGCAGCGGACTAAATATTATTATTTTATATTTTTCTATCTAGGAAAGTACCCAATTTATCAAATTAGGATAAACTAAAAAAGGTATATATTACAGGGCTATCCTGCAATGGCCTTGAGTTGCAATACATCCCATTCCTTGACCGTCTTACAGTGAGCCTTACCCCAGCTGACCCCAGCTGTGGAAACGCAATTGGGTTGATTAGGTAAGCCCAATTAGTAGTTTCTGTTCATTTGTAGCGGCTGCATGCAATAGGGTATTTTACTTAAACACGCGTGATCACGTCCCTGGTAAAAAATGTACTACCATAATGACGTCACGCGTGTTTTTAACGCACTGTCGTCTTCACTTTTAGTTTACGAGAAAAAATAAAAAATACGTGCCCAATGTTTTTCGGAAATCTATCTGACGGACTAATTAGATTTTTTCAGTAAAATACCCTATTGGTTTGATTTACAGTATTATACGATGCACGAGGAAAAGGCTGTGGCGTCGGCGCTTTTGAAATAGCAGCAAGAATAGTAGTAATGAACCTCCCCAGTAGCCGCGAGTACTCCCTCTGCCAGCAACATTTGTAATGAAGAAAGAAAAATTATGTTTGATAGTTTTCTTTTTTTCATCCATCATTCCCTAGTGAAAATTTGTAATAAGAAAAGTTGGAACTTTGCTGACTGTTGTGTTGAGGGAGTTTATGTACATACATCTTTTAGTTTTCTCAATGATGTATGTACCTACATATGTGGCAGCCACACGGACATAAAAACTAAACTATCGAGAAAAGAAAACAAAATGGGAAAGAAATGAAGTATAAATAGTGCTGTTGTCTATCAATATTGTAAGTTACTTTCGTCCTTAGAAAATCTATGAATACCTACATTAAAAGTTTCCTACTTATATTTTATTAAAGTTGATAAGTACAAGCAAAGTCCATAATGTACTACATTTTGCCAACCGAAATCAATAGATACCTACTAATGAAACATTTGAATATTAAAGAACTTTCGACCCGCGTTTTCAATAAAATAATACTTTTAAAATTTGATTTATCCCTGTAAATAGCACGGATACGAAATAAAATTCTTTACATTATTTCTTAAGATGATTTCCAACCTTCGACCATCCTCGACTGATGTTAAAAGATGATATGAATGATCCAAGAGTACAAAATCGATTGACTGTTTACCTTTCACTGAGGTTATACAAGCTAAAGGTTGCTGTTTACATAGAAATGATGAATGATGAAGCGGCGGAAATATAATAACCTTGTAGGTAGTTATATTTTCGAGCCGTTTGGGGTTGAAACTCTCGGGTCGTGGGGTCCGAGTGCTCATTACTTGTTTAAAGATCTGTCAAGACGCTTAGTTGACACTTCGCGTGACCCTAGGGCTGGCTTTTACCTCGGACAAAGGATAAGCATTGCCATACAACGTGGCAATGCTGCCAGCCTTTTGGGTACATTACCAGTGGCCTGCGATGCGGAGGAATTTTTCGACGCCATGTTTTAGATTATTTTTAGTTTTAGATTAGTCTTTTATTTAAGTGTGTATATAGTTATAGTTGCAATAAATAATTAAAAAATGATTAAAAAAATATGGCTTACTTCATTAGGGTGATTTATGAACACATAGGCCTCAAGATAATCAGCGCGTAGACTCCATTATTATGCTAACCTGACAACAATAATCATGCAGACCGAAGTTTGGTCGCGGTGGCCAATCTCAACAGAGATTAGACAAATAGGTAGGACCTATTATAGTATATGCCGCTTGCCCTGGCCGCCAAATGGCAGTAGTCAAATAAACCATTTCAGAGGACCTTGAGACGGTTTAGAAACTCTGACACTAGGGTGTGTGGGGTCGTTAGACCTTACTGCCCACACAATAAGAAGAAGGTTAGTACAAACGAGTGTGCGCAAACACAGCACTTCTCTCCATTGGAACGATGAACACGACCAGAAGGATCAGGGGCCCTACCGTGACGTGTTAAAGCGTGACTCGTTCGAGCGAGAAGGAGGGATGGAGCTATACACCCTATATAGCTCCATCCCTCCTTCTCGCTCGAAAGACTCACGCTTTAACACGTCATGGTAGGGACGCAGGACGTGTTTTCCAACCACCGTGCGTCACACCACCTCCTAAAGCTGCTCCTAGCTGCTACTGCATAATACCCGGGAATCGAACGCTCGGCAGTCAAGACAAAAAAACTCAAAGAGATATGCTTTCTTCAAAATATTGACTCGATCCCGTTGTCAATTTTCATCGGTATCGATTTAATTTGAACTTATTCAATTTCAGTCCGCTGACATGTCAAATATTTGCTAGACGTTGTCAAATAATCAAATGCGCGTCTGTCGAGAGAACGATGACCGACGCTGCTTTATTAACTCACTTCTCAGAAAATCTTCTTAGCGCTTTGATGATTTTTATTCGACGGTGATTCAGTTGAAAATAACACACGCTGTCAAGGTAGTTCAACCAAACCGATTCGCTTTGGTTGAATGGAGTAAAAAATAAAGATATGGCTGATATTGAATCATCCAATTTTATTGTATGATCAGGTCTTTGCCCTGCAGTGGTGAGAAGAAATAAATAATATTTCAAGATCGTTTTCAGAGAAAAGGTGGCACCCTTTTCTCTGAAAACGATCTTGAAATATTCTATATATTCATATTCATATTCCCTTGAAATTCAATTGATGTTTAATTTGTTAAATTAATTATGTAAATTGTTATAAAATATCTATATATATGTGGCAGTTTCTAAAATAATACGCACAGTTATCTATACTAAATATGTTTGTTTGTTTGAACGCACCAATCTCTGGAGCTACCAGTCGGATTTTGAAAATTATTTTTGCCACATTCATGAGGAAGGCTTTATAAAGGCTATACGGGAACGGAAAATTCCTACGGGAACGGAAAAAACGGGATATACTCGGAGAAAGTCGCGCGCAGAAGCTAGTAATATTATAAAGCCAAAGAGTTCGTGAATTTTGAACGCGCTAGTCTCAGGAATTACCTACTGGTTCGAATTGAAAAAATATTTATAGTTTATTGGACAATCTAAAACTATTTATTTATAGTTTTAGATAGTCCATTTGTCGAGGAAGGTTATAGGCTTAGATACAACATCAATCAACGATTGAAAGGAGCGGAGCATCAATGAAAAATGTTGCAAAAACGACAAGGTTTTTTTTTTCTCTCTTATGTGACGCAGACGAAGTGGCGCTGGTCAGCTAGTGTAATAATATAATGTAAACAAACAAACAATAATAAATCTCTGGAAAATCCAATAACGAAAATGATTTCAGTTACAGAAAGATCTAATGACATTGATGTAATTTCATGATAGTAATATGCATGTACTAGAAATATTTGCACGACTGATATAATGTAGTGAGACTAAAATTATTATGTATGATAATGATATTCTAGTTAACAGATACGTTAATACACGCACAAAGCACTCGAAAAAAGTGTTTCGCGAAGCAGCGGCAGCGGCAGCACACATACACACTTTTCATTCATTTTACATTTCACTACACGTAGAAATGGTGCAAAAGAGATTCTTCTAAAACACACGATGGCATTTTTTTAATTTTGTTTTTTTCGCAACAAAGCCTATCGCTCTTCGCCATGCGTGACACAGACTAAAGACTACCTATACAACCCAATTAGGATGTATTCGAGTCTTCGCTAGCGCGCTCATAATATATCTGTTTACTAGAATATCATTGTGTACGTACCTATATTCTGGCAAATAAATAAATTTCATTTACACAATCACTGAGTGTCATAGGCTTTCGTCCCGAAAAAGTCCATTCACACCATTTTAACCTTCGGGCGATTTTTCGATTACAAACAGACAGGATTTTAGAGAGCAAAAATGAAATACCTATTTTGTTTAAAACAAACTTGACAAGGCCTTCCATTACACATGTTGATTGAACGTTCAAAAAAGTTGATATAAAATAAAATAAAAACGAGAGCTTTATTACATAAACATGCTGAAACAAAAGACTATACACCTCAAATGATATTTGAAAGTCATAAAACTTCGATTGATATTTTACAATATAATTAAAAGATACCTATATATATTTTCAGTAAAGTGCCTTTTGTTTGAACACATTTTTATGCACCGACACGATCTTCAAGATGTGTACCAATCTGCACACTTAAATTATCTAGGTAGAGGTTATGGTATTACTTTGATGTATTCAGGTAAACTGGTTATACTGGTTATACTGGTTATAGGGTTCCGTACCCAAAGGGTAAAACGGAACCCTATTACTAAGACTCCGCTGTCCGTCCGCCCCTCTGTCACCAGGCTGTATCTCATGAACCGTGATGGTTAGACAGTGGAAATTTTCACAGAACATTTAGTTATTTCACTTTAAAAATAAATAATTAAATTAAAATTAAACAAATATGTCTGTTTTTATAGATAATGGTACGGAACCCTTCATGCGCGAGTCCAACTTGCACTTGGCCGGTTTCTTATTTAAATAATTAGCCCTAAAAAATCTTTTCCTAGAAAACTGAAACCAGCATTTGTAAATTAAGGTTGGATCACTGAGTTTTATTAAAAATTACAGGCTGACAAAGCCAAACAATTTTGTGAATGCCAATTAGAACGAAGAAAAAAATTCGAATCTTAATGGCATTTCACATTCTTTTTTTAGCGCTAATGGCCAGAATTAAAATAAATAGGTTGGACTAAAAAAGGTTTATGTTTTATAAAAGCTTGCAATAAGATGAGGAAACTCTTCGGTACATAATTTAGGTAAATATAGGTATTAGATATAAGATCTCGGCGCCCAGGATTTTTTTTTTATGGATGAATAAGACATAAATGTTAAAGAGTTGATAGACTATTCACGTAACTAAACTTTCTCAACATAATAAATTCATAGCTATTTACAGCGGGTTTACATTCAAACCAACCCAATAAAAGAAGTCTGCCGAATGTTTAGTCATCATCAATGGGTAACCTTCATATTAAACCGCTGCGGCCAAAAAAAAATCTTATGTAATAGGTAAATAAACATTAAATTCGCGATTAATTCGCGACACACCGGTGTGACGCCGGGGCCGGAGCGGTTAAAACCTACACACATTATGCATGGGTCTGCAAACCTATTATATCCGATTTTCAAGAACCCAAGCACCTAAGGTTATTAGTATTGAGGTTGATTTATTTAAAGATACCAATTTTACCAATTAAAAGCAGGCCGAAAGTGCTTAAAAATATGGCGAACGCCAATTAATTATTAAAACGAAAATAAAATAAAACTTAAAGGCATTTTATAATTTTCTGACCGCAAATGGCCAGTAGTGAATTTTATACGTAAGCCATAGAACGTTAACGAGTTGGATTAAAATAGGTTTTATTCAGCAGATAGCCGTAGAGATAAAAAAAAACTAGAATCAACCATCACAACAACATTGACTCATAGAACATTATACTGTAAATCTTTAAAAGAATAATGTAACGCAATAAGCTTAATTTACCAACGATTGTTACAAAACCAACCGCTAAGTATTCTCAATTAATCCTATTATTCTTTATGGCGTTTTTATGGAGGCCACTTTACGCCGACTGACCTAATTCGAATCAAGGGTAGTATGAACTTTTCAATAAAAGTAATCGCCCATTATTCCCTTGAGATTATGAGATAAGGCCAAAATGGTTTTTAATTCGAGTCCATTTTGGATTTTCATGAGTTAAAAATATCTCCTTTTTTAAGTAGGTATAATTTTTAACCGACTTCAAAACGCAGGAAGTTATTTGTTCGACTGTTAGTATTTTTTTATGTATGTTCACCGATTTCTCTGCCAAATTGTGGACCGATTTTCAAATTTTTTTTTCGAAAGCCTATACTCACGAGGTGGTCCCATAGTCACCAAATCAGAATCAGATGATGGGATCCCAGGGAAATCGAGGGCAACCCTCAAAATTGATGTTTTTTTTTTCATATACACATTTTTACATTCTAATGCAAATCAGATATTTGTGCTTGGTAGTCATCATCTCATGTTGCTAAGCTGATGATGGAAGGTATAAGTTAGGATCTGATGATGGGATCCTAGGAGAAATGTTTTTTCAGTCATGTTTTCGCCAATTTTCAACCGATTTGGATCATTCTTTTTCTTTTTTGTTTGAAATAGTATTTTCCCGGACTGGTCCCATTTCAATTTGATGAAGATCTGACGAAGAACTTCGAAGGTAGGCAACGGAACTCTTCAATAAATTATAGCTAATTTCCCGGGATTGCTAGAATCGCAAGTCTGTTTGTTGTTTATACCAGGTCATAACATCACGCCGGTACGCTGTGAATACAAGTCAACCTGAATTTCCATGTTTTTGGAGTTATCTATTCGGGCATAACTATATTGTTTATTAACCGATCTTGATAATTACTTTTGCGTTAGGTTTCTTTATATTTACTTATATTGCATTTGCATTGGACGTTGCATTTCAAACCAGTGACCTCTTCAACTTAAAATCATTGAAATGTAGTAAAGTGACATAATGTTAGATTTATGTCAATCCAAAAGCAAAGTATATATTTAATTATGAGCTGGTCTGGATTTGGACTGGCAAGGCCTACAAAGTTACTCCTTAACAGCAAATAGCGCAACCACTCATTATGGAAATAATGTCAGTTTTGTTATCATTACTAATAAGTGAAAAAAAAAAATAAAAAAAAAAAACCGACTTCCAAATTAAAAAACACAAAAAAAGTTTAAAATAACTTTAATTTCGGAAATCAGTATTTACATTGGCTTGCGATGGTGAAAGTGGACAATGTTATATTTCAAAATAACCTTTGCTTTTATCAACCAAATTAAACTTAGGTACTTAACGTATAATACTTACAAGTTTCCCTTTAAATAATCGTTATTACGAAACACCTGCTTTATTTAGATTTGTCATTATTTGCCGCAAACTAAGTTAATTATTCAGTTATCCCGCCGAGTCGCTGTTGCCTCTGTAATTAGATCACATTGTGAAAATGTCAGACATAGGTAAGCCACAAAACAGTAGCACGAAATGTGCCACTGCTTTTTGGGGCAGTGAATAATTGAAGTGTAACATTGCTGAATCAGCTTTTTGATATATTACCTCTATATTTTTATACTTTTAACGTTTAACACTAGAAGTAATAAATACAAAATTTCCCATTTGTAAGGCTGATTTACTATGGGTAATTAGGGTCCTAGTTGGTATCCCAATTGTATCGCACATAAAGTCTCAAATTCTTTCAAAAACGAAAGGAATTTTAGTTTAGTGTTTCAAGTGTTTAACGCAAATAATACTATCAAAATCAAAGAATAAGCGATCGATCGCATAAATTGATGTATTACGCAATTAGGCTACGCGTTTCATCCAATTCAGCAGTGCGATTCTTTAAACATGTCAAAGTGAAAACTTAGGCGAAGTGAACGACAAGTGAGCTGTCAAACCATACAAACAAGATGGAATGACAGCTCACTTGTCGTTCACTCCACCTAAGTGTACACGGTGAGATGTCGATAGATAGGCCGACTGCTCCATTTCCTGCCCTTTGCTGTGATTGACAGGTGACATTAGTGACTACCTGAATAGAAAGTTTGTAGAAAGATGAGTAACACAAGGTAGGTATTTGATAAATCCTCTGTAAGTACCTGATTCTTAACCGATTGAATTTCTGGATAATAAAACTATCGATTGCACCCATTTTACATTACAATTCAGCTTCAATTTTTTGTTAAGGCAGCCATTGAATCTTCGATATCAATGGATGGATAGCTACCTATTCAAAAAGTTTCTAAGGCCTAGAAAAGTATGTGAGAACGATATAGAATAGGTAGGTTCTTAAACATATACGAAAAAAGGTAGAGGTAGATACATTGACACCACTTAAACGAGGGTTGCCTTGGGCGCATTGACACCTCCGATTCCATTCGATATTTATTTCAAATCGAATTTCAAAAGCGTTAAATCGAAATACTTTTCGATAACGAAACGTAAGTGCATAATAATATAGAGTGACATTAATCGTTCTCGCTAACTGCGCAAAAGATAATTCGCGAGAGATTGGCTGTACAAAGTTCATAATGTTATCTGCGGTTAAGAAAAATAAATGCTGTACTAATTTGAGAACATACCAACATGTTTTTTATTTTATTACACATTACTGTTTTACTAGCTTGTGCTAGCGACTTCGTAATTATCCCAAGGGAACATACTCTTGGGATAAATAGACGTGCTCTTCTAGACTATATCCGTGCCAAATTTTATCCAGATCTGTTCAGCCGTTCTGGCGGGTTTGAGGAACAAACATCCAGTAGAGTAAGATTTTTACCAACTTTGAAGAAATAATATACATAGTAGGTAGTACATACCTCCAGGGTTACGGAGTTAGTTCGAAAGAGTCACCGCAGCCTTGGAACGCAAAGGGCATTTGGAGGAACACGTATCAGTTATGTATTACCTACTATGTATATAGTTTATGGTTTCCTCCGAAAATAAAACATAAAGGTACCTATGCGATGCAATCAGCAGTTTAGTAACAGTTCTAACAATTTGGTTATACATTATAGGTAGTATCAATTGACGGCTTGTTAGAGCGATTAGATAAGATAAACTGATACAGAAAATACGTCATTAATTCGACGTAATTATTTTGCAAACATCCGGTGAATCTACAATAGTTATTTATGATATTAGTGCGGTAAGTTGGTTTTTACAAACGAGTAGACGAATGTAAGCACGAGACGAAGTCGAGGGCTTACCATAGTCACGAGTTTGTATAAACCAAATCCGCACGTGTGTCATACAACGTTTTTCGACACATTTGCGAGAAAACATTACAATAAGTAATGAAACAAACTTTTTGTCTCTAGAAATCAGTCGGAAAGTCGCAACAATCTTTGACGTTTCTAATATGAAAATGGCGCGAATTTGCAAAGGGCGCCACATGCGCGTGGTGAAAATTAGAACCACATACTTTATTTTTTTTATTTATCTTCTCTCATTTTCTCTATAATATTAAAATGAGACAAACGTATACAGCAAAAGCGCTTCCAAGGAGGTTTGATCATTCAGCTTATTTATTCTCGTGATGTGAAACTCCTTGGTGGAATTCTTATTAATTTTTATGGAAATTAAAAAAAACCGTAAAGAATACGCACGGCGCTATACAACGGAGTTTGCGGTAAAATATGTACTTAGGTGAGAGTACCTACTTTGCCGCACGCTCCATTTGTGTGGTGCATAATTTTTAACTTTCGAACAATGCATACAGGCTTCGTAAATGCATTTTTTGAGCAAATGTGTTGAAAAATATTAAAATTAACGTAGCATAGGGTGGTTTACCAATCATTTGAAATACCGCCTAAGTGTATTTTATTTTTGTATATTACTAATTTTGTGTATATAGTTAAGTTTTAAAATAGTTTTTTTTTGATAAAGTGCTTATTAAAATACCAATAAATGTACAAAAAATATAAAAAACCCTGGAAGGAACCCAGAACTATATATTGGTAAATTATTTGACTTTCCTATTTCTGCTTCCCAGATTTCTTTTAGTAAGTACCTAGCCTAAAACCAGTAATATATCTCAAAAGTTTTCATCGAAACTTCCAATGTCAGGCCTTAGAATTTCAAGGTACTTGAAACAGGCCTTCAATTCTTGTCAAGTCCTCGGTCCGTGGGTCAAAAGCATGGCAGACATTCCAACTACCCCTAATATTACGAAATACATGAAATATCTTAAGAATCCAAAGCCACTTTCAATAGTTCCTTAGACCGAAAAATTTACAGCCCTATTTATAAAACTTTTTATTAATCTTAATTATGCTTAAAAAAATCGTGCGTCGCGGTTTTGTAAAAAACAAAATGGCGGCTGGTGGCTATGCCAGATCCCATACAAAAATGTTCGAACCCCTTTAAATACTAATTATTCTAAATTTAAATGATTATAGAATCCTATAACAATAATCAGTAGGTATAAGATTAAGCCTGAAACACAAGCTGGCACTGCCATTTCTCCACACGGAAATGAAAAACGGGAGAAATGTCCTTTGATAAGCATATGTAACTTGCTTCCGACAGCACGAGTATATGTATATGTTTGTTTTTTTTCTGTAAAAGTCCGAATATTTTTTAGAATGGTAACAAGGACTGGAAAATTTGCCTGGAAAATGAGAAAAAGTCCGATAAAACTGAACGTGTTTTTATAAGTATAAACTCAATAGCACTCATCTATTGGGTCACCATTACTTATGCATTTGGATAACAAAGAATTTGTAAAAGTAAATAACCCCACATACGTTTAAAATAAAAAGGAAATTGCTACCTATGTGAAACAATAAAAAATAAATTACCCATTTATTATTCATGATCTCGTTCGCAGAGAAAATATCAGTCTATAATTTTTGAGATTCCGAGTATTTCAATCGGCACGCATAATATTTATCAAGCTTGTTTAATTCAGTCTGTTTTATTCGATGAATAAATCATGGACTTAAGGTCTACCTACTTAAGTGGGTCGGTACCTACAAATTTATTTGAGGTCTCCGATTTATTGAAATTTTGACTGTTGTAGAGTTTATTAGAACGATGATTTGTGATTATTGTAACAATAGATTTTAAATCAATCGAAAATTATTTTTATGAGAGCCTGGCACGAATGGTTTGACGTATAGTTATGTTAGTGAATTTTTAATACCTGTAAAAAACTACAACCCCATAGTATTTTGGTTTAGTTTTATGAGACTATTTGTATCATACAAAGATATGAATTATCCGATTCAAATAAATATTATGTGTGCGAGACGATATTATAATTATGGTAAAATTTACGTTACGTTACATTTGTCAAAACATTCGTGCTAGGACCTCTGTTTTCCTTCGATTTTTGACTGTTGAATATTGTGACGTGAACATCGCATTATGCTTTCACAATCGAAAGGAATCGCCGATAGAATTTTTTCTAAATTCTACTTATATACGGTCGACAACGTATGCAATGAATTTGTTTGCAATGTCAAAATTAAAACATATGAATTTGTTTATTACGCTATTTAAAAATATAAGTCGGAAATCGCAAAACTGTCTTGAGGAAGTGTGGTGATTAATGCTTGTATCTTCTCTGTATGAGACGACGCTTTTGCCCAGCCATGGAACACTGACCGGCTAGTATTAAGACAAATTTTCTTAGCTGTAGCCCCTTTTATAAGACGACGATTCATTTCATAAACTTTACTAACTAAATTGGGATAAACCCAACAAACATGAGCAACACAAGTTCCTAGTTTAATCACAACAAGGGAAGTCATAAAAATACTATCAGACGCACGATCGCACGCGATTCATGTTTAACGCGTAGTTTTCATAACAACATCCATTCATTGGGAAACGTCATTTATTCTGTTTATAATCTATTAAAAAAATATGTATATGGCATAGATAAATTAATTGTTAACCAATACTGACAGCAATTTCTACCTCTAGTAAATTCAAACTTTACCTGAGACTTTGTGATGGCGACAAAATTTCATTCTATAAGTAACAGTGACATTGACAATCGTTATCACTGATAGATTTTCATTTATCTAGGTCACTAATTTCACGTTGCACTACATAAAATTAACAATCAATTCTGGTTGTACCATTGGTTGTACACGCATTATGAACAGAATTAAATTAAGAAAACATTTCAGTAGAAAAAGCTGCCAACATTACTTAAGAAATCAAATAAAACTTCACGCAGAAGTAAAGAAATATAAAATAGATATTTCTAGATTTCAGGAGATGATATAGCGTGTGTGTGTTTTATACTAAAATTATACCTAGATGCACTATTAAATACAATATATTTTATTTAAAATAAAGCTAACGACTTGGCCCGCGTTAAAGTCGGGTATTGCTCTGTGATGAACAGTTTCCTTAAATTCTGTTCATCATGACGGTGGGCAAGACTTGTGCCTCGACCGAATGTGTTCGCCCAAACGTTTCAAAGAGTAGATCCTATGGAGAAGAACGTACAAAAAACTCCATGGAAGAGTATCCATGGAGATACTTGTACGTTCTTCTCCATAGGATCTACTTTTTGAAACGTTTAACTGCCGCGTTGGGGATATGGTCGGAACTGCTATGCAATCATAATACATAACTTTACAAAAAAAATCCTAGCCATCAATGTAAGTAAGTCTGTGTGGTCGGCTCGTCGGTAATTGTTCAAATTGAACGGTAATGGAACTTAAAACGTCCACGATACACCCTTTTATTGGCCGCCTAAATGGTGGGGTTCATACCTATGACATTGCTATTGTTACTAACGTCGGTAGTATTTCAATCTATGTTTGCCTCTGAACTATTGAGAGGCTGATACGGCTGATAAGGTTGTAGGGCTAGATTGTTTGATTGAATAGGTTGGTACTCCAATTGCCTATAGTAAAACGCTATTATATAAAATAAATTGGATCTTAGTTATCTAAAATAAATGTTTATTATTATTATTATTATTATAACGTTTAAGGGTGCACTAGTCATGAGAGAGAGGCCACCCCTTACGCCCCAGACGCCGCAACATAAGGAGACGCCCCGAGCGTTGGGAGTCGCAGGGCGATTCCCGGCCACCGTAGGCGCGGGTCTGTGGACTGCGAGCGTTGCGTTGCTCGCCGTCCGATCAAAGCCAGGTCCGGGTCGACGGCGCGTTGTGTTCCACGCGCGCCTCAAAGAGATGTCAGCATAGTAGACGGGGCCCGTTAGGGCCAGAGCCTGCCAGAGTCGCGGATTTTGTTCGAAAGAGTAACCGCGGCCCTGGAAAGCAAAGGGCACTCGGAAGAGCACGGATGGGTTTTAGTCAGTAAAAGTCTGACACTCCCTTCCGCTCCGCCCAGAGCGGGAGGAGTCATTTGATGATTTCCCATCCATAAAAAGGTGCACTAGTCGAACGGCTGAACTCGTTGACGGGCGTGGTAAAATGCATGTTATCTCATCCAACATCACTTAAAGGAAGAAATAAATGCTGTGATGAGCAATGAGCCAGTGCGCTCACAAATTTACAGTTCCATATCATATAAGATGATTTATAATGAAAATGAGCTCGTAAAATGTATTGAAAGACATTTGGTAGTAAGGATATTATGAAAAAAGTACTGAATGTATCTGTTTAAAGTATTTTTTTATATTTTAGTTAGGAAATTATCTATCCCTATATCGTTAATATTTTGCCATTTTATTACTACACAACTTTTATTTACGCCCAAAGTTGTGTTAAAATTTGGAAATTTCGACACAAATAACTTGCACATCTATATTTTTTTTCTGTTTTGGGCTAGGTAATACTGAGAAAAATAAATGTGACTTTTTTTCTGAACGTACACCGACAATCAGTAGAGTATTCACCAGACTACGTTTTTATGACACAATAACTAGGGCACCCTTATGGAGAATCCATCGTAAAAAATACACCAACTCAAATAAAAGCGCTTTTACTGAAATCGAAAGTAAAGTTGTTTGGATTTTATTGTACTACAAATAAAATTGAGTTGAAAAACAAACCTAAAGTGTTTTTTATCTGTTTTCAGGTACACAACGTGAAGCTTTTACACGAGTTCGACGCAATAAAGTTGTAAAACAACGTGATAGAAATGCGATTCGCTTAAAAACGCCCTTTATAGCAGTAATGTGGTGGGAGCGAAAAGATCTGCTCGTCATCGGCAGAAATAAGTATTTTCTGAAAGTAAAAGGCTAGTTGACTAGTTGTATGATTAATATAGTATCAACTTCGATCAAGAATACACTAGTTTAACGATCAGGAACAAAAATGCGTCGCAAAAGTGTCTATTACAACTAATATTGACACTTGACAACCTAACTTGATCATAAACCATAATGCCCGAGCATAATAAAATAGTTGTTTAAGCAACTGTTGTATAAGAAGGGGTCTTAAAACTCGAATGCCGAGTGTGATAATAGTATCACATGAGTGTTTTTATACCTAATTATTTACAGTTGCATACAAGACTTTATCTACAAGCATGATACAAATTCTCTATGAAATCTTGGTACTTACGCCTTTTCATATTGTTTTCCCGACTTTTCTGAAAAACTCATTTGCTGCATTAGAAATATCTGGTGGTGTGTTATCAAAGTTTGTATCACTCATTTTTGTAAACATGTAATACTTTTCGATTCCATTTCAAAAAAGGTAAGTTTTAATGAGACAAAGTTACGGTTCAGTGGACAGGGACAATCTGCTATAGTATATTATAGAAAGAAGGCATGAAAAAACATTTATTAGATGAAAGACCATCAGGTACCTACACACACACCATTACATAATAAAAAGTGACAAAAAAAACAAGTATGTGCCTCACTGTTGCGCCAAAAAGGTTCATTTCAGTAATGTTCATCAGCATCATCTACAGCCCAACTTCGCCCACTGCTGAGCATATGCCTCTCTTTTCTTGTGCCAATTCCCACAATCCTGTATCAGCCTCTTTAAGGCTATACCCGCGATGGCAACAATGTCGTTTGTCCATCTCGCCGCCAGACTACCAAAAATTTTACTTCCAGTCCTTGAACACCACTCGGTCACCGCTGAATCTATAGAACATAAAAATCTCCGCTCAGATGGTCAGGATACCTACAACCAAGTGTTTTGTAAACAAACGAAATCTAACAAAAAGTGTGATGTGCGTGACACGATATTGGTAAGCAAAAAGGCCTTTTGTGAAGATCGAAACACGCTCATATATATGTCGAGTTTTTAATGAATTCTTGTTATATTCAGGAAATAATAAAAGTTATTCTTTGTAAAGGGATGTCTTCGGAGTTCTTTTGTCGAATTGACTTTTTCATTATGACGATGGATTAAAAATATATGTAGGCATGTAAGTATGTTTTTAAAATGAAAAGGCTTATTTTGTGTTTAATTTTCTTTCATGTTTGGTTATGCGACCCGTTGCTTGAAGTTGAATCCACTTTCGACAGACTGTTTCATAATTAAAGTAATTTTAACTTTCCTAGCATAATAAAGGTTTCAGATTGGAGTTGCTGATTAAAGAAAAACGGAAAATAAATCCTCCTCTTTAATAAAAAATCAGCTGACGAATACTTAATTCTACGCTTAGTGATTTCTTTACTGGTTGAGCGAGGTGTATTTTAACAGTTCTAAATTCCTTTTATATAATAAAGGCTGGCTGAATATTTGTAGAGGTTTATCTAAGAGGCAACGTCGCTAGTGTACCCTAGTCTCAACCACTGTAACTTCTGAAAGCCAGAAACTTCTGAAACTAGACAATGAAGCATAGATAATAGATTTTTTCAACAAAATATTGCTCTGATTGGTTAATATTCCGTGGTTTAAATATAGTCACTCAAAACTGCTCGTGAAATGGGAAAACGTCGAATAGATAAAATACTATCGAAAACCGTGTTTAAAAGTGACCTCAAAATAAAAAACCGGCCAAGTGCGAGTCGGACTCGCGTACGAAGGGTTCCGTAACATTATCTATAATAAAACGGTAATAAATCACGTTTGTTGTATGGGAGCCCCACTTAAATATTTATTTTATTCTGTTTTTAGTATTTTTTGTTATAGGGGTAACAGAAATACATCATCTGTGAAAATTTCAACTGTCTAGCTATCACGGTTCATGAGATACAGCCTGATGACAGACAGACGGACAGACAGACGGATTGCGGAGTCTTAGTAATAGGGTCCCGTTTTTACCCTTTGGGTACGGAACCCTAAAAAAGAGATACTTTTATTCTATTTCGATAAAATTTTCAAGATGGGTTTCTTTTCGTTGAATTTTAATTCAAATATAAAATGGAGTTACTACGCTCAACTAAACACTGCGGTGCAAACACGGTTCTTTTTAACAATCGTTTTATCGGTGTCATTTGTTTCGTTTTATTATCAAAACTATAACAAAATTATCTAAGGCTTCTTGTGCAATTTTTTTCTTCGTCTGAGTCAGCGCCCTCAAAAAATCATACCTACCTACCTACCTATTAAAAAATAAAAACCGATCAACTTTTTGACCCGACAACTATGGATAAGAAAAAATGCAAGGCAAATTTTCAGGTTTCGAATTGTGATAAATATAGAGACAATGCAAGTTTACTACGAATTATGTCGTGTGTAATATTGTGGTCACAAAACCTAATTAGTTTAATGCCAACACAAACAAACGAGCAGGTTTAACCTGGCTTAAACGAAATAGACGTTATTTACATTTACAAGGGCGTGTGTAATGTTTGTATTTTAAATATAACAACTAATGATATACAACCAAGAGATATAAAATCATTTCAAATAAGCTTCAGTTGATATAATTATCATACACTAACTACTAGTTGATTTAAAGTTATAATGCTCATATTGTATAATATTTCTTTCATCTAATCGACATTTAATATAATCATGTGATCTATTTCAGCAAGTTCATACAATAAAATTAAAAAATCTGAATTTAAAAAATATACGAATCAATCCAAATAATTTATAATAACATATATATGAATGAATATTTTACTTGAAATTTGATCTAAATGCTCATTGATGTAAATTGATGTAATTAATCAAACTCCTTTTGCGACATTTTCCGAAATTTTCTCTTTAAAGAGTGAAAAGGTGAAAAGTGGCGGCAAACTATGACGCAGACCATGTACTGGAATACGTATTATATGTTCGGATATATCCAAACAATAATAATGATCCGTTTTCATTACTACAGAACGTACGTACGAACTTACGATAGAAGTCGATTCAAGACAGCTTTATGTCTTTGAAATCTCAAAGACATAAAGCTGTCTTGAATCAACTTAGTCATAAAGCTGTCTTGAGAAAGTCAATAAATGTATGTGGGTCAATGACCGTTATTGCACATTTATCTGGCGTCTACCATAGATAACCCTTGTCTACAAACCGAATAGTCAGCAAATAAGATTGGATTCAGGATTTCGTTTATCTTACGGAATGTTTTATTTCTTTGGCTAGGTATCCAAACTTATATGACATTCCGTTTCTGGGGTTAAGTATATGGTTTGTTCAACCAGACATAGGTATGTGTTCGGTGAACATAGGGCCTAAAATCAGCTCTTTCATATTGCCTCCAAACATAGCTTTATACTACCAAGATATAATAATTAAACAGCATTTCTCCTTCTTTATGACATTATATTGGTAAATATGTGCGTGTGTGTGTGTTATATTTCTTTTTTTCTCTATATTGATCTCTTTGTATCACTCAATAAGGTTTTGTTGGGAGAAAACTCAACTTTGAGTTCAGTTTGTCTTTGTAAATGAACTATATGAAAGAATTAAAGACGTTTTTCCATAAATAATCTCAAGATATTTAGCATAAAGCGTGGGCAAGCTAAAAAGCTCAAACCAATATAACATAAATTACTCCAATAATAAAAAGACAGACTATTTTTATATCAAGGATAAAAATAGTACAATAATTATAACCACAGCTGTAGGAATCGTTAAAAATATCTTAGTAACGGGCCCACTATCTACATATCATAAAGAAATAGATGTGCTCTATTGTTATCACACGAAATTGCCAGCGCCCACGTGACAATGTCATGTCGATATATTAAACTGTCACCGAGTGTTATGAAAAGCTCACATTTACACACAATATTTTTTACGGTCGCCTGCTATTGGTTTTTGAAACTATACTTATTTGTTTGTTAGGGTTCCATACGTCCGAATGCAAAACGGAACCTTTGTGGGATTACTCTTGTGTCTGGCTGTTGGACTGTCTTTTTGTCCGTCAGTCACAACCAATTTGCATCGAATTTACTGGACCGGCTCAGTTGAAATTGGTTACACATGTAAACTTTTTAGACACAAGGCGGTGCGGAATGTAAATAGACAAATATTGAATATGGGGTCATTTTTTGAGGATATGTAAAAGTAAAAAAAGTTAAAGTTGAGAAAGCTTGGGAGGACACATCCGGGTGTTTTCATTGTGAGGATCGCTCGGAGGACACGGTGGTGGATGGAGGTCTGTCCTGCTTGGGCGGAGCACCGCCGTGTCCTCGTCAAGGCGATCGGCGGCGGCGACCTCTCGCGTCCAGACCTGGTTCAATCCATGGCCCGGTGCGAGGAGGGATGGGAAGCCATCACCTGCTTCTGCGAAGCAGCAGTGCGAGTCTGTAAACATGTCGAAGTGAACTCTTAGGCGGGGTTCCCGACGGGTGAGTTGTCAAACCATACAAATAAGATGGAATGACAACTTACTTGTCGTTCACTCCGCCTAGGTGAACACCGTGACATGGCGACAGAATCGACCGGCAGTAATGCTAGTTAAGGAGGAGGTGGGCCTCGTGAGGGAGAGACAACCCTCGCGCACCAGCCGTAACACCGCAACATAGACGCCCGGGCGTCGAGAGTCGCAGGGCGATTCCCGGCCACCCGGTCAGGCCCGGGTCGACGGCGCGTTGTGTTCCACGCGCGCCTCAAAGAGATGTCAGCATAGTAGACGGGGCCCGTTAGGGCCAGAGCCTGCCAGGGTAGCGGTTTATATTCAAATGTTACCGCGGTCCCGGAAAGCAAAGGGATCTAGGAGGAGCACGGATGGATTTTCCTTTCCTTGGAGTCATTTGATTATTTCCCATCCATAAACAAAAAGCTTTCGATAAATTACAAAACTGTTTATTTCATTTATTGCTATAAATATACACACACTTAAATAAAAGACTGAACTAAAACTAAAAGTAATCTAAATCTAATGGCGTCGAAAAATTCCTCCGCATCGCAGGCCACTGGTAATGTACCCAAAAGGCTGGCAGCATTGCCACGTTGTATGGCAATGCTTATCCTTTGTCCGAGGTAAAAGCCAGCCCTAGGGTCACGCGAAGTGTCAACTAACTACTATTACAAAATGTATTTATATTGGCTTCTTTTATCCCGGAAAAATGCTCGATTATTGGTATAGCGCAGCACTTTCTGTTTTGTAACTTATGTCACGCGAGCGAAGTCGTGGGGCAAACTGATATCAAATATCTGCAATATTTGCCTACCAGATATTGTATGCAATTTAGTCGGAAATTAATAAACTTTGTACGTGACTTTCGTTATCAAACGCTGGCAGTTTATTTGATGCGATGACATTTAGGAAACCAATCTAAAAAAATAATGACATGGAAATTGCCAGTGGAATTTATTATATTCAGCATTTTACTGTCTTGCATGGTAACAGTATTGTTAAAGCTGAATCAAATTATAGTAGATATTTAATAAACTACGAGTAAGTAATAATGACATCTAGTTTTAAATATAATAAAAAAACGACCTACAAGGTAAATAAAAAATATTGTTTTAATTTACCTTGTACCATTGTTCGAAACTTAATAATAAAACATTCAGTTTATGAAAAGCAATGTCGTTTTATTAAGTACATAATTATGTAGTACATCAAATAATAAAACATGTAACCGAAATTTCAAGACCAAGAAAAAAATTGTTAAAAAAATACTTTGGCCATACTACTCCTATCCTTTATTTTTATTAAATAAATATTTAAAAATAAATACGCCTATCCTTTTACATAATATATCAGAGTCCCAAGTCAGTAAGGGTTAGATCATATCAAGTTTCTAAAGCCATTGCACATACTAATATATTTCCGCCTCTCCTTAGATTACCGTATGGCCTCCTCGAAGCAATACGACCGCTTCTAACCAGGAGATATCGATGTCGCCCATAGATATAAGATATTTCTTCGGTGACGCCCGACAGGATGAATGATTGCTTACATTTACCACAATATTCGTAATAAAACAGGTTTCTTTGGTCTTGTTAAAATGAAACTCAATTTTGACAGTTCAACAATATTCACTGCGTTCTTAAATTTCCACATGTAACATTCCTCTCCCAATCAACTTTCACACCCTTCTCTCTCGCCACATTCCTAAACGATAATGACTTAAAATCTTAATTGGTGTGTAAGGTGTATAATTAGTCTGTATATATTTACTAGTATATGTGTTGTATATAATATTAAGCTTGTAAATTAGATTATTTGTTCTACTAACTCATGTGTTCATCCTTTCAGCTAGACTAACAGCTACCACGAAGTACAAAGTTTGACGGTCAGCCTCTCTTTGCTGCTGTCACGACGTGCCACTGGCAGAACAGTCGGAACCGGCTCAGTTGCCAAAAAAGGGGAAAGAAAAAAAAAACGTTGTCGAGCAGATGAGTTAGAAGCGAAGCAATGGTTCAGGAATTTCCTTCAATTGTGATAGAAGATGTGATAAAGTTTGGAACTCAGAGTGACGGTTGAATTCACCGAAGGATGGACCTTCATAGTTCGCTCACATTAGGAAGAAATAGAGCGTGAGCCTATTGCCATCAACTGGGCATGAATCCAGACTCCAGGATGCTACTGAGTATTTCTAGACTAAATCAGCGCTGATGCGAGAGATATCGATAGAGATCGTAGCGCACCCATATAACTCAGCACTCTTGTTCAGCCGTTGTTTGTGCTATAAATCTATACAGGCTGTTGCACAAATGCGTGGTCATATGTAAAGGTGCTATTAGCTGATACATATTATGAAAAATTATATATGGCTACTATTTTAGCCTTATTTATAAAAAAAACCATACGCTTAGTTTAAATACTGACTAATTAGCAGATTCTTTATTCAACTTTTCTATAACGAACTCGAATCTTCTAATCGGAAGATATTAACAGTATGTTATATCAATGGTTAGGATTTATATTACTAAGGCCCGCAATTTGTACTAAAGTATTCTATATAAATATAACCCAGCTTCACATCTTTAGTCCCCAGAGGCAGAGGTGTACCTCCAGTACACTCAAATTTCGCCAGTTAGTAAGATCAATGTTTGCAACACTACCTGGGTTGTTGACAAGGCGTTCGGTAACAAGGCTGCCGAGTTCTAAGGTTATTTCACTCCACAGATTACTAATATTTTTATAGTAGGTCTAAGCCGAAACATCGCATTAGAAACAATATCTAATATCAAAGATTTGACACCTCTATCAATCATATTGTCTACTGAAGGACAGTTTCGAAAAGCTATAATGCTGTTAGAACACAGTTATTTAACATTAAATTATAACATTTCAAACTTTTTTTCATGTTTAAAATGTTGAATCTTTTACATTCAAAAACTCCGTTAAACCTGAATGTTGCCAGGAATGGTCCAGAATAAGAGCGAAAAGAACAAATTAATGACTCTAGACTTCGAAAAGCATATTCTTTCACCCGTCAGGATGTATAACAAAAAACAAATATTTTTTAAAGGCTAACAGCCGTATTCATGCAAACTTTATAACCAATGCTATTAGCTAAATATTATAAAAAGCAGATTATTTATTCCAAATTTTCTATGGAAAATTAGAATTTAGAATCTTCTAACAGTATTTTAACTATGTAATGATTAAAAAGTTTTTATGAATAAGCCTGTAAGTGGCTACGAATTTGCTACGAAAACTCGTAGCACTGCTACGAATTTAATAAGCTTGCTACGATTTTTCCGATATAAGTTTTAATATTGTTTTTCTTGGATCTTTCTAGGAATACGATTATATGTTTCTGGGAATCTTGCGGACCCATTTTAATATAAATAGAATAGAATAGAATAGAATAGAATAGAATACTCTTTATTATGTACACCATATAAGTTACAGAAAATATATATGAAGAAAACATTACATAGGGTGACACAATGGGCGGCCTTATCGCTAAAAGCGATCTTTTAAAGACAACCTTTGGATAGATTTGAAGAGAGAAGGAAAGACAGTACTGTAGGTAGTCTTAGGTGTACTATTAATATATACAATAAATATATAAATAAATATATATACAATGACAATTATGAAGTAAACAGCAGAGAAACCAAGTAAAGACGATTAAAGAGAGAGGTAGTGGTTAAATAATGTTGTTATATGTCATATTAAGGAACTTAATAAGAATTAGCTGAAAAACCAAAATATAATTAAAAAGATACTGTTGTAGGTATATGTATTTTAATATATGTATTTTAATTCTATTTATAAATAAATAGTTATTTGTGAAAGTAACAGCAATCATTTTATCGCAGAAGAACATCAAGCCAGGGGCCTAACCACCAACTAGACACGGACGTAACAGAGAGACGGAGCTATACGTCCTGTATAGCTCCGTCTCTTTCCCACTGGAAGTACTATTAAAGTAATGCTGCTTTAAGAGTTTGTGGTTTAGGCCCTGTACCCTTAGGGATTGGCTTGGTTTATTTCTGAACAAAAGATGGAAGTTTTCGACAAATGTTTTTGTTACTCAATTAACTCGAGCTACTCTTTTTTTCAGTTCTCGGGCAACGAACTTTACTGTCAATCATGCAGGCCCTATTTTTGGCTTTATCGTCTTACTTGATCGAGTTTCAATCAACAAGCCGACTGTTTGCCTTCTGAAGTAAGTACGTCACATCGTTACGTCATCACTACGAGCATCGCCACATCATAGGAAATTAACGGCCTTTCGATTTTGATAAACAGCGAGACTTTTTGGATCATGTTTGAATTAGTTTGCTGATTGTATTGACGTGTTGATATTTTATAAGGTCTGATTTTAATGTCACTGGTATAACAGTATACAGGGTGTAACGGATAGGTGTTCATCTATACTAATATTATAAAGAGGTAAAGTTTGTAAGTTTGTCAGGTTGTAGGCATGAAGTAATATGAAATTTCGTATTTCTATTTGATCAAACAGTTTGAACCAGCCTGTTTGATCAAATCATTTAAACGTGTATGGCCCTATAAGTTCAATTAATATACAATGCACATTAAATCGAATCATTCTTTGGTACCATAGTTTGGTAACTTTTAGTAAGAGACAAAAACATATTGAAAGAACACATAAAACTTCAAATATTCAGTGAATTGCAAAGCCGACATTATTTCAATTGGAAGGTAACAGAAATAGATACAAGCTGCCAGTAACGTTTTCCCGTTCCGTCCATTGATATGTCAAATGCAATCCCGTAATGCGGGATCCCTCAATCGTGGATGTCGGGGATCCCCCGGATTGCGATTCCAAATATGACAATATTAGGGGCAAGAAATGTGTTTTCCAGCAATATTTTTATTTGCATTTTTGGATTCCCACTAATATTATTAGTGTCCGTGGAGTTTCTTGTACGTTCTTCTCTATAGAGCTCTACGTTTTGGAACGTGCAAACAGTTTCATATTTTTGACTGACTGACTTTGACAATTCAAAAGTAGGTAAGTACTTATAAATGGTTTATTTAAAATAAATGCTTTGACTTTGACTTTGATTATAACGCGACAATGAGCTTCTACGCCTAAATTTTGATGAATCTTAGTATGGCGGCAAATCTCGAATGGCTAAGGGAAAAACGGTACAGCCAAGTAAAAATAAAAACGTTAGTGAAAAATAAGATATAACAACGAATTGTGAAAACCATAGTAAAAGTATTGCCATTCAACGTGGCAATGCTGCCAGCCTTCTGGGCACGTTTCCGGATGACGGCGATGCGCAGGAATACTTCGACGCCTGAGTGTATTTTATTTTTATATATTACTTATTTTGTTTGTTTTTGTTTAGTAAAAGTTGTAGAGAATATTAAAACCTTTCCAACGACATCTCGCTTAATATTATTTGCCATTAGGCTGGGCTCCATACATTCTTGCCGGTCCTCCTTTTGCCAATTATTTGCATTCTCATCATCGTGTACAATACCAAACTTATAATAATCGAACGCGTTGAAGTTTTGACCCCCTAGATATTTTTTATATCGGATCTTTTGACCCGGACATAATTCGGCTCATTTCATACTCAGTGTCGTTATCAATACCTACGTGTTCTTATTTCTTACCGACAGTAATTTTTATGAGCAAGTCAGATAAGATACACCTTTTATAACGTTACATAATAGGACACAGGTACAGTGGTAGAACCTACCGATCTTATGAGTATATGACTACACGGTTGGCGCAGTGGTTGAGTGATTGACTGCTGCGCTGCGTGTCGCGGGTTCGGTTCCTGCCCGGAACAAATATTTGTATGGCATACAGATAGTTGTTCCGGGTCTGGCTGTGTGTGTATGTGAGTTTATATGTTTGTAAACGCACCCACGATACAGGAGAATTTCCTAGTGCGGCGGGAAAACGTTTTAAAAAAAAAATTGTCACCTGAAAATTGCAGAATCTTTATAAGATTATAAGTTCTTGATAAATGAGGAAAACATCGTTTTGTACGCAATAAATCCCATCCAAATTCAATAGTTTATTTAACAGTGTGATTAAAAAAAATCTTAGTTAACAATTTCACGCGATATTTTACAATATTACGGCGTTTGCCATTTTCCGGTGACATATTCAAGAGTATAGTCAGAATAGATGCGCCTCATGACCGGTATTTTACTCTTAAACTGCCTGGCCTATTTGGGAAACAATTAAATACATACGTAAGTAACTATAGTACGTTATGTAGGATTGACTTCTAGTCTGAACCGAATGAACCGGAATGCCAGTTTTGCATGGAGATGCTGCCAATCTGACCTCCACAACCCATGATCGATGCTGTTTTTTTAGGGACCCGTACCCAAAGGGTAAAAACGGGACCCTATTACTAAGACTCCGCTGTCCTGATGGACAGACGTCTTTCTGTCTGTCTGTCTGTCACCAGGCTGTATCTCATGAACCATGATAGCTAGACAGTTGAAATTTTCACAGATGATGTATTTCTGTTGCCGCTATAACAACTACTAAAAACAGAATTAAATCAAAAAATCAAAATCAAAAGTCATTTATTCAAATTAGGCTGAGAGCCAGCACTTTTTGAACGTCAAATTTTACATAAAGACAGTCCCCCAAAACGCCCACCCGTCACCAATTCCTAGTGTTTTAGCTGGAAAAAATTAATGTTTAAGTGGGGATCCCATAAAACAAACGTCATTTTTTGCCGTTTTTTATAGATAATAATAGTACGAAACCCTTCGTGCGCGAGTCCGACTCCCACTTGGCCGGTTTTTATTCCGCCGCAGCCGCGAGGCCTTTTAGAATCGATCCTAATATTCTACCAAAACCAGCTAACGATATTAAGCGAAATTCTCGATAAAAGCTCACATAAAAATCAACCTTTAATTTTCGGGTTATCCTTGCATTTATATTACACTCGGATTACAAAAAAAAAAATCCCATAATCTGCTTCAAGGACTTACCCTCAAACGATCCAAACATTCAATTGAATTTTCTTTTCGTATATTATTCCGAAAATTCTATAAAAGAAATAAGGCAACATATCCACTGATACGAAATACTGACTGACAGCTTCGTGATGCGAGCGGAATACAAAAATATTAATGTGAGCCCGAATAGTTTTTGTTTTGAGCGCGCGGGTGAAATAGTGTCGAATATCGGATGACACGCCTCAGTAGGTTAACCTTGTTTATGTCAGTAATTTTTATGAAAATAATGACACGAATAACACCAATATGTTAGGCTAATTTGTACATTTATATGGATTTTATAAAAAGAAAATGGTTTTAATGAAAAAATAGAACTAGACCAATTATGCGCCTTCCGTAGCTAAGAACCTTTTTGTATTAAATATAATATATATGTATAGTCGTTTAATAACTAAGGCCTTTTTCCAGTAGTACAAGGCTATATTTTAAAAGTTCTGAAGTCAAAATCATGCTAACAAACAGACAAAAACGCAGACGGGACAAGTCAATACTGTTTTCATTACCTATTTATTTATTCTAGTATCTATGATAGTTTATGTAGCTAGTTTATTGTATACCAAGATAAAAACACATAAAAAAACAAACAAACAAATGGCGGCCTTGGGCTCTAGAAAAGTGACATTCTGTCAACGGTAGCGTGGCGCAGGCGATTATCAATACGTCAAAAATGTATGGCATTGACAGATGCTATCGAAATGTCATGTGACCAAATTCCTACATTTTGGCATTGCGGCAGTCGCATTCGCTAATTGAATGGCACGTTGTCTAGGGCCTCTTATCATACTCCGCGATCTCTTCCAAGCAAACTTAAAATTATAGAGATAGCTTGGACAAAAAATGGGGTTTATCATTATATTTTCAGCCAAAAAAGGCTACTACCTACCTACTGAACTGGGATAGAACCCCCTGGGGTCCCCAAACGTCGCCTAATCGACGAGTCACAAGAAACAGAATCACATCTATCTAGACCATACTTAAACATAAACAAATGAATCGCGATATTGATGTTGTGTGATGACCCGGTAATATAAAACATGTCGCGTATCAGTTCGTTATCTCGCTCGGTGCAAGGTCGGGAGAGGGAGACGGATCATTGTGGCATTTGTACTGCTTGTGAAGTCGATTGATAGTCGAATGATTCGTTTCTGAACAAATGTTACCCGATCTGTGTTTTCTAGCAGGTATATTTATGACTACAGCTTCTCTTCTCTGCCTAAATCTCCTGCAAATACCAAAAATGAATTCAAACAACCTATTTTATTTATTTATTTTTATCAATACAGGTTATATTGCCCCACTGGGCACAGGTCGCCCTCTTAACCTTCCACTCTTCCCGGTGTGTTGTTCTCTCCGACCAATCCGTCATGAACGCCTCCAAGTCGTCACGCCAGGCAGCGTTTCCTAGGCCTTCCTCGGCGACAACGCGGACTCTACCCCACCTATCATGATGCATCCTACATGCGTGACCCTATCCTACCTAGTTTACAAAGAAGCAAAATATTATAAATTAAATTTGAAAAACATTAAAAAAACATTACAATAAAATTCGCTAGATTGTTTATTCATGAGCAATTCTATCTTCTATAGAAACTTAAAATACACAATACTTAAATGGTGAAATCCTAATCCTAGAAAATAGATTAAACTGATATAAAATTGTTTCGGGTAACTTTGAACCACCAAGTAAAAAACAATAAAGTTCGGATTGCCCGTACCTATGTATCATTGACAGATTCAAGTTTTGTGCCAAAATGACAGATGTAAAACTAAGTGACATTTACATTAAATGTGGCACAAAAGATGTTACCTAAGTACCTTACCATTAGTTCAATAACACATGTCGCCATAAATTTAATTTCAAATATTAAAAAAACGCAAAAAAAAAAAAATAGCAAATCTTACAAATGAACGCTATTTCGTAACCATAATTCTTCCGTTTATACTTATTAAGTTTAAATACTTAAAAAAAACACACTTTCCTGGTCTTCTAGTATAAACATTGAAGGTTGATAGTCATGGAAAGTCGAAAATAGTTTCAGCAGCAGTTGAAGACAGGTATATATTTTCAGTGTATTATTTATTAAAATGTTCAACATTCGCCCGTCAACAAAAATTGTATGCCAACCATTGTATAACGATAAAAAATCCAGACTGTTCAACCCTTCAATACAGCCATAGCCACAGCTATGTAGCCTACTCGTATATCCAAAAGATCAAAGTGGCTATATCAAAAAGGTATAAAAGTAATATAATTTGGACGTTATTTAATTTGACGTGACTGAAATGTAGGTGGGCGTGTAAAGGATATGTGCCACTTAACCACTCGGGCCCAACATGTGAAAATTCCCTAATATAAAGTAAATCTTATGTATATGTAAATAAACATTAAATTCGCGATTAATTCGCGACACACCGGTGTGTCGCCGGGGCCGGAATATTGGTTATTCGTTAACTGTCTTCGTGGAACACTGAGTTTCCATGGATAAGGGAACATGGGATTTAGTGGAATACATTGTAATAGTTGCGATTTTTATTTGAGACACAATCTTTTATAGTTTAGAAATTGAAACTAACACTATTCTGTTGAAATCTCGCCATGAAATTTAAGGTGATGTTAGATTTTTATAGAATCGACCGGCTGATTACTGTTCACTTCCGACATGGCCTAAACCACCAACTTTTAAAGCAGTATTACTTTAATATTACTTCCAGTGGGAAAGAGACGGAGCTATACGTCCTGTATAGCTCCGTCTCTTTCCCACTGGAACCGTCCATAAATTGCCGTGACTTACAATGATGATGTAAAATATCAACAATGGCAACTTATTAAAACACTTTTCAAGGCATTCAAAAGTTTTCAAGACTAGAAATGACTCAGTTCATATGTGTAGTGTTATACTGCAGTGCGATTCTGTAAGCCACGCGCCTTGTAAGCTTAAGTGAACTGAACATGAGGTGAGCTGTCAATCTATACAAACATGACGTTACGTTCACGTTATTATACCCTTACATGTTGATAGAATAGACCGGCTGTTACTATCTCACCGTGATAATTAAGGTGAAGTGAGCTGTCAATCCCTTTTTTAGGGTTCCGTGCCCAAAGGGTAAAAACGGGACCCTATTACTAAGACTCCGCTGTCCGTCTGTCTGTCTGTCACCAGGCTGTATCTCATGAACCTTGATAGCTAGATAGTTGAAATTTTCACAGATGATGTATTATACTGTATTTAACGCTGCTATAACAACAAACACGAAAAACAGAACAAAATAAAAAAAAAATCCCATATAACAAACGTGATTTTTTTGCCGTTTTTTTTATAGATAATGGAACGGAACCCTTCATGCGCGTCCAACTCGCACTTGGCCGGTTTTTTTTAAGGATGGGAAATCATCAAATAACTCCTCCCGCTCTGGGCGGAGGGGAAAGGAGTGTCAGACTCCTACTGACTAAAACCCATCCGTGTTTCTCCTATTGCCTTTTGCGCTCCATGGCCGTAGTGAGTCATTCAAACAAATTCCGTAGCCCAGCGGTCAATCCCTGCCAGTATTCCGTCGAGATCTCACCGTGTACACTTAGGTGGAGTGAACGACAAGTGAGCTGTCATTCCATCTTGTTTGCAAGTATGGTTTGACAGCTCACTTGTCGTTCACTTCGCCTGAGTTTACACTTGAATATTTACAGAATCGCACTGCTGGAATCAATTAGAATGACAGCTCACTTCACCTCACTTTACCTTAATTTCCCGGTGATTTTTTTTCCAGAATCGACCGGCGGATTCCTTTGCGATTCGTGGAAATACCGTAATTTGAAATTTAGGAAATCGCGCGCAAAATAACATTCATATTTTTAACCAGCGTAATAATTTTCCAAGGTTTTCCGCAAGAGGCTTATCGTAATCCCGGATTGAAGCATCTTAGTATATAGCCAATTTCCCCACGACTGAATTAGAACATTATTCATTACCAAAATAAACATTCAATTTTTTTTTAAGTATTTAATTTTTATTTGCAAAAAATGTGGTAAATGAAAAATGATAAATGATAAATGATATTTATTTTGTAAGTACTTTAATTAAACATAACACTTTTACACGTAAATATTTTTTAGTCATTTTAAGCTAGATGAGGCCGGTGTTTCCTAGCTGACTACCCTGAGAAGAAACACCGAAACAAACTCAGAGGTCACAGTCTCTTTTGAAGTCCATACAAATTGTACTGGTCAAATCATACGAGAACCATGTAGGTTAATGTCTGAGGTGGCCTTTTGAGGAAAGTGCCTCACAGATTTGAGTGGACCTGTCCAGACAGTGCAAGCATTTGTCAGTAGTTATTATGGAGCTCAAACTTAGAACTTTAAGGAGCTCAACGATTTGACGAACAATACCAAAGTAAGGACATATGGGTAGGCCGCATAAAAAAAATCTCAAACTGCCAGACATTGTTGACTAACATGAAATGGACCCCTATCATAGCGATCTGCATGGTCCCCACATTCACAATACGATATGAGGATCATGCAGATCAGTCTGAAATGGTCTTTTGAGGAAAGAACCACACAGATTTGAGTGGACCCGTCCAGTCAGTGCAAGCTTTGGTCAGTAGTCGAGTAGCTCAACTTAGAACCAAAAAGGAGCTCAACGAACCCACGAACATGCCAAAGAAAGGACATTTGGGTAGGCCGCAAAAGTACTCAAACTGCCAGACCTCATTAAAAATACTTCAAAGAAGAAGAAGTATTCCAAAGAAGGTAAAGAGATGTTACATAATATCAATATATTTCTGGTGCAGGACACATTCCGCCATAATAAGATAGCATGCAAATATACATTATGCTCATCATTAAACAAAGTTCGAAATTACATTGACACACATCATCAATTATCAAACAAAACAAATCAATACTACTGTATTGTTTGTACTATGTTGTACAGTACGTTACCATTTCACATTTTACGACATAAAATTTGAAAGGAAAACATAAAATAAAAGAATAAAATTACAAAGGTTATTTGTAAAACGCGAGTAATTTAACAACAAAGTGAAAGCTCATAATACATTTCTAAAATGGTAGGAATCGGAAGAGTACTTTTTGAGAAATTCGTTGACACTGTTTTTTTCTTTTTTCAAATTCTCTTTTATTAGCCATTTTTGTAAATAAAAGCAAAATTTACGGCAGGGTAGGTCAACTATCCCCTCAGGCAGCGAGTTATAAAACAAATTCATACGAATAGTAAAAGTATAAAACAAAAAGAATTGGATGGTATTAGAAAAGTTGATTTTCAGAATGTTGATCTACAAATTCTATACATGTACGTGTTTTGATGTTTAGATTTTACTTTGGATATTAAAATTCAGATATTTGTCAATTTGGAGCTGGCTTTTACTTTGGGCAGAGACTAGGCATTGCCATCAACGTGGCAATGCCGCCAGTCTCTTGGGCACATTACCAGCTGACAGCGTTGAAGACGAATTTTTTGATGCTATATTTTAGTTTGTGTATTTGTGTATTTTTAATTTAAGTTATTTTCATTAAAAGATTAATTACATTTAATAATAATAAAAAAAACATTTGGATTAAATTTAGAACGAGTAGGTACCTAGATCATAACGTGGCTAAATAGGATACCTTTTATCCTAGTATGCCGTGGGATAAAAGTTAATAAAGGAAAGTTGTACATAAACTTTCAATAAAAAAAATGGCGAATTTGTGGTAATGACGTCAAAAGTATTTTGACATCATTACCAGAATATCGCTTCGATTACGCTAAGGGAAGGTACATGCTGTAACCCTGCTATTGCTATTGATATTATATCATACGGGTCAAGAGGTCTAGTGGGTCTAAGACTCACTGAAGATCGACAAGAGAGAGCATAAGATTTCTGTTGACATTCAATAATGAACTTTATCTTAACTTACTTTACGTGCAAACTTGTAAGCAATAGCTATTCTCGCAAACATCAAACGTCTCTGAATGCGCTCGTGAGCTCGTTTCCACTTTAAGTTAGTGATAAAAAGTGTATTGTTCAGTGTCACCAAAAATCATAAATGTTCTGCGATATGTTCGATTTATGAAGAGCCTAAGCATTTTCTGGTCACAACATAACCGTAAGGAGTACGCAGTACATACACGTATGTAACCGGACACTTTCCACACAATCGTCAAATTCAGAGTTCAATGTCCACCATTATATCGATATTGGAGGATCCGTCATAATAATAATGGTCAAGTTGTTGTTACTATTAGCCAATTCTCATCGATCACCTAGTCTTCTCCCAACTACATACTCGTAGCTAGACTGGAACTGGACTGAATACTAATATTTTACCTGAAGTGACTGCCTCTATGTACAACCCAGTAACTTGGTAAGACTAGTTGACCGAATTTCGGTTGGGTTCTGGCTAGGGTTCCCAATCCTCCCGGAATGCTGGGAGACTTCGGTAATAATGGTCAACCTCCCGAGCTCCTGGTATTCAACAATTTCTCCAGTTTTCAGAACATCGAAGGAAATCGAGGTATCACTTTTTGTTTCGTCTAAAAATAGTAAAGAAGAGGATTTAACTACCGCTACTGAACTTACTTCAACTTTTCATGGCATCAAACATCATCGTTTTAAAAGCGAAGATTGTGGGCACAAACTAAATGTTTTCTGATTCGACGATAGCGAAATAATATCATGCGGTAGATTAAAAGCATATATAAAGTATTGCCGAAAACGTTTTAGGGCCGGCTAGTCAAGAACACTCAGTAATATAGCGAGTGATTCGACAAATATAGGAAAAATTGTATTAATTATTGATAACATATCTTTAATTAGAAAATGGCATCACAAATGGTTAATTAAACTTTTAATAAGATTGTTAAAATCCTCCCGGGTTGGTTCTTTCGAAAGTTGGCAACCCTAGTTCTGGCCCGTATCGCTGGAATTGGACCAGTCTAATTCTTTATTCATAAACTTTTACAAAGAGCTGTGTATAGATAGCCAAGGAAGTAAACTTATAGTAAAGTCTTATATAATGGTTTAATAACGGCTAAATTAAAACTAGTGTATGGCTAAATATATTAATTACAGGTACAAGATATTTAACTAGGAATTTAAATTATCTGTAGCGACCTGCCCGATCTAGGTTCATTCAAACCTGTGTTTAAGGCCATCACTTCATCGTATTTTCGCTTTGATAGCAGCAAGTCAGGATACAACGCAGCAGTATTTTATTTAAAGTAAATTACGAGTAAGTGTATGAGTATTCCAATTCTGCACATTAGAACAATGATGACAATCTCGTTAATGATGAGTTATGAGATGACACGTATTTCGAGTATTACGACACTCAGGGTCACTACACCGAAATTGATGTAATAATGTATATGTTGCTTCGCTCGCTCACTCTAGCTCCCGTTATACCATTCGAGCCTAAAACCTATCCGTGTCCCGCTATTTGGCTACGCAAGAAAATCCAATAAATTGTAGAACCACACACTGATTGGTCGCCAACATATTGTCGTCAGTTTATGTCGGTTCACAATTTCTCTGAATCACTTCGAGAGATTTTGGACTATCAAATTTTGATGCGTAAAAAAGTATTACAAATGTTCAGTTTAATATGTTCAGTTTAATATGTTCAGTTTAATACGTTCAGTTTAATATGTTCAGTTTAATATGTTCAGTTTAATATGTTCAGTTTAATATGTTCAGTTGAATATGTTCAGTTGAATATGTTCAGTTTAATATGTTCAGTTTAATATGTTCAGTTTAATATGCTCAGTTTAATATGTTCAGTTTAATATGTTCAGTTTAATAATGTACAATTTATCGAGAGTTTAGGGGGGAGGGGGTCGACCATGTCTTATTTTTTCCTCCAAGGGGTTGGGAGTGACTCATTATAACTGTTACGTAAGATCACAAACATGTTCTGTAGGTCTGATGAATGATTAAAACCAAAGTTTATTAGGTAACTTTGCATGTACAAATAAACATTCCTAAAAATTCTTACTTTGAAATATTAACATTAAAAGAAACCAATTTATCCTCTAAATTCTTACGTAATAAATATTAAATTATTGGGGGTGGGCCTATTCTTATTTTTCATAATTAAAGGGAACAAAAACAAGTAAAAATTGTCTTACGTAATAAATGAATGGCGCCTATCGTTCGAAGCAAACCAAAACCACACGCAAATAATGTTTGGAAAACAAATTCGCAAAACAAATACTCGCGGTGACCACTGCCCTAATTGTAATTAGAACAAATGAAAGTGTTTTACGGAAAAGTCTGATTATCATGGAGATGACTTTCTTCTGATTTCTGTTGATATTATAATTTGAGGTAGAGTATTAGTCATATCCTACTTTAGTCTAAAAACCTTATAAACTTTGGTAAAGTAACACTTTCCTAAAAAAAAAATCTCAATATTAAAAGCGACAGTTTCTCTCATTAGTAGCAACATAAGTTACATTGCTTATATAGGTATTAAATAGGTAGGTAAGATTTTTTCAGAGATAGGTAACTGCAAAGTCAAATGACAGAAGGGCTTGTAAAAGTAACACAATCTTGGGAACGCATGAAAACTATTCCAGTATTTTCGATTATGAGTCCCCTTGTCTGACTTTCTAAATAATTCAAGCTTTTCGAGTCTGTCTACCTACACTTTACCTTCCAAAATTAATTACATTTGAGATCGAAATATTCAATAAATATTATTTTAGCAGTTACTGATGATCGAATAATCCTAAAGAACGCACTCAGTGCCAGCAACTATGACAATTGACTTATTATCGTTTGTTTATAGAAGAGAGTATTAATATCTCTCGCTGGCAATTAGTGTTTAAATTAAATGTCACTCCGATATAATTGGAGTCATCTTCAAAATATTTCAATCAGTCGGTACTTGTTATCGTTACAAAATACCTAAATATTTGCGCAACAAAATGTAGTTTTCTTTTTGTGATGCTCATTTTATTAAAAACTTTTTTATTTTTGGAACTGTTTAAAAAATTTCATAAACTTTCTAACAGAAACACATGAAAATATTATCAAGACTTTTTTTTTACAACACATTCTAAACAATAAAATAATAATCTAAAACTGGAAAACATAAAACGAAAGCTTTAAAGATTTACTTACAATAATCCCAGTAAAATGATTCCAATTTAAAAAAAACAACAAAACAGAAAAAAGATGCTACTTACATAAAAGTTTTCACATCCAAACTTTTCTCACCAACCAGCACTTCACTTCACTTTTAATTTCAAACTTCAAATCACTTCACTTTTTTTTCTTAATATAGTTGATTATTCTCTGATGATAATTTATTTAGTCGATTATTCTCACTGGTGATGATTTTTCTTACTGATAAGAGCTGATTGTGTGTACGTTAGTTTCGTACGCGCGCGGTGTTGCTACTGGTCGTGTTGTCGGGCGGGCGGCCCGCCCAGATGTTATCTCAGAAGTACCATTGGACGCGTCGCGAGCCATGAGCGAGAGCGGAGATTTGTGTAAATGTCTAGTTTATTCGAAATGTGGTATTCCATGCCACTAGCACCATAATATTTTAAAAATCCACATGAAAATGCAATGGAAATTCAATTAATTAACCCAAATCATTATTACATCTGCATAGATAACATCCAATGTTTTCGCCGCTTTATAACGTTTTACAAATAAAACTAAAGTCAATAAACGCTTTTTTGCTTCAACATTATAGTTTCAGTTATGATGTAAATGTCACAGCTGCGCTTCGTCATAAAAGTGACATATACGGCAACGTAGCTTCTTCCTAGCATCATAGCGAAAATATATTTTTGCAGCAGTGTTTAGAACTGTCAATATCTATTGCACTAACAAATATAATGCTGCACGAAAATCATACAGTACTACACTAACTTGCTGTATGTAAAATGCGATGAGAAGGCTAGAATACTGAAAGTTTTTCATGATCTCTGTAGTGTTAGTAATGGTATGGTACGTTTTCAGAATAGGCAACAAAATCATCGTTTGAATAAAACGTTCGGTCGCATCATATTAACATCGTTAATATCACAAACTAATACCTAAATAAAAAAAATGAAAAAATCTAAAAATACTTCCTCTGAATGGTCCCATGGATTAATGCAAATTGAAAATTCTTACTACCTTTAACGTTTTTGTCGATACCTGAGGCTCAAGGCAAGTGCCATAATTCTTTTAGCGGTATCGTGGCGAAGGTGATTGTCAAAATGACAAAAATATTATATGTAGATTTATGGGATTGACCAACGCGGTCGAAATCCCATAGATCGGGTGGCCAAAGCGGATATGTACAACTTTGTTTCGCCCCCATTTCAATTTATGACCAAATTTTGCAGTTTTTTTGGTGTCTTTATTTCAGTTATAGAGCCGCGTTTTTCGATCACGTAGATAGTACAAAACTAATGTAGAAAACTTTTATATAGGTATTAAAAATGTCCGTAACTCATTATTACTTAGTGTTTGTTTTATCGTAATTGGTTCACTCTATCAAAAGATATTTGTATTTAAAATGTTCAAGAAGAACTTACTTTTCATTACATGAAGCAAAAAAAAAAATAATAATAATAAGCACCTACACGTAACGCCATCTATTGAAATATTGAAATAACATGGTAATAGATCAGTACTATTGCATGGAAATAACACCAACACATTATTGTTAAGTGAAATTTAATTAAAGTAGTTATTTGTGAAACTTTTAATGTGTGGCAGAGGAAAAGTGAACATTTTATTATCATATCGATAAATCGTCGGAACTTTTAATTGACAGTTCAACTCTATGGTCGGTAGATGGCGTTTTGCATTTCATGTCGCTTTCTGAAGAATTCATACGTTCGCCATGTCTGCTAACACACATTTGCTTAATTTCCAGAACAGATAGCATACAAGCGAAGTACAATTTAAGGTTACATGGTTGCTAGGTTGTAAAACTGGAAACTTGGAAAGCCGCGAGACCAGCCGATTTAGCCGTAATAAACTGGAAAAAAGGAAGGACAATCTATCCTATTCATGGTTTTGAGTCTATTTTACAATGATTTTACACGATTAATCTCATTATTGATGGACATGGAAATTAGCATTCGTTTGTATTCGGAAATGCGATGATTGCCGAGGGACATTAAGAAAATAGTTGTACTGCAGGCCTATACAAATAACTTTTCTGTAGCGTTAACGTCAGACGCTCACGAGAAAATGTATGGGAATGACATTAGGTGATGACGTTGCTCTAGACAAGTGACATTCTGTCAACGGTAGCGTGGTGGCGAAATGTCACGTGATCAAAGCCCCACATTTTGGCATTTCGACAGTCGCATTCGCTAATTGAATGGCACATTGTCTAGGGCCTCTATGTCATTCCACACATTTTATCGTCAGCGACGTTAACGCTACAGAAAAGTTTTTTGTCTAGGCCCCCTGTACCTCTTATAATCCCCCGCTACCGCTTATGACTCACGCCAAGCCCTCCTACAGGACACCCCGTTGCCATCAATTGTTTCACTCGTTAAGCACTTCGTAAACACGTCGCTTTTAATGATGAGAGCTGCAAAGGTGTCTGCAGTTTATACGAGTACGTACCCTTAAGTGTTTGTTTTTACCGTTTAGAACCGTTTGATAAGGTGATTCAAGGGTAGGATTTGGTTTTGTAAACAAAATAGGGATACACGCGTGTGTCTTCTCAGGTGAGTAAAAACAGGTAGGTATAGGTAAGTAACAAACATTAGTTGTTTAAGGCCAATTTTTCAATCAGATTACATTTATCCGAGGAATAATGTGGCGAAATATGGTGGTTTGACCGCTCTTGGATAGAAAATATGTCAAACTGCCAGATTTGATATGAAAAATTAGCCCTATAATATTTACAAGCTTAATATTCATAAAATAACTCTAACCATACGATTCTCTTAAATACTGATTAGCGGATTCTAAATTCTTAAACTAACTTAAAGTATTTGAAGTAACGTTCCGTATGGTGTCGGATGTAAAAGAATAGCACCATCCCATTACTTCCCGTGGGTGTCGTAAGAGGCAACTAAGGGAGTCACCAGAGAAAAGGCAACCGCATTCTCTGTAGGTACATTGCAACAGCTACATTGCGATCGCCAACCCGCCTGGCGAATATGGCTAAACCCCCATTTGGTGAAGGCATGTACGTCTTTCGGCTGATATGATGATGATGATTGAACTAAGCATGACATGTGAATATCTTTTATTTATAAGGCTATTGTTTTGTCTGGCCTACGTTTGACCAATATCTCACCTAATGGCAAGCGATGATGAGGTCGACAACACAGCACACTTGCTTAAATATAAGGCTATTCACTTATTAGTTAAATACATTTAAACTATTTCAGGTGCAAAGGCGGATGTTACAATAATTTATTTACGAAAAACGGGGGAAATCATAAGAACGATAGCGGCACACAAGTCACAGGTCTCTCGATAATTGTGGGTCACTATTACGTCATCCTGTTATGCACTTGATTACTTACCAGGATGTCTGATGAGATGACACACATGTAACATGGTCTGTCAGCTATCGTAGTGATAGCCGACAGACCATCTTTTCTTTTTATTTCTTTTTTAGGAAACTTTTCCCCCACACTTGGAATTTCTCCTGTACCGAGGTGGGTGCGTTTTCAAACATATAAACTCACATTCACGTTCCGACCCGGAACAACTATCTGTAGGTCATACAAATATGTGTTCCGTGCGGGCACGCAGCACAGCAATCAATCGCTCAACCACTGACTCCCGAATGACTGCTGCTTTACACTTTCCAAAGGATCTATTGCCACTCTTATAATCGTCCCGAACGAATGTCGGCCACGGTGGCTAATCTCAACAGAGATTAGCCAAGTGCACAAGAAATTTTATAGTGCAGAAATGTGTGCGCAAACACAGGTGCTTTCTCTCTCTTCCTTTACTCTCATAGTCTGATGGGACAGAAATCTAACACGACCAAGGAGAGATCAGGCGCAGATTTTACGTGCTTTCTGAGGCACGGGGGTATCACACCACCAACTTCCAAACTCTGGACTGAGAAATTAGTTATGTAAAAATCCAGTGTCAATTTTTATCCGACCTGGGAATCGGTTGGATAAGAATTGAGCGATTCGATTTTTCTATTCGAACCAGTAGGTTCTGAGATTGCCAGGGTTGCGGATTTTGTTCTTTGGAGTAACCGCGGCCCTGGAACGCAAAGGGCACTAGGAGGAGCACGGATGGGTTTTAGTCAGTATGAGTCTGACACTACCTCCCGCTCCACCTAGAGCGAAAGGAGTCATTTGATGATTTACCATGTATAAAAAAAGGTCCTGAGATTAGCGCGTTCAACCAAACAAACAAACTCTTCAGCTTTATATATATTTCGTATAGATTTTCCATAATATTGTTTTTGTTTCTGTCTAGGTACATAAATAAATAAATGGACATCTTAAATCAGTTCTGACTGAACCCCTTATAATAGTAATCTTAAGAGTTGGGATCCGGGTCAAGCCAACTTATTTACCAAAGTTCATAATTCAACAGATAGACGCTTTACAGTCAATTGCTTTCCTGTCGTTGTTTTCACCTTTGAGTATGTTTGAGACAAGCTATAATCGATCTTATTAAATTAAATCTTTATTGCTGAACACAGTAAATACATACAAATACATTTCATGTGAATGCGCACTTGCAATGTTCACTGAGATCTAATAATTTAGGCTTGCAATGTTAACTAAATATATACATATGTGTTTTTTCTGAATAAGTCAACACGCCCATTGACATACCTACTTTCGTCGAAATTCTAAGTATATATGTAGGAATAAGTAAAGGCAAGATTTTGAGGAATAAACTAATTTAATAAAATATCAAGACAAATATGCAACACGCGGTATGACAGCTCTATGGACGACACATTGACAGTTGAAGCCTTCTCTTTATAAATTATGTACAAAGGTTTACTTGCTTATTAACCTAAGCGTAGGCGTTCACTCTTCCAACATCCTCTCCTGGACGCAGACGCTTTAAGATTAAACCCATTGCTGTGGTGAAACTTTCGTGCTTCGGTCGATGAAGTCCTTTTGTCAAAATGTCGGCGACCATGTCTCGCGTGCATTTGTATCGCACAGCGACTAAATTCGCGGCAATCTTCTCACGCACAAAATGGTAGCGAACATCAATGTGCTTGGTCCGTGCGTGGAATGCAGCATTTTCTGAAAGACTAATCGCACTTTGATTATCACAATAAATTGTAATGGGGGTACCTTTCAGTTCAGGCTGTAACTCTTGTTCCAGCTGCTTTAACCAGAGAGTTTCCTGTATAGCCGAGGCCAATGACATGTATTCTGCCTCAGAACTCGATAAAGCGATGGTCTGTTGCTTCTTTGAATTCCAGCTTATTGCACCACCCTGAAATAAATATATATATCCCGTGCAAGACCTTCGATCTTCAATATCACTTGCCCAGTCTGAATCACAATACCCAGAAATATTTTCATTTATGTTTCTTTTGTAAGTTAGTTTCATATTAATTGTAGCTTTCAGGTATCTCAGGACTCGTTTTAAAGCCACCCAATGTTGAGTAGTAGGTTCGCTGTTGTATCTACTCAGAGAATTCACTATATAGGCTATGTCTGGTCGAGTTCCTTGTGACAGGTACAACAAGCAGCCAATAATCTCTTGGTAAGTAATACCCTTTAGAACTTCGTCTTGACTTGCAGCTTTTTTTAACTTAATATTTGCATCAGTAGGTGTCCATACTGGCTTGCAGTTATACATTTCAAAACGGGTGAGTATCTTTTTAATATATAGAGATTGATCTATAGTGATTTCCTCATCTTTTATATTTTGAACAATTTTAGAACCAATGCAATTGTCTGCTCTTCCTAGATCCTTCATACTAAACTTTTCTTTTAACTTCTCTTTCATCATTTGAGACGTTTTTTCATTATTATAGAAGTATAACAGATCATCAACATATACTGCTACAAAAAGAATATCGTTTTATCTATGATGCGATAATATACGCATGGATCTATCTTTGATCTAGTCATTCCAGTTTCTATCAGTGCAGTATTTAATTTCTTATTCCACTGTCTGCTAGCTTGTTTTAATCCATATATAGACTTATTTAATTTACATTCAACATTTTCTTCTTCATAGCCAGGTGGTAAAGACATATAAATCTCTTCATCGATATCTCCTTGTAAAAAAGCTGTGACAGCGTCCATCTGGTGTATTTTAAGTCTATATTTTACAGCTAGTCCAATTAAATATCTTATGGAACAATAACGGACTACAGGTGCATATACTTCATGGTAATCAATGCCCTTGACTTGCTTGTATCCTTTGATTACGAGTCTAGCTTTGTAACGGGCTACTGAACTATTTCCGTCCAACTTAGTTGTGTAAACCCATTTGCAGGGAATCACTGTTTTCCCTTCTGGTAAGTTAACTGGTGTCCACGTTTTATTTTTTAATAAAGACTCATATTCTTCACTCATAGCTCTCTTCCACTTATCAGAATTATCACTGTTTAGAGCTTCTTCATGACTTTGTGGATCGCAGTTTAATAAACTCATTGTTGACTCACCAGTCATACACATGAATGACGAAGGACTTTGATTACTTTTATTTGTTTGCCTTTCTATTCGATGTTGAAGTGGTCTCAAAGTTATGTTAAATTCCGGAGGAGAATCAACTATTTCATCAGGGAAGTAAGTTTCATCATGAACATCTTCAAACTGATCGGAATCATCTGAAATAGATTCACTTTGAGATATAACCTGTGTTTCTATTGTTTTATTTATATCACCATCTATGGTTCTTTCCACAGGTTCTACGTCTTCTTCAGAAGGTAAGTCAACAGTTTCTTTTTCTTTTAAATTAATATAACTTCCTTTTTTCATTTCATTTCGCTGTGTAGTTTCTTTTAAACTTACATTATTTTCTTTTTCAGGAACTTTATTTCTCTTAATTGAAGCCTCTAGGAATACAACATCCCTACTAACAATTCCTTTTTTTGTTTTAGGATCAATGAACCTGAATCCTTTTGTACTGTCACTGTAACCAACAAAGATCAAATTACGTGACTTGGGTTCAAGCTTGGTTCTTTTTTCTTTAGGTATATGCACCATAGCGGAACATCCAAAAATTTTCATATGGCTGAGATCTGGCTTCTTCCCAGTCCATATTTCATAGGGCGTCACATCGGATAAAGCACGCGTCGGTGAGCGGTTTACGATATATGCAGCTGTGGCCACCGCTTCTCCCCAGAATGCGTTCTGTAACTCAGCATTTAAAATCATGCATTTAGCGCGCTCTATTAACGTCCTATTCATTCTCTCACTGAGTCCGTTCTGCTCAGGAGTGTACGGATTAGATGTTTGATGCAATATTCCATTTCTCTGTAAGTAGGTTGCAAAATCGTTGTTTTTATATTCGGTTCCATTGTCGCTTCTTAAAATTTTGACCTTTTTATCCAATTCGTTCTCTACTTTATTCTTAAATGCCACAAATGTCTCAAAAACTTCGCTTTTATGTTTGATGAAATAAACATGTACAAGTCGTGAGAAATCGTCTATGAAAGTAACAAAAAACTTTGCTCCTCCCAAGGAAATATTCTGCATAGGACCACAAACATCACTATGAATGAGCTCTAGCAAACTTGTTGCTCGTGAGCCTTCAGCGGGGAATGGTTGCCTCGTCTGCTTGCCTTCAAGGCAAGTTATGCAGGTATAAGTCTCTTTCTTTGATGACAATTTCACGCCTTCTGCACAGAATGGTATTTTGTTAAGACTTGCGAAATTCAAGTGACCCATTCTCTGATGCCACAGATAAGTATCTTCATTAGTTTTAGCAGCCAGCATAAGTTGCATTTCTTTACTTCGAACGGTATTTAATTGATATGTTTCATTTCTTAAATTCGCCTTTGCAACTAATTTGTTACTGGGATTGTAAATCTGACAACCCGTCTTATCAAATGTTACATGGCAACCACTTTTAATTATTTTGCTCACGGACAATAAATTTGTTTTCAATTCTGGTACATATAAAACGTTCCTCACCTGTATTGCTTCGGTGCTGCCATCTTTTGCATTTACTTTGATACATACATTACCACAGCATTCTACAATCAATGTTTTATTGTCAGCAATTTTTATGCACGGTACAGATGAAGGAGTGACATCTGTGAGCCAGTCCCGGTGCATCGTCATGTGCATGGACGCTCCAGAGTCCACATACCAGTTTTCGGAGTCCTTTATTGTGGATACTGAAAAAGCTGCCACATATCCAGTTTCTCTGTCTTTTTTTTCAGGACTTGATTTTTTATGCCAACAATTTTTACTGAGATGGCCGTACTTGTTACAATGGTAGCACCTCGGGCCTTTTTTAACCTTTTGCTGGTCAGTTTTGGGTTGGTATTTTTTGTTGTTTGTATAAAGAGCGGTAGTGTCTGATGTCTTCACTTCTTGTAATAACTTATTTTTTACTAAATCAGCACTAATCTTCATACCGGAACTTTCCAAACCCATTATCATTGGCCTGTACATTTCAGGCAATCCTGCCAACATTAAAGTGCCCAACCATTCATCGTCCACATGGAATTTTATATTCCTTAATTTGTGAGCTGCTGTCATTATTTTGTTAACATAGTCTTCGACGGATGAGCTACTTTCCAAACTAGTATTGATAAGCTCTTTCAACAAACCAACTTTTCTAGTTAATCCGCTGTCCTCAAAAGCCTTTGCCAAATTATCCCATACCTGTTTTGCATTTTGAGCTTCTTGAATGTGTACGTATAATATTGGGTCAACTAGTAATATTAATTTCGTTTTGGCTTTGATGTCTTGCTTTACATTTTTTTGGTCGGTGGGCTCTGGTTCTTTCACAATGCAGTCGTATAAATCTTCATGCTGCAAGTACGCCTTCACCGCGAAACTCCAGCTGGTCCAGTTATCGCGACCTGTGAGCTTCTCAATCGACATCAATGAATTACTATGAGCCATTTTTTACAACATTGAAATTCAATAGATTCAATATGAAAAAATACGGTAGGTATGAGGCGGCCCATAACCTGTAGGAATAAGTAAAGGCAAGATTTTGAGGAATAAACTAATTTAATAAAATATCAAGAGAAATATGCAACACACGGTATGACAGCTCTATGGACGACACATTGACAGTTGAAGCCTTCTCTTTATAAATTATGTACAAAGGTTTACTTGCTTATTAACCTAAGCGTAGGCGTTCACTCTTCCAACAATATATATATGTTAAGGTTGACTTCTTCATACTCTAATACTTATCACAACTGAAATCCCCGAAAGGGACAATTCGATAAACACTGAACACGACTCTGCAATTACGTAGCGGTTAACTTATCAGTTTCAGTTTATCTATCTGTGAAAGCTCCCCGTAGACAAGTCCGAAGCGACAATGCGACAACCAGTTTTCATAGAAATTGATCTCAGGATAAGTATTCGTGAAACTATTTTTTTTTTAAAATACTTGTCGCATCGTAGTCTCATCATGGCTGTAATTTTAGGGGTTTTATTTTTTATTAGAGGATGTCGCAGTTATTTGAGGATTTTCGACCCAAAAAAAGGACCATGCATGTTGTGTACAGGAAGGTTTGCCACATTAGCTCTGCGATTCATTTGTGTTGCCCGCCCCGTATTGTTGCCTTGCTTTTTTTAACCGACTTCTAAAAAAGGAGGAGGTTCTCAATTCGTATGTTTGTATTTTTTTTAATTTTTAACTCCGTCGCTTGCCAACCGATTTGAAAATTTTTTTCGTTGGAATGGGTATACTTCCCAAATAGTCGCATTGAAATTTTATCAAAATCGGTTCAGTAGTTTGGTTTTTAAATCCAAATATCTGGAAAAAATATGTGGAAAAATCATCCATGTATACGAAATTGCGTATTTTTGTTTTCCTGTGACTTTCCAGTGGTGTTGTTAGGTGTGGGGTACCACTAAAAAGTGAAAAATAAAAAACTTTTTCACAAAAAAAAGAAACCGACTTCCAAAAAAAACTACAAAAGTTCAAAATAACTTTAATTTCGGAAGTCAGTTTCTTTTTTTAGAGAAGAAGCCCATATCCCATCCATTTATTATTTTTTTTAAATCTTGCGTTGCTAGTTGCTAGCCGTAGATTTGGGCAGGCACACCGCCTGGTGATTCAACATTCCCGCCTTCGTCTACAAACAAAACAATTTCGATACCACGGAATCATTTAAAACATTGGCATTTATGTCGTATTCCTGCTAGACTAGTTTGAATGTTCTTTGGTAAAAATTAAATCCTCTGCCATTCCGTCCGGGTGTGCATAGGCCCTAAAACTGAATTATACAAGCTTTGTTAATAACCCCTACTTTTATGACTAAGTACGTTAAGTTTTAATCATAACTGTGCTAAGTGTGTGTAGGTACACCCACACTAAGCACAAATACTATTAAAAATAATATTAACTTAGGTATTAAACATTCTTGTGCGTTCACAAGAATGTTTAAGAAATTAAAACTATAAGCCGTTGCTCATAGTTTGAATTTCATCAGAAGCTTATTATAAAATAATATCAGTCCAGAATGTCTAATGACTGTTTTAATAAGCGTCCTCGTTGTGCATTTGCAATAAGCTCCAAGTAGGTTGGTCACAGACGCGACTAAAAGAACCATTCTCGCGAATGCGATGGTCGAATGAAATACCAAAATATTAGGGAAAGATCACGTGACATTTCTACGGCACTTTGCCGGTTGACGTTTTGACAATCGCCTTCGCCACGCCACCGCTCACAGAATGTGACTTCTTGTCTGTGATTCTCTAAACATGTCGAAGTGAACACCCGGGCGGGGCGCACGACGGGTGAGTTGTCAAACCATACAAATAAGATGGAATGACAGCTGACTTGTCGTTCACTCCGCCTCGGTGAACACCGTGAGATGTCGACAGAATCGACCGGCTGTCAATCCATGTAATCTAGATGGAATGACAGCTCACCTCGTGTTCATTTCTCCCTAGCTTTCACTTCGACATGTTTACAGAATCGACCGGCTGCATTGTACGGGGGACGACCAGTTGCAGATTTTGTTCGAAAGAGTTACCGCGGCCCTGGAAAGCAAAGGGCACTAGGAGGAGCACGGATGGGTTTTAGTCAGTAACAGTCTGACACTCCCTCTCGCTTCACCCAGAGCGGAAGGGGTCATTTGATGATTTCTCATCCATAAAAAAGGAGGACGACCAGCTTTGTCAGGAGAGTACTCTCTTCATAAGCTCTACATATTGCCTATTGGAGCCTTGAATACTCGAGGACTGTAGACTAGGGTTTAAAAGGTCAAACTATGTAGGTATTAATAAATCAAAATTGTTTTTCATTCTGTTTTTTTAATTAAATTTGAGTTCAAAGTTTTTCAATAAAATTCCTTGAAAGTATTTCAAATAGTGAAAATTTATAGTAGTGAACTCCAACCTAACCATTATTTTAATTGCGAGTGTCCTACAAAGCAGCTTTACATTAAAATCAATACTTAAATTTCAAGTTTCAACGTAATAACATCAAGCCGATACTCACCGAAAAGGTCGGTACTTACAGGTGTTTCTAAAACATTTCATCAGCTATCTACTTTACTTAGGTAGGTATATCTTTAGCTTTGATTTTATTTTATTTGGATCTCCAACAAAGAAGGAAGGAATACACTTTACATGCTATATTTTATAGGACAAGAACAAAAATCTGTGTGCTCCCTCAATTATTAGGAGACCACATCGTGTAATAGAAAACAATCAAACATAGCATTCAAAATTAAAATTATAAACTATCATTAAAGGTGTGACCATTTATATTAAGGACCTAAAAAACCGGCCTAGTGACTCTTACATGTATGGTTCCGTACCATAAACCGAAAAAAAAACAATTCTTGTATGGGAGTTCGCTTTAATTTTTAATTTAATCTATTTTTTGTTACGTTGTTTGTGCGGCTATAGAAATAGGTACACACCCTGTGACAATTTCAACTGTCGTCCTATTACGGTTCTTGAGATACAGCCCGCTGACAGACGGACGGACGGACAGCGGAGGCTTAGTAATAGGGTTCCGTTCAGGACAGCTTTATGTCATTATTTTCTGTTTTTGAAATTAAGTGGGTCAATAAACGTAGGTGGGTCAATTACCGTTATTCTTCATTTATCAAAGTCAAAGTCAAAGTCAAAAGTCAAAGCATTTATTTCAATTAAACGATTTACAGGCACTTTTGAATTGTCAAGGTCGGTCGGTCAAAAAGATGAAGCTATTTGCACGTTCCAAGGCGTAGATCTCTATGGAGAAGAACGTGCAAGAAACTCCACGGACACTCTTTTAAAAAAATAATATTTTGTCACAAAATTATGGTTACATCATTCATATTAAAATAATACATATGTGAGAACAATGTAAAAGACGTGCAGGATAAAAGAGTCCGGAGTAAAAAGAAACAGTTCAAAGAAATAATTAAAATAAACCATGGCAGCCAAGGGATGACCAGTCTCAGCTGACGGCGCCCGTTCACGAACATGACGCATACGCTAGCACCATTTGGCTCAACCATTTTTAAGGGAGCCAAATGATCCAACGCACGCGCCACCATCAGACAGACTTTTGAGTGAGCATGACATTCCCAATCGCCAGGGTACATTCAAGTCAAAGACCTACTCAAAATGATCATTATAGTTTAAATTTAAGGTACATAGTACTCACAAATGTGCCGTTAATGCATGAAATTATACAATGCTAAATAAATTGAGTCTATACAATGAAAAATATTGCATTCTTACAATCTTCATCCGGTCCAACAATATTTCCAAAAGCTAACAGATTACTTTGTGTGCCCTAGTGGCTGTGGAGCAGGACCAGCACTGAGCCAAGAATTTTTATCTTCAATATACTCCCCTAACTTATAATATGCTTGCCTGCATAGTGTGCGTTTAATGCAAGATTTAAATTTTGTCTCATTTAGTTCTTATATATGGAGAGGTATTTTATTATAACATTTTAAACAGTACCCCATAAAAGATGAGGATACTTTAGCCAGTCTGAAACCTGGTTGAACTAATTGGTCCCTATTTCGAGTAGCATAATTATGTTTGTCGCCTCTTTTACTAAAAAGGTGTAAATTCTTTCTAACAAACATAATGTTTTCGTAAATGTATTGACAAGGTACCGTCATGATGTTAATATTCTTAAACAGTTCCCTTAGAGAATCGCGTCGTCCGAGTTTGTATATGGCTTTAATGGCTCTTTTCTGCAGAATAAAAATAGACTCGATGTCTGCAGCCCGTCCCCATAGTAAAATACCGTAAGACATGATACTGTGAAAGTAACTAAAATAAAACAGTCTCGCGGTATCAACGTCCGTAAATTGGCGGATTTTCCTAACAGCATATGCTGCTGAACTTAGCCATCCTGCAAGAGATGTTAAATGAGGACCCCATTGTAGCCTTGAGTCAAGCGTAATTCCCAGGAAAACCGTTTTATCGACGAATTCAAGTTTTTCCCCGTTCAATACTATGTCACAATCACTGCCTTTGACATTTGGTAAGGCAAATCTTGTGCATTTCGTTTTCTTTTCATTTAGAACTAGATTATTGGCAGTAAACCAATTTTGGACTTGCATTAGGGCGTTATTTATGACGTCAAGATTATTGGTCCGTCTATTTATCTTAAAAATTAAAGAGGTGTCGTCGGCAAACAACACCATATTAAGTTTTTGTTGCAATAAATGGGGCAAATCATTTAGATATACTAAAAACAAAAAAGGACCCAAAATTGAGCCCTGGGGTACCCCCATTTTCACGTTTAATCCCGACGAATTGACACCGTTTACTTGAACTAACTGCTGTCTATCATTTAAATAAGATTTAACAAGACTTAAAGCTGTTTTGCTCAGCCCGTAATGCCCAAGTTTCAGAAGTAATGTTTCGTGATTTACACAATCAAACGCCTTAGATAGGTCACAAAAGATGCCTATGGCATCCTGTTCCATAGGCTTCTTTTGTGGCGCATACTTACTTATCTGGCGCATACTATAGCTATCACGGTTCATGAGATACAGCCTGGTGACAGACGGACAGACAGACACCCCCACACACCCCACCCGGGGGGGTGCTGTGGTCTTAGTAAGAAGGTCCCGTTTTTACCCTTTGGGTAGGGAACCCTAAAAAGGAGGAGGTTCTCAATTCGACTGACTTTTTTTTCGTATGTTTGTTGAGCGATATATTCGCCAACTGCCAACCGATTTTGATGATTCTTTTTTATTTGAAAGATTATTTTGCCTGACTGGTCCCATTTCAATTTGGCGAAGAACGACAAAATAGGTAACAGAACTCTTCAATAAATGATAGCAAATCTCCCGGGATTAATGGAATCGCATGTCAGTTTATTGTTAGCACCAGTTCACAACATAACATCATACGCTGTGAAGGAATACGCAAAATCTCAAATGGAACAGCTCTTTCTAGCGACCTCCTCCTTCTTAGACGTATAGGGTACCTACCGCAAAGAATACAGAGAGGGAAAGCTATGGATAAGTATTGTACAGGAGGAAATTGCGTTTTAATATAGGTAACTTGAAAAGGGTGAAAGTTAGGTGATTTCCAGTGCCTTGTTGCGGAGCAGCAAGGTTCTTCTAGTTTAAAGTAATTGTGAACAAGGTATCTATCTAGTAACTTAGGTTCTCATGTACCTAAATCCATTGCTACTCATATCTACAAGTGCAAGCGATCTAATTTAAAGAACTGTCACAAACAGAATTGCTATAATCACAAACCAACAAAATATTGTGAGTAATGATGACCCGAGATAACTGACAAATAGAGGTTAAAAGGCGAACGATTCCTAGAAACTAATTATTAGTATTTTCCTCTGTAGATTCTCGTTATTTTTAGGAACGGTCACAGTTGCAATCTGTCAAAATGTAGAGCAAATACCTAGGTGTTTATGACAGATTGCACCTCAAAATAGTTATTTGAAATGATATTAGTGTGGTAAGTTGGTTTTTACAAACGAGTAGACGAATGGAGGTTGTAAATATTTAAATAGGTACCATATTTCGCACGTGTGTCATACAACGTTTTTCAACACATTTGCGAGAAAACAGTACCTACCTAGGTGAAAAATTAATTAATTAATTAAAGAAAAAAAAAATAATGGAAAAAAACTTTTTGTTTTTAGATATCAGCCGGAAAGTTGCAACAATCTTTGAGGTTTCTAATATGAAAATGGTGTGAATTTGCAAATGGAACTACCTACATCTTTCGTCTCATTTTCTCTTTAGTTTATGTGAGACAACCGTATTATGTAAAAGCGCTTCCAAGGTTCCAACAGTTTTATGTCATTATTTCTGTTTTTGAAATTAAGTGTGTCAATAAATGTAGGTGGGCCAATGACCGTTATTCTTCATTTATCTGGCGCATACTATAATGGCCCGCGCAGACTGGCGAACGAGACGGAGAGAAATTTAAAATCCTCTGCCGTACAGGTTCGCCAGTCTGCGCGGGCCATATTATAATGTGATATCGCGCCGACCCTAAATAAAATAGGGATAGATAAGGGCAAGATAATCACGATATTTTTTTAAATAAAATAAAGTAGGTACCTCACAAGCGTCCATAGGTATTTGTTGACTAAAAAATATTTAAGTAATAATAACAATATTTTATCTGCCTACACATTAGGTAGCCATAATAAGAGCAGACGAATTCATCGCGACAGGTCAAAAGAATACCTAACATGTGCAATTTCTTAAATTCGTTAATTAACCAACGTGTTTGTTATGATAATAATATATTGTGTTGTTTTTGTGGCGGCAGATAACCCTCTCTCGACCTCCGCTATTAAAGCTGATAGCACGTTGAGGGCGCGCGGGAAACTGGGCGATTGAAGAGGTTTCTGAAACGCCGTGAAAGGGGAATGTGGAATTGTGGAGTGCATTTGAACGTATGAAATGCACTATGGACTCTCACTTTTTAAAGTGAGTACCTACACCTATTGGTACCTACTTATCGTAGGGGACTTATGCACCTAGATATAAAACATAATTGTTTCGCGTACCTACTTGGCTGACACACGACAGTGTGCCAGTCAGTGTGTTTATTTGTGACTGGTATGTTTACCCCAAGATTTGAAACAACGTAAAATGTTTATTCTCCAAATTCATTGTTTTATTGAGTTTCACCTCTTTGTTGCGTACAAATTTTAACACAGAGCATGCAGGTGTCTTAAAGCTGTTCTGGATGACACAGAGGCGCACGCAATCTTACCAGCCTAATAGCCTTTGCCTATATTACCTCTAACTTGAATCTTTATTAGTGTAAGATAAACTAAACGCTCCATAAGAATAGGCACCGCAGGAAACCACCCACCCAGCACCCAACTGAACCCACGTCACGATGACTAAGTCCAGTCCGCAGTCCGTCCGATCTTACGTAGATATCTAAAGTCCCGCTCTAGACATATGTGCATTATCGCGGGTTAGCACACGACCGCAGCATGGACACCGGCGCAGGCGCACGTGCCCATCACGCTTACAAACAGCGGACAATCGCACCGAGCGATCCGAGCTCCTTACGCAATGCTCCCGGAAGCACTCGGCTTATGGATTTATTTATTATTTAGTTTTACTTTCAAGAATAAAGTATTGATATTGAAACAAGCATCTTGGCCAAACCAACTGCCTGTTGCATTTGCAACACCGATTTTCAAAGCCGAAGATGTGAGAATGATGATGGGTGGACCTTTTTTTTTAGAGTTGGAAATCATCAAATGACTCCTCATCCTTCGTCCTTCCGCTCTTGGTGGAGCGGGAGGGAGTGTCAGACTCTTACTGACTGCTCCTCCTAGTGCCCTTTGCGTTCCAGGGCCGCGGTAACTCCAAAGAACAAAATCCGCAACCCTGGCAGGTTCTGGTCTTGCTTCCCATGGATTGACCCAGGGCCGGACGCGAGAGGTCGCTGCCGCTGATCGCCTCGACGAGGACACGGCGGTGCTCCGCACAAGCAGGGCAGACCTCCACCGTAGGTATGCTCCACCGTGTCCTTCGGGCGATCCTCACAGTGAAATTATGGGTGGGCGTAGGGTGGGCTCGAGGTGCTTCTATTTTCCGGGAACGTTAGACACGCGTCACGCAGCGCCACTGTGTGGATTAGCAAGGACCATGGATCTAGCTATCTTGTAGAATGGCGTAAGACTTGTTTGTGGGAGGGTATAATGTTCTGTGAGGCACGCAGAATAAAAATAATGAAATAAAAGAAATAAATACAAAGTTCAAGTTATTTGATAAATAATTTAGAATAAGATTATAGACCGATTTTTAACCGACTTCCAAAAAAGAAGGAGGTTCCCAATTCGCTTGTATATTTTTTTGTGCTTTTTACCTCATATCTCCGTCATTTATGAACCGATTTGAAAAATTCTTGTTTTATATGAAAGGACTAGCTGTGCCCGCGACGTCGTCCGCGTGGGCTTAGATCTATGCTAGCCTACTATTTTAGTTCTTGAAATTCGAAAGTTTGAATGGTTGGATGTTTGTTACTCAATCACGCTAGTACGGCTGAATGGATCGGTATGAAATTTTGCACAAAGATAGATTGTAGTCTGGGATAGCATAGCACACAGGCTGTTTCTTAATTCGGGAGTACCTTGGGAAAGATTCAAGATGAAAATCATTTTGTCCAAATAAACCGTTTACATACACTTTTGAATTGTTAAGGTCAGTTAGTCAAAAACATGAAGCTACGTTCCAAAGCGTAGATCTCTATGGAAAAGAACGTGCAGGAAACTCCACGGCCATTCTTTTAAATCATGAGCCTTGACATGTCATGTCAGCCAATTACCGTTCACTGCTGAACGTAAGCCTCGCCCAAAGAGCGCCAACCATCCCGGTCCTGAGCCGTCCGCATCCAACCGCTGCCAGCCACCTTCTTCAAATCATCGATCCATCGTGCCGCAGGGCGTCCCACACTACGTTTGCCCATACGCGGTCTCCACTCTAGCAAATGTCTGCTCCATCGACCGTCTGTCCGTCTACAGACATGGCCGGCCCACTTCCATTTCAGCATACTGATTCTTCGCGCAATGTCGGTGACTTTAGTTCTCTGGCGAATGACTTCGTTGCGAATTCTATCCACCAGAGAAACCCCGAGCATTGCTCTCTCCATTGCACGCTCAGCAACCTTGAATTTGTGGACCAGACCTATGGTGAGTGTCCACGTTTCGGCTCCGTAAGTCATTACGGGTAGGACGCACTGGTTATAAACCCTGGTCTTAAGGGATTGTGGGATCGACGATTCAAAGATATCACGTAGCTTCCCGAATGCCGCCCAGCCCAAACGAATTCTTCTGGTCGCTTCCTTCTCAAAGTTGTGCCGCCCCAGTTGAATAATTTGGCCTAGATATATGTATTCTTGCACAACCTCGAGGGTAGCGCCATTTACGATTACAGGTCTCGGGTTGACATGACCATTGTACATGACTTTGGTTTTGTCCAGATTCATCCCGAGACCCACCCGCCTTGAAGAATCGCTCAGACCGTTTAGCATCACTTCCAGCTCTTGCAGAGATTCTGCCATGATGACAATGTCATCCGCAAACCGGAGGTGCGAGATGGACTGACCGTTGATATTTATGCCTTGTCCTTTCCAATCAAGCGTCTTGAAAACGTCCTCCAACGCGTTCGTAAACAGTTTCGGAGAGATGACGTCTCCCTGTCTAACACCTCGACGCAGCTGGATTGGTTTTGTGCTCTGTTCTTGTACTTGGACGGTCATTGTTGCGGCCTTATACAGACATCTCATCACCTCGACGTATCGGCAGTCGATGAGACATCGCTGCATGGCCTCCAGGACAGCCCAGGTCTCGACGGTGTCGAAGGCTTTCTCGTAGTCCACATACGCAAGGCACAGAGGCTGATTGTATTCCTCGGTATTTTGGATTATTTGCCTAAGGGTGTGAATATGGTCCACGGTACTGATAGCCTTTTCGAAATCCGGCCTTGACATGTGAAAATTCTTAATTAAAAAATAAATCTTACATAACGTAAATAAACATTAAATTCGCGATAAATTCGCGGCACAGCAGAGTGCTCGTGCGGTTAGAAAAATAGTGGTTACATTCTATTCTATTCTATTTTTGTTTATGGCAAAGTCGAACCGTCCAGTTCAGCACTGTTACGACGCAAGAACCAGAATTGTTCAAGACCGACCAAGTCCGACACAACTCGATTTGCGTCCGATACTTTACACGAATCACAATTGATCGCGGAGGCTTAGTAATAGGGTCCCGTCACCTTGCGTACGGTACCCTAATAATCGGTAATAGAATAGCCTTTATTCACAAATCGAACCGTTCGACCTTTCGAATTTGAATCTATCGCGCAGGCTTAGTAGTTGAGTCCCGTTAGCACTTTGGTACGGAACCCTACAGGCCTGGATTCGCCAGTCGAAGTCGAACCGTCCAGTTCAGCACTGTTACGACGCAAGAACCAGAATTGTTCATGACCTACCAAGTCCGACGTCCAAGGCGACAACAACAATCCGAACAAATCAGAGATTTCTTTTTCGATTTTGAACTCGAAACCCTATCAAAGTCTTGAAAGACCTTTTATGCGACCGAATACCCTAGCGAACGACAATGCTGCTAAAAATCGTGTGAGAGTCATAGGTACTCTGACGGAAAATCTTAACGCCATCTATCGACCATTTGGTAAACTGACAAAATATTTGGCCGAATGAAGACGGTAAATAAGGAGCCCATATATAACAATAAGTAACGTTATGGTATTAAAATGTTCACTTTTATTTTACTACTTATTAAAAGTTTCACAAATAACTCAACAATTTGTTTTGATGTTATTTTCATGCTTACGTGCATTTTATCTTTCTAAATAGATGGCGCCTAATAGTCGGTCACCGCAACGCTTAGCGCTGTATGAAGTTCCTTACTAAAATTAAAAATTCAATATCTTTTGATTTTGTGGGTCGATTTTGATGAAATAAACGCTAAATGTTATTCGGGTTAACACTTAATATTTTTAATAACTTAACTTTCGAATCCAATCAGTGGTTTTTGCGTGATGCTGGCACAAACAATTTTATTGGACAAACAGACAAACAGACAAAAATTTCAAAAATGGCATTTTTGCGTTTTACACTTTTTTCCTGACATTTCTCAGTTATTTTTATGCGAAAATATTCAATGTACAGACAGGGCAAATCTACGATTTTATTATATGTATAGATAGAAGATATACTTCTCGATTGGTCTCATTTAAATTTTATCAAAATCGGTTGAGCAATTTGGTTTTTAAATCCAATTAGCTGGAAAAAACATGTGGAATAATCATCCATGTATACGAAATTGCGTATTTTTGCTTTCTTGTGACTTTCCAGTGGTGTTGTTAGTTGTGGGGTAGGTACCACTAAAAAGTGAAAAATAAAAAAATTTTCACAAAAAAAACCGACTTCCAAAAAAAACACTACAAAGTACAAAATAACTTTAATTTCAGTAGTTGGTTTGGTTGCTTCTTATATTAGTTATTTGACACCCGACTTCCGAAATTAATGTTATTTTATACTTTATAGTGTTTTTCTATAGCCAGATCTCAGGAACACAAAGGCAATTTCACAGCTTTTGTATAGAGAAATATATCAGACTGCCATATTTATTCTTCAGCTAAAATTGACTATTGAAAAATCTGCCATTTGTATCAGCATTTTGTTTTATTGAATTTTCGTTTCAATTAATTAGACACAATAACCAATAACATTTCAAAGTTGTATCTAAGTGCAAACAAATATGGAATAAAATTTGCTTTATACAGCTGAAAGGAATCCTTCGAATTTGTACTGAAATGGTGGATCCACATTAGTCGGCATACGCTGCGCCGGCGGTCATTCATATTCAAATAAAATCATATCTTAATATTTAGCAGTATTTATTTAATCTTTTAACTTAAAACCATTAACATTGGCATTTAATCCTATATTATTTTGCTCAAACAATTTACCGAATAGAGAACTGTACAATTCATTCTTGCTCTCATCAGTCCACAAAACTGATTTCTCAGGTGCCATAAAATTCACTAACTGATTATGAACTACGTATTTTATCTTCCTTCCTTTCGTAGCTTTTGTATCCACTTTTCTTTTCATTTTGCTTCTCATCTGCTGCAACGCTATCCATTGACGACTCAACTGTACTGGGTCCGAAATGTCTGCAGACTTGCATTCTATCAATTCTCTAAGTAACTGATGGTAAAAGTCACTGTCATCAAATATCTCTGGAATATATTCATCATTGTCTTTACGGTCTCTTGTTCCTGTGTTAACTTCTGTCTCTTCTGGATCTTTGCTTTCTTCTTCCAGAACATTTTTTTTGTAACCAATTATGTCATATTCGGACCTTTTCAGTTGTGTACGTCTCACCAACTTCTCTTTGTCAGACAGAATATATGAAATTTGTTGCAAGACTGTGTTTGTAGGTGCATTTTTAATGTTAGTGGCACTTGCTAGACGTGTTTTGTCATTCCATTTTTGAATTGATGTGTCTCTAAATGATTTGAATGCTTTGTGGGAGGTGGACATATCAGTTTCGTACTCTTCAAGTTTGCGTTTCTTTGTTGGTGTAATTTTACTTTTACTTTTAGGTGTTGGAACTTCTTTAGCTGTTTCCTCTTCAGCATCAGTGTCCGATGGTATCTCCTCATTGTCTGTATCGCTTGGAATTTCTTCATCACTATCTTCCTTTGGAGTTTGTTTTGCATCTGCCTGTTGTTTGCTTAACTTTTTATTGCAAAGGGTTTTGGTTTCCGAATATTTACTAAGAAGCAAATTCTGGAGGGATAGTAACCTGAAATGATCAAATGAGAAGGATTAGTAAATAAACAATGCTCGAAGTTTCCTTGTGTGATCGAATCAGGAATGATGATATCCGCAAGACAACCAAGGTTACCGATATAGCCCGAAGGATCGCCACATTGAAGTGGCAGTGGGCAGGGCACATTGCTCTCAGAACAGATGGTCGATGGGGCCAAAAAGTTTTGGAGTGGCGACCGCGTACCGGAAGACGCAGTGTTGGAAGGCCTCCCACAAGGTGGACTGATGACCTGGTGAGGATCGCGGGTAGCCGATGGATGCAAACGTACAGGACCGGTTGTTGTGGCGACACTTGGGGGAGGCCTATGTCCAGCAGTGGACGTCTTTCAGCTGATATGATGATAATGATGATGAGTAAATAGACAGTAATATACTAGAAATGGTTCATCATATTTACATTTTACTATATGATAAAACAAAAAAGGCAACTTTGAAACTTGTATTATGTATTACCAAAGATGATAAAAACGAAACTTACTTATCCAAAACATTAGTAACATTAGCCTTAGTTGCATTAGTCTCATCAACAAATTCCTCATTTTCCTTCAATTCATTATAAGTTTCTGGCATAGGCATCTGATTAGCAGTGTTCACACACCTCTGAAGATGTATTCTCATCTCCAGCAAGCTCTCCCATAACAACAGTTGGTTCCTTACACAAATACCCTTCTTGGCATCTTCAGATAAGTTCTGTTTTTTAACATGTTCAAAGGTCTCTTTCATTGGTTCATCCATTTGACTGATGTCATATCCTTCACCTTCATCATCATCTTCGTCTTCATCACTCCCTCCCTCATCACCACTACCCTCTTCGTCGTCTTCCGAATCAGCATTCAATTGTTTCTGGAACTGAGTGATACTGTAGTCTTCACTTTCGGCTTCTGAGTCCGAGTCTTCTAATTCTGATGATTTCTCTTCACTAGTTTTTGTATTAGACAGGTCGTTCTCTGAGTCTGACTCATCAGAGTCGATTGAAAAGTCCCGTTTGCTCTTTTGAGGTTGTTTTTGGTGTGGCAAATCATAATCTGAACTACTGCCTTCTTCATCAGATTCTTCAAGTTCTTTTCGAGATATGACTTGACCCTCATACTTTTTGCTTACCTCGCTCAATAAACCCACGTTTTGTTTACGGAAATCACTGATAGCCGCATCAACTTCGCTGTCTGAAGAACCCAAATCACCACGCGTAACAGTTTTCGGTTTTGTGCCGAAAACTTGATCATCTTCTATGTCAGCACGAGGTTTTACCGTTAGAGCATCGGCTATTTTATCAGATAGTAGCTTCTGTGGTGTTTTCTTCTGTTTTGCCTTCATTTTCGAGTTATTTTGAAAATCTTAACCAACAAAAACCTTCACGTGTTTATATTATGACATTAACACTTGAGTACTTGCTTGACACTCTTGACAGAACCTGAAATCAAAATGACAATTCGTAGTGGTGGGCGATACAAACCGTATATAGTTACGAAATCGGTATAATATATATATATCGGTATAAGAATATCGGTACAATATCAAAAAACCGCTTACTGGCACGTTCGAAAACTATGTATTACAAAATCTATATATTGACGTACCGCTCGCTCCGCATTTCTGACTAGTTTAGATAGTACCCGATCCGATATCGCATCGGTACAAACACTTAAATTAATATAGTTTTTGTACCGATGCGAAATCAGGTATTTATATTCGATGAAAATTTGTATTCTAGATTTGTAAATCTCGATTTTCTTCGAATATCGTCGCATCCAAAAAACAGGGTATCGGATTAGGTATCGAAATATATAGGTCTGTACGCGTACCTACGTACAATATATAGATTTTGAAATAATATATAGTTTTGAAATCAGATATTAAATCTGATTCAGATACGATTCTCAAAAAAAGCGATACGACCCAGGCCTAACAATTCGGATTCAGAATTTCTGATGTCAATCTGCATTTTCTGCGCAGATGTTTACGAAGTACGCTACATATGTACACACATACATTTGAAATTATTTGAAGAATATTGGATTAAAATTAGAAAAATCCAATGTGATTGACTGAATACTCGCTACAATATTTTATGGTGAAAAACTTTAATAAAAATCATTTGTGGTGCACTGTTTTCACACTATTCAGCAGTCTCCTGTCTCCTGGAATGTCTTGGATGGCTCTCATATATGTTGGTGGGAGGATTTTTTTGGCTATATCAACTGTTCGTCTACTGTTCTTTAATATTCTAAAAAAAAATGATATCAAGAAAATATTTTTTTTGCCAAAAAATAATATTTTGCCCCGCCAACTTATGAGAGTTCCTATGGCTAGCTTCGCAAACTTTTTTTATAGTAGACTATTGGGTCCATCCATAAGGTCCATGAACAAATGCGAAATATTTATTTATTTCTTTACTGAATAACTCACAGGTGTTTGGAATATCTGTTTTTATCGTCTTATGGAAAATCGGTCGAACAATAATAATTATGTAAAAATTAGTTTCATTGGTTTTATTGGCGATAGTTAAATTGGCGCGAAAACTGACATACTAAACTTTTGAAGTTTTGACAACCAAGGCAGCGAAGGCAAATAGCTCTGAATCGGGATTTATTCATTTAAAATATTCTTAGGTTCACCAAAATGCCTAGAAGAAGAGTAATGCCGAAAACAGTGAGGTGGTTGAGTGAGGAAATACATGTACCGCAAAGTTTAACCCCATCGTTTCACCATTACGAGTAAGTTAACCTACAAATTCAAAACAATAATATAATATAATATTGTGTACACTATTCTCCTACTTATAACGTTCCTCTAAGGATACCCACTGACCGTTAATTTTACCCAGGAAGTTTCAGTTTCAAAATATCATAGCTGGTATTGGAGATTGTGTTCTTATTTCGAACGCTGATGCGGCAGAACCGGATACGGAAGCAGGTTGTGATGCGGCGCGAATTATCTCACTGTATGAAGATGGCACTAATACCAGTGACCCGTTCAGAGCCAAAATTCAGTGGTATTCGAGGCCCAGCGACCTGCCCAACTGGTGCTTTAATAATATGGAACCTATTAGTTTTTATGAGAAAGAGGTGAGTTTAGAATTTACTTTATTCATTTACTGCTCGATTTTTCCTGTGACTTCGCCCCCATAGACTGTCGCGCAGGAACTGCAGGACACTTGATGTTATTTGAGTTTTCTTAAGAATTTGCAGATCAGATCAGTACTTTTTACATTTTCCTTTACATACTAACAAACATAAAATTTAACCTTTTTATTAAGTAAGATTCACAAACTTTTAAATTAAAAACTCATGCTTAAAAATATAATTTACAGGTAATAGAAGACCACCGACCCTTCAACCAAGATGTATCAATAGAAACATTCTTCAGGAAATGCTGCATCACTCTCACAATCACAAAAGATATGGATGAAATTATTAACGAGCCATACCATTACATATGCAGATACCGTCTTATGGCCATGAGCAGACGCAAAGTACAGATAGAGCCAGTTCTTGAACAGGAGCGAAAAGCATTAGCATTATTAAGCACTCCCAATAAGACCCCTTCAAAGACTACCACTCCAAAAACACCAAGTAGTTTAGTCAAAAGAATGAGTAGAGTATCTATCTCAGAAAAGAACTGGAGTGTCAGCAAAAATGATGGTACAAAACTACTCCTAAAAAGAGCAATATTAGCTGACAAAAACGAAAAAGATTCACCAAAAAAAGTTACTCCAAAATCAACACCAAAAAATGTCTCAGATACACCAAAGAGTTCTAAAAAGTTATCCAAGAATAACATAGAAGACGTTTTGTCTATGGAACTGAAAGAAAATTCTGATGATGAGCTCCCAACATTGATCATAAGGCAGCATGTACCCACCACACCAAAACGAAAGCAGTCTATATCAAAGATAATGAATGAGGAGACTCCTAAAAAGGTTTTAGTGTTTGATGAAGCAGAAAAGAGTACACCTACTACTAGACGGGGAAGAGTAAAACCTACTATTAATTATCAGGAACCAGCAGTTTCACCAGTGAAGAGAACTCCTAGAAAAGCTGTTCATAAAATGTCAGAGAGTGATGATGACTTTAAACCAGCCCCTCGGACACCAAAAACGCCAAGGACTCCTAAAACACCTAAAACTAGGACGCCAGCACAAACTCCTAAGCGCAGTGTGACTAAAAGAATTTTGACTAGTCAGCTGACACCAACTTTACATAATAGAGCCCATTCTATTGACAATGTTGATGGTAAGAGGAGTTGCAGAGTTTTGAGTTTTGTCTCTTCCAAGATTTCATCAAATATTATCTGACAATGTGAAGTGTAAACTCAGTTAATTCACATTTTGTTACCTTTTCAGAATTCCTCAAGGATAACAAGTCATTGCCAGGCCGAGAAGGTCAAATGGAAGAAATACTGTCATTTGTCAGATCAAAACTTTTAGATGGTACTAGTGGGTGAGTTCATTGTTTACATCTAAATTAACAAGCCTTATTACTACTATACTACTGGTTATAATTTCAATTCAGATGTAAAAGGTTATAAACAAGCTCCTATATTAACTTGACAGGAACATGCAAGAACTATTGGTGGCAGTACAGAAGCATCAATGTCAAGTAAATTTTACAAAGCTTCGAATATGCAATACTACATGGCAGAGTCAACGCCATGCTCTTTCCATATATAAACAACATGTCTGTTACATGTAAATAAACGCAATACCCCGTAAGGAGTCATTGTACCTCATCATTATGAACAACTTTCATTATGGGACCAACAGTGAAATCGCGAAAAAAAATCGACTGCCCCAAACATTTCTGTGCTCATAACTCAACACAATGCACTGAACAGCTGATTTTTTTTTCGTGATTTTGGGGTTGGTCCCATAGTAAAAGTTGTTCATAATGATGAGTACAATGGCCCCATATGAGGTATTGCGTTTATTCTGTTACATGTTGTATATGTATATTAAGGCCCAATTTGCAACAATTTTGGTAATAAATGTTTCTTATGCTTTTATAGTATGTCTCGCAAATCGGCGTGCCTCTTGGCATAGGCCTCCTCAAGCTCCCTCCACTGAGCTCTATCTTCTGCCAGTCCAATATGGCCCCGGGGCGGATGTCGTCTTTCCATCTTTTTTTCGGCCACCCCTGTCTTCTAGTGTCCCCTCTTGGGTACCATAAGGTTACTTGTTGGCTCCATTTCTTTATTTTGCAACATATGTCCTGTCCAACCCAATTTTAAGTGCTCTGTATGTGTTATTATATCTGCTACTTTAGTTTTCTTCTTCTCTTTCCATATATATGATGTTAAACTTAATTTAAGTTTTTATGATTTAAGAAGTACTTGCAACAAATGCAGATCAATTATAACAGCAACACATCTATCTTTTGACAAATGCGGAAATTAAAACCTTTGAAATTTAAATCCAGCCTCTCATTTCTTCCAGGTGCATGTACATATCAGGTGTCCCAGGCACAGGAAAAACTGCCACAGTTAGTTCAGCTCTCAAGTACTTAAAAGAAGAAGTAGACCTGCCCGATTTCCAGCTGGTAGAGGTCAATGGCATGAGGATTGCTGAACCAAGGCAGGCTTATGTGCAAATATACAAACAACTAACTGGTAAGACTTACTACTTTTGTTGTTGCAAGTACACAATAAATCAGTTTAGGTATTTTTTATAACAATAGACATAAGGTTGATGAATTTTGGTTTATATTGTAGGTAAATCAGTGGTATGGGAGCAGGCTTGTGCATTATTAGAGAAGAGGTTTACTAATCCTGGTCCGAGGAGGACACCAACAGTATTGCTTGTGGATGAGGTACTCAAAAACTGTCCCTTTTGTATCTCAAACAGTTCCAGTACAGTTCTCGTCAAATAACTTTGCCACCCTGAAGTTGTGTCGAGTGGCTGCGTAGTAGTCAAAATTACGAACACACTGCAACTGCGCATGCGTAAGAGACATGGGGGCGGGGCGCGATTTTATGTCTCAGTCGCTCGTTTACGTTCGACGCATGCTTGCGTCCCGCTTGCTCCCGTGTACGTGACTGCACCTGCGCGATCTTTGCAAATGGCTAACTTCAGAGGGGCAAAGTTATTTGACGAGAACTGTAGTTAGGATTTCATGACCTGCATTGTAGTTTGTTTAGAAAACATGTTTTTTAACTTTAATTCATTTTTCTTTTTGTTTCTTCTTGAGGTATATGTTGCCTCACACTAGGAGTTTCTCCTGTATCGTAGGTGCATTTACAAAAATGTAAACTCACATACACAAACAGCCAGACCCGGAGCAAGTATCTGTAGGTCATACAAATATTTATTCCGTGCGAGAATCGAACCCGCGTTACGCAGCGCAGTCAATCACTCAACCATTGCGCCGTCAAATTCTAATTGTATTTTACTCTTGGTGCTAAGATAATACCTTGTTAGGGGTCTTTTTAGCTGTTAAATAAACTACAGCTGTAATAAACTATATACCTACTTGTTTATGGATGGATTGGGTGATCATCTTAAGATTCCTCCATGCCTGGAAAGCACGTGCTTTTCGTTCCGGCTGTCATTTGCAGATCCCTGGCAGCTGTTACGGATTGTCCGAAGCCAGAAAATCTGACACTGTAGAAGCACCGTGTTACCTAGTTACTGGGCTGGCGGGGGCCTGGTAGGCAGCCGCTCCTCGTAAAATACAATACATATAGTTGGGAAAAGGCTAGGCTTTAACAACTAAAAATACACTAACTAAAACAGCTGTCAAATTATCATTAAAAACGTAAATTTCAGCTAGACGCTCTCTGCACGCGTCGCCAAGACGTCCTCTACAGTATAATGGAGTGGGCGGCCCACAACACCGCCCTGCTCACGGTCCTCGCGGTCGCCAACACGATGGACTTGCCCGAGCGAGCGCTGGCCGCCCGAGTGGCCTCCCGACTTGGACTGACCCGGCTGACCTTCCCGCCCTACACTCATACGCAGCTGCAGAATATTGTGGCTACGAGGCTTGCAGGCGCTAATGTTACTGCCGATGCTGTGCAGCTTATTGCTAGGTATGTTTGCTAAATGAGACTGCTGAAAAAATTACCAAATTGTGTCTGAAAAAACTGTAACAATTGAAACTAAAATTTTAGTATAAACTTGCTGTGCCAACCCCAACTTAATTTGGTTAAAAGCAGGAAAATGATATTGAGTAAAAAACAACTGCCTGGAACGTTCCCAGAATGACCATTATAACCAACAAAGGATAGGAAGTCCTGCTATTAGGCAAAGACCTCCCTCTCATAGAATATACATTTATTTCTCTACTGTTTATTAAGAGCTGCATGGGATTTAACCATCTATCAAGCAGGGCACTGCTGCAATCTGTTGTACTAAAAAATGATGGAATCTCCAGCTATTTCCAGTATCCTATTCTAAACAAAACTGTTTTTTTTTTTCAGAAAAGTAGCAGCCGTATCAGGGGACGCCCGGCGCGCGCTCGCCCTGTGCGCCCGCGCGCTGGAGCTGGCGGCGCCTGGCGCTGCGGGGCTGCAGCAGGTGCAGCAGGCGCTAGGGGAAGCTGCCTCGAGTGCGGCTGTGCGGGCTATTAGAAACTGCTCGCCTGCTGAGAGGCTTATGTTGAGGGCTGTGGCTGCTGAGGTGAGCGCAATGACTGATATTTTGTAAATATCCTTGGTATATACCAGACTGGGTGTTTGAGAAATAACTTGCATGGTGTTAATGGCTGAGGGATTATCTGACGTGCTGCGTGTCGCTGGTTCGATTCCTAAAGAAACAAAACATTTAAATGGCCTACAAAATACTTAGTCGGTTTTAGCAGGATTATCTTTATTAAAACTGTTTATGTCACAGGAAGAAAGACTTGTATTATGTTTTTTCAGATTTTACTATTTTTTCCATTCAAGCTATTCTGTTGTTTTTTTGCAGGTGGAAAGGACAGGCTCAGACGAGACAACCCTCTCCCGCGCGCTCCAGACAGCGGCCGCCATAGTCTCCCTCGACGGCCGCCCATACAAGACAGCCCCGTGCATCCGCGCGCCCACACCATCTCAAGCGCAGGCTATATGCACCCGACTGGCCGCATTACGACTGTTACTGTTAGAACCTAAACCTGCTGAGCCGAGGTTATTGTTGAATATTAGTGCTGATGATGTGCATTATGCTACAAAGCAAATTATTGTATGATTTCTTTGCCAGAGAAGAAAAAAAAATTACTTTGCTTCTTTGTTTCGTGTACTATCTAGATAGGGATAAATACTTATTCTTGGCGGGAAATGTTGGTAGTAAATTAGTGGCGAGAAATGGTTTTGTTGAATATTTCCCGGGACTAAATAATTACAGTCCAAGCTTTATGGACAATAATGAGATTCAAATAATAACAATTAATACAAAAAAAAGGGATATTTTTAAATGCACATCTGTATAATTTTAATGCATACCAGAAAAAATAATGCTGTGCAAAAAATCCCAATTGATTAGAAAACATGTCTTACAAAAAAAACTAAAAAAATCATCCAAAACGAGATGACCTTTTTATCGAATTCACACCAAAAATGTGGTTCATACATCGGATTTATGATTTATAAAACTAAAATACGAATTGTTTATCAAAAATACTAACTTGCACTCTAAATTGCACTTCCCTGAAATAGCAGGTGGTTATCATGGTTACAATAGTAGCCGGTCATTGGGCACCCCGACTCGGACAGGTTAGGTTAGAAGGGGATGGCGGGGTCAAGTGAGCGAGCGAAGCGAGCGAACAGACCCCGCCATCCCCTTCGTGGTTATTTTTTTTTAAACCATCCAGAAATATCATTAGCCAAATATTCGTTCAGTAAAACAGTTCTGCAAATACCATTAAACAGTATATCTAATATGATTTATTTAGTGTGCATAATTTGTGTGCAAGTCAGTATTTTTGATTTACCTTTGAAATATATTGTTCGAAAAAAGGGAAAATACAGATATCGATTTAATTACATGCCAAAAAAAATAACAACTCTTATTGTTTTAAAATAAAATAAATTTTGGACATTAATTCGTTAAATAATTATGAGGTTTCTTAAGTACACATATAAAATGACTGATATTTTAAGTTTTTTTTAATGGTATAATAAATTATTAAGTACAATATTTTTAAACAGTTATTTCATTGTGGAGTCCCCAACTTGTATGATCTTGATAAGTGCCTCAACATTGTTGTCTTTCACTGCTTTCCTACTGGCTGCTACTACTGCCTTGCCGTATTTACCAACTGTGAAAGAAATTGATATGTGATTTCTGCTTTCTCTAAAATATAAATATTTCATGGTTGACTTCCTGATAAACAAGGTACCTCTGAGCCTAACAGCCTGCTGCAAAATGGTGTGCAAACTTTTCAGAGCAGTAACTGCTTGTTCCTGAGTGGAGCGTCTGATATAGCATCCTGTGAGAAGTTCCTCATTTAGCATCACCACTTCCTTGTAACGGTTCAACATCTCCTTCCTAGGAATAAATGTCCAAGTTAATGCTATTCCTACAAAACAATCTTCGCTTGACATTCACTATTGTTACTAAAAATAAGTATAAACAAAACATTTCGAAAGTCTTACATGTCATAGGCTGCAGCATCTTGAGCTGCAGGTAGCAACGCAGTTATTAATTGTGCTCGCTCCGCTGTCTCTGCAGCTAATCGAGATCTCATCTCTCCTATTTGTGACACATGCTCCATTTCCTCGAGAAGTTTCTTTTCAGCTTCGGGAAACTGGGCTACTGACTGCAAGTTCGCAAAAAGTTTTAAAGATACCGCCAAAACGTCACTTGTCTATGGTAGAGAAAATACGTGACTTCATGTTCAATTTAGTCGATTTCAAAATGACATCTCTAAAATAAAATGGCGGCGCGTCAGTTTTTGACTTTTTGTCGGCGTGGGGCTGTTGTCAAATTCTGTGAATCGTTAAAACCGGGTTTTGGGAGATATTTCTTTAAAAAATAACTGAAAATGGTTGAAAACAACGATATTGAGTTGTCCGAAGCAGAAGCAGAACAGTACGACCGGCAGATCCGTCTATGGGGATTGGAATCTCAGAAAAGGTTACGTGCATCAAAAGTTTTGATCATCGGGATAGCGGGCCTCGGCGCTGAAATTGCTAAGAATGTTATTTTATCTGGAGTGAAAAGTGTATGTTTGTTAGACAATGAGAAGCTAAAGGAAATAGATCTGTATTCGCAGTTTTTGGCCCCACCGGAGAAAATTGGGGCAAATAGAGCGGAAGCTTCGCTGACTAGAGCGAGGGCTTTGAACCCAATGGTTGAGATTACATCGGAGACAAAATCTGTCGATAACCTCCCTGATAAGTTCTTCCAAGAGTTTGATATTGTTTGTGCTACAGGCCTAAAGCAAGAGCAACTTGAGCGTATCAACAACGCTTGCCGCGACAGCAACAAGAAATTCTTATGTGGCGATGTTTGGGGGATGTACGGCTACATGTTCGCCGACCTCGTCGACCACGAGTACTCCGAAGAAATAGTACAACACAAAGCCGTCAAACGCGGCTCAGACGACGCAGAGAAGAATGCTCGGGAAACCGTCAGTATTAATGTAAAACGCAGAGCAATATACGTCCCTCTACAGAACGCTCTGTCTGTGGACTGGACGAAGCCAGAGATGCGTTCCAGGCTACGCCGCGGTGACCCCTCCTACTTTATCATGAAGATTCTGCTGCGTTTCAAGGATGAGTACAATAGGAACCCAGACCCTGCTAAAAGGAAAGAGGATACTAAAATTCTGTTACGTATGAGAGATGAGCTTGTGAAGGAACTGTCTCTCCCAGCTGGGTTTATTGTTGATGCTCTACTTCTAGATGTATTTGGCACAGTATCTGGTGCTGCTGCTGTTATTGGGGGGGTCATCGGCCAGGAGGTTGTTAAGGCAGTGAGCCAGAGAGAGCCCCCACATAATAACATGTTCTTCTTCAACCCCGTCAAGTGCGTTGGCTTTGTTGAACTGTACGGTCAGTGAGATTCATTATTCAGTGTAGATTGTAAGCAATATTGATTTAAGTTTAATAAATTATTTAAGTACACTTTAGCTATTTTATTTTAATTAGTCATGGTTGTGAATCCAAAAATTCCAGGTAGATGTAATTTGCATGAAACACAATATTGCCTCTAACGGGTCTTGTCCGGGTGGAACCAAATTGGTTTCAGCTATCTGTGAATTGATTTAACTTTTCATTCTGTTTTTTTATGCTAAAGCATAGCTTTCATTTATTTTTATTTCTATTAAATTGGTTCCCCAGGATGATTGAGGTTAAAACTGAGAATGTCTGATAGGGATAATGTACCATCTACCTACTTATTAAAAAAAAACTTTTATATGTATAAAAAATCAACTGACATACAATGCACAGCCTAAGCTGGTGGATCTTGAAGCAAAACATTTAGCATTCGAGTTCCGTAACAAAAGTGAAGTTGAGAAACATGAAAGAACTTGCCTGCAATTCATTCAAATTCAAATAAACAGCCAAACTCTGTATCAGATCTCCAGCCAGCCTAATATCATGTGTGCTAATCTTCACCTGGCCATCAGGCCCAAAGTCCATGCACAAAAAGGAATGGTCTCTCAAACACAGAAAATTTATATGAAGCTCCTTTGTTTCCTCTGTTTCAAGGTCTAACTCTTCTTCTAGAAGGAAGTTTTGGTTTATCCAGATACAGATTCTTTGGACCCTTTCTGTAATTCGGAAGGTTACGTAGCTATTCCCTTTGTTACGAATTTCTTTGTTGATGAGCTGGTACATCGCGAACCTAGGAAGTTGCTTCGTCAGTTCGAAGATGTGGAACTGTTCGCTGTCTGGGTAGCCAATGAGAGCCTGTATCAAAAATTTATTGTAAGTAACCATTTTCAGTACAATATGAATACTTGCGACGTACATGCATTTTCTTCTCAAACGAAAAAGGGCGAAATATATTAAGAGCACCCTACAAGGTGGACGTCCGCCGAAACTTTTAAATCCTCAACTCACCAACACTAAAACCGTCCTACATCCAGTTAGGAATGTGTACACATTCCTAACTGGATGGACAGTTTTAGTGTTACTACGAAATTAGGCACACATAGTCTCTTAAAACTAGCAGCCTACCTTAATATGAACGTCCACCGGAACATCGCGCGGTGGTTTCAGCGGCACATGCAGCAAAGATCTCAGCTGGCTGGGATGAGGGTGACGAATAAAGGTCTCTCCGCTCTCGAAAATGCCCTCCGCCAGAACCAGAGCTGCGCGGACTATTGTCTCATTATTTGTTGATACAGCTAGTTGTATACTGCCCTAGAAGCAAAATACAATTATTTTGCGTCTAGCAAAGAACTTTTGTGAACAACAATATTTTTGGGATGCATGAAGGAGCTTCCTCGTGTAGCGCAATTTGTTCCGTCAGGCACTGAAGTGAACCGAGTGTTCGGCGCATCCTGGACAGTCTCACCTAACATCTTATAAGACTGGCCAATCCTTCCTTTGCGGTGGTGGGGCTAACGCTCGCCTGGTTCGCGACCACCCTCCCACCGGAGTCCGGCGTCAAGCGGCCTGCTGTGTTTCTTCGACGCGTGGGAGTACCAGTACCTTAAGGCATCTTCTGGGCACGCTCGCTCGCATGATAGAGCTCATCCATCGCTTTCCATCAGGCGTGATCGAGGTCAAGAGCTAGCCCATTTCTCAATAAAAAAAACTGTTTGCGTGATATTGAATGGAAAACTGACTAGTAAACTCTCATCATCCCACAAGTACTATTCATGCCTTAAAACAATTCAGCCCCTAAGACGGCCAACTGAATCCAAACAAACTGTTGAAAATTTAATATGTAGGGAAGTACTTCAATTTTCGCCTCTTATTGTGAACATAAATACGCATTTAGAAATACATGGGCACAGGACAAGGAATTACCTCATCAGCAGTATGCAGGATAGCAACCTGCAGCCTCGTGTTGGTAGGCATAGCGGACGCTGGTCGCTCCAGACTCTCCACACTCGCACTACCACTGGCAGCATTGGCTTCGTAGTGCTGCAGTTCCACCATGAGCGCCTGCTTTTGGTTGAATAACTCCGTGATGGCTAAACGATCCTCCTCTGATGGCATGTTCTTGGAGGCTGTGTTGAAGCCGGTATTCTCTTGGTATGGAGGATATCCTAACACTGTTGAGATTTTCAATTGTTTTAGACAATACATTATTGGACCTTTTGATAAAAATAGCACGCCTAATACTACCTACTGGGCCTTCCAGAATCGCCTTATCTTTGAATAGTTTCATTAAAGATTTAAAAGTCGTAGGATATCCGGCCTTCTTATCTCCAGCAACAGCCTGAAAAAATTCTTTGGAGAAAACTGCGTATCGTTTGCTATTCTTAGCCAATGATCGGAGTCGGTACTCCAAATAAAATGCAATTGAAATTTTCTTACCCTCGCCCTTTTCCGACACGCAGACAAGATCAGGGGCACCAACGGACCGGTAGTCGGCTAACAACATAGCTGCTGCATTGGCCCGCATCTGCACCCGTCGTAACACGACACCCGTGGAGCCTTCGCGCCAGTCCACGCGACCGTTTGACCAGCAACATGCTAGGGTCTCACCTGACCATTGAAGGGCAAGTGCGTTTTGTTTTGACTGGGGAAAAGCTCAATTTAGTGTCAGATTGTTTCAATTTCCAATATCACTACCCTATCTAGTCTCTTTATAAATTAAATACCTTCACTCGCCACAGTCGTATCCCCTCCTCATATATTCCAATAGTGCCATTATCAAGAGCATAGGCGAACCTTACTTCGTTGACCGGAGATAAACATAGTAACGGCCCAGTTTCAGCGATTTCGGCTATGAACTGGTTGTTCTTCAGAACTCTGATAAATGAGTCGTCACAGCCAATGAGAAGCTGGAAGTAAATTAATGAAAGATTAAAATTAATTATCACGAAGACGGTAGGTACCGAGGAAATCAGATGCCTGCTGCATTGCTTGATGAATCAATATGATATCCTACCTAACAATGATTGTTGATCCAATTTAAATAAAATTACACATATGAAAACGCTGCAAAAACTATAAAAAGTCCCCGTCGCCCCTACGAGTGGGTAGGTATAGTCAACGTAGCTATTTGGTATACAGACAAAAATATTAATTTTTCCACTGCACTGCCTATAGGTAGGTATTTATTTCTGATGTGTGCATTACCTATAACTTTTTAAGCCTATGCTACTTACGAGTGTGATGTATAATGATTGTCTACTCAAGACACTCACAGCAACTTAGATGCCAAACAAATAGCTTTAGCTTACTGTACTTATTTTTTTACATGAATCCAGCTAAAACACCTAAAAAGCTGTCATCTTGATTGATATTTATCCACTTAGACAGATAGTTAGATTTACCTCATTCTCCCCATCCTTATCAAAGTCGAAGGTGATCATAGCACACACTTTTCCACTAACAACATTCCAGAAGACCTCATTTCCCTCCCAGTCGATAGCCTGTACGGAACTATTACCACCGATGATGGCCAGAGTCTCCGTGTACTTGCCGAAGAAACCAGCTATGATCACGTTAACACCGTCAGGGGCTTCTTTGAAGAAGAGGTCTGTGTTGTCGTGAACATCGTATGCTGGAATTGAAAAGGGTAGAATTTGAATTTAAATGTGACTTTGTAAAAGATTTCGGTAGGTAGTGATCTCGGCCATCGGCATAGAGAATCATGTGTGCATGGAGCTTACGTATTGAGACTATGTAAGGCAGCTGTGTAATTGCCTCTTTAGGAATAAATATACTGGGTTTTCATAGACATGGAAACGCGCGCGAAAAAAGCGCGGCTTCAAAGAGTACAGTTTCAAAGATTAGCCTAGTCCTGGAAAGGGGTTTGCCGTATTATGTATTTAGTGTGTGTGTATAATCAGAAGGTTCGGCAAATGAAAGAGCGTGTTCTCTGTTGAAGGTTTACTGAACGAATGGCTTCTACGCGCTACAGGGGCTTGAAAGACGACTTTAGTAATCAGTGAGTATCTATAGTTTGACAGGCCTGTTGGTCTAGTGGTTAGTGACCCTGACTGCAAAGCCGGAGGTCGTGGGTTCGATTCCCACCCAGGACAAACTTTGTGTGATGAGCATAATTGTTTGTTCTGTGTCTGGGTGTAATTTATCTATAATATGTATGTATTTATAAATTATATAAGTATGTATATCAGTTGTCTGGTTACCATAACACAAGCTCTGCTTAACTTGGGATCAGATGGCCGTGTGTGAGTTGTCCCAAGATATTTATTTATTTATTATTTATTTATTTATAGTCTTAGGGGAGAAAGTTCCTAAGAAATACTATGAATTATTCTTAAAATGAAAGGCAACCAATAATAATTCTCACCTAGTATCTGTGTAGGTGATCCAATAAGCAGCATATCTCTGCCAGTGTCAGGCCGCAGCGGTCCAGCTGCTAGGGCTATGATAGCCTGGCTTAGATTCAGTTCTGAGACCTCGCCATGAGCCTGCGATCGTTGCGCTCGCCCGCTGGCGATTCCTCCGTGGGGGTGATGGATAATTATCTGCGAGTTTTAGGATCTATTAGAATGAATTATCTATGTATTTTTATATCAACTGCCCGTTGGTCAGTAGTACGGTACTGCTATTTTTGGTGGTTTGAACACCAAGGTGAAAGTGGGGCAATCCAGTTTGCAGGGTTGCAGTGCCCACTGATCGAAAGATAAGTATCATTATTTTATTAGCATTTACTTGGGTGTTATTTGGGTAGCATGTTTGCCATATGTAGAGCCTATACTTATATTATGTAAATTATTAACTTTATCGTATCCAGCAGATGCGGTAAGACAGGGGTGAGTTCCATCATACTTCGCAATAGTCACTACATCTGGCGTTACTTTATGATTTAACTCCAACTTGAACACGGGCTGAACAGTTGATAGTTGCATTTTGTTAAGAACGTGTTTTGTTTTGATCTAGCTCATAAACTAGATGTATTTTTTACTGTTACTTTTTCGTTGCCATAGTTACGTGAGTGAGGTAGGTATTATGTACCTATAGTTAGAAATTGATATTCTGTAACTTTGGCAATTTTACTTATATGTTGAACTACTGCTTTTATAATTTAATCCCACGATTAAATTATAAACATCGCAGTAGTTCAATCAATGTGTTTGATTCGAAAATGTTCATTGTGCGTTCAGAAACCCATTGTTTGAGCGCTGCGCAATTGAGTTACAATATCTCAGTTTTCAACGTATTAATTTATGATTAAGATATTTTATAATCAAAGAAGTTATCGTAATCATAATACGTTATAAACACAATAAAGAAAAGGTCCCGAGAAAGCACCATGTTTTGAACGCAGGAAAAGAAAAAAAGTAAACGTCAGAGATTGTCGGTCGAGATTGACAGTGTTAAAATTCGTATGTCAACGTCAAGTCGTCAATTTATTTTTTGGGCTTTGGCATTTTTTACGCATCTAGAGGAATAACATGCATATTTGAAGCCGTGCCGATAACGCTAGTATTATTATTAACGCGGAAGTGTTGTGTTTATTGAATTAGTACAAGTGTCCAAATGGGTAGTGAATTGAATCTTGAGACAACGGAATCCAGGTATTTTAGAATATTCCTAATTTTATCTATATCTCGAAATTTCGACTTATTTCGGCATATCATTATTGCGCAATTGCTTCATAATTTTCTCATCAACCCGCTTCTGGCTCTGCTTCGATTGTTATTAATTAAATGTTTTAGGAATTCATATTTTTGTAGGTTTTCACCAGTCAGCACTTGATGCCCTCTGTTATGCCAAGAATTCACATTCCATGTTGTTATATTTGGACTCAATATCTCATGCCGTTCATTTATCATGTCATTATTGGCTTCCTAAGGTAATTGTCGTAATTTTATAACATTATTTATTGTATTCCTTCACTTACATGTCTGTTAAATTGCACTGCAGTTGTATTTATTGATCTTTCTCTCATACATTTAGAAACTTTAGAACTGTTCATTACAAAATTCAATATATTATGTTCAGAAGTTATCCATTTTTAACCGACTTCTAAAAAAGGAGGAGGTTCTCAATTTGGATGTTTTTAAGAAGAACTGACAAAACATGTAAGTTTAGTATGAGATTATTATCTACTAAAAATTAATTAGTTGAATGTTTTAACCTGTCATATTCTATGTATCAGGAAGAAAAGGTGGATATAAAATCCCACTTTTCATTCTCTTTATTTGGGTTTTGACTCCCTAAGCGTAAGCTTGCTTTTAAGCCAACTTGGTTAATTATAAAGTATATGATAATAAGGTTTTATACTTAATTGTTGTATATTCTTACATTGTGCAAACAATAAATATTAAACTTTCAAAGTATTGCATCAAACAATTCTTACTATTTTCTCTATGAAAATTTCTGATAAGAAAATACCTAAGTCATTCCTATAAATGGTAAGGTTTCAATAATGGCAAGACATGAAATATATTGTGCAAGAACTGTTTCATTACTTAAATGGAAGACAACATTTTATTTGTTTTTATTTTTATCTGGTGTATGTGTTCAATAAATTAAATAACATAACTATATGATTTGAATATTGCACCAAGGTAAAAGGAAAATAAAAGTTGAATGCAAAGAAACTTAAATTTCAAAATATTGCTTGCCAGTATTTCTATGGGGTGTCCATAGAAATACTGGCTGTATTTGTAAAAGGAGTATTAAAGAATCAAAGTAATGTTTTTCAAAAATTAATCAGCCGTTTAATTGGTGGTCTAGCTTTTTCATTTAAATGCGCCGAGTTTTCGGTGATCTAAGTGACATCTTTTGTTCAATATCGTCTAATGACTTAGATTAACACAACACGCTGATTAAACGGCAAAATTCTATGAAAAGGCTAGGCTTTTAATGAGGCGGCTGATTAAGCTAGTTGGCTGCGACATATAAACTACTTGTGCGAATTAACTTGACACCTGGCACAACTCATTTCTGTTAAACATTTCAAATAATCTAATTAAAACTTCAAAGTGTCCTTTGAAATGTGTAACTCGCATGAGTAGTACTTACATAATCAGGCTCATTCTCCATAGAAAATTAGAATAAAGAATCTGTTTTAAGCAGTATTTAAAATGATCATGGATATTTTTTACCATAAGCAATGCTTATAATATTCAGCTAATAATGTTTTGTTCATTCTTTGTTTATGTACCTACAAAGAAAAATATCAATATAATAACATTATGTTGATATTCTTTCAGATAATAATATCTCAGCAAGCACCAATGGTGTTCGACAATAAGCAAGTTATTTAACTTAAGTGTTTTGTACATTTGTGTGGTTTCTTTTATTATAGCTTTTAAATGTTTTTGTGACTCCCATGCACATTGGAATTAGAAGATAATAAACTTTAGTTTTAGGGACCATATGCCAGCTCATCTCAGATAAAAATCTTATTATTTACCTATAATAAAGATATATTTTTTTAAACTCAAATAGTTGTTAGCCAGATCAAATCAATTTACATTTTGCACTGTCATTCACAATGATGCAATAGTAATTAAGTTTCTCTGGAGCCAGTTTAGCTGGTTAGCAAAAGGTAGAAGAATAGGTTGACAAAAAAAAATTACTTAAAGGAAGGACATTTTTGATATTTTTAAGGGTATTTCAATACGGAGGCATACACAAGATCAACAGTCATAATATCAACAGTTAAAACATCAACACCGTAAGACCAGCGATTCAAAATCTCAACACTTCAGAATCTCAACAGCTTAGTAAGTCAACAGTTCAGAAGATCAAAGTTTAAAATCCCAAATTTGACATGGGGCACCCCGACTCTTATACCCTTCGTGGTTATTTTTTTTCAAACCCTTGAGCCCCGCGAAGCGGGGCTCCGACTTGCTAGTATTGACCTAATAGGTACTTTCAAAGTTGGGATTTTAAACTTTGATCTTCTGAACTGTTGACTTACTAAGCTGTTGAGATTCTGAAGTGTTGAGATTTTGAATCGTTGGTCTTACGGTGTTGATGTTTTAACTGTTGATATTATGACTGTTGATCTTGCGTATGTATCCCATTTCAATAATATGAGTGTTCTCCAGTAGTCTTTTTTTTTTGTAAGGGAAGTCATCAAATGACTTCTATCGCTCTGGGTGGAGCGGAAGGGAGTGTCAGACTCTTACTGACTAACCCATCTGTGTTCCTCCTAGTGCCCTTTGCATTCCAGGGCTGCGGTGACTCTTCAAACAAATTCCGCAAACTCCAGTACTCTAAAACGCCTTTGTGTATAGGAGTCTTATACATAATTATGTCTGTGTGTGCATGTGTGTTGCTAGTCTATGTGTTAGCATGATTACATAGATGACCCACATTTAATGCTGCAAGCTACCATGATTCATCAGAACCTACCAGAACTGATAAAATTCTGATGTAACTTTTATTAAAAAACATTTAACTAAATGCAATGAATGTTACAAGATATTAAACCTAATTTGTCTCATGATTAATTGCATGTTTTATATAAAAAAAAATGTTAAACTTTGAATGTCCCATTTTCCTGTATTTTTTTCTTTACATTATTGGCAGGCATGGTTTTGCCATTGTGTTTAAAAAGAAATTGTCTATGAATTTGTGTTGTATCGTACTTCCTAGAGCACAGCTAAATGTTCTATTTATATCTTTTAAATATCGATGGTTTTTTTTCTTTTTAAATTTCAGTACAGTTAGCAGGACATGGATTGGAACTGTTTTGTCCATTATATGGAAGTAAGATATATTTCCAGTTGATGTCACCATTTTAGTTGTCAATGCTTTCTTTTTTATTTTGGGCTACTTTTTATTTATTTATTGTATACTAATTTTGGGGAATTTCTGTAAAAATCGACAGAAAAAATCTTAAAATTTGGATGACAATACAATATCTCCAAACATTACATTTGGTCTGTATTCTTTGAAACACTAACATTTTGCCAAATAAAAATTGGTATCGTTGATATATTTTATTAAACCTAGATTCTAAAATAGAGTAGGTACATTTATGGTAAAAAAAAAATATGCAAGTCATTCATGAAAAGGTGTTTTATCTCAAAAACTGTAAACCGTTTCTTATCTTTCCTCGTAAAACAATGGTCTTGCTTTGCATAAACTGCTGCGATTAACAATTCGCAACAGAACTTTTTGAAAGCGAAAAATCTTTTTATGAAAAATTGTTATTTTTTTGTCTTCATAGCTGTACTTAGTCCATGCTAAAGAAATTACTCCTGCTGGGGGCGCGGAGCATACGCCAGCGATTCCCGTTGGTAGCAGGAGATACACCGTGGTTATCGAATCGGTAGGAGTCCGACATATCCACCATACCATATCGGTCCATTCACCTCAGGTGGAGGGTATCCATCGGAAGCTAAGAAATACAGAGGCTAAGAAAAAATCGAAAATATTAGGGTAAACAAAAACGAAAAGGCGTATTTCCAGTTCAAATCCAGAATAACTTTTATCCGGAAAAGTTTTATCTAAAAAAAAAACCTACTCAAAGCTAAAAGTATTGTCCAAAAACAAAAAAAAAATCAGTCGAATTGAAAACGTCCTCCTTTTTTGGAAGTCGGTTAAAAATATCAGAAATAAAAGTCGCATGTCCACTTTAAATCCAGACAGGTTTTTTTTGTTATTGTTTGCTATAACCGGTTCTAAAACATGATTACAGACGTAGGTACCTATATGTTTAAACTTTACTCCATGAGTCACCTCTTATAATGACTGCTTGTGACCTTGGACTGTCTCTAGGCGTGACCTTCGCTCGCCTGGTCAACCGGTAATCAACAAAGGGAAATATTGATCATTGTAACATAACAGATATTATGTATATAAACCAATATTAAATTCGGTCCTAGCATTACATTGCCCGGACCGGTTGTTGTGGCGACACTTGGGGGAGGCCTATGATGTCCAGCTAGACTTCTTTCAAAGTCAAAGTCAAAACGTTTATTTCAATTAGGCCATTAAACGGCACTTTTGAACGTCATCATTTACATTTAAAATAATATAAAGTGACTCTACCTACTGTCCGTTCGCAAGGGTAGATTCTTATGGAGAAGAACGGACAAGAAACTCCATACTTACTCTTTTCAAATCAATGTTTTACAATATTTGGAGTACAAAAAATAATTTTAATATAAGTGATAATCTTAAAAAAAAAACCCAAATAATGGACCATTTTTTTTGCTCATAGGTAATTACTAATTAGGTACTTACCTATGTTAAAATAAAACGAGTTACCTAAATAAAATAAAAATCAAACGATGCAAACACTCTCTAAGATACTTTTTAGCATCTACTTGTTAAATTTACGTCTGACTTTATATATATGTAGCTACCTAGGTCATAATTATTTCTTACAAAACTGTACTTACTGACCAATGCTTAAAGTTATTTTACAATGTTTTTTTTATTATTGTAATTAGCTATGACTAATTTACTTGTAATAATACTAACAAGCTCGTCTAAGAACAACTAACCCTATTACCTAAGTAATTAACTTTGTTTTTTTTTGCATTTTAAATTGTTTTTTTATTTAGTTTTTTTATTGTTTAGTCGAGTGTGTGTTGACCTGTGAAACAAATTGTTTATTGAGCCAATTATTAAACCTTTCAATAGCCTCAATAAAAGGCGGGATAAAAGTAGTATAGCTATGGCATTCAGCGATGGTGACGAATTTTCTATCTCTGTATTAGTGAAAGAAATTTTGTAATCGGACCAGGGCTACCACGAACACATAGTTTTTTGTGGTCCTTAGGAACTAAAATCCTGTAAAAGATGACAAAAGGCATAGCTATCGCATAAAACTTAAACAGTCTAACAGCGGCCGTATTCATAAAAACTTTATATCTGTAACCGGAAAATTGCAAACTCCGTAAGTTTATAATAAATCTTGATTAGAATATGATTCCCCGATCATCATCATCATTATCATCATCTGCCTAGCCTTTTCCCAACTATATTGGGGTCGGCTCCCAGTCAAACCGGATTCAGCTGAATAGCAGTATTTTACGTGGAGCGGCTGCCTACCAGACCTCCACAACCCACTAACTGGGTAACACGGTACTTCATGGCAAGACTGGTGTCAGATTTTCTGGCTTCTGACAATCCGTAACGACTGCCAAAGACCTACAAATGTCAGCCGGGACCAACGGCTTAACGTGCTTTCCGAGGCACGGAGGAGTCTCGGTATGTTAATATGGTCACCCATCCACAGACCAACCTCGGCAAGCGTTGCTTAACCTTGAAGATTGGTCCGTGCGGCTGTTATAATTTAGCCACGAGCTCCTCTTTCCCGATATATTATGAAAAATCGTTTTGTATAAGTACAATAAACCCCGTCCAAATCCAATAGTTCCCAATATATCCGTGTCTTATTTAGAAAAAAATAGTTTACAATCATTGCACGCGATATTTTACAATCATGGCGATTGCTATTTTCCGGTGACATAACATTACTTAGCTAAAATACTGATAATCAGATTCTTTATTCAAAATTTTCTATAGAGAATTTGAATTTAGAATCTTTTAAACAGTATTTTAACTAACTAATGGTTAAAAAGTTTTCGAATAAGCCTGTTACATTTTTAATTAATAGTGAATGTGGCTCAATAAACAAAAGCCTTCCATATAGTTTAAACTATAATACGAAGTTTTGTTTTAATTATTTTTGTTTTTGTTCTTCTAGTTGGACCGGTGGGTGGTTCAGCTGGACCCGGCAGTCTGATGCGATGCTACGTAACGTCGAGAAAAAAATATTATCATGTAAGACCAGTTTTCATTAATTAGTTGTAATATTTATTTACTTAATTCAAACTTCATGCAACACATAGGTACAAAGGCGGACTAAATGCTTTAGAGCATTTAGGCATTCTCTACCATTCAACCAAAGCTGCTGGACAGAAAATATTTGCTTTTATACGCTTAACGGTTATACTTTTGTTAGCGTTTTCGCCCGCGTGAATGTCGCAACTATACCAAGGGTTAAAAAAATAATATTCAGGTCATATTCTAGCCGTATGCAAAGTTACCCCACACTAGAAATTTCTCCTGTATCGTAACAACTATCTGTAGGCCACACAAATATTTGTTCCGTGCGGGAATCAATTGCTCAACAACAGCGCAAACCGTGCCGTCAAAATAAAAATACGGCTGAACGAGGACTGGTTCATTGATAAACATCTAAACAGACTGTCACAATAAAATTTATGCTGTGCTTTTAACTTTCGCTTATTCTTTTTTTATATTTGACGTCCCTAGTTCCCTTGCATTTATTTTTTAAATTTGATCCTTGTATACGATCACAAACATCTCTATTGCCCCGAATGGAAATGGCACAGCAACCACCGCGCCAAACGTAACGTAAAATTTTATGATGAAAATATTAAAACAGTGCATTGATTAGGCATCTATTTATAGCGCCAAGGAGCAGCTGAAACAAGTTAAGCGCCAGAGATTAAAGGCATTCAAAACGTTAGGTATTAAGTGCAGGTATGTTACGGGCATATAAGACGTTCTTCTAACTTTGTATGCTTGTGACCGTGACCGCCGCAATAGTAATAACACGCAGGGCAAGTTCACTGAAGTAATGCTGTAATGAACTGAGTTACTGCTTGCCATGATGTGCCAACAATATTAGCTGGCTAGATCGTAAAAATGTTTATAAATTCTGTCCAAAATATTTTCGTAAGCGAACCGCTTCGGCTTCGCTCGGGTGCAACCCTTTTATGCAACCCTTTTTTTTCTAAGCATGAGAAATTACCAAATGGCTCCTTCCGATCTGGACGGAGCGGAATGGAGTTTCAGATTCTTACTGACTAACGGCCGCTTTCTATAACATATTTCAATCCCAATCTTGATCCCGATCCTTGTCTGTAACCAATCAAAGGTGAGGATTGTGTGGTGAAGGACACAAACTCGGCCGTTGATTGGTTACAGACAAGGATCGGGATTAAGATTGGGATTGAGATATGTTATAGAAAGCGGCCGTAAAACACATCCGTGTTCCTCCAAATGTTTGCATTCTAGGGCTGCGGTGACTCTTTCGAACAAATTCCGCGACAAATCTGCCTAACCGGTCATAATCAGTTCCCAAGTGGTAGGTACCGTCTGTCATCGGGTGTCGGTTTTTCGAGTCGATGTTATGTATGTTTTATTTTCAATTAGCCCACATAGACGCGATAATCGTAGCGTCAAAAACTCAGGATGTTCTTGATTACTATCAGAAGCTAAGTACCTATCCTGAAAGCGTTTAGCTAAGCAACTACGAAAAAAAATAGTTAATTTTTTCTATATCAACCTATATAGTCTCACTGGTGGACAAAGGTATCCCCCAGGGCTTTCTTCTCTTCCTGGTGTGTTAAAAAAGGAGCCAGACAACCGCTGGTGTGATGACCCTCTCCGACAAATGAATGCCAGATTTGTCGGAGAGGGTCATCACGCCAGCGCACTATGGGACCAAACCGTATTTTCCATCTCGAAAATGGTTTTGGCGAAAGTCGTATATTCATAGATTTTTTTAGGGTTTAATACTCTTAAAGGATGGAACTTACGAATAAATCTCAAAAAAAAAAAAAAACTTAGTTTTACGTTTATAAACTGAACCTCAAACATTGGGTATAAATATTTTCGTGCCAATTAAATTAGCGTTAAGGAAGTTCAACACAAAATTATTCGGAAGTTTTCCAAGGAAGTATGTTAGTGTTATACATCATAAGAAAGCTTAGAATGTACACTTTTCAACTACGTTCGGTTTTTGTACAAAAATATTTTCGTTTTATTTTATTTTATATTTTTTAGTGAAGTAAATAAAATTTCGTTTTTGTTTATTTCAATTGGAGTTTTCATTGTTGCCGAAAGCTGCCGGTGTCAAGTTAATCACTCTAGTAGATACCTTACCTATTCAGTAATATGAGGATTGAATAAAAACTTGCGCGTTTTTTGCGCAAGGGTGATTTAGAAGCAATAATGCCAATCAGGGGAAAATAAAAAGAACTCCGAAAATTACGTTCTTCTTTTTTATTATGAAATATTATATTTAATTGTTATATTTTGATGCTCCCAGACAAATGAATGATCTTTTAAAAGTTACAACGAGAGTTGAGAATGAAAATGCGTTTAAATACGGATTGTCGACACTACACGCATGGATAAGATTTATGGAAATGATCCTCCATATTTCTTACAATTTAGGTTTTGAGAAATGGTCTGCAACAACTCCAGAAAACAAGCAACTTAAAGAAGACAAGAAAAAATATGTCCAAAAACGTTTCCGAGAAGTGCTTGGTTTGCACATTGATAAACCACGTCAAGGTTCCGGTAACAGCAATGACGGAAATACGGCAAGGAGATTTTTCCAAAATTACCAATGTTCTGCAGAGATAACCGGAATTGATGAAGAATTGATTAAGAGATTATATGTAATTCTTCAAACTATGTCATCGGGATACCCTATAAACGCAGAAAAATTCGGCCAGTATACATTGATTACCGCGCAATTATATGTAAGCAAATATAACTGGTACTACATGCCATCTTCGGTCCATAAAGTACTTATACATGGTGCTAAAATAATAGAGTATTATGCAGTTTTGCCTATAGGACAATTATCCGAAGATGCCCAGGAAGCCCGAAATAAAGATTACAAGAAATATAGGTTACATCACGCTAGGAAGTGTTCCAGATCAGCAATAAACGAAGACGTTCTGCATATTTTATTATATACATCTGATCCTTATATATCTAGCTTGAATAAACCAAGTTTTCTAATATCCAAAGAATTGTTTGACGAAGTTAAAGAATTGTTAGAAATAAAAGGTGATGAATAGTATAAGCGCTAAAATTTTTAATTTTTTTATCATGTAATGTTTGTTTAATAATAATAATTAAGTTTTAAACTTATTTTAAGCAAAAGTGTAACTTTTACTGCTATTTTAATGTTACTGTATAATTTTTTGCATGAAATTTCGTATAACTGTAACTTTGTAATTTTTTTACTAAAAATGTATAATTTTTAAAATGTTGATGTTTAATTTCTTTTATTGCCTAGATATTCAGAAATACGCAAAAAAAAATTCAAGGAGAAAAATCACAAAACAACGGAGTTATCGATTTTTGAGATGGAAAACACCGATTGGTCCCATAGTGCAGCGGTTGTCTGGCTCTCACTGCGTAACCTTAAAATAAGCTGAGAAAGTCCTATTTTTTTAACACCCCTCCTCTAACGTCATGTTCAACCGGAATGCGCCCATTATTGAGCGGTAATGTCTCTATAATTGTGGGGGACTGCATGTGCAGGAGATTGGCTCGAATGCATGCTGTGAGTGACACACTTTTTATTAATGTTGGCACTGGTATCTTGAACTACGTTTGGGAAATGAGATGTTTTAGCTTCCGTAGTTAGGCCCTTATCTTAAAAACGAATACAGTACGGGTGGTTCAGTAACGAGTGTTTCAGTAACTGGGTTTTGGAATTGAGATAGGCAGTCGCTCCTTATAAATACTGGTATTCGAAAAAAACTAGGTAATTATGGAGTTTTAAGAATAGTACTTCATAGTACACCACTGACTACCTGTGTTTCACTTCTCCTTCTCTGCCAAATCCATCCAAACGATCTCTGTAAAAGATTTATTTTAGCGATAAGACCGTCCATTGTTTTGGTGTGCAATAAAGATTACCTACTAATTATATCTACGAGTATATCTACCTATCTATGTCCTTTATCGAATTCAATACACGCTTGCAAAAGTTAAAGACAGAAAAACTGTTCCTAAACCCACTGTCTGCACTCCACACAGTGTTATCATTTTAATTATTTTCCGGGATGTAGCCGCCATGATAAAACACTACATACACACGGTGCACACAAACCCATGAACTGATAATAATCAGGAGTATGACGTGTTATCAACGTGATAAATGGCACGTTCTAGACTAGAGTATAATGAACTTTTACAGCCAGCGGTTATGTACTTGGACTTTGGAGCAGGATGTATTTTATGCGAATTTTGGTCCTTGTTTACGAAGAACTGGTAATACATAATGATTAATACGATCAAGTCTAATTCTATCCTAAATAAGGCCAAGTGAACCGCTTCTAGAAACATTTATTCGTCTAACTCCCTGACTGGTGACAAACTTCGGTGAGATCTAGCCTTGCGGATACTAAACCGCTTTCCCTTTTCCCTTTTGAGACTTTCTTTTGAACCGATATTAACAGCAATTAAATCAAGTAATAAATCGTGTCGTGTCTCCATTAATAAAAGTAGGTATACAACGAAAAAATGAATGTAAACCTCACGAAGTCAATACTGGTTGTCACTTCACTCTGGTTTTATAAATGAGATATAGTGATTATTGGCTATTGGATTGCTGGGGTAAGACCACATATTAGTATTATAAGCCCGTAGTGTCCCACTGCAGGGTAATGGCCTCCCTTCCTTCTTTCAACCTCAATCAACCTTGTTGAGCAATCTGAGTACAATCCTTTAGGTAGGAATCCAGTTCGTGTCGCCATCTCCTGTTGGGTCCACCGCGTCGCCGGTTCCCGATGTTCGGGACCCAATCCGTGGTTACTTTCACCCAGTTCTCATGTGGCAAGCGGCATATTTATACATATATCCTGCATTTACCCAGCAGTCTACCGACTGTTACTGCTATTTTAAAGTGGCCCCAAAAGACTATGATCATGACCTCTTTAAACTCTTTAGTTCAACAACGTATATTATTATATTTTAATATCAATTTCCTACTATAAATGCACAGATAAGATTAGCATTATCAAAATTATTCATACAGTGGATGACCTTAGCTGGCTTGCCGATTAGTAATCCTGTAATACTCAACCTTGACAGGGGAATATTATCGAGTATTAGTTAAGTAGTGGTAATACTTCCTAGTATTAAATAAAAAGTTAATTGGATCTCCCGCAAAGACTGGTATAATTGTCCAGTAAAGAAGTGTAACAGAGTCATTAGCTACGTACATCTACGACTACACGTGAACCGCGGTTAAACTAAAGGTCGTAAGAGCTTCCTCCGTTAAAGGGAGAAGCAAGCTGAGGAGAGAAGTATTCACCACCTCAAGACTTCATGGAACTCATGCGTCAACGCATCGTGTCGTACCGACAAAGGACTTTTCTTCGGTGCTGCCGACCGGAGAAAAGTCCTTTGTCCAAAGAATCAAATCTTATTGGTTTTTCACAGACACCAATACTCTCTTTTAGTATAAAAGTATTTACTTTCAAATGATCGTCTTATATAACCATAACAGAATATATTTTTTATTCCTTTATCCATCTAGTTTATAATCTATTTGTTACATAATATTCTAATGGTTGTCGTTCGCAAATTAATTATAGGTTATCTATAACCCAACCAAGTCAAGAGTGAATAGGTTACTTCTCGGCAAGCGTGCTCCATCTTCAACCACATCATTAGCTTACCATGAGTCAAGGCCTGCCTGCCTTCGTAGACCTCATCCATCGCTTTCCACTATTCAAAATCTAGGTTATACGGTAAGCGAGTTTTTAAAAACTGACGCAAGGCCACTTACAAATTACTTCTCGTCATTTTGGTATCAAACAAGATTTTCGCCTCGCAATCGTGACTCTGCAGAAAAAGGACGGGTATTAAAAAGATGCGATATCGTGCGAATACAACAGCTGTCTGTTTAGGGATTCCGGTTCTTACGTGGTTACAGATAGGGACTGCGGATTGTAGCTCCGCGCACGCTCGATGGGGTCATGCTAACGCGTTTAATATGTCATGACATTGCGTTTTGAGCGAAATAATTCAATATTATAGGGCTTTATCTTGGCTTTGGGGGATGAGTAGAAGGTACAATAAACTTCGTTTTTAAATATTGCCCGGTTCCGAATATGTGATATTTAAGTGGATTGTCTTATTGTACTGTGCCTTTTATACATTTTCTATCCTTAGAATGTTGAAGTTTATACTTAAAAATTGCTAAATATTATGCTAAGTTGTGCAATAAAATAAACTCCACTTTGGAATATGAGTTCCCGGTTCCCTGTTCAAACGGATCGATTATTTACGGACGGATCGAATCGGTCCTTTAAATAGACTTGCTATTTGAAAAAGACCAACTACCTACTGTGTAACTTGTCCTTATGCATTTTGTAACGTTTGATTAATACAATAAGTAGTACTTAACTACTTGTATTATTGCAAAATGGCATCCTGAGTCTAGCTCAAAATCTAAATGGGTTAGTTACAACGTATGTAACTGAATGAATGAACTTTGATTTTTGAATAACTATTAAAACATCGGAAAAAATCACTAAAGAAAAATTATGAAGAAAATTCATTCTTAAACTTTGTGATACAACGCTATCTCTGATACATGACAGAAACAAAACACTAACAAAAATGAATTCTGAGGCGAACGCTGTCTCTCTGTTACGCCAAAAACGGCTGAAAGGATCGTCATGAAATATGGAGAAGGACATAGACTGCTACTTTTTACGCGATAACCGACATCCACGCGGGTGGACCCGCGGGGAAAAGCTAGTATTTCTATAAAAAAGGCTCACCTTTCCTTATAGAGATCATAATTAATATAATCTTAATTCTATTACAGGCTTGAAAACAGCATACAAACGTTTCTACGTGGACATAGGCAGCGTCGTGGGGCAGAGCGACAAGATATGGACAATATCGCTGAACGACGAGTCGCCCAAGATTCCGCTGGTGATGCTGCACGGCATGGGCGCGGGCCTGGCGCTCTGGTGCCCTAACCTAGACTCGTTTGCGGCGACCAGGCCCGTGTATGCTATTGATTTGTTGGGTAAGAACTATTTATAATTGGTTGTATGTTTCAACATGGGCATAGTCAATCAACGAGATTGAATGCGTTGATGGTCGCAGGCTTGAATGCTGCTCGTGGGGTTTCTATTAGTTTTTTTCATAAATCCCCTGGTGTCTGGTTTTTAGCCGGATTTTGGCATAAGGCTGCGTGCTTCTATTACTTGAAGCTGAACCATAATTTTAAGGACGCGTTTACAAATGGGTAGTCAAATCATTACTTTTTTACACAAAAGTATGTTTATTAAATAAAATGCTTTGCATTCTTAAAATGTTTTTCCCAAGAATTGTTGATAAGATGTGCACGGTGTGTGTGTAGAAGTAAAAAAAATCACTTCAGTACATTTATTGAGAAACTGTACCTATTAAAATTATATTTATAGTTCAGAATCGTACCATGCACATCTCAAATAAATAATAGGCATCGTAAAAGCCAATGAATTTCCGCTCCACATTTTTTTGTTATAAGTATCTGGAAATATTAGAATTGGCACTTACACCCTTTTGATTTATAACCCTTCGATTGGAGAAATGTGGGCGTTCAAAACACCTCTGCTATCTTTAACTCTTCGCAAAATACATGTGTGATCTTACAAAGTAAATTCGTAATTAATAGTTTCCACGTGTAAATCTGTAATACGGAAGAAAATTGGACGTGAGCCAAGTGTCACTCACCCAAGTAAGATGTCAAGAGCCGGTCAATTCTGTCGACATCTCACGGTGTTCACCTAGGCGGAGTGAACGACAAGTGAGCTGTCATTCCATCTTATTTGTATGGTCTGACGAGTCACCCGTCGTGCGGCCTGCCCGGGTGTTCACTTCGACACGTTTACAGAATTGCCCTGCAGAGCAACGACACTAAAGAAATGAAAACTCAAGTCATAGAGTTCCGACGTTTCAGGCTCTGGACCGTCTGTGCCGCTTATTATCTAATATACGTCACAGTTTGCTGCGAAATACTGAAAAGTTCTGAATGGTTTCCATACATCCGTACTGCGGCGTAAATAAATTAATACATTGCAATTTTTCTCGTTTCTGATGGGATATGGAAAGCCTGAATGCCTGAGTCCGGAACTTCGTTAATAGTTTAAATCAACCCCTATTTCGAACTTCGAAGTAAACAGTCTTTTTAGGGTTCCGTACCCAAAGGGTAAAAACGGGACCCTATCACTAAGACTCCGTCTGTCTGTCTGTCTATCCCATACAAGAAACGTGTCTTCTTGCCGTTTTTTTTAATAGGTAATGGTACGGAACCCTTCGTGTGCGAGTCCGACTCGCACTTGGCCGGTTTTTATGTTATTGTATTGAAATGGGAGAGGGGAGGTTTTTACCCTACAGTAGAACATTATAGTAAAGCAAGCAGGGACAAAAGGGGGTAAAACCAACAATATAAATAACACTACTTTATCTAAATAAAGTAGTGTAATTTATATTGTTGGTTTTGCCCCCTTTTGTATTTCTTTGTTATTGTTTTCCCTTCTGTTATTTGTGGATTTTTACCCGACTGCCCCAGAAGAGATAATGTTTTCTTGCTGTTTACTGAGCCGTGCTAAATTAATTATTTCCAGATAATTAGACCAAAGATCATATTTCTTTAAAAGGGTAATAAAATTAACTTATCTGAAAGTACTATAATAAAATAAAGCTGAAGAGTTAGTTTGTTTGTTTGAACACGCTAATCTCTGGAACTATCTGTCGGATTTGGAAAATATACGGGAACGGGAAAAAAAATATGAAAAACAAGATATGCGCGTACGAAGTCGCGGGCAAAAGCTAGGTCATTAATAAATGACCTGTTCCTCCAGGTTTCGGGCGCAGCTCTCGTCCTAAGTTCGCGAGCGACGCGCAGAAGGCCGAGGCTCAGTGGGTGGAGTCGGTCGAGGAGTGGCGGCGTGAAGTCAACATCTCTCAGTTCATCCTGCTGGGGCACAGCCTCGGAGGGTACATCGCGACGGCTTACGCTATCAAGTACCCTGAAAGGTAATCATGATACCTAGTTGTAGTTTTTCCTCTTTTCTCTTTCTCTATATTACTGTAAGGTTTCTGTAGGAGAAGATTGCGACACGCATTTGATGGCTTCTTAGTGAATTGGCGTGAAGAAGCCCAACAAAGACAGGAATGGGGGGAGGCCTTTGCCCAGGAGTGAGACAGTTCAGGCTGACAAAAATGAACACTGGAAGGAATCCAAGGGTGAAAGTTAGTTTTGCAAGTCTCTAAAGAATAGTTGAATAGTCTGACTGTTTTGGAACAGGTCATTATTATATTATTATAGTAAATCAACTAGAGACTGAAGACAGAATTGATATTTATTGCAGTTGTTGTTGCCTTCAAGTGCATTGTGATTTACCATCTTGAAGAAAATGGCAGCCATTTGCCAGCATATATATAAGAACAAACACTGTAACCAAGTTTATTAACATTGCGGGTCACGATTTCTGAGGTTTTTATTCATCGTTTATCTGGCCGTTAACGCTATTTGTCATAACGCGATTGGATGGTTAGTGGTTAACGGACAGATAAACGGTCGATAAAAAACTCAGAACCCGGGCACTAGTGACTGATGACGGTTTACCTCGGTAGCCCGCAATGTAATGCGGATAACGTGTTCTTAGATTGGGTAACCTAACAATGAACTTTCCAGAGTCCGCCACCTGGTCCTAGCCGACCCGTGGGGCTTCGCCGAGCGGCCGCCCAACGCGTACGAGAAGGCGCAGCTGCCGCTGTGGGTGCGCGCCGTCGCCACGGCCGTGCAGCCGCTCAACCCGCTGTGGGCCGTGCGCGCGGCCGGCCCGGCGGGGCGCTGGCTCGTCAGCAAGACGCGCCCCGACATCTCGCGCAAGTACACCGGCTTCGTGCCCGACGCCGAGAAGGTCATCCCCGAGTATATCTACCAGTGTAACTCGCAGACGCCTAGGTGAGTGCTGCGACGTCTCCTGACAATACTACTGTTCTATGTTTTAAAGCGTGATGAAATTGGTGAATGACGTTTACAATTTGTATATGACCAAATAAAGTTACTTTATATCTGGGATGATTATAAGATTTTTGCGAAAGTCAACAACTCTAACGTCGAAGCCTTAAAAATCGGCACACACAATCCTTCAATTCTAGATACAAAATAATTCTGGTATATCCAAAAATATGTCCCTAACTTAGAGAGTTCTAACCAATCGAGCATACGGAAAACAAATATTTCAAATTTATGTTCAAGCAAATATTCAGATATATGTATAATGTTACGGGTAAAGGTGGGTGTGAACATAAACTTAAGATTAGCCGGTTAACCTTAGGTTTATCCGGCTACAACTAGTTCTAACCTAACCTCAAAACACTTCATAATTCCTATTTCTGTGTGGTTTAAAAAAAATAACCACAAAGGGTCCCCCTTCTAACTTAACCTATCCGAGTTGGGGTGCCCAATGACCGGCTAAACTTAGGTTTATGTTCACACCCCACCTTTAGCCGTGACATATACTGGGTAATTTATTTCCAGTGCGCAAACTTTAAGAACCACTTCTGCGCATGTAAATGAACAACTTTCCCCAAGAAAGCCATAGTCAATTCCTAAAAAAAAAATTGAGTCTCCCATACAAATTGTGGTCAGTTGATGACAATTTTGTATGGGAGACTCAATTTTTTTTTAGGAATTGACTATGGCTTTCTTGGGGCAAGTTGTTCATTTACATGGGCAGAAGTGGTTCTCAAAGTTTGCGCACTGGAAAAAGTATACCTGTATATCTTTTTACTATTTCGACTCATAAGTCTGTTACATTTGCCCTACCATACAAAATAAAATTATTATTTTTATTTATTTATTTAAACTCTATGTACAATAGTGGTACATGGGCGGACTTAATGCAACAAGGCATTCTCTACCAGTCAACCATTGGGTCAAAAAGACGACATCACATCATCATCTCATCATATTCTCATCTATCATCTATCTATGTTCTTCAGCGGTGAAGCAGCCTTCCACACCCTGATGACGGGCTTCGGCTGGGCCAAGAACCCGATGGTGCGGCGCGTGGACGAGATCGACCCGGCGCTGCCCATCACCGTGCTGTACGGCTCCAGGTCCTGGGTGGACAACAGCACGGGGCAGGTGCTGGCCGAGCATCGCGGACCCACTAATACTTTTGTTCAGGTATGGAAGTTTGAGTTGTCTGCGTAAAAATGTGAATGTCAGATGTATTTTGTCTTGTCTGGTCTGGACAGAAATCTCATTAGATAGGGGCTTTACAGTCGTCAACTTTTCTGTCGTCAAATGACTATTATGGCAACAAACTATGACATCAGTGTTCCAGGGTGTTAAAAACAAACTCTATAAGAATGGCCGTCTTTGCTGCCGTTATCTAAGGCGTCGTCGGGCTGACAGAGGCCGTCCGTCCCTTTTTGCCGAAAAAATATCGCTTTGTATTAGGACGACACTAAGGCTGCGTTTCCACCAGAGATGTGCTAGGATGCGTAGCGAGGGATATGTTTGTTATGAACCAACAGAATCGCTTCATTTACCTAGCCCCGCTCAGCGCAAGCGATTCTATTGGTTCATAAAAACACATCCCTCGCAACGCATCATCACACATCTCTGGTGGAAACGCAGCCTTAACGGCAAAGCTGTCTTTACAAAACTCAAACTTTACTAATCAAAAATACTGTTACTTTCAGGTTATCAACGGCGCCGGCCACCACGTCTACTTAGACAAGCCCGAACAATTCAACAAGTTTGTGCTGGAGGCGTGCGCACGCGCAGACACGCACGACCCCCGGCCCGCGCTGGCCGGAGCCCCCGCGCCCCCCGCGCTGGCCGGAGCCCCCGCGCCCCCCGCGCTGGAGGCCCCCGCGCCCGCAGACTCCTCCAAGATGCAATCCACCTCCGATGCACGAACCTCTTGATGATAGAAGTACGTTAGTTATTATTATTACAAATTGTTACGCACATTCGTTTATAGCCACGACTCGTTTGTACTGTTTTAGTTGAGCGTATGTTTGTTGAGATAGTCAATGGAGGATGAGAAGCCAAATGTTCTAGATTTCGGTCAATCAATGTCATCAAACTATCGTATCGATTCTCTGTGCAGCTGTACAACGTTTATCGATGATCAGGTGATCAACGTGGAGTAAATGAAGTCGATCGACCGCAATTTAGTTGCGTCTTTACCTACACAATTTGTGAGGTATGTGAAAGCAGTTTTTTTCACCTTCGGGCTAATCCTCCATAGACTACTACTCCTTACTAAAACAAGAATATTGTTATTGTTCATTTTAAGACATCTATGAATGTGTGTTTGATTTAGTCGATTTTGTGTAGTCGACTAAAAATGTCCAAAACTTTTGTCACGTCATTATACGTGGCAGAACTAAGATAGGCCTAAAATGGCTCGAATGTCGCAAACGGCAGATGGCTTAGTTAGTACAAAGGAAAGTATTAAAGTAAATGAATCTTCGAGACCCTTTCTAAAACTATTATAATTATGCTTCACACAGACCATTGAATAGTATACTTAAAAAATAATTTGAAACTTTTGCTATCGAATCTAGTTATTTGAAAGTGTTTTATTTCATTTTTGAATTCTAAATCTTATGTATACTTTATAGCATAGTAAAAGGCTACATAAGAATGAATTTATGTTTTTGTTTTAATTTGTTTTATGTATGTTATATAACTACAGGTTACGGGTAAAGGCTATGATTTTGTTGAAGTTTTGACAATGCAATGAAATATTTTAATTATGTTTTAAAACTGTATTTTACTATAGTCAACAAAGTTTTAAACACGACCAATATCCTACAATATAATACTAAGTACGTAAACTTCCATATTCTGGTTATTTTAATTCTAAATACATCAGTGCCATTAGTATTAAAACTAATCCTCTCTTCTATTAGGAACTTATTGTTACTACATACTTATTTATTTGCAAATGTAGACTTAATCCTCTAAATCTCTTTAGAAAAAACTTCTTCAAAGTTCTGTTATTTTTGTGTCACCTCTTCTATACTGTAAGGTTTTAATACTTGGCATAGGGAGCTACCAGTACCTACCTGCTTTGACAAGATTAGGGATCACAAAATAATGAGACTATTTCTATCCAACATTTTTTACTTTGCTAAGATGTTGAGTGTATTGTGAGAAAAATGTATTGTGTGTGCTTCAAGGACGATCTTGTCTATTTTCCTCTACCTTATTGCGATGTGATTTGCAGTCGCTACATGGACGGGTTCAGTTGGTACTTACCTTGTCGACCAAAATAATGAGTCAAAATGCTACCTCCGCCCTCGGGTCTCTGCATTCGACAGCCGACAACTTGGTTCGTCAGTAAGTCTGTCAAGTGATTGGCTTCTCCAAATTCAGTGGAGCCAAGAAGTTAGGCATATTGTACTAGGTATATATAATATGGACACACACAATACATTTTGCAAGAGTTAACTTTCGTCTTAACAAGAATAACGGTGTTGTTTGACTATGCGTAGAGTAATGCGAGCTCGTTGAGTATATTGTTGTTTAGCCACAGGCTTTTTGATACACGGAATGAAATATTGTGTAAATAAACATAATTTATTGATTACAAGTTGTTTTAATTCTTTGCGAAAATTCTCCACATCACTTGCAGTATTTTGCGCCTAATGCAAAGATAATAAATAGATAATAAACAAGATGGAATGACAGTGGATAGCGCTTGACATTCTTTTGTTGATTTCCTGTTTCTCGAGTTTCACTCAAGGAATAAAAATAAAACAAAATGTTATGGAAAAAATATGGCTTAATAATAAACAGATTACAAAATTAAATGGAACATTACAATTAAATTCAACATGGTGGTAAACATTCAGATCAACAAAGTCTCAGGTGGGTGTGGCTGACGATCGTCACTTTTCCTTCGTCTTGCAGGTCGCGTAACGCCTCGTCTAACTGCTCTCGTGATACCGTCTGCAAGAGAGACAAATATTAGTTTGTAATAGTACCAACAGCACACACTGTGCGCCTTGTCTGTTGGATGCCGTCAAAGCTGCAAGCCCTGACACAGCTAAGCGGCAGACCAGGAAGAAGCTGGAGCTGGAGAAGCTGGTGGGCCACCTTGGATAACTCTTATTCAATTGGTAGGAATAAGGGAAAGCCTTTGCCATTTTTTCTTTTTTTATCAGCCTACAGACAGTTGAAGCTGACAAAAAAAGTAAGTTTAAAGGCTTATGTTTGACGTCGGTTGGAGGTCAGTTATATTGGTAGGGCTCATTCATGTGGTGATTTCTTTGTCGTACAACTAGACATGAAGTGCTACACAAGTTATCACGTTTGTAGTATAATGTGGTCGATCATAATGTGAACGGACAGTAGTCACTTCATTTTTTTATTTTAAAATATGTAAATGATGACGTTCAAAAGTGTCGTTTAATGACCTAATTGGAATAAATGTTTTGTTTAGAAGCGTTAGGTATGTTTCACTTCGTAACGAATTTGGATTAGAACGTTTATTTTGCTTCCTGCATTGTCAATATGTCGCCACTTTTTTTGCAATTGAGAGCAATGCTAACTTAAGTCTAAAGTCATCACAACCAAGCTATAAAATAAGAAGATAAAGTACTTACAGCTTGCGAGTTAGTATTGACCTCCTGCAGCAGCTTGGCGTGAGTGATGGTGTGCGGCTTGGAGTAGGGCTGTATGAGCGCCCGCAGCGCCGCCAGCAGGTCCGCGCGCCGCCTTCGAGCCGCGGCGCCCAGCCCGGTGGTGAGGATGCCCACGTCGATGCGGCCCGACAGCGGGTCCGTGGCCGACTGCTTCAGGGCTTCGCGGTGCAGTCTGGAACGAATAAGCCATTCAAATCCCGTTGGTTCAAGTGAAGTAGCTCAGAACTAGATTCTCGTCAAGTTTGCCAATGCTACAAAACAGCATGCGGTTTTATAAAGGATGTCATGATTTTGAAGTTGCTAAATCACGACGGTAGCAATAGCCACATAGGCTGTAATATCGAAAGCTCATTCCCTTAAATTAACGGGTTCGCTCTGAGGTTGAAAATACTCATTTCATTCGAGCGAGCTCGACAACGACGAACAACGGAGCATTTCATATGGGTATTTGTATAAACGACCTCGAGGCTTCATCCACATCCGAGACGTCGACGACGGGCGACAGTCGGAGCCGCGCGTGCGCCTCCGCCAGCCGGATGAGCGACTCGAGCTGGCGCGGGTAGGCGGAGATCTGTCCGCGCCCGCTGCCCACGCGTCTGCGGACAACACACTCATTACTAAGTATACGGTATTTTGTGAGTATTTCAATGGTATAGTGGTTGTATGAACCAAGGATTGTCGAATAATGCCAACATAGGCAGTCACTATTTATTATTACAATATTTAGCTGCAAATGGATAGACGTCTGGTCGACCCCGACAGTTAGAAAAAGGCTGTGCAGGTGGTAACGTTGAGCATGGAGTCCTGGATTCAAAGTGTTACTGGGTTTTTACATGAGAGTGTCTTGTTTACACCAGGATAGCCCGGCCCTTCGGTCCATGTAAGCATTGTTTTATTTTACCTCATATCGACGTAGGAGTCGATAAGCCTCTGTTGCGCAGTTTCACTGAGTGTCGGTTGAACGTGCTCCTTCGCGAACGCGATGTAGTCTCTCATAAGTGCCATATCCTAAAATTAAGAAAAATGTCGCAATTAATTATTATATCGTCTGTAACCAGTGGCCGATTTTCAGATTTACCGCCAGTCGGCTGATCAAATTTGACAGCCGCTACCAACCTGTACAATTCGATACCATAGTTCAGGTGTAACCATCTTTACAGTTAAACTAGAGCTAGTTTATCAGCTAAAGCTAGTAGAACACTAGCGCAAAAAAATCTTGGCAGGGGTGATAAGATTTTTTTTCTTACTACACATAATTTATCTACGACAATGTTCAACAGTGTGATTTAAAATTTTTTTTTTTTTTTTACTTGTTTATTTGTGGTTCCTATTTCTATATTAATTTCTTGTTTTAATTATTATATGACTACTTATGTACGCCCTAGAGGCAAAACATAGCGCTCTCAATGTATTACCAAAAGAACTTATAATGTACCTATGTTTTTACAATAAATAAATGAATCTGAATCAGAAAGACAGAGGTTATGATCTTAGTACTTACAACAATATTTTCATCATCCTGTGAATTAGTGAAGTCTTTGTAGTAGAGTGATACAAGATGCGAGGCGAGGCGCCGGTCAAACACCTCGTCTTGTGGATCCAGCACCAAGAATATTAGGTCGAACCTGGAATTAGTACAGTCATATTATTATTATTCTCTTTATTCATTGATTCACATATATTTTACATTTTTAAATATTTCTATAAAAACATTAAAAAAAAACATTTAAAAATATAAAAAATAGTAGTCCGCCGGTGTCGGGAGCGAGGTCCAAGCTACCGGTGGTTAGGGCTCCAGAGAAAGGAACCTCCTCACAATACGAGCCGTATCGAGGAGTACTGCCTTCTGTATCAGGCCCTTTATCCAACTGCGCAACGCCAACTTCGACAGATGGTCGTCGAAGCTTTTGGCCATCAGGCCGTTGGCCGTAACGACCATCGGCACAATGACAGCCGAGTCCACATTCCACATGTCAACAACCTCGTGCGCTAAGTCAAGATACTTGATTTGTTTTTCTTTCTCAGCTTTCACGAGGTTCTCGTCATGTGGAATGGTAACATCGATTATCATTGTGCGGCGCGCTAATCGGTCTATCACCACTATATCGGGCTTATTAGCGACGATAGTCCTATCAGTGATGATAGACCGATCCCAGTACAACGTGACATGGTCATTTTCGAGAACTGGGTCGGGCACATACTTGTAATACGGTACCTCAGAATCAACAAGTTGGTATTTCAAAGCAAGTTGCTGGTGAATAATCCTGGCCACTTGGTTATGTCTGTGCAAGTACTCGCCGTTAGCCAGACGAGAACAACCAGAGATAATATGTCTGATGGACTCACCCGGACGGTGACATGCCCGACACACGTCAACCGTCCCGTCCTTCATAATATGCCTCCGGTAGTTGTTCGTCAAGATAACTTCGTCCATAATTGCACAAACAAAATCTTCAGTTTCTCCGAAGAGATCACCGAAACGTAGCCAGGCTACGGACGCTAGGAAATCTACATCGGACCCATAAAGAGCCCGATAGAAGCGTCCGTGAAGCTCCTTGCTTTTCCATACCTCCTTGCGTTCATCTGTAGTAAGTATCACAGGTTTGCGCCAGTTCTCTTTAGCCATGGATAACGGGGTGAGTCCCTTGTCCACTGCGACCACATCTCGGTGCATACCCACATCGACTTTGAGAAAATATTCTCTGAGACTGCACATCTCGCGGTTGTGGAGAGTCTTAGCATTTAAAAAGCCTCGACCTCCACACTTCCGCGGGATGTACAGTCTCATCACCGACGATCGTGGGTGATGCATCCGGTTTGCAGTCAGCAGTGTACGGACTCTCCTGTCCAGAGCGTCGAGTTCGGTTTGAGTCCATTTGAGTATGCCGAAAGAGTACATTAATACCGGCATGACCCAACCGTTGAAGGCGCGCACCTTATTTCCGCCCGACAAAAGGCTGTTTAAAACCTTTTTCAGGCGGCCAAAGAAGCGCTCCTTCAGCGATTGCTTCATGTCAGCAACATTAATGCACAACGCTTCCGACATACCCAAATACTTGTAGGTTTCGGTCGAGCTGAGGGATCTAACCTGTATGGAATCTGAGAGTTGAATTCCCTCAGATTCCATAATCTCCCCTTTGTTTACATGCATGACTGCACATTTGTCCACACCAAATTCCATCCTGATGGCACTACTGAAGTTTTCAGTTACCTTCAGTAGCTCCATTAGTCGCAAATTGTTGGGGGCAAAGAGTTTCAGATCATCCATGTAAAGGAGGTGAGATATGGCTTGACCTCCTCTTCTCAACCGATAGCCTAGGCCTGAATCCTCCAGCAGTGTGCTAAGAGGATTCAGAGCTAAGCAAAACCAAAGTGGACTCAAACTGTCGCCCTGGAATATTCCCCGTTTAATCCATACAGGCTCATCATTCCCTTGAATCGGTCGACATCCTGGATATCGAAGGACCGTTTTCCATTGCCTCATACATGACTCAAGGAAGGCGCGTAGAGTTGCATCTATTTTGTACAACTCCAGCACCCTCATGAGCCATGTATGTGGCACAGAGTCATAGGCCTTCTTGTAATCTATCCAACATGTCGACAGATCCTTACGGGATCGATGAACCTGTTGGCTTATGGCCATGTCTATGAGGAGTAGCTCCTTAGTGCCGCGGGACCCTTTCCTACATCCATTCTGAGAAGCGGACATAATTGAGTTATTCTCAATGTGATCATTAATTTTCACTCTCAGAATGGATGTAAGAAGTTTATAGACCGTCGACAAACAAGTAATCGGTCTATAATTCTTGGGTTCCGCGGGACTACCTGTCTTATGGAGCAGGTGGGTAACGCCAGTTGTTAGAAACTGTGGTAGCGACCCAGACTCTAAGGATGATTGGAATTGAGATGCCAGAAGCGCGTGTGAGCTGCTATACCATTTTAGCCAGAAGTTATGCAGTCCGTCCGGTCCTGGAGATTTCCAGTTCGGTAACGGACGGACTGCTTTGGCTACATCCAATGGAGTGATGTTGATTAGTTCCATTGGTGGTATAGCTTCACACACGCGCTCGACATCGCGCATCCAACCACCCTCGGCATGACAGACGGGCACCGACCAGATGTTTCGCCAGAATGTACTCGTGGCGAGATCATCCGGACGGCACACGTCTGTCACACTTTGTTCAGGTCGCTCCCAAGCTCTATACACCCACCTCTCATCGCTCTGGAACATACGATTCTGCGAGTATCGGTCAACCCGCCGCTTATACCGCCGAATACGGTTTGCCCATGCACAAACTTTCTGCTTCAGGAAGTCGATGCGCTCTGTGACACGGGAGGTGTATTCTCGAGGGCTGATTCCAGTCCCCGAAAACGCTCGCCTCACAAAGCGCATCACACGTGGCCGGGTATTGCCCTCCCTGAAGCAGTATAGTTTGCCGATGAGTGCCCTAGCCTCATCGATACGCCGCTCGATCCTGCACTGCCAGGCTGGTACAGCAGGTTTTGGTCGTATAGCCTCGTCACAATTTGGAAATTTGACGTTTGCTATACGACATGCTGCAACAGCCCCGCAATACAGGATTGAGTGCGTATCAACGAGGTTCTCGCTGCTTTCGAAGATATTCTGAAGCAGCGAGTCCAAGGCACACACCAGCGCCCTATTCTTTTTGTGCATAGGTAACCGTGGTAATCGGGGCCTAAGTTCGGTTGGAGTTGATCTATACTCGCGAAGCGCATCCTCCAGCGCGCTCCTCAGTCGATCGTTGCACTGGCTACTTACCGTGACAACCCTATCATCTACCCCATCACTATCATTATTGGGCCGCGGTGTGATTGCGCCACTGGCTGGCGCCTGTACCGCGGTCTGTGTCGGGGTCGAGATGATAAAGTTGTTCAGTACCTCTGAGCGCAGCCTATCAAGTGCGGCATCGTCCAACTTGTAACTACGTTGGATGACTCGCACCTGATCCGACAATCGTTGGGCCGAGACGTTGACAGTCGGTTCCAGGTCCTGAAACAGAGACAGCATCCTGACACGGTACGCAGTGAGGTTAGTTCCCCCCTCTGTAGACCCGTAATATGCGCGCATGACGTTTTCGTTCATGGACTGCGTCCATCTCATGCGCTGCACACAACCACCGGTAGCGGGGACCCGGCTCGGGGCCGGTTGGCCCCTAGGTCCCAAGCCCCTCGGTGGCCGGCCTCTCCCCTGCCGACGCACAGGTGTTGGCGACGTCGGCGGAGAGAAATACTCGTCGCTCGAGCTCGACGCGACTGCAGCCGCCGGTGACACTGGTAATCCTATGTCCGGCAGCGGCGAGGCGGAGCTGAGCGACGGGTCCGGGGGTGGTGGGCGTGCACGTTGCGTTATTATTATTATTATTATTATTATTGAAATAAGACAAGAATAAATGGTTTAGTACTGAAAAAGTCACTAAAATGTGCTCCCACGAGTACATAATCGTTCGCAATTTTTTCAGTACAAATTAGTACTTCACTTCTGTAGATGTTAGCTGGGGTAAAACAGAATGCAACACGACTGGTTTTTAATCACGATTTGAAAGAAATATTCGTTATTTAACTGGCAACCGCTGTAGGCAGTTCAAATGTTGCGGAACTGTTCGAAAGAGCTACTGCGGCCTTGGAACGCAAAGGGCATTCGGAGGAACATGGTTGAGTATAATTCAGCATACAGCTGACACTCCTTTCCGTTCCGCCCAGAGCAGGAGTCATTTGATGATTTACCATATAAAAAGAAAGGCATTCATAATATCTGCAAGCAAAATCTACAATGATACTTTTTTTTAGTTGTGCCTATAGAAAGTTGAACATAAAAACGATTTCCGACCTAGACATGAGCGTGTGTGGCAGCTGCACATTCTCCACGATGGTCTTGTTCTTGTTCCACTGCGACTCGGCCGGGTTGGCGGCCGCGAGGATGGACGTCCGCGCGTTGAGCTGGCAGATGATACCCGCCTTCGCTATCGAGAGAGTCTGCTGTTCCATTACCTGGAAGATGAGGAAATATGTAGGGAATTTCGAAATGCATACGGACTGGCATAGCATCTTTGGCAAATTAAAAAATAAGTGAATATCTCTGAACAAGATTAATAAAATCGGTTCAGCAATTTAGACATGAAAGCATAACAAACTAACTCACTTTTACATTCATAATATAAGTCAGAACCCAATCAAAATGCATGAGATACTTTTATTTGGTTTTTCAGGTTTCATAAAATATTTCTTTTTGTGATGTTCTAACATAGTTCAGACAGGGCACTTACTTCGTGCAACACACTACGCGTGGAATCATTCATCTTGTCGAACTCATCGATGCAGCATATACCGTTGTCTGCCAGTACCAATGCTCCCCTGAAAAGTAGATAAATTACAAATGAGATGGGTAACATTTTTAGTGTACCAATTTTAGCGTGTTTCTGCCTGTCATCATGGGTAAAAGGCGTTTATGTACTTCACAGTTGTTGACAGTTTTGTTTCGGATCCTGCAGGATCTATAGTTTTAAGTTCTCCGTAGCTTAAAATTGTCGTTTTTGCACTAAAGTCCCGTATCCTTCATTTAGCTGTTACTCACGTCTGCAGCACCAGCTGGCGAGTGTCCGGGTCCTTGGTGACGTAGGCGGTGAGCCCCACGGCGGAGCTGCCTCGGCCCGACGTGTACTGAGCTCGTGGTACTAGAGCGTGCACCCAGCGCAGCAGCTGCGACTTCGATGTACCCGGGTCACCGCAGAGAAGTATGTTGATCTCAGATCTGTAAATTGAGCAGTTCCGATTACTGAAGGTAATAATAAAAATAAAGGTAAAAAAAAAATATACAACAAAAGGGAAAGGGGGGTAAAGATGGGTTCAATCTGCGAAGTCTCTAACACGTATCTACAAAAGTGCGCGGCTCATCCCATCGCGTATTCGCGTCTAAGTGAACTGGTCTTTTGCTGCTGATGAAATTAAATGACACATTTTACATTTCAGCCGAAATTGCCCTCGCTGCTACATACATCGTGAAATGGTTGGGTTATTCTTTTTGGTTCCTCTCAACAGTTATAGAAGGCATCTCTGGTTTTTGCCCAATTTTTAAGTTAAAAGGAGCAAAGGCAGGCTTAGCACTTACCTGAAATGTGTCCGACCAGCGGCATTAAAGTTCTTCTTGGTACCTCCCAGCAGTTGCAGCAGGCATCCCTTCTTGATGTCCAAGTTCTCATAGATGGAGGGCGCGATGGCTCGTGCCAGCCGCTCGTAGCTGTCCGCCTGGGCGGCTAGCTCTTTGAACAGCTCGATACGTTCCGGTGGGAAGCGGTGTTCTTTGCTGTTGATGAGAAATAGATGTTTTAGATCGGCAAAGTTAAATAGCTGTAACTAAGTCTTCCCTGATAGCTACAACTTGGGGGTCTTTACATGAAGAGTATAAATTACTTCAAGGCAAGCGTGCTTACCATTACGTCAGATATAGTGGTCAAATGGAAGTTTTTTATTTTTATTGATAGGTTGAAGAAAATAAAAAACTTCGTTGAAAATTGGATGAATGAGGCTTCTAAGATTACAAAAGAAAAAAGGGTTACCTCAGGGCTTAAAGCGCGCTTGTCTAACATTTAACTAATATGCCTATTATTATAATTTATTTATTTATCCTTCTTTCACGCCAGCTTATGTAGCACTGGAGCTGTGGATTGTGTGACCTTTGCAGACATATTTCTTACCCATAAGAAATATGTCTGCAAAGGTCCCACAAGATGGCCATGGATCCCAATCCATGGCCATCTTGGCTTGTATTACTTCTTGATTGTAGTTTGATTAGCTATATATTGGCACCATATATGGCTAATCAAACTACAATATGTACGTACCCCTCCTCGGTCTCCAGCAGGCGCTCGCTGTGCACCTTCCTGTAGTGCAGCGCGTCGATGTGCGTCCGGTGCAGCGCCTTGAGCGTCGACTTGCGCGGGTGCACGGTGTGTATGTACGTACCCCTCCTCGGTCTCCAGCAGGCGCTCGCTGTGCACCTTCCTGTAGTGCAGCGCGTCGATGTGCGTCCGGTGCAGCGCCTTGAGCGTCGCCTTGCGCGGGTGCACGGTGTGTATGTACGTACCCCTCCTCGGTCTCCAGCAGGCGCTCGCTGTGCACCTTCCTGTAGTGCAGCGCGTCGATGTGCGTCCGGTGCAGCGCCTTGAGCGTCGCCTTGCGCGGGTGCACGGTGTGTATGTACGTACCCCTCCTCGGTCTCCAGCAGGCGCTCGCTGTGCACCTTCCTGTAGTGCAGCGCGTCGATGTGCGTCCGGTGCAGCGCCTTGAGCGTCGCCTTGCGCGGGTGCACGGTGTGTATGTACGTACCCCTCCTCGGTCTCCAGCAGGCGCTCGCTGTGCACCTTCCTGTAGTGCAGCGCGTCGATGTGCGTCCGGTGCAGCGCCTTGAGCGTCGCCTTGCGCGGGTGCACGGTGTGTATGTACGTACCCCTCCTCGGTCTCCAGCAGGCGCTCGCTGTGCACCTTCCTGTAGTGCAGCGCGTCGATGTGCGTCCGGTGCAGCGCCTTGAGCGTCGCCTTGCGCGGGTGCACGGTGTGTATGTACGTACCCCTCCTCGGTCTCCAGCAGGCGCTCGCTGTGCACCTTCCTGTAGTGCAGCGCGTCGATGTGCGTCCGGTGCAGCGCCTTGAGCGTCGCCTTGCGCGGGTGCACGGTGTGTATGTACGTACCCCTCCTCGGTCTCCAGCAGGCGCTCGCTGTGCACCTTCCTGTAGTGCAGCGCGTCGATGTGCGTCCGGTGCAGCGCCTTGAGCGTCGCCTTGCGCGGGTGCACGGTGTGTATGTACGTACCCCTCCTCGGTCTCCAGCAGGCGCTCGCTGTGCACCTTCCTGTAGTGCAGCGCGTCGATGTGCGTCCGGTGCAGCGCCTTGAGCGTCGCCTTGCGCGGGTGCACGGTGTGTATGTACGTACCCCTCCTCGGTCTCCAGCAGGCGCTCGCTGTGCACCTTCCTGTAGTGCAGCGCGTCGATGTGCGTCCGGTGCAGCGCCTTGAGCGTCGCCTTGCGCGGGTGCACGGTGTGTATGTACGTACCCCTCCTCGGTCTCCAGCAGGCGCTCGCTGTGCACCTTCCTGTAGTGCAGCGCGTCGATGTGCGTCCGGTGCAGCGCCTTGAGCGTCGCCTTGCGCGGGTGCACGGTGTGTATGTACGTACCCCTCCTCGGTCTCCAGCAGGCGCTCGCTGTGCACCTTCCTGTAGTGCAGCGCGTCGATGTGCGTCCGGTGCAGCGCCTTGAGCGTCGCCTTGCGCGGGTGCACGGTGTGTATGTACGTACCCCTCCTCGGTCTCCAGCAGGCGCTCGCTGTGCACCTTCCTGTAGTGCAGCGCGTCGATGTGCGTCCGGTGCAGCGCCTTGAGCGTCGCCTTGCGCGGGTGCACGGTGGCCGGCGCAGCACGGAACACTCCGGTGACACTGACTCGCTCGCCGGCGGCCACGGCCTCCACTAGGGCTCCGTGCGCCAGCACGCTCACGGTGGCCGGAGTGCGGCCCGCTGGCATGTCGTCTGGGGGAATTCAATATGAGGATGAGTACGGCTACGGGAACTGTTTTTGAAGGCAATGATGACAAAACTAGCTGTGGCTAGGGTGTTCATGTTTTAGTTTTCATCAAAATCGAACTCGGAGACTCCTTTTTGTGTTTTTCGTTATTTCTCATTGTTTCGGATTTGGCCACCCACGCACACTTTAAAAATTCACCCTGTATTGTCTAACATAACCATGTCAACTACTTCGGTTCTCAATCAGACCACCTCATTCCAGTTTGAGCTTAGCTAGTATTACATGATTGATTGTAGTGCTAGAAAGTGTTGTTCAGTGATGGACAGGCCTTTTGGGGGAGTGCCTTTGATATTCAAAAAATACTGGCTCTCATATTTTGAATGACTTACCCGGCGACTCCTGCAACTTAACAAGCTGCTTATCACTGAAGTGCGACCTGTTATGTATCAGGTTATAGGAATGCGCCGTGTTGCAGTGCGAGCAGTGCGCCGGCTCGGGCACCCTGCCTCTCTCCAGCTCGGCGGTGGCTGCGGCGCCGCACACTGCGCAGCGGAAGTACGCCTCGCGCATCTCCGGGACTATGCTGGACGTGCGGATCACCATGCCGGAGAGCGTTACTAGCTGGTCGATGTCTGTGGAAGGAATGGGTGTAGGTTACATTAATGGCTTTCAATCTTCTTTCCGCATTGATTGACTTTCGATTTGTATGGGCGATACAAGGCTTACTGACTAAAACCCATCCGTGTTCCTCCTAATGCCCTTTGCATTCCAGGGCCACGGTGACTCTTTCGAACAAATTCCGCAACCCTGGCAGGCTCTGTCCCTAACGGGCCCAGTATACTGTGCTGACATCTCTTTGAGGCGCGCGTGGAACGCAACGCGTCGAATGGGCGAGACCTAAATAATCTACCTGTGTAGCTTGTCTCAACTAAGTTGGGTTCGACTTCCAGTCTAACCGGATGCAGCTGAGCACCACTATTTTAAATCTCCATTCTCCACACCCCAGTAACAAGGTAACATGACACTGCTGGTAATAAAAAAGTCCTCTAATATCAATTTACGATGCTCACCTTCCGGGTTCAAGTCCCTCATGTGTCTCTGCGGCGCGTTGAAGGGTCGCACTTGTATTTGATGCTCCAGGACCGCCGCCGGGTAGCGCTCGAAGAATAACTCGTTTACAGCCGCGTCAAATGCTGGGACCACCTAAACAGAAAATAGCATTTTCAATATCACATTAACACACTACTACACACTAACTTATATTTTTCTCTTATAGCCTTCCTCATAAATGTGGCTATCATATACGAAAAGAATTTTTCAAATTCGACTGGTAGTTCCAGAGATTAGCGCGTTCAAACAAAAACTCTTCAGCTTTATTATATTAGTATAGATTTACGGAACAGACAAGTGTGTGTGTGATGACAATGAGGTCGATCAAACAATGGGATTTATGGGACAGAAACCTAAAACCTTTAATTATTACTGTTTGTTCCGTTCCCACAGAAAAGCCGTTTAAACGGTTTTGTGGGGCTTAGTCTTAAGTAAGATTTTTTATAAACTTTGTAATTCATAAATAAATAAAAAAATCTGCCAAGCACAAGCTGTTACGCAGGAATTCCTGATAGATGAACCTAATACCACTTTATCCGAGTTGGAAACCGAATCCTTCCAGGATCTCAGAAGTCCCGCAAAAAGCATTTATTAATGTTCAACAAACAAACAAATGTTGTACAAACTATACTTGTAAAGAAATTCGAGATATAAATGTAAATCCCACCATTTAGCCATGACTATTGGTTACAAGACTTTACTGAGAACACTTACCTCTTGAGGATAGCAGACAAGTTGACGATGCAATTTAGAATCGAATGCTTTGATGTGTTCGCAGTCTACATCCAGGAATGGCTCCTCTAGTGTGTTTATCTGTTGAAGAAAATTTGGTTTGTTTTAGAGCACTATTACAGCTGTGTTTTATTCTACCTGTACCACGTAAAAGTGTGGCCCCGTGTGTTTTCCTGGACAATATTTTGTCTTTTCTCTATTCATTTTAAAGTTCAGCGTAAGCAGAGCAATCCTGTCTCGTCCTTTCATCTTCGCTCGAGCGAAAAATGCATCTACCACATTGCTACTGGAAAAATTCGTGTTTCCTTTAGAAGATGTTTGCCTTGCAGTGGGTCAGAACAGGCCAAAAAGTGTGACAGTATGACTAACAAAAAAAAAATCTTACTTCTTCTAACTTCTGTTCATAGAGCGGCTCGTTGGTCAGGGCGGTGGGCTCCACGAACCTCTGCAGGAACTTGACGAACTTGTCGCGGCACTCGGCGATGGCCACGTCTGTGCCCCACACCACCAGCTGCGGCTCGCCCGACGCCACCTCCGCGCCGGGGTCGTCGATCTGTTGGGGAATGGTACTGAAATGCTGCTGAGGCTGTTGGATGTCATTGTGAATGGATGGTTGATCTTAATTGGGACATTTTCGTTGGTACCATCTAAATCTTACTGCAGGTAAGCTAGCAACATCGTCGGCGACTTATATTATGTGATTTTAATGAATTGTTACTGAGATAGTTGGGACCCTGGCGACTTTTTTATGCTACTTTTTTTGCGAAAATCTACACTAACGCAAGCGAAGCCGTGGGCAAAATCTAGTAAAAATCATTTTGATAAAAGATTTTCAATTATGATACGTAGAGGTTTATAGAGGTGACTTTGGATGGTTGGAACTTTGTGTTATTGAACTGCTAGGGTAGATATTAATCAGGCCATTCAATGGTATCAAATGAATAGGTTACTTCAGATTCCGTGAGAAACTATTAGTTAATCTGAGCTTCAGGTAAGCATGCAACATCCTCGGTACATAGCACAATTTACCACCAAGAGAGAAAGGGGGTAACACTACTAAGATGTTTTTAAGGAAAATAAGATAAGCGGAAACATTTGCAAACAGTTTGGTAGTTACTTACTAGATTTATACTGGATGTTTCCTGATTTAAAAAAAAATGAGATTTTATTTTGCCCGTCAGTTAGATTATCGAAAAATGTGAAAATGGGACCAATAAGATTTTTCTGGAAATATCCCTATTGTACAATAAAAATGTAATACAATGTTGCTTGTTCTATGGCTACTGTTAGTGGCTCTTAAATAACTCGGATAACAGTCCAAATGGGGTTTGAAGTATTTGTTGACATTCAACCTATTTACAAAAAATCAGCAAATAAAACTTTTAACAACTCACAAAAAACCAAAACATCAACTGACATACATGACACACTGATTTTTTTGAGACATGGAAAAATACAAAAAAAATGTAAGAGGCTAAGAAAAAAAAAACATTTAAAAAATGCGCGATTCCACATGTGACTTGCAGATAAAACCCTCATACGCTTCAAGCGAATACGAGTCTGCTATAAGGTTGGTGGTTGGTAGTATTGTTTAAGTTTGCTGTTGGGGTTTCCGCGATTCTGCAGCGCATCTCGAAGGTCGCGTTGATGAATACCATCGTTAGTAAAACAGCTGCATCAGTTCTAAGTAGAACGCGTCGAGGTTCCAGCAGTCTAACAAAGTTTTATAATTTCATTTACTGATTCGAGTATCCATGTTCATTGAGTTTCTATTTCTGGCACGCTCTTCTAAGTAGTCATCTACGTATGTTTATGGAACTAGCTTCATCTTTTTTATTGACCTAAGCCTTGAGAATTCAAAAGCATATTACAAATTATTAAAATTAATTTAGTCTACTCACAGAGAAATCAAGTAGCAGCTGTGCAGGCGCAATTCATTTGTACTCATTGCTCTGTGAGTCCACTAATGCGCAAGATGGATGTTGTATGAAATGCGACTGACAGATCATTATGCTAACACAGATTTATTGAAATAATTTTTTTTTTTAAGCTTGGACGTCAAGGCTTCGTCGATCATCAGCAGCTGCAGGATCTGCCTGTCTTCGATCCTGGACCCGGCAGCTCTGTCGTGCGGTCACAGATTCTGCGAAAAGTGCCTTACGCAGTACTGGCGGATACGGGAGAAGCCCGATTATATCGTGTGTCCGCTGTGCCGGGCGTGCGCATTTAACGTGGATTTTGCGAAGGTATTTAAGCTCAGATTCCATTATGTTTTTTCCAGACAAATAAATTTGATTGATACAAAAGACAGGTAGTTTTTACACGACTGCCCAAAAAAAGGAGTGTTATGTTTTTGAAGGTTTCTGATTACTGTTATTTTTAATAAATGTATTGACCGTGGTGAGTTTCCTGATCTAATGAAATATAGTAAAATAATACCATTATTTAAATCGGGTAGCACATCAGACCCTACTAATTATAGACCTATATCAGTGCTACCTACTTTTAGTAAAATTTTTGAGAAAGTTATTCTTAATCAAATGCAAAGATATTTTAATAAACACAAACTATTACATAATAAACAGTTTGGTTTTACAAGGGGTCGTTCAACAACCGATGCTGGTGTTGAACTTTTAGGACATATTTATAACGCATGGGAGGACAAATGCGATGCTTTGGGAATTTTTTGCGAATTATCCAAGGCGTTCGATTGTGTTCTCCATGAGACATTAATCAGGAAGCTCCACTATTACGGAATCCGGGACGCCTCGTTGAATCTTCTTACTTCTTACTTGAGTGATAGGATTCAGAGAGTCGATGTGAACGGTACAAGATCTCCCGGGTCTGTAGTCAAGATGGGGGTCCCCCAAGGCTCAATTTTAGGTCCTTTTTTATTTCTAATTTATATAAATGACTTGCCGTACCTCATAAAGGATAAGCACGATATAGTGTTGTTTGCAGACGACACTTCACTTTTATTTAAACTCAAGCGTCAGCAGCTGGTTACTGACGATGTTAATAGTGCCATCGCAACTGTAGTTAACTGGTTTAATATTAACAATCTTCTGCTTAATGAAAAAAAAACCAAATGCATAAAGTTCACGTTACCACATGTTCGACAAGTGAACACTAGTGTGTCAATAAAGGGGGAAGAGTTGAAACCCGAAGATACCACTGTGTTCTTAGGCATAACTTTGGATGCGAAGCTACAGTGGGGCCCCCATATAGATAAACTGTCAAAAAAACTTAGCTCTGCAGCATACGCCGTTAGAAAAATTCGTGGTTTAACTGATTTAGAGACAGCCCGTTTAGTATACTTTAGTTACTTTCATAGTGTGATGTCATACGGCATTCTGTTGTGGGGAAATGCCGCCGATATTCAGACAGTATTTGTATTACAAAAAAGGGCTGTTCGTGCAATTTATAAATTAAGTCCTAAACACTCCCTCAGAGACAAATTTAAAGAGATTAATATAATGACTGTGCCCTCTCAGTATATTTATGAGAATCTTTTGTATGCACATAAAAATATTAATCTATTTAAAAGATACAGTGATATCCATAACGTAAATACTAGGAACAAACACAATTTTGTCATTCCTAAAACCAGGCTCAAAAAAATAGGTGGTTCATTTAGATGCCAATGTATACGTTTTTATAATAAACTCCCTAGCCATATTCAAGACCTTGGTATAAATAAGTTCAAATTATTTATAAAACGTAAGCTATGCCAGAAAGCTTTTTACACAATTAAAGACTATCTTGAAGACAAAAAGGCTTGGGATTGAGCTGCTTCAATGATGTACATGGCCTAATGTTATATACCTTTTTAATTTTTAGAAATTGTCTTTTTTCTTTTTTTTAAGCTCTGTTGTATACTTTTCTCTCATCTCGTTGGTAAATTTTGACATGAATGTTTACTTTATTAAGTATTCTATTTTATTATTTTTGACATGGAATATTTACTTTGTAAAGTAATATATTTTATTTTTATTTTTTTCAATTTATTATGTTTGACATGAATACTTACTTTGTAAAGTATTATTTTTTTTATTATTATTATTATTTAACTCATTTTGTGAATATGGGGACCATGTGGGTTATTTTCTTCTTATTTTTCTCTTCTTTGAAATACTTCTTCTTTGAAGTATTTTTAACGAGGTCTGGCAGTTTGAGTACTTAAATGCGGCCTACACAAATGTCCTTTCTTTGGCATGTTCGTCGGTTCGTTGAGCTCCTTTATGGTTCTAAGTTGAGCTACGCGACTACTGACCAAAGCTTGCACTGACTGGACGGGTCCACTCAAATCTGTGTGGTTCTTTCCTCAAAAGACCATTTCAGACACTGATCTGCATGATCCTCATATCGTATTGTGAATGTGGGGACCATGCAGATCGCTATGATAGGGGTTCATTTCATGTTAGTCAACAATGTCTGGCAGTTTGAGATTTTTTTTATGCGGCCTACCCAAATGTCCTTACTTTGGTATTGTTCGTCAAATCGTTGAGCTCCTTAAAGTTCTAAGTTTGAGCTCCATAATAACTGACAAATGCTTGCACTGTCTGGACAGGTCCACTCAAATCTGTGTGGCACTTTCCTCAAAAGGCCACCTCAGACATTAACCTACATGGTTCTCGTATGATTTGACCAGTACAATTTGTATGGACTTCAAAAGAGACTGTGACCTCTGAGTTTGTTTCGGTGTTTCTTCTCAGGGTAGTCAGCTAGGAAACACCGGCCTCATCTAGCTTAAAATGACCAAAAAATATTGACGTGTAAAAGTGTTATGTTTAACCTACTTACAAAATAAATATCATTTATCATTTATCATTTATCATTTACTGGAACGACAGTAATTACAGTACTGCGACCCTACCATGAAGTGTTAAAGCGTGAGATACACCCTATATAGCTCCATCCCTCCTTGTCGCTCGAACTACTCCGGCTTTAACACGTCATGGTAGGGCCGCTGTTCTAGACTAGACCCTTTAGGCCTCGTCTACGGAGACGCGGGGCGTTGCATGTCGCAACAACTTATATTACTGATCGGATTTTGTTGAAAATGAATACATGTAAAATCTAATATTTTCAACAGAAAGAAAAGCACCCATCAACTGAAGACTTCAGGAAAACATTCACAGAAATGTCCAACATGAACGACACGGACCTAAACAATGCTATGGTATTCTGTCTCAAGATCAGTGTCCTCATACCTGCCCTGTACTGTCTAGTGAGGTGGCTCAAGATACCACTCCTAGACTTCTTCAGAAGCATACGTAACCATCTGACAAATTGAAAATGTGTTATACGTTCAGATACGGTATTGTGTAACGGTTAATTTAATATTTATAATAAAGCAGTAAAACATCTATTTATTTGTTTGAACATAGAGGCATTAACTTCCCCGATATCTGAGAGGCGCCGGACATGTGAAAATTTTAAATTATATAATAAATCTTGCATAATAGTAATAATAGAGAGCCATGTCTGCAAGCTGTTTTCCAGAGTCATCACAAACCGTCTCGCACGCAGGTTTGACGACTTCCAGCCTCCCGAACAAGCCGGATTCCGAAAAGGCTTCAGCACCGTAGACCACATACACACGCTGCGGCAGGATATACAGAAGACCGAAGAGTATAATCTGCCCCTCTGCTTAGCGTTTGTGGACTACGAGAAAGTCTTCGATTCGATCGAGACTTGGGCTGTGCTGCAGTCTCTCTAACGGTGCCAGATCGACTATCGGTACATCGAGGTGCTGAAGTGTTGACTTCAGGATCAGACATCAGAACCTATCCTCCTGCAGCGGGATGTGAGGCAGGGAGACGTAACTTCTCCGAAACTGTTCACGGCCGCAATGGAGGACGTCTTCAAGGTTTTGGACTGGAGAAGGGGGTACTCGAGTACATCACTCATCTTCGATTTGCCGACGATTTAGTCGTCATGGCTGAGACCACGGAGGACCTCAGTACAATACTCGATGACCTCAGTAGAGCTTCCGAAAGAGTGGGTCTTAAAATGAACATGTACAAAACCAAGGTCATGGTAAATACCCATGTAGCACCCACTCCTATCAAGATTGGAGGCTCTGCACTCGAAGTGGTTGATGAGTACGTTTACCTGGGACAAACGATCCAGTTAGGTAGGGCTAACTTCGAGAAAGAGGTCAACCGTCGAATCCGGCTCGGCTGGGCGGCGTTCGGGAAGTTGCGCGGTATCTTCTCGTCTCACATACCACAGTGTCTCAAGACGAAAGTCTATGACCAGTGCGTGTTGCCAGTGATGACCTATGGACTCGAAACGTGGTCGCTCACAATGGGCCTCATCAGAAGGCTTAAAGTCACCCAAAGGGCAATGGAGAGGGCAATGCTCGGAGTTTCCTTGCGTGATCGAATCAGGAATGATGATATCCGCAAGAGAACCAAGGTTACCGACATAGCCAGGATCGCCAAATTGAAGTGGCAGTGGGCAGGGCACATTGCTCGCAGAACAGATGGTCGATGTGGCCGAAAAGTTTTGGAGTGGCGACCGCGTACCGGAAGACGCAGTGTTGGAAGGCCTCCCATAAGGTGGACCGATGACCTGGTGAGGGTCGCGGGTAACCGATGGATGCGAGACGCACAGGACCGGTTGTTGTGGCGACACTTGGGGGAGGCCTATGTCCAGCAGTGGACGTCTTTCGGCTGATATGATGATGATGATGAATAGTAATAATAAAGATTAAAAACGCGTAAATCACGCGACACACCGGTGTGTCGCCGGGGCTGGAGCGGTTTTTGTAACAGTTCAGTGAATGGCGGGATCATGCACCATAGTTCCTTTGATTAAGAACATTGATACCAGGAGTATCAATTGAAGTAAGCGACATTTTAGAATTTTTGATAAATGCCACGTTAAGTAATCGCTGTAAGGTGCATTTTGGCATTTTGGGTAAATGTCTCTTATGTTAACTGATACTTCAGGTATGGACATGTTACTCCATTGTTACTCTTTGACCCCAGAGGATTTGTAAGAAACTTTAACTTTACTAGGCCCGCATGTGGGATTACGGTGCAGTCCCTCTCCCAGAAAGGAGGCCTGCATCCCATCAATAGGAACATAATAGGCTGATTGTGCTAAATAAATCTTACCCTTCTAGTAGGTGTGGGAGCACTTGGAGCTGGCACACTGCGGCCGTGCTGGTTACTCTTCAAGTCCGCTCTCTGTCTCGCCGGTGTCATGGCACCACGTAAGTTGGAGCGAGGGGTGCTCAGGGAACTGGGGGTGCCGTAGTTGAGTGGAGAACTCATGTCTATGTCTGTACCTGAATGATCAACAAGATTTTTAAGTTATTTATTAAAACTAATCTACTACTTAGTAGTGTTAGAATTCCATGGTCTTAAAAACTTTTATTTTAGGTTTTTTTTTTTTTATTAGAGATGGGTTTGCTCTTGACTCTAGTCAATGTCAGAGATGACAGAGACAAAGTCTACGATGGAGCGAGCTTACCCAGAAGGAGCCTGTTCACTTTGTTTCCCATAAAATTTAATAATGTGTCAAAAACTTAAAATTTGTATGGGTAAACAGTTTAAGCAAACTAGGACAGTTGTATGCAAGCTTGAATAAAAGAAAGTGCTAACTCACAGTTCTGACTTGTGCAATACTCGTTTATGGAATTTGATGTTCAACTACCTATTTTTACAGTCAATTTATTTATTGATAAGTAGTACTTAATCTTAAATGATTTTTTTAAACTTTAATTAATTTTTGGTATGCTCCAGACTGAACGTTGTATTTGATGAAATTGTTGGTCGACCAAGCTAGAATATTTGTTAGAGCCAACTGGCTGGTTGCTTACTTTATTTATTTATTTACAAACTAATGATTTATAAAAATGAGAAAAAGTTGTATGTTGTAAGTTGTTATGTTTATGTGTGATTATGTTTTAAAAGGAATGTTTTCTCTGGGAGTACCAAGCCTATTACAAAGAATATTCCAGTAATAAAAGCTTACATTATTGTGGAGTGAGATGAAGTCACAGACAGAAACTAGTTTTTGCTACATAATAAAATATGTTCCAGCATTTTGACAGCATATATATAGATACCTGAAGTATCAGTACCTAAACATAAGGGACATTTACCCAAAATGCCAAAATGAACCTTACAGCAATTACTTCAAGTGGCATTTATCATTTATCAAAAATGTTGGTTATTTTAATTGATACTTCTGGTATCAATATATCATCTCACAGCCGGTTATATTGCCTTGCATAAGACATATTTTGGTCTTACGATTGTGAGGACTTGTTTAATTCTAGGGCATGGTGGTATTCTGTTTCATTGATAGTTTTACATACCAAGTGGACTGGAAGCTATGGCACGGGCAGGTGATGTGCCCGGTGCTTCCCGAGGAGTACGCGGCGTCCTTCTAGGAGTGCCAGGTGTCTGTGGGGTGCCTTGCGGAGTACTAGGGGTTCCATCTGAAAATTAAGTTTCATTTGTTTAAATAGGCTTTACGACACGTTTTCCAACAATAATTTCTTACATCTGAATAAGAAAGCCAAGATAGAACTAAGTATATAAAATTGAAAGTTCTTTGATCTGCACGAATACCTACTCTGAACGTTTTTACAAGTGAAAGTAACAAGTTATTTCTTTAGAATGAGTGATAATTATCCTCTTTTAGACAAATAACACAAAGAAATATTACGTCGGAATAAGTAAAACGAACTTTTTGAGGGAGTGCCGGAGGAACGCTGTGGTGTTTCTGGAACAACAAGTTGTTGCGACGAGCGGGTTCTCCGCGACGGCGTTGGAGCATCTGACGACGCCTGTGATGCTGGGCGCTTCGATGGAGTAGACATTTTCACTTTCTACACTAATCACAAACACAATTAAGCGTTGTTTTGAAAATTATGATAAACAAACGCGGCGTACGCACAATAGGTTACTTTCCATTTGGCGCGAAATATTGACATTTGACAGCTGTCAATATTTATTACGTTTTCATCCAAAACGATTTCGTATTGATCGATTGCCGGTTTTCTTATTTTGTTTTATTTGGACTTTTCTTTTGATATTCTTCCAATGTATAAAATAAATAAATGAAATATATGCGTATTCTAAAATTCAAAACACTTGGAAAATTTTAAATTGACAAAATCGACTTTCCTGGAGCCGGCTTGGAGCCGGTGACATATGCTCATGCTCAGGCCTGAATCATCTGAGTGTTAACCAACACAGAAAAACAAATCGACTAAATTGATTGTCTCTGGATTGAGCAACATCTCTATTGTTGTCAACTTTCCATAAACAAGACAAATTTCTTTTTTAAATCAATTGATCGTTCATTCACCGCTGATGTTTTTACGGTGTTATTTTATGATAATAAATAAATATAACGATAATTGCGAAATAAAAGCGATTGTGATGCTCAGCAGTATTTAAAATTAATGCAATATAATTGTCAGAATTAATGTTCTATGCTAAAATATTGATTGGCGTTGTAAAAGCTATCTTTGTGCAATCTACCTGCATCGTAGAAAATATTTTCGTGAATAATTATCTTTGACGGGACAAATAAGATACGTTTTAAATGGACAATGTAAAGTGTGTACGCACTATTGCGTAGTACGTATGTTTACTTGTGATTCAGCGGTTCTCCCACAAGGACTGAAGATATTTCGGTAAGTATCTGTAGGTACCGCGATGATTCATTTTATCTCTGAGTGCATTTCCATTGTAAAGGTCCTGGATACGGTGCTCGTGATTAATATATTAATATTTAACTAGATGGAACTCCGCGCGTGTTAAGCAATTATCACACTTGATGTAAATAACATGCATAAAATGCAAATGAGGGGGGTATCTTTTTGTCTCGCAAAATAATAATAGTAGGGTAGAACTCTCTAATTGAAGATATCCCTGCACATTATCCTTAAAAGGTCAGTCTGAGTAGTTTAATAACTGGGGAACATAGTACTGGTAAGATTAAAATAGCCCAAAATAAAATAAATGTTATTGTTTATGCATGAAAAAACATTGTTTCATCATACAAGCCTAATCATTTATAATTTAGTAAGCAGAGATTACAAATTACATTTTTAAGAAGGTATTTTAACATGAAAATAACTACTCAACTTATGGTTTTACATAGAATCAATAACAACATGGCCTTTTCACTTTCCCTCTTCAAAGTTCAAGGTAGACTTACAATATTGATCTTGATGGGCTTGAGATTTTCTTTCATAGTAAATAAACATGCTTTTCATTAGGCAAGCAACTTACATCTTAATTCTAGAACCACAGTTATATTTTAAATCCAAGTTTTATTAGGTATGTACTTACTATGTTTACTTAATTTGCAATAACTAAGTTACAAAAATAATAAAAAGTGTACATGAACATGTTTGTAAAATACTGGTTTTTCCTGCATAGTAACATCCCCCATATTCCAATTTTAAATAAAAATAATTCTACCCATTCATGTTTGCATGTTGAACCTCTTGAGGTGAGAGGTCAGTGATCCCCTGTTGCAAGTCAATGTAGTACATTTTTTAATAACTGACACATGATGAGATTTGAGTAGTCTTCATTTTAACATGTAACTTTTAAGTAAAAATTGTTGAAAATAAATTATAACTTTAAACTTTTACTATTGTTTCTTTTTTGGTGTTGGAAGAAAATGCTAGTCAGTTTTATGCTAGTCGGTTTTCTTAATAATTCTGGATAAAAGTTGTTCAAATGAGCCACCGCTCATTTGAACAACTTTTATCCAGAATTACCCAAGTTATGGAGACAAAAAAATGATGATGACTAATTTATTTTGATTTCTTACTATTGAAGAAATAGTAGGTAGAAGTTGTTTTTTCATCAATGCAAAATTTAGTTTTAAAACATAGTCAGACATAGTTCTTTGATCATAAATTGCTATACAAGAGAATCAATGACCTCAGTGGGTCAATGCAAGGTCTTTGCAGACTATTGCATTACCGTGTGAGTCAGGCAATTTAATATTATAATGAAGATTTTATAAATTCAATTTTAGATGCGTTGATCTTTGTCAGAGTGTAATAGAGAATTTGTATAGATTACTGTTAATCATGTTTGTTTGATTAAATCACTTTTGATTAAAATGTTTGTAATCGTGACTACTCAGTTTTAGCTTGTTGCTCAAATCAGATGGGAATTAGATCAAGCTACATAATTTGTTTTGTTATGTTCACAAAACTGGTAAATGGTATGCAGTTAACTTAAAAGCATTAGAGAACAAAACTGAATATTATTTATTGTTACCTTTGTCTTTTTTAAATAAAGCAGGTACTTGTAAATAAAAAAAAAGTATCTCTAACTTTATGGAATGTTACAGAGATACTTATTTTTAAAGGAAAACAAGTGGATTTAAGTATGAAACTGAACTACTAGTACCACAATATAAGTTGAGCAACTAGCAATAATAATAAAAACTGTTGCTAGTAGCTGCCTGTAGCAGGTACTCAATACCCAATTACCTATTATTCCTAATAAATAACTGTTAGTTACTATGTTTAGCATGTCTTAATGATACAAACGAAAATAACTGTACTACAAAACCTTATTTTTAAAGAGTCAATTTTATAAATCATCATAATTCGCCATACAATTTTCAAAGCAAAATATCGTCAAAAACTTCGCTCTCATGAAATCCGTTTAAAACAAAAGGGAGCTTGAGGCCAAGTGTTGATTAAGGAAAACTATTGATTTCTGTAGCTGTGTGTAAGGGGGAATATTTCTCGTAATCTCAAGCAAGGTAATCCTGCCTACCCTCCGGGATGCGAGATCGCATGCGCCAAGCGCTGTTCACCCCTCGTGCGGACTCCGCAATTATATGTACATAACTACGAGTATATACGCCGTACTACGCATCTACGATACCTACAATACTTGGTACGTATCGTACGTATTCCATTCGGCGATTACTCGTCTTCAATCTAAAATGCGATTTTAGATTCTAACAATTCAATTAGAACCGTGTATCGCAATTTTGAAGTGGTAATTTAGGACATGTCAGCAGCTTTACGTCCTACGCTTGTTGGAAAAATCTATAAACGGCAAGGGTTACTAAGATACGCTAACGCTCGTAGCACCCCTCTAATTTTATCTATGCATAGCGTTGTAGATTTCGTCATTGATGGATTAACTAAAGCCCAAGGTTTCACGGGCTAGTTTAAAATATTAAAAACTCCGCTTAAAAAGTTGTACCGAAAGTTCAAAATCAACTCAGTAGTTTTCGAGATTATTTCTATCAACAAACTAGAGAGGCCATGAACTATTCCACAACATGTCCGGTCATTTTAAAAAAGGAACTAGTAAAAATCAATACCATAAAGGGCGCAGTATTTTGATTACGATTCTGGCAACGCATGATGCATCACTAATGTTGCTGTTGACCCTACCAATTAACTTAAACGCGTGCGTGAGTACAACATAGTTTGACGCATGACAAAATGAACAAATGTACGAAACCTTAGCGCGATCGAGAAACCTTAGTTTAACTTGACTTTTGAGTGACGTACGTAACAATTTGTTTACAAGTGGACAAAAGGTCACGTTGTTTCAACCGGTTTTTTTTGGCATTTTTACGTTCAATGTTTATTTGACCATCTGTTAGAGTTGTGTTTTAAACTTTCTTCAATAATTTTCAAGTTCGACTAACTACTGATCAGAGGGTCTAGCACGAATATTTGACGTATATGAATTTTTAATATAAGAAAACTACAACCCCAAAGTAATTTGGTTGTTTAATTTTTATCATACAAAAATATGAGGGTAGTATCCGATTCAAATAAATATTATGTGCGAAATGAGTATTAAATGTATTATATAGGTCAAAAACATTCGTGATAGGCCCTCTAAAGAAGTATAAATTCCTTGACATTCGATTACTGAGCAGCATTATTTTTTCCAGGGCTTTATCGAGACTCTTTTGGGTTGAGACTAGGCACGATCGCTGGTGGCCGTTGCTAAAAAAAGGAGATTGTTGCTGTCGTTTGGATGATACACTAATCTCTGCTATCAGCTAAAATTAACCGAGGATTAGTGACATTTATAAACAAAATGTAGGTATCTTCCTTTCTTTCAATTAACAACAATAGATGACTTAAAAAAATCTAATTAGTCCGTCAGATAGATTTCCAAAAAATATTAGACACGTATTTTTTCTTTTTTCCGGTAAACAAAAATTAAAACGATACAGTGCGTTGAAAACTCGTGTGACGTCACTAGTAAATAGGTACTCTTTTTACGTACACGCGACGTCACGAGCCCCCACTCCTGATCTTTGTTGCGTTTTATCTCCGTCATTTTTTATTGATTTGATAAAGCAAAAAACACGTGTCCAATATTTTCGATAATCTAACTGACGGACTAAATAGAATCATAATTATATATTTTTAACCAGGAATCATCCGTATTCCCTAATGCCTTTTCCCAGACTCATCAAGGATCTTCAAGAAAGCTCAATACGTACGCACTTCTAAAATATTCCTTTGTTTGATAAATTCGAAAATACCGATGATATCAGTGGTTTTGATAATCGTTTATGTTATTATGCCTACAGCTGAGTCATGGTTCGATTTCCATAGTGTTACATCAGGAATTATTTGCGTACTTATCTGCCTACCTTTCTAATGCGTAGAATATAAATACATTAATTTTAAAGGGATCTTCCCTCGTTGGCATATCTTATTATTATCTTTTCTCTAATTTATTCTTTATGGTTGACACCAAATAAATTTGCAATAATGGTCATTGACCCACTTAAATTTATTGACTTAATTCCGAAAAAAGAATGACAAAGCTGTCCTGAATCGACATTTATCGTGATCCTTTACTTTTCTAGTAATGAAAAACGATTCATAATTTTCCGTCCGGGTACTATTGTAATTTATTGCAAATTTATCTGGCGCCTGCCAAAATTAGTATAAAACAAAGTATGTTTTTCCGCTTACGTCTTCTAAACTGCAACGGATTTTGATTCGATTTTCACTATTAGATAGAACGATAAACTTGAGAAAAGTTTGTGTATAGGTCGCAGCAAACTAGCTTAATCAGCCGTTTCATTAAAAGCCTAGCCTTTTCATTGAACTGCGCCGTTTAATCAGCGCCATAGGTGACATGGGTAAGGTAAGTAATTAAACGATATTGAACAGAAAATGTCACTTAGTCGCTGAAAAATCAGCGCATTTAAATAAAAAAGCCACCAATTAAACGGCTGATTGCTAGTTTGCACCCATGCGAAGCCGGGGCGGGTGGCTAGTTATCTATAACACTAGGTTAACTTAATTAATGACAGCTTATTTACCCAGATCTTATGAGACAAGGTTTGAAGGCTAGACTACAGCGTGTCAACGTAGCGCACTGCGTAACGCAGCGAAACTATTCTCTCGGTTGAATTCCGTCAATTTCTAAATAAGTCTCTCTTAAAAGCAAGGTATTTCAAAGAGAACAGTTTATCCCGTTGGGATAACAGCCGTTTCCTGTCCCGTCAAACACTTCCTAGCGGAGATTCATCGCATTCCGGAAATTCTGATCTAAGCTCTCAGGCAGTCCTAAGATCCACATTTCCGGAATATTTACAACACAAGGCTCGATATTGAGTCTATAGAGCAATCTATCCCGAAATCTTTAGCCGTATATATGAAAAAAAGAATCTAGCCATATGATTAGTTGTGTGAATAGCAAATTCTCTTTAGAGAAATGCTCAATCAGTGTTTAAACTCTCAATACGGTTAAATTTTCATAAATAAGGCTGCTTATCTTTAGAGATACAATAACATTCATAATAATATGATGCTGTTAAACTGGAGATCCCAATTTGTTATTAATGCACAGATGATTGGCTGGCCGCGTTTTACGACCCCCGTAGGACGTGAAGGGACGGTTTTCGGAGCCGGGACCACACGGCTAGTTTATTTTTTTGCGTTTTGGGTAGTGGATGACAAAATCTCAGTATTTTGAAGACAAAGAAGCTGAGAATCTTTTCGAAACTTCTGTGGGTCAGACTAGAAAAAACCGGCCAAGTGCGAGTCGGACTCGCGCACGAAGGGTTCCGTACCTTTATCTGTAAAAAACGGCAAAAAAATCACGTACGTTGTATGGGAGCCCCACTTGAATGTTTATTTTATTCGGTTTTTATAGCGGCAACAGAAATACATCATCTGTGAAAATTTCAACTGTCTAGCGCCACGGTTCATGAGATACAGCTTGGTGACAGACAGACGGACAGCGGTAATAGGGTCCCATTTTTACCTTTTGGGTACGGAACCCTAACAAAGAATGAAGTTGTCGAACCTTGTAAATGTCTCGTGTAATATTATCTAATCAGACTAATTACTACTTCTCCTAATTCCAGTATCGGTAGTGTCTTAGGTCAAGTTTCTACCAAATTGCTTTATCAACACTTTACTTTAGCGAACCTATCCGCTATCACCCGCGTCAGTCATCTCTAGAAAGCGTAGCAAACGAAGCTGTATCATATTTCGTTCAGTCAGAGACCAATCACCTGATGGATATGATTCATATCTAAAAAAATATATTTTACGACTGCTAAAAAACGTGTGTAACTTTAGAAATATCGCCACTTGACGATCGTATTTGTTTTGGATTGGAAAAGCTGTAGAAACTCCCGTTCATTCGGCTGTTAGATTGTTGTTAGAAGTTTTAATACAATGAATATAAAACAAAGCTGTTCTACGTATTATGTTCAATGAAACTTGGTTGGCAGAGAGTGCGCCCACAACTGGTCCTTCATTCAGGTAGCTTTCTCGGGCTCTGTTCAGCGGTGCTCAATATTTTAGACACCGACCTTTAATTTTATTCCTCTGAAACCAAATTGTTTTGGTCCAAAGTTGTATTTTGGTTACTCTTATAATATGTAAATAATTTAATCATTGTTGTTGGTTTTTCCTTCGGAATATTATTACGCTGTACTATTTCGGTCAAAGGTTTGGTTTGGGAAAAACAATTTTGGTTTAGATAACTTCAAGACAATCAAATACATGTTTTACATGTTTGTCTAGGTAAACTAAAACGTTAACGTCGAAGCAGAGTAGAATCAAGTCGCTTTTTGGAGCAACTGGGACACTTTTAGGCCCTTTTCTTTTGTATCTAAATTTTTTATTCAGCGTCTGTCTTCAAATAAAATCTTTTAGCAATGTTAGCTACCACTGGTCCACAGCGCCATTAGGAAGGGCGGTGGGCTCAAGCAGTGGACCACCGTCGCAAGTCGCAACATGCCCGATCGCGCAAACCTATTGTTTCCCTCCAACTCAATACCCACAGAAAAACGTCAGCTTTATTTTTTTTTACGACAAATCTAGACAAAGAACGTTACCTGCACTTAGAAAACGGTGTATGTGTGTAAAAGTATTTCATAATACTTACAATTGCAATGCATTTCTCCCACCTGTATTTATTTTATTAGTGTGCGTAGAGTGGTTACCTTTTTGTACTACGGATGTCTGTTTTATAGTTATCACAGGTACAGGTACGTTTTCATTGTTTGGGACTGTTATTATCACTGTTCTATTGATTTGGACTGGTTTCAGTTATGCTCATTCTACGGGTCTATGGTTAGATATGAGTAGGTACCTACGTGAGTGAACGTCACTCTTGAGTGTTATCGTATGCGTAAAATGGCGTCAGTAGTCCATAGTCTACGGATTCCGAACAGTCTCCTTCAATCGACTCGTACTATCTGCGCGGCGTCTTAGATACCTATACGATAATATTTATTCAGAAGAGCTATTTTATCTTTTAGCTTTTTTTCGAAAACTTTGTCAACCACTTTGTTGACCAAATTCTCGTAATAAAGATAATAATCAGTAACATTACCTAAACTATTGGTCTTAACAATACAACAACGGCGTCCTCAAATGTCACCGCACCTAATTAGTGATATTTATTTATTTTGTTCATTCCAAAGTCATTTAGTAATCTATTCAACTGAAGCTGCTTTTATTTTTATTACGTCTTTATCCTTTCCTGCATTATTGTCCGTAAAAATATCTTACCTCTTTCAGTTAGGGCTACCATCACCTTATTTGTCAACGCCGGACAAAACTTTAAAAATTCCGGTTTCTGTGAAATTCCCTTTTTCCTCGGACACAACCGAAAAAATATTTTATCGGTCTAAATAAAAACATTTTTAGGTGCATTTTCGTTACTTTAGGCGTGTTATTGAAACAAAAGCGTCTCGAAAATTTTACCGCAAAGGACCTGGTACATAATTCCCACGTTTTAGGCACTTTCACAGTTCATCAACGGTGTTTTTACAAAAATAATAAGAGCGAGCGCGAACATTTTAGGATCTCGTAGTAGGTATTTATTAGGCTTTTTCACCCTTCAACCATTCATACTTCGACCGAAGTTTTTGGATAACTTATGCTTAAAACCTAATAAAAAATGATCTAATAGCAAGAGAAGCGTAGATCACATTTTTTTGACCGGTTACACCTTCTTGAAGTTATAGAGTGGCAGGCTCGAAGGCTGCTGGAGCTTGTAATTAAGCCAAAGCTCTTTAGTGTGCATTTCAGTGACTTTAGACTCGCTAAGTGCTCGTGAAAAAGAAACGGCAAAAGAATCACGTTTGTTGTCCATACAACAAACGTGATTCTTTTGCCGTTTCTTTTTTGTTTTTTTTCGTTTCTTTTTCGAGCTAGACTGGGAATCCCATGATTCCCAGTCTAGCTATCAGATACAGCCTGGTGACAGATAGACGGACAGCCAGACCGTTTTTTTCCTTCGGTCCCGTTTTTACCCTTTGGGTACGGAACCCTGAAAATCGTTAGGTATTATTTTTTTTTTCTAATTACTAATATGAAGATTTTTAAGTGTGAAGACCATTTCTGAATTTCTTAATAAAATAGGTATGTAAAATAAAATCAGCAAAGCTATCTTTTTGTCAAAAGAGTTTTAGAATCAGTTCAAGTCAAGGGGACAATTCCACCCGTTGCAAAAAGGACCCTTTTGAAAACCCCTCCCGGACGCTCCCAGGACGCCCTCCAAACTAGGACATATCCATGGAAACCCGGACGGATGGCAGCCCTACTTGAAAGTAGTCCTAAAGGGATGAAATGCAAATCCCTTCGCTGTAGGTCTCTAAATTTCTCCCGTCAGCGCTTTCAAGCGTTACCTACATCTAGTTTTAGTGTAAATATGTTTTGTTTAGGCTAGTTTGTTGTTTTCATTGAGGGCTATAAAGATTAAGCCATGACTGGTTTTGCGGCTATCAACCCACAAAAGAAAACTGAATTTTAAAGTTCTTTCAGACGTAGCCTAATGTATTGTATTGCAGAAATTGAATACCTACTATCGCGCATTATTATTTCGGAATCGGAGCCAAATATTCCTTTGCCTAAAATATTGCTTTGCCCCACAATCAGTAGCGCTCTCAAAGGGCTCTTTCTATCGTGATATTATTACAGCATTTTTATCCGCGGTTTCGCCCTTCAATGAAAGTAAGGGCAGGCTAGGGAAGGCATCGATTTTCGGCACCCTACGCACTTATAAAGTTCGGGGAGCGCGGGGGCGTCAAGATGGCCGCGTAGGGTCTCCCAGACCTGCCTCACGCGCACTCGCCGCACAAGGTCACGGTGCATGTGCTGCCAACGCTGCGACTCCCAAAATACAAAATCTCGATAATAGGAAATAGTTTCTGTCCCTTTCTTTTCTATGACACTATGCGTGGTCACTGTTACACATCCGCTCTATGATATTTTGTACGTACTATTAGACAGTGATAGATGCTCCTTATGTTAATGTTGGTTGCTGTTCTAGTAAATTCTGAATTTTAATCTGGTTTTTGATGAATTCTATAAATAATTCGCGGAAGATAGGCAATGTTTGGCGAAAACAACATCCACTCTCAACAAGCCGTTGTTAAAAACATTAACTTCATGCTGACATTCCGCATGGTTAGGCCACAGGCACACAGGGAATATGAAACAAATTCCAAACACTTGCGAAATTCTCTTTGAGTACCGCGTCCATAGTCCCGTCCCTTGCCAACCCTAATCATAGCAAACCTCCTTATCTAAATTATGGAAAATTTTGGAATGCGACACACAGAGGTTCTCTATCGCACCCCCGTCTATGAAGTGTTGCTATCTCACTCTCCCTCTACCTACGATATCACAAGGGGTAGTGGTAGGGCGCGCACAAAAGATTTTGGGATGGCTTTTTTTCGCAAACTGCACCATATGAAAAGATTCAGTGCAACCATCAGTTCATCGCAGAAGCATCGATAGGTTGCGCTTCTGCGTCCATTTTGTTATTACGTACTTTATCCATTAGTGTTTAGTCAAATATATATCAGTTGTTGTGTGCTAGTGATAGTGACAGCAATTTGCTGTATATTTAACAGTATTTACATTATGTTCCTAGTGTTGTTTTTTAAATTGTGAGGAGAATTAATCAAAAGTTACATCTGGCGCGATATTGCGTGTAAGTGGGAATTAATAATTGAATAACTGAGCTAACTTAAAAGAGATTTTTTATTTTTGAAGTATTTCAGTCAGCTGGGATACCATACTTAATAAGATTTTAATCTTGTTCTTCATAAAAGAGGCATGTGGTATTTGACGCACAAAAAAAAAATCTGAAGCGCTTCTCAATCTCCAAAACCGTCATGATTATTAATACCTCCCAGTGTTTCACGAAAATAACACCACGTTTGTTTGTTACAGGTCCGATGACGTAACGAAAGACGCGAAGAATGACGTCGTTCGCTAACCTGACGCAGTCACTAGCATCAAGCCTGCCTTCGACGTCTTCCGCCAGCGGCCCCGGGCACAGCTCCAACGACCAAGAGAACCCGCTCGCCATGACGCACATCTTATGCAACCTCCTCGAGAACATGAACAAGCCGTCGAGCCTGCAGACCACAGCGACCACGTCGACATCGTCCAGCGTGCCATACGATATTTGGGCACTGCCGGCCTGCAGCTCCATGCAAAATCCACTTGGACCTATAACTCGTGAGTACAACGTTACCTCCAATAACAACCACCAACATCAATCCAAAGAAGACACCTCGAGCGGCACGTCGTCGACGGTGTCCATCCACTGCTGCCGCTGCGATAATCGCACGCCGACGACTCGCTGCCTCGAGTGCAATGATTTATTTTGTCACGAATGTTGTCACAAAGTTACATCTGACTGCCAACTGAGAGAGCACACACTGCTCCCGATACACCAAATATCACCAATTGGGGCCAGGCCTAACTCAGTCAATAACGACAAAGAAGTCATGTTCTGTGAAATTCACAACGATTCGGTTAGATATTACTGTGAACCTTGCATCGTTTTTATATGCCACGAGTGCACGCTGTGGGTGCATAAAGATCATAATTACACGCCTATTAAAGGTGCCCTTGACATGTGTCGTATTGGTGTTTTTAGAGCTATTGAAGACACGAAGACAGGAACAAAAGCAATAAAAACAGCCATAGATCGCGCTGTAGCTTTGTCGAAAGCATATGAGAAAGAAACGGCAGAGGCGAATTTGAAAATAAGGAAAGCGATGCGATGCTATGCTCAAGCTATCGAAGATCGTGAAAAATATTTATTGGACAAAGTAGAAAAGATGCGCCAAGCAAAAATGAATGAATTGACAGATCATATGAATACACTTAGAGGCATATTAGCTGGATTAGCTCATACTAATGAAACTCTTGTGCGTACCATGGACTCTGAAGGGCTCGATTTGTTTATGGCTAAAGAAAAAGGAAGAGCTCAAGTTGACTATTTTTCTTGTATGTTTAAGAACATGTATGTTACAGAGGAACGAATCGTGTTCATTCCTCCCAATTACGACTTAGTGGACCAGTTGAAAAGGCAGTGTGACGTGCAGTCCGCGCAGTCTAGTTCATTGCACTCGCTCAGCTCCACATCATCGATACAGTCCCGCCAGGCCATGCTATCGTTACAGTCAATCCAGTCGCCGCAGAACTTTCAGCATCATAATTATAACATGTCAGGATCTAGCAGCTTGAGATCATTACCTGAATACGGCTCACACACAAGATCGAATAATTATTATGAGCACAATATGTCATCAAGTCTAGCCTTGGACTCCAACCCCGGCCGCGGTATTGGTCAATCAATACCTGGTTACTGGATGTCTGTGTCAGTGAGACCAACCCGAAGCCCTGTCCCTGGCATACCAATGTTCTCGTTCGCTCGCGAAGGACAGGATGAAGGACAGGTGTCCAGACCTTGGGGTCTATGTGTAGATAGAGAAGGAAATATCATTGTTGCTGATAGAAGAAACAATCGCATTCAAATATTTAGCAGTAGAGGCGAATTCAAGACAATGTTCGGATCTAAGGGCACTGGGCCTGGGGAGTTTGACCTCCCGGCAGGCATCACCACGGACACTTACGGACGCATCATTGTGATTGATAAGGACAATCATAGAGTGCAAATATTCACTTCTTCCGGGAACTTTATTCTGAAGTTCGGTTCATTCGGCAAGGAGTGTGGACAATTCCAATATCCTTGGGATGTTGCTGTAAATACGTTAGGAAATATAGTTGTGACCGATACGCGTAATCATCGTATTCAACTGTTTACCAGTGACGGAACTTACATAACTAAGTTCGTATTTGAAGGTGCTAACCCGGCTAAAATGCTGAAAGGCCCTACGACTCCTAGAGGTGTGTGTTTTACGACATCGGGCAACATTATAGTGTCGGACTTTGAGAATCATCGTCTGTTAATGGTGGACCCGACTCTGTCTAAAGTGCTACACTGTGTAGGTCGCGAAGGTTCTGGAATCGGCGAACTCAATCGCCCATCAGGGATAGTGACTGACGATGACGGACGCATAATAGTCGCCGATTCCAAGAACCACCGAGTGCTAGTGTTCACGTCGGAGCTGCGCATCCTGTGGGCCGTGGACCTGAAGTCGCCCGGGCTGGACGACAAGGACCGGCCCAGCGACGTGGCGCTCACGCCCGAGGGCTTCCTCGTGGTGCTGTTCGAGACGCTGCCCGACACCGCGCGCGACATATCCTCCCACGGCAAGCAATACATCAAAGTATATTAATACTATATTATTGTACGTAATGTTAAGGCCAACTAAGTTCGTGGACCTAAGGTCCGCCGTATTTTATTTTGTTTCGTTTATTTGTGATTTATTTGACAATGTGCCAATTTTATTATTAACATTTGGAAAAATTCGATCGAGCATAGCTTGCGCGGAGAATTTTAGTTTGCCCATTGACCTTACGTCGATGTGAAAACCATATTCTCCATGAGTCCTGATGTATTTTTCGTTACCAGTACTTTGATTTTCGTTTCCGTATTTGACTAGTCTCTAAGGACCAAACAATGTTTGCAGTGTAATTTACGATGTAATTTAGATGCCGCAATTATAAATAGCTGTCATTAATCTGTATAACTGTAGAACACACCAAACTCATAGTCGGTGCACTAAATATTTAATGTCGATTACTTAGAAATGTACTCTCCGGTCCGATCCCTGCGATGTATCGCTAATATAATCGAATAGAGAAATCGTAAAGATAAACTATTATAGAGAATCACAATGTGATGTAAAAGATGTTTTTATGTGAGATAAATTAAAGGATAACTTGAAAAGTATTTTTCCACAATGTTACATTTTTGTGTTTTTTAACTTGGTTAATTAATAAATGCAGACGTTAATATGTATTTTTATGATAAGTTATTTTGCATAATGATTTACGTGCATATAATATTTTATGTAGTTAGGCGCGCGCTGTGGCGACGCTCGCGCTCGGCTAGATTATGTTCGTATTAGTTACTTCTTATCGCTCGAAAGCTTTTTCTGTTTTTTTCCGCGGCTTGATACGATGGGATAGGAAAATGTATGGATGAGCAAAAGAATCAATGCAATAAAACTTTAAGACTGACTTTAGAAGACTGTCTTAAAGAAGTCGAGTTGCGCCGGCGCCGGCGCCGCCGGTGACGACGCGGACGGCGGGCGGCGACACCGCCGCTGTGCCGCAGCGTGCGCGCAGGTGTCGCGCGAGGAAACCAAAATTCTAAGTATTATTGAAACACTTGGCAAATACAAACGTACCTCGTTTGGAATCTAAGCTGATGATCTTATCGTCGTATTTGCTTATGAGACGTGATATTTTTATTTTCATACGTAAAATGTGAAAGTTTTTATTTTATTTTATTTCGTAATTTTCTTTATGTCGCAAAACGGACTGCCGGCTTGATCGGGTTTATTGAACGTAATGAAATGAATTAGGCTGAAGTGAGGATGGCTAGGTGTTCTTTTAAACTGATTTATTTATTTTGATAGTTAGTAATTATATCGCCTGTTGACGGCGCCAAGTCAACATAAGGTCACCCCGCGTACAACAGAATCGGATGTTGTGAGTGCGTGCCTCCGCAAGCTAGTTCCACGCACTGAACTAGCAAATTTATAGATAATCTTCTATCAAAATTAATTATAATTTCAATTATGTTTTATTCGTGTGATCGTACACAAAATGTTTCGCGTTAGTTCAAATATTATAGTGAAATTCTTTTGAATAGGAAAAAACTATTAAATCGATATTTTTCAAAATTTATGGTAAGGTGACATTGAGATACATCCCCATGTGTTCAGTCAGTATGTGTTCACTTAAGTACTATAATTAATTGTTAGATAAATAATTTAACCTAACTTTAGTTGCTTGCGAGTCAGTCCACGAGACCGTTAAGTTAACTCGAGTCGTGTGTGTTGCACTGTTTCTCCCGTCATGGTTTTCAATAATTTGACACACTTACCACCCCAGCATGAATCTGTTATAATATTATGTATTATTATACTTATATTATTTTTTCTAACGCCAAGTCTCAAAAACAAATGTCTGATCTAAGTTATCCTACAATTTATCGTTTGCAAACAATTTGCGAAGTTTTTGATGAGGTGTAGTTAGAGAATTGTTCAGTTAAGACAGATTGTGTGAAAACCATGTATATTATACGGGATTTAATCTTATATGGTATAATATCTTGTGTCATTATCGAGAGCCGAGTGGGAGGAAAAGCTTTTGTTCTCAATATATTGTAGTACATTTATGTCCGTGGTTTTAATTGAGGCTGGCCAAAAGCTTTAATTTTGCGCAACGCGTCGCGCCTTGCCTCGAGGGAAGCTTACGTTTGAGTCTGTTTTCTTTCCCGGCAGGCCTCCAAATAAGCAGAACATTTTGTATCTTACACAGCCTCAATGTTTGTATTTCCTAGAACCTCTGTTGTTTCTTTGCAGAATCTTTTCCTCCATTAGGCTTTTGATTTGCGTATTATAATAAACTAATGTTACAGCTTGTTAGACCCCAAAATATCTATAAGTAAATCAAATTTATAGTGAATTTAAATAAAGTTAGCTTAAATCAATTGAGAAGGATTACATGGACAAACTATACTTGCAAGTGGTTACCTACTGCTTTAATGTGCCCTCCTTGTAGCTAATTGTATAAAGTAGTTCATTTGTGTGTGTCAGTGTCACCAGCAGCTCGCAGAGGTATTGCAGGCTTCTTGAACTTCTATCTCCACTATTGCTTACAGTATGGGCAGTAAATAATTCTCAAACTCCTAACGTGTACTAGGTAACTCGTGCTTGGTGTAGTTTGTCCGGTAGCTCTTGTATCCCTTCGCGGTAATTAGCTCGTGTACATTGCGTAATCAGCGCTAGAACTTCCTCCCAATAAACTAAACTAAAGCATAATACAATTATTGTAAGTTACTATACGGTTAGAGATACATTTTCACGTTTGTGCTTAGGATTATTCTAAAATAAGTCTTCTAAATAATATGTAGTACCTATTCCTAAAAATTTCGATGCTTCAAACAAAAATTTTGTAGTAACGGTGTGGACAGTAGACATAAAATTAAGGTACTGATAATTATAGATAACGTTGACTGGAATATGAGTCTGAATTTAATTACTTAAGATGGGAAAATTATTGTTTGAAGTCTAAGTATGTGTCACAAGACGTCGCGTCGTCGGTAGATTTAATGGTGGGTGCGTTTTATTTATTCGTGGTGTAAGAACGCTCGCGTTGGTACGGTTTTCGCATTTATTAGCAGTCTTTCCCTTAATAGGATAAGTAAACAAATATATTACATGATGTTCTTGTTAAATGGCGCACTATGTGTGTCGTCAGCGCTTTAAGCCATATTTAATAGTACAATTTTGTAATGATAATCCTGTCCGACCAGAGAAGGGCGTATTAAAACTTAGAAATATATGTACTGGAAAAGTAAGTTAAATCATGTACCCGTTTTAAAGTTGCGGTTGTGTCAAGTAAGAAGCGCGGGAGGCAATCAAGTCTATCTAACAAAAAAATGCCGCGAAAATCGCGATGCATGTAGTACAACAATCCCCCGAATGATTGAGTCCTTCTGCAATTCTTGCCTAATATGGCCTAAACTCAGCACATTTTCATAACGGTCGTACGTTTGTTGGCGACTCGATGAGCTTTAAAACAATCTTACTTTTTTGTAGCCTGCACAAATGACCCAATTCCGACTATATTTTGATCTTTTCTTCGTTTATGCTTAACATAAATAACTATTAATGATCCCAAATACCGCCTTCATTGATCGGACAGGCTTCTTATAACATACTGTTCTTAGGAACTTACAGGAGCCCAGAACCATTACAAAGTGAATAGTTCTGGTTATCTGGTACAACTTGTCAGGTGTTTTACTACTGTCTACTAATTATTATAATCACATTTATCCCACTTAAAGTGAATTTAATCTTATTCAGCATTTCGTAGTTTTGAAGCAAAGCTTCTCTTAGGCTAAGTACTGTCTTTTGTAGCATGTAATGTAACACTGGTTAACGTAACGAAGTATCATGGACCTGCCCATCCCATTACTGGTAACACGATCAGTCCTAACCGTGTAATGGGATGCTCGGTTTCCAACCTATTTATCTGATCACTGCCATAAATAGATAGATAAGTTTCTTTATTTCTCCTTTGTTTGTTGAACGTCCATGAAACATGTTACACTACACGGCTGGTTACATTACACGTTGCACAAGCATGTATCCTATCCACTATAACTTGTTGCAGTTAACGCATTTCAAATGTACATAAAAAGACTTACTTACTTTATTTTCTTATACATGCATGTAAATAAAATAGTGTGAATTGTTTACCTTTAAATAATAATAATAAGATAATCACGTACCTATATGATAATTGATAACACCAAGTTAGTTGAAATAGTTAAACGAAAGCCGTGCCGAGCAGTGCGTTTCTTAGGATAATATGTGCAGTGTCGTGCGTCTTAACGGTGTTGACGAATTCCGCATATGAATTAATAATTAAATATTTATCTTTTCCAGTAAATAAGTGATGGAATTAACGTTTACTTTTTGTTCAGTGCCATTATTAAAGTATTACGTTATTTTTAAAATAATGTGTTGCATGAAATGCATTTTTTATCATTATTATACTTTCAATATTTTTCTTGATTTCGATCACAGTATGTTTTTAGCCGACAACGAATCTCATAATTATAGTAATACTGATTCTATTGTCGTTTGAAACTTAGGTAACGGATTTGCAAAGCAACTCCCTCCCATCTTGCGACTGGTGCATTCGTAGAGTGCCGCCGGCATATCGTGAACAAACTTTTATACTGCTCCGTATGAGTGCTGTCTTAATGAGCAGGCTTTGATGAAGGGTATATTACGCGCTGATCTTTGACTACCACATAATTACAGTTACCTTTGTTTAAAATTGTAAATTTTATCATTAATTCACTAGACAAGTATTGGTAACAACTAGGTGAACTTGGCCCGGGGTCGTTGTAGTACAATCGAGCTGAAAGCTGCTGAAGCATTACTTAATTTTATGACTGCATTTAATTTTGATATAATTTGGTTATGTTTTATTTAAAATTATTTTGTTACTCAAATGATTCTGTGGATTCCCAAAGTATGTTTACTAGTTTTCAGATTGAAAGTGAAAGTAAATTGAAATTAAGTGTAGCGTTTAATTTAATATTGTGCTGAATATGAAGGCATAATATTAGACGAACGTCGACCTCAGTAAACATACCTCGGCGATGATCACAACATCTAAAGTATATTTTGTCGTGAAGCGATGTGTACTTTGTGAAATCTGCTAGCTGCTAGCAGTATAATTGTGGTTTTGTGATAAATACAATAAAATTGAGAATATTGGAACTTAATGATAATTTTTGTACAAGTTTTTGATGTCTATCACGATGACTGTAAAAGCATTCGGAACATTTCAGCAGTTAGTCGAGACACGTCACTATGTCGTGGTAAGCGTGTGGGAGTGAAGTGAGACGCAACACTAAAACTGCATAATAAAAATGATACAATTATGAGATTTTAGCGAATGTAATAAGCCATTTTCGTGCTATTTTTGTAACTTTAACTAGGAGCTTGTGTTGTGTTAGTCTTAGTGTAGAAATTATGTGCATCCATCTCCCCTTCGCGAGTGTCCCTGCAGACGAGCTCGCTTCTTACAACCGTTAGCACATAGACAAGCCAGTCGAATGAATGAAGCATGACAGTTGACAGCTGTCGAAATGTCACATTGTCCAACTGTCACAAGCACAAGCCTGGCTTTTCCATGTTTAGTCGACGCATATCTAATGCACCATGCCCACTAGCAAGTTTTATTGCACAACTTTAGTTCGCAGCCGACTTGCGCTATCGACACATTCACAGCAAGTCAACTTGCTGCTGGCTTTACCAACTAAAACTGTGGAAACGTCCACTTGCTGAGGTCAAGCGCAAATATTGTCAGTGGGCACCGTGCATTAGCTTGTTTGAAGCGACGCTTGCTATGCTTTGAACAGTAAAGCGAGAGAGCACGCAGAGGACCACTACACCGTCGGCAAAGGGTGGATGAATGATATTGTCAATATCAATGTGTAACTGTAGTATTTTTGTACACGTGGCTCGCTGGACGCTAGGACCAGAGGGCTTAGCACGAATGTTTTGACTTATACTAACGTTATAGTATCGTTAACGTAAGTGAATTTTGCATAAGTACAAAAAAAACTACAACCCCATATTTTTATGCAACATTCACAATTTGCATCATACAAAAATATGAATATTATCGTTATTGTAAAATTTTACGTCACGTTACTATCCGTCAAATACATTCGTGCTAGGCCCTCGGCTGCTTTCCTAACTTCACGCGAGGCGCTTAGTGGTGTTCAAAGATCAACCATAATCTACCTCTTTTAAATAATATTTTTAAGACTGAAGGAATTAAGTAACCATGAATGGTGGAATGGTGGTTTGATCACCGCTTTAGAAGCCTGTTGTCTACGATTTTATTTAATTTTTAGTTTTCTTTAGAATGTAATCTTATATACTTAGAAGCGTCCATAACACTGTCATTAATATTTAGTTTGACTTGAGCAATTGTGTATACATAATGTATATTCATGTAGTGTAGTCCAGCTTACAAATTGTCATAGCGAGTGGACAACAGTCTTGTTCTATTATAAGTACCTAGTGGGAATGGCTGTGGATGTGGCTGCCACCAGCATGGCCCAGTCAGCGGTGATATGTGGGCCATCGGGGCTGGCAGACACGGGATAAGGCTCACAGACACTCCCACTACATTATTATTATCTACCTTAGCTTACGTAATTATTGTATAATCATCTCTAATGTGTGTAATGAGACTGAATTTTTTTTAGTAGTGTTCCTATATTTTAATTTAGACTATTTTACTGCCTACCGTAATTTCATTAACTTTATTTTTACTTTCGATACATATTCATGCATCATTACATTACATTACATTCATCCTTATAATCCTATCAATTTATGTACGACGCTATATAATGTCAAATTTTTGAAATTTTTTAAAATGAATTTTGTATGAGAAATTAATCAAGTGATTGATAGAATAATGGTCTTTTATTTTTCTCCACACACTTACCCTGTTATTCTTTTTGTAAAGAAAGACGCTCCAGTTTGTTCTCTTTACATATATCTTTGAAAGCTGAATAAGTACACAAATACAAACCTACATTTTTTGATTCTGATCCATTGTTTAACATTCAATAGGTGCTCAATACTCAATAATTATATTTATATTCCAATGATGCATAATTCAAAGTTAGTACATACACTTCACAGTACTCGAAAGAGTTATTAAATAAACTGAATAAGAGTTCCAATAAAAATATACAGCTTCTAAAGGCTGGCATAAGCATAATTATCACAGTTTTCCATTGCTGAGTCACAAGCCACGCGTGACTGAGAGGAGAGCAATTCAAGGACCAAGTCCGCTTGCAACTCTGAGTGAGTTGCAAGCGGACTTGGTGAATGACACAGGTCTTTGAATTCTTGTTTATAGGACGTGCTGGCATCCCCTCCAACCCGTTCGCCTGGATACAATCCGCGAATGGTATAGGCCACTATACTCTATGGCTAGACCATAACCAAACCGATTTGAAAGGTCTGGTTGGCATTGCTGTCGGCACGTCAGTGACAAAAAGTTTGATAGACTAAATAAACATAATTGAATTAAGTCTATTAGGAATAATTAAACTATAAAACGTAGATGAGCAAGTGATGGGTCATCAAATCAGTGCGATGTTCTCCAGTTTGGGCAGATTCTTCGAATACCCGGTGAAACGAAAACCTATCTGTTTTTATAGACAGGAGGATTTTAGTGCAACAGGTAGGTAACTATGAAACTGGAATCCTTGGAATCCCTGATCAGCCTGGGTTCGATTCCCAGGTCGGGATGTTAGGCGACACCTCCACGAGCGATCTTCTCGCTGTTATTCGAAGAATAAAACATCAACTAGGTATACAACGTGTAACAGAGGACATTCCTTTTAAGGGGTCATTGTACCTTCTCATCATTATGAAGAACTTTTAATATGGGTCGAACACTGAAATCACGAAATAAAAATCAGCTGTTCAGTACCTTCATTTTGTCGAGTTATGCGCACAGAAATCTTCGCCTATTTGGGTTTGCATATTGCTGATCATTATTTTAAGCTAGGTGGTATCTCGAATACCTACAGTGCTAATTCAAAGAAGTCTGTTCCCATTAGGTGAACCTCATAAGAAAGTAACAGACCAGCAGAGGAACATTCAGACAGACTACGATAAGCTAGTGGATCTGTTCTACACGCGGCTAGCGGAGCAACGCCAGTATAACCATGTAAGATGATTAACAATTATATTGAAATTACAATTTGATATATCATTGAATAGTCATATCGTATCATCTATTTGAGTGTAGGCGGTCTGTTTATCCGGCGCATCCAGGCTATTTAGCTCCGAGATCACTTCAGATCGGGAACAATACACACACATCCAGACCGAGAAATACCTAACATTTTTTACCTCAGCAAGGGCCACCACGTCGGCAGTGGTCTGCTAACGTGTTAAACTTGGGGCGGATGCTGCCTACATATTTGCAACTCGCAAAGTAAAGCTCACCCTTCAAACCTGATTGTTGCTGGTAACCATCAACACATGGTCCAAACTTTCCGTCTTTTCCTACTTTTAAATTTGCAAAACCTGCTATCGTAGGAGATGAAGGAGAAGGACCGCAGATGGAGTATGCAGAAGGTGGTGGAGCGGTTCCCCGGGTGGAACGAGGTCACCATCGCCAACCTGCACAGCCTGTTCCTGCTCTTCGACAACCAGTCCAACGGCATGCTTGGTTTTGATGACTTGTTAGTCTCTAGTTTTGGGATACTTAGTTCTAAATGTAGCGCAGCCAAAAACATGCCTGTAAAGACAGTCGATCCTCAGATCACTAAAACATTGCATTTTATACTATAAGGAATTTTATTTAGCAAAATTGGGTACCTACCATTTCTTTTTTGGGGATTGCCTATGTTCAACACTGGAATTAAAGTCAGAATGAATCATGGCATTAATAGTTATCCAGTAGTCCAAAGATGGGAGGCAGACTATTTACAAGACATAGAAACCATAGGTGAGAAGATATATTTTCATCATCATCGTATGAGCCGAAAGACGTCCACTGCTGGACTTAGGCATCCCCTGAGTGTCGCCATAACAACCGGTCCTGTGCGACTCGCATCCATCGGCTACCAGCGACCCTCAACAGGTCATCGGTTCATCTTGTGGGAGACCTTCCAACGCACATAAACATAGCAGACTTAATATTTTGGATTTCTATAAACTATGTTTAGCGGAGCAGTGCTAGAGAGTCTGGGCGATGAGAGTGGCATGGAGGTTCGCAAGGAGAAGTTCAATCTCGCAGACACCGACAATGACGGCTGGATCACTTATGACGAGTTTCTATCGGTAAGCGCTATGTTAAAGCTATAAGGTATTGATCTAGCAAGCAATAGAGTACCTACGCGTTCGTAGAACGTATGCGCTTACGATTATACATGCGCATACAGCTTCGTATGCGCAAGCTTCGGTCAAGAATACACTAATGTCCAATAAAGTCCGATTAACTCTTCAAAAACAAAGAAATAAGTCCACAAATAAAAACTCTTTTATTTGTGGTCTTATTTCTTTGTTTTTCGCTTACAAAACACAAATACAAACACTTACAAATACTTATAATTATTGTTATCGAAATTAGACTTAATGTTCGCGCATAAAAGTTTATAACTATAAGGTACCTAGTTGATGTTTTCATCCTGTTTTGTATGTTACATAGCTAGTGTCAAATATATGTATATTTGATACTACAGTATCGTGGAGACTTTTCCGACGTAATTTTGCAGATCCTTAATAATCTAGTGAATTCTTGATCGAAGGCATAGGTAGGTATAGCTACTACGATGACGTCTTTGAAGTTACAGCTAGCCACTACGACAACGTCTACGACGTCGCTATACGGCTAGCCATTACGATGACGTCTGTGACGTTACGGCTAGCCACTACGATGGCGTCAACGAAGCTACGGCTAGCCACTACGATGACGTCTAGGACGCTACGGCAGTGAAGTCACTTTATATTATTTTAAGTAAATGATGACATTCAAATTGCCGTTTAATAGCCTAATTGAAATAAACCTTTTGACTTTGACTTTGATGACGTAATGCCGCTACGGCTACGCCATTACGATCACGTCTATGACGCCACGGCTACGCTACTACGATGATGTCTAAGATGCTATGGCTAGCCACTTCCATGACCTCTAAGAGGCTACGGCTACCCCACTTCGATGACGTCTACGACGCTACGCTATGACGTCTGCACCGTTACAACGTCTACGAAAAGCCTACGCCGCTACAATATCTCCGAAACTATTTCGACGCTACGCCGCGCCGATGCGACGGTGCCTGCGAAAGGTCTGTACCACGATACGTTTAAAAAATATGAAACGTCGACGCAGCATCTACGTGACGTCTAGCTTATGTGGCGTCTAGCCTTTGTCTATGCTGTGAATACGCTACGCTAGACAAATGCTTAATGCTGCTCGCCTAACTGTTTTTCAAGTAGGCTAGCAACATATCAAATTATTGAGAATAGATAGTTCACATATTGGTATGTCAACCTAGTTTCGGTCAAAATCTTAGTCTATATTTCCCTAACCACAAGTAATTTTATTATAATATTATTTGTACGTTCGCGTTTGACCACGAGATTTGGTCGACGATGGAGCACACTTGCCTTGAAGTTACCTATTCACTCTTGACTCTCTCTAGAGGAAATATTTAGGTTACTACCCAGGTTGTAGCTATCAGGTAACACAAGACTCCAGCAGGGAATTTCACTGCTTAGCTGTGCGCACAATGATCTATATTTCTTTCAGTTGGTGTACAACTTCAACCCCGGGGAAGAGGGTCGCGTCACAGGCTTGGCGGCTCTGTGCAATGACGTCGCGGAGAACATACAGTTTGTGAGCAACCTTACTGTCGGCGAACAGCTGGAGTATGGACTGTTCTAAAATATAGGTGGTTGTTTTGTTTTCAAATGGTGTTTTAGTATTAAAATTACCTACCGGATTTATTTTTCTACTTAAATACTAGCTTTTGCCCGTGTATTCTGCCGCTTAAGTAATATAGATTTTCGCAAAATATAAGTAGAATATAACCGTCTCCAGGGTTCCATCTATCTTTGTATCAAAATTCTTCAAAATCGGTTTAGTGATTTAGACGTGGAAGCGTACCTAACAAACAAACTTACTTTTGATATGACGACACTAATTTAGTTGACACTTCGCGTGATCCAAGGGCTGGCTTTTACCTTAGACAAAGGTTTTATAAGCAATCTTCAGTCTTTTGGGCACACTTTCATGCCGGTCGACAGCGATGCGGATGAATATTTTGACGCCATTTTAGGATTAACTTAGTGAGGATTTTTTATTTTTGTGTATAAAGTTAGTTAAGTATAAATTTATTGAAACAACTGTTAAGACGTAACGCACACAATCATACAGATTGCCTACTTATTGTCATCGGCATATTTTACCTGGCATGGAATTTTATAGAAATTGTTCCAGTCTCAATTTCGATCATTAGGTACTCAATTCTCGTAACAGAAAGACCGAACGAAATGAGTCTTAGTTAAACAGCCGCAATGGGTAGAGGAGTGTGTTGCTGTTGTATTTAAACAAAAACCAAAAGTTTCATATTTTTAAATGTCCGTCTGCATCGCAAAGGCGACAAAGCAGAAAGCAAACTGATTTTTTTTGGCGTCACTTTTTTACGCCCGGTCGCTACCGCCAGCCAGTGTGGCCGCAGCCTAGGGAGTTGTTGAAACAAAGAGACAGACAGAGTTTCAAACATCTGTTAATTTCACAACACAACCGACCGTATGTAGTCTACATACGGTCTGTCAAAATTCAAAAGATAGACGGATCAATAGTTTGTCGACCTGTGATCAAGCGGCGGCAGTGAAGGACGCGTTACCAAGGACAAGGCCCTCGCTGCCACAGGGGCACAGGGGTACAGGCGTACCCCGCGGTCGTCTGAACCCTTAGATCACACCCTTCCCTTGATACCCCTGCTATGCAACCGGTCAAGCCTGCACGGGAGACCACGCCCCTAACGCCGAATCTATTGTATTTTTATTGAAAGTTACTTTTCATAATGCATTTGGCTAGTGGTCTGTGTGAGTATCGAGCTGGGTCAAAATAACCACGCAGTAGGGCCGACGAAGCGATGCACCGACCCGCAATTGTTGTGCTCCATGCTCGCAACGTATAATCAATAGCTCATCAGAGTTAACTACAAAATGTGACTGTTCCTAAGTTACACTAGGCTGATGAAATTTTCATTTTTCTTAAAATTAACCTACATCTAGTTTTAGAGTCGGCTTACCGAGGATTTCGGGTATAGCGACCATGAAGGGACCACTCTAATTTCGTCATTTTATCCGGAAGTCGTTACAGGTAAAGGTAAAGAGATACAGACACGCTACATACGTATGGTTTATATTCATTTACTTATTGTTGAAAATATTTGCACACATAGTTATTCACTGGTAGCTGGTACCTACATTTAAAAAATTGTGTAATATTAGTTTGCTTCAATATTTTTTTTGTGCTAGTGTACGCTGTAGGGTGTATTCTATTTTCATATATTTACATATTTCTATTCTTAAATATCCTTTCCATCACCAAATAAACAATATCTTTTAAGCTTTGTTACAACACCTAACACATCCTTAGTCGTAGGAATCTCATCTTCCTTGCAATCTTCTTCTTCCTCCTCATTTTCCTCATCTTGCGTCGTATGTGGTGGAACAACGGTTTCAACAATTTCACTATCGGACAAATCGCTAGCAGTGATAAGTTTTTTTTTTTTTAAAAAAAAAACGCTGCTCCACACTAGGAATTACTCCTGTATCGTGGGTGCGTTTACAAACATACAAACTCACATACACAAATAGCCAAACCCGGAACAGGTATCTGTAGGCCATACAAATATTTGTTCCGTGCGGGAATCGAACCCGCGACACGCAGCGCAGCAGCCGATCGTTCAACCACCGCGCCAACCGTGTCGTCAAGTGATAAAAAAATCATGGTTCCTTCCCAGAAGTTTTAGTTCTTAGCTGGATCTATAAGATGAAGGGATAAAATATAGGTGACCGCTATTGAAGCAAAATTACACAGTATGCGTAGTTACCATTTCAATGGCATCTAAAAGATTAACGGAAAAATAATGGGAAAATATTAATATAGAATAATGGAAACGGAAAATAAATGTCGTTCATCATTTTCTGAACAAAAATCTTCCTAAAATGACTTTTGAGGGTTTTAATTATCCCTTGATCAATCGGTTGAATCACTGATGTAGTGTATGGTGGTAAAAATGCCAGTTTTATGTTGGTCAAATTCTCAATTTTAGGATGAGCTGGGCAATTGTCAATAAATAAAATGATTTTCTTTTTGTTATTTCTTAACTGGGAGTCCCATTTGCGTAGAACTTTTTAGAAAATTTCTGAAGTCATCCAGGCATTTTTGTTTGCTTCGTAATCAACTGCCAAAGATTTAACATTTTGAACCACCTGGGTTTTTTTGCCTTGCCTATGACCAATAATTTTCTTTTTTCCCCTGCCATACTTGATGCAAGCAAGGTGATTCTATCTTTTGATAATTTTCCACCTACGCACTTTTGCCCTTTAAATTTCAAAGATTTTTCAGAAGTTAACTTAAAAAACAAACCTGTCTCGTGAGCGATCCATATTTGGCTACCAGTGTAAACTTCTGTCAATTTTGGGAAAACTGTTTTTAGCCAGTTGTCACAGTCACTAGCGGCTTCTCCACAAACTTTGCCTACTACAATGTTGTTACGCGCCAGAATTAATGCCGGGTAAATAAAGATAAAAGTTACTACTAGCGCCATCTAGTATCGAGTAGCAGAACTAGTAGAGTCAAGATCCTTCTAGACTTTTCTATGCTAGAACATTCTAGAGTTTTCGATGTCTGGTTGGTCCGGACCGGTATGTACTCGAACTTTCTAGATGTTTCTATACTAGAAGGTTCTGGAATTATCTGCCGACCTATATAAGGGCCGCATAGCCTGTGACCGAGTCAGTATTGAATTTGCGATACAAGCGACAACTTTGAGAGCGAACTTCGACTGCGAATAAAAGTGATCAGTAGTGCAATAAGTGTTGATTAATTAAAGTGTCATTTTGGTTATTTAATCGGCTATTTTAATTGTCACGAACCCTAAGCTCGTAACAATATCGTTTCGTTGACGAAATCGGTTTCCGAACACTCAAAATCCAATTTTCCAAACAGTCTGCCCAAATGATTAGCCTTTTCTTGCAGCAGACGACCGCTCAAACGTACGTTTTGGCTTCTTTGGGCTTTGAAACACATTAGCAGGGCATTTTCGACATCTTGATGCGTTGGTTTGCGGTTTTTCTTCATTTTTTAAGGATTTGGATTCAAAGCATTCTAATATTTTATCACGATTTTTCCACATCGTAGATATTGTTGAATGGGAAACTTTCTTTCCCATTCAACAATATCTACGATTTTTTTTCTTTTCTTTGCACAAATCAGCATTGTTTTCACCGTTTTTCAATTTTGAAATGATTTCCGCCTTTACACGCTTACCTACCTACTAAGCTGATATCTATAAAAAAGGTAAAGGTCTCCACAATTGCTGAGCATCTGTGTGGATGTAAACAAAAGATAAGAAATGTTTGTGAAAGAAAGAAATCTTTGTGTCTTTGGCAGCCGACTCCGGTCGCAATATCTGCATGGGATTTTTAGGAATTAGTTATAAATGATTCATTAAAAACAGTCGCTACACCCGAACTCGGCGTTACATCCAAAGTCGCTGTAGCCACATGAATTTTGTACTAAAGTATGCTTTAAATTCAAGAGACTTACGATTTAACGTCGCTTAGCTAAATGGTCGCTACAGCCAAAGTTGTAATCAAAGACTACAATAGTATACTGGCTAGTTGTAATAATGAAATCCACTTTGTCATTGACGGCGATTAAATGTTGTAGGCTTACCGTACTAGAGGTAAGCCTACAACATTTAATCGGCGTTTCCATTTCCAAAAACACCCGGTATCGGGAGTGTTATACTTATCACTGATGTGCCACTGACAGCTGTCTGAACCTAGATAGCGTCAAGACAGAGATAGATTAGCTCAACACCCAGGCAATTGTAAAAAACCGTTGTCTAGATGCCATTTTTTTTTAAACTTTGCTCCACAATATGAATTTCAACTGTATCGTGAACTGTGGGTGCGTAAACAAACATATTATATAAACTCACATACACAAACAGCCAGACCCGGAACAATTTTATCTGTAGGTCATACAAATATTTGTTACGTACGGGAATCAAACCAGCGACACGCAGCGCAGCAGTCGCCATTGAGATGTGAAGATCAAAGATTCGATTTAATCAATAAATATTTTAATCTTAATCAATATTCTAATTTAATATAAAACAGTGTTTGAATGCCTTGCAGAAACGTAAACACAGAATAACATCGCGAAGTTTCCTGTATCTTTCTCTGTAGGCACCAACATTTATCAAAATCGTTTCAGTGATTTAGGTATGAAATCGTAACAAACAAACATCACAATCGCATTTACAATATTCGTTAGAATTTTGTAACGTAAAAAGCATCCGCTAAGAGAGGATTTTTGGAAATTTCAATTGTATGGAGATGGGAGAGGAAACTTTGAAGCCGACGGACACGGACGAAATCGCAGGCATCAGCTAGTCATCAATATGTGAGCTGATCATCATCACTGAGCGAGTCCACGTCGCTGAGCTCGTTGAGGCTGGGGTCGCACGCGAGGCAGCGCGCGCCCGCCTCGCGCCAGCACTCCGCGCAGTACACAAACGGACACTTCGGCACGCAGCAGCAGTGCCACCGACTTGATGATTGTTGCCCTAAAATGACGATAAAATTAGTGGTCATCATCATCTAAATTATTCTAAATGGTCCTTTTGATCGATCAATCCTTGGATATGTCGCAGCCAATTAGCTTAATCCGCCGTTTAATTGGTTGCCCAGCCTTTTCATTTAAATGTGCCAATTTTTCAGCGACCTAAGTGACATCTTTTGTTCAATATCGTTTAATGACTTGCCCATGTCACTTATGTCGCTGATTAAAAAGCTAAACTTTTAATGAAATGGCGGATTTAGCTAGTTGGCTGCGACAGATAGACGGTGTTCCTTTTCAGAATAGTCGAAAAGGTTACACCTTATTTAGTTTTAAATTAAGTTTACTTTGTTTTTTGACCTTTCTTTGTTTTTTGAGGTGTAAAAGTGTGTGTTTAAATCAATTTAGTAGTTTCAGAAATAAATATAATTACTTAAATTAAGATTTTACTGAAAGAACTTTGTTGAAATCCAATTTGCAGTGGCCACAACCATTTTTTTGCAGATCCGAGTACCTATATTCTTTGAAAATTGTCATTGGCACCTACGGAGATGTGAACGCGGAGGGTATGTAGAACTTCTACCAACCCAAATGCACCCTGAGCATTTTTACATAACTACAAAAACATGGTCGTTTTTCAGATTCTGACAGCAATCAGAGTCCATTTGCAAAGCGTCCGTTCATTACATAGGCAGAAACTACATTCTCACCGTCATCGTTCCTAGGTTCCGTCTCGCCACAAATAAGGCAGGTCATTCTGGCAGCGGGCAGGGCATTCAACCAGCCCAGCAGGTACGGGAACTTCATTCTCAAACTGAGGAGGTTCTCGCCAGACAGGTAGTGTGCGCGCACGGCTTGCACCGCTTTCCTGGAAGCGGATCGACATAATGACCGTGTGTTGATGATGACTGATGAGTTGATGACATATGAAACGTAGACAAAACAATGTGTTTTTGTGTGACGCTTCATCTTTACATTATACTTGCCTTGTACTATACAGTACTTGTATTTGCAGAATAAACTTGCAAAGGGGTCTTCGTTCTCGTTATTATGAATTATTATTTATTTCACATTATGTAACTTCGACGCAGTCTTGTTATTATAATTTTGAAGTCTGGAAAAAGGAAGCTGTTGACTTTGTATCGTGCTTATCATACCTGCGCAATGTTTTGTCCATTTTCATTCGTTTCTTGAGAATATCATTATACAGATGCAAAACGCGCTGCTTCTCTCGACGAGGATAAAAGTAACTGCAGATTTGCCTGAAATTAGTTATCAACTGTAAAAATGATGCAAGCACATTTTTTAAAAATATCGACCAACAGTCGTTATGGGCAGTCAGAAGCCCGTAAGTCTGATAACCAGACTTACCAAAGGGGTATCGTGGTGCCCACTAGCTGGGTTGTAGAGGTTGCCGTTGCTGGAAGTCGTTCCATTAACCTAGTTGGGTTTAGGCTATAGGCAGATTATGCTAAATGCATGTTAATAAAACATTAGCTTACTAAAAAAGTACATCATTCAAAAGATTTCCGTAATAAAGGGAACACTGGGAAGGGATGCCTTTCTTTCTTTTTCTTTTCGTTAAAAAAGCGTTGCCCTATACTAGGAATTTCTCCCGTATCGTGGGTGCGTTTACAAACATATAAACTCACATACACAAACAGCCAGACCCGGAACAACTATCTGTAGGCCATACAAATATTTGTTCCGTGCGGGAATCGAACCCGTGACACGCAGCGCAGTAGTCAATTGCTCAACCACTGCGCCAACCGTGTCCTTTGACCGGAAAATCATCATCATATCAACCGAAAGACGTCCACTGCTGGATATAGGCCTCCCCGAAATGGAGGGTTTGCCATGATCGCCACGCTTGGCAGTCGGGTTGGCGATCGCAGTGTAGCTGTAGCAATGTACCTACAGATAAAACTGCTGCCCATTGTCTGGTGAGTCCCTTACAACACCTACAGGAAGAGATGGGATGGTGCTATTCTTTTACGTTCGGACACCGGAAAAAAACTTTTGAAAATAAGCTTTACCTTCTAAGCCTCATCGTATACGGGTTCACATACAGCAGCAGCAGTATCCACACGTATCCTCCGTAGATCTTCAAGAAGTATACCGGAGGCATGGCGCGCGGGTGGGGCACGCATAGCTTGTTGGTGACCTCGCGTCGTGGTACTCCCTGTGTTGATGAGAGATTGGAGACCAGCTTCCGCAGAAGGGCGGCTAGCACACCTGTACCTTCCACCTGAGAAATTATTGGCGGAGATAACATCAGGGACCAGTAGGTACCTAACTGATAGACGTGGAACATTTAAGTAAACCTGATGCTGGGTCCAGGATAATAAACCTGGTTCGTGAAATTTTTGTACGCCATATATGGCAAAACATGTTGATTCTGTTCCTAAATGTTATTTTAAGACCATGCAAATCTATTGTAGGTAGGTGTATGTCATTGTAACTCATGTTTTTACAAAAAATAAATATATATCTATCTTATCAATTAAGTAGAATTTTCGTCTTTGGACTTAGGAGCTAGCAGGAAGGCTTTAAGCTAGTCTCATGTGCTTCCAATTAATGTTAATACTAGGAAAGTGGGGTATAACGGCCGCTTTCTATAATATAGTCTCAATCGCAATCTTGATCCCAATCCTTGTCTGTAACCAATCAAAGGTGAGGATTGTGTGGTGAAGGACACAAACTCGGCCGTTGATTGGTTACAGACAAGGATCGGGATCAAGATTGGGATTGAGATATATTATAGAAAGCGGCCGTAAGTCGGTAAGAGTCCAGCTGTCCGAGTTAAACGCCGATCTCTCCAGACAGAGAGAACCCAGGATTCTCAACAGCAACAAAGAATGCTGGCGGCAAGGTATGTGGTGATCCAAAGTTTCTGAAGTACCTATGCATGTATGAATGGTTCACCAGCTCAGCAGCCTCTCACCTCAATCTTCAAATCCTGTGTTCCCTGCTGCACGACCTCGACTTGTGCATGCTGGCGCACCACATCCAGAGCCTCGTAGAACAGTCGGTCCAGCATCACGAAGGTGGTGGCCGTCACCACTTCGAGCATGACCTTCAGGATCTGCGTTACCAGCTTGCTGTGCGGAGAGACTATGTACCACATTGAATGTATGTCGATGTATTTGTAGCGCTCCATCTAAGAAAGGAAATTTGTTCACTATTTGAGATTGATCCATGATATAGGGCTTTTATTTTGGAGTTTAATTAAAAATAAGGTATCTCCTCTAGATCTTTCATAAAATGGCGTATTTGCATTAAACAAATCTGGGGAAATGTGTTCCTATGATACAGACTTCGCGAAAAAAAACTGGCGATATAAAATCCGATCCAAGCTTTGAAAACTTTTTTTACGTCTTTTACAAGAAAGATTGCGGTTAATTCAAAACAAAACTTCAATTACCTTCTTCAATGGCAACAGCGTAACCATCTCCCTCTTCCTCCTCTTCTCGTCCAACTGCTTAAAGTACCCGGTAATGTAAACGTTGTCATAGTGAATGCTGCTGAGATACATCTCGTGGTACGACACCGCCGCCGCCACGATGCGGAGGAACAGCAGAGCCATACAGACGTTGAGGGCGACGAAGACCACTCTCATTATGATGTGTTTCTCTTCGAACGAGTGAAGGACACGCTCGCCTGTTTCTTTTGCGTCCTGGAGGGTGTGGTTACGAGAAAATGTAGGTAGATACAAGACTAGTGATACAATCTATTCTGAATCTTGCAAATGCTGGTCTTAATTTTTTTTATTTTGGGAATTGGGGAATGGGCTTGCTCATGACGTCGATAACGCCTGATGGAAAGCGATCGCGGTATGTGTTTCTATAGCTAATTATAGCCCCCCATTTATTAGGGGTGGACGTAAAATACGTGTTTTCTTAGAAGTCAACCCCTTTCAGCTACTAAAAATGCCTTTGAAACTATATTTTCAGTGAAATTCGGGCTGTTCAGATTACATCGGTAAAAGTGCCGATTTGAATATACCCTACTACTTAGTGAGAACAAAGGTACTACTCTCCTTCCGGCTTACACCTTAGACGAGGAACAAGAATAAAAAAATAGACTTTTAAACATCATAATTGAATTAATAATGTACCTGGACATCGTACAAGTTGCGCTCAAATGTAACTCTGTATTTTAAGTTGACATTTTCGAAACTGCCTCCTAGTTCTCTTTTAACTTTTTGTAGTGCGACATACCCTTCTCCGAAACCACGGTCCATCTAAAAGTGATCCATACATTTTATAAGGATTACGTCGAAACCATAATATATTAGGTACAAGTCGAAGCCAACAGTTTAACAGCCTTATTCATAAAAACATTATAACCATTACCTACTTACAATAGCTAAAATACTGGTATGCTGACTCTTTATTCAAAATTTTCTATAGAGAATTTGAATGTAGAATCTCTTATTTTAAATAGTATTCTAAGTAATGGTTGAAATTTTTTTATGAATAAGGGTGTAAGTGTATTGCTCAGCTATTATGTGTTAAAGGCAGGCAGGTGGTACCCGGCCTTTGTTTAAATTAAATAAAAACGTAGGTAACTGGCTGCCCGGCTTATGGGTCGAACTCAGGGCTTTTTGTGATCAAAAGTCGTTCTAGCTGGTTGAAGCTGAAGCAAGCAGCATCATTAAATTACGATGATTTTAGACATCTAATTATTTGTCGTAACTGTGCGGAGTCGGATCTTTTAAGATGGTTCATGAACTTAATCCTTTTACATGAAGCTGTTTGCAATTGATCGACTTCACAAGTCTTACCTGTGTTCTACTATCACATGTATCATTCTTCTGGAACGTCTGCGTAAAGTTGCAGATATGACTAAGCCTCAGTGGCCAGCACATAATGGATGCCGTGGCCTCAGGCATGTTCTGGTAACAATGTTCGTACGCCGTGGTAAACGCTTCAATGCACAGGGCTAAAGCCTCTGTCAGCTGGTGTTGACATCTGTACTCCAGCTTCTTTTCATATAGCTTTAGAAAATGGTCTGCTTCGTAAATTTCTGGTATTTTTCTATAATGTATGATGCAATTAATTTTACAACAAAGAAAAAATTGGAAGAAAAGAGGGACGATCAGGAGACCTTTCCTCGGGAGTGGGACAGTTCACGTTGATAAAACAAATTATTCACTTGGTTTCTTTACCTATAGCTTCAAACGCATCCAGAAACAGCTCTAACCAACATAATCATCATTTCAGCCGAAAAATCGTTCACTGCAGGGAGTCTACTCTCTAAGCCCGAAGTCCGTAGTTTCGGCCTTAGTGTCGGGCGTTTTCTACTCTGTATCACCTACGGACTTACGATTTATCACGAACCCGAACTAAGAACAAACTGTCAAATCGTGTTGTCATTCATTCTTAGTTCGGGTTCGAATGTTTCTGCTAAGATTTCTATCTGTATTAAAATGAACCACGCTTCGAGTCTACGTTTTCAAATATTTAAATTAAACATGATACTAACTGGTACTTGACCTCAATATCTCTAGACCGTGAGCCCACGTTCAGCAAGCTATCCAAGTTATCGCTCTGTTGGCGTTTTACTTCTATCTCTTCCGTGTCTTCTATTTCATGCTCTATGGGAGTGACTATGTCACGAATTGATCTAGAAGCAAATCATCATCGGTATAGGAATGAATTCAGGTGCAATGGTGTTTAGATTACAATAAAAAAAAATTACCTACTTGTTTGTTTGTATGACTAATTTACCAAAATATCAGAAGTCACGTTTTCCCTACTACATAATTTGTTTTCGCAATTGACGACATCTTCGAGGTTTTCCCACGTTTGCCAATGTTATGAGAAACTTCTAACGTTGATATTTAATTTTTATAACAGCGTGTAATTAAAACCCAATCTCGTAAAAATCTCGAGCCAGTAGAAGTCCAAACAAGAAAGTAAAATTTTAATTTCAAGTTGTTCATTTTGAATTTTAAGATCCTAATAGTGCAACACTTTTAAAAGTATTAAAGTGCGAAATAAAATTATTCACCTAAAAATGTTTTTTTTTTTATAGACAACTTTTAAGTCGCTAAGCTTACATTAATAAAATAATGCCCAAGCCTATAGTAATGTAAGCACTCATTGCTGGCCCGCGGCTGTCAACTGCAGTCGTATTCAAGGGAACATCACACGCACGGGTGGTCATATGGGTGCTGTGACGCAGGAACGTCGAAGGCTAGCCTGTAAACTAGGCAAGTATATTGTTTAACTATTTATTACATACGATGAAAAGTAGCTATTGATAGTTGTAGAGCATGCCTGACAGTCGAATTAATTTACAGCGTTTCCCGGCAAATCAAAGCGAGTTTATTAGCATCAAGCCTATTCCCCGAGGAGGTACGCAGAAGTTTAAGTATAGTAATCTCACATTACACAAGCAGTGCGATTCTGTAAACATGTCGAAGTGAACACTTGGGCGGGGTGCACGACGGGTGAGTTGTCAAACCATACAAATAAGATGGAATGACAGCTCAGTTGTCGTTCACTCCGCCTAGATGAACACCATGAGATATCGACAGAATCGACCGGCAGTTTTGATGTAGCACTCAAGTTACACATCAAGGCGAACGAACCTATTATTATTCATCGGGGATAAAACATACTCGTAACTACGGGATGCTAAAGAGAAATTTCTAATGGATGAACACGATAACACTTTTTCCGGCATGAGAATCGAACCCGAATAAGGGTTTTGGAGAGTAGATTAGTTATTTTCCATTCGTTTCCGTGCACATCCTGCCTAGCAGTGGGTGTCCTACTTTTGAGCTCGTTTAACTTTTGCCAAACCTCAATGCATTCTTCATCTGATCCATCTCGGTCTGCAGGCCGAGCGCGGACCTCTTGAAGGCCTCCACCATGACGTCGTACCTCTCCTTGCACAGGTTGAATGCCATCTGGGTGCTGCAGGCAAACACTCGCCATTCCTAAGCATTACATAGATGCAAAGCCAAACCTCAATGCATCCTTCATCTGATCCATCTCGCTCTGCAGGCCGAGCGCGGTCCTCTTGAAGGGATCCACCATGTCGTCGTACCTCTCCTTGCACAGGTTGAATGCCAGCTGGGTGCTGCAGGCGAATACTCGCCCTTCCTAAGCATTACATAGATGTGAAGCCAAACCTCAATGCATCCTTCATCTGATCCATCTCGCTCTGCAGGCCGAGCGCGGTCCTCTTGAAGGGATCCACCATGTCGTCGTACCTCTCCTTGCACAGGTTGAATGCCAGCTGGGTGCTGTAGGCGAATACTCGCCCTTCCTAAGCATTACATAGATGTAAAGCCAAACCTCAATGCATCCTTCATCTGATCCATCTCGCTCTGTAAGCCGAGCGCGGTCCTCTTGAAGGGATCCACCATGACGTCGTACCTCTCCTTGGACAGGTTGAATGCCAGCTGGGTGCTGTAGGCGAATACTCGCCCTTCCTAAGCATTACATAGATGTAAAGCCAAACCTCAATGCATCCTTCATCTGATCCATCTCGCTCTGTAAGCCGAGCGCGGTCCTCTTGAAGGGATCCACCATGACGTCGTACCTCTCCTTGGACAGGTTGAATGCCAGCTGGGTGCTGCAGGCGAATACTCGCACTACTTCCCGCGCGTTTAGTCCCATGTTTGTGATTGGACCTAAATAAATTATCCGTTTTTAGGGTTCCATCGTCAACAAGGAACCCTTATAGTTTCGCCATGTCCGTCTGTCTGTCCGCAGTTTTAGTTTAGCTCATAGACGTTTGGCACTAGAAAGTTGGAATTTGGTATGGGTATACTATAATATTAATCACGGCGACAAAGTGGTAAAATAAAATGTTGGAATAAAATTTACAAAGTACCCTATTAATTTACTACACGTAGCTAAAGAAGCGATGAAGTGTTTTTTTTTATCGTTTATCCCATGTTATGGGGTGTTGTTGGATAGGTCGTTTAAAAATATTGAGCTTTTGCTGTTACTATTTTTCCATCCAAGGATCCGTTTGCGAAATATTAAGTTTTTATTTTTGTTACAGTCGTGTTCCCCTCCCCCTCTGCCAGCTAAACGGTTGTTCATTCGGTGATTCATGGTAGTAGCATAATAAAGAATTTTTAAAAGGAAATCTATCACAACTAAGTTAGACTTTACAACTTAACGAGTAATAGTCGACCAACTTATAAAGTACATACCTACCATATCTAACTGAATTATCTACTTATAGGTAAAAATTTCGTAATATATCATAGAAAATGACTTAAAACGAAGTGCATTTGTAGATTTGTAATACGGGACGGAAGTCCCTAAGCCATGACAAAAAATTGCAAATTTTACCACAGCGACACGAAACAAAAAATACCGGCCAATTTTTAGGGTTCCGTACCCAAAGAGTAAAACGGGACCCTATTACTAAGACTCCGCTGTCTGTCCGTCCGTCTGTCACCAGACTGTATCTCATGAACCGTGATAGTTAGACAGTTAAAATTTTCACAGATGATATATTTCTGTTGCCGCTATAATAACAAATACTACAAAACAGAATAAAACAAATATTTAAGGGGGCTCCCATACAACAAACGTGATTTTTTTGCTCGATATTGATAACGGAATTAGGTAGACGCTTAAAATATTCGCAGAATATTTAGTTATATATTCACTTTAAAAATAAGTAATTAAATTAAAATAAAACAAATATTTAAGGGGGGCTCCCATACAACAAACGTGATTTCTTTGGCGTTTTTTTTTTATAGAAAATGGTACGGAACCCTTCGTGCGCGAGTCCGACTCGCACTTAGCCGGTTTTTTGTTTTCGTGTCGCTTTTGGTCGCCACGTTTTGGTATTCAGATTTCAATTTTACAACAGCTCCAGAAATACAATCCAAAACGTGTAGCCCACCTACACGTTTTGGATTGTATTTCTGGAGCTGTTGTTTTGGATTGTAGCATGGAGTTCTTATTATAACTATGCAATACATTGATCAAAAAGTTCAATCAATAGGTGACCGGTTGGGAATCGAGCTCGCGACCTCTACCTCGCTAGTTCACAAATCATTCATCATCATCGCGCTATTGTTCTTTTTGTGAATTAATCCAATTGCTGATTTATTTATTTATATATTTTGACTTCGTGCACATGGGTACAAAGGCAGACTTATGCCGTTGATAGATTTTATTGTAATTTTCAGTTTTATGTAGAAACGTTTTATTTTGCTCACCAGCCACTACATAAGTCAATATAACTGCTTTGAGAACTCCTCGTCCAGTCTTGCCGCAATACATCGGGAATATAAGCAGGCAGATACATCTCACTTGTATTGATACAGCGTTCCCTATACCTGAAATGGCGAAGGTATGAGGTTTGACAATGCCAATAAGCATTTGGCACAAATGTTGGTTTAGGGTGTAGTTTTTTTTATGCATGGGTAATCATCAAATGACTTCTTCCGCTCTGAGTGGAGCGGAAGGGAGTGTCAGACTCTTACTGACTAAAACCCATCCGTGTTCCTCACAGATCTATATCTGTGGTGTTCCTCCTTATGCCCTTTGCGTTCCAGGGTCGCGGTGACTCTATCGAACAAATTCCGAAACCCTGGCTAGTGTATATAGTGCCTTATGGTTTATGTTAATTAATTATATTTGTACAGTTAATCCTACTTCCTATTCATAAGTGTGAAAGCATGAGAAAGTATTTTTGTTGGATGTCAGTAGACGCTTCAACGGCTGAGCTTAGAACACAGGTAGCATTTAGACCATTACAGCATGCTGATGCTTCATAATTCTTTATTGTAGGAACACACGAACTAATACTTAGACAACGAGTTTTGCAATTTGGCAATTTGTTGTTGCCACAAAAATAAAGATTTCCGTGCAGGAATCAAACCCGCAACCCATAGCGTACTTAGATATATAATCGAACAACCACTGCTTCAATTCAATTAACAAAGTAGGAAGTATGTTTTATGCAGTAGTTTTCGCTGTTCACAATACTATAATATTTACGAACACTTACCAAGTAATATACTTAAAACTAAAGACAAATAAAATCCTATTTTATTAGGGAAGGGTATCCTCTTTAACAAATAATAATAATAAGCTTGTCCCAAAAGGAATCCTGCGAAGAAACTTGTGCATCTCAAGCTTCTACTTTGATTACAATCTGAAAAGAACAGCCTGTATATGGGAGGGCAGAACACACAGAAACATTTCAATAAAAATTTTCGTAAGTAGTAGATACACAAGCACATTTATGTTTGGTAAGTAAATATTATTGTTGTGAAATGTCCTATCAACGATATTGAAGTTTGTTTTTTTTATCTGTGGATTTTGACAAGGAGTTTTTTTTCTTTTTGGTTTCATTGATAGAGGTTTTATTACTTTTTTCAGACTGTATTTTGTTGATGTTTTCAAAAATGATAGGTAGATATAAGTTATTTTTGATGCTGTTCTGCTTTTCTTTATCAATGAGTTATTTGAAACTGTAGATCTAAATGAAAAAACATCTAAATGTATAATCAAATTTTATTATCGATCATTGTTTAGTATAATTAGTCTTATAAAATTCAATACGTCTTGTATAGAGAACCTAGATATTTACTGAGATGAATTAAACGAAAATGCCTCAAGCAATCAACAGCAGCATTCAAAATGCCAATTTACAATAAATTAACGAATCACTAACCCCGCGACCTACCTCTTCAGCACAGTTCAACAAAATTTTGCTATATCATCTATTTTGCAAGAAAACTGCTGTTACATAACATAAATACTCGTGTAAATATAAATGCTTTATTTCGTACATAAAATATAAGGGTTCACTTCTGGTTATTACATTAAAGTTATTCAATATCAATCGAGACAACCTGCTATCTTATATTTAAAACAGTTAAGAGAATCTAGATAACATGTCAAATGAAATAAATAGCTAGACTAGCCGTGGTTATAGCCTCACAGATATAACCTATACTTCATACTATATTATTTAGGCTATTTAGGCTACATATGCAGGCAGGAGCGATGTATAGTCGGCAGCACATCAAGCTTCCCGAAACTGTAAAATTTTCCCAATCAACTTTGAACCTAAATACTGTAGAGATAAAGTTGAAAGTCTATTAAAGAAATTTTTAAAGATTCTTGTGCTGGCGACTGTACAGGAATCGGGCGATAAATATGACACATTATCTAGAATTAGAAAGAGTTCAGGTGTCATAGAGATGACGCTCTCTCGACAGTGAATGTGCATATTTACGCTCGAGGACTGTAATAGTAGTTTATAGCATAGCTTTAATGCATTTATCTACTTCTATATTACCTTCCTTAACTTACAGAGACAATCGCCAATAACATGAAAGTCGATATTATTAAATATTTGTATAAAAGATGATAATTCGTTCTATTTTGTGATATTGTTCAATGGACCTTTGGGGCATTAAATCAACTACATTTTGGATATTTTTTTTTTTCAATTATTATAAGCAAACTCTGCTTATACCTTCAGCACGGCTACCCGTGTGAGTGAACAAATAATAATAATACCAAAGTGAACCCAATCTCTTGTTCTCCTATACATCAGGCGGCCCAATACTACTGTAACAAGACACATGTCACAAACTCGCAACGAAAAGTCACTAACTCGCGACAAATTCTACTAACCCACGAAAAATGTCACAAATGTCTAGTCACAGCAGTATGGGCTAAAGAAAGTTGTGCGTGTCGCAGTAAAGTCAAGCGGGTTGGAACAAATAGAAGCTAGGTAGCGACGAGAGTGTTACGCGAGGGCGATGGGCGGGTCTTCGTCGTCACGTTCGGTTATCATCGGCTCGGGCTTGTCGCCTACTTCGGGCACTTCGAGGATTTTCGGCCCGTAGAGGAGGAGGTATGCGCAGTGCCAGTCTCCTGTAACAATATGTATAAGTTAAATTTAAATAATTGGTTGGATGGATGCAGTAATATTTCTGTACGGTATTTTTGCACGCCGAAATTAGAGACAGAATAAGACAAGCTTTAGGCCCGGTTTCCACCAAAGCAGAAAGGGGAGGAGATGTGTTGAATAAACCAATCAGATTTCGTTATTTCCACATCTCTTCTCCGCTTAGCGTATCGGATTAGTTTATTCAACACATCTCCTCTCCTCTCTGCTTTGGTGGAAACCGGGCCTTAATGTATGTTTGTGAACTTTATGTATCATAATTAAGGAAATAAATAATTTTTAATTTTGATTGAGGAGTGTGTGGCTTAATAATAACAGCCGCACGGGTCAATCTTCAAGGTTCAGCGATCAGCTCATGGCTGCCAACTTAACAAACCAAGGAAATCTGAGAGTAGTTAGTTACTGGCTTGAGGTCAGATAGGCAGTAGCTTCATGTAACATACTGCTGTCCAGCTGCGTCTGGTTAGAATGGAAGCCGACCCACACACAGGAAAAGGCTACACAGATTGATCGGTTGGATGCAGTAAACTTGTCACAATCTAAGAAGCCCGATTTGACAGCAGGATAAAACATTGCTTTTCTAGTGAGTATGAAAGAGACGTGAATGAAATATCTTTCGCACTTTGTGATAAAGTGATCTTCTATCCCTCTCTACTCAAGAGTCAAGTTTTTTCAGGCAAGGAATTGCTTACTTTTCTTTGTGAGTGGGCGAGCAGGTGCGGTTCGAGACATCAATGTTACGTCGGTTAATTCTTGCATAGAAAGACCAATAGAACGGACGAATTGTGCCCAGTTTTGAACGCACATTAACAACGAGCCGCGAGTCTTGCTGCCAAAATACCCACAAACTCAACGTATTTCAACAACATCAGATGACTAGGTACGAATTTTGGGTAAAATGAAAGTGATCTGACAGTAGATCAGAGATCAGTGACCAGCTAAGGCTTCACTCACCGCCTCCGCTCAGCTTGAGCACCTCGTCCTCCGACACGGGCGACACGGCGTCGTCGTCGCAGCGCAGCCACGCGTCGCCGCGCGCCACCCACGCCACGTAGTGCCCGGACGACGACGAGCGGCCGCGGTGCGTCAGCACGGCCTGCAGCCGGTAGTAGCCGCTGTTGTTGCTGCCTACGTCTGCAATAAACATTCAAACGTGACAATAGCGCCGAAATTACTCTACTTTTTACAGACTAAAAGCAAAAAAAAACAATAGCAATTGGCGATGCAAAGATTACGCGCGCGCCTCTAGCGGCGAAATTTAGAAGTTGCCTAAGAACGACACTTGCAGTTTTGCCAACACCAATTTATTAAATTGCCAGAAAATCTAAGTCAAATTCCCTAACTTGAGATTCCCTGCAGTTTGGGGAATTCCCCACACGTTGGCAGCGCTGTGAGAAAACTGTCAGTGTCGTTCTTAGACAGCTTCACAATTTTGACACTAGCAGCGCTAGTTAGAATCTTTGCATCATCATTTTGCCCAATGGAACTTCGACAAACAAAACGCAATGAAAAGTATCATCCTCCTGTAACTATCCGCGTGTGTAATCTTAGACACGCCATTACATACGCCATTTAACTCGACTTTCAATTACTACAAATTCAGCTGCTATACCTACTAGCCATCTGCCGAAGATAACTTACAAAAAAAGCGAAGAAAAGAAATGAAAAGGTATCATACCATTAGGGAACCAGTAAGAAAGAGACCTCGTGGGGTCCTTTTTCTTAATTTCCTTTGAACTGTCGCCGTGATTCTTCGTGCTAAGCGATGTCTCCACATTTGCGTCTTCGAATTCCTATAACAATCATCAATTCAAATTTTGAGATTTGATGAGTGACATTAACGAGCAACACGACACGCTGCGAGGGACATCGTACTCGCAGTGCACCAAGGAAATCCGTCTTGATTGGTGCCGAAAAATTATTGTTTACTGGAGATTACCCAACGATAGCAGGGCAGAATCGCGGCGTTAGATGGACAATCCTCAGAAAATCAAAGAGTGCTCCTATGCGACAAGAACAGTCACTCAATAAAATTGTAGGAAGCCATAACCATAGCGGATGTTCCACCAAACGCTACAGGCTACCTTAAAAGTCAGGTGTTTTTCCATAAAAGCAGTCTGCACAGTTTACCTTGAACTTGTTCCTCATGGGCATGAGTCTCTCTTGCAGCTCGGCCGAGCACAGTTCATAAACGTCGAGCTCTAAGGGGAACTTCACGTCCTTCAGGATCTTGGCGTTGATGGACTCCTTCTCTTTGTAGTAGAAGCGCACGAATTGCACCGTTAAGTACGCTGGCAGACGGCTGATTTTGCTCTGCAAAGGAATATGGAAATGTTGAATAAATAAATACAATAAAATAGTAACAAAGTTAACTTGGAAGCATAATATTATGAGTAGGAGAAATATTGGTAACACCTACAGACCTATAGACAGAACTGGGTCACACTTGCCTAAAACTGGGACGAATCAAGGAAGTTCTAGTGCGAAGTGGGACAACATATCGCTCATTTGCTACAGCAGGATATTTACAGAAAATTGACGTTTTTACAGTAAACGGCGCGCTTTTTTTTCAACACAACTGTTAACAAAAATATCATTAAATTTGAGAGTCTACCTTGTAGTAAATGAGCGGCATGCTAGAAAAACAATAATACGTAATAATCGTTGTGACTTACTGTTTTCGTGTAGATCGCATCCCTTCCTAGGGTCTGTGACATTTTTGTGATTTGCTCTGACATTTTCTGTAAAAAAAAACAGAATTGTGAAAGTGAAAAGTTAAATAGTCGCTTTTCGGATTTCGTTTTAACTTCAATCTTGTATAACTCACAGATCGGAGCCCCGACTGCAGGTACTTGACGTCCTGCGAGATGAAGCAGGACAGCTGCAGGAACGTCTCCTTAGTGCGTGACGGAGCCTCCTCAGCTTCGGAGCAGACCAGCTCCACGTCCAGGGTGCCGCCGAAGTACTGCTCGATCACTGATGATCTGGATAAAAATATTGGATGGTAAGCAACTGGTGGGAAAGTGACGTTAAGATGGTTTTACCAAAACAAAGTGTTTTGAAGTTACACAAAAATCATGGTGGTTGAAAGAAACATGAGCTTGATTTGGTAGAAAAGTTAGACTGTGTTTTAGTTTAGCCAGAAATCGAACATGCATTAATTACAAAAAAAAAAAACTACATTAGGTTTATCCTCATAGTGTTGTAGGGTAGGCGCAGTCGCGTTCCGCCCACCATGTGTCATCTTCCCAAGCTGAGGGGAGTTGGTACAGTGGACACATGCTGTCTCAGCGAGGCATGGTGGATGAATAGTGGCCACACATAATAATAATGACCACTGGGGAATTTTGGTAAGGTAAGTATCCCACATTTCCTGGTCTCATCCGCAACAGTCCAGGCACCTTACGGTGTTCAGGGCTAAAGCAGCCGTTCTTCACAATGTGTCTTACCTGTCTGGGGGAGTATCAGGTGCAGAAGGCAGCCTTGCTTGCAGCGCTCTAATGATCTCCGTCCAGCATTCGGAAGCGTCTTGTTGAGCCAGGCCGCCTCCCGGGCCGCGCTCGGCGAAGCGCGGCGCGGTGGCGTGCAGCGCGCGGAGCAGCTTGGCGGCGGCGCCGGCGCAGGCCCCCGCGCCGCCGCCTTCTAGCGCTGACATGGTGTCGCTGAGGGCTGACGTCAGCTCTCCCGCTGTGCCGCCGCCGGATGCTGTTGACATAGAACAAGGAAAGATAACAACAGAATATAGGTGTCTAGTGACCCACCCCGGCTTCGCAAGGGTGTAATTTACATCCATAAACCTTCCTCATTTATCGCTCTTTAAAACAAATAAATGAGGAAAGAAGACGGAGGAGAGAAGAAAAATAAGAACTCACACTTATCATAACTAAGTAAGGCATTCTTAAGTTCAGGTACTGTCTTGAGGCACTGTACTGTAGCATTCATGTAGCATGTGTTGCCCAGGTTGATCAGACCCTCGGGCAAGTCCAACTGAAACAAATAAAAAAAACAATTTTCAAAATATTCTTATTGTGAACAAAACACTTGCAACACAAGTTGGACCAATAATAAATCTGGAAATGACAAGCATTGGAACATTGTGAAGAATGAAATCACCCAATCATCTCAAACAAAAGCTTAACAGTATAAGTTGTTCTATAGGTCCATCCAAATTCAAAGGTAAGGTAAGTTAAGGTATACTTTGGGTACAGGACCCTGACAGAGGACCCCTAAAAGTGAGATAGTCCTATGAATGTTTTCTTACTGCAGTCGATAGGTAACCCTTATAACCAGGTCTTAAAAATACGACATATGGCTGTAAAATCATAACCCTTCCTCTGCGCTTTCCACTAGCCAGGAAAAATAGCTTTATACTCACAGCAGTTGCGAGCTCTGCCTCATTCATGTCCTCGACGAAGCGCGTCTGCTCCACGGGGGCGGCGGGCACGTCCTCCTCCTTGCTGCCCATCACCAGCACCAGGGCATTCTGTAATAGAACGCCTACGTTATGGATAGCATAGAAGTGTCGAAACAGCCCGAAAGTCTGGCTTTGGGCAAGTGTGGAACAATCCTGCCGATAGTTGTCAAGTTCGACCCGCCATCTTTGCCTGGGTCTCCCGCGATGTCATCGGGTATTTTCTGGGACTCACATTGTGGTTGCTTAAGCCCATAAACCGTTCCACATGCGGCTGATGTGTCCAGCCCAGTCCCGCTTGACTCTTTTTTTAATGACATCAGCGATTTCTGGATTGGAACACAGCACTGTGTTCCTAACGCTAAATAATTTATTTTTATGTAAATGACTGTTCTGCATTTACTATCTGGTATGCAATGAAGTATGTTTTTTTTGGCAATTATTTTAATGTAAGCAATATCGTTGTTCAACTTCAAATGATCTTTGTACATGTTGGTAATTTCAATGGTGTTTGAAGGTGGTAGAGGCGCCTGCCAAGAGTAATATTTGTCAAGTCATTCAGAGGGTTTACCTGATAATACCTACAGCAGTCTCAATAAAATTTCAGTGTTTATTATTTCTACAGGAATAATGTATTTCTTATCATCAATCATTCCACACAGATACTCCTTTCTCTTCTGTCACACTTAAAGTTTGCTCATACATCATTTCATTTTAACTTTTCAACTCAAATGTTTTCGTTTTGCAGGATTCTACACAGCAGTAGTGATTAGGTAACCACTAACACAGCCCAATCCAACCATATTAATGTTCCTCATTAATGTATTATGACATTTTTAAGCTATTGTTTATTTAAAATCAGTAGGTATAGGCATTTAAATAACTAAATGAGTCATTAGCTTTGTCATAAATGTTTGCATTATTTATCAAGGTTACACAGGTCATCAACTTTCTTAGTGATGATTTTGATAAGTAGACACAATAACAATGTTCTTGAGTGTAAAGTTACAAATTAAGGAATACTGTAGAAAGTCTTACAATGTAAATTTAAACAATATTTTTTGTTGAAAGTTGTGTGGCAGAAAAAATTGTTTTTTACTTCCAATGTCATTTATTATGCACAAACAAGAATGCGTTTTAGTGGTTTTTTTATTAAAGTTAAATATATTTTATTAGCTAAGTATATAATTATATAAATTTTATTATAAAGTTAGTTTTGCAAATTAATAATCAAAAATACATGTTTACTTTTTATCTATACTATCTAATATTTGAACTCCTGCCAACCTCTGTTACCCGTATTACCTATGTTGCATGACAAAGCTACGGGGTCAGTTTTAAGTACCTCCTCTTCATACACAAGCATTTTTAGTTATATAATCAAAATCAAAAGTCATTTATTCAAATTAGGCTGAGAGCCAGCACTTTTTGAATGTCAAATTTTACATAAAGACAGTCCCCCAAAACGCCCACCCGTCACCACTTCCTAGTGTTTTAGCTGAAAGGTGCGCAACAAACTCCCCAGCAACACATCTGTCTGTTACGTTTTAAGAACTTCAATTAAACAATAGTAGGCAAAGTATTTTAAGACACGAACAAAAAAAATAAATATGTATCCAACAACATGGAAATCATAAAATTTAATATTATTTACAACATGTTAGCTAGCACACTCCACTATACGAGTACCATTAAAAAAACTGGCAATGGTAGAATTTTGCGATAGAACTGTGACTCGAACCACCAACACCAACCACCAACATTGTAATGAGTAGAATAAGTCAATAAGTAAATTAAGTCAATAAGTAAAAGACAGATTGACATTCAGTCTAATATAATTTTTTTTTTAATAAATATATAAAAAAAAAGAGTTATATGAACTCATATAACCTGTCATAAGCTAACTAATAGAGAAAGAACATGATAAAATTACATTGTCTTGTGTTCAACACTGCAACCAACTATTCTTATCGTCTAAATAGTCATTAATAGAATAGTATGCCTTTGAACAAAGGTTAGATTTAACTTTAGCTTTAAATGAGTTAAAAGGCAGGTCAAGAAAAGGAAGTGGAAGTTTATTGTAAAAGCGGATACCAAGCCCCACAAATGAGTCGTGGACCTTACGAAGTCGGTGGGAAGGAGCATGTAGCTTGTGCTTGTTTCTGGTCTTAAAGTTGTGGATGTCGCTCGTTTTAGTGTATAAGTGTATATTTTGCCTAATAATAAAAGGAACATTACAACTAACAAAACTTGAACTTGCTAAACGCTTAGTTGACACTTTGCCTGATCCAAGGGTTGGCTTTTACTTCGGACAGAGGATAAGCATTGCCATACGTGGCAATAAAACAGTAGTCACTTTTTTTGTACATAGTTTTTAAATGTGAATGATGATGTTAAAAAGTGCCGTTTAATGGCCTAATTGAAATAAACGTTTTGATTTTGACTATGCAATGCCGCCAGTCTTTTGGGCTCACTTCCAGTTGACAGTGATGTGGGCGAATTTTTTGATGCCATATTTTAGTTAGGAGTTTTCATTTTTAAATTAGTATTATACTTACATTAGTCAACTTAAAGTTGGCCCAGCTGTCATCCCTCAGGGTGACTCCCTTGCAGACCACCTTCTGTCTCTCGGGCTGCACACCGGTGAGGGCAAAGATCTGTGCCTTGAACACCACGGGATCATCGTCTGTGTTCACCTCCACACCTGGGTACAGCTCCTTGCCCCACTTTACCTTCACTGTAATCGCTATGATGATTAATTACTACAATGATACTGGCAATCATGTTTTTAAACTTAAATGGTACTGTTCAGGATTTTTATGCTTATCTGGCCTTGCAACTGCATATTTGGAGAGTCAGGCTGATTTGCATAAGTTGGATTAAGGATTTTAGTTTAGTGATGCATGTGTAAATCTAATAAGAGTGGTATGATCACAAAAATTGTTAGTTACATTCTTATTAGGTGCTGGTTTTCGTGACTGGACATTTTGGGCAATACTAGCTTTAATTTTTAGTACTTTTCATTTTATACGTTATGTGCATTTTTGCAGTTATAAATCAATTCTATGAACAATAAAACTTGATAACAGTTATATGAGGTTTGATGTGCAAGAAAACATTACAAAATGCCGGGTATGTTTCACGGACAAATAAGGGCCGCGCCATGACGTTGCATTTTGAGTACTCAAGCCTCAACGTATCTTACTGTTTACAACAGTATATTATCAAGGATTTTGCACAAATCATTTGAATTTCAAAAGCAAAAATAAGAAAAATATTAAACGTATAAAATGACAGTTGAAAAAGCTATAACCTCAATGTTAAAAGAATGATGTAGCATTTTCTGAAAGTAATAAGTATTAAACTTTAGTATTTACCTGAAACCTTAGGCATTATGGATTAAGTCCACGCAACACTGAGGTTTAGAAATCAAATAGATATTCACATAAACTTGCAAGAAATTGAAAGTCACGATTCGTATCCGGACTGATGACAAAATTGACAGATAGAACGAGAATGACAGCTACTGACAGAGGCTAAAAAATTAAAACGTTTCGATATACGCACTAACACGTTTTTTTCAACAGTACATTTTAGACTAAAATATAGAAAATTCTTTAATCGGCTTTTCTGGTAATCTGGTGATATAAATGATTCTAAGTCTAATTATGATTTTAGATTTAAAAATAAATGAAAAAATGTATGAATTCATTCATGTAGAACTTGACGACACATTTTCTAAGCGCTGAATAACTCTGAAATGCTGGTACGATTTATTTTTCTTTATATTTCTATGTTTTCTACTTGGAACGCACTGAATCATTCTATAAACTTGCTAACCCACAGGTTGTTTTAGCCAGTGAATTTGAACCTCATACCGACACATTAGTATGGAACCTAGACCATTCATTGCATCGCGCATGCAGCACATAAACCTATAAAAGTCCATTTGATTGTATAGACAGGTGAGTATAATTTTCTCGAAGGCTTTTTCTCATGTAATCGCACGTCTCACTTCACGCGGGAGCTACTCGTTCGATGAACTTTCCACCGGCGAAGGCTGCGCAAACGCCTCCAGGCGCGACATGCGCACGTCAGTCTCCGTACATATTCTTCGCGTGTTGGACGTTGCTAGAATATTTTCTCGTGATTCCGCGATTTTCACACGAGTTCAGCCAATGCTCTCACTTGTACTAGTGCTAAATGTGAAGTGATTGTCAAGTGTTTATTGTCAGTGGATTAATAATTCATGCAATAAAATCTGAATGCGGGATGGTAATCGGAAATATAAAGGAACATCGACTGCCAAGGCCTACTGTAAGTTTGCAAGCTTTTGTGGTTAGATTAAAGGGCACTAAGTTTATTGCCGGCAGCTCTACGGGTGCTGGGAAGTTGGTGTTAACCGCTTATACTAATGAAATCGAAGATTTCGATTCAAAACATTGTATTAACTGTGCTTACTTATCTATGAAACATCAACACTATTTTTGCGTAGAATATTCTTGCCTACGCCCTGGAGGCCTACCACAACCTCTTAAAACAATATTATTTTAATATTACTTTGTAATTTCTGTTGTTGCATTTTCAACTCTCGGCGCTGATCCGAGCGTTGAAAATCCAACAGAGCGGAACGCAAAGTAATATTAAAGTAATATTGTTTTAAGAGGTTGTGGTAGGCCCCCTGCACACGGACTTAAAAAGTTTTTGTAGGCGCCTATTTAGGCACGAACTTCATACCAAATATCGTATGAATCAAAACTAATACGAGATTCAAAACCGGAAATCCCAAATATTATGATGCGATGTAAGGGTCCCAAAATGGCCCAATTTTGTCTTATTTGGAACCGGTTACCTAGGTACTTAACCTAGGTACCTAACTGGTTCCAAACAAGACAAGATACGAAAATGTATCGTAAGACACAAAAAAAAAATAAACAACTAGGTACCTAACGAATTTAAACAATTTTTTATAATAACAAAAAAGTACTCAGCGTTATGTTTTTTCTTTTAAGTCTTTATAAACTTGAATCTAAAAAGTAGTGAATGTCCTAAAAATAATTCAACAACACCCAAAATTATTCGGACGAGGATTAGCATAACACAAAGTCATATTGTCCAATCCAAACAAACTAGAATCCAGCTCAAGTCAACCTTCATACATTAGCATGATCCGCGCTTAGAATACGAAAAAACTTTGGGCAATCGCGAACGGATTCCTTGTGATGTTTTTGCCTTCGCTGGCGTGAGGAATTTATAATGCGATACCGGGTACCCAGGACTTTACGTTTCATTTACCTGACGCTAATAGCCCGGCCGCCCGCCGTCCGCGCGGGCGCAGATGCCATAATGATAACATTTCGCTTTACTACTTACTTGTTCTTGTCGTGCTCAACGCTCCAGTGTACTTATGTTTTCCTAGTACTTGGAGGTTGTTGGACACTGGTTCAGTGAGACAAATTCAGGTCTTATGGAACAAGTATTTTTGGCAACATCATCTGTGCTCTTGTGTTATCATACCTTCCTACAATCTGTAGTCTAAATTACATAGGTGAGTACCTATGTAATTTAGACTACAGATTGTAGGACTCATAGGAAGGTTCAAGCGGTGATAGGGTTACAGTTAACTCCAAATGTGTAGCTAATTTAAAACCACTGCACTTCTCCATATGTTCTAAACTCCACAAAACCATTGGAAGCCGAAACCCGACTGAACACCTCATAATGGACTGATTTTCCCTGTTTTTGTTAGTAAATAATCACTGCTGATGAATGAGACGCCGTGAAGCAATGCGTTGAAAATATTTGGACGTAAAAAGCCGAAGAATGATTAATCACGTGCTAAGAGCACAATCCGATAGTTTTTCGTAACACCACGCACTTTCACTGTTGCGTTTTTATTAGATCTTTAAATCTGTTGGTTCGGGCTTCTTTGTAGCAACCGCCCCTAATACGACCCACTGACCCAAATACCTAGGCAATTAAAGTACCTAAATGGTGCATGTAAGTAAAAAAACAAATAAAGGAGCATAATCGACACAATGTTCTTCTGCTTATAAGTTTTTGGAAAAATCTGTATAATGAAATGCTCACAGATACTCTCTACACGTGTATGGATAAGAAACACATCTATCCATCGAAATTCTATATCTATATATATAAAAATGAATCCCTATTGCCCTTGGTAACATACTACACATATACTTGGCCATAACTTGAGAACGACTTTACTGATTTCATTTATCTTTTTGCATTTGATAGCCCAGTTCAAGAACTGGTAGAGCAAGAGCAAGAGGAAGGTTTTTGGCGGGTATATAACATCACGCTTCGACCCTTAGAAGCCGAGCAGCGGGTGAAACCGCAGGGCACAGCTAGTATGTATATAAAAATGAATCCCTGTTTCCCTTGGTCACATCATAACTTGAGAACGACTTTACCGATTTACATTCATCTTTTTTTTTTAAGTTTTCTAAAACTTTGTAGAAGGTTCTCGCGGAAAGAAAAGTTAAGAAAATTGCGCAGAAAATATTCCTACGGGAACGAGAAAAATGGGATATGCGCGTACGACGTCGCGGGTAAAAGCTAATCACTCTAGCTAGTCACAAGGGAGAAGTGCTTGGCAGTTCTGTCTGAGAATTTAATGAAGACAATGAAAACATAAAAGATTGACAATATAAACTTGGAGCGCTACGCTCCTCAAGTTAGGGTGGTATTACACTTACAAATATCTTTTACCAATGACATTTAATCGAAGAAATTGGACGAATTCTTAGTACTAATCTATACATATAATAAAACTGTAGAAGAGGTCAATTCTGTACATTGAATATAAACTAAAAAAAATACTCCAGGGGTGCTTTATACAACCAATAGAAGCCAAAAATATTTTTTTTTCTTTTTTTGTCTGTCTGTCTGTCTGTCTGTCTGTTGTTCGTCTTTCACGCAAAAACCACTGGACGGATTTTAATGAAACTTTTTTTGTTGTATAGCTATTAGTCCTCGCCAACATATAGGCTATAATTTATTTTGAAGATCTGAATACAAGACGTGGAACCTTAGCAGCCCGGCTAATCTATAAGAGATATTAATATACCGCTTAAGGAATAGTTGGTCAACATGATGAGTACTGTCTGTCGACATAAAAAAAATGAAGGTCTAGAGCACCTGATGTGGAACCCTTTCAGGGAGCTAAGCTATCGGCTATTTAAATCAATTGTCAACAGATCTCATAGTCCGTTGGTTTAAAGCCTGCTTCTCGAAAGACTAGGTGTGGGTTCAAATCCCACAAATTTTGTAATTACTTTTGAATTATTTTTATTTTATTTATTTCCTTATTTTTTTATTTCTACCAAACCTAATATTTTCAAATATTAATAATATGTTATTGCTGTATTTTGCATTTCTTTTTAGAAAGACAAGCAGAACCTATTTTCTGTTTATATGTATTCTGTTTCGTTTGCATCGCGATAAAAAATACAAAACTAATGTAGAAAACATTCACATAAACCTGATAGGATTATGGCAATCTAGAAGAAATCAACTTATTATCTACATGCATAGTAAGTAGGGGTAAGTACCTTTAATGACACTTACAATGCCATCTGTTGAGCGAAACTGTACTTACCATCAACAGCACGAGAATTACATCAAAAAGTATATTTTAGTTCTTTTGATACTTACCAGGCGTTACGCATATGATGCAAAAAAAAAATTGCTCCACTGACTTTGTTTTCATTTTTTTTACTTTTGATAGGAACGCGTTTGACCACTATCTCACCTGATGGCAAACGATGATGTGATCGAAGATGGAGCACGCTTGCCTATAAGTAACCTATTCACTCTTGATAAGACTCCCAGGCTGTAACTATCCGGAAACACGGACTCAGTCAGGGAATTCCACGCCATGTGTTTCCAAAACGTTTTGTTCATGTGGGTGTGAGGTCCACCGTGTACCGGTGGCGTACCGCCGTACGTCTTGTAGTCCGATGATGGAACGAGCTTGGCGGAATTAAACTATGCAATTCCGTCGCACACTCCCCAAAATGCAACCGATACAAAACCGACAGGCTAAAAACTCGGCTTCGATGCTCAAGACATTGGAGCTTCGAATCGGTGAGCCTTTCACCTCTTGAATTTCTTTCCCAGGATCTCCGTCATTCCTAATTATTTTTTGTTTATTTTGAAACAAAACTGTTCAATTCCCAGTCAGCTGGTGATTCGTCGTGACCAGCCTAGGGCCAGAAATTACCAGTAGCGGGTTTCACACTCCAGAGCTTCAAGGGGAACTTTGGATCCCTGGGCAATGACGCCATAGAAGAACTCGCGAAGATAGGTTTCGAGTGCTGGACCCGTACCCGCTCCTCCTTCTTTCTTTCTTTCACACAGTTTCGTGCATGAATTTGTCAGAGAACAACTGAACTTCATGACAACAAATGGTGAAAAAAGTGAAAAATGGCAATGACAAGTCTATAAACGTGACTAACTAAATGACTTCTCAGCTCAAGTAAAAATTATCTCCGTAATAATAGGGATTATTATTACGGATCATTGGCCTTAATTTTTTTTAACTTATGCACTACAGACCAGCAGCCCAATTTGCGGAGGTTGTTTCGACGCCGGCTACTTCATCCTGGCCATGACTTTCCGACGTGAAAAAATCCTCGGGACGGTGAGGTGCAGGTTTCAAATCAAATCGTTTATTGCAATCCATAATGTACACATACAGGTGGTAAATATAGGTTTGTGAGTGCTAAGTGAATGAGCTGACTTTTATCTCAGATTATCACTCCCTTGCGGCTTGAGTATTATCGGTCGTCTCTCCGCTCAACCTATGAAGCACACTGGTGGCTTTTGTACATTTGGGTGGAGCTAGGCTTGCAAACTTAGCCAGGACAACGGAGTCTCTACTCTACTCTATCCGTTGTGGGTTTTTTTATGGATGGGAAAACATCAAATGACTTCTTCTGCTCTGCGTGGAGCAGAAGAGAGTGTCTACCTCTTACTGACTAAAACACGTCCGTATTCCTCCTTATGCCTTTAACGTTCCAGGGCCGTGGTGACTTTTCGAACAAATTCCGCAACAGTAGTCAGTGTTCGGACAGTGAGCCAACCTTCGCTCGCCATCTGCGGGCCCGCGCTTAGGGTGGCTGGGAATTGCCCTGCGACTCCCGACGCAACGCCCGGGTTGTCTTTTTCTGTTGCGGCGGCTGAGGGGGTCTACTCTCTTAAGCCCAAAGTAGTAGTAGTAAGTAGTGTAGTTTCGGCCTTAGTGTTGGGCGTTTTCTACTCCGTATCACCTACGGACTTACGATTGGTCCCGAACTAGGAATAACTATCAAATCGTGCTGTCATTCATTCTTATATTCTTCTCCGGACCATGGAGTAAACCAGGACGCCGCAGCCGATCGCCTCGACGAGGACACGGTGATGCTCCGCCCAAGCAGGGCAGACCTCCACCGTATACTCCACCATGTCCTCTGCGGAGACTTATCTTCTGATAGTTTCGGCATGACCATTAATCAAGCTCAGGGACAAACTATTAGTCGTGTTGGTGTGGATCTGCGGTAGTCCAGTATCTCGCACGGTCAGGTTGTATGTCGCTTTGTCGCAAGTAAGCAGCGCGCAAAGCCTGTTTATACGTACTGATGAATATCACATAACAAGTAATATTGTTTACGATGAAATGTTTTAAATGTTAATATTCGTTCGTTCTTCGTAATTTTGTAAGTCATGTCATAATCACGATGAGTACCTATATACATTTAGTGAGTTTGTGTACTTAATATCTTCCTAAATACGAAATGCACGCGCGAACGAAGTCGCGGGCACAGCTAGTTACTAATAAATTCGTCCAATTGATCAAATGTACATTGGACAAAGATATTTGATAAGTGTAATACCACCCTTAGGTATGTATCCTTGTCAAAGTTATAGGCGTGGGTATTAATATCAGAGGGAAATCGAAAGGGTTGTCCTACCTACTACCTTATATTATGTACCTATGTGTGCACAAACAAATGTAACTATTTAATAAAGGGGTATGAAAGCTCAAGTTCGCTACAGATACTGCAACATAAATAAACCCAGCTATTCCCTGCCTGAGTTTGTTTTTCTTGATAGCTACAAACTCAAAAAAAAAGGTTATTACTTCTAGGCAATCGTGCTCCATCTTAGACCACATCATCGCTTTTCGTCAATTCCATCAGGTGACATCGTGGTCAAACCTTGCAGTAACTTCATTTGCCCTATATTTCTTATCTCTTAGGAATTTGCTAGTCTTCATCCTAAAGATCACTTTGCCAGCTTTCTATGTCCAAGCGTTTGGACTGGACGTCGATTAACGTTGACGTTGATGAGTCTAACAGTTAGTATATAGGCAGCAATTTTCAGCAATCAATTGCGTGGAAAGCCCAATGATGATCGTAGTTCATCTTTAACAGTATATCATGAGCCTCCTTGACTATTCTTCAATTGGGCACCCAGGAAAAAATTTACCTCCTTCTAAAATTTTTGCAGAGCATATAGCTGCGTAGGTACTATCAGTGAAAATTGCAGAAGACGCTTATTGAGAATCACTGTTTTGTTATAACGAGTGACTAAAGTCACAAAATCGAATTTAAAAATTGAAGTCCAATGATTGGCAGAAAGGCCTATGTCCAGCAGTGGACGTCTTTCGGCTGATATGATGACTGGCAAAAAGAAAGTGGCAGTAAGCAGAGAGAGATTTACCTACCTATCTATTGAATGATTGCTTATCTGTAAAACAATGCTAATTATATATAAACTGTAACTATTTTCAAATAATAGAGCTCCTGTTGACAACATAAATGTGAAGAGAGAATAAATGATAAATTATTAAATTAAATTATTATTATTATTATTATATAAATATGTAGTAGGCATGCTCATGCAAAATGTTAGTAATAATAAAAAGCTCGTCTCGAAGGACACGCTACTAGTCGACCGTCAATTGTTTCCTCTTCAACCAGTTTCACTAATTAACTAGTTTTTAAATGTCTTGAAACGCTACTTATGCGCAATGAACGTCCAATACTTTCTCACTAACTTACTTATTAACTCGACTTTAATACCGCGGGCAACTGACTTGTAGAACCGCCAATTAATACCTGGATTTTATTTATCGTAGGTACTAATATGGAGAGTTTATCATCATTCGCGGCGGGAAATTACATAATACATATAAGGTAATTTTAAATAATGTTTATTGGATAAAATATGGATCTGGTGTGAAATAACATAGGCCTTACGGATGATTATTTTATCATGCTAGTCTGAACTGTTGAATAGTATTTTATTTAATTTCATACAACATTGCACAGGGTGTGTCCTTCAAATGAGATGTTTGAGAGCTAATTTCCAACGATTTTGACCCCGATAACTTGGAGGAGTTGGGGGCTACATGTCCCACGGCCACGAACAAATGATTTTAATTGAAGTACGGTTAATCCTACCCGGTTTTCAAGACTTAGAGCAAGAGGTCGTACTAGCCACAACCTCTACATCCTCGGTTGAACAGACATAATAATATTATGTAAAGTAGCTACAAACAATTGGTAAACATTCCATCCTTCTACCTAATAGACAAATATTGGCATCGTTCCCTAATAATTATAACGTAGAAATCCGTAACACGCGTGAAATTATGAATAACAAATAAATAATCTAGATCAAATAAACACATTTAAATAAAATGCACATGCTGGTCTGCTATTTCTTCCGCGTATTTTCGATTCGCACAAAATTTATGATACCTACCGATCATCTTGAATGAATAATAAAGTGGAAGCTATGTTAATCTGGTGCTCAAATAACTAACTGCACAAGTTGAAAAATATCCAGAATGAAATAAAAACTACAGTTTAGTATCTAAATAAAGGGAAAAGCTGGATTTGTTCAATTAGAGCTCTATACATTTTGTTTGCATTATTGTGTAAACGAATACGACGAGAAAGTCGACCTTTTACACTCATTTTATTACGTTATGAAAAACAGAAATCTTATTAACCGTTTATACAGGGTTATTTGTAAAACACCAACAAGCTTTCGGTGGGTGAAAGTACTCATGATTATAAACAACTTTTGTTTTGAGACCAACCCCGAAAAATCAAAAAAGAATTTCATACATTTTCATCGGGTGAATATTGCATTTTGTATGAAACAGCCGACTTATTTATTGGTATAAATTCAGAGTTGGTCTCATAATAAAAGCTGTTTATAATCATGAGTACTTATACCCACAGAAACTGAAAGGTTGTTGGTGTTTTACAAATAACCCTGTATAGAGTAAATTTTTAGGGTTCCGTACCCGAATGGTAACCAATGGATGTGATACAGCCCGCTGACAAAGAGAGGGTCGGACAACAGTCATAGCTTAGTAATAGGGTATTACTAAGCTATGACTGTTGTCCGACCCTCTCTTTGTCAGCGGGCTGTATCACATCCGTATTAGGTCGCAGGTGAAATTTTCACAAACTGTTTATTTCAGTTGCGCTATATCAGTGGTCCGCGGACCACATGGTGTTCCACGAACGGTTTAACAATATTTTCGCCACAAAAAATGTCATTGATGCAAACGGATTCTAAGATTCTATCAGAAATGTTCTGTTTTCTATGACAACACTCTTTATTTTAGAGAAACTACTATTACTCTTCTACTACTTTAACCCTTTTTTTTTAAATAAAGTGTATTGCTATAAATTTTGAACATTATGATGTTTATTTATAGATGAATATATTTTATATTTTTTCTTGATTTGTGGTCCCTGCTAGCAACAAATAATCAAAGTAATCCCGGGCCAAATAAAGGTCCACTGAAAGAACACCAAAGAAACACTGCGCTATATCAAAAAGTAATAAAATAAAAATGAAACGCAACTTTAATTAAAAAAAAACACGTTTCTTGTGTGAGGGATGCGATTTATGTTACGGAACCCTTCGAGTGCGTATCGAACTTGCACCTTTTCTTGTACAACAATATCGTTTTAACTTACATTTTTTTTCTTTTCATTTAACATGTGAAGCATCGCTACAAAGAAGGTCAACTACTCAAAGCTTTTAACTTTTTATTGCCGATCGCTAATTTTTATGTCTCACGGCTCTGATTACATTTTAATAGTCAGTGAAACTATTGATCATGGTTTTATATGATATTCTTAGTAACAATCAGTGGCACGCAGGCTTTCTCGAGCAGTTTTTGTGTTCCTTTAAATAATGGCGAAGTTTTAATTAGAGGGATGATTGTTAATTAAGAAGCTCATTATCTTTTGTGTACCTATGTGTACTACCATTAATTAATAAAAGTCTGGTTTTACTTTGGCTTTTTTTGTTTGTTTTACGTCGGGCAGAGTATTATTAGGCTATTTCGGAAGTCAGTAGCACCTTATTGTGGGGTTGTGCGCAGTTGTTGCCAGAAGAGGGATTTCACGGAACTTTATAGGTACCTACTGGCGAAATGAATAAAAGCAAAAATTATATTTATTTGACAATATCCTCATGTTATGACTTACTAATGAGATAATTAATTTCTGAGACAGAGATGGAGTTATACGTTACAGGACGAATAGCACTACCTACCTACCCCCTTTACACAAAGCTTTTAATAAGGCGCTGTCATAGCAAAATCTCTGCCACTCTCGGACTGAATGGAAAAAAAAGAGATGCGCGAAGACACAACGTCTGCAATTTATTGCCAAATTTGAAACATTTTGTCGATTTACTCAAAACTAAGTTGAGCTATTAAAAATCTCAAACAACACAGTTTTGCACTTTATTTGTTAATTTTACCCGCATAAGTAGGCTAGTAATACGGGTTTTTTTTTTCAAAGGTCAAAGTTAGAGGTAACTTTGACAATAAGTTCTATCGAGGATTTTATTTTAAACATGTTTCGGAAACAACTGAGTTCTTGGAAATATAGTTAAAATTAACATATACTTATTTTTTCTGCACTTTTAAACTAAACAGATTTGGCTAAAACTATTTTAGAAAATGAAGAAATTCAATCTGTAATAATTCAAATTAATGTGCCTCACAGCTGCGCAGCCTAAAGGCCCATTACAGCAGAAATGCCAGACTGATGCTTTCTGACGCTGGTTTTCTACAGTAAGTAACATTATCTACCTATCCTTTACGTAGATATTATGTCTCATAAAAAAAACTTATTAAAAGCGAACGGCAATTAGAAAATCATCCGACAGACGAAGTCTTTAGCAGTAAACTGAAAACTATGTGTTAATTGCTGAGCGGTGAGGCAAATGAACGGCCGGTGAAGTTAAAATATCGTCGCTAGCGTGTTTATGTGTCACTACTTAGTGTTATGAAAGTGGAGAAAACCAATAAAATGTGAGGAGTTTGTGGATGGACCTGGGTTCTCTAGTTTTTTATGGCTAAATAAAAGTACATAAGTTTTTGTTTTGAGAAATGAAGAGTCATTCTACTTTTTTAAGGGTGAAGGTGGGGACAGCTTGTAGCCGGTCCAGAGATTATTATCTAAAGTAGTGGAAGAAGGATTTGTTGGTAGAAGGTAATCTCTGCCAGCACTGATCCTATTCCGAAAATTCTCTCACTAAGAATACACTAAAGCTGAGTGAACGCAGCGCAGATAAAAATGCACCGTTCCTCATGGATGGCCCACAGAAGCGATGCCACAGGAAAAAGCTAATTATGATAAATGGAGAAAAATGAAAACTATTGTTTTTCATACTTCTTCAATTTTCCTTTTAACTAAATGATTCCGTTGCTGGTTTCAAAGCCGTTGAGCTCATTGCATCTTCGCATTTCTAGTTGATTGGTTACTGTGGGATCACGCTCACAGGATATACAATGATTGGGATTAGCAGTGTTGCTGGCTTGGTCAACAATCTTTATTATTTTATTATGAGCCAGTACGTTATGATCTATGGTCCGTAGTTTACCATGTCAGTTATCTATTGTTAATTACAGTGCAGCCAAAACTTTCTCTCCTAACCTATGACTACGCTTGATTTATCACAATACGTGTGGAAAATATCACGTAATTATATATAATAGCAGCATCGGCTGACGAGATAATAATCTATGCAAGATTATATTCCAGTATATTGCAGGATTAAATAATAAATGTCATTATATTTGTAGATGACAAGTTTATTAAGTTTTATTTATGTAATGCTGCTATGTTCAAGCAAGTTATTTAGGTATTAATATAGTAGCGTCAACCTTGCACATTTTTATAGTGGTGCATGTTTGGCGTTCAAAAAGTATTTTGATCCTATTCTATCCTTCTTAAATAATATTATCTAGTGCTGCCTCCTGCTGATTGTATAAGTGAAGGGGAGTAATTTGCATTCTCAAGCAGCCAGTGTAATCGGAGCAGGTTAGTTTTTGGAATCGAAGTCAGAAAATATTTAAAAAAAATATTGGGATGTTTGTTTTCAATCATGCTTCAACGGCTCAAATTTTTATTAAACTTGGAACACGGGTAGACCAGCATCGCGTCAAGGACCAACTTACCTTATCATTTTTTTATGTCGTTAGTACTTTTGTTTTCGACTTGTACGCGGGCAACGCCAGTAACTTACAAGTATTTAGCCATCTTACAATTGTAATTATTTGAATCAATGGAATTCCATTAAATCAATGGCATTAAATGTTTTGAGCTTTTTAATTGCTCCAGAAATCCTCAATCAAGCCAAATAGAGGCACAGCTAGAGCAATCCAAATGGGTGTAGACGTTTAAGCGGTAATGATCCCCGGGTACTAGACCCGGATACTAGTGGGTATAGAAAACCGGGCAACTGAAAGTTACAGCTGCTATCTTAGGTCTACATGCAAATAAACACTATCTTGCGTGAATTTCTAATTACAAGTCTAGGTAATTAATAGATTTGGTATCATAATTTTAATTACACACTATAATAAAGATTGAATCAAATTTTCTTCGCGCTCTGAGTTGTTTCACAAAAACTAAGCGTTTCTTTATTAAAAGTGTAAACGTGAGAGTTATCTTTGTAAAAAATATAGTTTTATTGCTGCAATTGTTGAGAAAAAAACATGATTTACTGAGTTTATCTGTAATATAGCTGGGTATATGCCTTGTCTATGCTTTTTCGACTTGTTTATTTACAACAGAATGTATAAGATATAATACGTATAGATGTCGCAGCCAACTAGCTAAATCAGGCGTTTCATTAAAAGTCTAGCCTTTTCATTGAATGCGCCGTTTAATCAGCGACATAAGTGTCATGGGCAAGTCATTAAACGATATTGAACAAAAGATGTCACTTAGGTCGCTGAAAAATCGGCACATTTAAATTAAAAGGCTAGGCAACCAATTTAACGGCTGATTAAGCTAATTGGCTGCGGCATAGATACAATATAAGTACAAATAAACTAATAAATAAATTGTAATATACAAAAGTATAAAAATAGCTCATTGGGCATCCAAAAATTTATCCATATCAATGGGACGGGTGCCCAAAACTCTGTTAGCTTTGACACGTTGAATGTCAATGGTCAAATGAAGATTAGACTAGCTGTTCGGGAGTCCTCGACTACCTTCGGCTGAAGTCGGACAGCAGCGCGCCGGGAGGCGGCGAGAGACGCGGGCAGCCAACACTTAGCAGATGTTTGGGTGACCATCATATTTGCTGAATCCATTCAACGTGTGATTTTAAAGGAAAATGAAGTTGCAGTAGTATCCAACTTGCGACTTACCGTTTGGCATGAATATTTTGTCTTCTCAGATAGTAACAAAGTTAACATTTCCGCAGCAACACTTGAGATTCTACACCCAAGTGCGAGAATGAGTGTAGTTCATTAACAAGCGCATACATTAAACTATCAATCAGATCAATCTTAATTGAATCCCAATCAATCATGTCGCTCCAATTGAAATAACTACATTCCAAAGCGAATTGAAAGTTCACTCTCATTAAATTAACTAACTAACGGCCCTTAGCGCCATAACTTATAAAATTTAATCATTGCAACCTACTTTTACTTCAACTTCATAACTAAACTCGTTCATCAACAACAACAGGCTACCATAAACAAGTAAATTGATGTCTATGGAATCTTCCGTGCTCTGTTTCCGTATTTTACATAATATTACATCATGTTTTATAATTTTTGACAGCTTAGATGTAATCGAGGGTACACCATTGTAAAGTGATGTAACTGTTTAATGAATGGGCACGTTTATGTAATGAAATGTCACATTTACGTAGGTAATGAAGTAAATGGCATGTGAACATGTTGCTAGATTACGTGGCACATGCCATTTGTCTTGTTTATGTCGCATGAGGTGATAAATATTGGACCTCGCAGGTATTCATCATAAAGTTGCCGACGACCGGCGTAATGTCATTTGTTTATGAGTAGACGTAATTGGATGTATTATTTTAGTTATTTATATGGTATATCAAGTTTTATTACTAATAATAAAATTGAAACGAAATTAAAAAGTTTACTTAAATAATTTTTTGCTACGATCGAGCGCGTTGATGTCTTTTGTTCTAAACATTGAATTTGGTACAAAAAATCCTTAATTTACTCGGTTTCAAGTAACTGTACTGTGATAAACATAGGTAACGAATATGATGTAGTTAGTGGAGGAGCCGCGGAGCGTGAACCGTGACGCCTCTGGACGTCGACCCAGTGGCCAGCGCCGAATTTATACCATTCTGTTATCTTGACGTACATGAGTTTTGGGGGAATTTGATTCGGTAGTTTGTTAGAAGACGCTTCAAAGGATGGCTACGAGGGGAATAGTTACACTACATTGTTGGGGTTACATTTGAGTAAACGGCATGTACATCTCGTCAAATAACTTTGCCCCTCTAAAGTTGGCTGCGAGTGGCTGCGTAGTAGTCAAAATTACGAACAAACTGCAACTGCGCATGCGCAAGAGACATGAGGGCGGGGATTATGGCGGCGCGATTTTATGTCTCAGTCGCTCGTTTACGTTCAATGCATGCTTGCGTCTCGCTTGCTCCCATCTACGTGACTGCCCCTGCGCGAACTTTGCAAATGGCTAACTTCAGAGGGGCAAAGTTATTTGACGAGAACTGTAATGTAAAATGTTTGCAGGAAAATAAATAAATTAAATCAAGAGTGCCAATTCTACTAATTTTCAACGTTCGCATTGTCATCTCAGTCGCAATCTGTCAAAAAATCCTCATTTTAACCGACTTCTAAAAAAAAGGAGGAGGTTCTCAATTCGGATGTTTGTATTTTTTTTTTTTTTTTATGTTTGTTCGCGCATAACTCCGTCACTTGCTAAACGATTTGAAAAACTCTTTTTTTGTTGGAAAGGGTATACTTCCCAAATGGTCCCATTGAAATTTTATCAAAATCGGTTTAGGAGTTTGGTTATTAAATCCAAATAGCTGGAAAAAATATGCGGAAAAATCATCTATGTATACGAAAATGCGTATTTTTGCTTTCCTGTGACTTTCCAGTGATGTTGTTAGGTGTCGTCGGTGTCAAATAACGAAGAAGCAACCAAAAGCACCGACTTCCGAAATTAAAGTTATTTTGAACTTTGTAGTGTTTTTTTGGAAGTCGGTTTCTTTTTTTTGTGAAAAAGTTTTTTTCATACATTTTTAAAAGATTGCGACTGAGATACGTTTGACACGTTGCTAAAAATGTACAATTGGCACTCAGATAGTACATTATTTAATTCTCTTTTTAATTAACAAGGATAAAACAGAAATTGAACTAGGCGTCTGAGGCAGCTCGTGCAGAGAACGATAAAGCAAGGAATAAAGTTCGTACTTGATTATTATCTCTATTAAGTGCCTCAGAACAGGGCTGGAGGGTTAAAAGTTTGTACAAATACTTTTGTACAAACTTTTAAGTTTACAGAAATTGTAACAATGTCTGTCGTTTCGTGGTGTTAAAGTAAATAATCGTATAATGTCTGTGAAAGTTAAAAGTTTGTACAAAAGTATTTGCGTTAAACTAAAAATATTGCAAATCGATTGTCAGAACATAAAAGTCTAGGAATAGTTGGACCTCCTTGCAGCTTCCGTCGCAAGCCGTTAAACTGGATGAGGCTTTATTGAAGCCGTATCCGTCTCCATGCTTGATAGCCACGGCTTACTGATCCAATCAGAGATAAAATAAAATAACTACAAAATAAACCAATTGTGAGCATTTATCAACGAGTTATTGCAGGTGCTACCACTTGCAGAGGTGTGCCCGATTGATTTGCACCCAAATTCAAGAAAAAAATATTATTATGGGCCTGTACTGTCCCACTGTAGGGCAAAAGGCCTCCTTTCCCTCCTTCCACTTTCTCAGGTCTTCTGAAATTTTGAGCCAGTCTAGCTCATCTCGCCATCTCTTTCTGGGCCTGCCGCGTTGTCGTTTCTTTGCGTTTGGGATCCACTGCTTGGTAATCTTTGCCCATTGCTCCTCCGACATTTATTTATTTAGTCATTTTTTTTTATAACAGCGGCCCCGGGTATCTTTTTTTTATTATTTTTTTTTATTTATGAATGGGCTAGCTCTTGACCTCGATCACGCCTGATGGAAAGCGATAGATGAAGTCCATGATGAAGCGAGCGTGCCCAGAAGATGCCTTGAGGCACTGGTACTCCCACGCGTCGACGAAACACAGCAGGCTGCTTGACGCCGAACTCCGGTGGGAGGGTGGTCGCGAACCAGGCGGGTGTTAGCCCTACTTCCGCAAGGGAAGGATTGGCCAGTTTTATAAGATGTTAGGTGAGACTGTCTAGGATGCGCCGAGCGAGAGGTTCAGTTTAGTCTCAGATGGAACAAATTGCGCTACACGAGGAGGCTCCTTCATGCATCCCAACAACTGTCATCTTCACAGCTGACACTAAATAAACATGACATTCTTAATCCAAACATTACGCCAATTACGAAGTACACAGTAGTATGTGGTATATAAGTATAAGAAAAATTAAAAGATGGATTGTTAAACTCTACTTTAGCCATAAAACCTGTTAATCTTGCCATTACAGTAACGTGACGCGTATTTCACTCAAATTACTGAATTAGGAAACTGGCCCTTAAGCTGAAAGAACCTATCAATAATATTGCAGCATTAATTAAGTGTGGCCAGCTATTAGATAAGAATATTTATCTACACTCACAACGTAATGTTCCAAATATGAGTTCAAAACCGAATGCATAAATACATACTTTTTTTTCGTGGATAGGTAAAATTTAAAAAAAAAACCATTACAGTTCAACATTTTCCTTCGATTTTCAAACAACTGCATCATAAAATAACTTTTTAATTTTTAAAGCACACTTTTTCTTTTTAATTTTTGGCGCGGGCTGATTGACTTAAGTCAATGAGCCAGCTTTTATCTTTGTCTATGTTTGAGCGCGCTGCGCAGTCATTCGAATACGCAATGAGAATATCCGCCATATTGGAATTAACTATTTTTTCACTTATTTTATTTCAACTGTATGAGTGAAGATAAAATAGTGTATGCAACGGCATATAATTAGGTATTAAAACACTCGTGTGATGCTATTATCACACTCGGCTACGCCTCGCGTGATAAACCCACACTCGTGTTTTAATAACCCTTTTTATATGGTCGTTGCATAAACTACTATTATGTAGGTTAGATTATATGTTTACAAGTCAACGAATATTGATAGTAATCCATGCTAAGTAGGTCTGTCTGTCTGTTTGTTATCTGTTCGTCTGAAACTTGGCACACGGGCAGACCCGGTACTAGACATATGGAACTTTTATCGCGCGAGTTTGTTCACTTAGGACCATTTCCGACTTTTACGCGGTCGAACCCGGTGGCAGAAGCTGGTATAATCCTTACCTTCCTACTATTTAAAATTATAAACTCGAAAGTAACTCTGCCTGTCTGTCTGTTTGTCTGTTACGCTTTCACGCTAAAACGGTTGAACGGATCGTCATGAAATTTGGCAGATATGTTGCCTGGGATATGAAGAAGGACACAAGACTTTTTTACGCGAAAACCGATATCCACGCGGACGGAACCGCGTGCAAAAGCTAGTAAAAATAAAAATTAAATTGTAATACTAAAGGCACGTGATACTGCCGGAACCCTGCAAAAATGTTGTCAATATCGCCAATGTAACAAGTTAGCACTACAATATGTTTACTAATTAACTTCATTAGTGCACAGTAGTAGAAAGCAAACATATTTTAATTGCCTGTGTGTTGTATGTGTTATTGTCAGGTAGCTATCACCCGCGTCAGTCAGTCACGCTTGGAAGTGCACTCGATGTGACAGAAACATCAAAAACAACACGTGATATACTGTGTTGTGCAAGAAGTTCTAGATTTAAAAAAAACATTTGGCAACATTAAATCATTTTATAAATAGTTAAAACTAACAGTAGCAGTAGTAGGTCCTGTAGGTAACTGCTATAGTAATTGGTCATGCTATAGTAACTGGCCACTCATAACAAAAGAAGTAGAAACAAGGTAATTTACAAAAAATATTCCAGTATCTAATACAGGAATATTTTCATTCATGGGCTTGCGTCCATTACCTTGTTTCTACCTCTTTTGTTTTGAGTGGCCAGTTACTATAGCGTGGCCAATTACTATAGCAGTTACCTTAGTAGGTAATATGAGCAAAACTTCACGCCCCAACCGCCGCAACAGAAGGATTCGCAGGGCGATTCCCGGCCATCGTAGGCGCGGGCCTACGGATGGCAAGCGTTGGGTGGCTCGTCGTCCGATTAGAACCAGGCCCGGGTCGATGGCGCGTTGTGTTGTTTCCCACGCGCACCTCAAAGAGATGTCAGCATAGAAGACAGGGCCAGTAGGGTCAGTGCCTGCCAGGGTTGCGGATATTGTTCGAAAGAGTCACCGCGGCCCTGGAACGAGAGAGGAGAGAGACAAGAGAGGGCCATTATTAGCCATAATACATAGTAACACTGTTCAATTACCTAATCTCCATCAGTTCAAAATATGAATGCCAACACTTTGAACCATTGAACTCATAGAATTAACAAAGAAGTCTGAAAAAAAGACAATAAACATATCACATCTGCATGATTACTTTTGCAAGGGCAAAGCATTAACCATTAACCACGGAATAACTTGAGAAATACCAAAACTCGAACAAAGGCTCTCATCCTGGTGCATGCTCCACGACGCACGCAAGTTACATTAAACGTGTTCGATATAAAAAGTTGCGCGGAACGGCAGATGTTCCCCTCGCTCGCACCTGTCGCGCGCCCAAAGAAGTTTGATTCCTGTTTAGAAACTAGGTAGATTACTAGCCCCATCCAAGTTAATTGGATAAAAATATACGACATTTTGGTTATTCGGTGCTAAAACAAAGGAATGTGAATGCACCGATAATGGTAGAGTATTTAAGGCGCTTGAACACCTACGCGAGTCATGACTAGACCGTTAATTACTGTTCTTGGAGACGCAGGTGCGATGATAAAGATTGGCTTTGTCCTTCGGCTTCGCTTCAGTGGTTTATTATTCCCTAGAAACTGCGGTTTTTTTTAGGATTAAAAGTATCTCATGACTGACTGACACTCAGAGATAATTTAGCTTTCTCTCAAAAACTCATTTTTCATAATTTTTTGACAGATTGTGACTGAGATACGAATACTATTTTTTTAACCAACCTTGTGATGTCTGGAACTGGAGAGTTCCAGGGATTACACAAGCATATCAATGGTATTCTAAAGTGGAAAGTATTTGTTATTTTACCTGTTACTTATACACTAGTTAAGATAAGATTTATTTTGAGAGTAATATAAGCACAGCAAAGAGTAATCATAGATTCATTCGGCGCTAAATAGAAGGATTTTCAATACCCAAAGTTGATAGGGCTAGGCGAATAATTGGAGAATATTTAAACCGCTTCAACACCTTCGTAATTAAACAGCGTTCATGGACTAAATGCAGGTGTGTTGTTAATGTATCTGTATCCGATATTACCTATTTAGCTCGCTCTGCGCTGGCACTCAATTAAGTACAGACTGGTCATGGTCGAAATAACGGGACAAAAATGTGAAGTCGGAGTACCTCTACCTAACTATATTTCTGAAATATCAACAATAGGTACAACGTGTAACAGTATAAACGCAATACCTTTATATTACACTTTTACTATGGGACCAAGATCGAAATCGCGTAACAAAAACGTTGTATAGGAAAGCTGATTTAGTTCCTACTTCAACATTTACGGGGCATCAAGTGCCCCGTAAATCTGATCAGCGGAAATCTGATCGGTGACACTGACATTGATCATTTTTGGATTAGAGTACATATATACCTACAGTAACGACTGCTGGCCGGTGCCACAAGCTCAGCCCCTTTTGTTCTAAAGTAATTCCTTCGTGAAGGCCTGCAACAGCCATGGGAAGTGATTGCATGATCTACGCCACTCCATGCTTAGTCCGTTAAGATAAAATGTTTATGGCTTATTTATCACCTTTGCGGTTATGTGGATACAATAGAAGAAGATATGAAAATAATGTTTTTACAGTAATGTATTTGTACTTGAACACACATCGGAGAACTCACATTTCTTGGTATGTTTGTTGGGAGTAACTTCAGTTTTGTGTTAACAAATAAACAGTAAATCTTTTTGCATTATGCTTATAAGTTGCAGTATTTAAAGATATTTTTCTCTAGTATCTCCATCAAATGTGGTTGTGGGCATCATCCACTTTCATCGTGGTTGTTTTGGTACTGTGGTAGTTTTAGGGTTACGGAATCCTAAAAACTACCACAGTACCAAAGGGTAAAAACGGGACCCTCAATACATTTATTGCTTCCACATGTGAACTTAGATGGTCCGTCTGTCTGTATGTTTGCCACCAGACTGTATCTCATGAACCGTGATAGCTACGAGTACTTGGCCGGTTTTTTCCTTCACCAAACTTCTACAACTTAAAGAAACAAGAAACTCTCATCCTTTTAAGTTAAAACTGCACAGCTCCAGTTAATCTTAAGCAGGTGCCAACAGCTATTAAAACAAAAGCAAGGAGAGCACACTGCGCATAAGCATGACAGATGCACATGTTATTAGGTCTCTGGTCGCATGTTTACGGCAAGGGCAGTCACCTGCGTCGGCCTGCGTGTGCGCAAGGACGCGCGCCATTCATAAACGAGTTGCTTTCATCACCGCCGAGCGTAGGTTGTGTTGAATTGGCTAGAGGTCTGGGTAGATCCTACATTATGGGCTGTTTATTTGTATATTTGAAATAAGCTTCATATAAGTAGTGAAAGGTTCTGATAAGTAAAAAACCAAACAAATTGTTCTTTTTAGCGAGTTTAAGAAAACTCGCTAAAGAAAAACTCCGCTCGAGTTGTGAAAGGTTCTGATGAGCAATTACTTACTCGAACCTTTCACTATATGAAGCATATTTCTATCTAATTAGCTAGAAGTCGAAAACAAATTGAAATGTTGAAAGGAATGATCTTGTCCTGAAAGAGTTGATTCTCTATTCAAACTGGGAATTATAATTTTTAAAAGTCAAAGATTTATTAACCGACTTCCTAATTATTATTGTCAAATACATAGTTGCCATGCCAAATAGATCAATAAACTATCAACAAGCAATGAATATTTTGTAATGGTTAGGGAATAATTTCGCACTATTTGCTTTATTTATCAGTATAAAAGTACTATCATAAATGTGTTTAAATTCAATATTAATTTATTGCGCTATCGTACACAAACATTACATTATTCGTCTTACGAATTTTCGATCAGATCACGTGTCCTGACGCGAGTTTAACCCATCCCAAAAAGTGCACAACTAAAGAAGTTTTCACTTCAAAAACTGTATCCAACATCGTTTTGTCGTTGTTTAGTTCATGTGAATGCAGTGAAAGTACACATCGACTGGACAAAAAATTTATTACAACTCAATTCCAGATACATTTTCTTAACTCCGAAATTAAGAGCATTTAGCCAATGAATGGAGTGTCTAAGTTTATGCGTTGCCAGTCTCCGTAATTCTATTAGACTGGCTGCACCGTTACCGCGTTCTAAAACATTAATCACTTGAAGTTATTGGCCATTTTATTAATCGTTTGCATTCCAAGTCTTTTGTCTCTGGTTGTCGGTGATGAAAATGTTCACTTTATGACTTTATGCTGTGTTCCGTTTGCGTTTTCTTTTTAGGTTATGTCTTTAATAGGCTTTATTTCTGAATGAGTTTTCATTGTAGACTTTTCAAGACACCTTTACAATATGGTCGTGTGACTAATGGAAATTTTGTAATTCATTCATGTGACTTTCTTATGGAAACTCGGTTGTATCGTTAGGCTAGAGTTGACAGTCAGTCGATTATATATTAACTGCTTTGTAAAGTCTTTTACCCTAGCACCCCTATAATATAACGGACTCAAATAACCAATACAATCATTCTAAAACTAACAGATGCATTTACACATAGCGTTTACATTCGCATATTTGTTCACGTGCCAAGCAAACTTCAGGTTCTGTTTTCACCGACGATGTGTGAATCCAGCGCATGCAGAAACGACGCACGGGGGAGCGAAATAACTGTGTTTTTACTGGGTCAGGATTACTGCAAACAAGTTTACTTATTCTCGTCTTTAAAGCCCACTCGTAATGTGAAATGTCAATGAAACTTTTACGGACTGCAGACGGTTAGCAGTTAACTGACGGGTGGAGGTACGGACGCGGACGGTCGAACGGACGGTTTTGAGTGAGTGTTTGCTTTCCATTCCAAATGCGTTCACGGTCTTTTTCGAAGAATGATCCTTGTGATGCCAATGTGCCTTTACCGTTATGTTTGTACCGAGAAGTCCCTTGGAGCTTTATTATTTTCTGTGGTTGCTAGATATTTGAATACGCGTTTCCAAGTCCATGAGGGTTTTCAGGAAAATTTACACCGCCAGTTGGCGCCACGTGCGCGAGTGGTCATCTTTATTGAAAAAGGGAATTTGACGTAAACATTACGTTTGTCAATTTAACAAATGTCAGAAAACAATAGCATTTTGTTAGGTGCCTGAACCTGACGCCTCAGTGCTGCCACATGGTGCTCGTCAATTCAGGAAACCCTCATTTCGTTGCAAGTAAATTTACCTTCTAGCACTCATTCTTACCTTCATTCATAGGCATTAAAATTTATTCTCTAATTTAGCTCTGCTTAGCTTGGGATCAGATGGCCGTGTGTGAGTTGTCCCAAGATATTTATTATTATTATTATTATTATTTATAGACTTTCAGTCAATAAATTTCAAGAACGATCAATACCAAATGTAGATATAATGTCTTGATATTCAATATCAAGATAACTAGCAAATAACGAAGCTAATATAAATGTATAGATGAATTACTAATAGTCGCCTCTACATGCTATAATCAAATTTTGATGGGAGCGCGGGCGCAAGCCTCCCATTTATTTGGCCCGCCCGTACTCTGCAGCTTCACCGAGCTATGTACCGTTCAAATAGTGGTCCAAACCAAATAACCGCTAGCCATTAGCTAGAGGCAGACAAAACGCTGCGCCCGCGCCGAGACGTCCATGTGAATTGTGAATATTCATCAACACATTACACTACAGATGTTGAGAATTTCTGAATTGTAGTTTATGCTAAGATTATAATATTTTATGAGCTCAAATAAGCGATATTTTCTTTTTAATTGGATTTTTATTACCGTATCATGAACCGAAGTCCTAACATGTTACCGCCTATGCGTAACAGACATGAGAACTGTTACTGTGTACGACCTACGTAACACGAGTAATGGAAAAAGTACCGGAAGTACAGCAACCAAGCAAAACAGGAAAAGTGTAAACAAAAATGTTTGGCAAGATTTATTATGTCGATTTATTAATTTCATAAAACCTGACTAATATTAATAGGTACATACTCATAATTGATTAGGTACACGATGCTTTCTCTAGACCTCAAAAATAAAATAAATTAAAACATAGCTGTTTAAACATTGATTTATATCTAAATTAGAAAGAAGTATTGCTCAATCTTACAATAAACATCGGAAGGAAGACATCGGAACAAACTGTAGATAAAGCCATTAACTCATGGAAATGTAGGTTCATTATGTTATGTTTGACATAATCCTATTTGTCATTAACTTACATAATATCGTTTGATATAAAGCGTTTATATCAATTAGTATGCAAATATATTCATGGTATCATAATATTTAAATACTTTCGTTACGACACATTATGAGACACAAATGCATACGTTTAGCTCGAATAAGTTATATTAATTACTTAATTAAGATAGTTTGTGTGACAATAAAGAGTAGAATGTGTGGGATTTTATGCTTTCTTCGTTTTGCTCTTTTAAGTGTTGGGTGCTATTATTTCTATACTAAACAAGGTAGTTCGTTCGAGTCTTGTCTGAATAATTTTCATATCATCTAGTGATGATGAGCATCAACGCCCTCTGGATGTTCCAGAAGTGCGTGGTCTTATTTAAGGGCGGTATTCTATATCTCCTATACAGTAAAGAAAAAAACACTAAAATAAAAAATTATATTAATAATCCTGTATAATTTAATAGGAAATAATGATAAACGTTTGAATTAGCTCTGTAAAAATGTAAACAGAGACTTACAGAGGTTTAGCGTTTCAAAGGGATTGAAATATCGCGATTAAAGCAAGGCAAAACAACGAAACGAAGATCGAAAACTACAGAAAAAAACGAAATAGATGCAGGACGGTGTAGAAGTCTTTATTTATGCCTTAACTCTTACTCAAGCCTTAGTCAGTGGCTATCTAATTACTTTCTGTATAAAATGGTGTAACCTGAGCTACTATAGGTGTAAAAGGAAATGTCCTTATTAGTAGCTGTCTCTGCTCGCCACCGCCGCATTTCATCACGCACTTTCCCTTTGGGAGCGACCAGCATTCCAATAGCTAATTGCAGGATGTGTGGGTTAACGTCTATTTCTATCTTTCGACTGATTGAAGTTCCTGAGTACGGTTACATGGGCAAGTTAGAAGAGATCGTCGCGACAAATGAGCAGAATAATCGTAATCAAAGTGCACCGGTCTACAATTGGGCATCAATTTGTGTTTAATAATTATTTAGGTAGGCTTCAATACTTTTCCCATTTCTCACATTAATTATTGAAAAAAATAATCCTGCTTTACCACCACCAACAACTTTTCGACTAGGAGAGGCATACGTTGTGTATTATGAAGATCTTTGATTCAGGTGATGGGCAGACGACATTGTAGCCAACGCGAGTAAAACCTGGCACAGAAACGTGGGGATTGGCACAAGAAAAGAAAGGCCAATGCTCAGCTGTGGGCACTCAGGCTGAGGATGATGATGCCACGGTTCATACAACTAAAGGATTCTTGTACTACTACCAAAGTAAACATCTCTGTAACACTTACGTATTCAAACAACTCATATAACAACCACAAAGTCACTGTTCATAATTTTCTCCCAACAATAGTGCCCTGATAATGAAATCACGGCAGTCATGTGCGATCTGCGATCAGGTGTCGGCCCGGGAACAATCGCGGCATTCCGTTACAGGTTGAATGACCATCCGCGTGCCGAGCTGACACCTCGCACCGCATCGTGTAATCACATCCTTATTTTCGAAGTTACGATAATCGACACTTATGTGAAAGACGGCCTAGGTATGTGGCAGATTTAAGACAAGCTTCGCCCGTGAGTGTCGAAAATGACCCCAACGGAGGAAAGGACCACTTGCGGGATAAAAAGTACAGTTTGTCTTTTCCTCGCTAACACATGATGACATGATCAACCCATGTGCAAGTTTCTTCCAAACCTGTTCAGTCGTTGATACGCGAAGCGGTACCAGACATACTTACTTTCGCATTTATAATATTAGTGTATATAATATATATGTGTCACCGGAAAATTGCACACGCCGGAAGATTGTAAAATATCACTTGAAGTTGTAAACTAAGTACCTAGTATTTCTAAATAAGACACGGATATATTGGAAAGCAAGACATTATAATCTTATCTTAGGGAGTCTGTTATTTTCCGGTGACAGACTTCGCCCGCCGCGTGATTGTCGACAATTATTCAGTGTGAACGGAGTCAGGTACTCTGATAAAAAGTGTTCTACATCCTAATCCAGGCTTCTACCCATGTTCAAAGTATTTTCCCTTTCCACCAAACATAAGTAGGTACCTAAGTATAAAAATGAAGGTGCTGATGAAAGTATTACAATCGCAGACTTTCACATAATTTTATATTATTAAGATAGGATAATAATAACAAGTAAACTTGATTTCATGGCAGCATGGCTGTTTTATGTAATCTTCTTTTTATTTTTCGAACCTAATTTGAATTCCTCGCGGTTTTTATAGCCTAGTCTATGGTCTTGTTTACTTTTACTTTTAAATTCATAGAACTCGTTCCAGTGATTGATGATGTAGTTTGTAAACTAGTAGCACAGCATACTGAGTGATTCCGTCATCCGTGTCTAAATAGTGCCATGCATAACAAAATTTTACAGCCTGTTATTAGCTGTTAGATTTTATAATCATTTAATTTATTGTGTACAAATTCTTTCTCACGTTTCTATAAATGATTAACCACGTTTCCGACGCACATGATCCGATCTATCCAGAATTAACTTATCGCCACACAATTGCTTAACGGAAATTCGTGCAACAAAAACTCTTTTCAAAAATAACTTAAATCTTAGCTCACAAAAAACAACAATGGGAGATGTCTCAATCAAATTCAGCTCAAATTGGTTCACAATAAAACGTAAGGCTTCGCGGATGTCGGTTTACGTGTCGAGGTCAAGCCATTGTTCTTATTATTATTATAGGCATTATGTGATCATACCTTGGTCTGTTCTTTTGTCGAATTTACAATTCAAAATGGAACCTCTTTTGAATCATTCATGCTATGTTTGGATAGGATTTGTCTCCTTTATTATAAAAGGTAGGATATGTAATGTGACCACGTATACTTGAACTCGTATGGTCCGACAAAGCAGCAACAATAAAGCTACATATATTAAGATAAGCTCAGGGGGGGACAGAGCCTAATAAATGACATTTCTAAAAGATGGTAGCTTCATCTGTTACTTGGGTGTGTAACGAAAACTATCATTAGTACTCATTTTTTTTACAGATGGCGCTGCATTCTTAAATATATTTGTTCTTAAAATATTTTAGATATTCAGTGTTTTTAAAAAAGCGTTCATTAAAAAAAAACACAAATAACTTATTTAACCAAATAAATAAAAATATCATACATATAAATATTCTAATTTGTTACATTTTGATTTGTCACACCACTTCCTACTTCTCAAAATGGCGCGATGACGGCTACTTCTTGTGTAGTTCTCTGTTCCATTTTGTGTATTTTCGCTGTGAAAACCTCCCTCCCTCCAGTAAGTTGTCGAGTCGAGCCCTCTGTTCCTCCAACTTACTGTGTTTATTTATTGTAAAATCTATTTACAATAGATTTTACAATAAATTGTGTTGGGTTGGTTTTGCTACAACATGAAGAAGCCGCTATAGTACTATCTAAGTATAGGTAGGTATATATACTGTGATTAGTTTCGGATCCAATATCCAGATGGAGCTCGTGTTCAAACATGATTGCCTTAGAAAGCCTGAAGAGGGCTCTCTTTACCGATATTATTATTATACTCTTTGGATAAGCTTTAAGGCCGAAAACGCATTGACAGCGCCTCGCCTACTCCCCGTGACACGCACTGGCTAGACTCAATCACGTTTTACACAGTCAGTGCTTTTTCATATTCATGTCTTTCTATATTTTCAGTCATAAAATGTACCTACAATTTTAGCATAATTTTGCTATGTAAACATTTATAGATAAGTTAATATTCACAGTATTAGGCCAAGTTTCTCGAACGAACGCGAACGTGATCCTGATCACACAATTATTGTGACAAATTGTCAAACGCATGTTCCCTAGCCGTGATGGGTTGTAACTTGTAAGTTTTCAACAGCCAATCGCATCACTTGACTTGCGCTTAGTTTATGAAGAGTTTTTGAACTTTATGGGGTTTTCTCATAGCATTCTTCATCATGCATCGGTCAGTTAAAAAAATCCCAAAACTGACACGACTTCACCATGCAGAAATTTATAGAGGTATATATGTCGCAGCCAATTAGCTTAATCAGCCATTTAATTGGTTGCCTAGCCTTTTCGTTTAAATGTGCCGATTTTTCAGCGACCTAAGTGACATCTTTTGTTCAATATCGTTTAATAACTTGCCCATGTCGCTATGTCGCTGATTAAACGGCACAGTTCAATGAAAAGGCTAGACTTTTAATGAAACGGCGGATTCAGCTAATTGGCTGCGACATAATATAAGTTGTCGCATCTCGCATAATCTAAATCAAAAGCTTTGTATAAAAGCAAGCTTTGAGAGCCGAGTTATTAGCGCGTAGGCGCAGCGAGCTTAGCACACAGTTTAGATCTGAAGTACTGCGCTCGTTAAACGTGCAACATTATTGTTATGGCAACGTAACACAATGCCGACAGTGCGCTTTACTGCCTGATGTTGGCATCACCTTGTACGGCTAAACGTTCTGCGAGCTTATAAATATGTGTAATAATAAGATTCTATTGTATATCTTTCTTATGTTCTATTCTACATATGTTCTTAATTTTTATTGGACCTATACTTATCTTTCTTATGTTTTATCAGATGGAATTCGATTTGTATCATATGTAAATAGGCCATGCCCATGCGCTCGTACGAAATCTTGAATGGACGAAATCGGGAGGTTGCATTGTCAATTTGCCATCATTCTAAATGCCCTGTTGCAAGATACGGCTGAGAACGGAATCCGTTGAGTTTTATCACGATATTTATAAGTAAATTAAAATCTTTTAATTTTACTTACTTATCTATACCTATCTATTTTAAATGTGAAATTCTGGATGTTTGGATATTTGGTACTTCCTCAACAGAACTTAAAGAGAATTGGAAGATACCTACTTGGCATACTTTTTACCATGCATGGTCCCTTGGGATAATTTCCTTTTTTCACGGTAAACAATAAATAATAAGCTTTGCGCAAACGCAGCTTCGTCACTTGGGTGCGGAATTTGTTCGAAAAGAAAGTCCGTGGTGCTGGAACGCAAAGGGGCATATGAGGAGCACGGATGGGTTTTAGTCAGTAACAGTCTGACACTCCCTTCGAAGTAATTTGATGAAAAGAACTTCTTCACTTCTTAGACACTATAGTTCTAATATAGGTACTACACTATCTATAGCTATTCATAAATGTAATCACAATAACAAAATGTATAAAATACAACGAGTCGTAGGACCTTCTATACGAAGCCATGACAAATTTTCAAAAACAAGCCCCCTACACTATTTCCAACCACTGCAATTCCTGAGAGCTCTAACTCGCAGGGTCTTGATTCTAATCATCACCCGAAAAACGCCGAGTCAATGAAGCTCAACGAGTCCCAGAAAAACGATTCAACTGTCTTGGATCCCACAACGAAAATCAGAAACAAATCTTCAACAGTCAACTCGCTCTAAATCTTCGTTCTGAATCGTCATAGGTATTCCATTTCAACACATACTAACATTGCACCCCACTTCCGCAGATCATTTACTGCTGGTGCTCGATGCATCATAATGAACTCCGCACTCCCATGGCTTTAGTTCCAAGTACAAGACAATGGATGTCGAGGGGTATCGCGTCGATATAATTATTGTGATGCCTAGTCACCAATCCGTTATGTGAGAGAATGGCTGCTGACTCTTGTGAATGTTTGTGACGGATTATTTTTAGATTCGTCATATGGGATCTTGGGTTTTGAGCGAACTGTGGTGTAAGATGGGAGTGATTTCGCCTCTTACAACATTATGACTTTGACCAACAGCACCAGCCAACAAAAATGTAGTTTTGGAGTAAAAAGACAGAGTACCTACACATATAAATTACAAAAATAGTGTACTTATGCGGTAGAGTAGAGTATAGAATATTATAATTATTGAACCTACACCAGGGGGCCTACTCTCTAAGCCCGAAGTCAACTACGGACTTACTATTAGTCCTGAACCTGAACTAAGAATGAATGAGGCAGCTAGGCAGATAAATAGCGTTTTCTAATTCTGCTGCTGAGCCTTCTTTTTATTACTTATTGGCTCGCATTCTACCATCTCACCTGATGGAAAGTGATGATGTGGTCGACGATGGAGTATCTTCTAATTAATCATGAGCCATCCAAAGTTTAATACAATCCTTCCATAACAAATTATCAACACCTTCTCGTCATTCTGATATTCCAACGACACTTCCGCGGAATATTTTCGTAGCATCATTACTACCTGTCACGACCTACATCATTACTTATTGGACGTGATTTATAACATCATTTCACGGTGCATTTGCGGCGTGCTGACTGCATCAGGAAGTCACAATTACTAAGATAGATGCCACCACCGAACTGGTTTAGAAAGCCACTACTCACTTTGCGGGCATACGCTAAGTGCCGGAAAATAAGAATTAAGTCTTTGAAGCAGTATGCATTAATAAGGGATATAGAAAGACGATCGTTTATGGAATTTTTACTGTCAGACCTATGTTTGGAATACGCGAAAACACAAGCTTAGCTTGATGTAGAGGAATGTTAATTGAAAACTGGATTATACTGGGCACTAGCCATAATTAAAAAAACTGTGCACAACCAATCAAAGAAAGACATTTTTTTGCAATTACTCAAGAAGTACCTATTCCTATTTATAACCTGAAACTGATGAACTATCCTACTACCACGATACTTGCTACGATAGATTTAATGGTAATAGTATCTACCATTTCATGAAGATTTAATTATAATTCTTCGTGGTTGTCTTGTACCATAAAACGTGCACTCGCAGTACCTATTCAATCTATGCCCATAGATTGAATAGGTCAGAACTGGAGGTAGGTACTAACGCGCATTTCAATCATTCGAAGACAGTCTAAATCATTGCATTGCTGTTAACGACAAAAACTTGAAAGATTTATTTAATTTTGAAGCTTTCTGTGATTTCCTTATTATGATTGCTAATTTAATGTGTCGATTTTATCGTCCATTTTATTGGTTTGTAACTACATTAGAAGATGGGCCGTTAAATTGTACCCAGCCAGTCATGATGATTGATGAAGGGAGAGTACCGTTTCAAATCTAGACCTAAAGGAAATAAGATAAGTATCTAATATAGATGCATAGTATTTCCATTAAAATTACAATATGGACTTAAAAATAAATAGGGTCTTACCGCTTAAAGCACTTTTAGAGTTCCTTGTCCGTTCTTCTCGATTAAAAACATTTTTTTTGACTAACTGACTGACCAACACAATTTATAGTTTTCCCTAGGTAGCAAAATATAAGCCCCAAATAAACTTTTCCTAGACTAAATTAATCTTGGTGAGATTCACATATACCTGCTGAATCTTATGAGGCAAACTCATCGGTACCATATAATGCTCATCAGTTGATCAACATAAGTATAAACCACATTTAATTTTGAGGAAATAAAGAAGTCGAATGGTTTTGAAGAAGATTTCTAGAACAACCGACTTCAAGTCGAAAATTGTAGGTTTTGTCTCGTCTGTAGTGCTATTCTGCCTGTCGATTCTGTAAACATGTCGAAGTGAAGGCCTGGGTGAAGTGATCACGAGGTGAGCTGTCATTCCATCTCAATTACACGGATTGACAGCTCACTTCGTGATCACTTCACCCAAAACCTTCACTTCAACATGTTTACAGAATCATACTGTTGTTTCAATCTCACCGTGTCAGCGTACGTGAATTGTGCTTCAACTAGTGAGCTGTCATTCTCTAGCATCAATTGGAATCATAGCTCACTTCAATAAAACTTGCATGATGAGACTTTTTACAGGGGTCTAGTCTAAGCCCGAAGTCCGTAGTTTCGGCCTTAGTGTCGGGCGTTTTCTACTCCGTATCACCTACAGACTTACGATTAGTCCTGCAGTGCGATTCTGCCGGTCGATTCTGTCGACATCTCACGGTGTTCACCTAGGCGGAGTGAACGACAATAAAGCTGTCATTCCATCTTATTTGTATGGTTTTGACAACTCACCCGTCGTGCACCCCGCTCAGAAGATGCCCCGTGCAGCTCGCAAGATGGAATGACAGCTCTATTGTCGTTCACTCCGCCTAGGTGTACACCGTGAGATGTCGACAGAATCGACCAGCTGTAAGCATGTCGAAGTGAACACTTGGGCGGGGCGCACGACGGGTGAGTTGTCAAATCATACAAATAAGATGGAATGACAGCGCTCTTGTCGTTCACTCCGCCTAGGTGTACACCGTGAGATGTCGACAGAATCGACCGGCTGAACCCGAACTAAGAATGAATGACAACACGATTTGATAGTTGTTCTTAGTTCGGGTTTGGGACTAATCGTAAATCCATATGGCCGAAACTACGGACTTCGGGCTTAGAGAGTAGACCCTCAGAATCAGTCATCATATTGTGTTAGATAGGTATACTATGTAGATTCTATAGACACTTACCGAGTTACAACATTGGTTGAGGATAGCTTACGTGCGATACTCAACTTTTTTATAATTGATGGCCTCGCGTTAGTAGGTATATATTGCCACCGAAAAACCGTAAATAATTTAGAAATAAAAACTGTAAAAGTAGGTACACACGTACAGAGGATACCGTTGCTGTAACCGCAGTGCACACGACTCTTCAGAACTTGAGCTCGTCTAGACATTCGTTATGAATACGTAACTGTATCGCCCGGGTATCGGTGAGTATCGGTAACCGATAACCGCATTGATTCGCGTCGGTAGTCCGCACATTACATTATGTATATCATACTAGCTTCTGCCCGCCGACTTCATATACTCTTTCTTCAATTATACTTCTTCTTGTGCATATTTTATAGTAATATGTATTAGTTTGTTTTTTTTTGTTTTTGTTTAAGTGTATTGCATTTTGTATGGGTCACAGTTGCCAGAAAAAAAGGAATAATAAAAGGAGGTTCTGTATTCGACCCGTATACATGTACATATTGTTTGTATGTCCCGGATTTTCTCAAAAACGATCCGAATTAGATGGGGATTTCGTTTTATAAATTTTTAGTCTTTTTATCCCAAGGAAAGTTACCTACCTACCATTTTTTTAAAGTGTAAGTACTATGTTGTAATCCTCTCAGAATACGAAAATGGATAGAGAATATCAGTTACTTGACAGTCTAGACACGGCCGAGCTCTTCCCGTATACCTACCAAATTTCATCCAAATTCGTTCAGCCGCCAAAGTGTGATTCATTAACGCACATCCAAACATACACTTTTACATTTATAATATTATTAGGATCATCGATACACGACACAGTAGCGACGAATGTATCATTCAGTTTTTTTGTAACTTGTCTGTCATATTAGTACCTAATGATCAATAGACGTCGCATTTTATTGGATTTCAAAGTTTGATTTTGAATGTTTCCGTTGATTAAATCAAATCTTTAGTTGGTTTCTTTGGATTGAGGACGTAATAAAAATTGAATACCTATACAACTAATGAAATAAATCTCACACATAGGTACTTACGCAAGCCAGGCTGATTTCCAAACGAATTAAGATATTATTGCAACAGGGATTGCCTCTCGAAACATGGAAATATAGGATTAGAATCATTGGGAACAGTCTGAAAAAAAATTATACAAGTTAGGTACAATCAATCAAAATGCAGACAAACTAGGTGCAGTCTTTAGTAAGTATCTGTAGCTATCATTTACAGTTAACAGTGCAGACGAAAGTTCCATTCTTCTTATTTTTAATTTAATTAAGATTTTACCGAGTCATCGATTTCAAAACATCTAGGCATTTGAATTGACTAGGTAGCTGAAGAGGTTTTGAGATCAGTCGACCGATCACACACATACCTATTCATAATTATTCATGTAAGGAAAATGAACGATGTATTTAAAGTAAATATTGTCATTTCAATATCGCGTGACTGGGCTCAGTCTCACACACGGGCGGAATTCTTGGCTGTTCTATGGGCGAATAACAAAAACAATATGGTCGGAGTTCAAAACATACGTGCATAGGATTTAGCATTCCTGCCAGGGTTACGGAATTTGTTCGAAAGAGTCACCGCGGCCCTGGAACGCAAAGGGCTCAAGAAGGAACACGGACAGGTTTAAGTCAGTAAGAGTCTGACACTCCCTTCCGCTTCACCAAGAGCGGAAGAAGTCATTTGATGATTTCCCATCCATAAGAAAAGTCGAGGTACGAAAACTACGCAAGGTGAATAAAACCGGCCAAAAGCGACAGAAAAACCGAAAAAATCGAATTTCTTGTATTTTAAAATGAGCACACTCTAAAAAAAATATCAATTGCCTGTCTATTACGGGTTATAAACTAGTTACAGCCCGTTTACAGACAGTAATCGTTCGTACGGACGGAAGGCGGACAGCGGTGATTATTATGGGTTTCTGTTAGTTTTAATTGTAATACCCTTCGGAAGTGGAAATTATATTTTTTCCTACTCCTCCGTTGTTATTTTCTGATTAATTTCGTTGCGGGATCCAAGACAGTTGAATCGTTTCTCCAGGACTCGTTGGAGCTTTATTGACTCGGCATTTTTCTGGTGGTCGCCACTGTTGATTCTGGCTTTCAGGAGTTGCAGTGGTTTGGGAATGTGGCGGGCTTGTCCCAAAAAAATACCCTTCGAATACAGAACCCTAAAAATCATACTGATCTACCAATCAACACTGATTCAGTGCTGTAAAAGTACGAGCTGATCAAAGAAATGATATATGCAGTGTTTGTAAGATTATTTGGCTAGTATGGTATGGCTATTGAAATTACTAATATATAAGTAGGTATACATAGAATAAGAAAAGTTGCTCCGACCCGAAATAAATTGCGATACAGGCAAGATAATGATTGTAAAGGTTGAGACATCCTTCATAAGTGATTGTACGAACCTATATAGACTACAATATTGCTCAGACTAATAGTAAGCGCCAGAGAAATTTGCAATAAAGTGCAATGCCCTTTCCTTAATTTCTCTTCGTAGGTACCCCAACAATAAACTCTGAATCGTTTTTCATTACTAGAGAAAAGAAAATGTGTCGATTCAGGACAGCTTTGTCATTATTTCTGTTTTCGGAATAAAGTCGATAAATGTAGGTGGGTCAATGACCGTTATTGCAAATTTATCCGGTGGTGTCGACCATACTATGTTAACTGACTATACATCATGTAGTAACTATTGAGGAAGGGATACCCGATGCACAAGAACATGATTTCTAGATGCAGTGCTATTAGGTTTCTTACACAGTTTATTACGTCAAGTAGGTACATGGGTCTCTTTGATCTTAGTAATAGTAGTGGATCGGTAGGAAGTTATACTAGTAACTAGATTCTTAAACAGTTGCCTGTAGTTAGTCAAAATGGTCAAAGACTTTGCATTTGTCCGTCGATGAGATGATAAAACAATCTAGGATATTTGCATGCACCAATTTCGAATTAATATTTACGATTAGAAGCACCAGGAAATTAATAAACGATCGATCAATTAAAAGATACACGAATGAAGAGGTAGACTACGCTCTACATTATCGATGTTTAGACATTCACACACAGACATACAAAGTACAAAGCAACCAAACCTCAGTAGCCAACCAAAGCTTTAATTTAACTTTAAGAATATGACTGTGAAAATAGTCCATGATCTTTTATTTTTAATCTATAATCACTTTCGACAGCTACCTCATAAATTAAATTACGAGTCATCGATCACACGCCAATTTCCAGACAAAAAAAAACTGAAGAAAATAGAAAGTAGATCACAAAACTAGAACATTTAAAAATACTGAGTCTTTAAAAAAAATCTAGAATGTAAAGAACGTAGTGCAGAAAGAAAGGAATCTTGACACCTATTGTGTACGCCTCGTTAATCACACAAGTATTGTAATGCGATATGAAATCTTTCATTGGGTAAGCAGTTTTCTACTAGAGATCTGCCACGCCTTTCAATTAATTAGCTCGCAAAAGTCCGTAAATAAAACTGCACGTGAACAGTTCGTCTAATTATTAAGTTTCCCAAGCGAACAACAAAATAACAAACATAAAATTGAATTATTGGATTTACCAAATTATGCATTGGGAATGGAATAGCCAGCAAGAGTTATACATCTGCATTGACATCCTTTAAAGATCAGCTCGGTCAGTCTAAATGAGGTAGACGAACTTATATAAGTCGAAAAAGACCGAATTTATCTAGCAGACGACCACGATTAGGCCGAAGTTCCGTTTGAGCGGCGCGGGCGCGCACGGAACACCTACGAACCCTCACATTCAGACGCCAGCACATCAAGCGACAACAATCTGTCTAATTTCTATATATAATCTAATAGAATTTCTATTTTATCGCTAAAGTATTAGGTTCAAGGTCGATTGGGAAAACCGTACCTAGTCTGATCAGGTGTCGTCCGAATATGACTAGGTACGTGACGAAGTCTCCCAAAGCCTAGCGTCCTACTAATCCTTACCTGACCTATCTTTAGAAGAACATCCGCCGTTACCACATCGATTAACCTCTGAAGAAACAAGCTTTAAAACAAGTAGGTAATTAACTATCATTGTTTCCAAAGCAAATGACAGTTACTTAGGCCACAACTCATTGAAGCGACATTTTCTCGTCAACGACATACTTTCTACATAAATGGTAAATATAAGTACATGTTTTGTCGACTGTCGAGATGGAAAGCTCAGGCAGGCTTCACAAATAGCCAGCGGCAAAACCTTGAATGATGAGTTTATTAGCGAAGAAAGTATCGCTTAGGGCGCTCTTGATATAAAAAGTAGGTATTGACCTACATACAGCCGACCAGTTGCTTTTGAGGTATGGTCAGTTATGTGGTTTAAGCAGGTGTACTTATAAATTAAACGATAATTTAATATATTTATCAGATAAAGCAAAAACAGATAACATAAAATCATTGTGATAAATGAATTCAAAACTGATGATAGAAATACAATGAATGCCGAAGCCATAAAAAAAACAAACGCAGATGTAGGTCCAATTAAAAAAAAACGAAAACAAACATCGAAACGCTTGCACAGATTAACACACAAAAAGCAGAATTTATCTCTGAATTCAAGTAAAAAAGCAACAAATTAATAGCGATTCGCAACGGCGATCATAAATCCGAAGAGCCGTGCAAAGCAGCTAATTGCGATAGATAAATGAGAGAGATAAAACGTTTGGCAAATCTGTCGATGGATCTGCCCAGACGCAATTTATCGCCAATTAAATTTGCATATTCCATTCAGGATTACCTGCCTTTGTAATATTACCTTATTTGGAAGGGTTTGTAAGGAAATTGCTAGAGATACGACGGGCTATTGTGTAATTTCTTGTGCTGTTAGAATAATTGATTTTCTTACACTTTCATGTATCTTGTGTTCCAATAAATAAAGCTTTGGCTTGTTTTCTTCTATTGCATTTTACTGAGCCTTATTTAGATACCTACTTTGTATAGGTATTCAGAATAACAAATCTCTTCATTCATGTACAATCCTTGATTTGTTTATTGCCATAGTACTAGTACCAACTCTTTCAATTAAGTTCATTTCTTTAGTAAGTATATCCTTATTTAGTCCTGCCTCTTTGTTTTCTACTTTCGCAATAACGTTTTGTATTATATTTTATCTACCTGATCCATCATCTTTGAGGATTCATATTCCATAATCATTTCTTTAGCGATGTCATTTGTCTATTACCTAACTTTTCCTTTCCCATCACGACGCCAATAACAGTGGTAACTCTCACGTAAAGTTGTGCCGACATCATTATATTCCTCCTTACATCATTCTCTATCATCGAAACTATCAATATATCCACGATCGGATCTTTCCTCACGTGTGAAATGTGAGCACTCTTCAGCAGGTAGGTACACTTGCGTGCAAGACCACTTGTCTTCAATATTTAAACTGGGTCGAGACTCGAGACTCGAGCACTTTCCCAGAGCTTCACTTTACTCGCACTTTGACGCTTATTCCAATACTTTTACGTTTATAATAACAGACAATTAACGTATAGTATCTCTAAAGAGACGTGGTAACTAATTATAATTATGTTTTCAATGTATGAGAAAAATTCAACGAGATGTCTGTACATGGTGACAATGTGTTAGAGCAGGCACGCCACCTGCTTTAATTTGCTAGCTGAATAAGACGGTATGGTTTAACTAAGGTTTTAAAAACTTAATACAACTTTAATTTAAGGCTTCACTCACATACCATTTTCTTTTGCTCTTTCTTACACACTTTTGTCTACATTTCTTTTAAATTTCTCCTTTCGCAGGTCTGCTGGAAAAAAAAACATAAGAAATAAGCAGTAGGTACCTTTTTACTAATAATTGTTATATTATTTCTGCTACTGTTTCTCTGTGTCCATAAATTTTAAAATAAATGAGTACACCTGCACCTTCCAGGATTTAAACGAGGCCAATGATAGAGCTGTCCAGTTGCTAAATACTGCTCTGCGACCCTACCATGACGTGTTAAAGCGTGAGTCGTTCGAGCGAGAAGGAGGGATGGACCTTTACACCCTAAATAGCTCCGTCTCTCCTTCTCGCTCGAAAGGGCCGCTGACCATATAAAAATTTGTGTCAATCGACACCGTAAAAGACAGTGAATATGTAACTTTTTGTAGCCTGGGGTTCGCATGTAAAATTAACTAAGAATTATTTCTAAAGAACTATCTGAAAATGCCACCGTGTAAGCAAAACGATTTCGAAATGGACCTAATACTTTTTGTTGGCTTTTTGTAGTAATAACACGTGAAATTGAAGTTACAATAGTGCATAAATCTTCAGTTAATCATAGGCGAGCCGATGAATGGCTACCGCATTCCTTACGAAATTGTAGGAAGAACTGCCGTCGTAACCAATTATTTATTTGTTCCTCGTCATATCCTCTTTCCTGATCATTGTGGCCATTTAGAACTGGACTTGCTGATGTAGATAAGTAGATACGTTACATCTAGTATCTTCAGCTGTGCAAATTCAGCCCATAATGTTCACAATACTGGGGCACAGACGAAAGAAGAAAGAAAGAGAAAGAAAGAAAATACATTTATTGGCCACAGTAAGAGGCACACAACAAAAACAGCGAAAAAAACAAAATAGAAGAAAAAAAAAAAAAATAAATAAAAATAAAACAGTGGCTTTGAGAACAGAAGTCAAACATTAAGTGTGCGCCTCACGGCTGCGCCAAATAGGTCCAGTTCAGCATAAAATGCCAGGCAACTAGTGCCTGACGCTGGTTTTCAACTGAACCTGAGGTGTCACGGATGTAAAACAGTTTTAGTGTCCACAATCAGACCTGTGCGGGTTGGTTGGTCGGTGAATGCAGGATGTCACATGTTTGTTTCTTTGTAGCGACATCAATGCCGCCACATAAAAACCAACGTAGCAAAATCTACAATGCAACAAAAAGAACCGCAACGCCATCTATTCCGCTAGCTGGGAACTAACTGAAGTCCTGCATCGCGGTGTCAGAGTTTTCCGTACGATTTGAACTTATATAACAGTCCGAATATCAACTGTTGGGCAGTTGCCCACCGGAAACAACAACCGTCCGGTCGGAGGATCCTCTCTTTTCAACGGAGGTATGCGGAACTTTACTCTGTACCGCAAACCTCTATATGTCTATATCTTTATCTTCTCCGTTTTTGTAAGCGGAGTGTATTTTCTGAGGAAAATACTGGGTAGTTGCCGTAAAAATAACAACAAATAAGTAACACGAGCGAGTATCATGACTATTAAATTATTTTTCTTATTTTCCTGGACATAAGATCATTGTACCCTGTGTTCACAAAATAAATGAATGAATTTTGAATGAATTTTTGAATTTTGAAATTTTCTGGATTACAGCCATTATAGGTAGACTATATTTTATACCGAAGCAGTATTTTTTCAATAGGTAGTTTTCTTGGTTTTCGTTGAATTCCTGAGACGTGCCTGTTTCAATTCGCTGCGGTAGTTTATGAACAGGATAAAAATATAAACATTAAGTTTGTAGACCAAGATCTGTAAACGGATAATAAACTTGATAACAAAAACCAGTAACAAACTGCATTACCGAAATACTTAAAGCTTCATTCAATTACCGCGTAGTTAAAAAAATGGAAACTAGTTTACAATAAGAGGCAGATTAAAACTAGTTTGTGGAATAGTTGCAGACTCGTAAAACAATGTCATGAGACCGAACCCGTGTAATTTTTGTTAAGATAATAAAATTATGATGATGGTATGGTAGTCATTATTTTTACGACATACCTGGGTACTTATGTAGTTGGAAACAACCTTGGTACTTAATTTAATAATCTTTAAAATATAATAAGTTGTAAGGTACCTACTCGATTTTTTTTATTGGTAGACTAAATAAATAGTGGTTCCACACGAATAGACTTTGAACTCCGATTATAGAATTTAGTATCACACCGACATTTTTAAATTCTATAGAAGTTTATGAAAGTCTGTAGATATCGTGTGGACGATGTATAAGCTTGTCTTCCTACTCGAAGTAGTATTATTTACCGTTTGTTGGAGTATTTTAGGATCATTCTGCCTTGCTTGCCTTGCGATCCCACCCGGGTAGAAATAAATTAGTCGGGACGGCGGGCGGCGTTTAGTGAGAAAGGCACACTATTGCAGCGCCACCTACTGGATCCAATTGTAAATTCAAACCATCCAGTAGGGACCCAATTAAGCACACAAAAACAGAAGAATTATTTTATATGTTTACCTATCTACTAACTAGAGCTGACAGGATGCAAGAAGTAAATAGACCAACATACAACTGTAAAAACAAAAGAGCATGCAAAACTCACACGCAAGGAAGGATGCTACTTTTTCAACCCAAGTACAAACACGGATGATAATCGTAATGCAATCTACCTCTTTATACGCTCTGGTGAATTTAGACGGTGCATGGGAAATTCATTATCGATAGTTTTTCATTTCAACACTGCATTATTAGGAATTGTTCGATACGGTATTTGGCGATGGTCGACAAATGAGATTGGTTTTTACTTGGAACTGGTAAATTAGAAATATGATTATCGAATGTGTGCCTCTGGAAGATTAGGACTTCTGTGGCCATAAATCGCCCGCACTCTTGAAGAAAACGACGACCTACTGTGGGTAACTAATTGTCACTGGCAAAGTCGAGGGCAAATGACCCAGAGGAAGAAGTCCTATGATCCAAACCCCAAACCACATGGTTTGACCTATCCGATGACCTGGTCAACGTAAAAGCACAGATTACGTAAAAGCCTTATTAGCCGCGTGCATGTCGCTGTAAATAGGAGAAAGTGTAGAAACATAATCAAGGAGACAGTTTTAAAATCATGGTTGTAGTCACGAGCCCCAGCATTGGGGAAACGTCGCAAGCAGGAGGAAGAAATGAAAAGTCTAGCATGGTGGCACCCCTACAATAAAAAAAGAAGCATGGATACGGTCATTTTAAGAGTGAAAATCTTTCATCATCATCTTCTTTATGCCCTTGGTCCTAATTGGGGTTGCCGCGGCACGTTCTCTTCTTTTAATAGGTACCTCTATGTCAATCATCACGACAATCTATCTTTCCACAATTTGTAACCAGGGAATTAAGCAAAATTGCCATAAGCAAAACTTTCCGTATCTCAATCGGTAAACATCTTAATTTCGCAATTTAATTTGACGTTTTACCGCCTTGTGGCAATAAAACAATAATTTATGCGAACTCTTCAATCAAAACAGACGGAAATGTGAATTAAATACTTGTGCTTGTCTATAAGTTCTAGTCATGAATATTTATAAGTACGGATACTTAGTACTCTGACGCCCTGCGCTAAATTGTAATGAATACATAAATACATAAATGAATACTAAGGCATATGCTAGACTAGAAAGCAGACAACTCATTTGCACGATTGCGGAGTACACTAATACATGCAGATCACCTCATTGACAACTCATGAGAAATGGACGTCTCTGCACATACCTCTTGAATCAATTAATGGCTAGAGGACAATATAGCTGAGAATCAGCTTCCCCATGTCATTTATTAGAATATAGTAATAGACAGCACAACAGAACTGAATTTAGTAGAGTTAAGAATGTGTTAAACCTTAAGAATAGTATATTTTTTTCGAAAGAGTCACCGCGACCCAGCAACGCAAAGGGCACAAGGAGTACGGATGGGTTTTAGTCAGTAAGGGTCAATTCACACGTACCACAACCACACCACAGCCACAACCACACCACAACGACGCCATGTGGTCGGGCGTATATTTTGTATTGAAAATGAATATTACAATTTACACGTACCACATTTTGCCGTTGTTATCGACCACCTGTGTAATACGACCTCATCGCAACCACATCGCGACGGCAACGCCACCACCGGCGGCGGCACCGCGGCCACATCGCCACGACATGACGTCATCAACAGCGCGCGCCCAGCTGGCGCCTGCGCTCCCCCCTTTCATTCGATTCGATGTCGTCGTCTTCTTCTTATTAATAAAAGCCATAACAAGGATAGCAACAACAATCTTTCCTCCATGACTACGTTCAGTCAAGCCGTGTTTCCTCTACGAAAACCGGAGTATAACTGCACATGACCACGTGGTTACCACATCGCAACGACAGCGACAACGCAACCACATCGACATTTTGTCGGTACCACAACGCAAGTGCAAAAAGCCGCTGCAACACTATTCACACGTAACCACAGCTTGACCACATTTTGTCGCTGCGACGTGGTGTGGTTGTGGTACGTCTGAATTGACCCTTAGAGTCTGACACTCCCGCTTCACCCAGAGCGGAAGGAGTCATTTGATCATTTCCCATCCATATTTATTTTTTTAAATAAAGGCCAAACCCTACTTTATACCATTGTTTGACAGGTTTGGACAAATATTTAACTTGAATTTCTTTATTCAGAAATGGGGGCTCAGTAGTGAATGAATCAGCCTTCAATATTCTCATTGGAGGAGGAGCATGTGCCTCCTCTCTGTGGGATGTGTGTAGATTATGCTGCAAGTTCTTCAAATCTGCAATCGGAGTTAATACGATGAACTAATTTAAACCATTGACTTTATTGAAGACAACGTAATCTATGTATTTATTGTTACTCTGGCAACAAGTTTATATCAACAATCACTCAAGACACCGAACGAGCGCCATTACATGGTCCTCAATATAATTGGGTAATTCTACCTGTAGCGGAAATACTGTAGCCCATTAGACCATAAATTCCATTGCTAAGACGTTAATCAAGAGACTGCCTTTTGCCTTGAAACCTCGTAAAAGTTCTCTCGAATACCTAGGTTAGGTTACAGGTTCCTTGTTTGTAACGAAGTAAAATTTTATGAGACATGCCATTACTTTTGAAGTATATATGTTACGGCTAATAGCCGAAGTGCGGCTACATCTAGTTTTAGCCGGCTACAACTAGGTGCAACCCGGCTACAACTAGTTATAACCTAACCTCAAAACGCTTTAAAATTCCTATTTCTGTGTGGTTTAAAAAAAATAACCACGAAGGGGATGGTGGGGTCTGTCTTCGCTCGCTCACTAGACCCCGCCATCCCCTTCTAACCTAACCTGTCCGAGTCGGGGTGCCCAATGAGCCGGCTAAAACTAGGCGTAGCCGCACTTCGGCTATTAGCCGTGACATATACACCGAAAGAAAGATTAATTGTTCTTGTCTTTGTTCAATCTCTCAATACCACGGAAGAAACCGCATGTGTGTCATCATCGCTTACCATCAGGTGAGATAGTGGTCAAACGTGAACGTGTCCTTATCAACAGTAAAAAAAAATAAAATAATGTGTGTCATTCACTGCGTGGTGGTAAAATTTTCGGTATGTGCTCGCTCAGCGCAATTTTCCTAAAGGTTGTACCTATCTTTTACTCTGTATTTGTTGCTTCTATTCTTTTTCAATTTCGAAAGTGGATTTTACTTTTAGATGCACAAAAAAATAAGAAAATCCTAGCGTATAAACCAACGTGATTTATTTACCCAAACCGTTATTAAAATATTGATCTATCTCTCCAATCGTAAATCTTCTTCCGCGTCACTCCTAGCAAAGAAAAACGAACATTCTGCAAATGTTGACATAATCGGAATGGCTCATCTGCTTGCATGACTTGGCGGAATCTCCCGCCGCCGTCGCCGTCGCGTCGCACCGGGAGAAACGCGGTATGCGTCGAAAGTAAAATTATAATGATTTAACGAATTGTGAATCGTCCGTCATGCTTAGCAAGTGAACGAGATCTAAGTATTGGAAGACCGGATCTGTGTTTGCCATTTCCGGTGTTAGTGCTGATTGAGGAAACTCTTTCGACACTTTCAAATCTAGACCTACCTAATGAGGATAATATTGATGATGATTCCGATTTTTTTGGTGACTGCCATTGTGGTGGATTTCATTTGATTGTCATTTGTCTGGTTTTGTTATGCGGAAGAGTGTCGAGTGGTAGTAGATTTTGGTAGACACGACGTTATTAGATACTTCTGTCTGACATTCTTAAAATATCACCAAAAAAGCATAACGCTGAAATTGTAGAGATCAGTCAATTCGCAACTATAGTATGCGCCAGATAAATGAAGAATAACGGTCGTTGCCTACATTTATTGACACACTTAATTTCAAAAACAGAAATAATGACATAAAGCTGTCCTGAATCGACATCTATTGTGATCCTTACTGTTCTAGTAATGAAAAACGATTCATAATTTACTGTCCGGGGGTACCTACGAAGAGATATTAAGGAAAGGTCAATGACCGTTACTCTTCATTTATCTGGCGCCTACTATAGTGCATTCATTAACACCAAACACAGAAACTCCTCTGAGTTAATGGTTCCTTTCGTTACTCTGATAGGTACTAGGGTACTGTTTAATCGAAAAAGAATGACCTCGGAAGCCTCACAATATTTCATTTCATATCTCAGATCCAAAAAAGCAATCAACCAAAGTGTTATTAGGCCCTTATAAATAACCTGCCATAAATTACCAACTCCATTAAAAGAACTGCTAATTAGGTGAGACCTGACACTGCCAACTTTACGGTCTGTAGCAGGGGTCATTTTATGTCGGACATAACTTTAAAGGCGCCTGTGAGACATTGAATCCAGCGCTTATGGCCACGGACCAATTACGACCTTATTTTTCGTATTGTACAAGTCTGATACAAAACCGCTGTAGCTTGCATACTTTGCAAAAATTAATGGCTGGCTTGACAGTCGTTCCATAATAATACTGCTCTTGCGCAGTTTTTTACGATTCCCTTGTGGGTTAAACCATTGGGTGCTCGTTTTTAAACTTGCAAATATAACTTTTTGTGGAACAATATAAATATATACTTAGGTATGGCTTTACTTGAATAAGAAACTGTGAACGCAAGGCATTGCTGATAAATTAAGCTCCTTTTAAAGTTGTAGTAGCAATATATCATCCGCGCATTAAGTTTGCTGATTTACTTATAATTTTTTTTTCTAGTTCGGAACTCAAATGCTTTGCTTACCACTTAAGCAAAGAACTATTCTGAACTACTTTAGATCAGCCAACCCCAACAGTACCTACACGATCTATAAAATACAACATTCCAAAACCACAATCTAGTTTCGAGGAGTCAGTCACCTCGGTACTGATAAGGAATTACAGATACTAAGTATGTATATCCTCCAAACACTCACGGATATGCTTACTTAATCAAGTTATTCTCCTTCTTCCAGAACCAAAACACTGAACACTAATGTTTGGGTCGGCGGTGGCGCGATGCGGGAGGAGGACCTGGAGGTGGCCCTCAAGGTGGTGATCGTGGGCGACGGCGGCGTGGGCAAGTCCAGCATGATCCAGCGCTACTGCCGCGGCACCTTCACCCGGGACTACAAGAAGACCATCGGGGTCGACTTCTTAGAGCGACAGATTGAGTGAGTAAACAATTATTCGGTTTTCATCGAGACGATCCTTCAATTTTTGATACTCCCGAATGAGAGTTGAAGATCGATTTCAGAATCTACAGATACTTGAATGAAGACCAACCAGAAACAACAGGAACCTTTGAATGAAGCTGTTCCAGATTCAACATTTCTGTCTCTCAGAAGTTTTAAACTGTGTTTAGCTGAACCCAGGGGGGCACAATTGCACCCGATGTAAGTAAATGAGGCTAAGCCAGTTTAATCTGCAAAAAATATGAAACAAAAGAGCATGTCATGCATGCTTCTGAAAAACAATCCCCTTTGAGTGCTTCCGAGAATATCTTTTTAGAAGCTTTAATAAGTTGCACTGTTCGTATGTAATGTTTGTAAGTAGGCCGTCAAAGTTTGGAAATAATTTTTCGACCATTTGTTGGTATCCGATTGAGCTGAAATTAGCATATGCCTTAAGTTCTGGTGACAATACAATGTGCATTATTTCAATATGGCCGCCGCTCTAAGATGGCGGATATTTTTTTTTCAACCCCTTTAATATCAAACGAAAGGGCTTGAAGAGTAGAAAATAATAAAGTTATATTATTATAATTACTCTAAATTCAATATGGGTGCTAAACAAAAGGTTGTTTAATTTTGTATTAATAATTGTGGAACCGTAAGCATATCTTAGATCTTGGTTTATTTGACCCCAATAAAGTTCAAAGTATTATAAAATAATCAACACTAAGTCATCGTAAAATTTAAATAAATACAGCATTTTAGCATCGCAATACCGAGTCTAGATAACCCCAAAGACCCCTTTTCTAGATCACAAAAACAAAAATTGAGACCTAAATCATAAAGACTAAAATAATCTTGGAATGAGCCACCCAAAGCGAACTTGGATTGAAGATAATTGAGTGATCGCCGAGAAGAAGTAAAAGTCCAAATAATTATGTGCTTTAATTAAATGAAGACATGCAGAGATGTCGTGTTGTAGATGCAGAATATGTAGTCTAATTAGGCTTATCAAGCAGGCACCGCAGGTGTGGTCTGATGTAGAATTGATAACATCCTTCGAAGTCATAGAATGAAGGCAATTGGCTGGAGGAAATGATGGTAATTCAACTAACGCGGCATGTCCCAAAATCAAAAACAGCTCGAACTACATTTTTCTTTTACGTTCAATAACTAAATGATAGTACGGATATATTTCCGATTTTTATTAATGACTTGCAAATATTTAGATGTTGAACTGAAGTTCTATTGAAAAAATCAAATAAAACAATGAAAGTAGCTGTGAAGTTGTTTTGTCGCTGACGTTTAGTCCTTAAAAAATAATTTAGTCTTGTCTCATATTAGATAGAGGGCATCATTTTCAATCTTCTAATAAAAAAAAACTCTAATCCATATGGATTTTCTATGCCCTGGGGCGAACGGAGGAGTCCGTCATACTTCTACTGACTAAAGCAGACCAGCAGTGCGATTCTGTAAACATGTCGAAGTGAACACCAGGGCGGGGCGCACGACGGGTGAGTTGTCAAACCATACAAATAAGATGGAATGACTGCTCTATTGTCGTTCACTCCGCCTTGGTGAACACCGTGAGATGTCAACAGAATCGACCGGCTGTATGACCCGCATGGGTGCTGCAGGGAAAACTAAACAGATATGTATTAACAAATGCCCTATCCTTGTTCCCCAGGATTGACGGCGAGGAAGTCCGGCTGATGCTATGGGACACGGCGGGGCAGGAGGAGTTCGACGCCATCACGAAGGCGTACTACCGAGGGGCACACGCTTGCGTCCTTGCCTTCAGCACCACAGACCGAGACTCGTTCCTCTCGCTACACTCGTGGAAACTTAAGGTGACTATAGCTTCTAGCCTGGAATTTCTGAATTAAGAACTTTGGTTTGTGTCAAACTCTACTTTAGCCTGAAAACCTGACAAAGGGTTTGTCACGTTCTTTACTCAAAATACTGAATTCAGAAACCGAACTGAATCTAAGAATATGAAGCTGAGTTTTAGGGCTCTTTCAATTTAGACGTTTCGTGTCGGACTGCCGCGGCACCGCAGCGGTGCGTTTGTCGTAATGGGCATGTCCGGTTGATTCTTGCCATACAATTTATACACCAAGAGTGCAGTGCGGCGCCGCCGCGCCGGTGCCGCGCATGCACGACAGCAGGACAAGTATTTGTGTGCATAAACCGCTGCGGTGACGCAGCAGTCCGACACGAAACCTCTAAATTGAAAGAGCCCTTAGACAAATTCTACTTTAGCTTGAAAACCTATCAATCTTTGGCGTTAAAGTAGGGTTTACACATTCCTTCAAATTCTCAATTCCAATACCGCCCTTGGACTTCAAAATCATAATCATCATCCAGTTTAGGTACTTGCTTCTGGAGAACATTATCATCATCAGCTTTGTTGAACTCGATTCACTCTCATCCAGCTTTCGAACTGTGAAGATCGTGTCAGAAGTAGTTCCACCTTACCTGAGGGGTGGTCTTATTCTTACTATGCAGAATCCACCAAAATTGTTATAGGCAACTTCATCTTATAACAAGCCTGTGTTGCAAAATAACCTGAGGAGCTCGTGGCTAAGTAAAGACAGCCGCACGGGTTGATCTCCATGGTTAAGCAACGCTTGCCGAGGTTGGTCTGTGGATGGTTGACTGAAAACCGACCCCAATATAGTTGGGAAAAGGCTAGGCAGATATTACAAAATAACCTTAGGTAGGTACCAAACATCCACTTTCCTGATTGGAGAAATGTTATCAGTTTATCACGAATGTTTACAGCCTAGTTCATTCAAAGTATTCAAACTTAGACATTTATAAAAGTAGGTATTCTGGAGATGTTGCGCATTAACGTAAGATAAACCGTCATCTTCGTAAACATCCAAGTAGGAAGCAATAAAGGTTTTCCTTCCATATTTTCCATAATGCACCAAATAATCCGTAGCTACTCAGTAAAACATTCAATAACTTAAATGAAACCGAAGACCCTCTATAAAGTTCGGCAGTAAAACCTCTTCGGACAGCAACTTCATGCGCTAATCGAATCATAACATCTCAGGTACCTACATACATAGTTCGAAGCGATTTGATTTCGCCCCTTGCTCAAGTACATAATAAACATGTAAATAGGACCGCATTACTGAGAGCATTTGGCAAGTGCAGATAATTTTATACCACACACACACTACTTGTACTTTAATACTCGTACATTGGTCATTGGCCGCATTTGACCCTGTTAACGATTGAACTAACTTTTACATACATTCATGTTAACGTTTCTCGTTCTGGTTATTATAGAGATCACTTTTTGCGCTTTTTATCGAGACCAAGTCACGAGCAGCTGAGAAAATGTTCACATTTAAAACATAAATAAAGTTGGTGTTTTAGTAGAAACACAGTATTTATCTACTTAAAAAGCGGGCTATCGGAACATATATCTTCAAAACATACATTTTAATGCTTAGCTCTTAAAATTCAGTTCCAAGTTCCTAGATATTTTGTTAATTGAAGCAGCACATTAAGATAAGTGAGGTCGTGACTCGCGCACAGAGCCGTCCGTGTCCCGACACGGCCGCACTATCTCAAACACACAGCTATCAAGTAACGCACATCGACTGTTTACATTCCCCCAACTATATTTGGACCGGTAACATTCATTTCAGATCTTGTAATCATTAGCAAAGATGCACGGGTCTCACGCGTTCGTCCTTACCCTCGCCTGTTTACTGTGTGGAGTGAATTCTATAGTATACGTTAGCAGAGAGTTGTCATGTACACTATACTACGCGTCGGGGGATAACTATGATTTGAACGAGTTGCCGGCTCAGATGTATGGAGTATACTTCTGGCCTCCGAACCAGCGGCAAAGAGACAGCTGCGAAGTCATCAGCTTTAAGAAGTTGGCGCAAGAAGATTTGGCATTGGAAAGCAATAAGTGTAGCAATCTTACCCTACCGGTGAACGAGACTGTGATGAAAGCAACATACATCAATAATGCCGGCAAGACAGTCTATTTACTATACTTCGGTGATGCAGAAGTGAAGAACATGCATCGTGCTTGTGACAAGAAAATAGCGAAGTATATATTTAAGAAAGTGAATGATAATTATATTTTGGGGATTAATTGTTCCGCTGGTGGTCGAGGAATATTGTATTCTAAGTTTCTACCAAGCTCTACGGATGTGCAAGCCGTCGTGGAAAGCATAGAAATCATGAGTGGACGTGAGGGGAGCCCTGATTGTAGTCTTAGCAGATAATTTACAAATATTGTTTTGTGGAATTAGTGTAATTTAACTTCTTATTAAAATGACGTGAACCTCAAAGCGAGTTGTTACTAATTTTTCCATGATATCTTCAAGGACTAGGTAACTAATGTGATCATAAAATATATTTTGTGAAGTGTAGAAAGTACATACGTTTTATTTTATTTGCAGGTGGAGAATGAGTGCGGGGAGATCCCCACAATCATAGTTCAAAATAAAATTGATTTAATGGAACAATGCGTCGTCGGACCGTAAGTATTATAATATTTTATAAGATTGTGGCTGAAAGGATATTATTATATTTTTATCAACTTTTAAGGATCTTGCAAGTGTATAATTAGGAAAATTCTTCAAAGTAATAAATAATGCAAGGGTGGTATAGAAATGGGCCCAGTATAGAGCCCTGACGCACTGTCATTTTCATTGATTGAATGGAACATGTTAGTTTGACTAGGTACGTTTTAGAATCGCTGTGAGAATTTTCTAATGCAAGTTTCTTTACTTTATACATAACTGATTATTGTTTGATCTTTCATTAATGAATTGCTTACAAAATTGTGTAGTTTAGTTATCGAAACCCTTAGATAAATAAAAACGTGGAATGTAAATCATTGAATTTTTAACAGATTTGGATTCTGCGGTACAGACCGCTCCAGCCCAGGCGACACACCGGTGTGCCGCCTGATTCTCGCGATTTTAATCTTTATTATTACTATTACGCAAGATATATTATATAATTTGGAATTTACACATGCCCGGGCTTCAAACATAGATATTTCTCGAAACAGATTTTTTATAAACCAAAACCAGTGACTTCACAGTACCTTATAGGTATCTGTTTTAGCTGAGGCAAAAAGCAACCTAGTAGGTACGGCGCTATCTAGATACCTCAAACTCAAAGCTTTTATTTCAAATAAACTATTTAGGCATTCCATTCAGGCACGAGGTCTCTCAGTCAAAAACATGAACCTATGGTTACCGGTGGATATTATTATATAGGTACATGTTGTGTTCCTCTTACTTTCCAGAGACGAAGCGGAGCTGGTAGCGCGGGCGCTGGGCTGCCGACTGATGCGGGCGTCAGTCAAGGAGGACGTGAACGTAGGAGCAGTGTTCAGGGCGTTAGCGGCGCGCTGTTTGTCTGACATGCGAAGGGATGACGCCGACGCGATGCCGCCGTGTCAAGCACCCGTCATAGGTAAGGTTCTATGAAATACATAAAGATGGTAACAAAAGCAAATTTAAAAAATATATTCACGCAGAAGCATCCGCTCATGAGGATATACAGTCTACCTAAGTCAATTTCGTTATAAAACTTTCTGACTGTACGAACTAAATCTTTTACCTCGTCTTATGTAATATTCTTGTTTAGCTTGGGGCACAATGATTATCTGTACGATTGGAAACATCACGCATCAGTGTCTAGGTCTAGATAGGTTGCAGAATTCACACAGAAATAGACACTAACAAATCTATATTTTAGCCTTCTTTATGCATAGATACATAATACTATCCAGCTAGGTGTTCAAATGCACTGCCCTTGCAAAACCGCTTGCATACTGTACGCTGAATGATACTTCTAAAAATTTGATGTTATACAATTCTTCCTGCCTATTTCTAATCAAAGCAAAAATTGGTTCCAGGAACATTTACAAATCACAACAGTAATGGTACGATCCTGCTGCGGCCGACGAAGCACCGATCAGGAGGCAAGAAGAAGAACGTGCTAAGAAACGCTTGCAGACTACTGTGATGTCAACACCACCAACTGTGTTAACTGCTCAAATCTTAACTTAATTTAAAACTCTTCAATATTCTTCAACCGTGAAGGTCTGCTGGAGTACCCTTAACAAGGAATTGACTCGGAACTTAAATCTACCTTAATTTTTTTGTCCTATTTGACACACCTACTGGCTTAAAGCCTTTAGAAACAATTTCAATTCCTGATATTCAATGTTTTTTTATCCATTTTCCTTTGAAGACAGGATCGAGAGATTTTGTAAGCTCCTAGAACCATTGGTGTGCACCAGACGAATTTTTTAAATATAAAGCTGATACATCTGTCAAGTCCTGCCCTAAACATTAAATCGAATTTCCTATACAGTGACAACGACCCTAATTTTAGTCCCATAAGAAAGCTGTTTAGTCATATTTTAATGTTTTTAGTTAGTTGATATTAAAATAACAAAGCTATGTAAATATTTTGTACTTATCTAACTATTCATTTTATATAAAAATAAATTATTTGCAAATATCTTTTGTTTTTATTTTTCTTCACAAACTATAGGTTGGCTCACTTCACCCGTGTATAATGGTGCCTCATAGATGTTTGGTGTACTAGAGGTTGGAAGGTTGGTTAAAAATTTAATAGAACAAATATTTAGGACATCAACAAGCCTTTTTCTTCTAATTATTGAAAAAAAAAACTCCACATTTGCAATATTGCAAAAAAACTTTTTTAAACCTAATTAAAAAGAACATTATTTACCAATACAATGTACGACGACATGGTTGAGTAATTGGCTGCTGCGCTGCGTGTCACGGTTCGATTCCTGTACGGAACAAAAATCTGTTGTTGCAGAGTTAGACTCATACAAATGTTGGCAGCATTATAACCATATGTCTTTGCCGCTACTGTTTGCATAATGAAGCACTCGCTACTACTTACTAATCGCCTATAAAATAACTGACATACCTACCGCCCGTTTAGTGCAAGTTGTGAAGTCTATGACTTGGAACTTAAAACGTGTAAACATGTTCAACTTATTCGACGTTGCTTTTACCTGATTGTACCTGTACCTAATAATTTATCGGCCTTAGGATCAGCGCAGTCGATAAGTAGGTAAATATTTTGATAGTAAATTGAAACAAACGAAATTACAACTAAAAAAGAGTACAAAATAGCATGCACAAAAGCTGATTGTCTGTGGCGCATATATAAGCATTTTTTATTGTAAAATTGATTATCTATGCCAAAATGAACCTTACAGCGATTCCTTCAAGTGGCATTTTATCAAAAATTCTAAAATGTCGCTTACTTTACTGCTGATACTTCTGGTACCTATCGATATACATAGTGGACAAGAACAAGGGGATTGTTAACGTGTGGGTTTGATGCAAGCCTCCGTACATTATGCAAAATAGTACTAACCTTGCCAATGATCTTGGCAGCATTGATGGGAATGAGAGTCTCTTCCTCTTGGCAGAAAGGCTAAGCCCTGCGGCGGTCTCTTGGTGCTTTTGTATCTGCGTACCACGATTTTTTACAGCTGCTTCCAAATCAGGAAACGATAGTCTTGCAGAAGCGTTTGCATTCCTAATATGTTTAAAAATATATTTTACATATATCCCTTACATTATACAACGTAACAGAATAAACGCAAAACCCCTTAAGGGGCGCTGTACTCATCATTATGAACAACTTTCACTATGGGATCAACACTGAAATTGCGAAAAAAAAATCGACTACCCCATACATTTCTATCCACATAACTGGACAAAATGTACAGTACCTACAGCTGATTTTTTTTTATTCTGTAACATATTGCATATGTCGCAGCCAATTAGATTAATTGGATGCCCAGCCTTTTCATTTATATGTGCCGGTTTTTCAGCGACCTATGTGACATCTTTTGTTCAATATCGTATAATGACTTGCCCATGTCACTTATGTCACAGTTCAATGAAAAGGCCAGACTTTTAATGAAAAGGCGGATTCAGCTAGTTGGCTGCGACATATACTACTATATGTTTCATAGGAGTCACTTTATATTTTTCAGGTTCCATTTTGATGTCAATTCAGCCACCTGGCTCCTGCCATATCGATACCTGAAGTATCCGTTCACGTAAGGAACATTTTTACCCAAAATACCAAAATATACCTTACAGCAATTAGCATAAGTGGCATTTACCAATAATGCAGAAATGACCGTTACGTTAATCGATACTTCTGGCATCGATATATATCTGAAATGGCTCACCTATGTTTAGACCGAATTATATCACACTAAAAAGGGTTATTGCTTTTGACTTCCGCAACTCTTATTTACAAGTGCTAGTTGCACTTGGAACGTATGCCAATGTTATCTTTAGTATATGGTTGGTAGTTTGGTTTTAAATCAAACACAGCAAATAAGATTATACATTATGGTATGTATTTTAAACGACACCGTTAGAACAATTTAAGAATTTAACTGTTCAAGAAATTGCTAATTTACTAAAAAAATGCAATGAAAATACAATGACGCTGTTACAGAAAAACTCACGGCATTTTATGAAATACAGGGTGAAACTGGATGTTATCGAACGTGATTTAGCACACGCGAAAAAGTCCCATAATTAAGCAGCAAAATAAAGATTTTTACACTTGGAAATAATATTTCACCATATATTTAAAAATGTCGTTTACAAAAACCAGGCAATCAAATCACGATTCATTAAAAATGTATGAGCGCTATTACATGTTAGAGAGATCTTCAGAATAAGGCTATTTGTCTATTACTAAACGGCTATACATAAATGTCGTATTTGAATTCAGAATTATATTATGTATATAATTATCAAATTATGGAACAACGAACTCTATGTCATAGAAGACAAAGTTCAGGTTCCATTGCAATATTTTAAGGCTTTTCAATAATGCTCACTAAAAATTACGTACTTTAAATACAAAAAGCTTACGTCGATATTTGAGTTGGTGGCGATGGATTTAAATTATCTCGAATTTAGAACTCGAGCATGGGCGCGCGTAGCGAGCTCTAAACCTCACCTCGGATAAACTATGCTTTGTGCCAGATAAACTTGCAATAAAGTACATTGACCTTTCCCTAATATCCCTTCGTAGATACCCGAACAATACATTATGAACCATTTTACATTACTAGAGAACATAAAGGATCACGATAGAAGTAGATTCAGGACTGCTCTAAGTCTTTATTTCTGTTTTTTATTTTAAAAAAGTCAATAAATGTATGTGGGTCAATGCCCGTTTTTGGACATTTACCTGGAATCTACTATAGGTTCACATCTAGGTACATTCAGTTTTTCGAATTTATTTTTTAATCTCTTCTTATGTTGTCGTATGTTTATTGAAAGCCTGGGAGGTGCAAGTGCGGGTCCTCCCGCCGCCCATGAGCTCAAGCACAGATAACCAGATAAATCACTCCATACAAAATTTTCACTACCTACAGTTATAATAGCCTACATCCGGCCAGGGCTGCCTCTTTCGATAAAGAGGGGTAGGTATGTGTTACACTTTATGAAATAAAATAAAAAAATGATGTTTAATGTTTCAGCATGTTTAATTGTTAAAAATATGTCGGAAATAAAGATTAATAAAAAAAATAATGGTGGTTTATATTTATATAATGATTTTTTTCCCGTTTCGAAATTCACGATTGTTGAACTTTATTGTAGAGAATATTCGGAATCAAACAAAAAGTTTGAATAGATATTCTTGCAAAACACGAAACATGCAAGTTTACAATTTACCTATTTAAAACACGATAGGTAGTAAAACAAATTAGATGTTGACATTTCTGTGTCAGCAGGTAAACTAAAAAAATATAAGTTTTTATCTCTTCTCTTGCTGGATCAACTGCACATAGTACACCAGAATCAGCCATATCATAAGAATTCGAAATTATAAAGTACGTCAGGTCGACCGAATTATATACGAACGTACGCACCTCGCGGCTATCGGCAATCCACTGAGAAATGGGTCGCGTTCGGCCGGTGGGTAGTTAGCGCGCGTAAGTTTATGGAGTGATTTATCTGGTAATCGGTGACTCTAGTATAGCCGTGCATTTGTGTGCAACTGGCCACGGTTGATATAATATTAGTAGTTTACATTCACCTTAGCTGACTTAACTAGCTAATCGTAACTAAATAAGACATACCAGTTGTACTTACAAATAGTCGTACAGGTTACAGCGTAGGTACTTGGCAGAAAATAATACACATCGAGTTTTTGGGTCAGCAAACACCATGACGCGACGCGACGATGTTTGAAAAGGAATCATAGAATTACTATAAGGATGCCATCATGATTCAGTTGTCAGAAAGGAATATAGCTATATATCTTGTATAGCTCCGTCGCTCCCACACCGGGGTCATGATGGTTTCGTCTTAGTAGCGCCCTAGTTGTTTAGCGCTGCGCAGCACAGCGGTGCACCTCGAGGCAAAGTGCAACTGGGTGGAATTGGATTTTATGACCGACATTATAATTTATACCTTCTTGCGTAGTTAATAAAGTCCTGTTTTGTAGCTATCTAAAAAAGAGCGTACCGCGTCTCAAGCGTTATTCAACGGTGTGAGCTGACCCATAGTAGACTCACATGAATGACAGGATCTTTCGAACTTTTTTAAAACTCGTATGTATCATATTTTCGGCCATGTACCGTACAATAATTGGAAACAAAGCGATCTCAGACACTCATACACATACACCATATCAATTTTATTCTCTACTTACTGGATATTGTGATGATTTGCAAATATAAAACCAATACAATAGTTATAAAGAACAATTTTAAAAGATGATGATGAAATACATTACGTGTCGACAATGATTCGATGTACAGTAAAATCACCTGGTAATTGTTTTACCACTCTAACATTGAATTTCACCTGCACGTCATGAAACGCCAAAGCCTTTTGCATTTCAATTCACTGGAAATTTTGTTAAAAGTGGTACAGCAATTTTATGACGACGTCGAAAATACCTTTTGACTGGGTAATAATTGACGATATATCATGCATATGTCGCAGCCAACTAGCTGAATCCGCCGTTTCATTAAAAGTCTAGCCTTTTCATTGTTTTGTGCCGTTTAATCACCGACATAAGTGTCATGGGCAAGTCGTTAAACGATATTGAACAAAAGATGTCACTTAGGTTGCTGAAAAATCGGCACATATAAATGAAAAGGCTAGGTAACCAATTAAACGGCTTATTAAGCTAATTGGCTGCGACATATACGTATTATAGGGAAATGATTTGTTCGTTTACTCCCGATAAAAATGGGAAGTGCGATGAATAAATTAAGATTTTAAACAACGCAGAGCTTTTCTTTCCGTTCAAACACTGAAAAGCGGTCCGTCGACAGAAAGCAGGCTGAGACTCGTTACCTACTGATATAAATGAAAATTTCTGTGCAAAAAGCCTCGGTTTTGAAGATTTTTTTTTTTTTCAAAAAAAAAATCTGAGGTTACAGTTTTTAAAATTTATATAAAAATGTAATGTTTTAAATACATAATTGAGCATAGGTTTTGTTTGGGTGAAGTAAGTACAATTTAATATCCTTATTGTAATATTTTTGTTTGATAGATTTGGGTTAAATTATGTAGTTATGGGTTTTTTTGCAGGCGTTAATTTTACAAATCAAAATAAATATATACTACTGTGGAACAGTAAATTAGGAAGACACATGCATATTTATTTTAAAAGTAAATGAATAAATATAGTTTTGGTTTGACAAATACTTCTAGGCATAAATAGAAGATAAACCATAACAAATTTATTACAAAACTATACAAAAAGACCTAGATCACTTGTGAAATTCTCCACTCACTATTCAAAAAGTATTCACAAAAAGGCTAACGACAATCAACAATTAAGCAAACACGTTAATAAGTAATGCCAGTAGTCATTGTTCTACTTTAATCTCAAGGAGCAAATTTACGAAATTTAACCTCGTTGTTACAAATGCCAAATGTTTACAGATCTGACCCATAGAGTTAATGAAAAATTTACAACGAGCGAGCCGTGCAGATTCGAATGGGTTTATTTGTTTTCAGGGCCTCCTGCCCGTAAGGTACCCTCCGCTGTCGGACTGTCTGTCAGCGGTTTGTATCTCGCGATCAGTAATAGTGGGCAGTTCAAAATTTTAACTGAGTGTGAATTTCTTTCTATTGCCGCTATAACAACAAATAATAAAAATTTTACGTAAATATTGAAGGGTAAACTTTTTATGGTATGGAACCTTTAGTGTGCGAATCCGGCTCACCCTTAGCTGGTTTTTTATGCCATGCAAATATAACATCTAACCACTTCACAATAGTTTCAATTTTCCTGAACACATCGCAAATTGATAGGTATGAGTGACTTAGACTACGCTCTATGAAGCGAAACTATTGGTTAATCTCTTTACGGCCTTTAATTTTTACTATGCACAGACTCTGCATCACATTTGCGATAAAAGAAGATAGTCAAAAGTCTACAATCGTGATGCGTAGCATTAATAATATAATTATATTATATTACATTACCACATCAAACCATTTACAAAAATAAGACTTGTACAACAAACAATTACAGACAATTTGCTTGAAATGCTTGCTTCAATCCGTTTGTCACATCAATCATAACTGTCAAAAAATTTATCTGTCATGGAATTAACAAGCATAACACCACAACATAGTGCAAATATAAATCTATGCAGTCATCGTACAGTCAACAAAAGAGTTTGGTTTCCAGTTCAGAAATAAGGAATATAGCCTCGGTTCTGAAAGCCTCATGAATTTACTCCGCCTATCTCATGTATAAAGATCGCTTGTTGTTATTTCATTCAATGAATTACAGCAAAAGCGTGAGATTTGACAGCATAGTCATAGTTAAATCTCCTCCCAATCAATCGTATTGATGCAGAAAGCATGGATCAAAAAGTAAGTTTAGTTAGCTGTCTACATATCTCTTTTGCTGACTGTACATCTTAAAGAACATATTTCTTAAGACGGTTTCAAAAACATTTGTATTAAAAGTTATCTAAAGTAATGGTTCATTGAAGAACTAAATTAACTCCAGTGTACGGGACACTGGAACTTAAATAAAAAAGAAACAATTTATTTACTAATTATACACAAAGATTATCACATTTATCAAAGCTTTTTACTGCAGGGCCTAAAAAATGGGGTGCCTATTTTTATGAATTAACATTGTTCATCGTAAAAGTAACTCATGTATGGTTCTGTCTTTATCGTTTAGTACGCAATTAAATGAGACAGCAATATTATACTCCAGTTTGATTTACGGATTCATTCTTATGACTGAATCCGTGAACCGTCCGTGTCCGTTGAGCTCTTATGAGCTCGACGCATATTGATAAAATAGATTATTGTACTGAAAATAAGGACTTGAGATTTTTCAACATCACTTGCTTTTGGATTTTTGCCCATTCTGGATTTTAGCGGAAAATAGGTGACATATAATGGGTGACTGAATCAATTCTTATTATTACGAATCAAATGGTTTGGCTTTTTTATTTTACTATTGTAGTTGGTTTGGCATAATAAATACTGGGAAATTTCGTCAGACTAGATATCTATTTACGTAATGTGATTTTCTTTTGATCCATGTTGCACTTGAAATGGTTAACTTGATATGACGGTGGTTTCTAGCGCTTAAGCCTTGCTAGTTACAGATGATAGAACTTTTAAGTCAAGCGATTAATTACTTACACTGCTAAGTTTGATACGATTCAGAACTTCGTACTAAGTTACTAATTTAAGTTACAATTTTTCCCAAACGTACGTGGTGTTCTAGCAAAAACCAGAGATCTACGCTAAAATCACAAACGAACCATAAGACATACAATTTAACGTTCACAGTCTTTCAGTTACAACAATATCCGCAATAGGCACCGCGTCCAGGCACAGTTCAAAATAAACGAGAATCTGGCAGTAGTCAGCGGCTTAGCGAATGACAAGCTTGCTCTTAAGCGCAGCGGTTACTCAAGAACAGGTGGTCACGTTCAACTTCGCGAAGTAGTCTAGGAGGCCTTGGAGACGTTTCTTCACTCGTTTCTGATCGTCGAGTGTGCAGCCCAGGATGGCGCTCTCGAAGTTCTTGTCGGTGCCCGTGGCGGGGTCGGGCTGGGACGTGCACGCGTTCATGAACGTTTGACAGCGGGTGTGCGCAATGACGGCGTCGTCGTGCACCGAGATCACTAGCTGGTCTATGTACATGTTTACCTGTAATTACAGAGAAGCGTTCGTTGGTAATTTGGTACGACAGTCGTGAAGCTACGAGCCCATCGTTGTGTCGTGTAATGTCGTGATGATCACGACTATCACTGCGTCAGAACGCGTCACGACACAACCAAAAACAATATTATGAATCTAGCTCTACTTTTAACTAGAGCTAGATTCATAATATTGTTTTTGTTGTGTCGTGACGCGTTCTGACGCATGGATAGTCGGTGTGATCATCACGACATTGGGACATTTGACATTTTTTTTGGACATTTTGGTAAAGAGTGTTTAGTTTTTCTTTTACGGCAACCTGCATCTTTGAAGCGCTCACCACTCTTGGGAGAGCTTTGCTGCTCTATGCAGAATCCCATGTAAATCTTAAAAGAGACCTATACACCAAGAAATATACATAAAACTACTCGTTTATATAGTAAAACCTTAAGTCATAGCAATACCTACTATTCTGTGGCAATAACAAGGCATTGCAAATATTTTTATAACATTGTACTTAATTAACCCTACTCGGAATAATATCAAGAACCTTCACATAACGTGTTGTAGCTAATTATAAAAGTTATTTCTGGTACAATGAAACAGTTATTTATGTGAAAATGTTGGAATGAAAGAACAGTAAATTGTATAGGTTGCTCATTGTTGTCAAGTTATAAATAAACCGACAGAAATAAATTATATTGCCCGTAGGCGGCAGTCTACCAATAAGTATTGAATGGTTTAAAAATATATTATCAGTGTTATTTGTGGCTTCCAGCTACCACAAAACATTACCCGCCTACTATGGTAATCGGGTGAAACATGCGATATTGAGGTTTCAGTGGTATTTTACGCTTATCATTTGAAACTTTTCCCAAATATAATTTGTTTTTATGTAAATTAATTTCAAGGTTGTACGTACGTCAAAAAAAGGATAAATAAAATAATTATGTATTATCCCAATCAGAACAAAAAAAATTCCAGAAATTAAAACAGTTGCAACCAACTTCAGTAACCAAATTCTCTCTACCCGAGGGTCGAACTCACGAGTCGCTCCCGCCATAACAAAAGCCCATTCCGTAATCGGCAACGGATCACAATATCACTAGCCCGGTCATCTAACTTGCGCATCGTATGCGATTGCATGTACCGTGTAAACAATGGTGAGTCGTTTGAGGGGACGTCGCACTCATACAAATGTATTATGTCATCGTTGTTTTTTTTTGTGACATTTTCAACGTTACATACATAGGTACAGAAGGTCAACTGTCTACTCAGAATACAGAACAATCCAGAAAGAGTGTTCAATCACATTTGTACGCCGCGCATATTGTGTCCAAAATAACTTCCCACCCGCGCCTTACCCACCCGCGTGTAGTGTTACCTGCGCACCATGAAATTAGCTCTTTTAGGGTAAAATTAAAACAGCTATTTAGCTGGCAGAGGGGCGCACACTTGACTGTAATACACGCGTCGGCCGTTGACTAATTGATAATTTAACGAACCACGCCACTTCGGCGTGGTTTACACTGCCATAATATGAGCGCGTTGATCGTTTCTGGTTTGTTCTGTATTCTGAGACTGTCTAGCTGGATGGAATATAATAATGAACTTGCACGTGGCTGTTTGAAAGAAATGGGCGTTTTTTATTAAAGTCATCAACTGCTTGAAAAAAATCGAGTAGCTACACGTACATTTACGGCCACCGCAACTGGGCAGAGAGTCTGGTTTGGTACGTTGTAGGTGTTTGGCGGATCTTGTGTTTTCGACAGAAAACATTTTCAGTAAGATGTTTTTGATTTTTTTACAGATTTAATAGCAACATTGAAATTTGATAGTTTTTGTGTGGTGTGATGAATAAAGTTTTGAACGCTTTATTAACAGACCATAGAACCGTTGAATGGACTATGCGAATTACGATATATGGCTATAAAGGGGGATTTCAGAGATGACGCGGGCAAACAGAGATGTACTTATAGAAAAAACAAGCTGCGCTGACACCAAAATAACCCAAAAGATAAAATTGAATTAAGGGCAAGAGAAAGATGTTTTTTTAGAAGTTCGCTTTTTCGGACCTTCTGCATCACTTGATGGTGTGACCTGTTTGCTTTTGTAGCTAATTATGAAGATTATAGTCGACTGATGCAAACAATTTACTAATTAACGTTCAGTGCAGATGCCCAGATCGTATGATTCATGTTTAATTTAACTATGGAACGAATGCTTCATTGACTATAACAACAATGGCGTCCGGGCACTTTAGTTCAAGGCCCGAGCTTATGAAAGCGTGTTGAAGTCTGGTAATACTTAACCCAAATATCTAGATGGTTCTAACCTAACATGGGTGGGGTGGCATAGGTGGCAACTAAATATTTCTGCCAAGAGGATACAAAGCATGATGTTAAATCGTGTGGAATATTTTGGATATCATCGCAAATACTGTATCGGGTTTTAGTTTACCTATTACAGCTCACCAGGTTTTTTATCGGGCAGTAGCTACAATTAAGTACTCTCTTTTTTGGTTTCGGGGATGTGCTTCGCCCAGGAGGCCTACCACAACCTCTTAAAACAATATTATTTTAATATTACTTTGTAATTTCTGTTGTTGCATTTTCAACTCTCGGCGCTGATCCGAGCGTTGAAAATCCAACAGAGCGGAACGCAAAGTAATAATAAAGTAATATTGTTTTAAGAGGTTGTGGTAGGCCCCCTGGTTCAGACTGAGGGGTCTGTCAGACTTCTACTGAATACAATCACCACGTGTTCCCATGCACATTTGCACCGGGGGCTACGGGTGCACTTTTTTTTTAAGGATTGGTAATAATCAAGACTCCTTCCGCTCTGGGCGGAGCGGAAGGGAGTGTCAGGCACTTACTGACTAAAACCCATCCACGTTCCTCCAAATTCTTTTTGCGTTCCAGGGCTGCGGTGACTCTTTCGAACAAATTCTGAATAATACTTCAACGCTGCCCCCGAAATTATCAAGTAGGTACCTAACGCAATCTAATAGTACCTAGTACTTACAAATCGTGTCCCAGCTTTGTACAGATACAAAGCCATGTGCACAATTAATCTATCTCAAGTTATGCGCTACTGCCGATGAGTCCGTATTGTAGGTAATTAATTAGTGTTCTCGAGCAGACACTAACGTTTATGATTAATTGAAGTCTTTCTAATGGAATGCTTGTTTCGTTCGTCGTCCATATTAATTAGCTAACTGTGTTGTGTAACATACTTACTTGATTGAGTCGAACTTTATGCCCATACTGGGGCCTAACTTCCAGTGGGAAAGAGACGGAGCTATACAGGACGTATAGCTCCGTCTCTTTCCCACTGGAAGTAATATTGAAGTAATACTGCTTTAAGAGTTGGTGGTTTAGGCCCTGAAGTGGCCTTTAATTTAGTTGAATTGCAGTTAAAACTTTGCTACATACATAGTATAAACTAACGCGATTACTTGATTTTCGGGATATGAACCATAACGCTGAAAAAGTGCTGTTTCGTCTCTAAATAGATTGAAAAAAAATATTACTCAAAAAACAAAGTCAGATGCAGTTTGTGGCCTCAGATCTGTGATTGAACTGCATCAGACTGCTTGAAAAGCGACTTGTTTGGAACTTTTTAGCGGTCGGGTTTTTTGACAGTATTTTTTTTTTATTTCCTACATTTTCGTTGGTTTAAATTTCGTTTCATTTGCGGGCGCCATTTTGAAAATTTATATATTGGCCTATGTCACTACCACAATTCTGAAGAATTCAAGGACACCTCATACAAAATATGTCGAAATCCGGCCAGCCATTTGGGCTGAAGGGCGTGCCAATACCAAAGAAATGGACATACATACAAACAAACATACCTACGCTCGAAAAACATTACCCTCCTGACGCAAACGGATGTCCACTTGTAGATGCAGGCCTGGGATCAAGCGGTGCCATATGAATCGGTCCTGTATTTCGCATCCAGCGGTCATAAAAATATTGCTCCGAGAATACTTTAGCCTCAGTGGACTATAATTACTTCTTAGGTCTAGATATTTGCGTAGTTCGATTGGCAGCAAAAAAAACTAAGGTTAACACAAAAAATTGCTAACCGACAACGGCTCACTGTGGATACAATTTATTTCCGAAGCAGTACAATTTATTTTTGTAGACCGTAGCATGAGCACTAACATTGACATTTTAACCCGGCTAGTAAGTCAAGGTCGATATTTACATTACACGTAGAGTAATTTAAGTCCGCTTACCGTTATATTATTATTTTTAACCTTTTTATCAAGGAACTAACTTTATCTCGAGGCTTCGGTCCCGTGGTCCATCTCACAGGATTGTTCCCAAAATAAAAATGTGCCTATATTATCATGCAGCGATTAGCTGTGTAGCTTTCTTCCAGTGAGAGAATTTTCATAATTTGATTAGTAATTCCAGAGATTACTTTTACAAACATATGAACAAAGAATTTTGCTTCTTTATAATAGAACTAGTTTTTGCCCGCGACAATTTTGCCTCTGTATACTGTTATAAAGAGGCAAAATCGTCGCGGGCAAAAACTAGTTCAATTATAACGCGCGTACAAAGTCGCGGGCAGAACGCGCTAATAGTAGCGCGTTCTGCCCGCGACTTCGTACGCGCGTATATCTCGTTTTTTTCCGTTCCCGTAGGAATTTCGGGAAATCCTCTCTTACTGCTTCCCTACACTCCCCAAAGCTACATGCATGCTATGCATGAGCTACATGCCACAGCTTTCTACGACCAGTAGTCTGTTTCGGCTGAGCGTTGTCTGTCAGTCACTAACGGAAGAGTTTTATATAATTATATTGATATTGATTTAAAGTTTAGATTAAGAACTACACAATCGATAGAATTACGGCTTCAATATAACTGGTAATTGTTTTATTAATTAATTCCTGAATAAAAAATTTGATCGTAACATTTTCGTGATTGTTTTTGTTCGTTAATGAAGTATACTTCCTTAAAACTCAATGGTATCAATAAAATGCAGCGAACGGCTTTCAAATTGTATGATTCATAACGTAGAGCAGAAGAGTAGCTATAAAATAGTAATATAACGATTGAAAGATGAATTGAATTGGCCGTCTGACCATTAATAGTAGCTATTACTGTCCGCTATTGTGAGGAACATTTTCATTAGAATACAATTATGGTAAGGCTCATAATGACTACAGTTCTACCAAGCTTCATAGTTCGGGGCCTTTCTTAGTATTGGAGTCAACCTAGGAATATTATGGAGAGAAAAGCTGATATGTCTACAAAATTATACTAATCTAAACTAATATTATAAAGAGGAAAGATTTGTTTGTTTGTTTGCTTGTATTATATAAATAGGAATGATTTTTATTTTTGTATTTATGTGTGTGTGTGTATGTTTGTAATGAATAAACTCAAAAACTACTGTGCCGATTTTCAAAATTCTTTCACCAATGGAAAGCTACGTTATTAGGGAGTAACATAGGCTATATTTTATCCACGTATGCCCACGGGAAAGGGAACTACGCGGGTGAAACTGCGGCGTGCTGCTAGTACCTAATACAAATAGTAGGACACAACTTAACATGCAAGTACATTTTTTTTAAAACAATAGTGTCATCAACTCATCACAAATCCACTGAAAAGCATCTCACTGATGCCTTCGTGCAATACTTTTTTAGGGTTCCGTACCCGAAGGGTAACCAACGGAACCCTTTTACTCAGCCTCCGCTGTCCGTCCGTCCGTCTGTCTGTCTGTCTGTCAGCGGACTGTATTTGAAGAACCGTATTAGGTGGACAGTTTAAATTTTCAGCGTGTATTTTATTGCCGCTAAATCAACAAATAATAAGAAACGTGTTTTTTTTCGGTTTATGGTACAGAACCCTTCATGTTTGAGTCCGTCTCTCACTTGACAGGTTTTTTTTAACCATCCGCTAGCCGACTAGTCGTCGGGCAACAGGCTTACCCAAATCCGAGCTGCGGGATGGAGCTATACACCCTATATAGCTCCATCCCTCCTTCTCGCTCGAACGACTCACGCTTTAACAAGTCATGGTAGGGCCGCTGGTTTTTTATTCCGTGGCGTCTCAAACCAGCCAGCTCTAATACTTCGGCAAAAATTAAACTCGAACGAATTGCTAGTTATGAAATACCGCACAGTGTTCTGTTTCCCACGGACTGATAAGTATCGCTGCTGGATCTAATGTCTCTTGACCTGATCATTATGACGTCATCAAACAGATGAAGATCGAAGCGCACACTCATGTCTTTACTTATGAGGGCCAATCCCATAAATTTTTAAACAACATTCGCTTTCACAAGCTGTACCTACTCAAAACTGTAGGGTTATCTGTGACAGATTACGACTGAAATGCGAATGCGAACGTAAGGTACTTAAAAAAATGTGGAATTGGCCCTCTGACTGGGTATTACAAGTAGGTAAGTACTTATGAAGAGATTAAGAATCGCTGTGATGGCTAGTCTACGAATAATCGTATTACTTAGCGTGGGTGCTGTTAAAGTCGATTAAGGGGACTATAGAGGTCATAAGAAGGCGTCAGTTAAAAGTAATGTCAGTAACTTTTAACTGACGCCTTCCTATGATCTCTAATAAACGCGTAAGACATACTTTGTAAATAGATCAAGTAGATCTATTTACAAAGTATGGCTTACGCGTTTACGCCGTACGGCATTCTTTTTCGACAATGTTCTCTACTAAGTAACTATTTAGACCTGGATATACATTATAGTGTATGCATACCAAGTTTCATTAAAATCGGTTCATTCATTTCGAAAAATAAGTAGGTACTTGAAAGTTTGTATGAAAAGCCGTACAGCGTAAACGCTCTTAATTTGGTGGACTCGCGAAATACCACATCATGAGTCATTGTAGGTATCTAGAGAAACAATGTATAATAAAATATTACCACCCACTTATTACGAATTTCTAATAATTTGTCATCCCTACTTCACTATATTTGTCACTCTCAAGGACAACAAAAAAAACCGTAATGACTGTATTTCTCTTTAAATAAAATATTGCCGCGTATATTCTGTTTTAAGTCGACATTTTTAAAACGATGCATCACTTTATCACTATCCTACATTTTTTTACAAAAAGCGCACTACTCATTGGTTTCGTTATATTCATGAATATTACTTCAAAGTTTTTTCGTTTCCATGGGAGGCAGATCCGCAGATAATTTACTGTTTTAATTGCAAAGTTTCTGAGACTAAAAAGACTGTTAGGCTCTTTCCACAAAACGTACCTTACAACTATTTTCATGTCCTTCGGCAAACATCGCATTTCCGAATACAAACGAATGCTAATTTCAATGCCCATCAATTAATAGACGTGTATAATAATTTGAATTCAGAACTAATTCGTTTGTACTCGGAATTGCGATGATTGCCGAGGGACATGGAAATAGTTGTACTGTACACACTTGTCTAAAGAGAGAGCCTCGACCTCCGTTGTATTATCAGTCCTAACTAACCAACAGCCTAAACAACTGATAAATAAGGTTTTGCATTTAAGGTTAATTTCTTTGTTTACAAAATTCGAAAGGTAATTTCATCCAAGTGAAGTTGTTCTTTTCCAGTTGAACTGGTAAAAACCGATAGTGGTCACTGAAAATCTCCTTATTTATGTTCCAAATTGTGCGTATCTATGTGTGCATAACACACGTTTTCTTTCTTTATACTTGTATTCAAGTTAGCTTTAATAAAGTATTTACCTGGTGCAAGGCCTCCTCCTGCTGTGGATCTCTGTCGGTGCGCACTGCCACTTCAACTGTCATAGCGCGCGCCAGGATACGCTCTGCATACCTGGTTATGTCATCCTTGTCACCTGAACAACAAATGGCCATTGAACTCAGCGCAAGTAAGAAGATATAGAAAAATAAAGATAATTTGGCTGGAAGATGCATGTTGGTATTTTCCATTATTCTTTCCTTTAGGTTGAAAGTCATAAAAACAATTTCTAAGCTTCTCAATTAATTTTCAAGGGCTACTTACATTCAGCCACTTCACCCAGCAGTTCGGAATGCTTGATGCTGTCAAGTGTGGACAGCAAGGAATCACGCTCCTCCTCAATGCGGACTGTGTCACGTCGCAGCCGCTCCACACGCATTTCCACTTGGTCTAATATGGCTATCAATCTAGAGAAACACAATTCTTGATTATTATGCCATTTCTATTAAGGTGCTCCCTCACTTGGATAATTCGCCTGTAATGTAACGTTACAGAGTCGAGTATTACATCAGTGGGGAGGAGAACCCAGCATTACAGTGTGCAACCTGTAATGTTCCAGATTCAAACATTACATTGGTGAGGGAAGAGAACCGAGCATTACATATCGCAACTTGATGATACAATGTGTAATATTTTGATACAACTTGTAACATCAATGAGCATCACTTGTAATTGAGCGTGTCGCGGACGCGCAGCGCGTCCCACTCAGTGATCAGTGGTATTGTAATGTTATACAGAAAATCGAATCTGAAATGTTACATTACAGGCGAGCTCATCAAGTCAGGAAGGCAGTACTATAATGTAATGCTCAAAATCGAATCTGAAATGTTACATTACAGGCGAATGCTCGTCAAGTCAGGCAGGCAGTACTATGATGTAATGCTCAAAATCAAATCTGAAATGTTAAATTACAGGCGAACGCTCCAGGTGAGGGCACACCTTTATTGGATGGATGGGTTGCAACACAAATCAATCAATATGCCTCCTGAACTTTTTGGGATCCAGATGCAGCTAAGTAACAATATTTTGCATAGAGCAGCTGCTTATCTGACCTTAAATTATTTTTATTTTTAGCCTATTCCATCCCACTACAGAGCACTGGACACCCTTTCTTCCTTTCATTATTTCCAGCTCTGGGCTAGTGTGGACCTATCCTATCGATAGGCGTCAAGTTCGTCCCGCCATCTTCGCCTTGGTCTGCCGCCTTGCCACCGGAAATTTTCTTGGACCAACATTGTGGTTGCTATGGCCCAAGAATCATTCAACATGCGGGCAGACGTTTCTGGCCCATTAAGCTTAGCTGCTATTTGGGTGACGTTGGCGTTTTGAGTTTTGGAGCCCATCATTGTGTCTCTAACGCAGACCGGTAATTCAAGAAGGCTGCGCTTCATTGCTCATTGGCAAGCCTCAAGCTTGTACCTCCGCTGAGCTGTCAAAGACCAGGTTTGAACACCCCCGATTTTAGTTGGAGGTTGCTTGCATCCCATGACAACCCATCTTACCTTTATCATATTTTGAGTATTTCAAGATGTAAATAAATTCATTCCAAAGTTTAAAAACAAGATAATTGTACATTCTTAAACTTTACATGTTTTGCTGATGAGGTGGCTTGTCCCCACCGTGCCTTACTTTATTACTATAAATAAACATGTTTAACAATAAATCAACGCGTTCAATTACTGCTACTCAGTGACTAACATTAGAGAAAGGAATCGTCAACAGTTTTACTTGTAAACACTGCTTATATGTAATAAACCTTGAGGAAACTAACTGATCTTTTCGCTTCATACTTCAACCTTAACAACAACAACTCTGCAAGTGTATGAACCGTACAAGAATCATTACGAAAATGTGAACCCATTGATCCCTGTCCATAAGGAGAAGTCTATATTCATTTTTCATAGTGCTATTAGGATGTTGGCTTATAGAAATTCACCTATTTCTGCCAATAAAGATTTTCTATTTTAATATATTGAAGAAAAAAAAACAGGCCAGACAACACAGAACAGGAGGGGATGATGAACATGATTATTGTTATTGTACACCTTACATAGTGTAGTTGTTTCAAGCCAAAGATTGACTGGTAGAGAATGCCTTGTGAATTCCATGTTTGAATAGGTTTGACAAACAGGAGGCAATTATTAAATGGAAATGTTTGTTGTTATTTAAAACATTCAAAATTCTAAACCTTGTTTCTCAGTAAGTGAATTATTGTTAATTCTTATGAGGAAATAAAGTTCTTAAACCAGAAATGTGAACCCATTAATCCTGTACATTATGCTCATTCAAATTAGATTTAGTGGGAAAAAACAAGTTCAATTCTCAACTGTGTAGGTACCTACTAGTGCACTGTGGATATTTATGTCAGCAAACCTTTAACTGTAAGTGTACATGAAGCAACATTATTGTAGTTGTTATCTGCACTCTGTAGTCTACTAGAGATAACTCATACTCTGTATTATCAATGAATTCTCACACAAATTGCGGGCTTGTTCATCATGACTACAGTTACATTTATAATCCTTTCCTTTTTAGGAACCACTTAATAGTTAACAAAAAAGGCCGACAAGATGTAACGTTGTCGAAAAACATCGCAATATAATTAATTATAAGCCATAGAACTATAACTGCTGCGTGGGTGCGCACATAGAGAAACTTTTTTTTTATAACTCGTAACGCTCGGCGTTGACCAATTTTGGAGGCCGACCACGTGTTCCGCCACCTCGCACTCGTCACGGAAGCTTCGCATATGGTCTTCCAAGTGCACTTTTCGTGGAAGGTTACCTGTCTTTCGGCGCCTGTGTCCCGAACGCCGACGACTCGTCGATGAGAGGCAGCCGCGAACTCTCACCGGTGTACAAATCCACTGCAAACTGATCCACTTCCATGCTGTCGTAATCGGTGCCTCTCAATCCAGCCAGTTTTTTTAAGTATAAAACCCCAGGGATTTCGCACAAACGAACAATTATTAAATAACTGGAGGAACAATTTTCACCCAAGACGTCAAAATCAAACTAACCAAAACAAATTGAGTGACGTTTCTCAAATTCTCTTGAACTTTCCGAAAAAAAAGAACAACTGTCATGAAGTGACATGACAATGACATATGAACAATGGAAGTTTCTGTTTAGCATGGTTTGATTTTGAAATTTACCAACATGGCATAAGAGCTAGAGTGGCTTCCCATTCAGTTCCCCGCCCATTGTATAATCCAAAACCAAGTATGAATCATAGACACAAGTTTTATTTTATAAGCAGATAAAATACTGCGGTTGTCAACAAATATCAAGAATAATGCTCTGGTCACACCGAAGCGAATAGCGCAGATTCCGAGGCCGCGCAATGCGCTCGTTGATTATTTTTATGGTGAGAATGCAACACAACCATTTTCGGCAGGGCAGTTTGAACACCTTCATACAACTTCATACTGATACGAGCGAGAGCGGCCTTCATCACACATACCGCGCGGAATCCGCTTCAGTTTGGCCAGAGTTTTACGAGAACATTTTGCAATAATTATTTTAATGGCTTTTCGCCAAGTTGTTTGATGATGCAAAGCGCGGACAGTTACAATGATGGATAGACGACAACGTGATGTCGTCTTGACCAGTTATTTTATTTTGCAGCATTACACAAACAAAATGCTTTACAAGGTGCGAGCTTAATGACTGCTCTAAATATATCATACCGTTCGGTGTATAATGTTCTCCTACATTTTTGATGGTTTTTATGGTGCTCCCTAACTTTATTATCCTAACTTAAAGTGCCACATTTTTTTGTCCTAATCATAATTTTCTCCGAATGATAACTTGTCCGAAATTAAATGTCACATAATATCACATGTATGGTATGCCTTAAAATTGAAATCCCTAAATACAATATGCCCTAAATTTGTTTGTCATAAAAATATTACTATCAATAATACAAAAGAACCGTTTTTACCCGACTGCGTCAGAAGGGGGGTAATGTTTTTCGAGCGTATGTATGTATGTCCATTTCTTTGGCACGTTCTACAGCCCAAACGGCTGGACTGATTTTGACATAATAAAAGGTGTCGTTGAATTCGTCAGAATTGTGGTAGTGACATAGGCTATATTTTTCAAAACTCACTAATATGTGGGAAATAAAAAAAAATACTTTGTCAAAAAACCCGACCACTAAAACTTTGATGAACAACCCGACTTGTTTAAAACTTTTTAAAGTTATAAGGCCGAAAGTCAAATTATATGTTTGAATGGCAATGACGATTCGTTGGCCAAAGAAAAGGCCAGCCCTCAGGTCACGTGAAGAGTCGACTAACTGCTTGCTGATTTCGCGCCCTCCCATGGCGTTTCAACCCCCAACGGCTCAAATACATAATTCCCAATAAGGTTGTTGTATTTGCGCCGTTTGAGATTTGCTGCACCCGCAGGAGCCGCCCCAGCACAACCCACCGTGCTAAGAAGATGGGATGGCGCAAGGGTGTCGACACATGTTGCATCCCATCCCACACACCAAAGGCCTACCCAACTTCCAAGGCAATATGGTCATCCCATCCGACCTCTTGCCAGGCCGATCGGTTCTAATACAGCCGGCACCCCGGCAATCAATTATATGTTTAGCTATCTTATTTTTGTTTTTTCAGGAATGGGCTTGCTCTTGACCTCGATCATGCCTTATGGAAAGCGATAAATGAGGTCTATGATAGAGCGAGGGTGCCCAGAAGATGCCTGTTCACTCTTGCTTTGAAGGCAGACGGGTTACCTATATGTGGTAGGGAACACAGACACTGGTAGAGAGTTCCACACTTTGAATGTAGGTATGCATAATAAATGTGGTTATCAATGTTTTTAAAACAAATTTGTATTACAAAGCTTTTTCTATCAACTTCTCTCAGGCGTTACGTAGATATTTACAGAATATTATGGCTTTTGTCACGACTCCGGCGCTGCATATATTATCAGTATCACACAATAAAACAGTAGATAGTGAACTTATGTTTTTTATTTTCCTGTAAGAAGCATGCAAGCGAGCATGTAGCATGCAAGCAAGCATGCAGCAGGTATTGTTTCTGTCATGTCTCCGGCGCTGCGGGGCTCCGGCGGTCCCACGCGAACGTATCGTCGCAGATGGTTTAACGCTCACCTGCTCCTCAACTCGGGGGCCGCCTCGCCCCTCCGCCTCGACGTGAATTTTAATTACACTCTAGGGGTAGGGCTGACAAGACTGCGTGGAGTCGAATTTACAGCGATTCGTTTCTGTCACTAAAACCTAATTTTTAGCAATGTTTTAGGACTAACAATTTTATTATAAATGAAAATTCGGAATAATACACATATAACACAATACTTAGGACGTATGACTTTATTTCACGTAAAATTATGAGATTCAATTATTATAGTAGGTACTCGATATATGACCGAATAGTTTAGATAGAAGTAAACAAAATTTCGAATTTTTGAACAATATAGTTACTGCAGTTTATAGCAAACGTGCTATGGATAATGATTTTTGGACAAACAATTTTAGAAGAAAGGGAGTACCTTTGTATGTTATTCACACAACAGGTTACCCCCTTGTAATGCACTATCATCAATGGATGTACCCCGGCCGAAGGTGTTTAAATTAGGCCTGTTGTAATCTTATAACATTTTACACAGTTATGAATAAAAAAATCTTATTTATTTACAAATACTTTATTATCTTAAAATAAAAACGGAAGTAAGCTATAAAAACATAAAGTTGATTAATTTGTGTTTTATTACAAGCAAATAAAGACTGCTCGTATTATGGCGTAACCACACTTGCTGATTCATTACAATAAATAAAAATAAAGAAACAAAATATTCCTTCTGTTCTTTTCTAATTGACGGATTCAATCTCAAATTGTGATCGAGGCTTAAGGGACGGATACTTACTAGTAGTATAATAGCTATGGCCGTCTACCCTCAGGGGTATAAAATTTTAAAATATGGTATTAAAAGTACCTTATGCATACCTGTTTAATTAAAAACAGTGAGTGAACTTGTCTTGCTAGCGTGAGTCAATCGCAAGGTGTAACAAGAGACTGCCAGTGTGGTAAGCATTTCAGCGCTTTCAGCACTACTGTTATTCAGCGTTTAGAGCTAGCACTCGGAGCAATTGTTCGAAAAATTACACTCACAGTTACTATTTATACATTTGCCATTATCCTGATAATATTATGTTAGAGTCAGCAGCTTGTGTCCAAGATAAAACGAAGGATTTTAAAAGTCGTTATAGGAAGTGTAGAATCAAAAGGCACAGAATCACCGCGCCAGAGTCGCACTTCATTACTGTCAAAGTCAAAATGTAGCTTTAAAAAACGAAGTTAATTTTGACTCTAACATAAAATCAGGCTTACATTAATCTTAAAAAAAAATCTAGGAATCATTAAAATCGTATCCGTAAGTACAAAGAATAACAATAAATAAATCTCTGATTCATAATGAGGAAATAACAAATACAATACTGACATTTGCATTGGAAAAAAAAACAATTTTAAAAATAAAAATAAGGTTGCACATTTAGTTTTTTACAATTACTTGATAAGAATCTCTTAACAATGTCTTAAGACGTATGTTTAATTCTTTTATATTAATCATATTTTTTATTATTTTACATTTATAGGGATAAAATTATACTTTTTCTCAAATAATATTCATAATTCTGGAGCTTACTACGCAAGGTAGCTCCGATATAATTACCATCAGACGTTTTTAGGGTGGGTTTCTGAATTGAGTATTTTGAGTTCAGAATGTGTCAAACCGAACTTGAATGCCAAATTTTGACAGGTTTTCAGGCTAAAGTAAAGTTTGACAATTTTACTCAACTTTAAAATGCTTAAATCAGAAATCGAGGGTAAGGGTCAACTCAGTGGCGTAGCGCTGCGCCTCGAGGCGTGTCAAGGCATAGCGCCTCGGGGTATGTCTAGGCATAGCGCCTCGGGCTATGTCTAGGCATAGCGCCTCGGGCTATGTCTAGACATAACGCCACGGGATGTGTCAAGGCATAGCGCCTCTGGGTGTGTCAAGGCATAGCGCCTCGGAGTATGTCAAGGCGACACAGCGTTACTTCGCCGGTACACGCAGTCTGCGAGAGCACGCCAAGCCCGTTCGGAGCTTGGAAAATTTTAATTTCGAATAAGCCTAGCGGCGGCGGCGCCACGTTGCGGCCTCTTCATCGCATCATGTCTCGGTGTAAGCTGACCCATATTAATAGACCCCAATAAAGCATAACGATCTAAATCGTCATTTTCATTTCATACACCACGCACTTTTCACTCAGGCTGCCCGATAGCCGGCAGCCGACTTCATTCTTTATAAATATTTTTATTTTATATTTCACATCCAGAATAATATACTAAAGTTAAAACTACATTCTGAATAACTCATACTTTTTTTGCGGAAGCTGTTTCTTAATTTGCAAAATGAGGCTGTATTGAAGTAGATATGAGTTTTTCTGTTAGAAAATGGTAGAAGCCAAGAAGAAATATAAAAAACTTCATTGTTTCATTTCTCGGTCAAGTAGACTCGGTAGATAGTGCCTATTTAGACACCATAAGACCCATCAAGTAGTTTGTGTTTCTAAGAGTCATTTCTATATCCACTATCAATACAACAGTTTAAAATAAGAACATTCTACATAACGTCTAGTAAAGCTCAATTCCAGAACGACAAACATAAGTCTCTCTCTATCGCTCTAGTGTTAGATATGGCGTGTGCGAGCGAAGCGGCGTTCACTTGCCGGTCCACTCGCTGATGCGGCCGTTCTCGAATGCCAGGTTCTTCCTCGGTAGGGGGACTAAAGTACCCCGCTTGACGATTCCCATGTCTTCGCCGGGGTAGTACTGAAAATAATATATTATTATGGAAGACTGGAGGCCGAAATCAAGTATGACTTAATGACAAGCTAGCTTCTGCCAGTGGCTTCGCCTGCGTGATTGTAGGAATATTCGAAAATACCCTATGTGCTTCTCAGAGGTTTAATCTATCTCTGTGCCAAATTTCATCCAAATCTGTTCAGCTGTTAAGGACGCGTTTCCAAATGGGTAGTCAAATCATTACTTTTTTACACAAAAGTATGTTTATTAAATAAAATGCTTTGCATTCTTAAAATGTTTTTCCCATGAATTGTTGATAGATGTGCATGGTACGATTCTGAACTATAAATATAATTTTAGATAGGTACAGTTACTTAATAAATGTACCGAAGTGAATTTTTTTACTTCGGTCATACTTTTGTGTAAAAAAGTAATAATTTGACTACCCATTTGGAAACGCGTCCTTAAGACGTGAAGCAGTCACAGACAGACAGAGTCACTTTCCCCTTTATAATATAAACTAGCTTTTGCCCGCGGCTCCGCCCGTGTGGATTTCGGTTATCGCGTAAAAAAGTATATCCTTCTGCTATATATTTGCCAAATTTCATGACGATCCGTTCAGCCGTCGTAGCTTGGAAGCGTAACAGACTGACAGACAGAGTTACTTTCGCATTTATAATATTACTAGGGAATTACTTTTGCAATTGTAATAACAAATTGAAAAAACTTTATGATCTGTGGGCAAAACTTGAGTCTTGAGAGTGAGTCTACAAGTTGATTTTTAAAAATCTTACCTGACACTGTGAAACAAACTTCAAAATATCTGAACGTATGAAGTCATTGTCCTCTTTCACCTTCTCCAATCTGCAAATGTGAAATATTAATTTAGAAACAAATATTTTTTTAGGTTAGGTAGGAGCATTCTTCTGTCACAGTCCGTTCTTTCCCATTTGATTGTCTATGGTTGTCAAAAATATCAAATAATAATATCATAGATAAGGACCAACACATGCATAGTTGGAAAACAGCAATCAATGTTTAAAATACGAGGAAATCATTTTCGATTTATTCTCAGCAAGCCCTTTCATTTGATACCCATATTGAAAGAGTGCATTCAAAATAACAAATTCACCGTCTTGGGTGCTCCGCCATGTTGGATTTAGGATGACGTCACACATCTAACTAGGGTGCTCCGCCATGTTGGATTTAGGATGACGTCACACATCTAACTAGGGTGCTCCGCCATGTTGGATTTAGGATGACGTCACACATCTAACTAGGGTGCTCCGCTATGTTGGATTTAGGATGACGTCACACATCTAACTAGGGTGCTCCGCCATGTTGGATTTAGGATGACGTCACACATCTAACTAGGGTGCTCCGCTATGTTGGATTTAGGATGACGTCACACGTCTAACTATGTATAGTCATCGAAACTAAACGTGTATACAAAATTTCAGCTCAATCGGTTGAAGATATCTGCTTCAAAATTAAGTTGTAAGAATCCACCCGAACAAAATACATAGGTACATACATTGCAAGTTAAATAAAAGCTTTTAAAATAGAAATACTCACAGTTCAGGTTTAGCTATTCGTTCTACTATGCACTTGCAGATCTTCTCACATAACGTCTCGTCAAACAGTGGTATACCGAACTGCAGATCTACTATTGTCCATCTCTGAAAAATGCAATTATAACAGTTAATTTTTCAGGAAGAATTCTTCAAACAAGTTTACATTTGCAAGATCAAAGTCTATAATCTATTCCACCATAATGAAATCCCTTTTGATTCCAAATAAATATCAAGATTACATAAGTTTTGGTATGGTATTACAAAAATGTAACAAGTAGTGCACATTGAATTTTATCTGTGAGTTTTTAAAGTAGTTTTTCCAAAAACACACCTCAGGTCTACAAGCCTCGTCGTCCGACACGTAGTGCGCCGTATCCACCCCACTGTCCCCCTCGGCAGCCGACATCTCCGTCAACTTATCCGACAACTGCGTGAACATTGAGATGGACTCCTCCGCGGGACTCAACAGATCATCCAACTGATTAGCAGTCTTCTTATTCAAATTCTCACTACTGACCGACGACGAATGAATCGGAACTAAGTCATCCGACAAAGCGATGGACTCCTTGCTCGTTGAATTCTCCTTGGAATGTTTCTTTTCTAAGTCTTCGATACTGGCTGAAGATGAATGTATTGGCACTAAGTCGTCGCTATTGGCTATGGACTCCTTGCTGTGGGCGTGTTTCGTGACGTCATCGAGGGCTAGGTTGTCTAGTTCGTCACACAGTAACTGGCCACATTCGACACTAGTGAAGCCGTTAGATGGTGAACTGTTCTTGCTTTCCGTTGTAGGAGTGACGGCGAAGTGAGACTCTATGGGGGACTGTAGCCTCGTCAGAGTCTTTGAGTACTCCTCTGTGTACTTTTCTGTGGAGTCTGTTGATGATAAGGAGATTTCGCTGACTGGTTTCGCCATGCCGCATATGTCTTTCTTCTTTCGTTGTTGTACTGTGGAAGGAAAGTTTCAAGGTAAGTCAGATATAAAAGCTCTACTTAAGCAGAAAAAGTACTGATAGGCGTCTTGCCTAGAGTCTAGACAGTCACCTGCCGAGTAGCGAAGTGAAACTAATGTTATAAAATGTACGTAATCAGCCGCACTACGCGCAGGGCTCCTTCGCGAGTCGCATAGTATTGATGAGGGAAATCTTCAGACTATTTCAGGGGATGAAGATGAAGTACTGATAACTAAGTTAATACCTAGTTGCACAGTAGCCGGCGGCCTGGGGCAGCCGAGGTCGGGCACGCCGATGTCTGCCAGTGTGACGTAGCCCACTGAGCGGGTCAGGCGCAGCCGCTTCAGTAGCCGACGGAGACCCGCGTGACGAGACCACATCGCTTGAGACTCTGCAACAGAATATGTTTGAAGGATGTCATTATCACCTGTCTAGCCTTTTCCCAACTATATTGGGGTCGTCTCCCAGTTAAACAAGATTCAGCTGAACAGTTGAATACCAGTATTTTACGTGGAGCTTATTCGTTATTTGAAAAACACAACATATGTTAGGGGTGTGCTTTTGTTTAATGCTAAAATGATGAACATGTGACCTGCGCAAGTATCAGCTTCAGGCGGGAACATGAGATGCCTGAGCGGCGCGGGCTGGCGCACCCCCAGCGCCTGCAGCAGCACGGGGCCCCTGCGCAGCGCCGTGTTGGCCGCGCTGAGCGCCGGCGCGGCGGGCAGGGCTCCGGCCGCGGCGCCCGCGCCCTCCAGCGCGGCCTCCGCGCCCCACCACGACACGGTGAGCCGCGAGTAGCCCAGCAGCAGGCGGGGGACGCCGCGGAGCTGCGTGCCTGGCGGAACCGACAAGTAGGATGGCTTCAGTCGTGATACACTGAATGAGACCTGAAAGGCTAAATGTGTACGCGTATGATGTGTGCGTGCACTGCACCATTGATTGGTTTATATGTCTATGGTCTCCATCCCGCCATTTTATTACATGTTGTGCCCTTACGTCACTAATGTCAAAGTCAATAAACTAGCATCCAATAGCAAAGGTGGTTTTGTTAGGAAGCTGACATGATTCCGTTTTGAGGGAGCGGCGGTGCTATATAACGTGTAACAGAACAAACGCAATACCTGAAAAGGGGTCATTATACCTACTCATCATTATGAACAACTTTTACCTTGAAATCGCGAAAAAAAATCAGCTGTGCTGTACATTTTATCGAGTTATGCTCACATAAATGTATGGAAAGGTCGAATACCATTTTCCCTTTTTCACAATCGATTCATGATGGTAAGGACAGGGGGCCCCATATTAGGGGGCCGAAAGGTATACTTAGTAGAAACAATTTCAAGTATCTGTAATTATAAGTACCTATACAATTTTTTAAATGACTTTTCTGTTAAACATACCAGTTAGTGAACCGTTAGGTATAAGTAATGTTGTTCTGTTTATGTCTTTAGGTTAGTAGTACCTACACTGTACTTAAAAAAACCTTATAAAAAATAAAAACATCTCATCGTCTTGTCTCATAGAAAAGCACCTGAATTACAAAGGACTTCTTCTTATCAGCCCACGCTATCTCACTGCTATGGCTTCCCCATATTTTTCAGAACATTTTTTTTTTTTTTTTTTAACTATTGTGTCCCACTACAGGGCAAAGGCCTCTCTTTATTCCTCCCGACTCCAAACGATCTGCAGCCACATGAGACTCACCCTTAGTCAACAAGTGCGTGGGAGGTCCGTAGCCCGCCACGTGGTACAAGTACAGCCGCATCCACGGCGTGTGCGCCTCGGGCGGCGCCAGGCCCACGTGCGGCAGCGAGCCCGCCGCCGCGCCCGCGCGCGCCTCGCGACATAGCGGCGCGGTGGATATGGCCAGTCTACACAGCAGTCACATGAGACTCACCCTTAGTCAACAAGTGCGTGGGAGGTCCGTAGCCCGCCACGTGGTACAAGTACAGCCGCATCCACGGCGTGTGCGCCTCGGGCGGCGCCAGGCCCACGTGCGGCAGCAAGCCCGCCGCCGCGCCCGCGCGCGCCTCGCGACATAGCGGCGCGGTGGATATGGCCAGTCTACACAGCAGTCACATGAGACTCACCCTTAGTCAACAAGAGCGTGGGAGGTCCGTAGCCCGCCACGTGGTACAAGTACAGCCGCATCCACGGCGTGTGCGCCTCGGGCGGCGCCGGGCCCACGTGCGGCAGCGAGCCCGCCGCCGCGCCCGCGCGCGCCTCGCGACATAGCGGCGCGGTGGATATGGCCAATCTAGAACATCACAAAAACTTGGGATATCACTACATGTCCATATCTACACTTCTACACTAATATTATAAAGAGGAAAGATTTGTTTGTTTGTTTGTAATGAATAGGTTCCGAAACTACTGGACCGATTTGAAAAATTCTTTCACCAGTAGAATCCTACATTATCGGTGATGGACATAGGCTATAGAATATTTTCAAAAAAGTGACCCAAGGTGTGAGAAAAAATCCTTATATCGCGTACGCTGCGGAATCTATTGACAAAAGACCAAAGTGATGAACTACAGTTTTATAGAAGTCATCGATATCTACAAAAAAGTCCGCGATGACTTATGTCTAACTATTATGGATAAGTCACCATGACCGCTTTTTGTTCATATTAGTCAAGCAAATCCCATAGTGAAATAAAAAATGGTGATTTTAGTATCATGAAAATAGTTTGATAATTAAGGTTGATTATGTCCGTGTAAATTACACTTTAAATTATTCAAATCGGACCTTTCATTCAAAAGTCACGACGGTAATAAACATGCTCGGAGTAAGAAAAATGTCGCGGCTTGAGCGAACTGGGGAGAATCGTATCAATGCTTGGTCCGATGAAGTTGAAACACCACGGCATTTAAATGTTTTCGATAAAACAATAAGAATAACAAATATTTGAATTTTTCGAAAATAAACTAGGTACATACATAATAAGGAAGGGGAAAATCTATAAGTCCGTGATAAGACCTGTCGTACTGTATGGATCAGAATGTTGGGCTATGAAAAAGACGGATGAAAATAGATTGCATGTAGCGGAAATGAGAATGTTGAGATGGATGTGTGGAGTAACGAGAATGGATAAAGTGAGAAATGAGTACATTAGAGGTAGTTTAAAAGTGGCGCCAGTAACGGAAAAGTTGAAAGGTAACCGCTTGTCCTGGTATGGTCATGTGAAGAGGAGGGATGAAACGCATGTAACTAAAAGGGTTGTGAGTATAAATGTGGATGGATGGAGAGGAAGCGGAAGGCCAAAGAAAAGATGGATAGATTGTGTGAGGAGTGATATGAAAGAAAAGGGAGTTAGTGATAGTGTGACGGCTGATAGGACAGAATGGAAGAAGACAACGTGTTGCGCCGACCCCAAGTAACATGGGATAAGGGCAGGAAGATGAGATGATGATACATAATAAGGGGTGAAGCAGGGGTGAATAAGTTTTTAGGGGAGGAAATAGCTTGCTTCAATTTACGTCGGAATTCTATGAACAAACTAAAAGTGGAATAATTGAAACAGATCATGTACCTAACAATTTTTGCATAATCAACCCCTGACGGGCTGAACGGGGTGAACAGTTGCGCTGAACCTGGGGGTCTACTCTTATTCAACGAAAAACGAAGTTTCGTTCGAAATTTCGCGTGTTTCCTACTACAGTTCTATTCGTTCCCGAAGTTTCGTTCGAACGAAAACTGTTTGACATTTACATTCTCCAAACCTACTCTAATTCATAAATGTTGCGAACGAAAATATGAATTTGACAGATGATTGTTCGGAATTTTAACCTCAAATTGACGAAACCAAAAGTGTTACCTTTTGATTTTCGTTTGTCATTCTTTAATGTTGATTTTGTTATTAATTTGGTTGAAATGGCTGCAAGAATGCTCTTAATCGAGGCTGCTCTACGTGAAGAACGTTTAGAGCGTAGAAGGAACCGACGTCGCCTGCGCAATCAACAAAATATTAAGGAAATTCCCGACTTAGAGTTTGTAGGAAATTACAGACTCAGTCGGCAATTATTCGAGGAGTTGTGCCAGGAAATAGTGCCTTTATTACCACCAAACGCAAGGTGTCATGGAAAAGAGCTGATATGTTTCGGACGGCAGGGACACGACCAGTGTCCGCACTGTCGACCTGGGACAATCTCCCACGTAGTTCGACGTACGCCCCTTAAATTCCCTTGCGCTGGTTACGTACGCCGCCCCTGAATGCGTATGTGCTTCTACTTGAACTCTTGGGACCTCGGGAGACTGAGACGGACAGCCGGGAGGAGATGAAATAAAAAAAAAAAAATGCTTCTTCCTGGGGTTTCTTGATCCGCAGGTTTCGGCTCCCTTTCTTGATGTTGCCTCTTCAACGGCTGCTCGACGACTGCGATTGAGCCATTTTTTTTTAGGTATGACCACTAGCAAGTTAACACACATTTTATTGCTTACTTTACACAATAAAAAGTTTCTAGAACAAAAACTGCAAAATTTACATCATAACAAACTTTCACTATACATTTTCCTTAGTATCTATAAAACTACAAGTCCTATCGACTTAATTCTTTTTGTAAAATAGGTTTTGGGTCGAGACCTTTATTTTGACACCAATTTCAAAACGATATCTCTACAAACAAAAAACCTCATTTTCAACTTACGTAATTTTTTCGTTACGTCAAAAATTCTACTTAAAAATTTCCTTACAAAATCTAAAAATACGATCATATTGGAGTCTTCTTGGATCTAGCATGCGCAAATAATACTTATAAAACTAATTAGACAATAATTAAACCTAAACTATTTAAAATCTAGCAAATTCTAATGAGTTTCTTTTGATTCAAACTTTAAGACAACATTTCCCTATTCACATGGTCGCCCCTACCACTACTTGCGCCTAGGGACGTGGACGGGGTCTCGTCGCCGACAGTATATTTTAAGATATTTACTTAAAAAAAATTTAAATCCAAAATAAATCTTGTGGAGACCCAAAATGCAGACTGCGACACAATACGACTTGAAACTTTCTGGTGGAATGTGTACCTATCGCGATTGAAATGTGTGTAAAAAAACACTTTATAACATGATTTATTAACACAGTTAGTACTTGAGAAACAAACTGAAAACTTTTTAAAGAATCTAAACAAAAAATTGTAAGTTGACATGTTATGATTAGATTGAGTGTGAATATACAGACAATTTTGGTTGTCATATATTAAATCCATTTGGTGGCATGAAATAGTACTCTTTAATTTAGTCGGTTAAAAATGACCGTGAAAGGGTGTTTTATAGTGTCCCGGTTAATTTCACCAAAAATAAAAAATATGCTGTTTAATTATTGTTTCTGCATCAATATTACAAGAAATATTTATTAAACCACATTTTAAATGTAAAATTTCAAAATAAATCAAAATAGTTTATAAATTTAAAGTTGAAGTAAAAACCGTAATTTACTTTAAATGACATCATAAAAGACCCACACAATATTTTTCATGTCATTCGTTCACGAAAATAGTCTATGGATCCGAACTTCGTCTGCGTGTCCGAAAACAAAACAGAGTAGGGTCACTAACGAAACTTCGTTTATATTTCGTTCGTTTACGAAGTTTCGTTTCAGAGAAAGAGAGTAGACACCCTGGACTCGAGACGAGTGAGATTCTGTCAACTGTGGCGTGGCGTAGGCGATTGTCAATACGTCAAAAATGTATGGGATTGACAGATGCTATCGAAATGTCACATGATCAAATTCCTACATTTTGGCATTTCGACGGACGCATTCGCTAATTAAATGGCACATTGTCTAGGGCCTCCTGAGACCATAGAATAAGTAGAAATGGCTAAGTAAATAATGAGAATCGTTGTGCTTAATTTTCCAAAACTAACCTTTATAAGGGGGTATAGGGGGCATTGCAGTTTGTGGTGTACCAACTATCCCCACGCGGACGAAGTCGCGGGCAAAGTGCTAGTTATTATTATAAAACAAAGTCCCCCGCCGCGTCTGTCTGTCTGTACGCGACAAACTCTCGATGAAATATTGGTATTTCTAGCCAGGAATCGAAATGGTAGATTTTGAAAAAAAAACACACCCTGTACTATTACACCATCCAAAAATATTGCTAATAAGGATCAAATACTGGGAAGTAATAAATAACATATGGCAAACTAAAGGAAAGAGCTATTTTTTAACGTGCAAGGTAGCTTGCACTCGCTTGTACTTAGTAGACAGCAGTCTGCTCCTAGCGGCCGCCCCCAGCGCATGCAGCGCTTCACAGCGCAGCAGATCAAGCGGCCGCAGCTTAGGCCGTAGAGTGCGCAGCGCTATCCGCAGAATGCAGCAGCAGCTAGGTAGCGTGTACTCACTTGTACTTAGTAGACAGCAGTCTGCTCCTAGCGGCCGCCCCCAGCGCATGCAGCGCTTCACAGCGCAGCAGATCAAGCGGCCCCAGCTTAGGCCGTAGAGTGTGCAGCGCTATCCGCAGACATGCAGCAGCTGCTAGGTAGCGTGTACTCACTTGTACTTAGTAGACAGCAGTCTGCTCCTAGCGGCCGCCCTCAGCGCATGCAGCGCTTCACAGCGCAGCAGATCAAGCGGCCGCAGCTTAGGCCGTAGAGTGCGCAGCGCTATCCGCAGACATGCAGCAGCTGCTAGGTAGCGTGTACTCACTTGTACTTAGTAGACAGCAGTCTGCTCCTAGCGGCCACCCCCAGCGCATGCAGCGCTTCAGAGCGCAGCAGATCAAGCTACTCTACGGCTATCCGCAGAATGCAGCAGCAGCTAGGTAGCGTGTACTCACTTGTACTTAGTAGACAGCAGTCTGCTCCTAGCGGCCGCCCCCAGCGCATGCAGCGCTTCACAGCGCAGCAGATCAAGCGGCCCCAGCTTAGGCCGTAGAGTGCGCAGCGCTATCCGCAGACATGCAGCAGCTGCTAGGTAGCGTGTACTCACTTGTACTTAGTAGACAGCAGTCTGCTCCTAGCGGCCGCCCTCAGCGCATGCAGCGCTTCACAGCGCAGCAGATCAAGCGGCCGCAGCTTAGGCCGTAGAGTGCGCAGCGCTATCCGCAGACATGCAGCAGCTGCTAGGTAGCGTGTACTCACTTGTACTTAGTAGACAGCAGTCTGCTCCTAGCGGCCGCCCCCAGCGCATGCAGCGCTTCACAGCGCAGCAGATCAAGCGGCCGCAGCTTAGGCCGTAGAGTGCGCAGCGCTATCCGCAGACATGCAGCAGCTGCTAGGTAGCGTGTACTCACTTGTACTTAGCAGACAGCAGTCTGCTCCTAGCGGCCACCCCCAGCGCATGCAGCGCTTCACAGCGCAGCAGATCAAGCGGCCGCAGCTTAGGCCGTAGAGTGCGCAGCGCTATCCGCACACATGCAGCAGCTGCTAGGTAGCGTGTACTCACTTGTACTTAGTAGACAGCAGTCTGCTCCTAGCGGCCGCCCCCAGCGCATGCAGCGCTTCACAGCGCAGCAGATCAAGCGGCCGCAGCTTAGGCCGCAGAGTGCGCAGCGCTATCCGCAGACACGCAGCGGCTGCAAGGTAACGACGCGCCTCGCCTTCTATCTCGGGATCTGCTACCACCTGGGATATTTTTTTAATTCTTTTTAATGAATTTTGTGAAATAAGGAAGTTGACAAGAAAGATAAAACCCTAAAAACTTGTGATGACGCAAAAATAGCTTATTTATTAATCAATATTCATAGCCAGGACCCTAACCCCTTGATTTTGGAAAATTAACATTACACCATCTCACTCATAATACCGCTGCCGAAGATCCATTTCTGGGAAGTAATGACAAGTGAAGTAAAACTACGAAGTAGTATCTGGAAACTGTTGAATTTTAATAAACTGATTCATATTTAAAAGTAGGTAAGTTAATGTCACTATTTCTATGAATATTGTTTATAATAAATCCAACATAATAATAAATATGGATTGTTTTTTTAAACTCACCTTGTCAAGTTCCATGAGTAAACTATCAAGACTTTCGTCAGGAAGCTTGCCCACTTCAAACAACGTTACCGCATGGCTCTTCAGATCCTGAAATTATTTAAACATTTAGCAAATCTTCAATTCAACAAACAAATTCAAGCTTTTGATAAATAGGGCATAACGAAAAGTCATCATCAGCTTATCAAAATTACAAAGTATGAGAGGTACTTTTATTTTAATGGAATGGACTATGTATTCATTGAAGAAAGTTGTACATCTACATAAGCAGAAGAAATTTGAAAAAAGGAGTAGCTACACCTTTCCGTTTCACTCAGTATAGTATTCTGGTCTACGTACCGGTGACAGATTCCCCATCATAAGATATGCTGCTAAGGTAGAGTCGAAAAGAACAGCAACTCTTCGACCAGCGTTGTTTGAAGGTTCAAACCCTTCCTCTGGACTCTAGAAATACATATAACAAGTGTACCTCAGAAGCTCTCGAAAACACAAACATCAAGAATCATGACTTAAAAATCGGCTATCTACACGAATTTCAAACACGACTGACAGAAAGAATGGCAAGCAAAACCGCTGTCGCTATTTTAAACATGTTTTTTACATTTCGATAAAATCTTGCAGATTGTGGACTTAGCCACATGAAAGCTTCTTTTCGTGTCGATTGCCTCAACTTTTCGAATTTTGTCCGGCCAGTATGAGTATAGAAAAGCTTTAAGGCGCTGTGATCAGCAAAAACTCGGTCACTCTCGGACTGCATAGAAAAGAAAGAGAAGCGCGAAGACACAATGCTTGCAATTTCTTGCCAAATATGAAGCATTTTATCGATTTACTCAAAACTAAGTTGAGCTATTAAAAATCTAAAATAACAAAGTTTTGCGTTGAGATTCGATTTGGTATAAAGGAGATTGACCAATCTGGACCAAATGCTGCCCAGGCATGGGAATACTTTTATTTTTTTCCTAACATGAAGAGATACTTAAAAAATAAATATAAAAAAAAAACATCCAAGGGTTTAGTACCTAAAAACTTATGGCTTTTTGGTGCTTTAACTTTTGATAATCAGCGTGTAAGGGACATCGACGTACAAACGGCCATACCATGAGTTCAGGACATGATTCTGGACCCCCCGCGTTGGAATTTTTCGTCGGCTTTTTCTTCATTTTTCAATTTTTTTCAGCTGTTTTTTACTTAAGACTGTTCATAATATTGTTATTCTTACCTAACCCAATGTGTTTTAATTAAAAAATAATTAATTCACTACTTTCACTAAAAAGATACCTAATAATTATGTAAATAAAACTAGTTAGGCATCTGCTCGAATCTCGAATCCTATCTTTTTAGGGGTGAGTTAGCTAGTTCATTAGTTTATACCTACATCATTACTGGATCTAAATGTACATACTTACTATAAACCTTTTTTTTTATCAATCCTCATCGGAATCGTGATATAAAGAGACTAAACTTATGGCTCCTCCATTTCTCTTAACTTCTGCATACTTAAACAAGTTCCTACCATCAGTAGATTAGGTATTTCTGAGTGATCAAAATGAGTTTTTGTGTTATTATTGCCGTCGGCGATATTCGTAGGTACCTACATTAAAGTGCAACGCGGCGCGGCAGCGACTAAGGCCTGTTTATGTGTGTTTGCAAGTACTACGTTAACCACGTACAGCGCTCTCGCGCGTTTTGATCGTGTTGTTCTAAATACATTGCGGGCTCGAAAATGTCAATTTCTGTAACCGATCATTAGCGAGATTAATGACTTTCACAATTTGGTTAGTGGCATTAGGTGTAGCCTTTTCGAGAAGTTTAGTTACGATGTCCGTGACACCCTGTATATTTTTTTAACGTTTACGTTAAATAATATTATAAAAGCTCCCGAGTCCGAATCCGACCTCAAAACGATCATCAACATACAGTGTTCAAAACATAATTCAAGCTCTACCACGTGAGGTAAGTACCTACTTTTTATTTAAGTAGTTATATTATTACGCAAAATAAGCCAATATCTCAACAGTTAACACAATTATTTACATTACTTAAATCATAACATAACAAATGCGTTCCTAGATATATACTTAGAAGTTACCTACTATAAAACGGATTCATGTTATACCGTGGGTTATTTGTTTAACATTTTTTCATGGTTTCAGATAACATTCAATAATGAGGAATACCTCTGCCACAACTGTTGGACAAGAGCTCATCGTGGGACGATGTCTGCAATGCCTGCTGTGGAAGATGCACCTGCTGTGGGAAATCCACCTGCTGCGGGTAATCCGCCTGCCGTGGAAAATCTACTAAACATGGAAGATCAGCCCGTGGAAGACGACATTCTAGGACAAAACGTAACATTTCACCTTCCCGGAAATTACTACCGAGCCCCAAATACGTCAAATGCTTGCATGGTGTACAATTGCACCAGCAATGTGCAACTAATTCGAGTGCACATAAAGAGTCGATATACATCGTCCAAAGTGTATCATTTCTATATTTTACTTGACGAGAACAATCATGTGCTCGATTCCGTTCAACATTATTGCTGCTCATGTTTTACTGGGCGAATAACGAGCGGCAGTTGCGCCCACGTTGTTTGCCTAGTTTGGTTTTTGGGGTGGGCTAGGCACCAGGATGTTGTGAGGCGCCCTGCTTTATTTTTAGATTCAGTAATTATAGACGACAATGAGGATGACGATTGTTTAGGTATTTTAATGTTTACATGAGGCCTAACATAGAGGATTATTTAGTATGTTGAAAACCTATGTCATCATATCAGCCGAAAGACATCCACTGCTGGACATAGGCCTTATTGCGGCCGTGAACAGTTTCGGAGAAATTACGTCTCCCTGCCTCACACCCCGCTGCAGGAGGATAGATTCTGATGTCTGATCCTGAAGTCGGACTGACATGGTGGCGTTTTCATACAAACACTTCAGCACCTCGATGTACCGATAGTCGATCTGGCACCGTTGGAGAGACTGCAGCACAGCCCAAGTCTCGATCGAATCGAAGGCTTTCTCGTAGTCCACAAACGCTAAGCAGAGGGGCAGATTATACCCTTCGGTCTTCTGTATAACCTGCCGCAGCGTGTGTATGTGATCTACGGTGCTGAAGCCTTTTCGGAATCCGGCTTGTTCGGGAGGCTGGAAGTCGTCAAACGTGCGTGTGACGGTTTGTGATGACTCTGGGAAACAGCTTGTAGACATGGCTCAGAAGTGAGATGGGCCTGTAATTCTTAAGCAGGGTATTGTCGCCCTTTTTTAAGAAGAGTACCACTACACCTCTGCTCCACGCTTGTGGCGTTTTCCCCTCGAGTGTGACGGAATCGAACAGTTTCTGAAGGGCCTTAAGGACTGGTTTTCTACCCGCCTTCAGGAGTTCGGCCGTAATTCCGTCCTCACCCGACGCCTTGTTGTTTTTAAGCTGCTTCAGAGCCATCCTAATCTCGTACAGGCTGACGTCCGGGATGTCTTCGGTATAATGCCGGGTCAATCTAGCTCTTTGGTCGTTTTCTAGATTTGCTGCGGGTTTGGTCATTGACGTGTATAACTGTCCATAAAATGTCTCGATCTCCTTCATAAGGAGGATGTGGTTCTTCTAAAACCTATGTAACGAATAAATAATTGATTGATTGAATGATTATACCTACTTAACTAAGTGTTGTTATAATAATATAATCCATTGTTTATAATATAGTCTTTTATTTTCAAAAAAAAGCTGTTGGTTATGTTTCTTCGTTAATGTAAAATCTCAACCCTCCTCGGATAGATTTTAAAGAGCTTTGGGTTACAGATTAGTATTAGTCTAAGGTACAGTATGCACCATGATTCAATGTTGGGCAGCACTTGGTCCAACGTCCATATAAAAATGGTCAATCTCCTTTTACCGGCATAAGTAGGCTAGTAAATACGGGATTTTTTTTCTAAGGTCAAAGTTGGAGGTAACTTTGACGATAATTTCTATCGATTTTATTTTTAAACATGTTTCGGAAACAACAGTGTTCTTTGAAAAATAGTTAAAATTAACATATATTTTTTCTTCAGCTTGAAGCTAAACAGATTTGGCTAAAATTTCGTTAGGAAACCAGCAATTTTTCAGTTTTTGCTGATCACAGCGCCTTAAATATATGAATAATCATTTTCAATCTTAAGAACAATGGAGCTCCCGAAAGTGTCCTTTTAATGGTGTGTAAGGTATCTGAATAGGGGAATTATTTACCTGTTTGGAAGTTGAAGGCGCTTGCTTGATGAGGATCGGTTCCATTTGTATCGTGTCATCGTCCATGTTGGGGTCGAACGTCAATGGAGCTATTTGACTGTATCTAAGCACAGATAAGAAAAGACACTTTTAAAAGTACTTATTGAATGTAAGTACACGACATGTAATTGATGTAATGTATTTTCCAGAAAAGTGTATTATCTCAGAAATGATTTTTCGCGCAATAGGCCAGTCAAATTAGCTTTGAACCTTGCAAACATTCCTAACTTTGATTGTTTTCTTGAATAGTGTATTTCATGTTACCTCTTCTAATAATAATAAAAAATAAACTTTTCCATAACTGGGTAAATCTGAAAAAAAAACCGTTTTTGCGTTTATTTCAATAAAAGCTACGAAAAGCAAGATATTTCTACTTTTTTTTTACAATATGTAGAGAATCGGTGAAATTATTTTTTTTTTGTCTGAATTAATCATTTTCGCCCTAACTAAAGTTGTTAAAACAATAATAAATCAGACATGTCCTATAAATTGAAATTAATCTCAATTTCATTGTTACATTTTTGCCTGCATCGCTATCGCAAAAAACACTGTTATTAATAACTTGCGCTAACAATAATGTTAAATTTTGTTGGTTAGCGACTTAAGATTTTATGAAAAGAAAGTAGTCAATTTTAAGCTTGAAGTAGAAGCTCACCATGTTTCACCAGGAAGGATGGGGGCTAAAAATTTGGTAAAAAAACATCACGTGATTTATGGACTATCCTTTCTTTTAAAGATGGGATATCATCGAATGACTCCTTTCGCTCTGGGCAGATCGGAAGGGAGTGTCAGAAGCTTACTGACTAAAACCCATCCGTGTTCCTCGAAATGCCCTTTGCGTTCCAGGGCCGCGGTGACTCTTTCGAACTAATTCCGCAACCCCTGAGGCTGACAAACTGACGCCTTTGGCGGATCATGATAGAAACCGCACAACGCCTATCATAGACGTTGTGTGCTTAAGGACAGCTGTCTCTAGACGGTGCGATTGCATACTCTGTGGCTACAGATGTTGATTGCAGAATACAGCGACTGCTTGTTGTTATGTTAGACACTCACGGCTGATGGTTGTGCGTGGTGACGGCGTGTGTCCAGGTGGGGTGCTGCGGCGCCACGGGCGGCGGCTGCAGGTTGTTGGCGAAGCCGAGGCGGCAGTACAGGGACACTGCTTGCTTTACTAGCTCGCATTCCACCTGTGAAGAGTGAAATAGTTAAATAGGGCTCTATGTTCGCACTGAAAAGGTTGATTTTGAATTATGAAGGTAGTTGACGATCTACCTACTTATGTAGGTTTGGCTGTCCTAGAAGTGTGTGACGATTTTAGAAATCGCCCATAGTACATAAATATAAGGTATCTATAAAATGCAAAATAATAATTTAAAAAATTAAACCGACTTAAAAACTGTATTAATTAATAACTAAAAAGGGAGAAAAAAAGTTTTATCTTTAAAAAATCAAAATTTAATATGCCAAATATTTTTTTTAATTGATGCCAGCCTTATATTTGGAATAATCGTTGTCACCTAGTAGTCGCAGTTTGCGGCACGAGTACTGTTGAACACCCCGCATACCCCGCCTACCGCAGTTAGGCTAATCATTAATTAGTGTCGGGCTAATAATTGGTTAGGGGAATAATTTTTGAAATTCGACTTATAGTTTTTGAGATATGTGCGGACAAACATACACTTATGAAATTTGGCACACATGTGTAGAAGCTGATAAAGACTAACATATACAAAACTGTGCAATCTGACAATATTACATACATGCAGGTCGAATTGATAACCTCCTTTTTAGGGTTCCGTAGCCAAATGGCTAAAAACGAAACCCCTATAGATTCGTCATGTCTGTCTGTCCGTCCGTATGTCACAGCCACTTTTTTCCGAAACTATAAGAACTATACTGTTGAAACTTGGTAAGTAGATGTATTCTGTGAACCGCATTAAGATTTTCACACAAAAATAGAAAAAAAAAACAGTAAATTTTGGGAGTTCCCCATACTTCGAACTGAAACTCAAATTTTGATGATTTTTTTGCCGTTTTTTTATAGATAATGGTACGGAACCCTCCGTGCGCGAGTCCAACTCGCACATGACCGGTTTTTTTTTTAAGTCGGTCGAAAATGCAAATGTAGTGATTGTGAAAGGGCCAGACACTTCGGACCAGCGACGTAAATTGGATTGATCGAATCTTTGTGGCTTTAGCATGTCTCAATTTTGTGTTCCTTGATATTAAATTATGTTAATAGCGCTTAAACATTATGTCGGTCTAAATATATTCGTTGATTGCTCTCTCCTTATTGATGTCACCTCCGACCTTGTATCAGAAGTGGGTCAGTGTCATATTAATTATTACAATATATTCCGTGGGACGAGATCATTACGTCAAAATAGCAAGGAAACTTTCAAGCTGAAATAGACTTCAAGCCCATACAAATTAAGACCAATATACAACATTAATGTTATGCTGATGTCAGATAAAAATAGGAAAAACCATTCTATTTTTGAATCTAATTTATGAGTTTTATGACACATCCTACTGAACTTTATTCTATTCATTGTACGAATAACTGCACACACGTTACGTATACAAAACGGCAATATTATGACTACTTGGCGGATTCGGATATAAAGGATATTTAAATTTTGCGTTCTTTTGTTAATTTTGATTCGACACAATAAAGGTATGTAACTCGATTCGACACGATACCAGAACTAATAGGAAACGTAGAAAAAGAAAAAGGCCAGCGAAAATGAGCCAGAGCAAGAGAAAGACTTTCTAAAATAGAAGAAAAAAAGTATAGTTACACCTTTACTTCTAATTTGTAAGGGTGTGTGATGTGATGCACGCTACACGAATGAATGCACGCTACAAAAAAGCTACAAATTTCACTACTAATGTAGTGTCATAATAACACTACATTAGTAGTGAAATTTGTAGCTTTTTTCTAGACCTACTCAATACAAATGCCATCACCAGTATTGCAGCAGTGCGATTCTGTAAACATGTCGAAGTGAAAACTTAGGCGAAGTGAACGACAAGTGAGCTGTCAAACCATACAAACAAGACGGAATGACAGCTCACTTGTCGTTCACATCACCTAAGTGTACACGGTGAGATGTCGACAGTATAGACCAGCAGGTCACTTTTGAGCTTGCGGAATTAGTTCGAAAGCCCTGGAACGCAAAGGGCATGAGAAGGAAAATGGGTTTTAGTCAGTAAGAGTCTGACACTCCCTTCCGCTCCACCTAGAGCAGAAGAAGTCATTTGATGATTTTTTTTAATGGGCACTTTTGTGCTCACTTCACCTTGGTTTTTTATGGTGAAATTATTACAGCATCGACAGGTTAAGTAGCTGAGGGTATAAAACCGAGCTCACAATATTGTGTTGTGTCGTGTCGAGGCGCTTTCTGACGCAGTTGATTGGCTGCAAAACTCTTTGTGCTGTGACGTAGCCTTCACCAGATTCCGTTTGATTGGTATTATTGCCCGCGCCGCTACACACCTCGACTCAGTAATGTGAACCTAACTTAAGAGCATATACTCCTCACTGTATACCATACTAAGTCCTTATTCTTGGAAATGGATAAACCGATTTTAATTAAACTTGATTGACGCAAGCAAGCCACTTAGAATCAAAATTTAGTTTTTTTTTTATTAGTGATGGGTTTGCTCTTGACTCTAGTCAATGTCAGAGATGAGATGACAGAGACAAAGTCTACGATGGAGCGAGCTTACCCAGAAGAGGAGTTAATAACTTGTCGAAAAAGAGTTTAAGTGAGCATTCGCAAATCGGTAATTCACCGGTTAAGAGAGAAATGGAGCGTGATTTTTATAGAAAGATTTGTTATAGAATACCTACTTAAAATTGCTCTCTCTGAATCCCTTTTTCGAAAAAGGTTTCAACTAACTTTTTAAACCTAGCTTCTCGCATCAATGTCATGCGTAAGCGCATCAAAAAAAAAAGCTCATAAGCTAGGTTCATATTCGCTAACCTGCAACACAGCCGCCAGATCCGCCACACTGGTGTGCTCATCAATAGACACAAACACTTTGTACAGCAGCGTCTCGAAGTAGTCGCCCGCTATCCTGTTCATCACGAACCCTTTCAGCGGAGGCACTGATACCTTGTCTGCTGCTGTTATTGGCACGTCCAGGTAGATGAGGCCGCGCCTGTGGGGTAGAGAAGTTGGGGTAATTTGGACTCTAGCTTTGAAGGCTTATTTTGTATGTTGAATCATGTTCATCTGGCTTTTTATGTTTGGGGAAAAATTAAGAAAAAGAAAAAAAAAATACAACAAGGAGCTTTGGGGAAATAATTTATGATTCCCTTAATAGTAACTTTCCCAGAAGTGGCCGTTCCCACATAAATAAATAAAAATAATTGAGTCTAGTCGATTTGACCCGACAATTTTATTTTTCTTGTAAATACTTCAGTTATTTTAATAAAAAAAAGAAATCGTCATGAGAGTTGTTCCTATTCGACATTATCTGTATAATCAACTCAGCCTACAGCAATCCACTGATAAACATAGGATTTAATTACATGTGTTTTTGGCATGACATTGTCTCTAGAATCTAATAAGGTACCTTACCTTATGGGTAAAAGAAGCATGTTATATTAATATCATACCTGTACAGAGTCTTGACGACATAGTAATCGAGCGTGCCCGCGGTCTGCGAGCCGCGGTCGATTAGCAAGTCTATTAGTGCCCTCTCGCTCTCGCCTAGGGGCTGTCGTGGAAACAAGCGATGTGTTACGTCAGTTAACAGTAAGTATGATCAGTAATAGGTGAGGAACATCGGTGAGAAGTCTGAAGAATCGGAATTGCTGGCTGTACGGGTAAGGTACATTTAAAATGATAAACTGTTGTAATGTTAAATTTGTATATTGATTAAACACCCGAAACTGATAGATGATCGACCCGCGGCGAATGAGTCTCTCAACGATGTTATGCAACTACTAACGCTTACTCAAACGCGTGATTTTTATTCATTCGCTGCGCGTCGATGTCAGCATAAAAATTAAACAATTGATATGTACGGGTTTGCTCGTACATGCTCCCCGAGGAAAAGATATGAAGACAATTTTGAGCTTAAGTGAGAAGAAACAAAATTATTTATGATAAATGATTTGAAAATAATCTAATTTCCTAGAGTCTCTATTGTTAACACACTGTTCACAAATTTGATATACTAATATAAGAACCTAACATAGGAGAGGTGGCTTTATCTAACACTCGCGCACTTGTTGCCACCTTCGCCCTTTCACTGTCACACTGATACACTACACTATTTCCAACACACGTACGTTGCGTGGCCGGGCATGCGCCGCCGCCGGGCGCGCCAGGCTCTGCTGCGGGCATCGCCGCCGGCGAAGGCGCGAGGGCGCAGCGCGTGCGCGCGCGCCTCCACGCGAACACTCCAAGACATGCTGCTACCACGCCGATCATACAGTAGATCGCGGTGTAATGATGAATGTCATGAGATGACAGACTGTCAAATAGCAATCCATTCTCTTTCATGATTCTGATTTTTTGGTCAATCGTTTTAAGCTCTTGATCGCTCTCTATGCTGGAGTCGTTGAAGACATCTTGAGGAATAGACACGTTTATAACGTGGTTTATGGATGCAATGACTGGTGAGTACAGGTTAGCTTTAATAGTAACATCGCTCGTTCTTTGTTGATGCGCAATTACTTCAAAATTATCTGATTTGATTATGCAGCCGTAATCTATAGTTATAAGTCCGGAGTGAGTCAGCTGATGTGCGGTAACTTGATCTCCGCATACTGTTCGTAGGTTACATTGACCGCAGCAAAAAAAGATATAATTGTTGATAGACTGGCTTTCCATCCAAAGATTTTTACAGGGATTGACGTTGACTTCACACGCTGATGCCTTTGATTGGCAGAAGTCTTTATCTCTGCTTAATTTGTAAGTAGGAGAATGAATATAACACAAGTGTACGTTTGTCACTAGACATGAATCCATGATATTTTCTGTTATGATTATGTATGCATCCTTTTTCAAGTTCACAGCTATGAAATCTGACACTGGTTTAATTGATAACATTGTGTCGTTGGGTTTCTCAATAGGAATTGGTATAAGCTTGAATATTTCGTAGGTGTCCCTGCTAATCAAGGGTATTTGTACTTCAAATATTGAGTAATTCTTAAGCATTCTTGCTTTGACTCGTAGAAGTTTAAACAGTTGTGCAAGATCTGTATGAACGTTTTCTACAGGTAACGTGACGTCATTAGACAAATGGCTAGCTATAGTGCTCAGCTGATTCTGCAATTGTTCGGCTGTTATTAAATGTGGATTAAATCGACCATGATAGATGTCTGTTATTGTATCCACTAAAGCGTTCTGTAAATCTTTCAAGTCACGTAATAGATTGCTCGCGACCAAAGCTCCCATAGAAACTTCACTTGCTCTCGAAATGTTTTGAGTTTCAGCCTTTAATACTTCTAATGTATTTCTGATGTTTGCAAACTGCTGATGAATCATTTTATGTTGTTTATGCATTGTAGCCTCCGTCCTCTTTAAGAGACTGAACTCTGCTTCTATGACCGAAGTTTGATTTTGCCAAAATGATACAATATGCTTTTGATTTTTGCGTAGAAGAGTGATATCCTTCTCGTATTGTTCTGCGAATCGAGCGTCCAATACGCCGAAGAGGCCGTTTGCTATGTAACCGACACCGTCGATAAGACCTCGCCGCCACCTGTTCGCTTCCTTTGCAAAATGCTGACTGAGTAACATATGATTATTGTAATCGAGTTCATTGTACCCATGACGTAATTGCAATAATATTATGTCACAATGTGTTTGTTCTTGGATTGTGTTGCATGTTTGTTCCAGGGCCATTATACTTTTGTTAAGTGCGGTAATTCCTTCCCAATAAGGATCTAAATCGTAGTATATGATTAGTTTCCAGTCGTCGCGTATGATCTGCATGTTTGTTAGTTTGTCGAAGTAAATATGTTGATTATTTCTGAATTGTGTGACGTTAAGTGCGCATTGGGAAGTTGTTATGATACTAAAGAATAACATGATTGCTGCAAAAACTGCCGCTATATTGTAACGAGTGCCTCTTTTCCTTGTGTCAGACTGCTTATTTGTGTTACAGGTCCCCGAATCCGCAGTATTTGCTTGCTTAATTTGCGACGATTCATTGTTAATTGGGAGTTTTGATAATTTTATGATAGGACGTTTCAGTGTTCCGTTTTTGGTTTTTACTGTAACCACGCGAATCTTACCGTCGGAACCGGGATGTAGTTCGATGACTCTGCCCATCAGCCATTTTCCCGGCGGAAGATTGTCATCATGAATCATGACAATATCATCAACGTTGGGGTTGCTTGTAGCTTGTCTCCACTTACTTCTTTCTGTAATTTGTACGAGGTACTCATTCCTCCATCTTTTCCAGAGATCCTGTACAATTTTTTGTGTCAACTGCCATCGGGTTCTTAAATCCGTTTCAGTCTCATGTATGGAAACCCTTGATCCACCTGTTAGGAAATGAGCAGGCGTTAAAAAATCCACATCGTCTGGATCTTCTGATATAGCACATAATGGTCTCGTGTTGAGACAAGCTTCAATCTGTGTAAGCACCGTATATAGTTCCTCAAATGTAAGAATTTGGTCACCAATAACCCTCTTGAAATGATATTTGAAGCTTTTAACTGCGGCCTCCCATAGGCCTCCTGCGGATGGCCATGAGGGCGCATTAAAGCTCCACCTGATTTCCATATCTAATATTTCTGCTTTAAGATCTTTGTCTTGCATGATTTTCGTTAATGTTTGATATTCCTGTTGTAGTACCTTGTTAGCACCAACAAAATTGCGACCATTATCGCTATAAATGTGACTAGGCGTACCTCTGCGAGCCGCCATTCTTTTTAATGCTGCGATGAATGAAGTTGTACTTAAATCACTAACTAGTTCCAAATGTACTGCCTTCGTGACCATACACACAAAGACAGCCACATATCCTTTTGTGCTCTTGATACCTCGTCCTTTGCTTGCTTTGACGTAAATGTGACCGGTAAAATCTACGCCTGTGTGTGTAAAGGGACGGGATGGATTACTTCTAGCCTCCGGCAATTGCCCCATAATTTGCTGTTGGCAGTGTGGATTCTGTTTTTTACATATTACGCACCGACGAAGCTGCCTCTTCGTAGCGACGTTTCCTCCTAGAATCCAATATTTTTGTCTGATAAAACCCAATGTCAGCCGAGCTCCGGCATGTAACATGGTTTGATGTGCGTTTTCTATTATTAATTCTGTCAGACGTCCACTGTGCGGCAGAATAATAGGGTGCTGCATGTCATGGCTGATATGTGCCTTTTTTAGTCTCCCTCCGACTCTTAAGATATCATTTTCATCCAGGTAAGGGTTCAATTTTAACAATTTGCTTTTTGAATTTAGCTTTCCCTCTTGCTTTAAATCTCTTATTTCATTCGTAAACTCTTCTTGCTGTACATATTTGATAATTCTTTGCTTTGCTTGACTGATTTCTGATAATGATAGATAATGCTTTTTTGCTTTTTTTTTGTACGTCGTAATCTTCATCACTAATGCTAAAATACGTGCAACCTTGCTGATTGATTGATATTTATTTAGCAGGTCGGTAATGATGCTTGATTCATGCTTTGTAACTATATGAACGTCTTCTTGTTTCTTTAATTCCTCGTTTGTTGTGTAGATTGCTTGATTTTCTCTCGTTGCTTCGAAAGATTGTAACCATGTTGGTCCTTGCCACCACAAACGCCAATCCTTCAATTGAGCCACTGTGAGTCCTCTGCTTCCACAGTCAGCAGGATTTTCATTTGATTTTACATATCGCCAAGATTGTGTTTGAATGCTATCTGTTATTTGTATTGTTCTATTTGCTACGAACGTTTTCCATCGACTTGGGTTTCCTTGAAGCCACCCCAAAACGGCAGTAGAGTCACTCCAACCAAATATATGTAGGTCATGGCCTGCTAGACATTGCTTGACTTTGGTCATGAGTTTGGCTAGCAACAGTGCTCCACATAATTCCAATCGAGGTAGTGATATTTGTTTTTTCGTAGGAACTAATTTTGATTTAGCTGCTACTAATATTGCTGATTGATTACTATTTCTTACTCTGCAGTAAATGACGCATGCATATGCTTTTGTTGATGCATCACAAAAGCCGTGTAACTCTACACTACTCGCTGTTTCCGTACCGTACCATCTTGGTATGTTGTATTGATTGATACTTTCTAATTCTTGCTTGATTTTGATCCATTCCTTGCGGATTTTATCTGGTACTTGTTCATCCCACTGAAGATTGGATAACCATGTTTCTTGAAATAAAATCTTCAATTTTGTTGTTACTGGCACGATCCATCCCAATGGGTCAAATATTTTAGACATGTCTGATAGTATGTTTCTTTTAGTGATTTTAGTGCTTGATGGTTCAATTTTTGAAACAAATGTGAAGTTATCATTTGTAGGGTTCCAACGAAGCCCTAATGTCTTAGTTAATCCTGCTTGATTAAAACTCTTGCTTTCTTGTTTAAAATAGTCGTCTTTTAATTGCAGCAGACGACTGTCGTTTGATGTCCACTTTCGCAAGTTGAAGCCCCCTAATTTAAGTAGATTCATCAAATCTTGCTGCAACTGTTGTGCTGATGATAAGGAGCAAGCTCCGTGAACCAGGTCATCCATGTAGAATGATTCTTCGATGACCTTGGCGGCTTCTGGAAATTTATCTCGTTCATCCGCCGCTAGTTGTCTCAATGTCATCATTGCAAGAAATGGAGCAGCTTTTGTGCCGTACGTCACAGTTGTCAACTGATAGTCTAGTATTTTTTGCGAGGGGTTATCTCTCCACACTATTTTTTGTAAAGGTTGATCTTCTGGGTGTACCCAAATCTGCCTAAACATTTTTTCTATATCAGCCGTGTATGCGTACTGATATTGCCTCCATTTAATGATAAGAGACTGAAGGTCTTGCTGTAAATTGGGCCCCGTGTACATCAAGTCATTTAAACTTTTATTTGTAGATGTTTTTGCCGAAGCATTGTAGACAACTCTTAATGCAGTCGTTGCACTATCTTCGCGCAGTACGCAATGATGCGGTAGGAAACATTCCGGTGTCTGATTGCGAGGTGAAGGTTTCATGTGACCTAAGGTTTTGTATTCGTTAATGAATGACTTATATGAGTTGAATAAAGAATTGTTTTTATGCAATTTCTTTTCTAAATGAATGAATTGAGCAACAGCCTTGTTTTTGGACTGCCCCAATTTTTCTTCAAATTGTGGTATAAATGGAAGTCTCACTTGGTATTTTCCGTCATCTAACCGATTTGTTGTTGCTTTGTAGTATTGAATGCACTCTTGTTCTTCTGATGATAGTGATCTTTCGTCTGTAACATCTTCCATCTCCCAGAACTGTTGAATTCTATCTAAATCAAATTGCACGACGTTGCATGATAGTTTAGTTTTGAGATTTCCACATAATATCCAACCCAGATGAGTTTCTTGGACAAGCGGAAGTGATTCGCTTAATCTGCACATACCAGTTAAAAGAATATTAGAGTAAACGTCCGCACCCAACAAAATGTCTATGGGTCGGCTGATGTTGTACTCAGGGTCTGCTAATTCTAAATTATCCAAAAATGTGCAAACTATTTTCGGGAATGAGTATGATGGTAAATATCTTGTTAGGTTATTCATGATGTAAACATCGATATTAAATTGGTATTGTTTGATTCTTGAGTTAGACATACAGTTCAGGTTAATAATTCCTTTGCAACTGTTTTCTGTTTGCCCTATGCCTGTGATTATACCGTCACACCTGGACCGCTTCAATCCTAATTGTTGAGCAGCGTTCTCTGTGATGAGAGACATTTGTGAGCCCTGATCAATAAGAGCCCGCAGGATCAGATATGTCCCATCTGCTTTCTGAACCTTTAGAAGTGCAGTTGAAAGTAAAGTTTCTTGCATCATATTTTGTTGGGTCACGTGCGTGTTGCCTTGATTTGCACGTTCCTGATTAAAACGGATGTTGTTTTGCTGTGTAGAAGGTGTCGAATTACCTCCTTGTTTTGACAATTCCTTTGAATACGATTCATGAAGCAATGTGTTGTGAAATCCATTGCATTCGATGCAACGCCTTTTTGATAAGCATTCTTTTCCTTTATGATCATATAAGCAGTTTTGGCAATAATTCAAGTTAGCAACACATTGTTTTTTCTTCATCGGGGAAAAGTCAGCAAATTGTTTGCAATAAAATATAGCATGAGCGTCATTGCAGACTGGACAGTTTGGCCGATTGTTTTGCAATTTCCTGTAACTTGGTGATTGCGAAATAGCCTTGTTGCTTGAATATGACTGCTTGAAATTATAATGTTTTGATTCTGATGGTTTATTGGTGTTTGAAGAAAAGGATTTTTGATAATTGATCTCCTGTTTTCTTCTACTTGCTTCCATGCTCGTGAACTTCCCCTCTAGAAAGGTTAGAAATTCATTCAACTCGAGTAATTCTCGAGGTTGTTTGATAGCTGCGTTGTATTCGCTGAATGTGTCCGAATCTAATTTTTGGCACAGGATGTGTACGATCAACGGATCCCACGACGTCACATCTACGCCGAGATTCTGTATGGCGTTCATCGTTTCAAGTGCAGTATCATGGATTCGTTTGATATGATTAATTGACGCTTGCTGTGAAATGGGCATATTTAATAAAATGTTAAGATGCGATGTGAATATCATCCTTTTGTTGTCATAACGATGGCTTAAGATGTCCCAACTTATGATGTAGTTGTCTGAGCTGATCAGGAGATGCTGTATGAGACGTTCTGCTTCACCTTTTACTTTCGATTTGAGGAACTGCATCTTCTGAGCCCCAGATAATGATGGGTTGCTATGAACTGCTTCTGTGAAGAGATCCTTAAAAGATGTCCACTGATGATAATTACCGCCGAATGTAGGTATTTCTATTTTTGGCGTAGTATGTTCTCTATGTGAAATGGATGACATCCTTTTATTGATTGCTTTGATAGCAGCGTTGTATGTACCTTCGTATTTGAGGTACATACGATGATACTCTTGATTTCGGTCTCCCAGCTCACTGTCTAAGTCCCAGTGCTGAGTGTCAATCTTCGCCCAGCGAGACCTTACCATACTCAACAGATGGTCGAATTCCCATTTCTCCGTTACAATATCCATGTCGATACTTGAAACAGTATGTTCAAATGCCTTAAAATTGCTCATTTGTTTCCTCATCATCTCATCGGTCTTGCTGTTTGATCCCTGAGACTTGAAAGGTTGACCTGATGGTTGCTGTACGGTGCTTGAGGTAGCTAGAGGAGTAGCCGGCTTCAGAAGCGGTGTTGATGGTCTTTCCTCTGTTGGCTGATGTTTCTGAATGACTGCTCTGATTTCCTCATATCTCTCCTTCACAGTGTCGAATTGTTTCGAAGTGAAGTAAATGTGCGATCTGGCATATTCGAGGCTACACAATTTTATATGATTTGATTGAAACTCTTGCCAGCATGCATCTAAATTTTCTAACCTTCGGCGTATGTAATCCGAGGTTTTGCGATCGGAGCCATCCTTTTTGAAGTTGGTGTAAACTTGCTCTATCTGATTGAGTAGTTGCTGTTGTTGGGCGAGAACGTCCTCCATGGAAGACATGTTGATGATGGAAATGATAGTAAAAGGAACGATCTTACTTGATTGTCCAAGTGGGAGCTTTGTTGCTCACGAAATTTGGATCCCTGTTGATCCCTGCTGATTGCTGCTGCTGCTGCTATGTACTGCACTATTGCTGGCAATACAGACACCTTCACTGCTAGTTCGTTAGACGTCACTAGTGAAACACTTTACAGTACTTGGTTGCTACACTGTAATGTACACACGCGACATCCGGCTCGAAGGACCAAAAATGTACGGGTAAGGTACATTTAAAATGATAAACTGTTGTAATGTTAAATTTGTATATTGATTAAACACCCGAAACTGATAGATGATCGACCCGCGGCGAATGAGTCTCTCAACGATGTTATGCAACTACTAACGCTTACTCAAACGCGTGATTTTTATTCATTCGCTGCGCGTCGATGTCAGCATAAAAATTAAACAATTGATATGTACGGGTTTGCTCGTACACTGGCAAACATTTTATAGGATTAACACCTATTTGCCTGAATTCGTATATTTCGTATTAAAATATCATCATCTGCCTAGCCTTTTCCCAACCAAATTGGGGTCGGCTCCCAGTCAAACCGGATTCAGCTGAATACCAGTATTTTACGTGGAGCGGCTGCCTACCAGACCTCCACAACCCATTAACTGGGTAACACGGTACTTCTTGGCAAGACTGGTGTCAGATTTTCTGGCTTCTGACAATCCGTAACGACTGCCAAAGATCTACAAATGACAGCCGGGACCAACGGCTTAACGTGCTTTCCGAGGCACGGAGGAGTCTCGGTATGTTAATATGGTCACCCATCCACAGACCAACCTCGGCAAGCGTTGCTTAACCTTGAAGATTGGTCCGTGCGGCTGTTATAATTTAGCCAAGAGCTCCTCCTATTTCGTATTATAATATATACCATTATAAACGCGAGCTTGGATGAATGTTTGTTACTCAGTCACGCCAAAACGGCTGAACAGATCTGGATGACATTTGGTGATTTGGCACATTGATAGATTATTGGGATGATTTTCGACTTTCATGCGAGAGAAGCCGCTGGCAAAAGCTAACTCATAAACCCTTTCCTGTCGCTTAGCGCCAATCTTTACTATGGTAGCCACCAGATGAATGTGCAATAACGGTCATTGACCCACATACATTTATTGACTTTCATATCAAAAACAGAACTAAAGACATAAAGCTGTCCTGAATCAACTTCTATCGTGTCCTTTACGTTCGCTAGTAATGAAAAAAAAACGGATTCCAAAAAAACACTATAAAGTACAGAACAACTTTGACACCAACTTCCGAAATTAAAGTTATTCCGTACTTTGTAAGTAGTGTCTTTTTGGAAGTCGGTTTTTTTTTGTAAAAAAGGTTTTTTATTTCACTTTTTACTGGTACCCCACCTAACAACACGCAAAGAAAGCAAAAATACGCAATTTCTTATACGGATGATTTTTGCACATATTTTTTCCAGCTAGGTATTTGGATTTAAAACCAAACAACTGAACCGATTTTGATAAAATTTCAATGGGACCAATCGAGAATTATAATATCCTTCCACATAAAATAAGATTTTTTCAAATCGGTTCATAAATGACGGAGATATGAGGTAACAACACAAAAAAAAAGTACAATCGAATTGAGAACCTCCTCCTTTTTTTGAAGTCGGTTAAAAATTATGAACGGTTGATATTAAGAAAAGGTCAATGTACTACACGTTTCACGTGTTAGTTTATCTGGCGCCTACCATAGTTCGAGTCAGACTGCTAGCCAGCACCCGCGGTTTGTGGCAGTTTCGTTGCCGCATACATTTCGCTCACTGAGTCTTTGTGAGTGACACAAGAGGCGTGGCAGGAAAGTGCGGGATGAATTGATTTGACATAACTCTTGATTTATGAAAACTACCTATCGCCATCGGCTCCACCCGCGTTGATGTCGGTAATCGCGTAAAAAAGTAGCCTTTGTCCTTCTCCATATCCATAACAGGCTATTTGTACATATATCTGTCAAATGTCATCCGTTCAGCCGTTTTAGCGTGGAAAGTGTAACAGACCGAGTTACTTTCGCATTTATAATATTAGTAGGGATGAAATACAACTGGTGTTATGGAAGTGAAAAGTTTTTAATGAGATAAGCCAGTATCACAGAATCAGTTCCCTGGCTTTTCCCCATTCAGAGAAACCACTCAACTCTCTAGGGGGTTAATGTTGGCGATATTCCAGCTAGTTGACAGAATATTTTGATAAATTCTGAATCCATTTCAGTATCATATTTGAAAAGATGTGGTCTCCTATAATTGAGGGAGCACATATATTTTTGTTCTTGACCTTTATAGTATAGCATGTAAGGTGTATTCTTTGTTGGAGATTCTAATAAAATAAATAAGCTTTGGTGCTAATCATAGGAAGTCAAATTTCTTGCAAATCCAGGAGGTAATCTTGTTTCTGGATGGTGATTCATATAAATAACAAGTTAATATAACTTGTTAATGCATTCTTAAAACATTGTAAGAAAGAGAATGTTGTTAAAGAACAACTTTCTCTACGATTTACATACATTGTTATTAATTAATAATATTATGCTTGACCATGACAGCTGCGATCTGAGCCAAGGCTAGAATGCTTGATGAGTACTGTACATCTTATTCAAGAGTAAAATTACAATACACTAGTGGAAACGATTGCAAAATGAACCATATATTATAGTCTAATTTTTTCACTCCAGGAACTTCTACATATAAAATACCTAATAACTAAATCTTTTCACAAGTCAGTTTTTGACTTGTTTACATTCAACAGACTAATGTTAACAAAACTCTATAGCACACTCCAGTTTAGGATAGCAAAATCTCAAAACAAATTAAGTTCAAACAAAACACAAGTTATATTCAACTTAATTTTGAAAACACTAGGGTTCATATTACCTTAACATCATCTTCAAGGACATATCCAAGTTCGACTCGCCACCAGGGTTGCATGGGTATGTTTAGGGGGACGCGTGGAAGTAAAGCGCGGATAGCTTTGGAGCGCCCGCGACGTCCCAAAGACCGGGCCTTTGCCACCAATTCTAGGTACTCGTTCCGACCAATACCGAGTAGCCTGAGGCCTGTGGGATTTTTTATACATTTAACTACATACCAATTGATATGATGAAGCAAATGGATTTTTATAGCCTTTGCAAGGAAACCTTCTGCTTAGTATAAACATCCCTAAATCCCATTTGCTTTCTAGATAAGCTTAAAAATTTGAACAAATTAGCATAAAAAAAAAACGAAATTAACCAACTTTGAGAAAATAACTAAATTGAACAGAATGTATTTTTATACATTCTGTTCAATTTAGTTATTTAACTTTTACTTTATTATGTAACGGACTATGAAGGAGAAATAATTTTGTTTTTATCTGTGGAGGCTTGTAATTAGCAATTTAGTTTTATATATGATTGTTATTATAATTATATTAGTCAGTGTCTTCTGAAAAATAAATAAATTCATGTGATTGAGGCCTTGTCGGCCTTGAGCAGTCATCTCAGCAAGTACCAGTAGTGAATGACACACAATCATAAGATTTGGAAGAGCAAAGTGTCTGAATACAGACAACAAATTCTACAATTCAATTCTTACTTAAAAGTATACTTCAAAAACTGAATGTTTTAAATATGTTGTACCTTGCCACATGTACCATCAGTATCATAAAATGTCCTCTCCTATTGTCAAGGTTCTACAATAGGATGTTTGACTGGATTTTTTTTATTACATATCCCTTAAGTCATACTCTACAGAATGATATTTATTAGACAATAAATAAAGACTTTTTTGTTTATTTACTGTCTAATAAATATCATTACTGTACTAAGAAATACTCACAATCCGCAGCAGTAAAATTAGGCATTGTATCATAGCTCTTCTCCATCTCAATGAGGAGCGCCACCACCTCCACATAGTAAATGAATGGGGTTATTCTTAAACCTAGAAAGAAAAAAAAATACAAATTAACTTTAGTAGAAAGAACCTAACATGGTGCAGGCAGGCAGATAAATAGATCTAGATGGATTTGATCATTCATTCAAATTTAGAATCATTGCTTTAGTGTGTTCATTTCTCAATTTAATCATGAAAATTAATGATCATGATTTAAAACAAACTAATAACATTGCAAGAGAAAGGAAGAGTAATTTTTAAAAAAAATTGGTCACTGTTACGTTAAAATGTAAACATTATTAAAAAAACATTATTAGTATTTATTAAGATTTATAAAGTAGTACTAGTAATATCTGAAAACCTGCGATTTTGTACTGCGTAGTTCCACAGACACCTCAATCCTAATTTTTTTTTTTCGTTTTGAAAGCTTTTCTTAAGAAATCAACTTACCTTTAACAATCATGTCTGCTAGGTGATAGGGGTAGAGCATGAGTCTTTGTATGCTACTCTGTATAAGTGTCTCATAGTATTTCTTTTCATCTTTCCGAATGGTCCTGACTGTTTGCAAAAACAAAATCTTTTAACTTGGAGGTCAATGAATCTCAATTTCATTTAATTGAAGATTTTGTAAACTATATTTGCATTTTGATGTTTTCAATAGGTTAATAGCAACTTACCAAGGCTTCCTCTGTACCTCAATTGATTTTTAATACTGAATTCGAATATGTACCTCTCATATTCTTTAGAAGAATCACCCAACAGCTGAAACAACAAAATAATGTTTCTAGGTAGGTATCAACTATACATGTCACTGCTTATTAAGTGATAGGGAAATGCTCGTGATATTAACCCCACTTATTCTGTACTCTAATTACCGAAGATAAACATCATTAGCATTGATACTGTACAACAATAACATAATAGTTTACCTTCTTCACAGGCGCAGGTAATTGCGACCACTGAGTCTTTTTTCTAATACATTCTTCAATATCGTCTTCCATGGTACTTGACCATTTAAATAACGATTTTAAATAATTACATTGATAACGAGGAACTCATAGCGGCCTTGGATAAATGGTTAAACTGCACAAAATATTTTTGATAAGTAAAAAGCAAGCAAATACTAGTGTGCGTTCAGAGTACTGGTCAAATAGAATAAATTTTGAAGCACTTCCAGCAAAACAAGTTAGAATTTAAGTAAGATTTGATATTTTAGATTTTTTTATTCACATATGAAATTCAAAACAATTCTTTGAAGGTATTTCAAAACTTACAAAATAGAGGATATAAACATTAGTTGAACATTAGTAGACTCCTCTTTGTGAAATTAGTAATTTGTTGGGTTTCTGAACACAACAGAACCTGTGTTCTATCCTCTTGCTGTCAACGATTTGACATTAGGATAAATGTTGCTATAGTGAAGAAGGCTAATCGATCGATTGATGTTATTAGTTGATTGATTACAAAGATTATTGTTTTTATAATTAAACATCATAAATGTGCTTTTAAAATTAATAAAACAGCGAATAATTACGGTTTTTCAGCGTTACACAACCATTTACACATTTCTGGACAAAAAACGTCCAACAGTCTTTTATAGATTTGTTGGTTTATAGACGTTTTTAAATTAGAATATCAGCTTCAGCGGATACCGCTCAAGCACCGGCGACACACCAGTGTGTCTCAAATTAATCGCGAATTTAATGTTTATTTACCAATTACGTAAGATTTATTTTTTATTTGGGAATTTTCACATAGGAATAAAATAAAAATATCTAAAATCCGTAACTACTGCAATCCACAAATATTTACCTTTCAAGATATTTTTGCGAATAGAATACAAATACCTACATTCTAACAAAAACATGCCCGAATGGCTACCTGTCCATTGACGCGGCGGTTGTGATGCCAATTTGTGACATTACTTATTTTGTCGCTATCCCATACGTCTCATTCACTAATACGTCACTTTGTATACATATAGTCGCTTTATTAACTCGTCTCATGCATTAATTCGACTCATTCTCAAAATGACTCCTTCCGCTCTGGGCGGAGCGAATGGTTGTGTCAGACTATTACTGACTAAAAACCCACCCGTGTTCCTCCAAATGCTTATCGCTTTTCAGGACCGCGGTAACTGTTTCTAACAAATTCCGCAACCCCAGGCAGACACTGGTCCTTGCTTACGGGCCCCATCAAGGAGGCGCGCGTGGAACATAACGCGTCGTTGATCCGGTCCTTCTTGGACGGAGAGCCATCCATCCATATATACGCAGACCCGCGCCTACGGAGGCTAGGAATCGCTCTGCGAATCCCAACGTCCGTGGCGTCTTCTTCTGTTGCGGCGGTTGGGTCGTGAGGGTTTGCCTATCCCTCACGTGTCCCGCCTCATTTGCTTGCGTTACTGCTTCGCAGAAGGAGCTGGCTGCTTCCGATGCTCGATAACTCCGGACCATGGATTGAACCAGGGCCGAACGCGAGAGGTCGCCGCCACCGATCACCTCTACGAGGACATGGCGGTACTCCGCCCAAGCAGAACAGTCCTCCACCGTATGCTCCACCGTATCCTCCAGGCGATCCACACAGTGGTGACACCAGGGCTCCCGCTGAATCGGAATAGGTTCCTCCTGAAATAACCGTGTTTGGTGAATACCTGCGTCAGGCGAAAGGTGAGAACGCCGTGGTACATCTATAGCCACTTTTAAAGAGGGGGGACTTATCGCCACAACAGTGGCGTGCGCAACAAAATGGCGCAAGCAAGTCACAGGGTGACTTTCTTGCGCCATCTTATATTCCAAGTACGACGAGTTATATTGGGGTCCACTTCCAGTCAAACTGATTTCAGCTGTATTTCACGTGGAGTGACGGCCTACCTAACCTCTACATTCCACTAACGAGGTAGCCCGTGTCAGATTTGCCTAGACCTAAACTGCCAAAGATCTAGAAATGACAGCGGGGATCAACGGGATGATCAACGAGCGGGGATCAAAGCTTTCGCACCGAGGAGTCACAATATCACCCATCCACAGACTAACTTCGGTGAGCTTTGGTTAACCTTATTGATCGGCTCGTGCAGCTTTTATTAATTGGCCACGATCTCTTCTGAAATCGGGAAACAATGCGCTTTTATAATTTTGTATCTAATTGTACATTGAATATAAGTATCGGACGAGTTGGGATTGAGTCGAAATAAAGCATGAGATAAGTTAGGAAAGCGAGTAAATATACAAAGTGACGTATTAGTGAATGAGACGTATTAGAGTCTAGAGATAGCGACGAAATAACTCATGTGACGAATTAGCATCACAACCGACGCGGCACCGAAGTGGAACGACGGAGTAATGCAGAGTGGAGTTGCGGACTGTGTCTGTCCATTGATTCGGAGCGAGGCAGTGCGGAGCGGAGTTGTTGACTGTGCGGAGTCTATGCTGGTCCGAGTTCATGCGACGAGTAATTTGAGTGGGTGGCCGGCAGTATTTTCTGCTTCCCCCTCCGTTTCCTCACTCTGCTTCGCCAATCCGCTTCCCTGCTACACTGCCTCGCACCACTTCCCTGTTTTTTTATATGATTTTTAAACTAGTTCCCTGTCCACTGAAGCGGAGCGAATATTTTATGCAATTCCATTGGTTAATATTGGCACAGCTCCGCTCTGCTCTTCTCTCCGCTTCAGTGGACAGTCAACCTTAGGATCTTGGACTCAAGTCCATATACTTATAGAACTAGAAGAGTCACCTATGTAAGTACGGATGTTTGTTTTATTTTACGGTCTTTGCCCTATGCTCACTATAACATTCTAGATACTACATGAGCTGCGATTGTAAGTCTGCAACAAAAGGTTAAAAATATACCAAGTGCCCAGTGGGCCAATTTTCAATCTTCTTTTTTTAATCTTCCCAATAGAAAATCAAACAAAGGTTTTGTTGCACCGTTTTATTACGATTATCCAGTACAAAATTACTAAGTACCTGTCTACTTATTCCAAAGTGGTATTTCTGTCTTTTACCAGTGAAAAAGTTGATTCAAAAGCCGAGTGAATTTGATTAATCATATCTGTTGCCAACATTGATTGTCCATGGATGATGTTAGCTTTGTAATTACTTAATCTCGTTAGTTTAGCAGCTGCATATGCAGCGACACTTTGTGCCAGTTGTATCTGACTTTCATTCTTGCAAAGTTCCGCCTTTAAAGCCCAATGATAATACGTTCCTAACGCTCCAGATAATATATCTCCTTGTCCTCCAACCCGCCGTCCGGAACCTCCTCCAGTTGCTATCCAACTGTACGTCGTCAAATTTGTATAGAAATGATCTTTTTCACCCTTTACCAAAACAGCTACACAATCTCCCCAGTAACTGTACCAGTTACTGTCATTTCTAGAAACGGCTGCCATTAACTTGTTTGCTTCACGTAGATTTGGTGTCATGATTACTCCAGGACAAGGGTAATTTTTTATTAATGATGTATTTTTGCTGATAGCGTACAGTCCATCGGCGTCTATAACTAAAGGTTTTCCCAAGTTCTTGCAATCCTCAATAACATCAGATATCAAATGCAATGTTTCAGGTTCTCGTCCTAAGCCAGGGCCAATAACGATTACATCCATTTTAGGTAATAATGATCTTATTTTAGACGCATATTTAGTGTTCAAATAAGGGTAGACGATAAGATCAGGACTATACGTTTTAATAACATTAGCGGCACTTTCCGTGGTTATAACATACGCCAAGTCTGCACCGGCCTGAAAATAAGATATTTAAAATTAAAATGTGCAAACGTTCATCCCCAAGTGGGAGGGTGAGGTGGGATGCCTAAAGGTGTTATGCTTATGAGGAAAGAGGATACGAGTGCAGTAAATTTTCAATCTCTACCTGGCAATATTATTTTTTTAAGTCATACTTAGGTAGGTACTTATGTGTTGTAAGATCATTTTTATAATAATCCAATAAAAGCACAATAAAAGTAAACAATATGTACCTTTAATGATGTTATCGCCGAAAAGTACGGTGCTCCTGTGTATTCTACGGAGCCACCAATGACTCCTATTTTACCAGCGTCTCCCTTAACTTTATTAATTTTATCGGGAAGAATTGATTTGCTAAGTAGTCGAAAAGTATTAGCTTGAACTTTACTATCTAAAAAATTACACATATCTTCAATTTCATCACACTTAACTAAAAGTAATGTTAGGTAAATAAAAACAGAAAAATATTGTCTCATGGTACAAAAGCAAATAAATGACCGCTCACTAGAGTAGGTTTATTCAACTGGTCAACTGACGGCCTTTGTTTCCTAGCTTCGTTATCAAACAAGTTTATGTGCATACATATAGGTACATTTACTTTTGTTTATATCACAGCAAGCATGTAAGGGTGAAGGTCAAGATTTCAAAATCATCAAAACTAAAATTGCTTGGGCTTTTATTATAAAAAAATAGGTACTAGATCATATAAAAAATAATTAGTTATTTTTACATGTATTGAAAATCGATATTTGATGAAAATTGTTATCAATAATAACAAAAAAAAAATGAGAAGTGATCAATGATCTCGCTTTGTCATGAGAAAAAAAAATCACTGGCGAGACGAATTGAAAAGGGATTATTCATGATGGCAACATTTACGTTATCTGTCAAAGTCAATCAGCCGTCGTAGTTCTGAAATAATAACAAAAATTCCGTTGCAGCTATTTTGGTATAAAATTACATCAAAATGGATGATAAATATGAAACTGTTAAACTTGTTTATACCATAAACAAATATTCAAGTTATTCCGCTAACTATGTGCCCGAGTACGTGTTTATTTCAGTGTGTTTTGTGCAATCTATATTCCTAATTAATCCTGAAAAAATATCCCGGTGTGCACTATTTATTCCTGATTTTTCTATGAATTTCAACTGTGTGATATATTCGTTAGTTGTTATCGACTGTGGCATAATTAAAGATCAGGAATACACTGGGTAAATATGACTATGATAAAATACCACGCGCACTTTCATTTTCAGGAATATCATGGTAAATAACCCCACAGACCAGCTCTCCCGATGGTTCACAGACAGCCATACGCCGCACCAGTTCATCATGTTACGATTAAAAACGCCAGCCATAGTGGAATCTATAAAATTCGGGAAATACATAAAGGCTCATGTCAGTGACCTTAAGAAGTTTCAAATTTTTGGTGGAACTGATGAGAATAACTTATCTCTATTGCTAACTGCGTAAGTAATTTTATTTGATAAAGTTTCAGGTTTTGTACTTAAACATTTGGTTGTTAGAGTCAAGATTTATGCTCTTAAGAAACATTTCCTGTTTAAGGTTGCGTACCCAAAGGGTAAAAACAGGACCCTATTACTAAGACTCCGCTGTCCATCTGTCACCAGGCTTTATCTCATGAACCGTGAACCGTGATAGCTAGATAGTTGATATTTTCACAGATGATGTATTTCTGTTGCCGCTATAACAACAAATAGGTACTAAAAACAGAACAAATTAAATATTAAATTTTAGTTTTCCCATGCAACAAACATGATTTTTTGCCGTTTTTTTTATAGATATATTGGTTTGGAACCCTTCATGCGTGAGTCCGACTCGCACTTGGCCGGTTTTTCATATTAATCTTATTTAAAAATTCCAAATAAAGTCGAAAGTATTCAAACAACAATAATAAATCATTTAAATAATGTTATTGTTGTGTAGGTTTATCTGTTCTTGAAACTTGTTTTTAATCACAGCCACAACCCACGGGTCTTCACATTGATAGAAGCTCTTTCAAAGGACCTCTAAATTCCTATCTTATGAGTCACATTTAAACAGCCTTTGGGGATTTAAGGTTGCTTTAGTTTATTTTCTGGTATTACTAAGTTTAATTATTGACACCTCAAATTATGAGCTCAAAAATTTTTTTGATAATGGACATTTTAAAAATATGAATCTAATATTATGATATAATATTTGATACAAGCTGATAAACTTGCAGATAAAATAACTGGTTTTACCAGCATGTTTGATAAAACCAGTAATTTTATCTTTTCTCTCATTTCTTTTCTTTCTACCTACTGTTTGTTATGTGTAAAGTGTTGTCAGTCTACACAATAATATTGCAGCAATGTACATAAAATTGTTTCTTATTTCATTTTAATAAGCCAAAGATGCTTTTGCAATCAAATAATAGAAGTTTATTGTAATAAAAACTCCATTGCCATGCAAGTACCCATTTAAATAAAGGTTTGGCAAAGGTCTTGTAATAGTCATAAAATGTAAATATAAAGCTAAAATTTTATTAATCTGTATGATTAGATCCACTTCTGCAGTATTATTGGTATGTGAAAATATAAAGTTTAAGCATATTTCCAGTGGCCTCAAAAAGGACAGTGCCGCAGAATCATTCAGACTCCGCTATAGGACTCCAGAAGGCTTATACCTCCCCATAAAGTACTTAAAAATTGTCCCCTTGCAATCATGGGGCCCAGCATACAACTACACTATATGGTATGTGGAACTGAGCGGAAAGAACCAGGAACAGATCATCAGCAATGCTATGGAGACCATCAGTTTAGTAAGTTGAAATAAAAAAAAAATCTTGTGTTTTTCTATTTTGATGGCTAAGAAAGAAGTTTGCATAAATCCTAACTTCAACAGATAATTTCACCTAACCAAGGAATCACATCACAGCCCTGCACCTGCAACTACAAAACCAACATGTGGTGTTTTTATAAATGCTGCAGAGCTGCATTGTAATAATTCACAGACTCCCCTAACAAATCATAAACCATAAACATAATACTATTTATTTACATAATGGCTATGCTTTTGTTTTAAAAGCCTTTTTGTATAAAATTTATTGCTTTTGGGTACAAGGACAATATAACTAAAATACCTTGAAATGTTGACACAGTTTTGCAAATGCAAGCTACTTTTAACTTTTGTTTATCACAAGGACAAATGCAAATATAACACCATTATTTGAGGTACCACTCGGGCCCAACATGTGAAAATTCCCTAATATAAAGTAAATCTTATGTATATGTAAATAAACATTAAATTCGCGATTAATTCGCGACACACCGGTGTGTTGCCGGGGCCGGACAGGTTAAAGTAGATAGTATTATATTATTTTTGAGTACCTTTATTTTCAAATTTTAATGGCATAGTCCAATATCAGCTGTAAAAATTGTAATTTGACCATTTGAATTTGTGGAAGGGGTGATGTTTTTTTTTTTTAGGAAAATACCAATTTCAAAAGTTCAAAAACACAGTTTTATTTCTTTTTACTTTAGCGTAAAGAAGAAGAGGCAGTACGGATGCTACTGAAGCACTTGCGCCGCCGTCGTTACAAGGACGCGTTCGAGGCTCTATCGCGGGAGAGTGGAGTGAGGCTGGAAGGACCATTGCAGGCACGGCTGTGGAACGCACTAGTTGAGAATGGAGACTACAAGCTGGCTGAGGAGATCTTTGAAGAGGCTGTTGCTGGTAAGATGTTGTTTCTATTAGGTTTCCGTACCCAAAGGGTAAACCGAGACCCTATTACTAAGACTCCACTGTCCGTTGTTTTTTTATACATAATGGTATTAATAATGGACTCACCAAAACCGGCCAAGTCCGAGTCGGACTCGCGCACGAAGTGTTCCCATCGTGCGCAAGTCCGACTCGGACTTGGCCCGTTTTTCTGGATGTAATGAAGGCTGGACATGCAAATGCCCTTCAGGACAGAAGGTCATTTACAACCCAAGCTTTTAAAAATTAAGTGGATTGAGAATATGTTTGCAAATGTGGCAGAAAGTTGCGACTCGAAAGACTAGGTACTGCAAATAGTCATTTATTAGTTTTCTGAAGGAAGACATCGCCGTCGAGGTCAAACCGCACTATAGGCAGAAGAGGCATTTGTACGGCTGTGGGACACAGTGAAGACAAACAGAAATAAAATAGTTTAAATTGATATAATTTTGTATTGAGTCAGAAGCATCATGTTGTCTAAACAGATGGAGAACTTGACTGGTACATGTCATGGCAGCCCTATACTCCGGTGTGGCGCCAGATGTCGGCGTGCTCGTCTCAAGTGGAGGACCGGCTGTGGAGCGGCGAGGCGCCGCCGCCGCCGCCCGCCCGCCAGCACGACCTGCTGTGCACTGACAGGGACCCGAGACCGGACACTGCTGTGAGTAGAGTAACTGCACAGATAACTTACATCATTACAAATACTAAACTATGTAAACATCCCGAAACTCAACGACAAGCGCGTAATGGACGAGAGGCCATCCTATACCATATTCTAGTTAAAAAAATGACTCAAAAAACCTGATCTGTGGTAGTGACATAGGTTATATAAATTTTCAAAACTCACTAAAATGTAGGAAATAAAAAAAAAAACTTTGTCAAAAAACCCGACCGCTAAAAACGACTAAAAAGTTCCAAACAAGTCGCTTTTCAAGCAGTCTGATGCAGTTCAATCACAGATCTGAGGCCAAAAACTGCATCAGACTGCTTGAAAAGCGACTTGTATGCCACTACCACAATTCTGACGAATTCAACGACACCTCATATGTCAAAATCCGTCCTCCTTCTGTCGCAGTCGGGTAAAAATAAGAGAACAATCCATGTCTCTCAGATGATGACCCACAGATGAGATGTTACTTAACACATAGTACGCGCAATCATCTTTAACTTTTATTTTGTGACATCGCATCTATCTTTATCAAATGCAATCACGATACTCTTTTTAATTTGTTACCCGATGTTAGTAGAAGTTTGACATCCATATTTTTAGTAGGTCCTCCAAAGATGACATTGCCAGTTTGATAAAAAAAAAATTTGCCATGTGTAGGAGGCGCCAGTAAACGGCGTGGATCCGAATGAGTTGTGCGAGCCATGCGGCGCGAGCGTCTGCTGCAACAAGCCCGGGCCTCGCGGGGGACATCAACTCGTTGTGGACTCAACCACTGGTATGTATACTTAACAACACCCATAATGACGTATCTTGGATTTTTTAAAATACTTGATGTACTCAAATACTAAAAATAAAGTACCTAAACTTTGAGACACTTATATGGAAAAAAAGACATTATTTAATTCAGCACTTTTTTCGTTTTCGCTGGAAAGAAGTCCAACAAAGTTCCCACTTGCCTCTTTTTTTCGAAGTTAACTTCAACCAGTCAGTACATTCAACTTTATAAGACTACATGCAACTAAACAGTAACTTCGAATTGGTTTTGATTATTTAGCATTAGCAGTGATCCAGTGAGTAATCAATTAAAGTATCACCCAAAGGTTAACTGGTAGAAAATGCCAAAAGCATAAGTCGGCTTTTGTACAGACGCCAGCACATCCAGCTACCTAAAACTGTCAAATTTTCCCAATCAACCTTGAACCTAATGCTGTAGCGATAAAGTTGAATATCTATTAAAGAAATTTGACAGATTGTGGAGTCTGTACATTCAGTCAGTATAAAATATTAAATAAATATACTTGTACTTGAACAGGTACACTGTACCTGTTCGGCGGCTGGAACGGCACGGAAGACCTGGACGACCTGTGGGCCTTCGACACGACGCACGAGCGCTGGACGCTGCTGTGCCACCACAGCGGGCTGCTGGGCGGCCCCTCGCCGCGCTCCTGCCACAAGATGGTGTTCGATCCCGTGCATCGGCGGCTTTTTACTCTGGGCAGGTGGGTTTTTACGGTGGTGGGTTATAAGAAATACGGATATCGGTTTAAAGAAACTGTATTGAGAACAATACTAAAAACATACATAATATATATTGCAATGACCACAAATAGTCGTCGTCGTCATCAATATTAGAAGTTAATAGTTACCCATCCATCCAATGCATTAATTTCTCCAGAAGTGATCGATCCGCAATTATGTTTGAGTTTTAGGATATGAGGTCGTTTGGTGTTAAAACTAGTTATTTCAGTGTATTTTCAGGTCGTATTTTGTACAATTAAATAAAAAAGTAATATATACGTCACTAGCTTTAGCCCGCGACTTCGTACGCGCATATCCCGGTTTTTAAGACGGTTTTTAAGTTTTTTAAGACCAGTCCAGTACCTTGTTTCGGCTGTGCTTTGTCTGTCAGTCAGTCACCAGTAACGGAAGAGTTTTATATTTGATTGATATTAATAATACTTACTTCATCGATTGGTGGCGGTGCTCCGTCTAAGTGACTCCCCTTAGACACTGCGAGATGGCTTCGGCCCCTCACACGCTTTCCAAAGGTCCGTGAGCCGGAAAAAAAGTCCCGAGATATGTCAAACAAATTAAAAACTAATATTCATTAATTCAGTGTAATATTAAAATCTTATAATGGAAGTTTAAATTACAGGTACCTAGATAACGCGCAGCGAATACCGAGCAATATGAACGTAAGAGTTTTTGTTTGTTTTTCATTCTTATACCTACTTTCTGTTTTACATTGACCTGTTTCTAGCGTGTATGTACCTACATTGAATGGCACAATAGATAGTTAATGCATGATTTAAATTACAGTAATTAATGTAAATTGGTCCAAAATTATTTAAAGAATCATTCTCTGCCTTGATCTAAATTCTCACTTTTTTTAAAGTATTGTAATATACGATTTTTTGTCATCTACTTTAAAGTTTTAATGAATCACGAAGGACCAGATTTTGTGCCACTTAGGACCAGTTTATCGTTTAGGGAATTTATGATAGCCTAAATAAATACATTGAAATCTTCACTACCTGACAGAGTGACCTATACATGTACGACATATCGTCGGGCGAGTGGACACAAGTCTGCGGCGACACGGCGCACGCGGGCGGCCCCAGACTTGTGTTCGACCATCAGATGTGCATCGATCCTGACACACAGACCATCTATGTGTTCGGAGGAAGAGTTCTGCCTGCTAATACGTAAGTGATCTTGGGTGTTTCATCATTAGTGGTTCTCTTGCTGTTATACGCCAATTTATGTAGGGTCCGCGGAATGACTTCTACTTCCATACTATAAGTAGAGTTTTATTATGTGTATATTTTGTACGTTAATAGAAAATAAAACTACTAGTCTAGAGACTAGTCTTTTAACAACATGGTTGTTAATAGACTAGTCAGATGGCAATGTGTGTAAGAATTGTAATGTCATTCATTATCCATCACTGAAATGCAATAATACTTTATGCAATAGTAAATATTATTGTATGATTGGTGCCTCTTATGAATGGAATATAAACTTCACACAACAGTGTCATAGATTTGTTTATCAACAGCTGGTAGACATAATACGACATCGTTTTCTACATACAACTTCCTATTTAAAACAAAAGCCATTTATTCAAAGGAATAGATATAAACAACACAGGAATTTGTAAAGTGCGTCCTATGTTACAACAATGTATCAATTCAAAAGAAAATGTGAATGGTTGATTTAAAATAAATGCTTTGACTTTTACTATCTTTATAGAGAAGTCACGTCGATAAAAGTCCAAACGGGGAGTCTACTCTCTAAGCCCGAAGTCCGTAGTTTCGGCCTTAGTGTCCGGCGTTTTCTACTCCGTATCACCTACGGACTTACGATTAGTCCCGAACCCGAACTAAGAACAACTGTCAAATCGTGTTGTCATTCATTCTTTCGACACTAAGGCCGAAACTACGGACTTCGGGCTTAGAGAGTAGACCCCCTGGTACAGTTCTCGTCAAATAACTTTACCCCTCTGAAGTTGGCTACGAGTGGCTGCGTAGTAGTCAAAATTATGAACAAACTGCAACTGCGCATGCGCAAGAGACATGGGGGCGGGGATAATGGCGGCGCGATTTTATGTCTCAGTCGCTCGTTTACGTTCGGATGCATGCTTGCGTTCCGCTTGCTCCCGTGTGCGTGACTGCACCTGCGCGATCTTTGCAAATGTCTAACTTCAGAGGGGCACAGTTATTTGACGAGAACTGTAACAGAAGAAATATCTAAATACAAAAGAATGATCTCTTTCGCGTTCTTGTTGTAACATAATCTCATGGCACTCTACGGTAATGTAGCTTTCGATCAGTGAAAGCACTTTTATGATCAGCTAAGTACCAGAGCCCGGCGGCTGAATAGTTCTGAACCTAAGGTACTTGCAGGTACTTTAACCGCTCCCACAAGTAGTCACTAGTTGAGCGACATCTAATTATAGTCATCATTATAGTCCGAGAAATCGATCTGTAACATCATAATGTCAGAGGCATCGCTGCATTTCACGAAGTTGGAACATCGCGCCGTAATAAAATTCCTTGTAAAAAAGGAAAAACACCAAAAGAGATTTTTTTTTATTTTTTATTAGAGATGAGTTTGCTCTTGACTCTAGTCAATGTCAGAGATGACAGAGACAAATTCTACGATGGAGCGAGCTTACCCAGAAGGAGCCTGTTCACTCTAACTTTGAAGAGATTAGGGTTGTAAGCATTTGGAAACACACACGCAGGCAGAGAGTTCCACGCTTTTGCTGTGCGCATTATAAAAGACGTTTGGAAACGCTTAGTGCGAATTGGTGGAATAGCTACAAGGTAGGGATGGTAAGATGCAGTGCGTCTGGATGTCCGATGGTAGAAGGGGGCCAGTGGGATGAGGTCGTGGAGTTGTTGGGCACAAACTTTTTGAAAAATGTCTTCGATTTATCAAGAATCTGGACCATCGACAGCCACAGTCAAACGTTGGGCAAGGTTATTCCAGCTAGATCAAGAGGCCTTGGAAGATCTGACGACCACCTTACTTAGCTGGGCACGATCGAGCCATTGATCTCATTATACTTCAGTAGCCCCTCATCCAGGTTTGCGGAATTGCATTTGAAGAATGGGTGGGTTTTAGTCAGTAAAAGTCTGACACTCTCTCCCGCGCCGCCTGGGTTAAGTCATTTGATGATTTTCCATCCAAAAAAAACCTGCCATGTATTGCAACATGCATGTGAGCTGATTGCAGATGGACAATTAACCTATCACTGATAGAACGCTACACCATCTCCAAGAGTAATACTTTACTTTTTATCCCCGAATTGATTACGGTTCCTATGTGTGGTGTCGTTAAATAGCATTTTTTTTCCAGTGAAGAGGTAGTAAGCCCTCAATACTCTGGACTGTACGCGTACTACATCGCCACCAACACCTGGCAGCTGATACTGAGCGACCGACACGAGCTTAACGCTCCTCAAGCGCGCGTCTCACACTCCATGCTGTTCCATCCCGTAAGTATTTTATACTTCAATAGTATGATTCGTCCTGTCTGTTACTTTTATTGTTTCATATGGCCGTATTAGTGATTCCATGAGTGGTTTAGGCGTTTGCCCTGTGACCCGGTGGTCTTGGTTCGATTCCCACGGGAAGCATACTTTGTAAAGTTGTTTCCAGTTTGGCTAGGGCATTGCAGGCTTGAATTACCTGATTGTCTGTTAAAAAGATGATACCGTGCTTCGGAAGGCACGTATAAGCCGGTGGTCCCGGCCACCGAATGGCGGTCGTCAAATAAACCATGTCAGAGGCCCTTGAGGCGGTTTAGAATCGCTTACACTGGGGAGTAGGGTTCGTTAGACCTTACTGCCCAGACGATAAGAAGAAGGTTGGTGAACCCAGTAGCAGTCGTTGTGGTCGTGGGTGTTGTCTGTTAGTATAGCTTTAGCTATAGCTTAGGAAGATATTTCGTCTCAAAGGACCAAAAACCAATCGCATTAATTATTGCTCCTGTATGTGAGACTGCTAGCAACTCAGCACCCAAATATCCTTTATTTTGTAATGACTAAGTGCGCGTGTAAACTGTACTACGATGATTTCATAACACTTCACAAACACTGAGCTGGCATACACAAGGTCCTATTCACAACATCATGTCACGCCTGTTTCGCCCGAAGAGTTAGGCAGATGTACCTACATCTGTTTAGTAACGCCTACATTTCGCCAATTATACGTTTAACAGAATAAACGCAATACTTACCTGAAAAAGGATTGTTGTACTCATCATTATGAACAACTTTTACCATGGAACCAACAACGAAATCCAGGCCCCATACATTTCTGTGCGCATAACTCGACAAAATGTACTGATCAGCTGATTTTCTTATCGCGATTTCGTTGTTGGTCCCATTTTTTATTCAAAAACTCATTATTAATTTACCCGATCCGGGAATCGAGCACTGGACCTTGTGTTCAGCGGCAGAGCTTGTGGCCATTGGACTAACTTTTTTTTTTTTTTTTTTTTTTTCTTTGAGCTTATCTGCGATCAGTACTCGATACTTTTATCAGATGTGTTAAGGGTATAAATTGGCAGGAAGAGCGTGACTCCAGTGAGCCATCTACTCAATATTTAAGTTCATAGTCCCTTTAGGTTGGTAACTATATGATGTCTTTCCTTTTTAGCCTCTTTTCATAACTTCTGGTTTTTAGCGCGGCCGCCAGGTTGTTTGGGTGTTTTACCAGTCTCACTTGGTATCTTTCTGTATGTTTTTGGATTTCCTCCTTGACGGTTTCCATCATTAGTTCCGTATGCATTTCAGAGTTCGTAACGAGCCACGGGACGCCAGTAATTGAGCGCAAGATAGAATTCTGCATTCGCTGTATTATGCTGATACTTGAGTTACAGGCGCTTCCCCAGAGTTGAATTCCATAAAGCCATACCGGCTTCAAAATCACCTTATATATTAAAAGTTTGTTGTCGATGCTTAATTTACTGTTTCGTCCCATAATCCAGTGAAGGTTTTTAAATCGTATATTAAGTTCATGTCTCTTTGTCTTAATGTGTTGTTTCCAGGTAAGACGGCGGTCCAGATGTAGCCCCAGGTATCTAACGTGGTCTTGGTGTGGAAGTGTGGCATTCTCAAGATGGACAGGTGGGCAATCACCTTTCCGTAGGGTGAATGTGACCTGCACCGATTTGCTTGCGCTTGCTTTTATTCGCCACCGCCGTAGCCAGTTTGTTATTTCATCGAGACCCTTTTGGAGCATTTGTGACGCCCTCGCAGGGTCTGTGTGGCTTGCCAGTATCGCGGTATCATCAGCAAATGTTGCTGTGGTGACCCCATCTATCTGTGGAAGGTCTGCGGTGTACACCGTATACAAGACCGGTCCCAATACAGATCCTTGCGGGACTCCAGCAGTAATGTCGCAAAATCTTGACGTCGTAGCCCCTTCTTTGACTTGAAATATTCTGCCGGTGAGATAAGATTTTATAAGTGAGTAGTACTGATGAGGGAGGTTAGTTTTTAACTTGCACAGAAGACCTGGATGCCAAACCCTATCAAAAGCCTGCTGGATGTCTAAAAACGCCGAAGAGCAGTACAATTTTTCTTCCAAGCTTTTCCTTATGTTTTCACAGACTCTATGGACTTGTTCAGTGGTAGAATGTTCCGGTCTGAAGCCAAATTGGTGGTCTGGAATGACTTTACCAATATTTAGGATTGGTACCATTCTGTGCATTAGAAGCTTCTCAAACACTTTTGAGAGGATTGGCAGCAGACTTATAGGTCTATACGAAGACACTTCGTTAGGCGGTTTACCTATCTTGTATATCATTATGATGCGAGACACTTTCCACGCCAATGGGAAGTACTGAAGCCTCAAGATTCCATTAAAAAGTGATGTTAAAAACACTATAGCTTTTCTGGGTAGCTGTTTCAGTATTTCTTTTGTAAGGAGATCATACCCTGGAGCTTTTTTATCCTGTAGCCTGGCGATGGCTCTGCATACTTCCTGAACTTTAATAGGGCGTGGAGGTGGCGACATTTGAAAATCTTGCTGTAGGACGCTGTTAACATGTTCGTCATTCTGCAGGTCTAAGGCAGGGTTTGGAGTGAAAACATTCTCAAGATGCGAGGCAAATGCCTCCACTTTTTCCTTGGTTGTTCGCGCCCATCCTCTTGTGGTTTTGAGTGGGGGCTTAGCATTATGAGGTCTATTGTAATTCTTTGTGAATTTCCACAGTGAATAATTAGTTGATGTAGTTGCTGTTAAAGACTCTAGTTGATCTTCCAATGTTTTATTGTTCCACTTATTTAAAATATCTTTCAAGTTTCTAGAGGCTCTATTAAATATAGTTTTGTCTGCAGGTAGCCTACTCTGATGCCAAATTCTTCGGAGCCTTCGTTTGGTGTATAGAGCTTCTTTTATTTGTAGCGGATAGTTGATACAGCTATTTTTGATTTTTTGGGCGGGCGTATTGATCCAACAAGCTTCCTGGACTAGTGTTGTTATATATTTCGTTGCCTCCTCTATGTCGTCCTGTGTTTTTAGTGGCACATTTAATCGTATGTTATTATTAAGGTATTCTTTGAGAGACTCCCAGTCAGTATTTTTGGTGGTAAGCATTTCTATAGTCTCTGATTCTATTAACATAGGACTCATTGTTAATATAACAGGAGTATGGTCTGAGGAGCTGTCATAGCAGGATTCTGGTTTGAGGTAATGTCTCGGCAGACCCTTTAGCACAAAGAAGTCAAGAAGGTCTGGGATTTTCTTGTGGTCGGTCGGCCAATACGTTGGTTCACATGTGGTCGATACCCATAAGTTGTTTCTGTCTATGCTTGTCCTCAGTTGCCTACCCCGTGTTGTAGTGAGTCTGGAACCCCAGCTCACATGTTTAGCGTTCCAGTCACCACCGGCCACGAAACGATTTCCAAGCTGGTAAAAGTATTGTGTGAACATATCTTCGTCTATTTTGTGTTTTGGTGGACAGTATATAGCCGAGAAGTTAATGCAACCTGTACTATCTTCTATCGCAATTGTTGTTGCTTGTAGGTGTTCAGTTCTATATTCTGGCATTAAGTGATGTTTGATTTTTTTGTTGACTATGATCGCTGTTCCACCATGCCCAGTGCCGTCCGGGTGGTTTGTCATGTAACATTGATGGTCTTTAAATTTAATATTTGTGTTGGAGGTGCCATGCGCCTCAGCCACTAAAAGAATGTCGATTTTATGTTCATTCATAAAAAGTTCAACCTCTTGTTTATTGGGGGCCAGCCCATTTACGTTCCAGGTGGCTAATCTGGTTGCATTCATTTTGTAAGTCGATCAACGAGCTTAGTCATGAGTGACATTAGAGCACTCATCTGTTGTAGGATTAGGTCAAACTTGTCAGCCTGTCTTGCAAGAATTTCTTCTATAGATATTTTGCGTAGTTCATCATCTTCAGAATCTGTTTGTTTAGGTTTTTCTTTACAAGCCGTAGCATATGTTTTGGAGGTATTACTGATCTTCTTACCATCGATGTCAACAGTGAGTGCCGTTTCTGCTTTTCGGGGTTTTTCAATTTTGGGTGGCTTGATTTCTCTGAAAACCTTATCTTTGCTTTTCCTATCCAGTATCTCTTTATAGACGTCGCATCCTTTGTAGTTTGCTGGATGGGGTCCATTGCAGAGAGCACAAGTTGCTGGTGAGTTGCGGTCCTTTTTTGGGCACTCGGAAGTTCTGTGAGATTGCCCGCATTTTACACATCTGAATGGGCGCATACAATAGTTCTTGGAGTGGCCGTACTGTTGGCATCGTTGGCATTGCACCAGAGTTTTTCTTTTCCTGGGGTCTTCTATAACAACTGCTTGATGGTATATGTATTTTAGCTCCTTTACAGTCTTATTTTGTGGTCCAGGTTGTAGGTTCACAAAAAAGGTGGAGGTTGGTTTTTTCTCAGGACCGTATTTAGCATTAATTATCTCTCCTGATACTACATTACCAGTTTGCTCAATATCCGCTCGTATTTCCTGAACGGGTGTGGAGTGATGAAGGTTTCTTATGACTATTCTATAACATTTCTCCTCTTTTCTATTAAAGGTATGTCCTATCAAGCCCTTCTCGCGAATTATTGATAGAACATTCTTGTAGGTGTTAAGCACCATGCAGTTTATTCTAATTTGATTTCTGTTTACTACTTTATATGTATATTGCCCATTTTCGGCCACAGTATCTAGCAGTTCTGACAGCTTATTGACGTCATCAACGCCATACAGAATAATAGGTGGAGGTTTGGATGGTTTCTTTTCCTTGGGTTCAGACTTTTCAGTTTGATCTATAGGGAGTGCGCTGAAACTATTACAAGTTTCTATCTTTTCAGGAGTGGGGCTTTGCGAAATTTTTTTGCGCTTATTACTTCTAGTGGTTGGTACTCTTTGCCAGTCTGGTGGTTGAGTTTCTATGCGTTGAGAGTTGGAGTCTGTTGGAACATTTTGATTGTTCGTGTTCAGGGTTACTTCTAAGTTGGTTTTATCACCTAGCGAAGCACTTCTAGGTCTATTTAAAAATAGAGACGGATGAAAGGCCTGCTGCACAAATTTACGTCTTCCAGTGGCATTAACTGCTACGGGAGCCTGGTCACCTACTCCCGCAGAGTCTTCGGTAACATATTTCACACCCTCTGGCCCGGGTACCAGAGAGCGCCAGGGGTTAGCCGGATCGCATGACAAATCGCATTCCAAATCTGACTTTTCCATATTTATGATGAATTGGGATAATCCGATAACACTTTCCCAAGGTGTTATAGCCACTATTTCAGAGGGTATTTATGAGAGACCTCTCGGCTTGTGGTAGCCGTGACAGGTTAATTGACAGGTTAATTGACCGCCGCCTGTTGCTCGGCGTTGTTGCCCGTTTTGCACCACCCGGGGGACACGTGTAGGGTGGGTCTAGGAGAAGGTGGTAAATCCTACGGACGCGAGCAACATCATCCCCCAAATTGGACTAACTACGCCGTCTATTTTGTAAACGTAGTTTGCTTTTCGAGTCGATGTCTTATATTTTGACAGAAGCCAGAAATTCTGACTCTTGTCTTGAAAAGAGGTTCCGTGTTATACAGCCACTCGGTTGTGAAGAGCAGATAGGCAATCGATTCGTGTACTGGTATTCAGCTGAACCCGGTTTCACTGAAAGCCAACCCCAATATACTCGGGAAAAAGCTGGCTAGGGTTTTTGTCTAATATTTTGTCCGACCAGTAATTAGCGGCCTCCAGGTCACTTCCGAAATGTTATATGTAGGTTCTCGTTTCGTCAGATCCAACGCCGCCTATACATGTTCGCTGGACAGCGCAACAAGGAGCACCTGGTGGACCTGTGGTGGTGGGACGTGGGCTCGGGCGAGTGCGGCGCGCTGTGCCGCGGGGCTGCGGCGCCTCCGCCCCCGCAGGCCGGCTTCACGCAGCGGGCCACGCTCGACCCTGACACTGATGAGATGTTTGTGCTGTCGGTGAGTATACTATACAGATTAGTAGTACTCAAATTGGGAACTAATGCTGCATAGTGTTTATTGCTGAATTTACGAAAGAGATGTGTTTAATGTTATTTTAGTTATAATTGCCAATAATCGTGGCGCAATTACACTTTAAATTCTATTGTGGAATTTGGGCGAACGACCATGTGTAAATGAACGGGGTCGAGTACCTACCCGTCTATGACCAAAATAGTCCAGCTTCACCTACTCGACTTCTTTCTAACTACTTGTAGTCGTAAAAGCCCGTATTCGACGTGCGATGACTAGTTTAATTAATCACATCACCTAAAAATGGGTTCACAACCAAGGGTAATAGCGTTATTGGAAAGAAAATAAGTTAATTTGCGCCTTTTATGTATAACGCCAACAAAATTACCTTGTCAAAACTCGTATTACAAATCTCGTATTCGTGGTAAACAAAGGTTTTATTTTATTTTATTTTATTTATTTAGGGACAATAAACAGCTACAATATATGTGTTAGAACAGAGATAATAAGTAAATAATATTAACAATATTGCAGCCCACTGCATTATCCGCACTACACCCTTGCACTACATTGTTGCAGCAACAACGTTTTGTGTTGCTGGAAACATTTTGCACGTGTACATTTTGGTTGCAAAATCATGTTGCCGCAACAATATTTCGCTACTTTTGTTCACCACAAATACGGTTCTTAACTTATAGTTTTATACTGCAGAGACCTTGGAATCTCACGGTATACTTAAATCAGTCCGTCATTCCTGTCCATATCCGTAGCAGGACCAATGTAACTGATATGTCCCAAAGAATCGCCAAACTTAAGTAGCGGTGCGCAGGGCACATTGCTCGCAGAACAGGATGGTCGATGGGGTCGAAAGGTTCTAAAGAGGCGACCGCGTACCGGATAACGAAACGTTGTCGCGGCCTCAACAACAAGATGGGCCGATCACCTTCAGTGAGTGGCTATGGGAATTCGCTGGAAGCGAGTCATACTGGACTAGTGATGGGCGCCATCTTGGAAGTTGATTTTGAGTTCATATTCGTAATCAGCTACCCCGAAAACCAGGAAAATAACACCCAAGTCGGAAAATTCGTCGGCGCCATCTTGGATTTTGATTTTGTTTTTCGTATGAAACTATTGTTAACATGTATAAGATTTTGATACGTTTTCATTAGTAAAAAAAAGGTAAAAAATAGGTGAAATCTAAATTAAATAAAATTGACTTTTTTTTACATCTAATAGGTCCTTTTTTTTGTAAAAAATTACAAAATTTACGCTACCAATCAAAATACTAAAAACGAAAATCACACTTCAAGAGTATTTATCCACTGTTTTGAATAAATACTCGAGTAAAAGCGGATGTTTATGAGTATTTATTCATTTTGAGTATTTATCCGGAAAAATTCCCAACACTACCGAATTGACATGTTGCGGCACTCGCGGGAAGGCCAGCTAAACGTCTTTCGGCTGAAATTGTGATGGCGTTCAAATGGATAGTATAAAAAGATTTTATTTCCTACAGGGGATGAGCAAAGAGAAGGACAAGCGCGTTTACAACACGCTATGGGTTTTCTCCCTACGTCGCCTGACGTGGACGTGTGTGTACCGCAACGACAGCCTCGGACCCAACGAGCCGCGCCCGCGCTTCGCCCACCAGCTTGTCTATGACCCTGTCAAGAAGGTAAGATATACTCTCTGGGTGTTCTCTCTGACGTGGACGTGTGTATCACAACTACGACAGCCTCGGGCCCAACGAGCCGCGCCCGCGCTTCGCCCACCAGCTTGTCTATGACCCTGTCAAGAAGGTAAGATATACTCTCTGGGTGTTCTCTCTGACGTGGACGTGTGTATCACAACTACGACAGCCTCGGGCCCAACGAGCCGCGCCCGCGCTTCGCCCACCAGCTTGTCTATGACCCTGTCAAGAAGGTAAGATATACTCTCTGGGTGTTCTCTCTGACGTGGACGTGTGTATCACAACTACGACAGCCTCGGGCCCAACGAGCTGCGCCCGCGCTTCGCCCACCAGCTTGTCTATGACCCTGTCAAGAAGGTAAGATATACTCTCTGGGTGTTCTCTCTGACGTGGACGTGTGTATCACAACTACGACAGCCTCGGGCCCAACGAGCTGCGCCCGCGCTTCGCCCACCAGCTTGTCTATGACCCTGTCAAGAAGGTAAGATATACTCTCTGGGTATTCTCTCTGACGTGGACGTGTGTATCACAACTACGACAGCCTCGGGCCCAACGAGCCGCGCCCGCGCTTCGCCCACCAGCTTGTCTATGACCCTGTCAAGAAGGTAAGATATACTCTCTGGGTGTTCTCTCTGACGTGGACGTGTGTATCACAACTACGACAGCCTCGGGCCCAACGAGCCGCGCCCGCGCTTCGCCCACCAGCTTGTCTATGACCCTGTCAAGAAGGTAAGATATACTCTCTGGGTGTTCTCTCTGACGTGGACGTGTGTATCACAACTACGACAGCCTCGGGCCCAACGAGCCGCGCCCGCGCTTCGCTCACTATTTTGCGTTGTAGTTGTGAAAAGGCTAGTAAAAGCTAGTAGACGATCAGGGTTAAAAAGTTATTTAAAACCATTAACTCTCCAGATCCACTACCTGTTCGGCGGCAACCCCGGCAACCAGAGCAGCCCGCGCGTCCGGCTCGACGACCTGTGGGCGCTGCGCCTGCGCCGCGCCTCGCTGCAGAGCGCCGCGCAGTGCGGCCGGGCAGCCCTACGGGAGTCCTGCTTCCGCGCGCTGGCTGCTGCCGCGGCCAGTGACCCTAACCCTTCTGCTGCTGCTGGGGCTCTGCACTATCTGAGGAATGATCTCTATGAGGCGCTCAATCATTCTTGTCCGGAGCAGGTGAGATAGAACAAGAAAAAATAAAATAAAAACTTGAGAGGTGTCAAGGGACACCCCAATGGAACAAAATTCCTTTCGATTAATTAGTGAAGGAATTGTAATAGAATTTTATTTTTTTTAGTTAAAAGCACGGCTTACAACTATAGCAAAAAGTGTCGTTACAACTTTTGGTCTTAATTTTTTCCGTCTAGCCCCCTTTCGCAACGCGCGATAAGGAACTTCGTAAAATCATGAAAATTACACCCATGATGAAAAGTTGTCAAATCTCATGGGCACCATCTTGGATTTCGATTTTGACCCGGTAATCGTTATTAGCCACCCCGAAAACCATGACAATGACACCCATGATGAAAAGTTGTCAAATCTCGTGGGCGCCATCTTGGATTTCAATTTTGACCCGGTAATCGTTATTGGCGACCCCGAAAACTTTGAAAATGACACCCATGATGAAAAGTTGTCAAATCTCGTGGGCGCCATCTTTGATTTCGATTTTGACCCTGTAATCGTTATTGGCGACCCCGAAAACCATGAAAATGACACCCATGATGAAAAGTTGTCAAATCTCGTGAGCGCCATCTTGGATTTCAATTTTGACCCGGTAATCGTTATTGGGGACCCCGAAAACCACGAAAATGACACCCATGATGAAAAGTTGGCAAATCTCGTCTGCGCCATATTGGATTTCGATTTTGACCCTGTAATCGTTATTGGCGACCTCGAAAACCATGAAAATGACACCCATTACGAAAGGATGGAAAATTTCATCGTCGCCATCTTGGATTTTGATTTTGACCTGATATTCAAAAATGATTAGATAAATCCCTACTTTTAGTAAAAAACTATAGCAAAAAGTGTCGTTACAACTTTTGGTCTTAATTTTTTCTGTCTAGCCCCCTTTCGCAACGCGCGATATGGAACTTCGTTTCAATAAAAAATATAAATAACTAGCACTTCGCCCGCGACTTCGTCCGCGTGGGGATAGTAGGTACTCCACAAACTGCAACACCCCTATACATATCCCCTTACAAAGGTTAGTTTTAGAAAATTAAGCACAACGATTCTCATTATTGGTTCAGCGCAACTGTTCACCCCGTTCAGCCCGTCAGGGGTTGATTATGCAAAAATTGTTAGGGACATGATCTGTTTCAATTATCCCACTTTTAGTTTGTTCATAGAATTCCTACGTAAATTGAAGCAAGCTATAATTTCCTCCCCTAAAAACTTTTCACCCCTGCTTCACCCCTTATTATGTATGTACCTAGTTGATTTTCGAAAAATCCAAACATTTGGTATTCTTATTGTTTTATCGAAAACATTTAAATGCCGTGGTGTTTCAACTTCATCGGACCAAGCATTGATACGATTCTCCCCAGTTCGCTCAAGCCGCGACATTTTTTTTACTCCGAGCATGTTTATTACCGTCGCAACTTTTGAACGAAAGGTCCGATTTGAATGATTTAAAGTGTAATTTACACGGACATAATCAACCTTAAGAGCGTGTACGCCGTATGTCATTTCATACAAACTTTCAAGTCCTTATTCTTCAAAATGAATGAACCGATTTTAACGAAACTTGGTATGCATACGCTAGATATCCAGGTCTAAATAGTTATCAGAAAACATTTTTGAAAAAGAGTTCAGGGGTAAGGATATAGTGATTTTTCACTTTCTATAGAAAACTTAAAATCGCTCTCTCTCTCCCTCTGAAAACTTTTTCAAAAATGTTTTCTGATAACTATTTAGACCTGAATATCCAGCGTTTGCATACCAAGTTTCGTTAAAATCGGTTCATTCATTTTGAAAAATAAGGATTTGAAAGTTTGTATGAAAAGCCGTACCGCGTAAACGCTCTTAATTATCAAACCATTTAAATGGATAAGGATTAATATCATGGTACTATAATCACCATTTTTTATTTCACCATGGGATTTGCTTGACTAATATTAACAAAAAGCGGTCATGGTGACTTATCCATAATAGTTAGACATATGGTATCGCGGACTTTTTTGAAGACATTGATGACTTCTATAAAACTGTAGTACATCACTTTGCTCTATTGTCAATAGATTCCGCAGCGTACGCGATATAAGGATTTTTTCTCACACCTTGGGTCACATTATCGAAGTTTTCATACGGATCCCTAACTTTTTTGAAAATATTCTATAGCCTATGACCATCATCGATAATGTAGGATTCTACTGGTGAAAGAATTTTTCAAATCGGTCCAGTAGCTTCGGAGCCTATTCATTTCAAACAAACAAACAAACAAACAAATCTTTCCTCTTTATAATATTAGTGTAGAAAAGTGTTTATTCACAATAATACATTCAATGTCGCACCTGAGGTGGAACGAAGGCGTAACTGAAGTTTTAATTTTTAACAAATTGTGTCCATGTTGTACCGACGAAGGTGCGATGGATCTGAGTACCAGTTCTAGTTTTTTGCCTCAATTTCTACTAATCTTCACTGCCACGTGAGTTTGCTACTGCGCAGCAATTCACGGAGTGAATTTATAGGTAAAAAAAGGAGAATTTATAGGTAGAATCAAACCTAATGGGAGGGCCATTAGGTTTGATTCTACCTATAAATTATACATGATAGCGTTATAAATGAAACATTGCCTATTTCAGTGTAACATATTTGTGTCATAATAATGAACCCTACATCCGCTATTCCAGGTGGCCCGATTCCAAAAGCTCGCCACAGTACTGTTCGCGGGCTCCGGGCCGTGCACGAGCGCGGCGGTGGCGCTGTCGCCGCGCCGCACGCGCGCGCTGGCCCGCAGGCGACACACGCAGCCTGCGCCCGCAGACCTCGCGCATGCGTTAGCACAGGTAACATTACAATAAGCTGTACCAGCGCGGCGGTGGCGCTGTCGCCGCGCCGCACGCGCGCGCTGGCCCGCAGGCGACACACGCAGCCTGCGCCCGCAGACCTCGCGCATGCGTTAGCACAGGTAACATTACAATAAGCTGTACCAGCGCGGCGCTGGCGCTGTCGCCGCGCCGCACGCGCGCGCTGGCCCGCAGGCGACACACGCAGCCTGCGCCCGCAGACCTCGCGCATGCGTTAGCACAGGTAACATTACAATAAGCTGTACCAGCGCGGCGGTGGCGCTGTCGCCGCGCCGCACGCGCGCGCTGGCCCGCAGGCGACACACGCAGCCTGCGCCCGCAGACCTCGCGCATGCGTTAGCACAGGTAACATTACAATAAGCTGTACCAGCGCGGCGGTGGCGCTGTCGCCGCGCCGCACGCGCGCGCTGGCCCGCAGGCGACACACGCAGCCTGCGCCCGCAGACCTCGCGCATGCGTTAGCACAGGTAACATTACAATAAGCTGTACCAGCGCGGCGGTGGCGCTGTCGCCGCGCCGCACGCGCGCGCTGGCCCGCAGGCGACACACGCAGCCTGCGCCCGCAGACCTCGCGCATGCGTTAGCACAGGTAACATTACAATAAGCTGTACCAGCGCGGCGGTGGCGCTGTCGCCGCGCCGCACGCGCGCGCTGGCCCGCAGGCGACACACGCAGCCTGCGCCCGCAGACCTCGCGCATGTGTTAGCACAGGTAACATTACAATAAGCTGTACCAGCGCGGCGGTGGCGCTGTCGCCGCGCCGCACGCGCGCGCTGGCCCGCAGGCGACACACGCAGCCTGCGCCCGCAGACCTCGCGCATGCGTTAGCACAGGTAACATTACAATAAGCTGTACCAGCGCGGCGGTGGCGCTGTCGCCGCGCCGCACGCGCGCGCTGGCCCGCAGGCGACACACGCAGCCTGCGCCCGCAGACCTCGCGCATGCGTTAGCACAGGTAACATTACAATAAGCTGTACCAGCGCGGCGGTGGCGCTGTCGCCGCGCCGCACGCGCGCGCTGGCCCGCAGGCGACACACGCAGCCTGCGCCCGCAGACCTCGCGCATGCGTTAGCACAGGTAACATTACAATAAGCTGTACCAGCGCGGCGGTGGCGCTGTCGCCGCGCCGCACGCGCGCGCTGGCCCGCAGACGACACACAAATGTCTATTATTAAAAATCACGAAATGTATTTTACTGAATGTCGTAAATGCGATTTGTTTGTTTTCCAAGTTTTCATGATGTTCGAATAATCAAATGCTCGATTTGTTCTCGGTCCGAAAAACGACATTCCGATTTTCATTACTTCGAATAAACTGCTAAAATTTGGATTCTGATTTTGATTCAATTGGGGATGGGATATTAGTGACAGAAACGAATCGCTGCAAAACCGATTCCACGTAGTCTTGTCTGCCCTACCCCTAGAGTGTAAATTTAGGCCGCGTAGGCGCGGAAGGGCAAGGCGGGCAGCGAGCTGAGGAGCAGGTGGCTTTACCGCCAGCCGCCGTGGCTGAGGCTGGCTCGGTATTTTGAAATTCGTATTTGCGACTGACGGAATAAAGTTTTTCGTATTTATGTAGTGTAGCCTACGAATAATAAAACTCAGGGAGCGTAACTCTGAACAAAATCATCTAGAAATTCGGCTCCAAACTTCACTACATTGACAAATCATTTCGAGTATTCGAACGAAAGAACACACATGCAAATAAGACAATTGCTGCGCTTGCGTAACGCGTTGTATTCCAGCAAGCGCGGTGATTGGTTCTCGGCAGGACAGATAATGGTAATTGGTCGCAGTGACAGATGCGTGGACGGTGTTATGTGTGAGAGGATAAGTCATAATAAGAATGATTGTATTTTTGCACTATCCATGTTAGTTGGAATAACTATTGGTTGTAATTTAACTAAACCATTCATGATTATGCTTATTAAAATCCGAGTGTTTTTTTAATTAAAATGTTTCTTAATGTGTTGTAGTAATGTATAGTAAGGATCTAAAATTAAGAAATATTCTAATCAGTTTAATGGGACCCACACATTTCCAGTCCGACGGCGAGTATCGACTGGACAGTCCGTGCTCTTGCTGTGTATTGCAATGTAGTACCTATTGCGGTGTGAAACTGTCGGCTGACTGCAAACCGATTGTGTAATGTGTGGGGCCCTTTAGGCTTTTACCTACGGATAATAGAGTGATTGGTTGCGTCATGGTCAGATCAGGAGATGCGTAGATGGTGTTATGAAAAATAAGTAAGCTTATTGACGTGTTTAATCTTTATTTTATCAAATTTTAAAACAATTGTCTTGTGATTATTATTCAAACATGCTAATAACGCCTAAAAAAACGATAACAAAGTGAATGTGTCAGTTAGAAGGTATTGGCACTTCGCCGTCGATAAGGGGCTAGTGACAATGGGCATGAATAAAGTATTCCTAACCAGAATTAGAACCTTATAAAAATCCATCTCCCCATACCAGGTCTTAGGAGCGGAAGACACCGCCCCAGAGCCGATCCAGCCGTTCGAAGAGGTATCAGAGCCCACTCCCGACACCTGGGACGTCGGGCAGGACGACGAGCTCACCGGGGATCGTGAACACAGCCCGGAATGGAACGCGCGCGCCGAACGTATCGTGCTCTACGACAATATATGTCAGTTCTTCAGGCCGTCGACTGTACCGCCTAAGGGAGACATAACTGACTTGGTAACTCTGTAAAATGGTGGTAGAAATGAAGGTGGTTTTTTTTTTGGCAGGTACGTGGTGTTTAGGCAGCTCAAAATTTTAAATGTTGGATGGTCGTTTATAACGCATTGGATTGCTGTTTTTGCTTTTTACTCCTCACATACTATGATGAAGTTTGGTCTACATATTTCCATTTTCTGGAACTTCCTTTAAAAAAAGCTTCCTTGAAAAATTTCATGTAAATGTAAGTAATAAGTTTTTAGACACAACTCAGGTCTCCGAAATTCATTCAGCCGCGTTCCTTTTCACTTAAAATACTAATATGCGTAAGTTCTACCTGTCACCAAATAATTCGACATTTAAAATAATAAGATAAAGTTTAAGTTTAAAACATTTTAGTCACTGATTCGTAATTTCTAATTTTTTACCGTGATTAATGATAAATTAAAACCATGTATGTTTTCACTATTATAATATTATTATTATGGCTACTGTAACATTTTTATCGAATTGATCTTGTTAGGCCATGAGAACAATGGTGAAAGTATTAAAATAAGTTAGGCACGGATCGAATTGAATTGTACAAGTGTACACTATTCGCCTCGCAGGACCATAATTTTAAGTATGTAGGGCTGGGGGGAGGGTAAACTCGAGTAATTTTAATTTTGATAATTTAGATGGTCGAAACCGAAAAAGAATTATGTTTTTTTATTAATCATGATATTAAAATGATGGTTGTTGAGGTTATTAAGTCCGCAAATTGAGATGTAAAATATGGTAGACACCAGATAAATGTGCTTTATCGGTCTTTTACCTACATACATTTATTGACTTTCTTAATATCAAAAACAGAAATAAAGACATAAACGTTCTCTAGTAGAGACTAGTAGTAGTTCGGTGAGTTTTCGTCCCTTCGTAAATACGAAGGTATAGAGGTAAGCGGTACAGAGAGTAATGTCCCGCATACCTCCGTTCAAAAGGGAGGATCCTCCGACCAGACGGTTGTTGTGTCTGGTGGGCAACTGCCCGATATTTGATATTCGGACTGTTGTTTATGTTCGAAACGCGCGGAAAACTGATAACGCGATTCAGGATTTCGTTAAGTTAGTTCGCAGCTGTCGGGATAGATGGCGGTCTTATTGTTGCGATGTAGATTTCGCTTGGTTATGGAAAGCTCAATGTAGCGTGCAAGTTTATCTGTCGCCTACCATAGAAGAAAGAAATTGGGATAATGGCTCGAGGATGATAATGGATTACCTTGATTTGTGAACATTTTCTATATGTTTCTAAGTTTACTTTATCTAAACCACAATAGAAAGAGCGATAAACGAGGAACGTACGAAGCTAGGTCGCTACTCGCTAATAAATAAATAATTAATATCTCGCCATTGTTCTCATGGTAACTCGTAACTTAAAAAATATAAATAATAAATGTAATAATAACGCGTATCTCGTAACATAATATTTTGTAATCTTAATCTCTTCATATTCTACTCAACATATTTCTCAAGCAACAATATTTTTGTATCCACAAATATGAAAGTATAATTTATTTTAGTTTTTGTTATTACGGACATTGTATGAGCATTTTTAAGTTAAAAATATTTATCGATTTGTTGCAAGACTGACATAATGACAATGATAGGTATATTATTGAGTTCTTTTCCTTTTAAAATAAGCGGTTATCCTATTTTGAATAAGATGAAAATTAAGAGAATTCTATGCCCTTGATGTCAGCCCAAGAGGCCTAAAATAATACATATCTATGACTTTTCGCTCAACTGTCACCGAAAGTGTTCAATTTTTTGGTTCATTCATTGGCTTAGCATATTGCTAAGGACGAGGTTTGAACAGAGATAGAAAGGATCATTGAATAAAAATCCGTATTTATGACTTCATTTTATAAACAGAAAAATGCTTGTTCATCGTAATTCTTGCTCAATGTAAACGCAAGAACATATAAAATTCACTCATTTTGTCAATCTTGCAAGCTTTTGTACATAACGCACATCGCGTCTACTTGAAGCTAACTTCAAGTAACGGATGGCTCTAAAGCGCAGGAAAGAGGCTTGTTACCTTCATAAAATGTGTAAATAATCTGTATTGATAATCGTGTACGGCCGTGTTCCCTGATAACAGTCTAGTCAGCATTGAATACTAAGTACGCGGTACATTCTTAAAATGTTTAACACCTTGTTTTCTAACGAAAATGGTAACTAAAACATTGTCAAACGTATAGTCAACTGCTGTGGTTGGTTGCTGAACCATGTTTCAACAGCCTATCCAATGCTTTGTCCAAATTTTGACACGTTTTTGATTTTCTATCTAGAAACCAGGCGTAAGACAGAAAAGACATTCTGCATTTCACTTCATACACCCAAATATTTTGGGCAGTTAAAAATTGTGTAATCCCTTCTAGGATGTTTAAAAAGTAAAATTGCAAGTTCTTATTGGTTTATAAACGTTAAATCGACCTTTATGGCTTTTTCGCAAAACAATGCACCTTATAATAGTCAGCTTTTTTAGAATTAGAAGGACACGCGTATGCTTACAGACTGTGATAAAATTGCTGTAATCAATAAGATGTAAATTATCGGCGTAAGGACTCCGGGATTATGAAGCTAGGGAATGTTGCCAAATGTTAGTACTATCACAAAAAAAAATATCGTATTTTATTTAACATTTAGCCACGTACTTTTACAAACATTAGTTTTAAAATTTTTGTAAATGTACAAACAAGCATTATGATATCCAATTATGACAGTAAAACAGTTGACTGTGTAAAGCATTTTGTTTCTCTCATAAGTTTAACAATAGCTACGTAGAGTTTAAATTCAGTTATATTTATGAGTAATGTTATATTTAAGAATGGATAGTGAGTGTCTACTTGCTTTTGTAGTAGGCGCAGTAGGTATTTACATTAGAAGCGGGTACCTATTGAAGTTTTCATACAAAATAGATTCCATGTTTTCATTGATAACATAGTTTCAACATTTGGCGTAATTTAATTCGAAAAGTGCAGGAATAATTTTATTGTGGATTAGGTATTTATCCTAAAATAATAAAAGAAAGCATTCACATTTTTAGTGTCTCTCAAAATGTTCACATGCATTCTGGAATAAGGACTATATATGCATAAAATTAATATAATCTATAGTGAAGCTCAAAGTGAATTTTAAGACCCCTTTACTCCAAAATACTCCTGATTTACTATTAGGTACAGTCACCATAATATGTGTGCACACATTTATGTTGCTAACTGTACATAAGGACCTAAATACTCGAGTGTATTTGTAAATATTAGTATTGTATCCGTAATTAAGAGAAATTACGTACGTACAAGAGACGTCTTGTAAATACGCATTTGTACTCGTATAAGAGTAAATTATTTGTTTTCAATTTGTAACTTGAAGCATTCTCAGTCTGTATGTACATAATATGCGTATTAAACTCACCAAAGTTGTTTCATTTTATTTTAATCCCTCCTTTCCTTCGTCCATACTCGTGACTTTACTCCGTTTGTTACACCTTTTACGGTTACCATTGGTAGCTTTGACCATGTCACAGAACTGGGCCTCAAGTCTGCTATTACAATAGTGTCAGAATGGTCTATAATTGATTTCATAATTGTTGATTTTGACAAGTTTGGTAATCTACTAATATAAAAAGCGTCATTATGACTTTCCAATAGTCAACCACTGACTCTCCATTGAAAGAAATGGCTTACAATAGTAATCTCGTGCACAATGACAAATGAATGACAGACGTATGCGGTAAATCTTATTACTTCAAATTGCATAGAAGACTAATAAATAATAGGTAAAAATATATATAAAATAAATATGGCATTTAAGTTCAATAGTTTTTCGAAAATCATTTCTACTAACGGTTTTTATAATAATGGTAATACGACAATGTCATTCTACCACGATTCAATTATGAGACCATTGACCGACCAATGATCGACCATTATGAATTTAGCAGATTACTAACTTTTAGCAAAATGACAATGGGATCGTGTTGGAATGACGAATTTATGAAAAATAGCAGACTTGGGGGCCCTGTCCCATGTTGTAACAAAATGTCTCATGTACCTCGAATATTCGGCAACTATTCGGTGTTCGGCTACTTTTTTACACACTTGCACTTAGTAGTTTTCGAGAAAATGGACTTTGAAGGTAGTCACGCTCCCTTCACACGATCACGTCCTTTTTTCGGCGCTCATAGTGCTCCTACTGATGCTACAGCTATTCTAAGTACCTATAAAAATAATTAGTAGGCGAAACACAAATGTTTCAGTTATATTTATTTTTACGAAGTGAATAACATAGGTGTTATTTATTTCGTAAAAATAAATATAACTGAAACATTTGTGTTTCGCGAGGAATCAACGATAACTTTCGCGCGCTCGTTCAGCAGGACCACGACTTTGAAAAGCTTGTCGCTCTCCTCAATCCTATAAAGAAAATTAGTAGGTACCCTGCAAGACAAAATTAGTACCAAAATTAATACTCCAGTAGATGACGAGATATACCTACCATGCTATTGGTGGGATGGCGGTAGTCACGGTGTTAAATTTTCATTTCAAGATTTCCCTATTAAAAACTCGATTCCTGTAGGTTTTTATGTATTTATTTGTGTAGGTACTTAGAATAGCACACTTAAATTGAAAAACTATTGCTATCAAGATGGTGGTTCTGTGCTGAAGGGAACGTGACAACCTTCAAAGTCAATTTTCTCGAAAACTACTTTTACTACCAATTTTGTTGTTAGAGTACTAATTAGTACCAATCCTACTAATATTATAAATGTGAATGTTTGTATGTTTGTATGTTTGTGTTTCAATCGGGCAAAAACGGCTGAAGGGATTTGGATGAAATTTGGCACACATGTAGTTCATACCCTGGAATGAGACATATGCTACTTTATATCCCGGTAAGTGGCATGGATCAATGAAGACTGAGGAGGAAGTGGAAATTCAGAGCCGCTGCTGCCTTAGTACTACAGATTTACAAGTACCAGGAGACCAAAAACATCAAGTACCAGGAAACAAGAAACATGTCATAGTTTTTTTTTGGGCTGGTTAGGATAGGTGTAGGGTAGGTGCAGGGTAGGTGTAGGGTAGGTGTAGTGTAGGTGTAGCGTAGGTGTAGGGTAGGTGTAGGGTAGGTGTAGGTAGGTGTAGAAGTAAGAAACCTCCCTATTTCCGATTTTCACGCGGGCGAAGCCGCTGGTAGAAGCTAGTTGAGTACTAATATTTACTAAACATGGAAGCGATTGGCGTTGGTGGTCCGGCGGAAGGCACGGACATCATAAATCGCTAGCAATACAGGGCGTAAAAAAAGAAACTCCACAAAATGTTTTAAATATATAATTTATTATTCTCATACATGATTCAAATCAGTCATTGTGACAACACGGTGTGCCTTACACAGTGAAAATAAATCCGCTCTGCCATGATATGTTCCCGCGCGGGTTCATTGCATCTGTCGGTGAATATCTACACGACACCGCATTATACTCGAAACGAAACAAGCTCGTTGGGGAGAAGAGATCCTAAAAGACATGTAATCTGGTTTGATTACTAACAAAATTAACAAATGGCCATCTGGAATTAAAATGAGGAAAATACTGTTCTGCATTCAGAGTGAACCATCAAACTGTGCAATGTTATAGAAAAGCGTGGGTTCAGAGACAAGCACATTGTTTCGCAAGTCACATTACAATTAAAACATTGATTTCGCACAAAAATGATCATGCAGAGCTTACAGCTGCACCCAGCTTGCGAGTTAATTGACGTTTACTCAGCTACAGATTAAAATGAGACCACGGGAAGTGGGAACATTCATGCCTCGAGTTGACCAACACCTAAATCATGTTCAATACAATAATAAAGTAGCGGGCAATGTATAACAAAACGTTCATCTTTAAATAATATAACTCATAATCAATAGTTACTCTATAATATAACGTAATATCTATGCCTAGGCAAAATAATTATCTAAATGTTATGTAATAATGTATAAAGAAAAAAATATTATTTTTGGTTAATCGCTGTGATCACCACCACCGGCAAGTGGCAGCAGACATCGAGCGATGCCCACAATTACAAATACTGCGTGATAATACACGGAAATATTTATTATGTCTATGAAACAACCAAATTTTAATTGCACTAATACTTTAACTCATAATACGTAGTGGCGCAAGTTTCGGCGCACTAAACACATAGTCGGTCATATTTAACAATCAACAATACATCTCAATCAAATAAACGATGTCGAAAACACGTCAAGTGAATAAAGCAAACTCAACAGTGTCGTAAAATACAGACAAAATTCAAATCTTGCAATGAATATCATTTTTATCGAAAAACATACGGCTCTTATAACAAATAGCATATAAAAATATTATTATGTCGATGCAAACCGACTCTAGTACGAGTTTCATTCTGCTAGAACTGATATCGATGAAACAAGCACTAGACGCGCGGAGTAACCCGTGACTAGACACAGAATACATTAACGATGTCTGCTGCTAAGCTAAATACGAACAAAAAATAATACTAGAAAAGAAAATACATAGTAAAGCTAACAATTGGTAAGTCCATCGTTTAAGTACATGAAGAATGCTCTAATGAAAGCTAGTCAATATATTATTATATCTATAAACAATAAATGCAAGGCGATGGTCCTGCGGCGCGCGGCTCTGAGCCGCTGCGCGCCGCCCTTTGAGCTATGCAAACTAATTACGCTACGACAGTTAATATTGCAAATTAATTTCACTACGCGAGGAGACTGTCCTCGCTAGATTACCTACTAAGTATACTTGAAGGTTAATGTATCTAGCTCTATCCTAAACCAGTAAAAATACCTACTAAGGGCGAGTGCCCACACTACATGGAACGGTCCAACTAGCCTAAGGTCACTGAGACGCTAGGAGAGGTCAACGACTAAGTCTCGCGCGGTCGTACGGACTCGTACGAGACCGCCGCGGGAAGCTGCCAATATCACATCCGATAACGTAAACAATAAATACGTAACACTTAATAAAATCTTTTTTAATTTTTTGTAAATTTTGTCTTATCATTAGATTCGCTGGTCGGCGCCCGTGAGCAAAGTTTTGAGCAACAAGGACGAGAACTGATTTCATAAGTTTTAATATTACGAGAAAATTGGTGTTTTGCGTAAGTTCGTATTTCGGTATAGTAGAAGTGCGCGCATATCGTAACATCTAACATCAGCGGGGCGCGACCAGCGCATGGACAAGAAGTGGACGCGAGTGGCCACGCGGCGCCACGGGACGGCACAACACGACTACACCAGTGGCGCGGAGCCGCCGCGGACACGGAGCTGAGACAATCACATTATATGTTTTTTAATGAAGTTTACAACGCTCATCAACTAATCCCGGGTACACTCAAACTCTAAACATGTCTCACGTTCGCAGCGGTCCGCAGGCGAGCGACAACTTAGTCCGTGCAGTCGACTCCGAGCCACAACAGTCTAAACGTCACTAACAAAAAATACTGAAACACTACGAGTACAACTAGAACAAGATGGACGAAAGTATTCGGCAGAGGGCCACAACAACACAACAAACGTATCCGCTACAGAACAGATTACATAGTCTTTTTGCGCACACAATGGATGGACGTCGACGAATATCTTTTTTTCTTTTTAGAAATTTTTATATGGACGTACTAAACATTCGTATCGAGTAGAGGATTCTATGAATATAATAAGATTCGAACAATAAATATAATGTATATCATAAAAAATAACGTCGCACTGTTTCATCGAAACCTCCGTTCAACCCACACGTATAAGAAAATGTGCCTTTTGACGGCGCAGACCACGCACTGGGCAGGGAGTGTGTACCGCGGGTACTTCGCGAGGCTATCACGCCTGGCCGCCTAGTGCGTCGTCTGCCCCGCTATGTCATCTGTGATATCGTAACAACGGTGATAAATTCATATGCGTAATAAAATACACTGATCCTATTACAAAAATACTCGATAAACATCAATTTGACGACGTGCAATAGATAGTTATATTGAGGAAATTCGATATCAAATCTGGATCGGTGGCGCGCGGGTGAAGTTCGCGAGAGACGCAACACGTGAAGCGACACTCAGTGGCAACAACAACAACAACAACAACCGCCGGCCGCGGCACTGTCACTGTACGGTCATACACAACACCGACCGTTCACCGGCCGGGGGGCGGGCGATGGGCTGGATCTATTCTATTCATTCTGTCTTCGTTCGTCTCCGCGATCGGGTCGAGCGTGGCGCGTGCTCGGCTGCACAGTTTGACGGTTCACAGAGCTACGGAGGCCGCGCAAGCGCTCGCTCCACCGTCCACCGCGCGTCGCCGGGCCCCCCGGCCGCACACCCGTACGATTAATTACATTTAAATTTTATAAAACGTATAAAGAATTCAGTCCCGAGGACTCACAGTTATAAAAATGTCTCGGGCTGCCGCCCGTCCTTGGGCCGCGCGCGCCCGACACTAACACTATAAATTCGTGACGCCATCGATCGCGTCGCCGCCGCACATAGTCCAGGTCGTGCGTCTCGCTCGGCCTAGCTGCGCAGGTGCGCGTGCGAGCGAGAGGGCGCGAGCAGCGCGCGCAGGGCGGCGGCGGCGACCTTGAGCGCGGCCACCAGGCGCTAGAAGTCTCTCCCGCGCGCGCGCGCCGGCCCGCCCGCCTTGGGCACGCGCCGCGTGCGCATCTCGCGGTCCACCTGCCCGGAACACACACATTACTGACTTGATGAGACATCAGTTCAACCAATAATAGCTCATTTCTTCAAAAGGATGGTAGAGGACGGCCGTAAACGCGACTGCTGAAGCTGTTAATAAAAATTTGGTCCTGAGTTTGATTTCCAGGTTGGGAAAAAAGTTCGACATTGGCCGCCATGGCCGAACACGGTCACGGACTATTATTATTACAGCCACAGCAGTAGTATCATACCTCCAGCTCCTCGAGGCGCTGCGTGAGCGCCAGCTTCTGCTGCACGGCGAGGCGCAGCAGCTGGTTGAGCGTCTTCTTCTCCTCCTCTGCGCCCGCGAGCGCCTGCGTGAGCTCGTCCACCTGCGTCACGTACTCCTCGCAGCGAGCCGCGAACATCGCGCGGAGACCTGTACAACGAGGGTAGTTTTAATACAGTAGGCAATAAATGGTGCATGGTTCAAAAAAATTTCGTTAGAATATTGAAGTTTTCAAACAGATTTGTTCACAAGTGACTATGACAATGGCTGAGAAATAGTAGAATAAGAAATAAATGAATATTTAAGATAATATTTGACTTGGGCAGTACGCTTCTTTTGTAGCATTAAGGGTTCCCGTAGTACTAGTGATCACTACTATGAACAATTCTGTATCTTTTTTGGTAAATAAATCATCTATCATTTTAACTTACGCGAAAAGAATACAACGGAGCAGGGAATGTTTAAAAGATCGTCCAAAACCACTAACCTGGACATTTCACACAATAGCAAGAAAAAAGTTACAAATAATTAATCAAAGTAGCCCTACAAAGTCTACAATACTCACTGGAGAAAGTAGCAGCATCTTCTTTCAACAACCTCAGCTCGTTCCTGAGCTTGAGCATGGTCTCGGTGACGATGATCTTCTCGGTCTCGTACTTGGACTTGAGGTTGGCCAGCGCGACCTCCGCCGTGTTCTTGTTGGACTTGAGCACCGTGCGCAGGGTGGCGATCTGTTCGCGCTTGGTGGACAGCAGGGACTTCAGCTTGATCACCTGTTCTTGGAGTTCTACGACCTCCGCACCGCGTTCTTCGGTGTCCATTACTGGAAGATTTAAAATAGTTAGATGTTTGGGTTGCGCAGTTCGGGAAAATGGGTCCTGTTCTGGAACTGTCCATATGTATAACGGATGTTCAAAAAGTGGACTGATGCCTTTTTTAAAATTTTGATTATATTTGAAGATGATGATTTATATGCATATTCATAACAATTGCATATATTATCGAGATAATCTAAATTACATGAAACCATTTACTTAGACTATTCTACACAAACAATGGACTACTATAACGGCTTATGCATTAAGGATGATAAATTGATGCTTTAATTAATTATTAATATTCTAATAGACCGTCTATTAACTACACGACTAAATTTACATAAAGTATGGCATATTTATAGGGCCCACAAAACCTTTCAAACGATCCTGTTCGAGCCTCCATCATATGATGTACTGCAGCATCATGACACAAGTCACCAGACTGGTCCTCAGAGACGTCTTTATTCCCGACGTCAACGTCACGTCGCTTCGGTGATACGGAATGTTCTTACAGTACGCATTCCCACCGTTCAACACAGTATTCCTCCATACTGAATGTAAGTTTACCGCACTTCCTAAATTCATATTTTTAGGTGACATGTTTCCAGGGTTATGAAAAGGAAGGGAATTCGGGAATGGTGTTACATTTTTGCTCTGATACATGTTGTTATTCCAATTATCCAAACTCGCATTGTTGTTTTCGCATTGCGAAAGTTTCGACATGTTTTCGAAATAGTTCGTTATTTCTTTGACACTTCTTTGTTGCGTTATTTCGTTTCTATTAGATTCTATGTCTAAGGATTGGAGGTGGGATATCAAGTTGTGGAGTTTTCGCTTGGTGTCGGCTATCTTTAGCTTGCAATTGTTTTGGTCTTTTAGTCTCTTTATAGGAGTGTAGTAGGAGGTCCGGGATTTGGTATAGTTCTCGGTTTGGATGCCTTGACAACGAGGAAAGGGAAAGTATAAAAGCTTAGTTTCTTTATGAAAAGTTACTGTTCTTTAGCGGGTTTTAAGTTTATATGTGCTGCAATTTACAAATTGCTTAGGTAACTAATAGACAGTTGCTAAATGCGGTATTATTTTGGTTTATTTTGACAAGGGGGGGATTACAGGATCATGTCTTTGTTAATTGAATTCAGAAAAACATAGCAACAGAGCCTTTTTTTTATGGCAACTCATCAAATGACTCCTTCCGCTCTGAAGAGAGTGTTAGACTCTTACTGATTAAAACCCACTTGTTTCTCCTAATGCCCTTTGCGTCCCAGGGCCGCGGTAACTCTTTCGAACAATGCCGCAACCCTAACAGGCTCTGGCTCTTGGGCCCCAGTCAATTATACTGACATCTGATCATGTTCACAATGGGACTAACACTGAAATTGCGAAAAAAAAATTGACTGCCCCATACATTTTTGTGCGCATAACTCGACAAAATGTACTGAACAGCTGATTTTCCTCGCGATTTCGGGGTTGGTCCCATAGTAAAAGTTGTTCATAATAATGAGTACAATGGCCCCTTAAGAGGTATTGCGTTAATTCTGTTACACGTTGTATAATAGTGCATGTCCCACATACCAGGTTGATGCCTGTTCCTGGAGTCGAGTGCGGTATCGAGCGCCCTGCGCAGGTGCGTGAGCTGGTCCAGCAGCGTGTCGGCCGAGCGAGCCACTCCACCGGCAGCGCGCAGCCCCTCCAGCTCGCCGGCTGCCAGCGCCAGGGCTTCGGCCTCCGCGCCACGCCCTTCTGCGCCGGATACTGAACGAAAAATAATGCGAATCAATCTACTATCCGTAGACACTTTAAAATGTTTGCTCGTCTAGAAAATAATCTTTTACGAAATTCACCATACATAGGACCTAGATTGACGGAAATATTTTATAACATCATATTTTTAAGCACACTTACCATCGTTCTGTCCGGCATGTTCGAGCAGCACCCTCTCGGGTTGAGTACCGTTGACGGCGCACACGTGGTGGTAGATCTGCGCCAGCGTCTCCGCCGCCGACAGCAGCGCGGGACCCGCTGTCTATAGCACACTTACCATCGTTCTGTCCGGCATGTTCGAGCAGCACCCTCTCGGGTTGAGTACCGTTGACGGCGCACACGTGGTGGTAGATCTGCGCCAGCGTCTCCGCCGCCGACAGCAGCGCGGGACCCGCTGTCTATAGCACACTTACCATCGTTCTGTCCGGCATGTTCGAGCAGCACCCTCTCGGGTTGAGTACCGTTGACGGCGCACACGTGGTGGTAGATCTGCGCCAGCGTCTCCGCCGCCGACAGCAGCGCGGGACCCGCTGTCTATAGCACACTTACCATCGTTCTGTCCGGCATGTTCGAGCAGCACCCTCTCGGGTTGAGTACCGTTGACGGCGCACACGTGGTGGTAGATCTGCGCCAGCGTCTCCGCCGCCGACAGCAGCGCGGGACCCGCTGTCTATAGCACACTTACCATCGTTCTGTCCGGCATGTTCGAGCAGCACCCTCTCGGGTTGAGTACCGTTGACGGCGCACACGTGGTGGTAGATCTGCGCCAGCGTCTCCGCCGCCGACAGCAGCGCGGGACCCGCTGTCTATAGCACACTTACCATCGTTCTGTCCGGCATGTTCGAGCAGCACCCTCTCGGGTTGAGTACCGTTGACGGCGCACACGTGGTGGTAGATCTGCGCCAGCGTCTCCGCCGCCGACAGCAGCGCGGGACCCGCTGTCTATAGCACACTTACCATCGTTCTGTCCGGCATGTTCGAGCAGCACCCTCTCGGGTTGAGTACCGTTGACGGCGCACACGTGGTGGTAGATCTGCGCCAGCGTCTCCGCCGCCGACAGCAGCGCGGGACCCGCTGTCTATAGCACACTTACCATCGTTCTGTCCGGCATGTTCGAGCAGCACCCTCTCGGGTTGAGTACCGTTGACGGCGCACACGTGGTGGTAGATCTGCGCCAGCGTCTCCGCCGCCGACAGCAGCGCGGGACCCGCTGTCTATAGCACACTTACCATCGTTCTGTCCGGCATGTTCGAGCAGCACCCTCTCGGGTTGAGTACCGTTGACGGCGCACACGTGGTGGTAGATCTGCGCCAGCGTCTCCGCCGCCGACAGCAGCGCGGGACCCGCTGTCTATAGCACACTTACCATCGTTCTGTCCGGCATGTTCGAGCAGCACCCTCTCGGGTTGAGTACCGTTGACGGCGCACACGTGGTGGTAGATCTGCGCCAGCGTCTCCGCCGCCGACAGCAGCGCGGGACCCGCTGTCTATAGCACACTTACCATCGTTCTGTCCGGCATGTTCGAGCAGCACCCTCTCGGGTTGAGTACCGTTGACGGCGCACACGTGGTGGTAGATCTGCGCCAGCGTCTCCGCCGCCGACAGCAGCGCGGGACCCGCTGTCGATAGTGCACGACCCGCTCCTGGGAAACAAAAACATTTTTTTTTTTGTAAATAACCTGCAGTATGATTCTGTAAGCACCTCACCGTGTAGAGTTGTCAATCTATACAAACAAGGTGGTATAACAGTTCGTTTCATGTTCTTTCCACATAAGTTTTTATGGTGTGGCGTTGACAGAATAGACCGGCTAATACAAAGGGCATCTTCCTTCCTTCCTAAATGTTTAGCTAATATGTAAAGATTAACCTTGTGCTGAAGGTACAATGCGATTCAAATAAGAATAGGAACGTCAATGACCTCTATCTGTCAAATGTCACTTGAAAAGTACGGTTAGCAAGGAAAACGTGGCATTTCAATAACGGTTTATTTAACTTTTTTTTTTAAAGTTTTGTATCAAATTTAAATAAAAACGTTAAATAGTAAGAAATTAGCTAAATTTAATATTTAATTATTAAGTAATTGTTAGTTTTTTTTTTAATCATAACAGAGCCTATTTTATTTTCATTGTTGGCACCAATTCACAAATAAATTTTATTTTAAAAAAAAATCTTTTATTGCTCACCCTACCGAACTGGTTTGAATTGACAGCGATGACGTCACAAAAAGGCGCTAAGTCGATCCTATTCTCATTTGAATCGCATTGTACATTTAGTTTATTTTTAACCGACTGTCAAAAAAGAAGGAGGTTAAAAAATTTCAAGTGTCAGTCTTTTTTATAGTCGAATCCATTCCACAAGCAAACTCTTTTTAATAATTATTTCAAGATTAGTAGTCATACGAGTGGTTCATGAGAACTGACCTCCAGCCAAGGTCCTCAAGAGATCGGCGTCCGCCTGCAGCGCGGCGCAGCGCACCTCTGCGTCCGCCACCCGGTCCGCCAGCTGCGCCAGCGCCGCCCGCTGCAGCGCGGCGGCGCACGCGGGCGAGGCGTCGGCGGGCAGCGCGCCGGCCGCCAGCTCGCCCAGCAGCGCGGCCAGGCCGGACAACTCGCCGCCGGATACGCGCCACCACGTCAACCATTTAGCTGCGCGAGCTGATACACCGCCTGATTCTACCTTTTCTTCGTCCTGTTAACATATTTGTAAGGTTTTTTTGCAAAAGACTTCAGTAAAGCTGAAAAGCACTGGGCACGTTGATGGAGGCTCACTTAGTCTAGCCCCGGTTGAAAAACTCAAGGTAACATGGATCTCCATAGTGTAACACATACCACATTTTAGTTTTGGTTTATAATTTTGTATGCATTTTAGTTCTGTGACAATGAATAATTTATCTTTCAATCAGCAAGAACGATTCCAAGTAATTCGTGAGCACATTGGTCACCCTAACTACTGGCTGTTCGCATTCCAATATTGACACAGCGATGGACGCCAGCGTCATTATTTCCAGTTTGAGTTCTTTCGAGGTTGGGTTGGACTTTTTTCTTTTGCAAAAATTTTACAATTTCATACTGGCACGCTGTTCTTGCCAAGAATATTCGTAACGTGTACTCGTTACGAATTTTCTTGACAAAAAAAGCTTAACAACACCACTCAAGTTATTTTGACTAACTTAACAGTATAACTGAATAATTTACTATAGCTGACGTACTGGGACACTGTCATAACTATCTGAATATTGGCCACGGTTTGGTGGATGGCTTTCGAAAATCGATGGTTTAGCGAAAGTCAAGTGACGATATTCTCCTTATAATATAAATAATCATAGAAGTATGGCACTGACCAGCGGCGCGCAGTCGGTATGCAGCGCGTGCAGCGCGGTGACGCGGGAGGCGGCGCGGGTGAGGCCAGCGCGCAACAAAGCGGCTGCAGCGCTTTCGCTCTCCGCCGTCACCTGTGCGCTGCGCATCGATGCTTGTAGTTGACTCTGTGAAACAAACAAACATTATATTACATGGTAAAACACGAGGATTGCAGTCTATCAATAAACGGTCTCGAAATAAGTGCAAAAACCAAACCAATTAAAGTGGTTCAAATAAGAAAGAGTTGACACACTGTGAAATCGTAATATAAGAGTTACCAACAAAATGATCGAATGAACTTTCGTCTGGTAATACTATAATGTTGTCTTATTATACAAAAAGACTAATTATTGTTTTTGGCGATAAATATGACTCAAAAAGAAACAGAAAATGTTTAACTTTGTAGGGGGCATTTTAGTCCCTCATATCTCTTTCAAGGCTCGATGTATCCTATTGACGTCATTTCTGTATTCATAAATAAACTCTATTTAAAAGCCTGTCATCCAGCTACTCGCTGCCAAGCCAATCTTGCATAAAAGATGACACAATTTTGACTCACAATTCCAGAAAACTAAATTGCTCTATTATATCCCAGTCTGCAGTTACCTCGAGTTATCTAATTAGTATCAATTCCCAGACCGCATGAAACGTTCCAGGTAATAACGCTGAAGTTCGCGAATGAGGTCAGTTTCGTTAATCAATACTCAAATATGCATAAGCCGTCTGGTGAAGTTAGCATGAATATTACAGTAGCGAAACAACCGTTTCATTTGACGGATTTTGACGTTGAAATTTTTGCTAGTATTTCAGATTTCAAGTACCACAATGAAGTGGATAAGCTGATAAACACCACTTTAACGCTTTAATTTGCTTAACATTTATAGTGCAAGATGTCTGATGTGATATAAATCGTAGTCCAAGTTAACAATGTTAGCAGGTAACACTCAAACTCGACTTGCTTTAACAGTTTACACGCTGCAAGTCAGATATGAACGCATTCAAACTTGTGCGTTATGTAGTCTGTCTACCGTTCAAATATCATACACACTTGCTTTTCCAATCTACTTTAAACATTGGCAGAATAATCGTCATCGGCCATTTAAAAATAGAATAGAATCACTTGTGTGCATATAATTTCAGAACCGTATTATATCAACAACTTTTACGATGGGACCAACCCGAAATCGCGAAAAAAAATCTGCTGTTCAGTACATTTTGTCGAGTTACGCGTGCAGAAATGTATGGAGCAGTCGATCTTTTTCTGCGATTTCACTGTTGGCCTTGTAGTAAAAGTTGTTCATAACGATGAGTACAATGACCCCTTAAGAGGTATTGCATTTATTGTGTTACACGTTGTAGTTACAAAATCATGGTAATATAATTATTAGTTTTGAAATCATTTATGCGTGAAAGAACCTAATAACTTACATTTTCGTTGTGTGCCTGTTCCAGTTGCTTCTCAAGTCGTGATATTTCATGCAGGTGTACTTCGGAGAACAGGTCGGCGTGGTGGTCGCCCATCGCGCTGGCCAGCTCGGCTGATGACGAGCCGCCCGGTTCGCCCTCGTCTTCCGTGCCGTCTTCTGGCATACCTGATGTGGAACACAAGGTTGGTGGTGAATTATGGGATAAAAATTTTCGGGGATCTTGTTTTGTAGAATACTCTGTAAAATGTACAGCATAATTGTAAAACATTACATAGGGTGACACTATGGACGGCATCTTTTAAATAAAACCTTATTTATTGATATGAGACAAGTAGAGGTTCGAGCCTGTCCGGCCCCGGCGACACACCGGTGTGTCGCGAATTAATCGCGAATTTAATGTTTATTTACATATACATAAGATTTACTTTATATTAGGGAATTTTCACATGTTGGGCCGGAGTGGTTAAATAGAGTGCGATATTTAAAGAACTTGCTAAACGCTTTGTTGACACTTCGCGTGACCCAAGAGCTGGCTTTTACCTCGGACAGAGGATAAGCATTGCCATACAACGTGGCAATGCCGCCAGTATTTTGCTCACTTCTAGTCGACAGCGCCAGCGATGCGGACGAATTTTTTGACGCCATATTTTAGTTAGGAGTTTTTATTTTTATTTTAAGTGTAAAAAGAGTGCGATCGGAAAAGTCTACATCCAGAAGTGAACTAGCCCAAGGTGATACAATGATTATGATCAGTATCACATTATATCTTCTTTTTACCCGACTGCGCCAGGAGAAGAGTAATGATTTTCTACTGTACGTATTTAAGCATGTCTCTATGAATGTATATTTCCTTGGCACGCTCTGAAGCCTAAACGGCTTGATGGATTTTAGCTTGAGAAGTGTCGTTCGATTTATTCTAATTGTGAGAGTGACACTGGTTATAATTATAAAAAAAATGGTAGATTTTTGGTGCCATTATTATTTATAACTTCATTTTTTTTATTCCTCAAAACTTATCGAGTATAGGTATTCAAATAAAGGGCTCGCGGGGAAATGTGCTTAGGAAATAAAATAAAATTGACTTGTGTGAAAAACCCGACCACCAACAACGACTAAAAAGTTTCAAACAAGTCTCTTTTCAAGCAGTCTGATGCAGTAAGTGGCATCAAATCATTGTGGAAGTAAAGTGAATGCCACCAACTTTGAAAATTAATCGTTTTTGGCGTCGGGTTTTTAACAGCACGGAATTCAATTTTGTTCTTCCTAATTATTTACCTTTTGTGTTTACTTCACCCATCAGGTTTGTTATGGGATATTTCCAAACATCTAAAGCACTGCACTACTATTTAAAAAATATATTTTTGGCGATTTCTTATTTACGTAATTATCAGTTTTTATGCTCGAGAGGGTACTTGTGAAACTTTAATAACAACAAACTGTCATGAAAATGTTTGTTCCAAATTCAAAATACAATTGACAAAATTCACTACTTAACGATTCAACAAATGAAATACGTGACTTTGAAAATATTCCTTCTGCATTTTTAATATTCTAATTTGTATCGCTTGAAGAAATTGATAAATATTAAATAATAAAACGTGTAGGCTCTTATTGATACAAAATGTCGAATCGGATAAAGCAACTAAATCAACTTTGAAGTATTTTAATCCAAATTATACCTGCGAAAAAATTTATATTTAAAAATATAATAATTTGGATAAATTAGAGCAGTGATCGTTAGGTAGAAGGGTAAAACTAGCCGAGGATCGAGAAACATCTTGAAGACTGGAGATGCCTTGACAGAGATGATAATTTTTATAAACTGACCTCGTATACTATACGCCAAGTTAGTAATATTGTAGGCGGCTTCCCTGCTAAGGTGAGCGTCGAGTTCCTTCTTGGCAGCGAACTTGGCTTCTCGTTCAGCTTGCAGCGCTTCGAGCGCTTCGGCCAGCTGTCGCTCAGCGATGCGGCGCAACGCAGCTGTCTCCTCAGCCATGGCGCGCGCATTCTCAGCCTCTTCTCGTAGTTGTCTGACTTCATGTTTTAGACCTTCGAATTCGACCTAAAAGAATTATATAGTATTAAAAGTGATAATTTTAGTACGTTTTTATATGTATTTCAGAAACCTTTCCCTGTCATTCGGCCGCAAGTGACCCACTTGAGAAAATCGGTTGAGCTAGTCGATTCTCTAAGTTTAAAAGAATATTAGCTAGCTACTGAAAACTGACTGTAATAATAGGTTTAATTTGCCAAAACAAGCCGCGGTGTTTTTGCTGTGTGTAGGTTATGTTTAGTAGAAGAACCATTTTATCTTATTTTATCAAGTGTTTTATTAAGCTAAATGATGTCTTCCCAGGGGACAATTCTCGTACTTAAAACTGTTCAAATTCAAGTCGGAGTAACAGAGAAAATCAATTGCAAAAACTATCAAAATATAGGGAAAATCAAGGGTGTTTTTGACAGGTTGCAACTGCAATGCGAATGTGAACGTTCCTTAAAAATACGGGAGGAATATGCATCCATTTTTTTTTTTCTAAATGAATTAATTAGCTGTAGTAAACAATTTTGAAATAATTTTTAAAATACCTTCATCAGCGGTGAAGTTATAAAGCTTCAAAGTTTACAATTAGAAAGAGAAGACCGATACGAACTCAGCGGCTTTAGTGTGTTTTTTAACGTACTCGATCGCGTTAACGTAAACGGTCGCTTATGTCAAATTGTATAGAAAAAAAACTAATTGTCCGTGAGTGTCACCAGACGGCGCTTAATCAGTTTCAATACAAATTGACGTTTACGCTAACGCGATCGAGAACGTTCAAAAACTCGCACTAAGGCCACTGACGACAAAGTTCATGACGCCTATACAGCTGCCATAGAAAACAGCGTTTTCGCGAGGGACAGATACTTACATTAGTTCAAAATAGTTATATCTCGTAGGTTTTTCGATCAATTTTGACTCTATTTTCACTGAGTTTTAGTTTAGTAGGTATCATATTTTTGTATATTTTGAGATAAATTGTGTAGATAAACAATATTTTTTTCATACATATTTCCTCCAACATATAAGGCTCATCAGAATAATAGCTTATATTTAGGCAGGCACAGTTCTTAAGGCCACAAACAGCACGCCCATTGCTATTATTTGAGCTAAACTCACTCTAAAAAAAAACTACGATATTTCGCGAGCCAAGAATTAAACTCAGACCATAAGTCTCTAGGTATATCGTTACAAAGCAGCACTAACAATACATTACCATACATTCATAGCTCCAATAAGAAATCTCTACCTTTAACTACAAAATTCTCAAACAGTTCGGAAAATTCAATAGTCCATGAGTTCCAGATGCGATTTATATGGAGATAGATGGGATAATCAATTAGGCGACAGGTTTCGCGACTAGCAATGGGCACGGCTCCAAAGTTTCGCGTAAAATATCAATAAGGTACTAAGTATTCTCTATGGGCAATTGTGACGCGAATAACTTGGAGGGAGAATATTTTTAGAATAAGATCAAGTAATCTGTAATAAGAGAAGCCGATTTGAATACTTTAGCATGGAATATTAATCTGGCGTTTGTAAGTTACTTTATGAGCCTGTATAGCCTGATGAAAATAAATAAGAACGTAAATGAACGGAGATTTTTCCTCAGTTTTGTTTAATTTAGCAGTGTCATAAGTTCTACGGATAGATGTCTGAATAAGATTCTGTTATGTCTGCATAGTAACATCTGATCTTATAGACTCTCTCTCTCTTATATACTGGCATATAGACTACTAGCTTGAACTATCAGCATAAGAAGCCTGTGTGCTATTCCAGACTATAATATCACACCTTTGGATTGTATTTGCATGGTTGGCAATGAATTTCTAGAAAATTATAGTTTGATTTGAAGGTTAAAACCAAAGATGAAACGAGTACTTTTCAAAACTGCCTCTGAAAAATGAATAAAAGCTAGGTAACTCACCTGTGACGACCTAAGCGCGGACACTTGCTTCTGCAGCGATATATTCTCGTCCTCCAAGTCTCCTATATCCACCAGAAGCCGCTGTTCCCTCTGACGGGCCTCGCGGAGCTCCGCCCTCAGCGCCGCGCGCTCCGACTCGCGGGACACCTTGTCGTGCCCGAGCTCCGAACTCTCGGCCAGCAAGCGATCTCTCTCGCTTACCACGCGGTCTAGTTCGTGACGTAACTGGGGAGAAAACACAATGTTAATAAGATTCTAATGGACTGAGAACCTCCACCTTTTTGAAGTTGTTTATCAACATAAAAGCACATTTGGTACAGCAGGCTGACTTTAGACTTTTCAGATCTCATGTTTGAATCTCCTGTAAAATGGGGGCGAATGGCGAGCCTTAGGCCATATAGACTGGCCAAAAATCTCGGCTCCCGGTGACTACTGTGAGAATCAAACAATACTTTTCTCAACTCAGGGATTAACCTCGAACCCAGCAGTCGCGGTGACAAACGCGGTGGTAAAAAAAAACAATATTTTATAGAAAATTAACAGAGTAGGTTTAGAAAACCTGCTAGAATGAAATACGACATGCACTTAATAGATATAGAAGCACAGATATTGTCTATCTATATCTGTGTATATAAGACTATAAAAACATTAACAAGTAATAAATCTAGCTAGTATACATTTTAACATAATAAAGGCGTTCAAAACGTGATAAAACATTATTGATGGAAAAGGAACGAAGTATACGATTTATCGTCACGGCGTTTTCATTTATGACGTGAAAAACATGGAGGCTTGAATACACGCGATGTACAATATTGTTCAGCTTTGCTACTAAGACTATAAACTGAATTTATGTATCGGATTTAGAGATAGACCATTATGCATGAATATTAATCGAGTATTTGTCGATCGTTTATGAACGATAGCTCCATTAAACGTCGAATTTCAATCGCTTAATTAAATTAGCTTTGTTTGATCATCAGTTTCGCTGTGTGGCAAACCGTATTGGTCATTAGACAGGCTAACGCTTCCTTCATAAGATGATTATCACAAAAATGAACAGCTTTCTTCTTCCCAACATAAACACTAGGAAGTAGTCGAGTTTGGGCGCTTTCTGGGACACCACCCATAAAACTGTCTTTGGTGAGTTTTAACTTCCAAAAGGTGCTTTAACTCAGTCAAACTTGAAAAAATGACTTTCCAGCTTTTAACTCGATAACATCACGCCTACAATCCCCAAAGAAGTGGGCAAAGATGTACCTATAGACAGTGCAACAACACGCGTCTCATCCTTCAACTTCTTTCGCATTCGCTCCCTTCTTTAGTGTTTAATTTCAAGTAATACTTACGTATAGTATAACTCTGAAGAAGAGAGAGACAGTAAAAACATCAACAACGGACGTAATATTATTTTACGAGTATATAAGTCTTCATTGTATGTAACGGCACGTAACCGCATATAGGGGTTAGGGGCGCTAACGTAGATTTACGGCCTGATATCATAAAGCGTCGTTGAAGCGGCGTTTCAACGACGATCATTATTTTTTATAATTACTACCACTCTTTTTGAGTGTAATTAATGGACTGGTATCTACCACACCCATCACGGTTTACATTATTTTTATACAGAAAGTGAAAGCATTGTGGAACTTCATGACAAAAGAGAAACAAATCGACCGGTCTAAATCGGCTTGACAGAAGTTATTTATGAAGGATATTAGGCTAGGGTTACTTCAAAGGTCAGTTCAACTTTGGTTCAAATAGCTACTTTTTAATCATAAAGTCAATTTGAGCCCATGGGCTGTATGGTCGTTGATAGGACAAATACATCCAAATCGTGATCTTCTTGATAGTTACTTTATCAATTCGAGAACCAATAAAGTCGCTGAGTTGCGACTCTTTCAATACAGCATTTATAAAAAAAGGAGATCTTTAGTTTAGGTTCTACAGCTTAGAAATGGAAACCGGCAATACCTCACATAATACGAGTATAGTAAACTGCCCCATTATTTACACACTATTCAATGTGTAACAGAATAAACGCAATACCTCTTAGGAGTCATTGTACTCATCATTATGAACAACTTTTACAATGGCACCAATCCTTAGCTCCGTTTCTTTCCCACTGGAAGTAATATTGAAGTAATACTGTTTTAATAGTTGGTGGTTCAGGCCCAGATCTACATTTTGTAGAGTTAGAGACGCACGTAAATGTATTTCGTTGTTGGTCCCATAGTGAAAGTTATTCATAATGATGAGTTTAAATACCCCATATGAGGTATTGCGATTTATTAGTACAAGTAATGTAACAGTAAGCACTCGGGTGATGAGCCCCGCCTATTTCGCAAATAGGCACCGACAGGGAGCGGCGATCGTAAACGTAACACGGTCAACCTTTACTTAGGTCAATAAGCTAACAAAAACTATACTTAGGTAGCGTAGTGTAGTGTAATGGAAATATAAGGTGGAGTTAGCAACACAGCTTTAACTACTGGTTGCTTACGTTTTAAGCAAAGTTTATTAAAACTGGGGAACAGAGAATAGAGGTCAAACGAGTTTTGTGACCTAAAGGTTTATTTGAGACTTGGCCAAGGATTTTTTCAAGCTTCTTCTTATTACATCTCAGTGTGTTCACAGATCGGTGGGCTTCTCCGACGATGCAGAGGTGGATGCAGCTCCTCGCTGAAGTGTAGTTGTGTGTTTTAGTTTTATGTCTGTACCTACTAACACTAGTTTTAAAAAAATGCAAATTGTTAATAACCCTATGGAAATAAAAGTTTTTTTATTATTTTATATCGCATATTACTGAAAGGTAGGTTTGTTTGTTTGTTTAATTACTTTACCTTTTAGCATACCTTTAACTTCCCTTAAATTTTATGATCAGAAATCCATTTGTTGAGTCGTGATTATGTCATTATTTTTCAAGGTCACAAAATATTCTATGTATAGTGAGATCGTTTAAAATTCATGAATAGAACACGAAGAAAGGCAATCAATACGACTCAGCCACGACGACCTATCGATTTTTTAGAAACCGATTTAACATCGAGTCAGGTGTGACTCATACTAATACTAGGCAGACTTATTCATGTCATTGCCATCCTTAATAAGCTTGTCACTCAGCCGCTGGTTAATACCAGCGAGCAGTTTCTGTCAACCGTCTAGATGACATTGCCTACGTGGCAGGGGTGGCAGGCATGCTATGAGGACGTAAAGAGCTAAAGATTTATTCTAGAGAATTACAAATTCTCTGGAATAAATCTTTAGCTTATAGACTTACGAATTCATCTTCTTACCGGCTAACATACTAGGAAGTGGTGACGGGCGGGCGTTTTGGGGGACTGTCGTTATGTAGAACTTTGACGTTCAAAAAGTGATGGCTCTCAGCCTAATTTGAATAAATGTCTTGATTTTAGATTCAGTAAAATCCATAGAATCATCTTTCGGGTCAAAAATAATTAAGTATGCCATCGACCTGATCAGAAGAACCAGAAAGATGGTTTTCCGACGACCCAGAGCAGGACACGTCTGCCTAAGAAAGACGAGAAGCGCCAAATAAAATGGGAAGGCGGAGAGAAGGCCGGAGATACCGACTGCCGTAAGTTGCGAAAAACTTGGTCGTAAAGCAAACTTTGGCGATAGTTTATCTTCACGCAAAAAATGGGATGTCAAGAAAGACGAAGTGAACTCGACTGCCCGATCTTGTCATTGCCAGTGGCAATAAAATCACACACGTCCTGTTCTTTTTAAGCCAATCAGACCTAACATCAGGCCCAATCATACAGCACACAATAAGTGCACCGGCCGGCGCATGGGCAGGCACGACACCGGACGGTATAATGCGTTCTGACTGCTCTGAGTCAGGCATTGTAAACAAATCTGTTACAAGTGATAAGAGGTACGACCTACAGACCACGGGCACCTGCTCTTACTCATAGCTAGTGACTCCAGCTATACGTGATTAATTAACGAAAGCGAAGGACTTTATAACGAAATTAACAAGTTAAATTAATTATTAGCTGAAGTAAAGTGATTGTAAAATAATCTTCCTGCGAGCTCTGCGACTATTGTTAGAGAATGAGGTCGTTAAGTTCGAATTACTATGAAACTTAGATGGACTAACAAGATTATGGTATTTAGTTTCCGAAGCCGCAATACAGAGAATAGAATTCCTTACAAACAACTAAACCGAATAATAGTTTTCAGAACAATTCGCTATCGGGACTTTATCTCACAAATAGTCGCGACATAAAAGGACCCTATTGAATGGATTCATAAATTATGCATGTGCGAGACATAAAGTTCGGGACGGGACAACTTTATGTCGATAAACCCGTAAATGGAGATTAAATCTAGCCGTATTTGTTATGCTGGCGAGCTGCCAGCAACTAAACAAGTGTCAACAGTTCCATTATTACGGTAAACAGTTCTAGACGTGAAACACGAGTAATGTCTCCCAACCTCCCCCTTGGGATAGCCAGTTAGCAGTTGAATAAAAACAAAATAATAACACATTAATACCTCGCCTCCTTCATTCATTTTTCAGTGTCGCCGACAATCCGCGTGCACTACACTAAAACATATTTACAATATTCACACATTCACTTGGCACACGCACTAAATATTCGGCATAATTTAAAAGACACTAATGCACAGAAGTCGTGTGCATTGCTAAAAATCTACACACCATTGAGTAATGCGTGAATACGTGAATCAAGGCCGGGCAAATAAAAATGTATTTCTGGAGCAGTGTTATGGATTCCCGACGGCTGCGCTTACGCCATTCGGAGCATTACATCACGGACGAGAGGTCCATTTGGTTCGCGGGTGTATCAACTGCTGCAACACCGATTACTTGTGATTAACCACGGTTAGCAGTATTTTCTGCGTTCGAAATAATAATATTGGCAGTACACAGTGTACTTCTGTACAGTATGCTGGTGTGTAGAGTAGGGGCGTCTCGCGCGCACTGCTGCGAGGGTCCGCGGATGATTCACACCAATTGCTCCCATTTCATTAAACCGAGCGTAGGCATGCTGTCAGATGTGTCTCGGGAAAAATTGTTCAACGAGATAATGAGAAGCTCGTCATAACTTAAAATTAAACTGTTTTCATCAGCGGAAGACGTCGCCATGTGCAGCCTGTGAGTGTGCAGTTTGTCACCGGCTATATTCTAGAACGGTATTTCTTAGTTGGGTTTATTTGTGTTCCCTTATCAGCTGTAGCGAATTACTTACACAATCAGTAAAAGGTATTACTTCCGTGTAGGTACTCATTTCGTCATACGAGTACGTACCTACTACGTTGAGTAGGAGTATCAGGAGGTAGAATAGAATACTCTTTATTATGTACACCATATAGGTTACAAAACAATATAGATGAAGAAAACATTACATAGGGTGACACAATCGCTAAAAGCGATCTTTACAACAAGAGGTATAATCTATTCCTACTTACATCAACAAACAAACTACTCTGTCAAATCGAGTATAGTATCTATTATTTTATTTATTTATTCATTTAGATATTTTAAAAGCTTTTTACTCAAACCCAAAGCATTTGTTTCAAAACATCTGCACCTCAGAACCATTAAGGTGTTGTACTTATGGTTGTTTTTTTATAAACATTGCTCGAAAAGAAAAGATTCCATTTAATTATTAACAAAAATTGTTTCGAAATAAAATTTTCAAATTAAAGTACATGTTATATATTCCGTGATAGCGGTTTTAATTATGAATTAGTCTAAAATAGGAATAGCACCATTGAAAGACAAAGAGACCATTTCATTTATCAGATTTCCAAGTGGCGGCAAAATAGCATCGGCCATTTTCAAGGACCAAGTAATTTTACACACAAACACAAATTGCAACTTTATGCATAATAGACTAAAGTTGTATTTCAATTGTTGTCCAAATAGTTGCATCACCACCACTTAGATCCTTTATCAACCCCTTTAAGGTTTTATTCTTTAATGAAAAGTAATAAATACCTGTTTGGATTCACTCTCCAGCTCCAGGATCTGAAGGGTGAGGGAGCTCTCCATAGCAGCGGACTCGTTGAGGAGAGCATTTTCTTGCTCTATTCCACTCCGGGTCGTTACCTTCTGTGTTGTGTCTAGTTTCATAAGAGCCTGGTGACAAAAAAGCAAAATTAAGTTTGATCAGGATTGTCCACCCAAATCAAAATTGTCGACCTGGGCCTGGCTTTGATCGGACGGCGAGCCACCCAATGCTCGCCATCCGCATGCCCGCACCTACGGTGGCCGGGAATCGCCCAGCGACTCCCGACGCCCGAGTCGTCTCCCTATATTGCGGCGGCTGGGGCGTGAGGGTTGTCTCTCTCTCACGTGGCCCGCTTCTTCCTTCACTAGCATTACTGCTTCGAGAGGAAGGCCTTGGCCCAGTAGTGGGACGTAATGAGCTTATTAGAGCTGTGGTCCATAGTAAGTCCTAAAGAAGCTTTTTCATAAACCGGTCCAGAGGAATTTTTCATAATCACTTATGTCCTACCAGTAACTGCAAAAATGATCGTAGACACATTCGCAGACGACACAGCAGTCCTAGCTACACACGAAAATCCAGATTCAACATCAGCTATATTATAATTATATTATACAAAGAAGCCTTAGCGATATATCTCAATGGCTACGCGACTGGCGCATCGAGGCGAACAAGGCCAAATCTGTTCACGTGACTTTTGCCCTTAGGCGCAAGGCGTGCCCTCCTGTCTAGTTAAACGGGATCCAAATACCCCAACACAATGAAATATGTTACTTGGGTATATATCTGGACAAAAGACTCACATGGAAAAAACATAACGAACAAACGCATTGAAAAAGCACCCAAACACAGTTGCTTGTAATCTGATGCATAAGACAACCAACACATTCAATTCAAATAAATAGAAAAGTCCCCCAGGACCTCATATTTTATGACCTTGTGGGCAAAGCTGGTGGATTTAAAAGTTTGTGACCTCTAGCTAAATGCCCTGAGCAGGCAGACTGCAAGAATAAAAACAAACACAAAGAAAAATAAACTTTTTATGAATGATAGAATAACAATACATACTTCACAAACATTCGGAAATAGTATTTATGTTTAGAAGTAAGTCTGAAAACACATAATTAGTAAGAAATAGGTACCTATTTTAGTTTGTATTGCCAACTAGAACATTAATATAATGTTTGTCCAATGAATCTCATATTTAATTGATTACGAATTTACTTCTTTAATTGCCTATATAATATATTAAAAGTGGCTTGTTGTTGCCAAATTTTATTAGTATTAGAATTTATTAGCATTAGACTCTAACTTGAATAGTGCCTCATATGTCTATGTTTCTTACCAGTGAGTAGGGTTGGGAACAGTTTAGTAAGTGTGAGTATTTTGACCTAATTTGAGCAACGGAAGTAACATAGACTGGATTATGTCTCCTCTGAACTTGAAGAATAATAATTTTAACATAACAATCCCAGCTTTTTATTAAATTTTGAATAAACTATTGTTTAGAATTGTATAAACTTTTAATTTGGCACAAATAAAAAATATTTTATACTTACTTATTAGATAGCAACAACTATTTATTTACAATAATCATGTAAAAACAATAATGATAATTTTGATTGTCACAATATTATTATTCTGGGATTTCAGAGGATGATTTATCCACTCGTATGTTACTTTCTTTGCTAAAGTTTAGGTAAATATAATCTAACCATGCTAATGTTGATATTAATGCTGACAATATCATTAATTATTCCCATCAAGTTATAATAATGTTACATTGTTACATTTTCGTAATTAGAAAATACAATTTCTAATTTGGACTAATGATTTGTAAATGAGTCATATTCTTACAAATTACATTTCTCATAGAACAAGTAGAGCAATGGATAGGTAACTAATTATACCATACATAATCAGTTTTAAATACCAAGTTTTAATTTTCCTGAAAGCCAACACTCGGACTCTTAATAGTCCGACATGAAATAAATTAGTATGGTATGCACTGATAAGCAGACTGCTGTAAAAACTTATTTCAGAACTAATTAAATATTTGATTGAGTTTCAGGATAAATGAAATAGGTGTTGGAATATTCCTGTAAGATATGTTTTAGGAATATTATTATTCATATTTAATGTTGTAAAGTTAGACAAAAGTTTTACAAGTAATTGGTTTCAACAAGAATTAAATTAATATTTTGGTTTCATATTGATAAAGAAACTATTTAAATGAATAGTAATTCTCTAAGAAAGTAATTGTATGTAACATAATTCATAAAGTCCATGACAAAAAACTAACTTTCTCATTCAGATAAAACTATTCTAAACTTTGGTAACAAAGTTGTATCTAACTTTTCTGAATGATAAATAAGAAAGTAGCAGGTAGGTACTTAGCTAATTTGATATTAACGTAGATTGCACTACCTACTGTACAGGTATGCTGAATGTAAAGAAGATGTAACAGCTAACTGTTACAGTGTATGTAGGTTATACTCATAATTTTCACTTGCGACTTTTGAAAGTAGTGCATAATATGAATTGTATAAAGACGGATTAAAATGTCCGTTTCGGCACGTTTTAATGTACCCATTAATGCATGAAGAGTGAAATGAGCAGAATGTAGGCCACTAACCTCTTGTGTGATTTCCAGGTCGTGTTTGGTGTTCTCGTACAGGCTCTCCAGCTCGTCGCATCGTTGCTGCAGGGAGCTCTTCTCCTCCAGCAGCACCAGGCCAAGCTGCGCCGACTGGATCTTCTCGCTGCTGGCTTGATCAAGCTCGCGGCCAAGCCTCTCGATCTCAGCCTTCAGCTCCGCGATCGATAAATCGCTTTGAGCCGCGGCTGCCATCGTGTGACAGTTAGACGGCTGGATAGTTAATCTTCATAAACAAAGTAAATAATCTCAGAAAAACAACTATATAAAACGTGTAAAATCAATTGTTTCTACATTCTCTCAAAGGTAAAACGTTTTGACAGCTCATTTCAGTGTTGTCAATACTAGTTTGACTCTGACACCGATGCAGATGTCACGTAAATAAAACTACCACAGAAAAATATGTTTATATTATATAAATACATATTTTACTAAAAACTTTGTAATTTTGGTGGCTATTGAAATTTATAATTCTCAAGTAATTGCACTACTACTTTAAAGCGTTTTTTTCTTTAGTGACAGAATTTAATTCCCGTGTTAAGTTTCATTTTCCTACTGGCAACACGAGCAAACAGACTAAAAAAAAAGACGTCCGTGACTACCGCAGGACCACGAACGCCAATCGCTTACATTAAAATTTGGTTAATAATTATCACTCAACTGGCACTAATTGGTACTCGAACAACAAAATTGGTACCTCCGCGTAGTTTTCGAGAATTAAAGAATTCAAGATACATATCTTGAATTCTTGACTGAATATTAGTTAATGGTTTTTGTTGGGTACCGACTGTAGCGGACTGTAGCAATCAGCCTATTTACCTTGAACTTGACTGCACTAAGTAATGCTCAGAGTTGAGAAGTTTTGCCAGAATATTATCCTAAAAAATACGCTATTTCAGTGGTTTGTTCTTACCCAAAAGAAGGCATCTCTTATCAATCACAAATCTATGGTTGACCAATAGTTATCGGCTATCACTATCATTCAGTCAACCATAGAACATAGTAGGCCCGGTTTCCACCAAAGCAGAGAGGAGCGGAGAAGAGAGGAGATGCGTTTGAATAAACCAATCCGATTTCGTTATTTTCACATCTCTTCTCCGCCAACGAGGCCTTAGCCTCTAGTTAATATTAGGAAACAAGAAACCTACATGCATACGCTAGCGCTAGTCTAAAGCCTCGTATCCACTAGGCAACATTTGACGCGCGACATGATGCACAACATGTTGAACGGCAACAACTGCAACAAGGAACTTTTATTTAGAAAAATTGTCATTGTTGCGCGCCTGCAAGCAACGTCGCGCGTTGTTGTGCAACTTTGCTGATCATGTTCAGCGTCGCATGTTGCACATGAAATGTTGCCTAGTGGATACGAGGCTTTAAAATAATCAATCATGTTCGTAGTCCAATGCTGGACATAGGTTTCGCCTAAATAACGCTATAAAGGCCTAATCAAACCTATGCGGTATTCGCTGCCGCTGTGGGTAGAGGTAGGTACATACCGCACGGGTTTCACTTAGGTATTTAGTATCAAGTGCCGCGGCTAGAGCGGAATAGCTGGTGCCATAGTACCGTATAGGTATTGTTTCACTTGCTGGGCGAAACAGATTCCGCCAGTCGACGAGGCGCTATTCTACCCACAAGAAAGCGAAATCCGCTTTGGTGTGAACAGTAATGTTACCGCATACCCACTTGGCAACTGGGCTTAACCCAGTTGTACCTATATGTCCTTTGGTGCCTATTTGGCCTAGCTCTGTTCTGTCTAAGGAGGGAAGTGGAAATTATATTTTTTTATTTTCCAACTCCTCCGCTGTTATTTTCTGATTAATTTCGTTGCGGGATCCAAGACAGTTGAATCATTTCTCTGGGACTCGTCGAGCTTCATTGACTCGGCGTTTTTTCTGGTGATCGCCAATGTTGATTCTGGCTTTCAGAAGTTGCAGTGGCTGGGGAATGTGGTGTGGTGGGCTTGTCCCAAAAAAAAAAAATACCCACTCGGTTTTCTCTACCGCAGACGGTAGCAAATACCGCTTAGCTTTCAATAAGCCTTAACAGCTCATTTTTGACCTTGTGCCTCCAGTGCGCCCTTGTACTTATATTTTGGTCAGCGTCAAATGACGCTACTAATAAAATTTGATTTTATCTTCGACATCAGCTTTGGGGAAATAAATAAAACAAAAACCAGAAAGTGTTATTTACTTTATATGTTTTAAACACCAAATTGACAATAATTACAAATATTGTTAGGTACCTATAAAAATTACAGAGGTGAGGGGTGATAACCATTATTAAATCGTAACAAAATGGGGTTTTCACACTGACATGCTTTATCGGTTACTTTACCGACATAGCGCTGATTAAATTGCGGCAGAGTGGAAACAATAATGTTATGGCTTTTTTTTATAAGTAGGTACCTACTGGAATTCCACAAACATTAGTGCAAAATACAATTCGCTATCGTAATTCGTGAATATTATTGGGATTTTTATCACACCGAAGTGACGGAGGCGAACGAAGTGAGACGTAGGAAAGGCATGTGAAGTAGAATGCCCAATTGCCCCTACTGAAAATATTAAATTAATGCCTTTTTGATACTGACAGGATATAATAACACTGTAACAAATAGAGTAATAAACCATGTTTGAACGTAGCAAAGGAGAATATTAACGACACCTCAGTAAATAACGGAATCGTAACCGCAACAAGTCTGTACAGTAAATAAAAAGGGTCGAGTCAAAAACTGATGAAGAGTGTCGTCTTGATACGACCTAGGTGCTGCTACTCTACAGTTCGCAGCCTTTCTTCCTCTCCCAACTTCGGTACGTTCAAACCAAAAAAGAAGGAAAATATTGTATTGCGTTCTAATATCGAACCAAAACATATTTGGCTCACTAAACTATGTTAGCACCAGTATGAATATCAGATGACATGAAAAAATAACGATGATTCCGCAGTTAATTCGCTTACACTCATTTAATAATTGACCTAATTATCATACTAATCTTACTGTAAAAGGAATGCTGATTATTATTGCTATTTTTTAATTCACACAGACGATTTTGGAATGATCTATGTTAATTTCGCAGTAAGTCGTAATTACTGGATTTGTCTCCAAGTCATGATAATATTACTAAAATACCTAAGTGAAACAAACTGAGAACGCCAAGTGACTTGATTGGTCGGTGCTGGAACAGGATTCGATTTTTAAATTAGAAAAGCGTTTTTTGAAACGGGATTTTTTCAAAAAACGAAATCGAATTAAAAATCTAGGAGGCTGCTGCGAAACATTTCGGCTTCCTGACACAGGTAGTGTTATTCCATCACTGAACACAATTTTGACTGCTGTATAGAGGTTGTGACTGTAAGTCACCTTCTATACTTATATGATTAAGTGATAAATATTGGCATTCACAGTGTGTTTCCATGTACATACCTACATTATCTAAACATATAATATCATTTGAAGAAAAAATAAAACTTAAAAATAAAGATGACTATGAAGATGTTACACTTATAAAATAAAAATTTGTAAATTTTTATTATGGTCACAACAAAATCAAATATTTTGTACTAATCGGCATTATAAACATAAATAAGTTATGAAAATAAATATAATTTATTTTGGGGGATATTATTATGAAAAATTGGCACCGAGATGGCGGGAAACGATTTAAAGCTGTGCGTCTACTGTTGTAGAGCCATTTTTTTTTCGTATTGATTTTTGTGACTAAGCACAAACCAGGTGTTGCTTCGATTGGAACATACTAAGGCCAGCTTGCGCAAACGAGAGTTATCATCTAACTCAAAGTTAGTTGCTAACACGAGTTCAACTAAACAAATATCGCATTAGACTTAAAAATAATTCTGGTTTGCAAGTGGGGCTTAGCTGTGACGTCTATTTCCGATATAGTTTGCAGAACTTATCAGAGTAGTATCGATAGTGTAGTAGTAGATAGCTGTTATTTCTTCCAATTAAAACAATTTATCACAGCAAGATCTTTGTGTGAAAAGAACCTAAGTATAAGTAATCAGTTTTATAGTCACAGTATTACACAAAAAATAAAACTCTGAGATTATAAGTTGAGCAACATAAAAATAAATTAATCGCATCACTAAAATGAGCAATAAACGTTACAACACTAAACCAATATGATATTGCTGATATATGGACGATTTAAACGTGAATTATAAGTTAAATAATATTACATTATACTATATCTACTTGTACTGTTAGTATTTAATGTTCGATCAAAGTTTAAGATTGTGGCATCGAGTGTGAGATAGATGGCGGTACTGTTGACACGACTTACACAATAATGAAACTACCTTTCTGTGAAACATTTAATTTATGAGTAAAATTTTTTGTTTTGAGAAATGCTAGCTCTTGACCTCGATCACGCCTGATGGAAAGCGATAGATGAGGTCTATGATGGAGCGAGCGTGCCCAGATGATGCCAGTTCATTCTTGCTTTGAAGGCAGACGGGTTATATGTGGAAGGGAACACAGACGCTGGCAGAGAGTTCCACACTTTGGCTGTGCGCATAATAAATGTGGGGGAGAATTGGTGAGTACGAGTGCTTGAGATATCGACCAAGTGCGGGTGTACCGGTGGTAAAAGGGCGATGGTGGGATCAGGTCGTAGAGTTCCTGCGCACACTCTCCGGAGTACAATCTGTATAAGACCGTCAGGCAAGCAACATTACGCGTCTACGCCGATGAGCCAGGCTGTGAAGCTTAGCCACCAACGTCTCGTCGCCTATAAGCCTTTTTGCTCTGCGTTCCATCGAGCCCAATGCATCAAGCTGGTATTTTTCTGAGCTATAAAAGACACGCCTGTGTCTTCAGAGCATTGAATTTGACCAGATTGTCGTCGCCCCACTGGGAAACGAGATTTAAGGTCAAATTCATTCGCTCTACCATGGCCTCTCTAAGAGTAGCAGTTTCCTCTCTGCTGGCACTTGCACTGGATAGGTATCTTTCTGAGACTGTGCTGTCATCTGCGTACTCGATTGCACCTAGTTGCAGCGTTGATGTGCAGCAGAAATAGTCGCAGAAAGAACAGACCCCTGAGGAACACCGGCATCAATCCATATGGCGATTGGTCTATAGTTGACAGGGTCGGCACGGTTACCTTTTTTGGGCACTGGCTACATATTTGCAAGCTTCCAGGACTCGGGCACTGCTCCGTTAGATGATATCTTTCGAATAACGATCAGTTTTATATAGCCCAGCCCCCAAGAAAGTAGGCAAAGAATGCACTCGAAGCCCAAATCTAACAAGATCGATTGAGGCTGTCCCAAAAAAAACATATTCCTAGTATTCAAGACAACTTTACAATTTTTACTCTTATTTTAATTTCACTATCAGAAATATTGTTTATAGGAAACGTCCTGAATCTTAATTAACTACTAGCCTGTATAACTTTCAACGAATAAATTCTGTTTATTTGGCAGTGGAGCGATCTAGAGTTGCCATTTGATGGATTTAAGACTTCCATAGACAAGAAAACTTCTATGGATATTTAAGGTTGCTACATTTACCGATAATCCTTTTATTAAATGCCGTTAAAGATACTTTTACAAATATATATATTGCCGCAACTGCTAAGATTGAATACAAATTAATTCCTTTGAAGGTTTCCTTGCCTTTGGCATCGCATATAACAAAACTCTACCTAATATTCACTACATATAACTGTCTACTTATGCACCAAACAATGACATAATGCTAAACAATAAATTCATACTAATATCGTCCAGGAAGTCTAACCCATAGACATAATATCTACGAACACTATCTGCTCCAATTTCCAAATAAAATATGAGATAATTTAATAACTACTAAATTACTACTTATAAGTACAATAATTAATATTTAAATAGATAATAGTGAAATTAGTCTAATTTAGAGTCCTTGGCCTAGAAAAAAAAGGATATGCTAAGAGCAAATGAAACAGGTGCTTTTAATAAGGTTACAGAAAGCTAGCGTTGTCCAGTATAAACAATGGTATAAAAATATGACCCCGCCCAAAACGGTACGAAGTGTCATCTTGTTATTAAATTTTTATCCTCAACTCTAGACCCCGTCCTCGAAAAGTGATTGATAGAAATAAATTAGGTATTAAACATTACACATAGACTAGAGAAGAAAATAATGAATCCATTTACACAAATAAATATTGAGATGTATACATTAATCAGCACCAAAACGATCATAATATTCATCATATTTTTCATAAGGTTCAAAATTTCACTTACTGTTTAAGATTCATTTAATTTTATAGAATTATTTACAGAACAAGACAGAACATCGATTAGCAAACATCGAGACGTCGTCGGTGAAAAATTTTAATTTACAAGAAAGTTTCTAGAGTACGAAATGTATTAAATTAATAAAATTTTAGTTCGTAATTTTAACGACTACCTAAATTCTCGACTGACGTCTACTATGCTATTTATACTATTTGTAGAAGAAAATCTAGGTTCAGCAGTACCTACAACCTCGTGAATTCGAGATATAAAAGTTGCATACAAAAACTTTTTGCCAGCATCAATTTTGCACAACATAAAAGATGAATACTTTCGCTTTGATTGCCGCCCGGGCCACTATGGCCTACAGAGTCCTAATAAAAATTGATACTGACACTAATCTTTTCACTTACACTCTACATTCATGTAATCAAAGTTACACCGAACTCGCAAACCGACGGTTAGCGACCTTAGACCCGTGTCCACTTTACAGTCACGGTAAAGTAAGTTCATCACCTTAAGGTCTATTTTTGTTCTCTCTCATAGAAGTTGCTGACAATCAGTAATTGCTAATCAAGAAAGTAAATTAAATTATACTGATTTGATTTATATTTCAGTAAAACGGTCAGTCCATCAAAAAGGATTTAGTTGATGTCAACTGAACATTGTTTTCAATTAACCTTTATTTTGAAGTGATTAAATACAGTTTTTATGCAGTAGCCTTCGACTGCGCGAATTTTTGATTTGATAAGAAGAATTTGAAAACTGACAAAGTATAATAGTCGACTGAACACAAAAAAATTATCAACGGATTAATATTTTGACGACCAATTACATTTTGCTAAACACGGGCCTAAGAAATTTCAGTCCGCATTCATGAAAAAGACTACCGAGCTAAGATTTACATAAGCACACAGCCTGTGGACACGTCGTCCCGCGCAGGCGCCGGCGCGCGGGGCGGGGACGCCGCTACGGAGGGCGGCGGCTCCGCCCCTGCCGACTCCTTCCTGCCCACCGCTTGCTTCGACACCTCGGCCTTCTGTGGCGGAGGTAACTTAGCCTCTTGAGCCTGTGGCTTGACCTTCGTCTCCTGGCCTAAGGAACTGGTGCTAGCAGTCCTTACTCTGGATTTGGACATTGAGAGGCGACGCTCTCGGCTGTTGATGATTGATGTTAGGAAGGGAATCTGGTTGCTGATCGCCATCATGAAGGGTTTGTATCCGAGGCTGGAAACAAAGGAGTGATTTTACAGCGAAAGTTATTTAATGGCTGATCAGATCAAACAGCTTATTAGGGGGGCAGGCGGCGCACGGCGTCCAGGCTGACGTCATTCAGTAATCTATATACGTACCACTCGGCGTCGGTCCAGGCGCATATGTCCTGCAGCGTGCGGCGCAGGCGGCGCACGGCGTCCAGGCTGACGTCATTCAGTAATCTATATACGTACCACTCGGCGTCGGTCCAGGCGCATATGTCCTGCAGCGTGCGGCGCAGGCGGCGCACGGCGTCCAGGCTGACGTCATTCCCTCGCGCGGCGTTAGTCGTCCGCAGCACCGCGAGCGCGTCGCGTAGCACCACCGCTACGATCACCGCCCATTCCACGCAGCTTGCTTCCGTCATCAGTTGTAGGTAGTATCTGGAAGTTTCATTGATAAGTTTTGAATTCTGGGTAGGCTTATTTAGATTGCCATCGACACGCTTAGAAAAAGGAAAAGGTGAAGGTGTACAGTTCTCGTCAAATAACTTTGCCCCTCTGAAGTTAGCCATTTGCAAAGATCGCTTGGTGCAGTCACGTAGACGGGAGCAAGCGGGACGCAAGCCAAGTAAGTAAGACTGAGACATAAAATCGCGCCGCCATAATTCCCGGCCCCATGTCTCTTGCGCATGCGCAGTTGCAGTTTGTTCGTAATTTTGACTACTATGCAGTCACTCGTAGCCAACTTCAGAGGGGCACAGTTATTTGACGAGAACTGTACCACATTGATTGTAAGTTGTGTCTCGAACGAAAGAACGAAAATCGAATCATATATTTTCCAGGTAAGGTCACAAGTGCACGCTCTGTCTGATGGAGATTACCGTTGCTTAGTGCCACCTGCAATTCCTTATAATCACGTACGGACCTAAAAGAATAGTACCATTCCATCACTTCCCGTGGATGTCGTAAGAGGAGACTAAGGGACTCCTCAGAGAATGGTAAGCAGCCTTCTCTGTAGGTACATACATTGCTACAGCTACACTGCGATCGCCAACCCGCCTACCAAGCATGGCGATTTAAATGGCAGATCCCCTATTTGGGGGAGGCCTATGTCCAACAGTGGGCGTCTATCGGCTGATATGATGATGAGTCATTCCCTTGTAATTTTTATTGTTTCTGTGTTACTCGGCGCCAAAAAACATGCAGATTTATCAAAGCAGAATGATGATTGACGACACGGTTGGCGCACTGGTTGAGCGATCGGCTACTGCGCTGCGTGTCGCGGGTTCGATTCCCGCACGGAACAAATATTTGTATGGTCTACAGATAGTTGTTCCGGGTCTGGCTGTTTGTGTATGTGACTTTGTATGTTTGTAAAGGCACCCACGATACAGGAGAAATTCCTAGTGTGGGGTAAAGTTTTATTTAAAAAAAAAAAAACATAAATAACATCCATATTCGTCACCTGAGCTGCACATGAGAAGTATGAGAGCCTCTCTCTGCCTGGTGGTGATGTAACCTTTCCATGAGCGCGGCGTACCGTCTCTCCTCCCCCGCGCCCATCGCGTCGCCGCCCCACGCGACCCCACCGCCCTCCGCTACACTGCCTTCGCCCGCAGAGCTGAAGAATATCATGTAAATGTAAAAAAAACCGGCCAAGTGCGAGTCGGACTAGCGCACGAAAGGTTCCGTACCATTATCTATAAAAAAAATCACGCTTTTTGTATGGGAGGCCCACTTAAATATTTGACAGACATACGGACAGCAGAATCTTAGTAATAGGGTCCCGTTTGTACCCTTTGGGTACGAAACCCTAAAAATGAGCTAAGCAGCAATCTGCCAATACGCATTCTATCCATCCTTCAAGAACCTGTTAAAATAACTCTTCGGGTTAGATTTCAATATAAAAACGTTACTTTACGATTGACTACACGGTTTGGCAACAATTCTGCCGTACCGGGTAAAACGGGGAAACGGGGTGGATAGAAATGCAGGGGTGTATAAAAACGAAACGTTGATTGGAATTTTCATGTTATTTAAATATTCTTTGCAGCATTGAAGAACTCCATTTTTGTAAATCAATTACATTTTTTTTAAATGGTGCTTTGTGTGAGAAATCAAGTCCTAATAAAAGTTTCGTTTTTAGTCACCCCCTTCTTGACTTCTATCCACTCCGTTTTACGGTACTTAGAACTACCTAAATTATATTTTAAGTTTCTGGAACCAATCGATATGATAAGTGGGGACAGTTTTACCGTAGTTTTAGGTTGCTTACCTGACAGGTCCAGGCGACACGGGCACAGCGCCTGTCATCAAGGGTAGCGCAGCGCGTAGCGGTAAGCTCATGTACCCGCTGTCGCCGCATAGACTGTCCGACTCCGCTGATGGTGTGTACGAACCTATAATTATCATATTTTTTGTACAAAAACTTTATATAATGTATTTCTAATTTAATTGTGATTATTGGTTGTTCTAGTAGTAAAATTGTTTCATTATTGATGCAAAGAAACAAAGATCGAATTAACGTACTATTGAACGGCTATTTTTCTTTAGTTTAAATTTTGGTTTGATGGTTTAGAATCGGGTCAAAATTACAAAAAAAACAACCTTTCCTTAGCAGTCGGGTAAAAACGCTAGTCTTGGGTTGCAACACTGCCACTAGACTATAGAAATTAATGTTGCGACAACCCCGCGAGCGTATCCTTATGGACTGACATCGGGAATGAATTAATGATCTCTTTGTTTGTTGAAATATAGGCTGGATGATTTGGCTGTTCAATGGATCTAGAGATTTTTAAGACTTACTGGTAACAGTGCTGCCCTTCCTCTGTAAATACTGCTCCGCATCATTGACCACTGGGTACGGCCACGCGAAATCTTCGTGCAGCCTCTTCACACACAGCACCGCACTATCGACTCTAGCCGCTCTCTCCCTCTCTCCAGCTAGCCACGCTACCAAGTGCAGGTCTAACGCGGCAGCCATCTTGCCTAGAGAGTATAAACGGGCCGTGGATAGAAGAAGGCGAGCGTGCCGTTGTATCATCATGTCTATGAAGAACTCTTCGGCTGTACCGCTGTAGGAGTCCCTGGTAGGAGAAAGAATTATGGTGTTATGTTTTAAAAATAAGTTGCCAGACAGAGACGCCACAAATGAAAGTTTACGTCACGGACTCACGGTGTAGTAGTCCTTTACACCACCACATTTTAGCGGACAATGGTCCATTATATGCAATCAAGAGCGGCTAAGACCCATATAAAGAAACCCTGTTTAGAGGAAAAAAAAAGAATTATAATTTTATGCTAGACAGAGACGACTCTAATAGCGGTTAACGGCTTAGAAACTGCACAGTTCACACCACGGCCACCACATTGACAGTTTGCGCGTGACAAGAATAGGAAATATCCCTTACAAAACCTTCTAAAGCGTATTTCTAGACTAACGAGACAGTCAGACATAAACATGTATTTTTTTTCACATTTATACCGCCACCATACATCGCTACATACCCCGAAGTAGTTTGGTCCTTCGAGCCGGATCGCACCTCGCGTAATTTTGGTAATTCGGAGTTTCGTCGGACGATATCTGAACTATCGTAACAAAAAACACTCAATGTAGTTCGTGTAGTCAATATTATGAATGTGAAAATCTGAATGTTTGATTGTTCGTGAGTATAAAAAGTTGGTAGACATTGAGGCCTTAAAGGCTGAATAGACTTGTATATGATGGCACTCTAATGTGGCACTCGGGTAGACCATGATGTGGATTGTGGACATATAATTCTATTATGATGGTATACGTACCCCACTTCCCGTGCGATATTTTCTTACCAACACGTGAGCGAAGTGATTAATAACTGTATAAACTACGTCTTTTTGCCGAGGCCATTTAAATAATTATAAGACAGATAAAAAATGACGGTTTTAATTTGTATTAACACTTAAAGTTGATATTTTTGCCACTTATTCGACTATTAACTACAACGTTTTGCTTTTCTTTATACCTCTCAAAAATCATCGTATAAAGATTATTTTTTGGGTGAGCTCAGTTTGAGGTGGCTCAAGAAAAGGATCTGGAAGAAGGGCTACTATAAAAAATGGGACGAATGCAATGGACTTTGGACTTTGCCATTCGAGCTTGTGTTGCCAAAATGAGATATTTGGAAATAGTTATTAGATATTCTGAATTGGATTTCGGTATCAGTAGATTTCCCTGCCTTTACATACCTAGGCGCAAAATTCTTCATTTTGATGGCTGCAGTAAAACACGTGGCGTGCGCGGGGAACCCTATCTTGCTAAAGCTGCGCTGCCATCTAGTAAGGGATTGCTGCAGCTATTAACATACCTGTCAGCCCTTGCAGGCACAGACTTCTTCCTCTTGACGGCAGCGGTAGCCCGGGCGGGGGGCGCGTGTGGCGGCGGCGCGGGGGGCGGAGGCGCATGCGCAGGGGGCGACGGCTCGCGGGGAGACACTGTAGTGCTGAAGCTGCGCCCGCGACCGCCTGCCAGCTGGAGAACGACTCAATGCTATAATACAAACGCTAACGCCTGGAAGGCCCCTGAGGTAGATGAGCGGTGCGGGGCAGGGCAAGCGTGATTAAGTGTCACAAGAGCTCAGTCATTCGGCCGCTGATATTATTGAAAATATATATTTATATTTTAAAAAAAGAGTTGAAAACGAGCAGTTGCATTACTTAGTTGCGTTTAGTTGACAATGGAATTCTTTTAAGAGCCATTTCACGTTTTTGCGCAAATACCTAAGACTTTGGTCGCCTAATTTACCATCTTAGATAACACTCTGGAATTTTTGAATACATGTAAAAAATAGACTAGTCTTTCGTATTGATTCATAATGTAACACATTTACAAAAACTTATTTGTAAATGATGTAGTGATTAATCTCCCACAACTAGTTTACTGAAAAATCATTGCAGAGTCAATTTCGGACTCCTAAATCTATCATAAATGTTAATAAATTTAACTACAAAAAATACATAAAGTTTCAGACATACACTTTTGTTGACTTTTAATGGACAAGAATATCGATAATTATTACCATTAATTAGTAAAAAAACAAAGTCTTAGGTCAACTTTTACGTTTTATATCGCAAGTTTATCGTGATTTTTTGGTTTGAATTAAGCGTAATTACATTTAAAAAAATATATAAAAATAAACCTTGTTCTTTTACCAAACTAATTCCAAAGTTTTATTAAAATCAATTCATTTAATCAGACGTAATATCATTTTTAACATCACTATATATTAGAATAAATTACAATGCAAACGCGGGCACCGATTAGTACGGCCCGAGCGGTCATCGAGGCAGGACCTGTGCCATTTTTTTCCGCGTCCCGATTTTCGAGCGCATCAATCGTAAACGCATTGTTAAACTACGACTACAACCTTTTGATCCTTTTTGTATTTTTTTTCATAAGGTAAGATTTTCGTTTAATATCAAGTAAAGTATGATTTTAGTAGTTTGTAGAATAATTATTATATTTTTGTTTTATTAGTTTTAGCAATGGGGCGTAAGGGTTGTGTATACAAATGTGTCAAAAAAAGGAAAAATCATAATTCTGCAGCCATAAAGAAAGCAACAGAAGCGAGGTAGATATTCTTTTCATTTGCAATTCATATACACAGTTATCGATGGTGGAAGCACCAGGGTAGCCCGCGAAATTCAAATTTTCTATGCCGCACCAGCCTTACCCCGTTCAATGAATATTTATTCAAAAACTCATTCAATGGTATTAAATGAGCTTGTTGTATTGATGATTTTAATAATTATTTAGTTATGATGATTGAGTAAAAATTCATTTATTTGTGGGTTCGAAATTTGACAGCTATTTTGTTTTCATTTCAGAATGAGAAATCGCGTGAATCGAGTAGAGGAAGATAGTACCTTTAGAAGAGACGCCGTGCCGGGTACAAGTGAAAAGTCAGATTTGACAACAGAAATTGTATGTTTTAGTAACAATTTTATGTTTTAAACAGAAGTTTATGCAGTAGTAGGTATAGGTACTATCTTATTATTTCTTTAATTTTATAGGAAAAAGAACCTGTTGCATTAGACCTTGGACTTGACGAATCAATGGAACTTTTAGACTCGATCGTAAATATTTTTAGACTTACTTTAGACTACTTATTATAGACTAGGAACATTTTTATTTAGGTGCGACACCGGATGGATTGTGCAGTGAAGGATTAGTGGAAGTGAAATGTCCTAGCTCACTTTTTGGTATGGATCCTGATACCGCTATACTAGCAAAAAAACTAAAATGTTTTAAATTGAACAGTCATCATCAAGTTGAAATGAACCCTTATCATGACTGGTACTACCAAATACAAGGCCAGTTGCAGATAGCGAAAAAAAAAAAAACGTATGTTTTTTTGCTGTATGGACCGGTCCTGATTTTCCATTGAAAGTAATAAGGGTAGTAAAAGATGACGTTTTTTGGCAGGAAAAGATGCTTCCGAAATTGATTCGATTTTATCAAGATTGTGTATTGCCAGAAATCATAGACCCTAGAAAGGCAAGATCAATGCCTTTACGACAAATATTCATTTAACGACCACTTAAATGATAGTCATTATTTCTTGAGAATAATATGTAATTGTTTCCTTGTTTGTGTTATTTCTATTATATACTTTACATAACATATATTTGTGGTTTTCATATTAGTCTAGAAAGCTTTACTAGATTACCTAATAGACTGAATAAATAAATTATCCTTCAGCATAAATCTCAAACCCAGGTGCATTACGATTATAACGCCTCAAGATTGTTTAGTCCGTCTCGACACTTGCGCTACACTGTTTGCGTTGTGTACGTGTGCGTAGTTACGCACACATACACGATGCTGCGGTATTTTACCTAAACTCGAGCGCTTACATTTTGTGAAATGGCTCTTAAGCAAACAGCTTCAATGTTCGATATTTATTTACTATGGATGTTGTGTTTGAATAAAATGTTATATCTTCTCGTTGTGTTTCGAAAGTTCACTATAAATTTAAAGCAATTAATTCAACTAGGTCCACAAACAAAAAAAATAATTCATGCACTATGTTTACCCGGCTGGTTACCTGCATGCTGCCCAGTATCACAGACAAGTCTTCGGCGTTGGGGCTGACTGTCTGCGACTGTACCACTTGTCCGTACTTCGCTTGAACGTTTACCGAGTTTCTCGGCGAATCGACGTCATTAGGATCTAAGGACAAAACAAAGTCGTTTTTCAGTAAAATCTACTGAGAATAAGAGATAGAACCTCACTGTTAGAGTAAATGAACCACGGATGTAGATAGACATAGATCACGATCTGTATGAATTTTTCATTCCTTACTATGTAGTTTATTTTCAAAAAATACATAGGTACATGTTTCAACTTCATCGGACCAAGCATATGATAAGATTCTCCCCATGGCAGTTCGTTCAAGCCGCGACATTTTTTTTACTTAGAGCATGTTTATAACTGTCGTAACTTTTAAACGAAAGGTCCGATTTGAATAATTTAAAGTGTTATTTACACGGACATAATCAACCTTAATTATCAAACCATTCAAATGGATATGAATTAATAGCATGATACAAACATCACCATTTTTCCATTCCCCCCGGGATTTGCTTGAATAATTTGAACAAAAATGGTGACTTAACCATGATAGTTAGACATATGGTATCGCGGACTTTTTTGTAAATATTGATGACTTCTATAAAACTTTAGTTCATCACTTTGCTCTACTGTCAATAGTTTCCGCAGCGAACGCGATAATAAGGATTTTTTTTGGTATTTTTTTCAGACCTTGAGTTTTATATCTTGGCTTTTTTGAAAATACTCTATAGCCTATGTTACTCAGTGATAACGTAGCTTTCTAACGGTAAAAAATATTTCAAATCGGTCCAGTAGTTTCTTAGTTTATTCGTTACGTACAAAAACACAAATCTTTTCTCTTTATAATATTGGTGTTCGGTCCAGTAGTTTTTTAGTTTATTCGTTACATACAAAAATACAAATTTTTCCTCTTTATAATATTAGTGTAGTTTGAACAATTCATGGAGATGAAATTTTAAACGGGAATAAAACTCAATTTCTTACCAATAGCTCTCAAGAATCTGACAAGATCCCGGGCGAGATCCCACCTCTCCTGCTGTAACGCCGTATCGAGTAGTTGCGTCGCTAGCTGTCTGCTAACCGTCGAACTTTCCAAGTTCTAACAACAAACATTCACGTTAAGCATTGAACAATGTTCAGGCAGACGATATTTAAATGTTTCAATGAATATTCTGTCATGTCAATTTGTTTAAATTAAAACAAGATGTTTAGTGTAAACACGGCAGGCGCCAACACGGCTGTTATGTAACCAAACACGTTACAGTAACTGTTACAGCTCGTTAGGCCCGCTTGGTTATAACTGAGTGATCTTTTAACTTCGAGTTAGTTGCTAACCCGGGGCCATTGTGAATGAAATATTTGTCACTAGCTTTTGCCCGCGGCTCCGCCTTAGTGGGTGGCGGTTATCGCGTAAAAAGTAGCCTATGTCCTTCTCCATATTCCAGGCTATATATCTACCAAATTTCATGACGATCCGATCAGCCGTTTTAGCGTGAAAACGTAACAGACAGACAGAGTAACTTTTGAATTTATAATATTAGTACGAATATTAAACTCGTTTTAGCAACTGACTCTGAGTTAACAAGATAAATCTGTTCGTGCAAGCGGGCATAAGTGGGTGGTCTTTAATAATGCCATAACATATTATTCATTGAAGACATAAAGAAGAGTTTAGGTAGGTTTATCGTATGCCATGACGTACAGAATATATCTAAAGCTTTTGCCACATAGCGAAGGCATGGCGAAACAAAAGCGAGGCGAACATTTGTGATAAATAGTCTTGTATGCATCACGTCAAACAGAAAAGCGAATGCAGAGCGTAGCACATTCAAAATTCGCTTTTGCCACGCCACGCGTACGGTTCAGATTTCAAGGTAGCAAAAGCACAAAAGCTACTTGTACGCTTAAAGAGGTTTTACACCCAGACTGTAAATAAAGAAGAAGTATTTGCTCTCAACGATACTTCAGTTCAGAACCTTTGATCATTTATATTCCTTGCCAGTTACACAATTATCAACTTTAGTGATATGTAGTCTAAGCTGATTATTGTGTGCTTATTTGTAAAAGGCCTTAGACAAATTTTGGTTGGAATGGAATTTGAACTTTGTTTAACAAGACATTGGAGTTTGTTTACCAAAACTTTACTCATGATTCTGAATTGAAGACTTAGTACATTTGGTCGAGTCTACATTAAGTCGAATTCGCGTAAAAAAGCGGACTGTATTGTTTTAAAGTACCTTGACCAGCTGCAAGAAAAAAACATAATTAATTCAGAATCAATACGTAAGTCATAATAATTACCTATAACAGATTTTATCTGAGAACTTTGCATTTATACCTGTAATATGATTAAGTAGGAGGCAGCTGTGTCAAGCATCTTGCGTTGAAGACATTCCTGGAACAATTCCTTTGGTTTTCCTGCTGCTGAGAATAAATACGCCCATAGCGCTATCTCTGTCTTTCTTGCGCACTGGACCACTGTCTGAAAGAGAAAAAACCACTTTCATAACATTCGTTCTAATGTTATTTTATGAGGCTGAAATTGGATTGGGCGGGTCACGTCAGTCGCATGCACAGTGTCCGCTGGGCAACACTCTCCACAAAGTGGCTGCCTGGTGTTGGCGGCGCCGCCGAGCCCGGCCAGGGAAGAAGTGGCGAGACAACCTACACGCCTAATGCAAGGGTAGCTTAGTGTGGCGCGGGAAAAGAATACTTTGAAAGATTTGTGGGAGGTCTTTGCCTAGCAGTGGGACAGTATAGGCTGAATTAAAAGATAAAAAAAAATAACACCGATGTAATTAAAGCATTATTCCTACGAAATCTTTAAACTGAATATTCACAAACTTCACACAGTCACACCTGCAAAACGTATGCAAATGGGTTCATAAAAGATTGCGCGCTAAACAGACAAGTGAACAAACAGCCCATTACACATGCTGCTAGTCAAATGGGACGGATGGCATGTAAATCATTGCTGGCACCAATGTACCTAACGTGCATTTGCACGCTCTTCAGAAAGAAAAGAAAATCTATGGATTAATCGATAATTTGTGCTCGATCTAACTTGAATTCATAATTTGAGTTAACTCAAATATCGTCGGCGTCAATGCAGGACCTCGTACCTAAAACTTTTAGTGAAATTTTTTTTTTTGTTCTATTTTATTAGAAGTAGCTGGAAATCTAGTGATATAAAAAAGTAACGATTGTAAAAGATTACGAAAATTGACACAGTGATGTAGAATATCGCTGATAGGCTTTATATTGCGCGGCCACGGGAATACATCAGACGATTTTCAGTAAAAATTCTGGTATTCAGCTGAATCCGGTTTAACTGGAAGCCGACCCCAATATAGTTGGGAAAAGGCTAGGCAGAAAATTTCACACTGAAAAGTTAACTCACCTGCAAATAAACAGGAAACTCATGCACGAATTCGATGATTGATGGCAGCTGAGCATCAGGTATGGGCTCCTTACTCGTAGCCTCTTCCTCTAGCACCTCATGCAGCAGCAGTTCCAAGGAGTGCGGGAAGTATGCCAGCTGTGAGCAGGACCGTGCTATCTCCCACGCGTGGTAGCCCAGGTTACGACGGAGCAGCTGACGGAGGATTTGGTGGAGGTAGACTTGGCTCTGCAAGAGACAAATGACGATCTATCAGTATTAGATTCAGATCCTGGTTGCCTGGAAGAGATCGCGGAATGCGATAAGGCCGCCCATTGTTCATGTGTTTTAGTTAGTACCTAATGTTCATTTTATGTTATTATCGGTGTACAATGGAGTATATAATAAATAAATAAATACGATTGTGATGGAATTTCGTAGCTAAATTATTTTTGAAATTACTTCATCAGCGACGAAGTTATAAAGTTTTAAAGTTAGTAATCATATCGAGGAGTCCGATGCAGCTGACGTCAAAAGCCGTGACGCCCATACACTTGGCACAGAAAACGGGGATTTTGCCAATGGGACCGATAGATTCGTTTCAAATTGTTAAGATCTCGTTAGTTTTTAGATCAATTTTGATTCTGTTTTCACTGCTAGTATTACATTTTTGTATGTTTTTAAATAACCTGGTTAGATAATAATAGAAGAAATATTATGCATTCCCTATTTCGATTTTCATTAAAATTTTTAGAGTGTAGTTCACGATAAAAAACATTCTGATGAAACCTTAGTATCAGATAAACTTTTTGCTAAGTCATAATGAGGATGATTACTTGATTAGGCTTTTTCTGCTCAGTAATATTTAATGACAATGAATGTATTTTTTTTACTTGCTCTTAGTTTTGGTATAAGCAAGTTTAAAGGCGTACGTGACTTGGAAAAGTCTAGTCATGGTCATTATAATGAGTGGGGGAAGTGGCAAATTCAATGGAAATTAAACTCTAATTTATTTGTCATACATCTGAAATTACAATTGTCAGTGACAGGTGACAGGTGACAAGTCGACAACGCGACATTGTACGTTTCACAAATCTTTTGGTCTGATTTATTTGTAATCGGAAAATCCGACATATTTGTCAAATTGTCACGACAAGTCGACAATTTAGTGTTTCATAAAAATTTACAGGTGACAATGAAAATTTGACAAATTGTAGAGGACTTTCTGACAGTTGTCGTTTATGAAACACATAATTGTCAATAAGGAATTGTAAACTTGTCGAATTGTCGTACATTTTTTATAGGCACCCTTGGCCTGTGTCAGAATTTATGACAAGTGTCAAGTCACGGAGAAAACACTACTACAGAGAATTTAGAGAGAGAATTAACTTTTCTTTAGAAATCACCGACATTACATTCAACGAAAAATTCCGTATCAGTAAAGTGTCGGTAGAATATATTTTGACTAAAGTAGGAGGCCAATTGCAACACCCAACTAAGAGAAATCAAGCTCTTGAACCTGTGCAACAGCTGTTAAGTGCGTTACATTGGATGAGATTATAACAACTCCTGAACCTGAATGTGCTAGTACATCTCAAGTGGCAATCTACTTGAGATGTACTAGCCTACCACCTAACCTATAACCTAACGTCCTAACCTATCACCGACATTCATTTACCTGTCACCGACAATCATTTACCTGTCACCGACAGGTGTTTTATACAAGACTTGTAATGACAATTGTTATAAGAAACAAACAAGAAATAGTGACAATTTACCACTGTATTCCTGTCTACAATTATAAATATGTCAAGTTTTATGAAACGGTAATTGTCGTGACAATCCGACAAATGTCGTCATTTCTGACAAATTGTCGACTTGTCAAGCTTTATGAAATAGGCCCCAGGTATTATAGAGGTACGCTCCAATTGTCAGTACTGACTTAAGAGTTACACCATATTTCATCCGTTTTCGTCACCTGGTACTTAAGAGTTTCAGTTCGTGCTTTCAATAAGGATATCTGGTGGATGCATCAATTTCAACTTTGTCAGTATAATTACTAGGGTATCATTAGTTATTAGGCGTAAAGTAGTATAATACTTGGAAAATCATTTTTTATACATTTTTATTGGTTTATAGTGCTATATTTGTAATGAAAGGAAGCAGGATAGAACTGAAAGATTTAGTTTTTTAATTACTTCCTTCTGCTACATTATGGTACTAGGGTTGATAGGTACCCACAAGAAAGTCTATGGAACCCTTAGTTTTTGTAAGACTAAAACTGTCGTCTAAAAGAAAGTAAAGTAGCGATGTTTTTTTGTAAAAAGTATGATTTTATTCAAACCATCAGTTAGAATTTTTTTTTTGTTAGTGATGGGTTTGCTCTTGACTCTAGTCAATGTCAGAAATGACAGAGACAAAGTCTACGATGGAGCGAGCTTACCCAGAAGGAGCCTGTTCACTGTAACTTTGAAGAGATTAGGGCTGTAAGCTTAATTTGTGACCATTTTTTTTAAAGAAAATTGGACACGTTTTTTTCACTTTATCAAATTAACATTGACAAAGATAAAATGCGTCAAAGTTGGAATGGGGGCTTGTTACGTCACTTAAAAAAAAAGTGATACACTTTTAACTTAGCCCGTAGATTTATTGATTTATGTACCTACCTACACACATTATACTTACTTAAAAAAGAACATTTTATATAGAGAAAAGAGCACAAAGGTACTGCTTATTTCAATGGAAATTTCTTCCAGCAGACCTGCGACAGAAGAGTGGGATAAGAAACGTATAGACACAGTATGTAAAGAGACATATATAACTGAACTAAAACATATTATCTTTTAATAAATATAAATAAAACTACAATAAACATAATTATAAACCAATATGCTAGATATTGAGAGATATATGTAGATGCTGTATCTATGGCGATGTATCGTGACGTTAACTGACCTCGATTACTTCTCCAATCCTTTTTAGTAATATAATTGGCAGACTAAATAGATTTTTTAGGAATCTACCCTGTTAACAAAATGTATTTTATAATCGGTAATATTATTGTAAAACAAACTTACTGTCCTATTGACGACACAAAATGGCAGCGAAAAGACTGAATTTGAATCTGACGCGTATAGGGTAGTGTCGTTCTCAGCGCCCAGTAGGATAGCGTCGTCGAATAAAATTGCTGTTGACAAGAAAACACACAAAATCAAAAAATGTACATAACTGAAATCAAATTACCAAAAATATAGCTGCTTTTTCTTTCAATGTCAGACTCTTACTGACTAAAACTCATCCGTGCTCCTCCTAGTGCCCTTTGCTTTCCAGGGCCGCGGTAGCTCTTTCGAATCAAATCCTGTACCCTGGCAGGCTCTGTCCCTAAAGGGGTCTACTATGCTAACATCTCTTTGAGGCGCGCGTGGAACACAACGCGCCGTCGACCCGGGCCTGACTTTGATCGGACGGCGAGCCACCCAACGCTCACCGTCCGCAGGCCAACATATAGCTGCGTTTCACCTAAAAATAAAGCAGGACAGAAGAATAAACTCGTTCTTCCTGCCCTTGTACGGTTCCTTGGGATCGATTCAAAATCTCGCTGTCAGCTATCACTCTACCAAACGAGGATCCAATTAATGATAATTTAGAGGAGCATATTATAGGCACTTACTCAGTGGATAAATATTAAGATGGAACGGCAGCATGATCCTTTTGGCCATAAACGTATGCCTTCCTGAGTCAGGATGTCTAGTGGCATCTCTTGGTAGCAGGGGGAGCCACACTCTTGCGCCTAGGGCTCCGCACCAGAGCCATAGGGCTCGGGAGAGTTGGGTCTGTGAGCCGGCAACACTGCCGCAGGACCAGACGCTTTCAACGCAGGATGCAAGGACCGTGGCTGGGAGGCAGCTGTAGGCCTGAGGACAAACATTGTTTTTATTTTATATTATTGTTTGTACAAGTAAAATTTTAGATACAATTTTTATTAGGACAGCAGATGTTTCAGTATAAAATCAGCTGTACACACAACAATACATAGCTTTACAGCTGTACACACAACTGTACATAGCTTTACAGCTATACACAAAACTTAGGCGAACTTAACCCTGATATCAGTAACAAGGGGTTCTGTAACAGGTAATTTCAATTCGTTCTGGATGTATATTCTGAGTTGAAAGAGTGTCCGTTGCAGTTTGTTTTACCATTGGAACCTACTACGCTTTGGAATGGCCCTCTTCATCTTACTGTCTGACCGACTCTTTGACAGTTTAAAATTTTGTCTTATGAATTAAATATTTGAAATACTCATAAGGACATTTTTTTTTTTTTCATTTCAACCAGTGCAGTTGTGTCCCTGGCCCAAGCACTGGCGATTTTGATCTAATTTTATGATAGGCCCAGGTTTTCTAACTTTTTTTATCCTTGTTAATCAATCGATCGTTAGTTAGTTTTAAGCATTCAGCATTAGTAATTGCTGATTGCAAGTTTGTATTCAGCAAATGAAGGAGGATACTCCACCCAGTATTCGAGAGCGCATAATGCATCTTAAGTTTTCGTAGCCCTATGTGCAGTACCGAAAGGCATATACACACTTAAATATTGTTTAACAGTGGCTATCAAGTTATCTTGTAATTAATATACAAATGTAGGGCAACCAAGCGGATACGAGCCAGATTATTACGAGTGAAATAAAACACAAGAATTCACTGGTACTAACTGTTTTATTATATTAAATATTTCGATTTTATAATGGCATGTATCTGACAAGTCAATTCACACCTATGTTTAAAACCAGTTGCGCTACATACAAAGATCCGAAATACAAATGTTGCACAAAGTTTGTTCGTGCTTGCTCATGTGGGTGGATTTACTGAACCTTTTCACTCTACATTGTCTAAATACTCGTATGATGTAAGTATAACAAACCTTGAAATCTATAAATTACTATCAAGTTCACGAGCATATAAAACAGGTGTAAAAAGATTGATGCGTAATGTTATACAAGTAATATCTTAAAATGATCACACTGACCGACATCCGTCAGTGGAGCGTGCAATCAACCGCGCGTTTACGACTCACGCCCAGCCCGCACGCACAGGCGCAACTGGAGCAAAACGATGTATCATTTACGACTTACGAGCTTAAATGTATTGCAGCAATACAACACGATGCCAAGATACTAGACAGACTACCCTTTACCTACATATACAAATATTAAGTTATCACGGAAACCAATCATATAAATCATCGGCGCAATTGATCAGTTTCCGATCTGAAGCTAACTGAACATTTTCGCGGGCTGACCCGCGCGTCCTGCATACCACGCATCGAGCCCTCTTTACATATTAACTCGCGTTTTCACTGCCCGAAGGCTGTTCTATGAAAATGAGGAAGCCTGATGCAACTCTGGGTGATTGTTGTTACAGCTAGAGCGAGTGCGCGCCAAACATTCCACATCCGCAACATAGGACATGAAGGTCTAAACCAATCGCCTATAAATGCCTTCAAAGTTCTGATTGCTAAGCAGTGCGTTTTTGACATCACGTCAGTGCGTCTCCGGCATAATGAATATTTACGTAGCGGTTCGTGCAATGTAGTTATTGCTTTGAATTATCATGTTTTAAGGATATTTGTGAAGTGGTGTTTGAATTTTGCAGATATCGTGCCTCCTCGCTTTGACGGCATCTGTTGCGGCTGACGGATTAGGAGGAGGACTTGTATATGCCCCAGGCCACGCTTCAGTAGATTATTATGTGAGTTTTATGGACATTCCATGCTTTATAACTGTTATTAACTTATTACTATTGTTATATATCGCGTGTTCGTTTGTTGTAGGCATATCCCAGATACGCCTTTGAATACGCAGTGAAAGACCCTCACACGGGCGACAACAAGGCGCAATGGGAGAAGCGAGACGGAGACGTAGTAAAAGGTAACATATTGGCCTAAAAGCTTTTGATATAGAAACATTTTTAAACGTAGAACCTTTTCATTTGTATTTTGTTTTCAGGAGCTTACTCCTTAGTGGAACCAGACGGCAGTATACGTATCGTAGAATATTGGGCAGATGACAAATCAGGTTTCAACGCTGTAGTCAAGCGTATAGGACCTAACCTGCACCCAGTGTCAGTACCATCCATCTACAAGGCACCCATTCCGGTGCTGGGCCATGCATCGGCCATTTCCCCGATTTCTGTGGGACCAATTGCTAAGTTGGGAGGATTAGCAGGCGCTCCATTAATATCAGGACCGATTGTCGGTGGAGCTATTTCAACAGCGAACCTTGTGAAGCCAATATCGATAGCACCCATCGCACCGATCATCAAGACTCCAATTGCACCGATTGCCCCAATTGCATCATACGGACCAATAGCACCAATTGGACCAATTGCGAAACCTTATGCGCCAATTGCGCCATTACTACCATCATACTCTGGACTCCCTGGTCCCATATACAAGGCCGGACCAGTATATTCAGCACCTCTGCCAGTCTATAAACCTGGACCGATATACACTGCTCCTCTGCCAGCGCCCATAATCAAGTCTGGACCAATATTGGCTGGAGATTATGGAGGATATGGGGGACTTGCGGGAATCGGAGGATTAAAAGGCATTGGTTTGGCTGATCTTGGCGGATACGGCGGCTACGGCGGACTAAAGGGTGATGGTCTGATTGGCATTGGGGGATATTCAGGACTGAAAGGAGAAGGTCTTCTTGCAGGATACGGAGGAATCAAAGGCGATGGTCTGGTTGGAATCGGATACGGAGGAATCAAGGGTGATGCTCTGGGCGGCTATGGCGCATACGCCGGGCTAAAGGGTGATGGTATTCTGGCCGGATATGGCGGTTACGGAGGATTGAAAGGCGATGGTCTTGGATACGGTGGTCTCGGCTTGGGTGCCGGTTATGTAAAAGCCCCTATTGGAGGTGGTCACGGAACATTAGCTGACCTTGGCCAAGGCTTATTAAACCCATGGGGCGCGGGTGGAGCCTATGGCAAACACTGATTTAATACTCATTTATCTCAGAACTAAAAAATAACGTCTAAATGCCGCTGTCCATTCCTTCCTTCTATAAATTTTGTCTTCATAAGTAAACCTTGAACAGAACTTTAAGGTTTGATAAGTCAAGAAACTATTGTACATAAGATATTTAATATTTATGTTGATAATTGTAAGTCAGACTAGCACTAATAAAGCATTATACCACCATGTGGTAGTACTGGATTGTTTTATTGCTCCTGAAATTAAACAATTGAGTTACTCAATACTCAATACTAAAAAAAAAAAAAAAAACTCACATCAAAACACAATTCAGCCATGTTTGTTTAAACAGTTCTTATATTTACAAATTAGATAATGTTAAATCAGAACAAACAATTAAACCTAACTACTATCCGGCCAATTGGTAGTTTCCGCATAATTAGATACTAAGCGAGGCTTTTCAAATATAATTTGGCTGATAATGTTTCAATGCTTGAATGCACATCAGATTATACTCTTCCATTTGAATTATTCTGATTTTATTTAAAAAAAAAAAAAGATTTGATGTGCAGTTTTAAGATAACCCGGCTCGTTATATTTCTTGAAGCAAGTTAAAATTTATAATATTCGATGCTCCAGTTATAAGCAGTGATCGGATAATCGGGCGCTTATATACCTAATCTTCTTTCCGTGAAAGAATAATATGGACGTTCCTTTCTGAATAAATAAGTAATCTCGGGTTCCCGGGATTGTTAAAATTTGTAAAAACAACTATAACAAACTTAAAGAAATTATAGAATTTATTTTATTCAAAACAAATGAAATACCTATAAAACAACGGCTTTTTAAATAAAAAAAATACAATGAGAGTTCACAACGAGTTCAAACTATATTTTGTAGGCGGGCATTTTTAGCAATCTCAGGAATTTCTAACGATTCCGGGATCCGAGATTCTGAAAAGCATGTCCGTCATTGTCCGTATTATACTTTCGTGAGAATAAAAGTGAAGTTTAGGTATATTTGCGCCCGATTATCCGATCACTAATTATAAGATATGACATTTTATGTGGTAAAATAATGTTAATTTTGCAGCAATAATAATTACTGTTGGCTGAGTTTTGTAGAATTAATTAATTTTGCTATTATTCCGGACCGAAGCGTATTATGCCAAGGCTGTTCGTATTATGACAGATTGGAGACATGCAAGGCTGACAGCGATGTCGTAAATCACATAATTCACTGTATAATGTATGTGTATCAATGTGAACACGAATGTTTTTTGTTGGATAAGTCTACTGAAGAATTTCGGCAAGGGTTCTGCCTGCTTTCAGCTTTTCAAAACTGAAGTAGTAATAAAAAAAAACGTTTTTTTAATGAAATATTTTTTCATATGGACTATGGAAAGATACTAAACGAACTATTTGTTAAGTAAAGTTCTATTACTAACTAACTATTAGTTAAAAAAATAATGAACAAATAAAACTCAAGACTGTTACCATTTTTTTTTTGTTGTTATTCCCTAAATAGCTCACATAGCACTCATCACGGACATCAGACAGAGCAAATCCTTCTTACTTACAGCCTGATGTATTATTTCAAAGGCAACCCTAAATTCTATGCCGATTACTGACGCCACCACGTACACAAGGAAAAAATATTTGCTCATTAACAACATTTTTTTTTACATACATTGGGTCATGTTTCACGTGAATAACGAACCAGTATGTTGAAACGGGTCGTACGACTTCTGCCATCGTTGCACTTATAAAAGGACTGCTGATACTGACAACTGAACATTCTCCATATCACTCGCTGACAAAATGAATCGGTTTTTAATGGTTGGTAATTGTTTGTTGATGTCGTGTCAAACAGTTAATATGGGCAATAGTCTGACGTTTTTTGATCCATTGATTCTTTATAGGACAGGATTTTTGTATTTGTGCTTTGGCGATTTTCAGGCAGAAATTATTTCAGACACGTGATCTGTTAAAAACATAGTTAATAAATTAATTAAATTTCGAAACTGACTTTTTTCCTCCTAAAGGAGTTAAAACAATTTAAATAACTGTCGTTAAACTAGTAATGTATATAATTTCAGATTGCGTGCACACTCGCCGTAGCGATTGCTACTGCATCCGCTGGTGCCGTAACTGTAGTCCCAGTCATTGACAAAATCGTAAGTATCCGAGATTCCAATACAGACCAATGATGATGCAATTTTTGTTCTAAATTGTGATATTGAAATCTGCTTTGAGCAAACTATAAGCGTATATATGTCGCAGCCATCTAGCTGAATCAGCCGTTTCATTAAAAGTCTAGCCTTTTCATTGAACTGTGCCGTTTAATCAGCAACATAAGTGTCATGGGCAAGTCATTAAACGATATTGAACAAAAGATGTCACTAAAGTCGCAAAAAAATCGGCACATTTAAATGAAAAGGCTAGGCAACCAACTAAACGGCTGATTAAGCTAATTGGCTGCGATATATACATATATACGTATCCCTCTTGCTCGTAGTATGAAAATTTAAGGAATGAAAAATAGTCAGGGGATAAAATCACTGCCCATGGTTTTTTGGTTCAGTTGACGTATAAGCTTAGCAACTGACGTCTGCGCTAAAAAGAGTTGAATTCCCACAAAGAACCAACATATATGCTAGGTATTTATTTTTCTGGGTTGTTGTATCAGTGAGATGTTTGATTGTAAGCAAGCTTTCACAATTATAGAGAAAAATATTTTATGTTATTTTATAAATTGCAGGATCATCCCCGCTACGCATTCAACTACGCCGTCAGCGATCCAATAACAAAAGACAACAAAGCGCAATGGGAGACGAGAGACGGTGACGCCGTCAAGGGTTCCTACTCATTGGTCGAGCCTGATGGAACGCTCCGCGTCGTGGACTATGCAGCCAATGACCACACCGGGTTTAACGCAGTTGTCAAGAAGATCGGCCCGAACGTACACCCTCCAGTGCTACCAATAGCAAAGACTGTAGCTCCGGTAACATCAATACTCGGTCCTGTGAGCTATGGCTTCGGCGCAGCACCCATCGTTACCAACTTACCGAAACTAACGACGCTTGGACAGTGGAGTCTTCCATGGGACCCCTTCACGCACTCATACGGAGGATGGGTACCCTTAGCAGGACCCTTACTAGACAAACCGTACGTAACGATATTCAGCAAGAAATATATTGACGGTAAATTTCATAAGTGGACGACAGGGCCTATACCTCTTTATGGAAGAACGTTAGTTTTGAAGACCAAGCATTGAAGTTGTTTATTGAAAGATTTTGGTGTTGTATATAGCCTTGGAATATTTATTATTTTACCATACTGGTCCAGGAAGGGTCTTATCTGAGGTGTAATTCTTTGAATTGAAGTAGCCATATTACTTGTATTACAATGTCTTATGAGCGTTTTGTTGTATCTAGTCTAGGTATAAATGCTTTGTAAATATGTACAGTAAATTGTACAGCGACGAATTTACCATGTAAATATGTAAATAAAGGCATTTAAATGGTGTTCTTGTCCAATTTTTTTTTGTCGGCTGAAAAACTTCTTGTTAGCTCCCAATCAAAAAAATATGTCCAAAATGTCTGCTTTCACTCAGTTAACTTGTTCTTGTGAAGCAAGTGTTTGAATAAGTACCCATCATAGGCTGATGGGTACTTTACTTTGGCTTTAGCCCAACTATGTTGGGCTCGGCTTTACCCAAGAACGAGCAAAAAATGAACGACTACCTGAGAGAGACGGAGCTATACAGGACGTACAGCTCCTTCTCTTTCCCACTGGAAGTGATATTAAAGTGATACTGCTTTAAGAGTTGGTGGTTTAGGCCCTGACCTCCACAATCCATAACTCAGTAATTCTAACACGATACCACTTGGCAAGCTTGGTGTCAGATTTTATGGCTTGTAACTACACGTAACAACTGTCAAAGATCTACAAATGACAGCTGAGTCTCGAATTCGTGTCTCGGAAGACTAATTCCGAGACACGAAGGAGTCAGTAAATAAGCCAAGCCATTTCCTAAGTATAATCTAGTATAATTAGCTCGTTGTGTCCCACTGCCGTGCAACGGCCTCCCTCTCCTTTTTCCAGTCCTTTCGGTAAGAGGTAAGTTCATCTCTCAATCGCGTGTTGGTCTACTGCGATATCGCCTAGCATTTTATGGGACCCAATAAATTGTCTTTTTAGCCCACAGGTCATCTGGCATGCGGCTTAAAAGACTATAAAATTCACAGATAAATGAGGACAATGAATCATTTACATCATACTTCGATCAATAATTCACTAGATTAAGGATCAGGAACAAAATTGCGTCCGGAAAGTGTCCACGTTTGCACACATATTATGTACTTCTATATTTGACACTATGAAATATGCAAAACAGGACAAAAACATCAACTAACTGTCAACGCCGGCTGTCGCTGAAAACCAGCGCTGTGGCTCTGTCTTGCACATGAGTTCCAGCATTATGCTGAGCGATGGCCGTTTTGCGCGAATGTGACGCATATCTTCCTAACTTGCACAACTATTATAATTTTGTTTATTTTTGGTATGCGTAAAGTCTTTTTCTTTTTTTCTTTCTTTCTATCTTTTTTTTATTGAGGAAAGAGCTAGCTCTTGACCTCAATCACGCCTGATGGAAGCGATAGATGAGGTCTATGATGGAGCGAGCGTGCCCAGAATATGCCTTGAGGCACTGGTACTCCCACGCGTCGACGAAACACAGCAGGCTGCTTGACGCCGGACTCCGGTGGGAGAGTAGTCGCAAACCAGGCGGGCGTTAGCCCTACCACCGCAAGGGAAGGATTGGCCAGTCTTATAAGGTATTAGATAGTCAAGGATGCGCCGAGCGAGAGGTTCAGTTGAGTGCCTGATGGAACAAATTGTGCTACACGAGGAGGTTCCTTCATGCATCCCGAAAAATAAATATAAACCTAAACCCTAAATTTATTATAGACCTTTATGCTCGAACATTAAGTTTAATTTCGATTACAATAATTTGCATTTTTTCTTGGCTACGATTGACGTTCCTAATTTGAAATTAGACCACACTTTTATTTATGGTCTTATTTCTCTGGCCGTGCTAATCGAATATGTAGTGTATTCTTGATCGAAGACATGATACAGTTATTTGGGATACCAGAACGCACAGTATAATCCATTATTTACATATTACTAAAAGCAATAGAAAAAAGATGAATGGATTGTGTGAGAAATGATAAGGGAGTGAATGATAGCGTGACGGTTGACAGAGAAGAATAAATGAAGAAAACACGCCTTGCGCACGAATTGCGTCGACAATAATTACTCGTAACATGAGATAAAAGCAGAAAGATAAATATGGATTATGAAATTAAATACCAAATAAATTAAACGGCATCAAAAGGAATTGTATCATGAACAGTGAACAGGAATCAGGTACTTCATGAATGTAGAAGTCAGTATAAGTTATTTTTCCTACGGGTTCCAGGCAAAATCACTTACATATTCTACTCTACTAGTGCTTAACCTAGCACTGAGAAGCAGGCGCTTAGTAACATGAAACATAATAACTTAGTTATTAGTCATTTATTTATTTATTTCCCACCATACCATATAACTATTTTAATTACAAACTACGGCTAAAACAGTTACAAACGAATCGTTTTCGATCGTAGTACTTAAATGCTATTATAAACACCATATATATCTGTGTTATAATCTGTTAAGGCGTTCGTTCACTGTGACTATCAAGATACTATGACCATCAAAAACGGAATTCAGAACTAGAAGTGAAAAGGGCGACAAGGAACCTTACGTAAAACATATACATCGTTCCTTCATACAGGGTTATCTTTAAAACTTAGAAAACTTAGAAACAACTTTTACTATGGGACCAGCCCTGAAATATAAAAAAATAAATCAGCTATTTCATATGAAATGTTTTGATATTTTTTCCTTGAATATCAGCTACCCAACATCACATTTAGGCACCTCGCGCGCACACTAGACGGCCATGACAACGACCAGTGGCCGCAACGACCAGATTAACTAAAGAAACGAGACGGCCACGACCACGACCGGTGGCCGTAACGACCAGATTAACTAAAGAAACGAGACGGCCACGACCACGACCAGTGGCCGCAACGACCAGATTAACTAAAGAAACGAGACGGCCACGACCACGACCAGTGGCCGCAATGACCAGAAACGTTCAACGTTTCTTTAGTTAATCTGGTCGTTGCGGCCACTGGTCGTGGTCGTGGCCGTCTAGTGCGCGAGGTACCTTAAATATGACCACGCACTTCTGGAACACCTGTATATATGTATTACTGAAAAGGAACAAGGAAACAAGTTATAAAGCCAGAGATAGCGCAAGACTTTGTCTTTGTCTGTATTTTTGTGACTTTGTATCATCATCACCTGGACGCACACTGCGAAATATGGTTCGAGGTGGCACAGGAAAAAAATGTCTAGAAAGATATGGAGTAGACCTTGCTCAGTAGTGGAACAGAAAGTAAGCTGGCAAAAAAAAATCGGTACCATCACATATCGTGTATACTGGTCGGGTCTTGAATGGGTTAAAATCCTGACTACACTACTACTGAGTATTAGGCAACAGAAAAACCAAGTAACACAGCCGGGGTCTGAACCGAGGACGCATTTAGCAGTTGTGTGAAGTATTTCTATAACCGGAGAATACTACGCATCGATATTGGAGAATTTAAAAGAAAATACATAAATAGGTTAGGGCGGCTTTTTTTCCACAATTCAGAGGAGGGCGTCGAAATTCTACAAATCGTGTCAAATGCCTTAACTTTAAGGACTCTCAAATAGGTGTTAAAGCAGGCAAGTCGTACATGAACTAGGTGTCAGCCGTCAACCGAACAAACAAGAAAACAATACGTCATTCTAACACATAACAAACCCCAATTAACTCATTAGTTAATCATATTATACGTGCCTAACTACCAGTTATGTATGAACTATATATGAATACTAAATCAGGCAAAAAGCACTGAAACTGACCGGTTCAGAACAAGATATCTGTCAGAAACCGGGGCGCTGCCGGGTCGAATAATCAGTGTAGTATAAATAGGCATGTCGCAAATGACAAAATACAGTGCACTTCGTTTGCTCACTGGAATACCTTGTCAGCGATATGAACATATATATCACGGTAATAACTTCCTACATTAACTGTCTTTTTTTCTCAAAAGGATTTTCTCTGAAGTGAAATTTAGTCCTTTCCACCTTTAGGTCGAAGATTTTTTTTTATTTCTTTGAATTCTTTGAATTTAACGTTGTATCTGATGTTACTTATCTCAAAATAGTACTTTTAAGTAAAAGACCTATTTTAAAATTTGTATAGAACTTAATTCTTTAGTGTTATGGCGAAAGAAATTAATTCTTATTTCCTATTGTGTTTCCAGGTCACCTGCCTGCTGGCTCTTGTTGCGGCCGCCTCGGCGAACCCGCCCGCGACGCTGTCATACGTTCCCATTACCACCATTGAAAAAATCGTAAGTAAAAGTAAACAAGTTACCTTTAAACAATTTGATCATTACTAAATTGGGGACGACATTGGCACATAAGCTCAGAAGACTTTAGCAGACCCCTACTTGTATCAATATTCAAATTATAGAGCAAATTAGATCAAGTGTCTTCTGAAAATTCTAACGTAAGAATATTGTTTCAGCCAAACCCCAACTACGGATTTAACTACGCGGTAAACGACCCGTCGACGGGCGACAACAAGGCGCAGTGGGAGACCCGCAACGGCGACGTAGTACGAGGAGCATACTCCTTGGTGGAACCTGACGGCAATGTGCGCTTAGTGGAGTACACTGCTGACTCACTGACAGGCTTCAACGCCATCGTCAAACGAACAGGACCGAACGTACACTCTGTGGCATTACCTATCGCCAAGCCAATTGTGGAAACTCTTGCGCCAATCACGCCTGTTATCACCAGACCGATTCATGTTGGACCCATTGGACATGGACCCATCGGCCCTATTGGACACGGACCCATCGGCCCTATTGGACACGGACCCATCGGTCCTTTTGGACACGGACCCATCGGTCCTCTTGGTCTTGGCCCAATTGGTCCCATTGGACTTGGACATGGCCCCATTCCATTTGCCCCCATCGCTGAAATCGCGCCGGTCGCCGAAGTTCATCATCAGCCAATCATAACTCCGGTCATCGATACGCCACCAATCATCGCGCCGATACCAACTTTCGACCTCCCCCTGATCTACCCGCTGCCCCCGGCTGGTCCGTGGGTACATCTATCGGGGACCTCTTATGGAGGAAAGGGTAATATCGTCCGCCGCTGGGCCGCCGGACCGATCTCACTGGATGGCAAGACGCTCACCATCAGAACCAAACATCATTAACCTAATCTAAGTTTCAAATGTAAATAATAATTTTAACATCTCCGTGTATAGGTAACCTATTTAGTTACTCACGGCGCTAGTGTGTTCTTGCATTTGATGTGCAGATGCAAAAATACACATAGGTCATGTTAGAAGTTAAGTTTGAGCGGTATAATCCAAAGCAACGAAGTGTACCTGAATAAATAAATGTTTTACGAACCGAACTTGTTTTTTGTTTAACGAATTTGTGGATAGCAAAGACATGAAGAATGGTCTGATCGAGGCATATTTGGCTGTAAAGTGAACTCGGAGTCAAGTGTGAAAGAGACAAAGCGATCATGCGGCCAGTATTTTTCAAGAATTCTAATTAGTCCACACCACAACACAAGCTTGTAGTGTCACCTTCGTCACAACGAGCTAAAAAAAAGAGACAGGTATTGGTCGCACAGTCGCTTGACTCTTTCTACAGAGTAGTCAATTTTGTAAGGATATCGCTCAGTCCATTCCTATCTGTCTATAATATATGGTGGGTAGTGCAGCGTAAAATAGGCTCATTTAGTTATGCGTGCCGAACATTCAATGACACGCACATTAACTGGTAATGTATGCGTTTTCATTACATAACTGCGTAAATTGGTTAATTACTTGTATGCAATAAAACAAAAGTAATAGGTTCTGCACACTGATTAATCGATTATGAAAGAGGATATAAAGGCTCACTGGTGTCAGTTTTTTTAATTTTGTTTTTTGGGCTTTCTCTTGACCTCGATCACGCCTGATGGAAAGCGATAGATGAGGTCTATGATGGAGCGAGCTTGCCCAAAAGATGCCTGTTTACTGTTGCTTTGAAGGCAGACGGGTTATACTGGATAACTTTTTTTCCAGTGCGCAAACTTTGAGAACCACTTCTGCCCATGTAAATGAACAACTTTCCCCAAGAAAGCCATAGTCAATTCCTAAAAAAAAATTTGAACTTCCCATACAAAATTGTCATCAACTGACCACAATTTGTATGGGAGACTCAATTTTTTTTTTAGGAATTGACTATGGCTTTCTTGGGGAAAGTTGTTCATTTACATGGGCAGAAGTGGTTCTTAAAGTTTGCGCACTGGAAAAAAAATTACCCAGTATATGGAAGGGAACACATTTTGGCGTCACAAAACTCTATTACATCATAAATTGATGAATGTTCTGTAATTAGTCAACATTTCCACTCTAAAAAACCAACACGATTTCTGTTCGGAATCAATGACAAAGTTAAGTCGTATGGAGTACGAAATATTTTCCCGCCTAACATTCGCCACTGCTCAGACAAGTACTGATAATTTTAAACTTACCGGATTATTGTCCTCATCAACATCATACTCTTCCCTTTGCACCATCATCAGCTTACCGCTGGCGTTGATCACCTGAAAATGTGAATCACATTATTCAAATAACCAAGCAGACTGATGTTTCTAAAACACCAACTGTGAATTGGATTCTTATTTTGGTTTAACCTATATAGGGCATAAGTCTGCTGCGTCGGTTTCAATAACTGGACAAAGTTCAATTTTAATATCTCTCTATTATACTTAGATATTTGTCTATCCGTCATTACTTACCAGCGAGTCAGGCTGTCGTTGTACGTGAACTAACACTGTGGATGACGAGCGGTGGCGGTGTGGAGGGTCCTGCAGCCGACACAGCGACGCTGACACCACGCAGGCGGGGTGAGACAGTGCTGACACGTCTACTGCTTGAACGCAGCGCATTTCTATGTTACCCGCTGTAAAGGAGAATAATATAGTTAAACTATAAATTTAAAAAACCCCCGACCTTGGACCGATTTTCATTAAACATAGCTAAGAGCACTCTCGACTAATTCACCTTTCAAAAAAAAAAAAACAATCAAAATCGGTTCATGCGTTCGGGAGCTACGATGCTACAGACACATACACAGACACGTCAAACTTATAACACCCCGTCGTTTTTGCGTTCGGGGTTAAAAATAGGCTTTAAACAGTCTTCCTGACGTTCCTGTTCAGTGTCGTGGGTAATTTATTCGCTTTTGAGCTATTCACTTATATACGACAGCACATTAACAGACACGACAATTTTTGAGTATTGTTTTTTCTTTACTATACAATGACTACACAGGTATACGAAATTTAAACAGTCAATCAGTAAGCAGTTGCAGCTAGGAAACTGATAAGTAGTTCATGCCACTGTAAAAACGTCGCGAAGTCGCGATCCAGCAGCTCCTGTGTGAGTTGGTCTGGCAGGACATTTACTGAGTAAACACAGCCCCTATACGAATCGGTACCTTATGATCTTATGTTTCCGAATCTAGATTGAGCACTAAGTATAGTGGGAAGTATAGTTTACTCACCATTATCCACACAGTTGAGCTCGTATATGGTGACGAGCGCGTCAGCCCCGAACACTACGAGCTGGTCGTCCAGTATGTCCAGCACGAACACTTGCGACTGCACGCGGACTATCTTCGCGAACTTGTTGTCTAGTTTCGCTTCGCGGGGGTAGAAGCGGATCTCGTCGTGACCGTCTAGGATGCTGTAGCAGCCTGGGGGATGAGAGAACAACTATATGAGTCAAGTTAAAAGCAAAACGATTAAAAATAATTCATATAGACAATCATGTTAGTTAGAGAGTTCGTCTTATTTTCGAGTTGACGGAGTTTCTACCCAGGAGGAGGCCACGATTTTAGTGACAGTAGCATACAATCCTGCCAGGGTTGCTGAATTTGTTCAAAAGATTCACCGAGCCCTTGGAACGCAAAGGGCATTAAGAGGAACATGGATGGGTTTGAGTCAGTAAGAGTCTGACTCTCCCTTCCGCTCCACCCAGTGCAGAAGAATTTATTCGATGATTTCCCATCCATAAAAAAGCATACATTACGTCATCAATTGTGCATGTGTACAGTTCTCGTCAAATAACTTTGCCCCTCTGAAATTAACCATTTGCAAAGATCGCGCAGGTGCAGTCACGTAGACGGCAGCAAGCGGGACGCAAGCATGCATCGAACGTAAACGTAAGACTGAGACATAAAATCGCGCCGTCATAATCCCCGCCCCTCTCTCTTGCGCATGCGCAGTTTCAGTTTGTTCGTAATTTTGACTACTACACAGCCACTCGTAGCCAATTTCAGAAGGGCACAGTTATTTGACGAGAACTGTAGGCATAGGGCACCAATTGCCAACAAGTGCGCCAGAGTCAGGCGGGTTAGTAAACCCCCATTTTGCCATATTTATTTGCAGCAGGCTAATGGGGTGTGCAATCAATTCAGTGCAACGTTAGAGATACAATCTGAGAGCCGTACGTAAGGACCAACCATTTTGATCCTGTATGTAATATAACTGCGTTTTTTTTTTTTTTTTGAATGGGCTAGCTCTTGACCTCGATCACGCCTGATGGAAAGCGATAGATGAGGTCCATGATGAAGCGAGCGTGCCCAGAAGATGCCTCGAGGCACTGGTACTCCCACGCGTCGACGAAACACAGCAGGCTGCTTGACGCCGGGGGGAGGGGGGAGGGTGGTCGCGAACCAGGCGGGCGTTAGCCCTACCACCGCAAGGGAAGGATTGGCCAGTCTTATAAGGTGTTAGTGAGACTGTCCAGGATGCGCCGAGCGAGAGGTTCAGTTGAGTGTCAGCTGGAACAGTACTAGACCATGGTTTTCTTCACCTATCCTTTGATTGTTTGGATCAACATGTGACCAAAAAATATTCTAGTAGCTAGAAGTCTAAAATACCAGGTTTTTTTATTCGCAAACTTTAAGAACGATTTCTGCCCATGTAAATAAACAACTTTGCCCAAAAAAGCCATAAACAATTCCTAAAAAAAAAAGTTGAGTCTCCCATACAAATTGCGATGAGTTGATGACAATTTTGTAAGGTAAGTTAATTTTTTTTATCATGTACCTATAACGATGTACTCCCTCCACCACAGCATGCCGCCCGCGACTACAAAGTCCTTCTCTTGCGCCTCGTTGCCGAACAGCTTCCATCGTCTTGATAAGCAGTTGTAGTGAGCTAATCCTGTTCGACCTGCTACGCATACATTTACTCCAGCTTCGTCTATTGCACTGTACTGTGGATAAAGAAAAGAGGGGTTTAATGACATTGACCCCGTTTGACCACAATTTCACCTGATAGCAAATGATAAGGTGATGGTTTATTTTATTCAAGCGCTGAGCCGGATCTATCCGCCCGTATTCCAGTTAAGAGCGTTTACGCGGTACGGCTTTTCATACAATCTTTCAAATCCTTATTCTTCAAAATGAATGAACCGATTTTAACGAAACTTGGTATGCATACGCTAGATATCCAGGTCTAAATAGTTATAAGAAAACATTTTTGAAAAAGAGTTCAGGGGGAAGGATATAGTGATTTTTCACTTTCTATAGAAAACTTAAAATCGCTCTCTCTCTCCCTCTGAAATCTTTTTCAAAAATGTTTTCTTATAACTATTTAGACCTGGATATCTAGCGTATGCATACCAAGTTTCGTTAAAATCGGTTCATTCATTTTGAAGAATAAGGATTTGAAAGATTGTATGAAAAGCCGTACCGTGTAAACGCTCTTAACTTTATCCTTTATTTTCACTCAGAAACTTCCTTCTCATGAGAATCCGGACGAATAGGTCAGGCTCAACTCAAACACGGTATTAGAAATTGATTAGAAAGGAGAATGTCAGCGGGGCAGCCTTATTAAGGTCACGGCTCATCCAAAAACCTTCAGATTGGATATGTATATATGTCGCAGCCATCTAGCTGAATCAGCCGTTTCATTAAAAGTCTAGCCTTTTCATTGAACTGTGCCGTTTAATCAGCGACATACGTGTCATGGGCAAGTCATGAAACGATATTGAACGAAAGATGTCATTTAAATCGTTAAAAAATCGGCACATTTAAATGAAAAGGCTAGGCAACCAATTAAACGGCTGATTAAGCTAATTGGCTGCGAAATATACACGGCATGCAGCATCAATGCCGCCAAAAAAAACCAACGAAGCAAAAAACTAAATCGCAACAAAAAGAACCGCAACGCAACGCTATCTATCCCGCTACCTGCGAACTAACTGAACGATATCCTGCATCGCGGTATCAGAGTTTTCCGTGCGATTTGATCATATACAACAGTCTGTATACACTTATGTTATGTTTTAAATACTACTTTTCTTTTTCCGTTTTTGAAAATTGATATACATAGTTTTATATAAAGTAGAAGCATTTTTTATTTTAAAATCCTGTAAATGTGAGGACCATGGAGCCTATACTGTTAATAATATAGATGGTTTCCTTGTTTGACATGAGTGAGCAGGGGCAGTTGAGGGTGTGTCATGCTCGCTAGAATGTCTCGCTGATGGTGGCGCGTGTATTTGATCATTCGGTTCCCTTCAAAATGGTTGAGCTGAATGGTGCTGATGCACGCGTCATGTTCGTGAACGGGCGCCGTCAGTGGAGACTGGTCATATCTTAGCTGTCACTGGCTTATTTCTATATTTAATACTTATTGGATACTTGGAATACTTTTATTTTTTTCCTTTCTTTGCATTGTTCTCACATATAGATGCAACAAGTAATGATGTAACCAGGATTTTTGTAAAACATAAAATGGTTTAAAAGAGTGTCCATGGAGTTTCTTGTACGTTCTTCTCCATAGAGATCTACGCTTTGGAACGTGCAAATAGCTTCATGTTTTTGACTGACTGACTTTGACAATTCAAAAGTACCTGTGATTGGTTTATTTGAAATAAATGCTTTGACTTTGACTTTGTATATCAACTATCGGGCAGTTGCCCACCGGACACAACAACCGTCTGGTCGGAGGATCCTCCCTTTTCTGTGGAGGCTTGCGGGACTTTACACCCTGTTCTACTATCCCCAAGCATTTGAAGTTTGTCTGACCAGATATTGTGCTCCTTCTACAAGGAACTTACCATATCAAAGATACTGACGAGATCCACATCATCATTAGCCCAAAGCAGTCCACTGCTAGACAAAGGCTACTCCATACGGCCGCCATTTGAGCGATCTAATGAATTATTCGTTGATACCAAAAACTCACTCTCAAAGGCCAATTCGTAGCAATATAAGTAGCTGGCAACGGCAACACGATCCACTGTTTCCTGCACTCATTATCGTCAACAAACTCCCTGTAGTTGGTACTGCTCTCATATTCCAAGTTATGCTGGTCAGCTATCCCATTCTCTCCCTGGTAGAACTCTGACGAAGAGTCTATGATGGAGATCTTGGTTCGTTTCGTAAGGTTGTCTTCTAGATTGATATAGAGTTTGTCGTCTGCTTGTAGGTAAAGGTGCCTTTGGTTACTCTGAAAAAACGTAAACCATACTTTTCATGAAATGTTTAAATGAGAAACACAGGACACAATGGACAGTATATCGCGGCATTAGTTTCAAGGAAAATTGCGCACACATCTGCGATTATTGTACTTCCAGGATGTAAACAAGGTGGACATTTAAGAATATACATAAATCAATATTTAACTTACCATACAAGGGTTGACGCTAAGAGGACTTTTGAGAAAGTCCAGTTGAATAATATTAGTACTTGAATCTCCTTCCACTTTCACCATCCAGAGCTGGTAACCTTCTGTCGCCCATTCCTAGAAATTAATAAAACAATAAGCAAAATATAAGGGCTTTTCACAATGTCTGGATATGATAAGCAATTGCTAATATTATGTGAGATGAGCAGAGATCGAAATAGGTAGACTATATTTACTTAAAGTTCGAAGAAGTTAGTAACATAGAGTTGATAATACCTCCTCTAAAATCCCGGAATCACAAATCATAAACATGACCATTGAATCCTGGGATTTAAGAAATTTGAACTAATTTATTATATTGAAGAATCTTATTATGTTTTTAGAGTTCCGTAGTCAAACTGTTAAAATAAATAGCTTTATTTTACAAATAATTAATTAAATGATTCTACAAATAATTGTTTGTAACTATACTCAAGTCCAGTTCGTGTTTTCATAACCTCGGGTTTTAATTGTCATGTTTATGATTCCGGGATTTTAGAGGAGGTATTATCAACTCTATGTTACTTATTTCTTCGAAATTTAGGTAAATATAGTCTACTTATTCCGACCTGTGGTGATGAGGCAGTACTCTTAATAAATAAATAAGATGTTTAAGTTGAAGCAAGCCGTAACTTTAAATCGGAAATTTTCAGAAACTTCCATCAGATGTCATTCATCCACTCTGTATGTTTATGTGCTAAACTTTGAAACGTTATGTTTCAAAGTTTAGCACATAAACGTACAGAGTGCAGTGTGGTCACTACATAATTCCTCAAACCACTCCAAGAAATAGGTGGAGGTTTTAAATGCCTTGTTATTTTTTCTGTTTGAAACGCGAATCTCCTTGATGATTTTTTCAAATTCCATAAGAAGACTTTTGAATGTCATTCGATTTATTTTGAAAAGAAAAAATATGGATTTTTGTTTGTCAATTGGTTGTTGACAACGGCGTGGGCAATGTGACGAATTTTATTCGGAAGACTATTTTAAATTGCTGCGAGTTTTAAAATGATTGATTAAGCTGAAGCCATGGTGCTTATTTCCGTGCAATATATCTACTAATTTTTGGTAAGTTTTTCTTAAATTGACTGCGATTTTGTTTCGTGATCAGGTTTCGTTGACTTTTTGTGAATTGGATTTTAATTAGTTCATTTAGAATCACCCGTAGAAACCGGGTCACCGGTTTCATGGTACTGCGATATATATCGCAAGTAAGCGGGCGAGTTTCTGAGGCTGCCACCCGGGAAGCGAGTAGCAGTGAGGCTCCCCAGACGATATTCCAGCCAGGGACTTCCTATAGCCGTCGCCAGGAGGACGACGAGAAGGTTTTTGTAGTATAATGCGCCTGTAAATTCATTCCCTTTACGGTACCTATTTTGGGGATAACGTCGGCCGTCTCCAGTTCGTGCGTGTAAAAACTCTAAACGTATATTTCAAACTTTATGTAATAAGGTTTCTTTTTTTCTTGTGAGCGAACCAATCATTACGATTTACTTATCCTTTAGGAACCGGCCTACCGGCTTTAAATAAAACGTGTTGCAACCGTATTTTTTAAATCCGCTATATTTGGTCTGAAAAATTTGATTACCATTTCAAATAAAATATGTAATGATTTTCGTGCAGTAAATTAGGTCTTTGTTTTATCAAATTATTATCGTTTACGTCAACATCCAATTTTTATTTTTTGTACTTTTGTATACCAGTTTTGCTATTTTTAATCATTTAATTTAGGTTTTTTTTATTTACGAAATTATACGTGTACCAAGTGTAAAGAGTGTTCATTTCTTTTCCCCTCATAACGCTACAAGAGGCAGACTTAATGTCATAGGTCTTCCTATCAACCTTTGGTTGATGCAGAGTCAAATATTGGTAGGTGCAATATTGAGAATAAAAATACGATTAGTATTCATAAAAATTGTGCTAGCTTGCTTCAAATCTCTTTTTTGCAGTACTAGACTACATTAAATACTAGCTGCCGCCCGCGAGGAGTTTCTGGGAGTACATACTCCCATGATAAAAAGTTTACAATGGTGGTACATGAGCGGACTTATTGCAACAAGGCATTCTCTAGCAGTCAACCTCCGTCAAGTCAATCAGTCATTCATAATAGTAAACGTTCAAGACTCACTAAACTAGAGACAACGAGCGGGTTGGACTTGCTGAGGTCCTGGCTGAGCCCGTAGTCCCACGCGAGCGAGCACATGAGCAGCGCGCCGAACGTGCTCCACACCGACACGCCGCCCCGCTCCCAGCTCGCCGCCACCGCACGCCCGTCCGCTGTCCATCTGGAAGTATTCTTATACATTTCTTTTTCTAATTTATTTTATTTTTTTTAATCTGTATTAAGGAGCTTGGACCCAATACTGACTATGTCGCTAGCCAAATTTTGAGTATGGACTTATTTTAAGCCTCGTCCGACATATGTTTATCTAACACACTATTTAAAGTACCAATTCCAAACACATTTTGGGAATTTCTCCTGAGGCGTTCGCCCCGCTCACTCCATCAAGAGATGATGTCCATCCTCGATTATTCCACATTTCTCGCAATTAGGTAAAGGTGTGAGGTATCACACCTTTACTCCGATGCGGCTTCGATCCGGTCATCCCATCGAGGAATTTTACGTTCCTCATGGGTACATGAGGAACGTAAAATTCCTCGATGGGATGACCGGATCGAAGCCTCATGGCAGTAACAATATCTTTTCTATTGGCTAATTTAGTTGTTAGTTTGTAATTTTCTGCATATTTTATGGCGGAATAAACGGTTTTTCCTAGCGGTCCCAACAGGCGTTTTCCGAACGTTTGGTTATCGATTACAGCGCCACCTAACGGATGCATTTGTGAATCTAAACCCTCCAGGGACCCACTCAAACACACAAAAAATATACATCAAAGGCGATATCAGTCATAGTATCATAGTGAGAGCGAAGTAACAGTCCAGCTCTGTACACTGTGTTTCTGGTTTCTATGTTATGTGCAAGGAAGAATAAAAACTTAACTTACTTATCTATCATCTTTTCATAAATAAATTGTTTACGGGGACTTTACCTCATACATTTAACGGGACCAGGATCGCCGGGGAAGTCTTTGGAACTGAGCACCATCGTGTGCGACAGCTCTAGACCACCCGTAGCTTCGTCTATCGTGAATACATCCACTTGAGAACTGAAATATTTAGAAATAAATTATTTATTATCAACAACAGAAATTACAGCAGCCATAAAAAAGTCATAGCTATAGGGCCATAGATAACCCCAGTCGTAGGCATAGAAATGCAGTGGTTAAAAAAAAGGAAGCCGTCGCCGTCGACACCTGGCAGATACGAAACATTGAAATTATTTTGTACAGCTAATATACATAAAACAATAGTTTATTAAAGGAAATAAATATGGCCTAAGGAAATCCACTCAATCACGTAACACCTTATTAGACTGGCCAATCCTTCCCTTGTGCTGGTAGCGCCTGCTCCGCGACCACCCTCCCACCGGAGTTCGGCGTCAAGCAGCCTGCTGTGGTTGTCGACGCGTGGGAGTACCAGTACCTCAAGGCATCTTCTGGGCACGCTCGCTCTATCATAGACCTCATCCATCGCTTTCCAGCAGGCGTGATCGAGGTCAAGAGCTAGCCCATTCCTCAATAAAAAAAATAAATAAATAAAATACAGCGTGGCGACGCATGACGTAGCGACGCATGACGTGGCGACGCGTCGCTACGCCAACCGCCGCCGGTCTGACCCGCCGCATTAGTTTCAAAACAAAAAGTATGTAATGTTATTGTTACTCACTTTTTCCTACCAATAGCAATCAATCTAAACTTATGGTTGACTCTTGCGCAAGTGGCGTCATCGATGCCCGGTGCCCAAATGCCTTGCACAGCCTACAAACAAACAAAAACATCAACTAGTTAAATGCCTTTTCCTATAAAGATAATCCTAGCAAACCAACTTCTGACCAACGAATTCATTTAAATAGAAAAGAAAGTGATGGTCTATGTTACTTTTGAGGACAATACTTCTTCTTTCATAGGAGCATAAGAATGAAGCAAGAAAAAGCTTTGGTATTGCTTGTTCCATTACCACTGCCTACCACACACAGGATCTGGCTAGGAATGTTATTTAAATTGTGCCTATAAAGGAAAACTACAAGGAAAAAAACACACGAGTTTAATTTTTTTTGACGGTTTCAATATCGTGCTTCAGGGTCTATATTATTATCACAACACTCGCTTTACAATATCTTACCATTAGATCTGTGTCCAATAATATCTGGGATTGTGAAAACATATTTTATTAAATAGTTAATTAATTTCAAATTGTTTTTGGTATTACAATTATTATTTACGTGACGATAAGCCGGAAATAACAAAAGTTATTTCAATTCGCTCTGCCAGGAACTTGGGAAAAAATATATATATTTGAAGTAACAAGCAAAACTTTCAGTGGTATTTTTGGTCACAATAACATTATTCTGAAGCAAAATTAACCGTTTTAGTAATATTAGGTCTGTACCTATGAAATTGCCGTTCTGCAGTACTGGCCATTTCAAATCAAAATAATTTTTGTTTGGCTAAGAATTCTAATTAAAAATTAATTTTATTTTAAAAACATGGTTTTTTTTTCCAAAAGTAGTCATTTGTTTATTGATTAGTGTTACATTTTCATCGCATTTCAATCTTTTTCGTCATCATGGATACGTTAAAAATTCGAGTAATTATGGAATATGAGTACCGTCGTGGCAGCAACGCGGCACAAGCGGCACGCAACATCAACGACGTTTACGGAGCTAACACTACAAACCAACGCACCACCTGTTATTGGTTTGCACGCTTCCGTTCTGGAAATTTCGACCTGAAAAATGAACCTCGCGGTCGTCCGAAGACTTTGGTCGACAATGACGAATTAAAGGCGATTGTGGAAGCTGATGATACACAATCTACGGCTGAATTAGCAGCAGCTTTCGACGTTAGCGTCAAAACAATATTGATCCATTTGCGTCAAATTGGCAAGGTAAAAAAGCTTGACAAATGGGTGCCCCACGAACTCAATGATCGCCAGCGCGAAGTACGCGTCGAGACGTGCCTTGCACTGCTCAACAGACACACAAATGAAGGAATTTTGAACCGCATTGTTACCTGCGATGAAAAATGGATTCTGTTTGATAACCGCAAGCGCTCAGCAAGTTGGTTGGATCCTGGTTCAGCACCTAAACAATGCCCTAAACGAAAACTTACCCCTAGAAAAGTGATGGTCACTGTTTGGTGGTCTAGCGCCGGTGTGATTCATCACAGCTTCTTACCAAACGGGGTGAGCATTACTGCAGATGTGTACTGTGAAGAACTGAACACAATGATGGAGAAGCTGGCACATCTCCAACCAGCATTGGTCAATCGCTCGTCTCCGCTGCTCCTGCACGACAACGCACGACCTCATACTGCACAGCAGACGGTCTCCAAGTTGCAAGAACTGGGGTTGGAAGCTCTCCGTCATCCGCCCTACTCACCAGACCTTGCGCCTACAGACTACTACTTTTTCCAGAATTTGGATAACTTCTTGGCGGGAAAAAAATTCAATACCCGAGAGGCAGTACAAAATGCCTTTGAAGAATTTGTTGCCTCCCGTCCAGCTGATTTCTTTAAGAAGGGCATCAATAAACTGCCGCTGCGTTGGCAAAGATGCATTGATTGCATGGGTGATTACTTCGATTAATACAAATAAAAAATACATGAAAAAAAATTCGTTTAAATTTTTTCATACAAAACGGCCATTTCATAGGAAAAATAATAATAAAATTATACTCATCTGAATTATACATAATAGGTCTTTAACCTATTATGTATAATTCAGATGAGTATAATTTTTATATGAATAAATACATGAGTAACACCGTGAACTTACAACTTTCTTCAAGATTATAGTTATTCATATTAAACAGACGATGCAAATTAAAAATAGCATCTTAAATACTCACATTAGGATCAAACTTGAGATTAGGCGCCGTCAGGTACGCCGCCCGTCCATCATTGAGAGTAATCCCGAAACCGCACACAAGCGGGGAGTATTCTATGTCGTTCACGTGCGTATTGTCTTCTAATATCGGCTCAGCTGAAAAGGACAGCAAATCATTGATGTAAAGTGAAAACTGTTACATAACAAGCTTATTAAGGTTGCACTGGTTGATATATTGTCCATACAAATTTCAGGGGGGGGGATTACTCCAGTTTGACATTGTACTCAAAAACACAAAAAAAAACATGATATCGTCATATCCCATTATTAATTTTGTCTGTACAGAAAAAGCCATTAAAAAGTTATCAAGCCAACAATGATTCGTTTTTCTTGCTAATTTGAACGCAACTTTGGGCGTAAATAAGTTATAAAAGAAGTGTAAAATCTCAAAAACAAAGTCGGCACCTACAAACCTCAATTATAGAAAAGTTCAATAAAATTTGTAATTGATTTATGCAGTGGTTTTCTCATAAAACTCAACTTTCCAATTTACTTTTGTTGGGGTTTTTTTCGAAAGAGGTATGGCGGCCCTGGAACGCAAAGGGCAATTGAAGGAACCTGGATGGGTTTTGTTGTTTTAGCCTGACATTCCCTCCCACTCCGCCCAGAGCGGGAGAAGTCATTTGATAATTTCCCATTCTTAAACCTTCTTCTTTCCATTCCTCCCGGCTTATTAGATAAACATGTGTAACCATTAAGAGCAAGCATAACAAGACAATTATTGAAAAGACCTTCGAATGAATAATAGACTAATTGATTGACAAAGTTCACATAACACAGATGCATAAATTCCCAGGCCTGAAGTATAAATATTGTATGAAGGCCACACAATAATTCATCTATTCATCGAAGTTATTTGCCGCTGGCACTAAGGTAAGCCTTGAAATGAAAACGAATTCAAGGCCGAAGCTGTGTTGTAAGATGTTTAGTGTTATGCGAATGGTTATAATAAAAAAGGAAGACAAGAAAGCGTGTCTGAAAGTGGCAGCTGTGGCTGATAAAATGAGGAGAATTTTGTTCTAACAATATAGGCATGATGGTTAGCTTATTAATGAGGAATATGTCGGTGAGGAAAGTTTTCAGTATGAATGTGGATTGTTATTGTTACATGGGTAGATGAAGACCAAATAAACGATAGATGGATATTGAATTGACGATAAATCTCTATTACCCGTCACTAAATAAACAAGTTTATCATTGAGTAAGACGATGACCAGTGAGGGTACAATATACAAAAAATATTCCACAAAAAGAATCTACATTTCCAGAACCACATTACCTTTAGACACCTGTTGGTTTATTGAGAACGGTATTCGTCCCAAATCGAGACAGTAGTCCCTGTTCTGTGTCCCATCCCAACGGTACCGCAGCAGGTGGGCTCTGGTGGTGCAGACGAGGATCTCAGTGCCTGATATACAGCACATACGAGTGATCTGGCCGTCCCATACTAACACCTCTTTTAACTGGAATGAAAGACAATTTGATGTCAAAAATGAGCGTTTTCGTCGTTATTACTTCCCAGAATTTGATCCTTATTAGCGATACTTTTGGATGATGTAATAATAATACAGGTGTGTATTTATTTCAAAATCAACTGGTTGGATTCCTGGCTAGGAATGACGATTATTCAAAAATATAATGATGCAGTTTTAGTTTTCATCAAAATCGGGCTCGAGACTCCTTTCAGGGTTTTTCGCTAATCCTCATAGTTTCGGATTTGGCCATCCACGCACACTTTAAAAATTCACTACAGTATACAGTAACAGAATAAACGCAATACCTCTTAAGGGGTCATTGTACTTATCATTATGAACAACTTTCACTATGGGACCAAAACGGAAATCGCGAAAAAAATCAGCCGTTCAGTACATTTTGTCTAGTTGCGCACAGAAATGTATGGAGCAATCGATTTTTTTTCGCAATATGAAATTATCCCATTAGAGGTTTTGCGTTTATTCTGTTACACGTTGTATACATATAATACTTCTACTAACCCGTTTTTTTTAAAAACTGAGTACTTAGAGCGGATTTCAAAAATGAAACTGAACGCGATCAGTACATCTAAACTGCGTTCAAGAGCTGTCAGTGTAAATACCTATTCCATAGACAAAATAATGACACTAACAGCTCATAAACTTGGTTTATTCGCTGATCGCGTTCATTTTGATTGGTGAAATTGGCACTTAATCGATTTGGAACCTACGCGTTATTCGGTACTTTGAACAGTAGCGAAAGACGATTGCGTATGAGGTAGACCTTTTATTTTTAAGGATGGGAAATCATCAAATGACCCCTTCCGCTCTGGGTGAAGCGAGAGGGAGTGTCAGACTCACTAAAACCCATCCATGCTCCTCCTAGTGTCTTTTGCGTTTCAGGGCCGCGGTGACTCTTTCGAACAACATCCGCAACCCTGGCAGGCTCTGGCCCTAACGGGCCACTACTCCTATGCTGACATCTCTTTGAGGCTCGCGTAGATCACAACGCGCCACCCACCCAACGCTCGCCGTCCGCAGACCCGCACCTACGGTGGCCGGGAATAACCCAGCGACTCCCGACGCCCGGTGCGTCCCCCTATGTTGCGGCGGCTGGGGCGTGAGGGTTGTGTCTCCTTCACGCGACCCGCCTCCTCCTATGAGGTAGACCTACTGTGTAACCTTAGTGGGTATCGCTACCGCTATGGGTAGCGTAACTATTTGCGCTCGCCCGTCTAGTCACTAGATTTGCGGGGTCTGGGCAGGAATGCATGTAACTACATCCCTCCCCACGCTGCCCCCGCGCCGCCTTCGTGGCGGAACCTGGTTTCGCAAAGCAAGCAAAAGGACAGTATAGAATAGAAAATAGGAACTAAATCATCAATTTAGATTTTGCATAGAAATCTTGATGATTTCAAATGTCGCCACATTAGTACCTACATGGAACTCGTGCGAGGAATGGGCGGTCGCTAGCGGCTGTATAAATCATAATATCTCATGCGCATAACTGTCTACTAAACTATACTGAATAAATTAGCTTCTTTAGATAAAATATACGCATACCGTGAATAATGAACAGTATTTTTATCGTTGAGTAAGTGGGCCACACTTTATTTTAAACTTTAAAGTACTTTCTGCTATGCATACTCATGGGTTATGAATATTCAACAAAAACCTCTCACTCGTAGTCGATTGCGCAATACATAACCTCATGCTTACTGGCCTCATAGATCTATGACTGGCCATTAAAATATTATTATTGGCAATTAAAACTTAACATTTTATAATAGAGTGGCAGGTCATTTTCCTTAGCTCATTTTTATAGAGCATGGAGATGCCCCATCAGTAATTTGCTGCTGGAGGCGCTATAGTCAGGATATACTGTACACAGGGTGACTGATAATTCAGTGCATTCCTACAAATGGGATGAGCTAGTGCTGATTTCCAACGTAAAGTATCATTTTTTATCCAGAGTGTAGAACCTTTCTACTAATAAGCAATCCAACAAAAATTTTAAAAAAATCGTTTACACACCAATTTGGACTCAGTTATTAGATCAAAAATATTGCAAAATAGCTCTTAAGCATCCCAATTGAAGGAATGCATTCAATTACGAGTCATCCTGTTGATAATGTGCGTATACTGACGGCTTTGGCTGACTGCTTTGACGGGCGGCCTGTGACAGAAATAATGTGCTAAACGCACTTTTGTGCCACGATTTTATAAGTATTGCCTTCTCTAGACACTGCTGGCGGGATTTGATTGATTCTGTATTACATATTGATTTACTTACAAACAATGCATTGTATTTGCCATGCTCTGCCATCCACACATAGATATGAATGGTGTAAAATGTTAGGTATAACTATTTTTAATATAACAACGAACAATTTTATTTCAGTTTATATAATTTACATTTGTTATTATCATCTATTGTTATAACAACTTGAGAGAGAAGAAGAGATATAATTTCATTTTATATAAGCTTCAGTTGACATATCATCAATTAAGTTATAATCTCTATATGTAGTGTATAAGATTTTTTTCGAACTGTCAACATAACATGCACGGAATTAGTAAATGCGTATTGCGTACATATGGCCAAACTACTGTCTCGAATAAGAAGTGGAATTTGGAAACGCTACAGATCTAATGATCACTTATTTTATCGAATGTACATTCGGCTTAAATTACACTCCGACCAAGGGAAATTGAAGGAGGCCAGCTGCGCAGGGCTCTTATTTCTGCTGCGGGGTTTAAAGGAACCTAATATAAATGGGATCACGCTATCCCATTCCAACCTACCTAACCTATCCGTGTCCGGGTGCCCTAAGTTCTCGAGCCTGCGCGGTCACTCTTTGTTCAGCGTTTAGATCAAATGTTAATTATACAAGATAATAATTAGATCTTAAGAGCACTATACTTAATAAGAATATACTAAACGAATGTTACAGAAAGTATTGATATAATATATATTATTATATACATATACTGAACATCTATATAACAACATAATATTAATTTAAATGAAAATTATATAAAGTGTTGTTAAATAAAGTAAACATTATGTCATTTGAGCTATTATATTATAGCTTTTGAAAATAGAGTAAATCTTCTTATACTAAAGCTCAGCTGAGCAGCATCCAGATATAAATGGCTTGTTTAAAAAAGATACAATAATATTATCTTACCAGAGTAATTTTTAGTGACGGTATAACTTCTTTGACAAATAGCTCAGCGGAGTCTCGTCGCAGGCTAGCAGTGGGCGGGTCATATTGTTGGTATGCTGTCTGCTCGCTGTGGGCTTCGACATTGTACAGGATCAGATGGCCTTCCGATGTCTGGAATAGAGAAAGAACTTTTGCATGAGCAAGAACTAAAAAAAATGTGTTTGTCAAGCAGTAACGAATGTGATGCAGAGTAGAAAGAGTGCTAAGGTTGCCTAAAGCATATTCAGTTGTGTGCTCTTGATGTTGTTGCTTAGTTAGTCTGTAAGTTCAGTTGTTGTTGTTTCAGGATAAGAAGGCATATTTTGACAATTTTTTTTTTATAATGGAAAAACAGATTACTTACAGAAATACATATCATAGATGAGTCTGGTTTCCACTCCACTCCGACATTGACTCCGAGTCTCTGGAGAGATTCTGTACTCCTCTTGTGGTACACTATGGGGACAGTTGGCTGAAACAAAGACATTTTGGCTCAACTGCATATTACAAACAGAAGGTTTGGAGCTTCATTATTTTTTTATGGAGTCGGTACTTTTCTTCAACCTTATAGTTTTTGAGTTTAATTAATTTCTAATCTATTTACCTAAAATAGACATAATTTGCCACAGGTAACTTAATAAAAAAACGGTCCTAGGTCATTTAGTTTTACGTTCTAACTAATTGGCAACATATTGAATTGTTTTTTACTATAAATATTCTAGTTTTAACTTTATTTTATACTTTAATAGTTGCTGTTGTAGCGTATTTAAATGAAAAACATACAAATGAATTAAATATAAAAAGTCATTAAGTCTGCCTCTGTACATCTGTGTCATTCATCATCATTAAGAAGTGGTAACGCTTCAGAGGACTCAGAATGCAAGAGCGAACGGAACAAGCTCTGGAACTAGGGGCACACCGACTCGGATAGGTCAGGTTAGAAGGGTGGTGGTGGTGTCTAGTGAGCAAGCGAAGCCACCAAATAATGACCCTCATCCCCTTTGTGGCTATTTTTTTTAAACCTTATAGAAATAGGAGAACAAATTGCCTAAGCCCTTGTGGAGAATATAAACATTTTTGTTTTTCAAAATCTAGGATATCTACAGATTCTTTTATTTGTTGGATTAAAATTGCTCTATTCTCATAATTTATAACTTCAAAAACTTTGTTGCGTTTCAACAGTACTTCCCTGTAACAAATAAACTGACTTTCTTTCATGGGTTCATTTATTTGTTTTCAGTAAAATGGTCAAAACTTGATACACCCTTACTTAAGTACAATTTGAATATTGAACAAGCTCTTTCATTTGAAAGGTACATGAAATCCACTATCATATTTGTTTGTTTGTAAGATCTAATCTCTGGAAGTACTTATTACAAAATAATATATTTCACTGATAGAATGTACACTAGCACACTGCTTTAAGATTTACATATAAATGTACATTCCAACAAATTATTTGTATAATAAGAGAAGACTAATACTTTGTATTGTAACTGTGTTTAACTCTGATTTAACTAAGAGGAATATTTACAAATATTGCTGTTTATTTACTACTTACATTGAAACAAAAATATAATATGACATATTGCTGATTCAAAAGTAATGCAAGTTTAGTAAACAAAAGATGTTGCAATCTCCAATATTTTTTGTACCTAACTGCAGGTACAAAAAATATTGGAGATTTTTTATGTTGATAATAAAAGATATCGATTGCCAGATAAAGACATTACAATGATTTCTAATTTTCTAATCTTATAAAATCACTAATAACAACATTTTATTATTACAATAAAAAAAAACATTTAATTGTGTGTACTGGCACAGTGTGACAAAAGGTGGATGTAGGTAATACAATCATGTAGTTTGTCAATATGACCTCAATGTTCACACAAAAATAAACATACCTTACAAAACCATACAGCGAGGCAGTCATCGCTCAATGAAGCAAACAAAATCTTGTCTCTATTCGAAACGATTTGTTTTATAATTTGATTATCTGCACCTAGATTTTTCAGAACTTTGGGCCATCCTATTGGAAAGTACATTTTGATTGTAAAACATTTGCCACTTTTATGAGAAAAATAGTTAAACACTAGACACCGCAATTAAATTGTTATGCTATTTTCTGTTGTAAACTAAGAAGTTCTGATATGATTTGATATAATTAAAATTTAGCTTGAGCTTCACAAAAACGTCAACACAATTTTTTGCCACTGCTGTCTGTAATGTCATTGTGTCAAGATTAATTTGGATTTGCATTGAAGTAGGACTTTTCGTTCGGTAATCAATCATTTAATTCCTGACTTAGATGTGCTAGTGGTGGTAGTAGAAGATACAAGCTGAAAAACATTCTAAGTAGAAAAATAGAGCATGCGTCAAATGTGTAACAAAAATCCCACGAAAAACATTTTGATGTAAAGTAACGCCAAGACGAGTAAATATTGCTTGGACTTGTTAACAGATCTTATGGAGAACCAAGCTCCCAACTCTACACGCCCTAACTAAGGGACTTGATATACAAAGCGGTCAGGGCGTGGGGCTCGAGCGCTGACAAGATAAAATGTATGGCATGTAAAGGAAGGAACAAACGTTTCGCACGTGTGACCAAACTATACATTTTCATCGCCGCGAGCCGCCGCGCGCCTAGAGCGCTTTACATTTCAAGTCCCTAACACACTCTTACTCTTATCATAGAGTTCTGCGTGAATAATTCTACACAAACCCTACACCTTAGTCAAAGTGTGTACCCCACAATATCCCCTCAATTTTGTTTTAGGAAATGAAACAAACAACTTTTTTTTACTTATTTTTTTCCTTTTATATATTTTTGTGACAAAACTTTTCTCGATGAAGTAAACTTGACACTTCCACCCAATTTTTAATTACTTTCCTTGTTACCATTAAAAATTACTAGTGTGTGTATTTATTTTTTCATTGAGGGCTTGCTCTTGATATGATTGCGGTTCTCTGCTTTAACATTTTCAAGACACTTCACTCGCTATTTTGATTGCTCAAGAACCACCGAATGGCTGCCATTAAATGCCAAAAGACATCGCAACAGAGGCGAAGATAGTGGGACGAGCTCGATACTTACCGGAAGGACTGGCCCGACCATTGACAGAGCTGCGTGGAAAAGAGAGATTTTTTGTCAACTAATATTAGTTTGAACAGAGGCACTGATATCGTTCTGTTTAATTATTCAGATAAAAAAAAAGCTAATAATGCGCCAGCTGAAGTTAAAGAACCATTTCATGATGTGGCTGAGGTTAATTCAGGCTAGGTTTTGAATTTGTAATTTCATGATGTGGCCAGGCGTTTCATGTTATATGGCCAAACGCGGATTGATATTATTATCAAACTAGCTTCTACCAGCGGCTTCGCCCGCGTGAATATCGGAAATAGGAAGGTTTCCTGATTTGTATCGTACATTTTTTACTTAGGAAACACTTACCCTACACTACCTTACCCTACACTATCCTACCCGACACCACCCTACCCTACCCTACACTACCCTACCCTACATAATTTATACCAGCCCAAAAAATACTATGACATGTTTCTGGTCTCCTGGTACTTGATGTTTTTGGTACTTGATGTTTGTGAATCTGTAGTACTAAGGCAGCAGCGGCTCTGAATTTCCACTTCCTCCTCAGTCTTCATTGATCCATGCCACTTACCGGGATAAAAAGTAGCATGTCTTATTCCAGCATACGAACTACATGTGTGCCAAATTTCATCCAAATCCTTTCAGCCGTTTTTGCCTGATTGTTACACAAACATACAAATATACAAACACTAGCTTCTACCAGCGGCTTCGCCCGCGTGAATATCGGAAATAGGAAGATTTCCTGATTTGTATCGTACATTTTTACTCAGGAAACACCTACCCTACCCCAACACTACCCTACCCTACACTACCCTACCCTACACCTACCCTACACCTACCCTACACCTACCCTACACCTACCCTACACCTACCCTACACCTACCCTACACCTACCCTACACCTACCCTACACCTACCCTACACCTACCCTACACCTACCCTACACCTAACCTGCACCTACCCTACACCTACCCTACACCTACCCTACACCTACCCTACACCTACCCTACACCTACCCTACACCTACCCTACACCTACCCTACACCTACCCTACACCTACCCTACACCTACCCTACACCTACCCTACACCTACCCTACACCTACCCTACCCTACACCTACCCTACACCTACCCTACACCTACCCTACACCTACCCTACACCTACCCTACACCTACCCTACACCTACCCTACACCTACCCTACACCTACCCTACACCTACCCTACACCTACCCTACACCTACCCTACACCTACCCTACACCTACCCTACACCTACCCTACACCTACCCTACACCTACCCTACACCTACCCTACACCTACCCTACACCTACCCTACACCTACCCTACACGTACCCTACACTTACCCTACACCTACCCTACACCTACCCTACCTACATAATTATACCAGCCCAAAAATACTATGACATGTTTCTGGTCTCCTGGTACTTGATGTTTCTGGTCTCCTGGTACTTGATGTTTCTGGTCTCCTGGTACTTGAAAATCTGAAGTACTAAGGCAGCAGCGGCTCTGAGTTTCCACTTCCTCTTCAGTCTCCATTAATCCATGACACTTACCGGGATAAAAAGTATCCTATTTTTTATTCCAGAATATGAACTACATGTGTGCCAAATTTCATCCAAATCCCTTCAGCCGTTTTTGCCTGATTGTTACACAAACATACAAACATACAAACATACAAACATACAAACATACAAACATACAAACATACAAACATACAAACATACAAACATACAAACATACAAACATACAAACATACAAACATACAAACATACAAACATACAAACATACAAACATACAAACATACAAACATACAAACATACAAACATACAAACATACAAACATACAAACACTAGCTTCTACCAGCTGCGGCTTCGCCCGCGTGAATATCGGAAATAGCAACGTTTCCTGACTTGTATAGTAATTTTTTTACTCAGGAAACACCCACCCTACACCTACCCTATACCTACCCTACACCTACCTTACACCTACCCTACACCTACCCTATACCTACCTTACACCTACCCTACACCTACCCTACACATACCCTACCTACATAATTATGCCAGCCCAAAAATACTATGACATGTTTCTGGTCTCCTGGTACTTGATGTTTCTGGTCTCCTGGTACTTGTGAATCTGAAGTACTAAGGCAGCAGCGGCTCTGAGTTGCCACTTCCTCTTCAGTCTCCATTAATCCATGCCACTTACCGGGATAAAAAGTAGCCTATTTTTTATTCCAGGATATGAACTACATGTGTGCCAAATTTCATCCAAATCCCTTCAGCCGTATTTGCCTGATTGTCACACAAACATACAAACATACAAACATACAAACATACAAACATACAAACATACAAACATACAAACATACAAACATACAAACATACAAACATACAAACATACAAACATACAAATTTTCACCTTTACCTTTATAAATATAATTTTTCACCTTTATAATATTAGTAGGATTCACATCCTACTATCCTACTAATATTATAAAGGTGGAAGTTATAAAGGTGATAATTATGTAGGTTGGGTAGGTGTAGGGTAGGTGTGTAGGTGTAAGGTAGGTGTAAGGTAGGTGTAAAGTTGGTGTAAGGTAGGTGTAGGGTGGGTGTTTCCTGAGTAAAAAATTTACAATACAAATCAGTAAACCTTGCTATTTCCGATATTCACGCGGGCGAAGCCGCAGCTGGTAGAAGCTAGTTCATAATAGAACAATTTTACCTAAAAATAAAATTGATATTAAGCATACTTACCTTTCTCTAAGCCATAAATTGAGATAGGCATATCCGGTTCCGGTACGGTGTAGCGTTATAAGCCCCGCAGCGTCATATCCGCCCCAATCCGGCAGGTAGTGGGGATACGTTTGCGTAGCGCATGACGATATCCATGAACCTCATTGCGGCTCAATTTACAGTGATTGATAAGGGTATCAATCATCTATAATTAAGAATCAGCAGACAGAAATATAAACTGGCTTAGAGAAAGGTAAGTATGCTTAATATCAATTTTATTTTTAGGTAAAATTGTTCTATTAAGCTTGACTGTACCTTTCTCTAAGCCATAAATTGAGAAGTGTTTGTTATCGACTGCTGGATTGGGACTAGATTAGAACGCCAATGTGATCAACAAAGTTATATATTCATTTTAAACTTTTGATAGTTCAAGTTACATAAATTAAATCTACAGAATTTTCTTATGACTTTAATTGTCATCGATTTTACGATTATCATCTTATCGTTTGAAGCGGATTACTGATCTGATTTGAACTTGATTCATTTGTAGACCTATAATCCTTGATTTCTTTTTTATAATATTTGTGAAATGTCAAAGCAGAGCGCCAATTTCCTCTCTCCAAAATATGATCAATGGGAATATTATTTGACCAACTAGCCGAGGCTACGGCCGATCGCACACTACCTGGACTAGTGTTTATTCCAGCTTGTTTTAACAGTGACTTAATCCAGCCCCCTATGATGGTGCGGGTAGCTGGTTTAGGTTCACCACGTGTGCTAATAAATAGGCTCTCAATATTACCTTTTCGATCATCAGAGTACTCTAGCAGTTTGTCAATCCAATAAATTGGGTCAATGTTAGAGTTTGACTCGCATTTAAGTAAACGCCAACCAGATTGCTTATAACCTTAATTATCAGTTTTGGAGCCAAAAATCGGCCAAAAAACTATAGAATCATCACTCCTAACAAAATTTTCTTTATTAATACTCAGTAATGTAAGGTCGTGGACTCTGCGCCCGGAACACAATAAAAGGAGAATTGCAGTTCTTTTAGAGATTTCAAACAATGACATATTGGAGGGGATTCCGTCAAGTAAGAATCTAATTAAAATATTAATGTCCCAGATAGGACTTTTAGCTTTGGGTGGCTGTTTTAATGCTATTCCCTTTAATGTTTGCTTTATAATAATGTGCGAACCTAATGATAAGCCACTAGGTGGACGACAAAAGGTACATACCACAGACTTATGTACTGCAATTGTATTATAAGCTAATTTAAATTTAAGATGCAAATCAGTTAGAAATCGAGCAACATCTTCAGGGAATGGATTAATAGTGCTCACATTATTGTCACGTGACCATTTACACCACCGTGACCATGCCGGCTTATAAGTATTTAAGGTTGATTTCCTCCAGCTACCTTCTAAAATTTCTATCTGGTCTTTCTGCCAAGAATCTAATAGCGATGACCACCCTGTATTAACCACACCTTTAAATTCAGTTGATGAACTTGTGGAGGTGGTCGATTGGTTGTTGTGTCTATCAAGACTTGATCCAAATCCCTCACCTGGTAGGGAGGGCGCATGGAGCGAGCCACCAGATCTGCTCTCCAAAAGACCTTCTTCCAATCGGGCGTTATCACTAGGTACATACCGGTCGCCTGGTTCAGGTGCGCTAATACTCTGGGTATTAGACACGGCGGTGGGAATACCCATGCTAACCTGTAGTGCCAAGGGCGACCGAAGGCATTGTGAAAAACAGCCGCCTGATCTAAATCCAGACTCACATGCTTGGGTACTACATGAGCAGTTCGCGACGCAAAAAGATCTATTTCGGGGACTCCGAAATGTTGAAATATTTTCCCGGTAGCACAGGGAAGCAAATGCCATTCTGTCGGGGCAGATTTCCTTGAAAGCCGATCTGCTATGTAGTTGTATCGGCCGGGAAGGTGATATACTGACATAAGTATCCGATAACGATCTATTTCGTCCAAAACTTCGTATGTTAGATTTAGGAGGGGCTGTGAACGTGTGCCGCCTTCGTTGCGCAGGTAAGAAACTACAGTTCGGTTGTCGCTCTGAATTAATAAGCTTGAATCGCTCATTAGGCGACCTTTTACCTGAATAACTCGCAGAATTGCCAACATCTCTAAGATATTGCTGTGAGCGCCTCTTTCCTGTACTGACCAACTGCTACATAAGGTCTCGTTGTTGAGCTGCGCGCCCCAACCTGCTTTGGCAGTCCGTCGTAAGGAAATAAGTTGGAGGTGAACCGTGAAGTTGAGAAGCCATGTTGTGACTCTGTATCCACCATTGCAGATTCGGAATTACCTTGACGGGCATCTGTGTTCGACCTTTCACATTTCTCCGCAATAGGGAATTGTTGAAGGTCAGCATTGCACGAGAATTCAAGCGCCCTCGCGGGACTACGAAGCTGGCAAAATTCCAAAGTCCTAGTATACTCTGGACTTCTTTTAAACTTACCTTGGTTGCTTTCGCCATTTTCGATGTTCTCGATTGCAGTAAGCGAATCTTTGTTGGTTGAAGTAATTTGATATTTTGCCAAGGGTCCCACAATATCCCCAGATACTCGATTGACTGCTGAGGAGTCAATACAGACTTCTGAAAGTTTATTACAAAACCAAGTGACTGCAATACTCTTACCGTTAAGTTCACGTGACTTGACAGAGTTTCTCGATTCTGATTCACCAGGGAAAATCGTCGAGATACACCAGCACTCCTTGGTCTCTTAGGATCTGCGCGATCCAGTTCGTCAGGCTGGCAAAAACCTTTGGAGCAGTTGCCAATCCGAAGGGCAGGCAGGTCATTTGCCAAAGTTGGCCCGATACTATTAATCGGAGGAAACGTCTGTGACCTGGCGCGATTGGCAGGTGAAAATATGCGTTTTCCAGGTCTATTTTCACTAACCAATCCTGTGGTTGGAGGAAGTCGGGGACTTTGTACATGTTTACCAATCGAAATTTGTCTATTTTGACATAGTTGTTTAGTAATTTTAAATTGAAGACCGGACGAAACGAAGCCGTGGCTTCCTTCTGGTACTAGAAAAACTGTCGAAACAAAACTCGGATTTGATGAAGCTATTTCTAACACATTTTGTTCTACTAACTTCTTTAATTGGATTAAGATTTCTTTTGAATTTATTGTGTGAAATCTTCTGGAAATCCTTAAGGGATGAATAAGCGGTGGTTTGCTTAAAAAGGGGATTCGATAGCCTGATATTATCATTAGTATATATAAAGGTGCCCCCAACTTCCTCCAGACACTTACCCGATGTTTGATTCCCCCGGCTTGAAAACGTTGATGATAGTCAATCGACTCGTTTATCACGCCGTCCTAGGGTACTACGTTTCTTACCATATCGTGTTTCTTCGTTGTGACGACAAACTCTTCTGCCCTTCTCTTTCGTCCTTGCGCAGGATTAAAGCCACTATTAGTGGAGGAGCGATAGTTTGCACTGTTGCGCACAGGCACTATATATTTCCTACCTCCTTGTGTGTCCCTTCTGGCAGAAGGTTTATACGATCTACCCTGCGCGGGTAATTTAATGGGTGCGGCTTGAAAAATTTTTAAGACGCCCCCTTGTTTTCCTACAAAATCTGTAAACTTTGCATCGTCAAACAAATTATGTGCAGACGGGGGTATTTTCCTTAAAGATTCCTTAGAACAATTTTCTTTTACTGAATTTAAAATACCATCACGACGTTGTTGCACTATGTCAGCCCGTTTGCCGTATATCATTTGTAATAAATCCATTTGAATTTATTGGTAGTCCCCGTCAGCAAAAATTTCATTGATTTTTGAAGTAATCTCTACAGTGGTCGTTGGTTTTTCTAATTCGGAAACCCATGAAATAAATTGGCATAAGCCTTTTTGAATAGCTTCGTTTTGCAAAATAACAGCATGTGACATAGCAGCTAAAGAATTTTCAACGACCGCTAACGAACGATTACGTTCAAAATTTTTCAAAACATCATTACTTTCGAGCTCTACAAAACCTGGGGTAGAATTATAAAGTTTTTGTACTTCAGAATAACGTACTTGAGCCCAGTCAGGCGAGTTAAAATGTTGCAATTTGTCTGTAAAGTATGCGACTTGAGGGTAGTTTGAATTTTAAAATCAATCCCTTTATCTTCGTTTAATTCATTATCCAGTTCGGTAGGGCTCGGAATATATAGAATAGAGTCATTGTCAGACATGCAAAGAGGATACTTTTTCAGTAAGTTTTTTAAAAGCGTCCTCTAATTTACTTAGCTTTGTACGGCGGCGCCGCTCCTTTCGCCTACGATGTCTCCTTTTAGGCGCCGTGGAAGAAGAATCGCTGCTAATACTCGAACCACTAGATTGCGACCGAGCACGATGGGCTTTGTCCATACTATTATTAATATTTTCGTCCAAAGAATTCATTTTTAACACAAGTTAATAATGATCTTAACACTCAACTTATATTTAACACTGAAAAGTAGGACACCCTTTTTAAAAGTAACGAGTTACTTTTAAACGCGACTACACCGTTCGGAAATCCGAACGCCAATGGGGTTCATGGATATCGTCATGCGCTACGCAAACGTATCCCCACTACCTGCCGGATTGGGGCGGATATGACGCTGCGGGGCTTATAACGCTACACCGTACCGGAACCGGATATGCCTATCTCAATTTATGGCTTAGAGAAAGGTACAGTCAAGCTTAATATTAGTAGGATGCTGACATTCAAACGATTTGGCTAGTTTTATCTGGCCATTTCATGAAATATAACCATTTTATAACGGCCACATCATGAAATGGCCAATTTTATGACATGGCAACGAGGATTGAACGTGTAATGACAGCCTTAGTTTGTCTGATTATTGTAAAACAGAAATAAATAAAAGGAATATCTTGGTAGACGCGGATTTTTTTGATTGAACAAATCTAAAACGTGACATTGGCTAAATGCACAAACCGGGCGAAGCCAAAGAAAAATAAAATAAATAAAAGGAACAGGAAATAATACTTAAATTTTAGTTTGGCAACACTGGGTTTTAGCAATCCGATGCTAACAACAAAAATTGACAAAAATCTTCCTTTTCTTGAATATTGTGAAAATAATCGTGATTGTAACGCGTTAATTCGTCTACCGTGTATATATAAAATATGTAACTATAATAGTGGTTGAATGGTTGTAGCTACCTTATTCTAACAACATGTCGGAGAATAACGATTCGCAGGCGAACAACCTCTGTTTAACTGAAGATGCATTTGATCAGTTCCAAGCAGTTTCAATGTATCAGGAAGAGGAATACATCACTCTGCCTGCCGTAGTATCAACGAAACCCAAGGAACCAGATCCCGGCGACATAATTCATCTCAGTTATGATAATGAGGTAGTTGTAAGTACCGAAAACGAAGTAAACAGCACTGTCAATGACAACACGGAAGAGATGCAGTACGAGATGGAGCAAAATTCCTTCGATAATAATTCTTATTTAGAAACGAAAGATTTAGACCAAAACTATGAGCCGCAGAAGGTTTCTAAAAAAGGCAGAAAACAGAAACATGTGATTCAAAATGATATCGATATAGTCTCAAAAAACATTACTATCCTCGGTTCTAAGGCCAGCAATGACATTCAGGTAAATACTGAACAAGAATCATCCCTCATAAGTAGCACTGTACCTCGTAGAAGAGGTAGGAAACCTAAGCCCAAACCAATTCCTCCGGAACCCGTTACACCATCAGAGATAAATCAAGACAGTCTGAATATCTCTAGCTCTCGACTAAGTTCTGATCCAGAAACATCAGATATAGTTGCCAGTGTCAAGAGAAGGCGTGGTAGGCCACGAAAATCTTTTCCAAATGACCTAAGTATTTCTATGCCAATTGAAAAAGACTTGTCAAGTGAACTGAGTGGTTCTGATAACAACAGAATTGATGGTGTTGTGTCTACCCGCAAGAGAGGCAGACCAAGAAAAATACAACCTGAAGTAAATCCTCAGAGCGAGGTTAAAAATAATACAGATGTCTTATCAAATGACCTCATAAGTATAGAAGATTTAAATGGGACACAAGCCACACATGAACGTAGCAAGGAGTTGCTGGAATTAGATATTTCTAAAATAGAAAATAGGGACTTGGACAAAAAACTATTTAGTGACTCAGATGACCTTGATGATGTTTCTTTAAGTACATTGAAAGCACATCCTGAAACGTCTAAATCACCCGATGAAAATACTTTAACTAAAAATGAAAAGGAACAACACATAGCGAATATGAGTTCTGAATATGCTTATTTAACTCCTCCAAAAAGGAAAAAAAGAACACCTGGTAAAAAAGGAAGTGGTAAGCCTAAAAAAGTACCTAAACTAATAGTAGAGAATAATCAAGTGGGAATTAATGACATATCAGAGTCTATAGCACCGAGTTCAGTATCCAAAAATGAAACTCAGTTAGAAAGCTCCTATATAGATTCTGATGACAACGAAGAAGTGAGCTTGAGCCAATTAAAAGAAATGAACAGTGACTTAGCAAATACTGAAAATATTAACACGACTGTAGTCTCAACTACTGACAATCAAGATGATAAAGTTGAAAATGTTGAAGGCACCAGTGATATCAAAAAAAGTCCAACAAAGCGCAATAGTAAAATGCCAGTTATGTCAGACTTTGAATACAATGTCGACAGTGTTATAGATAAGGATGAGACTGTAAACGAAGCAAATGATGATAATTCATTACTTGTGGAAGACACTTCTAAAAGACCAATACGCAGAAAAGTTGTAAAATTACGTTATCAAGAAGAGTCAGATGAGGACCCCTTTGCTAATGTTGAGTTATCAGATGATGATGAACCAATGAGAAAAGGTAAAAGATATTATTCTGATGATGAATATATACCTGGTAGAAGAGGAAATAAAGATATAGATTCTACAGACAGTGATATATCCTTGAAAGGGTTTAAGGAAGATTTCCATAAGAAGAAAAAGTTACATAAAAAATCAGAATCTCAGTCTCCACAGAAAAAAGGAAAAGTAGATCCTCCAATTCTTGATCTGGAAAGTGATGATGTAGAAGTATGTTTACAACCTTCTACTGTACCTAAACCAACTGATGACACTGATCCTGCAAAACTCTGGGGTTGTAGCAATGAGTTTGAGAACTTCCTTGCCAAAAAGATTCAAGGAACTAATTTGAAAATTAAAAAACTGTCTGCAACTGCACCAACTGAGAACAAAGCCCTTGAAATACCTGTGTTGGACCCAGAAGCAAAGAAGACCTATGAGATGTGCAGCCAAACAAGCATTATTCAAACAGTGTCCACTGGTGTGCAAACCACTCCACCCTATGATATCCCCATGAAAGAGAACATTGCATTAACACCAGAACAGTCAGAAAATGCTTGTTATTTCCTAAATAGTATTGTGAAAACAACTTCTGAGTTAGGTACATTGATGACACAAAAATCTGAAGATTTTATCAAAAAGAAAATAAACACAACAAATGTCACTGACACCATGAAGATGGATTACTGTGTGAAAAAGTCATTCTTATTATTTAAACTAGCTAAACATAATCTATCGCAGATGGAAGAGGATCTAGCAAAACAGTATGATGAATTTCTAAAAACAAATAATTTAACAAAATGTAGGGAACTACCTAAACAAATAGTTGCCTCAGCAAAACCAGTAAGTAGTGACAGTGATTGTGAAATTGTAGAAGAACCAGTTAAACCAACTTCTGCAAGTAAATCTAAGGGGAAACCAAAATTTAATCCTAAAACTGTATTTCTGAACAAAGAACTATCTATTAAGATAGCAAAAAAACCATCTGACATCAACAAAAAACTTGATATCAAGGGGCGGCACACTGTATGGATAAATGACACAGTGATGGTAAAAAAAGTCAATAAGCCTACTCAGTCTTTTTTAGCCCAGGACAGCCGAAATAAAAAACCACCAGATAATAATATTACTACTAAAATGGTAAGTGATTTTTTTAAGAATTATTACCGTCAGAAAGCAATATCACTTTGTGCCCCTTTCACAACCACAGATTGGCTTAATGTGAACAAAGAATGTGTGTGCAACTATTTTGTTGTTCAGCCAGTTCAATATAATAATAATAATAATGTGAATTATTCTGCGAATGGTGGAATTAGCACAGAAAACCATGCCAGTACCTCGGAGACAAATCATACTATAAAACAAATACCTATCAAAACTATAGTAACATGCCCAGAGACTCTTCTTAAACTGTGTTTTCGGATTGTGAAAAATCAAATACATGATAAAAGATGTGTCAAGGAAGTTTGTCATGAAAACATACAAAATGAACTTACAGATGGGAAAAACCAGCCAATAACATTATTTCGACAATGCCTGAGGGTCCTGACTGGTAGAGCTGTTGAAAATATGGAGAGGAGCCCAACACCCTCAGTATATTCAGCCCCTGAGGATGTATCAACTGTACCACCTCTTAAAATACTCTGTCACAGAAGAATGGTGGAATTATTATCCAGCTCAGGCAGTGAGGACCTCAGAGAAGAACATGAAGTGCCTGAAACAAGGTGTAGTACAGCAGAATCTAATTATTCAATTGCCACCTGTTCTTCCAAAAATTCATCACCATCAATTAAGATAAAAGAAATTAAGTCACTCTTATCCTTGTGTGTTGAGTTCATACAAAGAAAAGAAATCAAGTCACTCTTCTCCTTGTGTGTTGAGTACATACAAAGAAAACAAGTTTTTAAATTAAGTGATACCATAAGTGTACTAACACCAAAATCATTGAAAACCTCTGCTTTTGAACATGTCAAACATTTAATATATGGAGACGTGCATGTTCCCTTATTTGGTACTAGTGAGTTCAATGAAGAACACCATAATGACGAAATTATGATTGAGGGTTTAACAATTAATAGTATAAATACATTATCTGAGGAAGCATTCCGGAATCTAGAACATTCACATGCGGAAAGTCCAGATAGTCCTGATTATTTAGATGGCTTTGATAATGAAGACCATTATGAGCCAGACTTTAATGAAACTGAGGAGGAAAACCCAGTTGAAGCCGAAAACAGTTGGGTATCACAAGTGCAAATGCAGGAACTTAGGTCATGCTTTAACACTACTAACACAGATATCAATGAAGGAAAAGTGGTTTCAGTTGTTACTCAAATCAAAATCGAACCCGAGGATGATTTGCCAGAAAATCTAGATTCGCTAGCTCATGTGAAAATTGAACCAATTCATGGACCTGACGAAATGACAAATATACCAGAAGTCAAGCCTGAAGCTATAGACGTTTTGGGTTCTGTACCACCAGAACTCATCAGACAAACGAGTAGTAGTTATGATGTCGACGCATTTGAACAGTTTGCTGCTTCTAACAAAATTTTGCACGAAATGCAAGGTGATGACATCTTCACCCAAAGTGTGCACAGGATACGCAGACAGCACGAACCGGATTACGACGAAGATGACACGAGCATGAGCCTCCTAGTCCCACAGACCTACGAACCTTTGACTATTGAAACTGCCAAAGGAAGCTTAATGGAAAGCAGTAGTTCTGATGCTGAAAGTTCTAAAAATAAAAAGCCTACAGGGAAAAAGAAACCTGATAAACGTAAGAGTAAACAGAAAAAAGCTGATCAAAAGACTGTCAACAAAGAAACACCAGCACCTACTAAGGATAAAACTACTAACGAAGTTGCTAATTTAACCAAGAGAATGAGAGACAAAATCAGACAGGAGGAGAAAAAAGACGATTCTACAGATTCTGAAGCTGAAAACTTACCATTGCGGTTAAGAAGTAGGAAAGAACAAGAAAAGTCAAAACAAGCACAGACCAGTAAAGTGAAAGAAAGTGAGATACAATGTAACAATGTTGATTCTACTGATCAAGTTGACGATGACGTGGGCAACTTCACTGGCTTTACAGCAATCGATCAAAACGAGATTTCTAACTACCAGAAATACATGCAATTTGTGTATGACAAAATTATACCAGATAAAGATGAGGCTGCTGAAGAAAAAACAGTTCATGAAGAGCCATTAATTTCTAATGAGCCTGCTGAATTATTGGAGTGTGAACCAACTATGCCTATTTTCGATGAACCTGTAAGTGCAAAAAGATCAACCAGAAAAGGCAAAGCAAAAGCTGAAATATCAAAAAAGGAAGAAATATCAAAGAAAGCAGAAATATCAAAGAAAGCAGAAATATCAAAGAAAGAAGAAATATCAAAGAAAACAGAAATATCAAAGAAAGGAGAAATATCAAAGAAAGAAGAAATATCAAAGAAAGAAGAAATTTTAAAGAAAGAAGAAATTTCAAAGAAGGAAGAAATCTCTAAAAAAGGAATTTCTGTAAAAAAAGAAGTGGATTTAAAAGAAAAGGTTTTAGAAGAAACTCCTTCATTTGTAGACCGCTTTGGTTGGCACTGCTATCCAGTTAACGGACTTGATGGGAAGCTTTACCAGAATTCATGTGTAGCTTTGGAAAAACTGCCTGAATCATTTGTCCAGACATATTTTGAGTATCAAGGCATTACAAGCAAAAAAATTGAAGACCAGGAGATTGACAGGTATAGTAAAAATAAAAATATTTTGCTTTTTCTTTTTAAGTTTTTATTGTTCAGGCTTTTTCACCATATTTTTATAACCTTGCAGGTTGACAAATTTAAACTCTTTGAATAGAACAGTTCAGTTGAACTTGCCTAAAAATAAATTGAAATCTAAGCGGGAAGCTAAGAGTAACCACACATCTGAAGCGGGCAGTCGGGCTGAAAGTCCAACGTATTCTGACCATTATGCAGAGCTGGAGCCTTCAGATGACGAAGGAGCCAATGTTGATGATGAAGTTGCTCTGCCTCCTGTAAGTACTTTGATTTTAAAAAAAACTTTGATGAGGATATTTAGACTCAGATTGTAGAGTACGGACTTTTTTCCGCACTTAGACTCCCGTTCGGTCCGTTGTGCGTGGCAGACTGATAGATGCGAGGGGAGGGAAAAGTTCGCGGAATGAAAAGGAAATGGTGGTGGGTGAAATTAAACATGAAATTATTTTTCGTTTTCAAAATATATATTTTTTTTTCTTTTCAAATAATAGTTTGTATATACCTTCGAAAAAAAAAATTTCAAGGGCCTCAAAACAGGCAGAATTAGCCGACTTCACTTCTTCATTATCGGTGAATTTCTTTCCACGAAGCTCTTTTTTCCTGTTTGGGAACAAATAATAATCACAAGGGGCCAAATCTGGACTGTAGGGAGGGTGGTTCAGAGTTTCGAAGCCGCACTTGTATAAGGCAGCCATCGCAACATGACTCTTGTGAACGGGTGCGTTGTCGTGCAAAAGGAGCGCACCTCGAAACCACTTTTTCTTTAATTGCATTTTTTAATGTTTCTAGTAGCATAGCATTGCCCCGAGATATTGGCACCTTTATCTTTATAATCAACAATATCCACTCTGAATCCCAAAAAACTGTAACCATAATCTTTCCGGCCAATTGTGACACCTTGTACTTCTTAGGCGGTGCTGAGCCTTTTTTGTGCCACTGCATGGACTCTTGTTTGGACTCAGGTTCATAGTGATGAACCCAAGTTTCATCCCCAGTCACAATTCGGTTCATAAACTCATCCCTGTTCTCACTACACAGGTCCATAAACTCGCGAGGACACTTGACGCGCTGCTGTTTTTGAATCGGTGTGAGCATTCTCGGCACCCATCTTGCACTGACCTTACCTTTATGCCAAGATGGTCATAGAGAATGGTCAAAATAGTCGAAGACGATACTCCAGTCATATCTGCGATCTGCTTTTTCTTTAGAAAATCTATATCTTTTTCAAAAATGTCTGAAGACGTTGCCTCAATCAGCCGACCAGAGCGCTGATCGTCTTCAATTGAGTATCTGCCTTGCTTGAAAAGACTATGCCATTTGTAAATCATCGATTTTCCAGGGCAAGAGTACCCATAAACAGATGACATGTCTTCCATAATTATCTGAGGCGTATTTCCTTGCTTAGTAAGCACGAAACTCAATTTTCTCCATAGTGAGTGTTCTCTTCCCGATTTACTATTTTTTTAATCGATTGGGCTGAAAAGTATTTATTGAGTCACCAAGTAGTGACAGGTAAAAAAATAGTTATATTCATTTATTGATATAATGACAAATGGATTGTGGAGGACAGTCGCTCCGTGTAAAATACTGGTATTCAGCTGCATCTGTTGAATCCGGTCAGTCTGGAAGCAGACTCGAATAACATTGGTGAAAAAAGGCTAGGCAGATTATTTGAAACCTAATGACAGTCAGCAAGTGTGACAACTATTCTGCAAGGATTTTCTAATTTAGTTTCAGATAGAATCATAAGAATAAATTACAATTCCAAATATTGATAGCAAACCTTATCATAACTACATTACTTTCACAGCCTCTAAAGCAAACAGAAAACAGTTTAGCAAAGAATCTTCTGATGAACGACAACGACAGCGATTCTGACTCCGCCGTTAAGGTCAAAAAAGAGCCTTCAGGTGGTACTGAAACCAAGCCCAAAACTAGTAGCAAGTCCAAGAATAAAGCAGAACCTATAGTAGAAGATGGCGCCGACCTGATGCTGACGGCAGATAAGATGATGAATAAGGAACTGACGCTGTTGCACGCACCCGTAGTGGTGAACGATGATGTTCAGGATACGCCTACTAAGGGTCCCGTTACGAGGAATAAACAGGTATTAAAAGCTTCTTAGTGTGTTGGTGGTCAATTAAAAAAAAGTGATTATTTTGGCATGGAATTCAGTGTATATTCATAAATGAAAACATGCTTTAAATTTAAGCTGGTTTTATTGTCACGCTTACCATCGGCACTGAAAAGGCAATATCGGAGTTCTATGCGAGCACTTCGCCTGCGACCTTAACTGCGCAGATTTGGTATTATATACTACTAGCTGCCGCCCGCAGCTCCGCCCACGTGAATATCTATAATTGTCCCAAGGGAACATACTCCCGGGATAAAAAGTATCCTATGTGTTATTCCAGACTATAATCTACCTCTGTGCCAAATTTCATCAAGATCCATTCAGTAGTTTTTGCGTGAAAGAGTAATAGATATAAATTATATAATAGGAAGGAAGTAGGATTTGCCACTTTGAGGTTGAAATTCCAAAATTCCCAGTTCTCACCTACATCATAAAAGGAAGCATAAGGCATTTTGCTTAAGGCTTTTCTTTATATAGTTTCGGCTGTGCCTTGATTTGTCAGTCAGTTTTCCTTTGATATACTCGTATATAATATTATATAAACGTTGACTGGTCGGTCTCATGAAAGTCAGCGCTAAGCTACGTGCTGCCTCAGCCAGTGAGCTTTATCGATTCACACTGAACGCATTCCCCGACGCGCACAATCTATTCCTCGTGAAACCAATCATCATCTTCCTGCCCTTCTCGTGAAACCTGTGTCGTGTCAATTAGCATGACACCAAAGCGACTCCAGTTGAGAGACCGACGCATCGACTTCGAATCTCAGCGCAGAGGATCAGCGTAACAAGAAAACCAGCTTTAGAGTTTACCGAAGATGGTGCTTACATGTGATGTAAATTGTGTAATTATAAAGAAGTGATAAAACTTTCTTTATTTATTGATGGACTCAACAAATTCCCTTTTTCAATTGCTCTGAAAAAAGAACATATAAATCTTATTGCTAGTTCTGTATTGTTTATAAATAGTAAAGGTTTTGCGAAGTAAGCTCTTATCTAAACATCCAGTTATAAAGTCATTTCACTTCCTTATCGCAAAATTAGGTCAGTGTTTCCGTTAGTAAACACAGTCCTAACTTTTTTAAGTCGCCGGTAGTTAATCTTGTTGTATTGTTTGTTTAGAAAAGCGCAACTAAAAATCAACCGTCGACTAGCAAAATGAAGAATGAAGAAGATTCCTCTTCTGAGGAAGAGAAGCAATGGGTGAGCACCAAGGAGAAGCTTCTTAAAAGGATGGGCAAGAAAGACACTGCCAGGTATTGTAAACCATATCTTCTTAGATTTGTTACTTTTAAAGTTGCATTGTATCTGCCTATCTCAGCCTAGAATAAGATGATTAGACTTAAGTGTATGGTAAGGTATTTTAATAAAAAATAATTATGTGATAGTCTATAGATTTGGATTTCATTATTTTCGCAATAATAAGGTATCAAATAAAGTGAACGGAATTTAATATTAAGCAAAAAAGTGACAAAATGTTAGTTTATTATAAGGCTTCGATAATAAATAAATAAAGGTTACTATGTGATTCTATGTTCTTTGTTTTTAATTTATCCTGGACTAATACCACTTTGTCAAAGATCACTAAATTGGTTTTGTGGCTGCAGATTGAAACATAAGCAGCAAGACCAAGCAGAGAGACCAATAAATGATTTTACATTATTAATAAAATAGATAATGCCGTGTCAAATAAATTAATGGGTTAAGTTCGACTGGTAGAAAGCTTGTTTGATTAATTCCGCCCATGTGCCACTACTGTTCATAAAGTTTAAATAAATGAGAGGGCTGTAAGCTATAAAGTGAGCAGAACTAGTGGGTTCAACGAGGTTGTGACTATAGTGTTCTCAATTCTGTATTGTTTTCTACTCTGTCATGTAAAGTGGCGTTGAGTTATTTATCCCTGCAATGTAAAGTAGAGGAAACCTTGGGTCTGCCAAATCCCAATCTAATTAAACAAGCTTTAGAAGCTGTTAGATAAAAAAAGATCACTGCGTTTTATGGCCTTCTCTTTTCCACCCCTGACCGAACACCTTTGCACACTTAATTGTTTAACCAAATTCAATATTGATAATTAATAATTCATATTTGTTCTTATAATGATAGATATTGACAACAATACCTATGTATGTAAGACGCTAGCTAACGGCGATTAGGTATCCAGAAGGAGAAATCTCAATATGAATAAACTTGTATATTTTACTTTACACGTTTACAACAGATTTATTCAATTTTATTTGAATGTACGCAGTTTGGACGACGCTAAGCGCGCGAAGCTCGTGAGCGAGTTCATAGAGAGGCGCGGCGACCAACCCGACTCACACATACGACCTCGCAGCACGCGCACGCGCCGCTCCGGCAAGAGGTTCCTGGAGAGGCAGAAACAACTCGGGTATGAACATAAACTGTACTCTGTTAGGCACAAGCTCGTGAGCGAGTTCATAGAGAGGCGCGGCGACCAACCCGACTCACACATACGACCTCGCAGCACGCGCACGCGCCGCTCCGGCAAGAGGTTCCTGGAGAGGCAGAAACAACTCGGGTATGAACATAAACTGTACTCTGTTAGGCACAAGCTCGTGAGCGAGTTCATAGAGAGGCGCGGCGACCAACCCGACTCACACATACGACCTCGCAGCACGCGCACGCGCCGCACCGGCAAGAGGTTCCTGGAGAGGCAGAAACAACTCGGGTATGAACATAAACTGTACTCTGTTAGGCACAAGCTCGTGAGCGAGTTCATAGAGAGGCGCGGCGACCAACCCGACTCACACATACGACCTCGCAGCACGCGCACGCGCCGCACCGGCAAGAGGTTCCTGGAGAGGCAGAAACAACTCGGGTATGAACATAAACTGTACTCTGTTAGGCACAAGCTCGTGAGCGAGTTCATAGAGAGGCGCGGCGACCAACCCGACTCACACATACGACCTCGCAGCACGCGCACGCGCCGCTCCGGCAAGAGGTTCCTGGAGAGGCAGAAACAACTCGGGTATGAACATAAATTGTACTCTGTTAGGCACAAGCTCGTGAGCGAGTTCATAGAGAGGCGCGGCGACCAACCCGACTCACACATACGACCTCGCAGCACGCGCACGCGCCGCTCCGGCAAGAGGTTCCTGGAGAGGCAGAAACAACTCGGGTATGAACATAAATTGTACTCTGTTAGGCACAAGCTCGTGAGCGAGTTCATAGAGAGGCGCGGCGACCAACCCGACTCACACATACGACCTCGCAGCACGCGCACGCGCCGCTCCGGCAAGAGGTTCCTGGAGAGGCAGAAACAACTCGGGTATGAACATAAATTGTACTCTGTTAGGCACAAGCTCGTGAGCGAGTTCATAGAGAGGCGCGGTGACCAACCCGACTCACACATACGACCTCGCAGCACGCGCACGCGCCGCTCCGGCAAGAGGTTCCTGGAGAGGCAGAAACAACTTGGGTATGAACATAAATTGTACTCTGTTAGGCACAAGCTCGTGAGCGAGTTCATAGAGAGGCGCGGCGACCAACCCGACTCACACATACGACCTCGCACAGGTAGCAGATATAAACTCCCAGGCGACATGATTCTTTGCGACATCTACATATTTGAACCAAACCAAACCAAAAACAAAACCTTAATGAATTATTCACATCTAAACCTTCCTTATGAATCACTTTGTCCATTGATGTAAGTTTGGGGCCCGCCTAACAAAGTTTTCAAGCTGTGTGACAGAGTGACATTGCTTCAGACAAAAACAGTAAACAACACCAACACCCTCTTTAATAAAAATTGGGAAATCAATCCTCAAGAAGAGTAATCCACAGGGACTGTTTTGCTCTCTGGAGTGTTAAATCCCTCTGTTCAACGCTTCCCTTCCGTTTGGGCTGAGGATTAAAATCTCACCTTCGGGTCAAAATTGTACAGTTGTAAAAATTAGATTTTAAGAAATGTTTATTTTATTCTTTCAGAATACTATCAAGGGAGCTGTTCGGGGAGTCGTCAGACACGTATATGTCAAAAAGATCTCAAGCCAGTTTGTTTAGAGGACGTCGTAATATTAGGAAGGTAAGTCAGCCTTTCAATTTGTTTTGTTTTACCAAGGGATAGTGTTACCCAGTAACTGGGAGTCACATAGACAGTTGTTGCATTTGAAATACTGGTATTCAGCTGCATTCGACCTCAACGCAGCTGGGTAAGACTATGATGAAGATAAATTCTTATGTACTCACATTCTTACATATAAATATTTCTTGCTATCTCCAAGAACGATGTATTTCAACAAAACATTTTCTACAGGTTATTGACAAGAAATCTCTAGCGCGCAGCACTGTAGTGGCAAATATGGAAGAGTTTGAGAGAAAAAAAAGACTGAATAATAAGCAGGCCCAACTGGTAAGTATGAAAAAAGATGTAATACTACTGAAAAATTTAATCTTTATAGGGTCGTTAACTTAAAATGTTTGCTGTGTGACAGGTGACCAGACAGACACAAGTGATCCTTTAAGGGTTCCGTTTTTTCATTACGGATGTTCAGATCACTGTAAATATCCAATTAACTTACAATATTAGTCTGTTAAACATATTTCTGGGTCCATGTTATGGATTGTTAAAACCATCATTGTTCTCGCTCGAAAGAGAGATGGAACTATGCAGGAGGTGTAGTGCCCCCCCCCCTGTACCGTTTTGTCCTTCAGCTCGTCATGTTTTACTTGTGTGATATGTTACAAACTTCCCGATACTTGTAATCCCTATCAAATTTAATGTGTGCGTGGAGGGCCTAATCCGAATCTATGAGTAATATCGAAAAAGATTGAAAGGAGCTTCGAGCCCGATATTGATTTATATAAAAAATAAATGTACCACACCTAAATCGACCCTATTTCGCATCGCTATTGGCATCTAATTCCGTATCGTTCGTACAGAGGGAGCTGCTGGGCTGCGAAGAGGGCGTGAACGTGCTAGTCATTAACGACGAGGTGTGTCTGGAGTACGACTTCGAAGAGAACCGCCCCGTCGTCACCGTGCACCCCTTCTTCACCAAAGTTATGAAGGCTCACCAGGTTTGTAATATAAGTTGAGACAGAATAGACTGAAATGCATTTTTATTCGTTTAATCACAACACGAGGTTATAAACTAAACACATTAGCAACATGTATGCTTGTTTCTGAGATATCACGTGGACCATACATATGTCACCGGAAAATTGCAAACGCCGCCGCCGTAAGATTTACACTCCCAAGTTGCATGTAAAGCTCCGTATAGGCAAGTAGTTGAGCAACATTGTTTACATCATCATTTCAATTATGAAACGATATAATACAAAACATTGTCATATCAGCAATACTGCAGCATTCCATGTAGCAAAGTTAAGATGTTGCTGAAACAATGTAGCGCAACTATGATACGGGCTTAGGTTTTACGATTGCAAAAGTGAGCTGCTGTTTTATGTGTCTGAGATGTCATCATTTCATCAATCAATGTCACTTATCCATATTCCTCAGTACGAAGGCGTCAAGTTCATGTGGGACGCTTGCTTCGAGAGCTTAGCAGAGATCGAGGCCGGACGACCGGGAGGCGGATGCATTCTCGCGCACTGCATGGGACTTGGCAAGACGCTGCAAGTGTTGGCGTTGTTACACACAGTAAGAACTTTCCAATCGAATCCTTTGATACATTTTAAGTTTCTTAAAAATGTTGTTATGTAAAAAAATGTGTTAAAGCCGGCTTCCTCAATAACTATAGGATGGTTTAGAATGGTGGTGCTGGTCGTGTAGTGTCTGTTGCTGTTTGGTTTTTGCGCAGCTCAACTTATTAGGTTGTCGGCACTGATTAAAAGTTCCTTACGGAACAGATAATTCACTCCATAGGGGAAGATAGATACCGTACACTATAATTGCCTACAAAAATATTATAGGCGTTCTTGCGCGCTAAAATGTACCTTACGCTGACGCCCGACTGTATCTACTACGTCGTCTGTGGTGGTGTCGGGCGATCACGTGCGTCATTTAACGCAACGATAGGGCTGTCAATTCTGGGGGATATGGTGGACCATACGGTCTGCCCTGCTTGGGCAGAGCACCGCCGTGTCCTCGTCGAGGCGATCGGCGGCGGCGACCTCTCGCGTCCGGCCCTGGTTCACTCCATGGTCCGGAGCGAGGAGGCATGGGAAGCAGTCACCTCCTTCTGCGAAGCTGTAATGCTAGTGAAGGAGGAGGCGGGCCGCGTGAGGGAGAGACAACCCTCGCGCGAGTAATTATTGAGTTATTAATTTGGGCGTCTTTTCTGGCAGAATAAATATCCTTTCTTTTCTGTTCTACTTTTTTGATAACTATTGGAACAGGCCCTGAGATCTGCGCACCCGCATATATGTGGGATGGGACTTGTCTAGGCTAGATGGACTTTAGACCTTAGAAACGTGGCTGGGATAGACTTTTAACATGGACGACGAAGATTAGGCTGTCTGGGATTTGAGCCCTATGTCTAGCAGTGGGGCCCGATATTTTGAATGGGAAATCTTACAGCTTGCTTGAGAGTTTTTCTCTTCTGTGTCTCTAAAGTGCCGTAGGGAATTTACGCCGCTAAGGTTGCGCAAACGCACATTTGTCGGTACAGTCATGAACAGCGTAGCAAGTCATTCCATAATGTGCACACGTAGCATCACTTTTACCCTCAGGTATTAACTCATCCCGGCGTCAAAATGCAACGCGTCCTTGTATGCTGCCCTCTGTCGACTGTACTCAACTGGGTCGACGAGATACATAAGTGGATTGGACCCGTCACTAACCAGATCAAGGTAAGCAGCAGTAGTAGTAGATATTTGTGCTATGAAAAATAAGCTTTGAAGGCGTTAAACTTCTTGGTAGTTCTTTCAAACTGCAGACATCAAATGTTTGAATTACGTTCAATAATCAAATTATCAATTTATTTGCCATAAACTGACTCTCGCAACAATGAGCAACCATGGTGTTTAACGTAGCATAATATAAAAAAAAAGTTATCATACTTACAAGCACGCTTCTAATGTGTAATCCAATGAACCGTCTGAAAAGAGCAAATGCTATTCTAATAAGGAGAGTTGTTGCGATGGTGCTAACTCACTAAAACCGCAAGTATACTTCAGCCCATCTGATTGCAGATTGACCTAAAAAAAAAAAAAAAAAAAAAGATAATAATACTTACATTTTGTGATCAACTTGTTTCTTTTTTTTTTCAAGCAACGTAAAATAAAGAGGAAATTACAGGTATAACATTAATATCTAGTTTTGACTAAACATTTATCAAAGCTCCTTTCTTTATGAGGTCTTAGCAACCTTCCTTTATGTCATCCGTCTTTGCTTCAGGTAAGTATATTTAAATTTTTAATCCCAACTGCCAGTGATTTTTCTAAAACTTTGTTCTGTGATACTCTTTAGTATTGTGTAGACAATTTCAACTATTCAAAATATGCGCAACATTGACTTCATGTATCTCGTCCAAATAGGTTTTCGAGCTATCAAAGCTAAAGAAAACATACGAACGCGCCTACCAACTAGAAGACTGGTACAACGGTGGTGGCATATTCATCATAGGATACGAACTCTTCCGAAGTTTAACGACGCTCGATCCAGTCCTCGACGACGTTCGGCCGACGATCGTCAACAAGATACGCACAGCCCTACTCGACCCCGGTCCAGACATCATAGTCTGTGACGAAGGACACCTGCTAAAGAATGATTGCTCTGTACTCGCGGTAGCAATGAGCAGGGTTGTCACGAAAAGAAGGATTATTTTAACAGGGACCCCAATGCAGAATAATTTGAGAGAGTATTATTGCATGGTGAACTTTGTCAAGCCTAATTTGCTGGGAACTTATGCTGAGTATTCTAATCGGTAAGTTGAAGATGTGTAAGTTATTGTGAGGTAGGTTTTTTCAACCTTTACTGAACCGTTTCTGGAATTAGTCACCCCTAATGATTTCCATATTATTATGTCTTTCTTTCTTGATTGTTCTAGCCAATCTTGGTATGTTCTGACGTCTAAAGTTTTAAATGACTGTGCCGATTTTCAATCGAGATCAAAATCGGTTCAGCGATTAACGGCCGCTTTCTATAACATATCTCAATCCCAATCTTGATCCCGATCCTTGTCTGTAACCAATCAGCGGCCGAGTTTGTGTCCTTCACCACACAATCCTCACCTTTGATTGGTTACGGACAAGGATCGGGATCATAAATTGGGATTGAGATATATTATAGAATTCCCGATTTAGACGTGAAAGCGTTACAAAGAAACTCGCTTTCGCATTTATATTTTTATTCCTCAGATGAAAGATTCCTTAAGATTAAAAAATCCGCCCTAAACTATCTCACGTTTTTTTTAACAAAATAAACTAACCTCTATCCACATCCAATAGGTTCGAAAATCCAATAATGAATGGTCAGCACCGAGATTCCAGCGAAGAAGATATCAAACTAATGAAGGCTCGTACACACATCTTACACAAAGTACTAGAAGGTTGTCTACAAAGGCAGGAAGCTTCAGTACTCTACCCTTACTTGCCTAAGAAGCATGAGTATACTGTGTTTATAACACTAACGCCGTGCCAGTGGGATTTGTACAAACACTACTTGCACAACTATGGCAAGCAGACTAAACAGAGCATTTTGAAGGATTTCCACATACTACAGAAGATATGGTCGCATCCTCAAGTGCTGCATAACTTTCAGACGAAGGCGAGGGACCGGGATGAGAAGAATAAAATTAAAGGTATGTCTATTAAGTAATTCTCCAGTTTCTGGAATCAATGTTGTCAATCAATGTTTTGTAAATCACGTGTAAAGTAGTACATGCAAAAATTACGAATTTCCAAACAAATTTTTTCCTTGATTAAAAACCCACATATAAAAGAAACACCCAGACCCAGTGGCTTTGGCTGAGCGTTGTCTATCAATGAATGAATTCATTTAAGATTTGTAATATGTAAATTACAGTGGCCCTACATCCCATTTATGTAGTGGTGGCTGTATCTCGGTATGTTTAAAATTATCAATTCAAATTGTTTTAATTTGTTGTTTCAAGCAATGGAAATGAAAGAGGAAAGTACAGGTATCTCGACAGTTAACTTCGTTCATGCACAATAATAAACATACACAAGGACTCACAAAAGGCCTATAAAGTCTCTTAGAGAAGACGAAATAAAAATAAGAATAACAGAAAATAAAACATTCCACAGTACATTAGTCTAAACTGAGAAATATGTTATTTAGTATGCAGCAGCATCATCATCATCATCACCACCATCATCATCTTCCTGCCCTCTTATCCCATGTTACTTGGGGTCGACGCAACACGTTTTCTTCTTCCACTGTGTCCTATCATCCGTCACACCCTTTTCTTTCATATCGCTCCTCACACAATCCATCCATCTTTCCTTTGGCTTCCCTTTCCTTCCATTAATTTAGTATGCAGCATGCTTACCTTTAAATACTACCATACAACTCTGAAGGCAAGATTTGCAGGCTGTGCTTTGATAACTGGTTTTTACTAATATGGACCTTACATTAGACAACAATAAGGTGCAGGCTTACTTTTTATGCAAAGTCAAAGCAAGGCTTGGGCGGGAAGTCTCGACATAGTAACCGATCGCCTACCGACCGAATTCGGTCGATAAGTCCATAGGCCGACTGTACAGTCACTCTCGAAAGCGATTCACGATCAAAATCAATGATCTGATCCGTGGATCGCATTTGAGATTGACTGTGTACGGGCAGCTTTAGGACTTACCGACCGAATTCGGTCGCTAAGCGATCGGTAACTATGTCAAGACTTCCCACCCTGTAAATTTTACTTAGCGCCTTGTTTGGTTAAACATGTTCCCGTCTCACTTGCTAAAACTCTTTTTTTTGTCAACGCTTGGAGTATTGCTTAACCAAAACACTTGCCTAGAGATTAATCAATAGTGCATCAAAACAGCATTTTGCTTTAGAAATTCAAGATAAAATTCAGTGAATCTGTTTGCACTCTAACCGCATCAATATTTTCACAGCGGAGAAATTGGAAGATGATTTAGCAACCGAAGACCTAGAAGAAATAAAGCCGAATGCAGCTGTAGACCTGTGGTGGCTGGAGTATCTAGACGGGGGGAACATGCTGGAGACGCTCGATAGCTCCAACAAGTTCGTTGTGGTCTTCAGGATATTGGATGAGTGTATCGCGCTGGGGGATAAAGTGTAAGTGATACAATAGTAGTCTACTTATATTTAGTACTTATAGTCGATCAACGCGAGTGATTCTACAGACTTCACCTAGTCTGTAGAATCACTCGCGTTGATCGACTATGAAGGGGCAGAACTTGACAGAGTGGTGAGCTGGAGCAAAGAAAACCTCCTACAGTTTAATAGCTCGAAGTGTGTGACAATCACTTTTTCTCGTGCACACAATCCCATCGTATGCAGCTACCATATTGACGGGTTGCCTATGGAACGGGTCACAGAAGTCAAGGACTTGGGGGTAAGTTTTAACACCAGCTTGACTTTTCGTGATCACGTCATGCGTTGCTGTAGGAAGGCTTTTAGAAATTTAGGTTTCATGCTTCGCACAGTCCGAGGGTTCACAAACGTAAAAGCTGTCATTGCGCTATATAACGCATTGGTTAGGAGCCAGCTAGAATGTAACGCAGTCATCTGGTCTCCGCATGAGGTTAAATATAGTCTCATGCTGGAGAGAATACAAAATAAATTTATTAGATATTTATACATGAGGTATTATGGTGTCTATCCATTTTATCCGTTAATGTATCCCACCTTATTTATTTTAGGTATGGTGGGATACAACGAGTTGAGGGTTAGGAGGGATTTGGCACTGGCCTCACATATTTTCAAAATATTGAGAGGGAAGTTGCATAATGCGATTATTTTAGGGCAGTTGAGCCTGTGTGTCCCCGACAGGTACGTGTGGCGACGACGGCGACCACGCCTGCTGGTGGAGCCGCGCTGTCGGACTAACCTTCTGAGAGAGGCGCCGCTGACGCGGGCACTTCGCACGCTCAACCTGATTGCTAATGAGACGGACCTATTTTGTTGTACTCTGGGTGAATTCACAAGGAATGCATTATATATAATTAGCTATAGATGTTAGTATAAGTTAGGATAAGCGCATTTATCGCATTGGGGAAAAACCCTGTAAGGATAGATGTAAGGTGAATAAATAAATAAAAAATAAATAACTTTGTCCCAAGTTACAGTATGCCAGCTTGGGACATGTAAATATGAGCCTCTTGACAGCTTTGTTTAAAGTTTCCAATATGTTGTTTGTCCTCAGGCTAATATTCTCCACATCACTGTTCTGCCTAGACGCCCTAGAATACTTCCTGAAGAAAATCAAGAAGTGGTCTTTGGGGAACGAGTACTTTCGGCTAGACGGATCGGTTCCGGCCGAGGTGCGGCAGAAGTGGTGCCGTGAGTTCAACGCCGACAACAACTATAAGACAAAGTGAGTTTGTACCCAATCGCCGCCTGTTCTTTTTATCTAAGGGCTCTGCACAAAACTTAGAGTTTGTAAGTGGTAACGCGCAAAGGGTTCGTAAACCTTTGCGCTTTACCTCGATGCAGACTTCAATCGGCTTGTCGGATTTTTTCCTTGGGGCTCGCAAAACTTAGAGGGAGGCAAAGCAGGGGAGTTTTCTTAAAGTGAATAATCAAGGATATTGTCAATGTGATAAAGCGCAAAGTTGTACAAACTCAAACATCCTCCAATGAATTTGTTACTTAATATATTGGAAAATGTTACTGCAATCATCTGCCTAGACTTTTTCCCAACTTTATTGGGGTATAAGTTTGTTTGTTTGAACGCGTTAATCTCTGGAACTACCTACCAGTCGGCGCTACCCCAGCGCAAGGGGATAAAGCAGTTCGATAGCGCTTTTTCTTCTGACTTACTTTACAAATATCAATATTTAAGGGTAACCAATAGCTTTAGCGTAATGCTAGATAGCCTATAGCCTCCCTCATGAATGCGGCTATCAAATACAAAAAGAATTTTCCAAATCCGACCGTTCCAGAGATTAGCGCGTTCAAACAAACATACAAACAAACTCTTCACCTTTATAATATTAGTAAGTATACAACAGAATAAACGCAATACATCTTAAGGGGTCATTGTACTCATCATTATGAACAACTTTCACTATAAGACAAACACTGAAATCGCGAAAAAATGGTTTTATAGTAAAACAACTCTCGTTTATAATACAGATTGTTCCTGGTATCAACGCGAGCCGGCTGCTTAGGTCTGAACATGACAGCCGCCAACCGCGTCATCATCATGGACACGTCATGGAACCCCGCGCACGACATACAGAGCATCTTCCGCGTGTACCGCTTCGGGCAGAAGAAGGACTGCTACATATACCGCCTGGTCGCCATGGTGAGTACAGTCTACTAGCTCACTCGCCATCATGGACACGTCATGGAACCCCGCGCACGACATACAGAGCATCTTCCGCGTGTACCGCTTCGGGCAGAAGAAGGACTGCTACATATACCGCCTGGTCGCCATGGTGAGTACAGTCTACTAGCTCACTCGCCATCATGGACACGTCATGGAACCCCGCGCACGACATACAGAGCATCTTCCGCGTGTACCGCTTCGGGCAGAAGAAGGACTGCTACATATACCGCCTGGTCGCCATGGTGAGTACAGTCTACTAGCTCACTCGCCATCATGGACACGTCATGGAACCCCGCGCACGACATACAGAGCATCTTCCGCGTGTACCGCTTCGGGCAGAAGAAGGACTGCTACATATACCGCCTGGTCGCCATGGTGAGTACAGTCTACTAGCTCACTCGCCATCATGGACACGTCATGGAACCCCGCGCACGACATACAGAGCATCTTCCGCGTGTACCGCTTCGGGCAGAAGAAGGACTGCTACATATACCGCCTGGTCGCCATGGTGAGTACAGTCTACTAGCTCACTCGCCATCATGGACACGTCATGGAACCCCGCGCACGACATACAGAGCATCTTCCGCGTGTACCGCTTCGGGCAGAAGAAGGACTGCTACATATACCGCCTGGTCGCCATGGTGAGTACAGTCTACTAGCTCACTCGCCATCATGGACACGTCATGGAACCCCGCGCACGACATACAGAGCATCTTCCGCGTGTACCGCTTCGGGCAGAAGAAGGACTGCTACATATACCGCCTGGTCGCCATGGTGAGTACAGTCTACTAGCTCACTCGCCATCATGGACACGTCATGGAACCCCGCGCACGACATACAGAGCATCTTCCGCGTGTACCGCTTCGGGCAGAAGAAGGACTGCTACATATACCGCCTGGTCGCCATGGTGAGTACAGTCTACTAGCTCACTCGCCATCATGGACACGTCATGGAACCCCGCGCACGACATACAGAGCATCTTCCGCGTGTACCGCTTCGGGCAGAAGAAGGACTGCTACATATACCGCCTGGTCGCCATGGTGAGTACAGTCTACTAGCTCACTCGCCATCATGGACACGTCATGGAACCCCGCGCACGACATACAGAGCATCTTCCGCGTGTACCGCTTCGGGCAGAAGAAGGACTGCTACATATACCGCCTGGTCGCCATGGTGAGTACAGTCTACTAGCTCACTCGCCATCATGGACACGTCATGGAACCCCGCGCACGACATACAGAGCATCTTCCGCGTGTACCGCTTCGGGCAGAAGAAGGACTGCTACATATACCGCCTGGTCGCCATGGTGAGTACAGTCTACTAGCTCACTCGCCATCATGGACACGTCATGGAACCCCGCGCACGACATACAGAGCATCTTCCGCGTGTACCGCTTCGGGCAGAAGAAGGACTGCTACATATACCGCCTGGTCGCCATGGTGAGTACAGTCTACTAGCTCACTCGCCATCATGGACACGTCATGGAACCCCGCGCACGACATACAGAGCATCTTCCGCGTGTACCGCTTCGGGCAGAAGAAGGACTGCTACATATACCGCCTGGTCGCCATGGTGAGTACAGTCTACTAGCTCACTCGCCATCATGGACACGTCATGGAACCCCGCGCACGACATACAGAGCATCTTCCGCGTGTACCGCTTCGGGCAGAAGAAGGACTGCTACATATACCGCCTGGTCGCCATGGTGAGTACAGTCTACTAGCTCACTCGCCATCATGGACACGTCATGGAACCCCGCGCACGACATACAGAGCATCTTCCGCGTGTACCGCTTCGGGCAGAAGAAGGACTGCTACATATACCGCCTGGTCGCCATGGTGAGTACAGTCTACTAGCTCACTCGCCATCATGGACACGTCATGGAACCCCGCGCACGACATACAGAGCATCTTCCGCGTGTACCGCTTCGGGCAGAAGAAGGACTGCTACATATACCGCCTGGTCGCCATGGTGAGTACAGTCTACTAGCTCACTCGCCATCATGGACACGTCATGGAACCCCGCGCACGACATACAGAGCATCTTCCGCGTGTACCGCTTCGGGCAGAAGAAGGACTGCTACATATACCGCCTGGTCGCCATGGTGAGTACAGTCTACTAGCTCACTCGCCATCATGGACACGTCATGGAACCCCGCGCACGACATACAGAGCATCTTCCGCGTGTACCGCTTCGGGCAGAAGAAGGACTGCTACATATACCGCCTGGTCGCCATGGTGAGTACAGTCTACTAGCTCACTCGCCATCATGGACACGTCATGGAACCCCGCGCACGACATACAGAGCATCTTCCGCGTGTACCGCTTCGGGCAGAAGAAGGACTGCTACATATACCGCCTGGTCGCCATGGTGAGTACAGTCTACTAGCTCACTCGCCATCATGGACACGTCATGGAACCCCGCGCACGACATACAGAGCATCTTCCGCGTGTACCGCTTCGGGCAGAAGAAGGACTGCTACATATACCGCCTGGTCGCCATGGTGAGTACAGTCTACTAGCTCACTCGCCATCATGGACACGTCATGGAACCCCGCGCACGACATACAGAGCATCTTCCGCGTGTACCGCTTCGGGCAGAAGAAGGACTGCTACATATACCGCCTGGTCGCCATGGTGAGTACAGTCTACTAGCTCACTCGCCATCATGGACACGTCATGGAACCCCGCGCACGACATACAATCGGGCAGAAGAAGTTTTTAAGACTGGTTTGTTGTTACGAAAACGTTAACATCATCATGCATTCGAATGTCGTAAAAATCTGCGCTGGAAATCATTCTTATCTTATGAAAAATTCCCATTAACAATAAAATTTATTTATGCAGGGTACGATGGAGCAGAAGATTTACGAGCGCTCAGTGACGAAGCAAGCCGTTGCCTGCCGCGTGGTTGACGAACAGCAGATTGATCGCCACTACAATATGGCTGAGCTCACCGAGTTATACAAGTAAATAACGACCTTACCTTTTAGATGCCCTTGTCGAACGGGTGAACTCATTGACGGGCGCGGTTAAATGCATGCTATCACATTCAACATCATTTAAAAGACGGAATAAACGCTGTGATGAGCAATATGAAGCTAGTGCGCACACAAATTCAAAGTTCCAAATCATTTAAGATGATTTATAACGAAAATGAGCTTGTAAAATTTATTGAAAGACATTTGGTAGGACTGTTTTCATAATATCCTGAGATAAAATAAAAAGTGCTGAATGCTACGATTAATAAAACTCAGGAAGCGTAACTCTGAACAAAATCAACTACAGTTCTTGTCAAATAACTTTGCCCCTCTGAAGTTTTGTCGAGTGGCTGCGTAGTAGTCAAAATTACGAACACACTTCAACTGCGCTGCATGCGTAAGAGACATGGGGGCGGGGCGCGATTTTATGTCTCAGTCTTACGTTTACGTTCGATACATGCTTGCGTCCCGCTTGCTCCCGTCTACGTTACTGCACCTGCGCGATCTTTGCAAATGGCTAACTTCAGAAGGGCAAAGTTATTTGACGAGAACTGTAAAAAACCAGCTCCAAACTTCACTACATTGACAAATTATTTCGAGTATTCGAACGAAAGAACACACATGCAAATAAGCCAATTGCTGCGGTTGCGTAACGCGTTGTATTCCAGCAAGCGCGGTGATTGGTTCTCGGCAGGACAGATAATGGTAATTGGTCGCAGTGACAGATGCGTGGACGGTGTTATGCATTATGTTTGAGAGGATAAGTCATAATAAACATGATTGCATTTTTATACCAAATTCGTTGCATTAATTATTAGTTATATTCTTAATATTCTAATCAGTTTAATGGGACCTACACATTTACAGTCCGACGGCGAGTATCGGCCGGATAGTCCGTGATCTCGCTGTGTATTGCGGTGTGAAACTGCCGGCTGACTGCGGCAAGCCGACTGTGTAATGTATCCCTTTAGGATGGGGCCCTTTAGGATTTTACCTACGAATAATAGAGTGATTGGTCGCGTCGTAATCAGATCAGGAGATGCGTAGATAGTGTTATGAAAAATAAGTAAGCTTGTTTACGTGTTTACTCTTTTTTTATCAAATTTTAAAACAATTATGTCTCTTTGAAAATAATAAGCTTATTTAACTTGTTTTATTTTATTAGGGAACAAACAGATGCAATAAAAAACATAAGTATACAATTAGTACAACACAATCCAGAAACATTTTCCACAGATTAATATACAAGTAGATTATAATTATGTACCTAAGTATAACAACAACCAGAACTTCACACAGTTTACAGAAGATGGGTAGAAATAAGTAAAGACTCTTTTCTGGCCATATAATGCAAACAAACCCTATGAATCTTTTCATTTTAATTCATTATAGTTTTGAACAACATAATAATGTGATTGCTTTCGATCGGATGGCTATTTTTTAAGAGTTTTTAAAGTGTTATCCATTTCTTTCCAAACGAACCGCAGTTATCCATTTTTTTCGCTGTACTTTCTTTTTCCGGAAATCTGTGACGTCAAATTATTTTTCGTTTTATCTAAAAACAAAAACCTCTCAAGTTCAAGTGTTTCAAAACGTGTGAAATCTTCCATGTTGCGTTCATGTTGCATAATATTTTCCAAAGTCGTGGTACAGTATTTATATAGCAAACGTCTACCGCGGTACAGTACGGGTTCGTGCCATTTTTAAGCTTGAGTTACATTTCTTGAGTTTTATTATTCATAGACTGAGAGCGGATTTCACCAATGAAACTGAACGCGATCAGTACATCTAAACTGCGTTTAAAAGCTGTCAGCGTCAATATTCCATAGAAAAATAGTGACACTGACAGCTCATAAACGTGCGCGCGGCTGATCGCGATCAGTTTGGCTTGGTGAAAATGGCCCTTAATGTATATATTTAAAAAAAAAAAAAAATTAATTTAGGAAATAATCTACTCCTGCGTTTTCAATATTTTGCCATTTTCGTACTACATAAGTTATTTATTTACGCTCAAAGTTGAGTTAAAATTTGAAGTTTCGATACAAATAACTTGCACATCAATTATTTTTTCTGTTTTGTTTCCATACAGGGCTAGATAATTTTATTTTTAGCCTATTCCGTCCCACTGCAGGACACAGGCCTCCTTTTCTTCCTTCCATTCTTCCCGGCTCTGGGCTAGTGTTGACCAATCCTGTCAATACGCGTCAAGCTCGTCCCGCCATCTTCGCCTGGGTCTGCCGCGATGCCGCCGTACATTTTCTGGGACTCACATTGTGGTTGCTTTAGCCCATGAATCGTTTGACATGCGGCAGACGTGTCCGGCCCAGTCCCATTTAATTTCTTTGCTGCTTTTTGAGTGACGTCGGCGATTTGTGTTTTGAAGTTTCTAACGCGGTCCGTTAATCTGACTCCCAGTATACTCCGTTCCATTGCTCGCTGGCAAACCTCAAGCTTGAACCTCTGCTGAGCTGTCAGCGACCAGGTTTGCCTGCCGTATGTAAGAGTAGATAATGTCGAGATAAATAAATGTGACTTTTTTTCTGAACGTACACCGTCAATTAGTAGAGTAATCGCCAGACTACGTTTGTATGAAACAATGACTGACTAGGGCACCCTTAAACATTCCTTCGTAAAGTTCAGACGCAGTTGCTTAAAATTCAGTATTTAATAGTCACTTTTTAACCGCCCGTTTGGGAAGGCCTATGTCAAAGCCACAGCAGTTTTTTCCGGAAACCAATGTGGCATCTCTCCTTGTGTTGAATTGGTTTTATCATAATTGGTTTGTTTTTATTTTTATTATGAGCAGATTTCCAATCTTTGCAACGTTTTTTGCGAACTCATGCTTTTCCTCAAATGAAGTCTTCGAAAGGCGATGGCTCAATCTATATATGGATTACTCTTAGCCGTGCATAAGAAGAACGATTGCTTTGAATCTGTGGTGGTATTTTATTAAGGTGCAAAATTATGGGCACCTAATTTTCATTAGTGTGCATTTTTTGATAAGTATTTAGCTTGACCAAATGGTCAAATAATTAACTTTCAGTTAGTAAATAACTAACAATTGATCGAAAACCGCTTTTTAACGAAATTCTTATCACAATATTGTAACCTTTGGCTGAGTTAACTGCGGATCAAAAAACGCGCCCTAAGCCAGTGGATAAGAAAAACATACGGTTTGTATGAGTGGTTGCATGTTATATCATGTTCGTGGTCCAGGTTCGACGAGGGCGGGTCGTGCGTGGCGGGCGGCGTGGCCGTGGGCGTGCGCGACGTGGCGCTGCTGCGCGTGGCACGCGACGTGCTGCTGCACGCCGTGCACGAGCACGACTCGCTGCTGCGCGGCTCCAGCGAGCAGGGCCTGCCCGAGCACGAGCGCAACGCCGCCTGGATGCAGTTCCAGCTGGAGCAGACGAATAAACGTAAATACTTCAGGGAGAAAGATACTGATTTTTCACTTTCTAAACAAAACTTAAAATCGCTCTCTCTTTCTCTCTAAACTCTTTTTCGAAAATGTCCTCTACTAACTATTTCGACCTGTATATCTAGCGTATGCATACCTACCAAGTTTCATTAAAATCGGTTCATTAATTTCGAAAAATAAGGACTTCAAAGTTTTTTTGTTTATGAAATGCCGTACGGCGTAAACTTAACACTACTTGAATGACGAATCATTTTACCTCCAACTATATTAGATTTTTTTTTGTGGCTCTGCCAAATACAAAAAGAATAAGTTTCACGTGATACCAATTAAATTATGTTGCCCGAAAAATAATCGGCAGTGACAAAAATATCTTTTTGGCGTTAAAATTGAGTCAGAAACAATAGGTTTGCAACTTAAAATAGATGAATTCGTTTCGTTGCCACTTATAAAATAACAGATTGTATAACACCATTAAAAATAAGTACTTACATGTAAAAACAATTATATTTTATTTCTACAGATATGGAAAACAAACTAATAGTGAACATCCCAAAGGTTGCGTTGAAGCGTATACGCGAACAGGAAAAGGCAAAAGCCTCCGCACCAGCCACAATCGTCAAAGAAGAAGATACCAGCGAAGACTACAACCCTAACGAATCTAAAACTAAGAAGGGGAAGAAATCCTCCATCATCAAGTGCTTAATACCCATACAAGACGACAACAAACCAGGAGCTAGACCCGCTCCGAGAAAAGAACCATCCATCATCAGACCAGGAACCAGCAAACAGTACAAGGACTATGAAGCATCCGTTTCAACCGAAGACAAAAAACCTTTTGCAGACATCAACCCAGAAGAAATCATGGTGGGAAAAATCACAGACATTCTCCTCAAATATAACTTCCAGAGTAAAAAAGGAAAGCCTGACATCACGAAACTAGTTAAAAAAGTGAGAAATATGGTGTCGAAAGGATATGTCACCGAGGAAGACATGGCTGATGATTTGACTGCCAGTATCGCGAAGGTGTTGCTCCCGCAACAGATGTCCCTTCCCATGGTTACGAACATTATGTGCGAGTCGATCAATAACTCCGCGGAACCATGCGCGATGCCCAGTGACGCTGACCCAGAGTTGATAACGAGTGATCCCACTCCCAGATTCATTACAGATCAAAGCAATCCTGACATACCTGAAACAAGGACAAAGAGAAAAGCTGCAATAGCAGCTGAAAAGAGCATCGATTCCCTAGCACAACAAGTTGTCATCAGTTTAGATGATGACGATTTCGATGCAAGAGACACCGATTTTATGCCGGACGACGACGCAGACGCGGCTTTCAATCCAAAAAAAAAGTCAAAAAACTTAACACCGTCAAAAGTTCTCGACACAGACGAAAGCACCATGAGTGCTGACGAGTCACGCAATCTGAATCTTTTTGACAGCTTGAAAACAATTATTGCGACCGAAGACACCGACACAAGTACTCCGAAGAAACCTGGTCCTAAAAAACCAAAGGATCGAATAATTAAAACGTTTACTAAAAAGGGCTCACCTTGCTTACCTAAACTACTTAACAAACCAATTGATGATGTACCATCACCACTCGCGAGGTTAAGTACACCCCCGGGGATAGACTACTCAAGCATAATACTAAGCGATGATGAGGAACCAGCATCGAGTCTCACAACTGATGAGAAATTTGTCGATAGTAATAAAAAGACACCTGCGAAACCTGTACCAGAGCCATCTAGCGACGAAGTAGTGCCTTTACCAATGTCTTTGTTGAAAAATCAGAATTTCATAAACATTGTAGCGCATACGTACTTGGTCGGTAATCCTATGTTGGATGAAGATGCGGCTACGCTTGCTGCGCAGTACAGTACATTGAAAGCTTTCAAAGAAGCCGAACAAACTGGCAAGGACGTCCGCAGCGGACCCATCTATGATATTGCTGTAAAGGTAAGTCTTTTTGTGAAATTTTCAACTGTTCATGTTTAAAGATGAGTCTTATTTTGTCGTACTCTACCGTGACCATATAATTCAGCTTTTTAAGAGTCCACATGATGCTATTTTGCTGATATTGTGCGATTTAGATCTCGGTATCTATGTGACCTAAGAGTTTGCTATTTGGTCACCATTAAACTTGGACTTATAATCTTTAAATCTGTTGTAGCGAAAACACGATTGGATTAAAAAATCTCGATAAAAAAAATAAACTAAAACACCTCGATTTGCACTTATTTTGAGTTAGATCTCTGAATCCTTATTGAATTTAATTATGTTTTTTAGCCTAATAGATAGGTAATAATATTATCTCAAATCGTGACGTTTTTTTTTTTAATTTTTGTACCTAGTTTTCTCGTATTTAGCAATAATCTGATTTGGCGCTTACGTTATTTTATTCTAAGCGAGCAGACTATTTCTGTCTCTCGTTTTGCACGCGATAGTAAATAGCGTTATCCTTTTCAATTTGTTCAATCAGTCTGCTGCGGCACCTGTTGCGAGACGAACCTATGTTTGGCGACATAACAGAGAGCGGACTATTTTCGACGTAATTATTTTGAATGATTTTGTTTTGTGGTAGGTATACATAATAAAGTTTAGGGACAGTATTTACTGTAAAAAAGTGTTGAAAACGTTTTGTATAGGTAAATATATTATTAATATATTATACGTACCTACCTACTTATATTTTTATTAAAGTGTAGGTACCTATAGGTACATAACATAAAAATGGTTAAAAAGAAAATTCTCGGAAAAAGGAAACAATTACAACGTTTGAGGGAACAACTTCGTATTCTGAACGATAGAAGAAAAAAGTAAGTATTCTTTTATTTACGTAAGTACCTAGCTACTTAGGTATTTCGAATACCTATGTTTATGGACGAATATGAAGGTTCGTTTTGCGAACCAATTTTCGAGTTTCAACTTTATTGTTGCTACCTACGAGATAAAGCTCATGTCTAGTGTCACGTCACCCTGCTGCTGGCTGTTGATAGTTTCAATTCGGTTGATGATGAGTCGCAAAATACGCTTTGTAATTATATTGTTATTGTTGTAAAATAAGTACTTACTAGGAGGAATTATATGATCAATCGGGGTATTATGATACGTACCATCGTAGTTTTTGATAGGTACCTAAGTACCTACCTACAACTGTGGGGTTAGGGACAGGTTTGTGAATGTTGTGTGTAACTGATAGTCATGTTATGTTACGTATGTCACGTAATTTTATTATGACTATAAATTTGCAGAAAATCAAACACTTCATTCATTGAACTGGAGAATGTGACGAATAAAAGCGCGCCCACGGTATTAGAGCATCAACTGCTCGAAGCCGGACCGGCGGCGGGGGCGGCGCCCGCGTCGTGTCCGGCGGCGGCGACTGGACATTTGGAACAGGGAAATGAGGACTCGCCGCTATCGTTTGACGATACGGATAAGTAAGTACTTACATGAATAAACAAATGGTACCTATCGGGTTACATGAAAAATCATTAGGTAGGCTACCTAGTAAATATGGATAATAAGTAGGTAGGTGGATTTTTGTTACCAACTCAACGTTGTCACAGATTATACTACTAACGTTGTAACGGTTAGAAAATTTGTATTATTTTGTATCCTAGAAAAAATAACACGCAGCCCACGTTCGGAAGGACGCGTAAACCACGCGCGCGAAAAAAATTCGCACTGGATGTTCAACTCTCGGTGTTGAGCCGAGCATTGAGAATCCAACAGAGTGCATTCCAGCGCGTCGAAAAAACACACTGTTATATTTTCAACTCTCGGCGCTAAGCAGAGCCTTCAAAATCTAGTGCGCGTTTTTTAGCGCGTGTGGTTTTCGCGTCCGTCCGAACGTAGGAGTTTGCACGGTTTGTATATCAAATTACCCATAGGTACTCACCTACACCTATTGAATATTTTTTATTTTTCCAAGACATAAAAAGTCGTTCAGTCTCGATATTTTCGAGACTTAGGTACCTACTAGTTTTATAAATTTTCACGGAAAACAGAAGAAAACAGTGTATACGCACGGCTACATATCAAGCTGTGAATATCCAGTATAAGCTGATCTCGCATTGTGTAGGCTTCCGGTACAATGAGAGGTCTGTTTATATCGGTAAGTTACCTACAGCTTGATACGTAGCCGTCTTAGCTATCTATAATGCGGGTAAAAATACAATAAGTAGGTAGGTATCAAAATAATATCATTCTAGTTCAATCATTTCTATTAGGTATTCTAAAAGTCCAAAAAGTTTAAAGTTTTATTGTTTCAGGAACGATAAAAAAGTACCATCACAACAAATCCAAAACGAAGAAGTGAACGACCATGATGAGCTCGAAGACTTAGTTTATGAGAATCAAAATCAAAGGTAGGTAGTAGAAATGAATGCGGCTATAATACTGTACCTACTCGTATTTTTTCTGACTTCAAAAAGAGGATTTCTCGATTCAACAGTTTTTAGGGTTCCGTAGGTACCTACCAAAATAATAAACCCTTACGGTGCGACTTCGTCTGTCTGTCTGTCACAGCCGCTTATTTCAGATACTGAAATTTGGAACAGTTCTGTAGAATGATTGGCACTTTTATTGCTAATAAAAATAGTTAAAAAATATTTTTATTTTACTGCAAAAGGCACCGAAGCAGGGGTTCGGAATTTTAAAGAGATCAAGTGGCATATGAAAGTTCTTTGGCCATGGGATCATCGGATCTATTCAAAGAAATACTATTATTTCAGAGCATTCATGCATTACTATTATTGCCTGCTTTATATCTTTATGTAATAAAGTATTAATCTTGTAGGTTTCCGGACGGAGATGTAGAAACCAATGAAGAATCAGATGAAAGAAGAATCGTAGACCTTAAATATTTTCTAAAAGAATTAAAAACAATTTCTAGCCACTCAACAGCCTTCGGTTGCAGTATAAATAATTTGGAGTTGATAGGGGAGAAAAGGATAGGCTTGATTTCAACATTAAAATTCAAATGCAATATGTGTAATGTTAAACTTTCTACAGATACGTCCAAACCTAGTCCAAGCGACAATTTGAATGTAAATACTGCCGTAGTAACAAGTGCAGCTATTACAGGTGTAGGATATACACAATTGCAAGAAATATTTACGTCAATAAATGTTCCGTTTATGACAGAGATTTTTTATAAGAAAATTGATAACCGAGTTAGTGAAGAATGGGAAAAGTTAGCCACAACTGAGATGGAAGCTGCGGCTGCTCGTGAGAAGCAAAGTGCGTTGGACGAAGGCAGAGTTAATTCAGATGGAATCCCCGTCATAGACGTGATCGTTGACGGTTGCTGGGCCAAGAGGACGTACAAGAAAAACTATTCCTCGTTATCAGGCGCTGCTGCAATCATAGGTAAAAAGTTTGGAGAAGTGCTATATCTTGGCGTAAAAAATAAATATTGTTGCATATGTGTACGCGCCCAAAATAAACAAACTACACCATCAGAGCACATGTGTTTTAAAAATTATACTGGTTCATCTACCAACATGGAATCGGAAATCTTAGTGGAAGGATTCAAACAATCAATGCGCATGTATGGTCTAATTTACGGCAGAATGGTTGCTGACGGAGACGCTTCCACGTATTCTAAAATTTTAGATGCCCGGCCATATTCTAACTACACTGTTGAAAAAATAGAGTGTAGAAACCATTTATTACGAAATCTGTGTAATAAATTACAAGCGCTTACAAAAGATACCAATTATAAACTGCAGCATAGAAAGTATCTGAATACACAAAGAATCCTGGCAATCAGAAAAGTTATTTGTTCTTCGATAAAACACCTGAAGAAAACAAGTGATACCCGTTCAAAACAAATTAACGATCTATATGTAGCAATTTCCAATTCATATAATCATGCTTTCGGCTGTCATACAAATTGCCAGGATTTTTATTGCCAAAGCAAAAAAACAAGTGAAGATGTCACTGTCAAACTGAAAGATACGGCGTTAGAAAATCAAATACAATTTATAGTCGGCTCTACTGCAGCCAATGCACGCAGTCTTATTGAAGACGTGGACAGCAATCGTTGTGAGCAGTTTAACGCCATAATTGCAAAGTGTATCGGTGGCAAACGCATAAACTTTTGTCTTCGGCGTTCATATCAGACCAGATGCGCTACGGCAGTCGTATCATTTAATACAAAAAGACCTTTGTATAAGCTCCAAAAATCTATTCTGGGTGTGAGCCCAATGTCAAAATCGAAACATCTGGAATTGCGAAAACTGAAAAGAAACAGTTCCAACTCTAAAATGCGACCCAGAAAGCTTGTTTTTCAACAAAAAGAAAAAAGGGCTGAAGATGAAAATTACGGTCAAAACTGTGTGAAACCTGATTTGCATGTAGAAGATTTAGAAAGAATGAAAAAAACATTTTTAACAAATTTGGAGAAATCTGACGAAGAAAGAACGAACATTGAAAGGGAAACAGTCCTCCAGAGTGATTGTAGTAAATGGATGGAAATGCGAAGGAATTTGTTAACAGCTTCCAATTTCGGCAAAATTATAAACAAGAGGAGCACGACGTCAGCTAGTATAGTTAAAAGTTTACTGTATCAAAAAGATCTCTCTGGTGTTACCTCCATCAAACATGGTAAAATTAATGAAAAAAATGCCGTGAGTCAACTGGAGCAGCAAGAAAATATTAAAATTATGCCCTGTGGCTTATTTATCGATAAAAATCATCCATTTTTAGGAGCAACTCCTGACGGAGTGATAGATGAAAATAGGATTGTAGAAATTAAATGCCCAGTATCAGCCTACAGAACGAATTTGGAAGATGCTGTGAAAAACAGGAAAATTACTTTCTGGAAGTATAATAATGGCCAACTGTTGATCAATAAAAAACACCACTGGTATTTCCAAGTGCAAGGACAGTTAAATATTACAGGAAGGAGAGAGTGTCTATTTGCCGTGTGGACTGGTTCAAATGAACAGATAAAAATAGAAACAATACAATGCGACCAAAAACTGTGGAACGATCACATGGTTCCCAAACTAAAGACATTTTACTTGGAATCTTTACTGCCGGAATTGTTGGATCCGCGAAAAACACGCAATATGCCTTTAAGAAAAATAATCCCTCCGACCATTAGCAAAGAAAAAACCAAGAAAAGAAAACAAAATCCAACTAATTTTCATCTTTCCAAAGTTCCAAAAATGCAGGAAACAACCGACAGTAACGACACCACAGTTATACAACAATCCATTGTTGATTTCAATAATATGTAAAACTAGCTGTTGGCTACCCTACCTACCCTACCAACCTTCCTACCCTCCCTACCTACCTCCCTACCCTACCCATACCTATCCGTTTTTTGAGTTTTTTTTTACCAAACCCAGGAACATTTGGGAAAAAAAAATTCTTATTTTTTTTTTTTTTTACAATTTTTTTTTGTTTTTATTCTGCTATTCGAGGCGGAGACAAATCTAACAAATCAAAAACCATGAAAATCAGTCCAGCTGTTCCCGAGTTATAAGTGTTCGAACAAACCCGACTTTATTTAGATTGACGCATTTGTAAAATACAGCTACGGAACCCGAACTTAGCATGGCCCGACATGCTCTTGGCCGGTTTATTTTAAAATTTATAAGGAAACATTTTGTTTTTTTGTTACGGTACTTACTACGATATTTGTGTTAGGTACCTACGAATGTTGCGCGTCACGTAATTTGTTGAAACCTAAAACATGATACCTACTTAGTCCTGATTATGTTTACCTTTTTATGGGAGTTTTACTTTTATTGTAATGGTACCTATTGTATATTCTGAATATACATTGTAATAAACATTGATGAATATTTACTTTTATCATTTTATTTCATACTAGCCTTTTAGGTTTATCTTAGTTTGAGTAGGTACCTACTCTACATAAGCGAGGACTGAATGACGGGTCAGTCTCGAGTCCACGAAAAAAAGCACGAGCCTTTAGACAAAGTGTACCTATATGGACAATGACCTCGCCTCGCTTGATTGTCAGCTCCGATTGAATTTATTTGGATGACATTTTTTTACGAAGAAGAAGAATTGCCATACGAAACAAGTTCAAATTCACGAAGTTCACCGCCCCTTCTCCGGCACCGATCGCTGTCGATCAGCTGGGCACCCGCGCCGTTCAAACTCGAACTCGACTCACAGCACAGACACACACTCGATCGCGGACGCCGCGTTCGGCGGCGCCGGCGCGCGGCGGTGCGCGGGGCGCCGAGCGCCTTACCGCCGCGTATTGTATAGGGGGGCGGGGCGAGAGGTACGAAATCGCTCGCGTTGTGCTGTAGTGGCGGGCTCTTAAATCACGATTTATATGCGGACGGAGTTGTTTTTTTTTTTTTTCATTCAACTCAATAAAAGCGTCTATTGAGCCGTCATCTCACAAAATGCACATTCTTCCAAGCCATAACATCTTTCACACTATCAATCCATATTTTTTGGCCCATCTATGGTCTCATTCCGACAGTCGAATAATTTATTTTAGCCCTAAAACACACCTAACTTCCAACAGATCATAGGTAAAGATATACTAAAAAAAATGAACAGCGCGAATCCCAAAGCAGCTGCATCTTCAGCCCACGATGCAGTCGCCAGCATACAAATGAAGGAACAAATGATTCAAACCCAGAAGACTTTCGAGGAAACTGCTAAGAGTTCCAAGGCTAAGAGTGCGAAGCTCAAGCTCAGGGAGGATATGATTGAGCAGAAGTTGGCTATGAATATGACTAAGGCTGCTGAGGTCATAGCAGCTGCCGCGGTCACATCGTCTGCAGCCGGTAGCACCGGCTGCAGTAGTAATGTGGTGCCTGTTGGCTTGTAAGTATTAAAGTTTTATTTTTGGAACACGTTTTATTTTGAAAACATATTCAATGTTAAGCCACGGGTTAAGCTTTGAATGTGCTCTTGATTGGGTAGGGAGTTAAAAATATATAAATTTATGAAAGTGTTATTACAAAGATTTAGTAAGAAAGTATGTCAGTCATACATATGATAAACGATGGAAGGATATGTTCTAATATGAGTGATATTTTGTGTTTAGCATCAAGACAACGGCTAGTATGAGAAGCAGCGCGCCGCTGGTCCGCGAGCACGCGCACGTGAAGGCGGAGCGCGTAGAGTGCATCCTGCCCGACGACGACGACGTCATCGTCAGCGCCGCGCCAACCGCTTCGCTCGTCACACCAGTGTCCACCACCAAGCCCATCATCCTCAATAACTTCTTTAAGCCAGCCGCACGTGGCTTCGAAGCGATACAAAACTTCAGGGTCACTGTCGGCAACAGCAGCGGAGCCCCAGTATCGACACCTAAAATAGTAACGGCACCCAAAATCATTCTGAGACCGTACGCGCCCCCACCGGGACCAGCACCGAAGCAGAACATAGCCGCAGCTGCCGCCGCACCAAGGGTGTCCGCACCGGCCGCACCGAGAGTGCCCGCACCGGCCGCACCGAGACTGTTCGCACCGGCCGCACTGAGAGTACCCACACCGGCCGCACCGACCGCGCCTGGGCGGCTCCTGCCGAGCGACGCCACCATCTGCTTAGACAGTGACGACGACGACGACGCCGCCCCGCCGAGCGTGCTCGTCACCATCGAGTCGCCGCCGGTACTGCAGCAGGCGCCAGTGCCTGTGGCAATCACCAGCGCGCAGAACCCAGGAGTCCAAGCGCCGGTGCCAGTGTCGCTCATCAGCGCACAGAACCCAGGAGTCCAAGCGCCGGTTTCAGTGTCGCTCATCAGCACACAGAACCCAGGAGTCCAGACGCCGGTGCCAGTATCGCTCATCAGCGCACAGAACCCAGGAGTCCAGGCGCCGGTGCCAGTGTCGCTCATCAGCGCACAGAACCCAGGAGTCCAGGCGCCGGTGCCAGTGTCACTCATCAGCGCACAGAACCCAGGAGTCCAGGTGCCGGTGCCAGTTTCACTCACCAGCGCACAGAACCCAGGAGTCCAGGCGCCAGTGCCAGTGTCGCTCACCAGCGCACAGAACCCAGGAATCAAAATCCCATTGCCGCCCATGCAAAACCTTCTCCACCACTCCGCTCCTGCCACTCAAGCCGCAACACAGAAATTGGTGCTACGAGTCGTCAATCCAAACGGCGCACAACCTCAATATGTTCTCATACCGTCCGAAAATCTTCCAACGCCAACAATAAACCCCGCTACAGAACCACCCAAAACGACTCACGCGGTCCCAAAAGTTACACTTAATTCGTTCACCAGTGCACCGGTCGCGCCCGGTTTAGCTCCTACAAAACCTGAAATTAGCAGACAAGCATGCAAACCGGGTGATATACTTAGAATATCAAAAACGGGAGCAATCGAAGTGATAACCCGTGCCGACTTAAATACTAAACCGGCTAAGCCGGCGCATGACCCTGTGGAAACAAGCGTCGTTGTCATACAGAACCCTACGCCTGTTGATCCGATATCACCAGAAGAAAAACCTAAAAAAACTGCTGGGAGTACTAAATTTAGAAAGATTCTACCAAAAACTTCCAGTTATGAGTCGTTAGACCTAACTGAAACAAGTCCGGAGGTCTCGAAGCCGAAGACAACTGGACCGAAAACTGTAAAGTCCTCGGCGACTGTTGACTTAACAAACGTATCAATTGATGCTCCCAAACAAAAGTCAATCCCTTCAAAATCTACACCTACTGCCTCGGTTGACCTAACCGATATTCATGAGGATGCGGTACCGAAGAAGTCTACACCACATAAAACTGACACAAGTAGAACTGACAGGAAAACATACGGTCGAAAATCTCGTCTGATCAGTAGTTCGTCGAGTAGCAGTAGTGGCTCCCGGGCCGCGAGTCCTGAAAACCCTCTGTCAATCCTGAAGGACGTCGTACACATAAAAGCTGTTGACGACTACCCAGAGAAGTCTGTTACTTTAAAAAAAACGAAAATAAAATCCAACATTTCTGTGCAACACGTCATCTCAACAGAATCGAGAAAGAAATCTACTGAAGCTAATCAAGGGAAATCGTTAAGATTAACCAGAGTACCAAAGGATCAAGTGCCGAAACACATCGATGAAGCCGTAGAAAAACAGATTAGGAAAGATACTCTCATGAAGAGAATAACACCTTTACTGACTAAAAACCAACCGCCTAAAGAAGAACTGAAGAAAATGGGGAAGAATACGATAAGCTTTGACAACCTGAGCAGTGCACACACTAGCAAACTGTTAAAGAATACTGGCGCCAGTAAATCGACGGACAAGAAGGTCAAATCTTTGCTGAAGACTGAAACTGTGGATCTTACGTAAGTATTCATGTTACCTTAGCTAAAGTATTTCAATCTGTAGGAATGCAAAAAGAAATCCTTACCTTTGATCTCATCGCAAAAAAAGGGTTTTTATAAGAGGATCAGTGACATAGTTAGCAAGCGTAAGTTTAAAACTTTTTTTAAAATTTAAACACTTTAAAATAACCGACACTTTGCCGTAAAACTACTTGTTGATTAGTAGTATCGTGGTCGCAAGTGCGACTACTGAGCGTGGGATTCGATTCCCAGGTCGGCCAGTGTTATTTGGATTTCTCAGCCGGAATTTGGGAGTTAACACCGTCTCTCAGAAAGCTCGTAAAGCTAGTTGATCGTCCTTATGTATACAATAAAATACATAAATTGAAATTCGGTCGGGAGTATTATAATTACAGAACATTTCCTCTTATGTACACATGTATCTATATAAATCGGGCTGATTTCGGCAACTCCTTTCGCGTGCTATATATGTTTATGATTCCGGGATTTTAGAGGATGTATAATCAACTCTATGTTACTTACTTCTTCGAACTTTTAGGTAAATATAGTCTACCTGTTCCGATCTCTGATCATAACCTAAAAATACTTATAATACTTATGTATGTGTAAACAAAAACATTAAATTTATACTACCAATAGATAGGACATAGCGATTAAAAGCGTATTCCGATACTTATGTCCTAGTGGACAAAAGTCGCTCAGTCTAGTTTGACACCCCTGCATGACACCTCGTATTTATGTCCACTCTATCCACCAAAAGAAAATTATTTTTCTGAGAAAAAATGCCGAGTTGCGCATTACGATATTGCAAATCCAGATACAGTAAACCGACTGGACCTAATTTTGGCTTATTTTCGTTAGTATTTTTTGTATTTACTCAGTAATTAATTAAAATTAAATCATTTTCATAATAAGTTCTAGAACATTGCTAATTTTCTAATATACGCCCTCTTTTGACGAGTAGCTACCTTGCTTTGTAAGAGATGTAATGTTGTTTGTCAGGCAGATGATGACTTCGTCCGCGCGGATTAATTAACCCAGCCATTTCTGCTACTGATTCTGTGGTCTCAGAATCAGCGAAACCATTCTCCCCGTCTGGGGTTGATTATGCAAATTGTTAGATCTGTTTCCATTACCTATCCCACTTTTATTTCCATGTAAATTGAAGCAAGAAATAATGTTCTTCCCTTAAAAACTTCATCACCCCTTTTCACCCCTTTAGGGGTTTATTTTCGAAATTTCCAGACATTTGTTATTCTTATCAAAATCAGTGTTTCAAGGACCATACATTAAGATTTTCTCCAGTTCGCTCAAACCGCAACATTTTTTTTACTTAAAGCATTGTTATACCCGGTCCCGGAAAATTTGGAAAATTGTTTTTGTATATAGCCAGTCATGAGGAAGGCTATATGCGGACGGGCGAACGGGTAATAAACGGGATATGCGCGTACGAATTCACGGGCAAAAGCTAGTAACTTAAAATGATAACTTAGTAGGTAATTTGTATGGAAAAAGAATTTTCCTAATAAATAAACTGAAACTGCTGCATTTTATTGCTTTCTTAATTTTTTGGCATTTGTTTCAATCTACGCAAATGTGAAGAAAAAAATGACAACTTTTATTATGGATAGTCGATACTTGATACCTAAATGGTTGGTAAAGTCCCTATAACTGACTGGCCATCTACCGAGTGACAGCTGAATTTATAAATTTAATTCATATGTTTGCTATTCAAAGCTGTTTTTCTATGACATATCTTCTGATAGCCGCTCTATTGTATTTTTAAATACCTTTTTAAAGTTTTATGATCCTAAGCCTTAAAAAAATACGTTTTCAATTTAGAATAATAATTGAAACTTGTGCCTTGGGGAAAGTATTAATCCATACAGTTATCGTGTTCGCGATATTTTATAGTCAGGTCACAGCATGTATGAGCCGTGACCGTTCTTTTAAAATTTCATCTCATACATTTTATTATTTACAGGAACATGTTCCCGCCTGGAACAACCATTAAGTCTAAGAGCGACTCGAAGAAGAGGCAATCTACTTCAACGGAGGTCACTCCAGTTAAGAAGAAGAAGCCCGCACGTAAGTATTCATGATTGATTCATACCAGTAATCTGTTATTTATGAATTACTAATAAATCAGCTGTTCATATTTTGATAATTTAGCTGTTGGATTTTTTTGTATTGAACAGATGACTAAAAAAAATCCACAAGAAAAAACATCGTTACATACATACATTGCAAGTTAAATAAAAGCTTGTAAAACAATGAAGTTTAAAAAAATACCAATGTGTATCCCAGAACGTTGTCAAAACCACGTTTCTTCTTTCACAGCAATGACACTGCAAGACTTCGATTTGGATGATATCGACGATATCATCGAACTGGAATAACAGCTACTTTTGGTAATTTTCACAAACGAAGGGTCACTGGCACTTTCCCACTGCAAGTTCGACCCACGCACCGGATCGTCAACTTTTACCTATTTAACCTCGAATAATATGTAAGATATCCTTTCTTGTTTGGATGTAAGCATGTCATTATATTAATCACAAGCGTACTAAACAAATTATTGAAAAATGTACCACAAATACTCGTGTACAAGTTCGATTTTATAACAAACTTTCGATTTGACTTACGATTTATGACGTGTAGGGAACTGTCAAAGTCTCCATAGTCATCAGTTTCAGTGCGAAACGGGATAACGCTATACGTCTTGTAAAGCAACTTCTCTTTCCAAAAGCCTAATACCATACGAAATAGGCATGGCAGCTCATAAGCATCGCATACACTCACTAGTTACAAGTATCAAAAAACAATCACAGTAACTGTTTTTGGAAAGATAATATAATATACAGATACAATACAACCTTTTATGACGGAATTTCTGTATAACATAAGACATTACTTCAAATGTATAGAATTTATGGTTGTACATTGATATATTCTAGCATAATTTGTGTTAACATAAATTTATAGAGAAAAATATTGCTGTTTCCAGAAATTTCGAGTATATAGAGTTTTAGGGGTCGTCCTAATAGCAAGCGATATCATACTGTGATAACGTGTTGGACTTTGCCGTATTCACGTGATGATCGCTCTCTTTTCCATAAAGAGAGCGATCATCACGTGCAACAAATATAGGTGGCAGCACAAAAATGTCATTGTCATGTAATTTTAACCGACTTCAAAATAGGAGGAGGTACTCAATTCGGTTGAATTTTTATTTTTATATTTGTTACAAATAGTTAAAGGATATACTTTCCCAGTGGTCCCATTGAAATTTAATGAAAATCAGTTCAGTAGTTTGGTTTTTAAATCCAAATAGCTAACTGCTAGACGACATATTTTTTCCTAAATAAAAGGTAATGTCACGGTGCGCAGGTACACAAAGCGGGTGGGGAGTTATTTTGGACATAATCCGCTGCGTACAAATGTGATTGAACACTCTTTCTGGTTTGTTCTGTATCTGAGTTTGTAGTGTTTTTTTTTATTTAGAAGTTGGTTGTATTCTTTCGTAAAATTGTTTTTATTTACTTCTAAGTTTCGAAATTACAACGCTAGATGGCACGGTCTATTTCGTGAACGTTCCCCTTAACGGAGCGTGCAGAAACTATAGGTGGCAGTACAGAAGCATCAACGTCAAGTATTCTTAACGTTAAAGTATCGGATATGCAACACTAGCAGGCATAGTCAACGTTGTGCACGTTCCCTATTAAGACGACACCTCACTGTATTGCTAAATAAATGCTTAAACATCAAGGATTATCAATGTTTACTGGCAAGCAATATATTAATAGTGATTCAAAGATTATTACTTGATTATGTAAACCAGCAATTCTCAACCTTTGGTGGTTTTCTCGTTCTTTGTTGATACTAAAAACTTATCTGTGTTCATATTTGGGCGTCGGGTATGAATTACCACTATCAAACATTTATATTTTTATACAAAAAAGGTCTAATTTTCTGACGTGATTTCTTGTAACAGGATATGTAGACAAGTATTTGCTTACCTATAAAAATAGGCCAGACGACTTTGAATGAGGTAACATTTCTCGAGAGGTTGAGAATCACTGATCTAATATTAAATTACGTGTGTTTTAATAATGACCAGTGATCGGATAATCGGGCGCTTATATACCTAAACTTCTCCCCGTGAAAGAATAATATGGACGTTCCTTTCTGAATAAATAATAAATATATTTTAGCAATCTCAGGAATTTCGAACGATTCCGGGATCCGGGATCCTGAAAAGCATGTCCGTATTATACTTTCGTGGGAATAAAACTGAAGTTTAGGTATATTAGCGCCCGATTATCCGATCACTAATAAATAATGACACTATAATAAAGTCTCGTATACATGGTAAACATCGCTAAGGAAACAAGTTTATGTTGTGTGCGCAACATTTTTTTCTGCAAAACATGTTTCGCAACTTTTACTTACCACGCATACGAAACTTATGACAGCCATTTACGCTTATGAAGGACCGTGTTCAACTTCTTTGAAATAGCTGCACTCCCATAAAGCTTAACGATTTCATTAGGAATTCTGACATTCGTGGAATGTAGTCTCATTATTTTCAAGTTGAACATGATCTCTGCGACGTCGTGTAGTGGGAAAAGTTAAGAATCATACAAATTTGTGATTTTCCTGGAACATAAGAGTGCTACTTGATTTTTAATTCTAACATTAAAGTGGCTAAGTACAGTTGTATCTATCTGAGTTTTGATTGTGTTATATGATTGATTTTTTGTAATGTGAGAAATTATTTTGTGTCCTATTTCTTATAGATGGCAGAGTATAGTAATACATAACTTAGCTGTTAGTGTAAGTATTATTGTGTAGGATAACCTTTCTCAATATTAATGGTTTTAGGCTTATTTCTCGACTGAAATAATTTTCAGTTCAATTTTATTTCGTTTCTGTAAATTGTATAAGAATGATTATTTTTCGTATATTTTATTTGAGTATGTGCTTGAGCCCTATAATCCACATATTGGAAAAATAACCATTGTGAATATGTACCTCCTAGGTAGCTTTGGTGTTTTCAATTTGTGGTGATACAGCATTAAAATTTATATAATATTAGACATGTGACACGTGTGTTAACTCGATTTAATTTAGTGATAATCACATTTTATTTTTAATCCTCGAGCAAAAGGATTGCAATGTTACGTTTTATATAATTAGATGTAAGCTTACAAATAAATAGAAACGAAATATTAGTGTTTCTGTTCACTGATTCATGAAAATAAAAGCCAAATAATTATCGCAACTGTATATTTTCTTACACTTACAACAAAATATATTAAACATTTTATAATTTATATACCTTACACTAGAACATTAAAGCTTCTACATAGATATTATCCAAAAATAATTTCATAGTAAACCAATAACATAATGCCTGACCAGTCGCATATCACTTTGAAACTTAAAAGTTATATACTATGAATAACTTCCTATAATCATATAAGATCTTGGATTAACTTAAAACTACTATAATTACGTTTTTCAGTGTTTAATGTTTTATTTGTTCAAAGTAAATCAAAATATCTTAATTCTACACAAATACATTGCATTGGATTTGAATCATTCATTATTGTACTAAATAATTTAACTCTTTATGGTTGGTGATAGCTTCAATACACTTTCTTTACAAATAAATAAACGTATTTCGAGCACCAAATATTAAAACAAAAGAAATAAAGAAGGAACAAATTTACGACGTGTAACAGAATAAATGCAATACCTCTTAAGGGGGTTGTACTCATCATTATTTTTTAATGACTTTCACTATGGGACGAACACTGAAATTGCGAAAAAAATATGGACTGTCAAAATGTATGGACATTTTAGTACGCGCAATTCGACAAAAAGTACTGAACAGCTGATTTTTTTTCGCGATTCCGGGTACCCACTCCTTTTATTCTGTTACACGTTGTATAGGGACTAATAGTAGGTTCCACAAGGTTCACGATATAGTTATAACAGATTATTATGAACATAACATCCAGATAATATGTAATAAACGGGCTTTCCATTATAATAAGTAGATTTTTTAGGCGGTTGGTAGAAAAATAGCTGTGCATTGTAATTACCACCACAAATAACATACACAGATTCATTTAGCTATATGAATCTATGCCATCTAAACATAAAATACCAATGAAAATATCTATAACAAACAAATTATAGAGATCTGTCACATAATATCCTAAGCTTGTGGTTTTGTATCAGGATCAGTAAACAATGAGCCGCAGCCCTTTGGTTTTAGCTCATAATAAGCTAAAATTATACTCCGACCGAGTAAAAGAACTTTAACTCCATGTCTATAAGGTCGAAAATAACATCATACTGTTTAAAAATATTTTAACATTTCAATACACTAGGCCACGATGCTTTTCGATCAATATACAAATCTTTACATAGTATAAAAAAGTTGCTTTCGCCGTCTGTACGCTTATTTATATCTTTTAAATCTGTTGCTTTCATCAATAGACAGAGTGATTCAAGAGGATCATTTATAATAATGTATAATTCGTCCTGAAATTTCTACGGGAACGGCAAAATGGGATATGCGCGAACGGAGTCGCGGCAAAAGCAACATCCACATAAATTAAAAAAAATGCACCGTAATAAGTAAAATAATGTTCCATAATATCAGATTGTATTAATAAAATACGAATAGTGATAATTATAAATAACAGAGAATCTCTTGTGAATACTAATAGCTATGCAAATGATCTTGGTACTACCAAAATATTGAACTGCTTAAAGTTCAATATTTTGGTAGTACCAAGATCATTTTCAACACATATTTCGCACATTGATATACATTTTTGTATTTTACCTAATAAAACAGAATAAGATAATTTCGCTAATTCCAATACCTACTGACTTTGGAATGAGCTTTCAAAATTCATCATTAAAATATGTAATTGTGGTAGGCATGGCCTTAGATCTCTCTAGCATTAAGTTGATGAATGGAGGTGTCTCATTCGAGAAAAATGCATAGAACGAATCAACTTAACTTTGTGGAGCATTGCATACGAATGTGGACATTATTGTTATAGCATTAACGTTTGCATAGGAATGAAACGTTCATATTAGATTTAAACGAATATAAATGTGTAAAATAAGGTCCATATTCGTATGGATCCCTTACTTGGGTAAGTCTATTATGTGTCTGTGAGTCGGATATAAAACAAAAATTATAATGCAGCACCTGTCCGCTCATATGACATAATATGAGACAGACGACGCTCTACAATGCTGAACTTTTTAAGAAATATATTGTGCCGTATGTATAGCTGCCTCACAAAATTTGGTAAAGTTAAAACTCGGTCTGTTAGCGAATAAAAGCTCTCACATCTCGTCATCTCACCCTCCTGCATTCTGCAGGTACCTCGGAACTGTCTCAGCTGATGCTGGCACTTGACTTGGCGTATTTGTGCAATACAAAATTAACCTTATTTCGAGAACCATGAGGTATATTTTGCACTGCACTAGGGATGCGAATATTTTGACGAATGCGGTAAGTGAAGTGCCAACAAGTGTTAGATCAATACACAACGGACATGTCAAAAACTGCTATAGCAATGTCACCACCAAATTCTTGTGAGATAAATGCTTAGTCCCACCCTTGACCTCGGTGCTCATCGTGACTCGACGCTGGCTAGGCGCGTCTTGTCGAAGGCGCAGATGGCGGCCAGCAGCGACGAGCGCGCGGCGCACGGGCTGCCCGGGCTGCCCGCGCCTCCCGCGCCGCCCGCGCCGCCCGAGTGTGCTGGACACAAAGGGATGCTACAGCTGCGTGTGACTGACACTGGCATGGCTACCATTAGGGATTTTAATTTTATAACATACAAAAAAATGACAAAATTAGTCGCCAAATATCAGAATTGGTCGGTCACTGGTTCAAAAGTTATAAGGGTTTATAGGCCAATCTGGCGAGAGTTTTCCAATTTGAATCTCACGTTAAGCTATGCACCTAGTAATAATAAACTGTTTTCTCCCAAATGTAATCGCTTATTAGTCTGAATCAGTCGCCAAATATCAGAATCTGTCGATCACTGGTTCAAACTTAAAAGCGTTTCTAGGTGGCCGACCTGGGGAGAATCTTGACCACATTTGTGGTTATTTAAATTCTGATATTTGGCGACTAATTTCGACTCCGAATATTTTTTGTGTTATGAAAATTATAATCCCTGATGGTGGCCATGCCAGTGTCACATTACAATTACTACTTTTTTATTTTAACCCCGAACAAAAGAGTTTGACGTGTGTAAGTATCTGTCTTTCTGTGGCATCGTAGCTCTTAAATGGATGAATAGATTTTAATTTAGATTTTTTATAATTGACAGGCTCACGTTTAACCACAATCTCACCTGCAGGGAATTCCACTCTTTAAAAGCACACACTATGAAAGTATTCCCACAACGTTTTGTGTTTGTGGGATGTCCACCATGTAGTACAATCAGTATAAGTGTTTTTTTTTTTTTTTTTAGGAATTACTCCTGTATCGTGGGTGCGTTTACAAACATACAAACTCACATATACAAACAGCCAGACCCGGAACAACTATCTGTAGGCCATAGAAATATTTGTTCCGTGCGGGAATCGAACCCGCGACACGCAGCGTAGCAGCCGATCGCTCAACAACCGTGCCAACCGTGTCGTCGAAAAAAAATCCATTGATGCAGTTTTAGTT